>OV702299.1:52362418-53612418 GCA_916181665.1 Avena sativa
TTTCGCCGAAAACAATATACCCGGTGTCAAACTGTTCACACCCTGAAACCAACCCGCACCAGGCCGTCATGTCCCCTCATATGCAAACGGTTTAAACCGGAGCAACCCAATTAAACCTGTGGCAACGGGCTGGGTTGAAAAAACTGTCTAAACTGTCTTGAACCGGGAATGCCCAGGTTTAGGAACAGGCGAGAGGAGGAGAGAGTTCGAACCTTGCATTCAATTTCAATTAGTTTTACAGCACAGCACCCTCCTCCCACTTGGGCCCACAGCCAGCTCACGCAACGCATGCCACACACGTCATTTCCCAACTACGCCACCTTTGTCCTGAATACGCCTTTCATCTTGTAACATGTTTTCTTCGGACAACTCATCAACAGTTCCGTCAGGTGGACGCCAGTTATCTCATCAGTCATGGCATGCTTGACAATCTCCAGTTATGAATCCGCTCGGGTGTATATGACACGGGAAAGGAGCACTACCATAACCATTAACTAGGCAGGGTTTTGTCCATGACATGAGAAATCAGAAATGGCGTTCATGTCAAGCGCCTCGCACCGACTGAAAGTCTAAGATTATATTGACGCCGCCCTTCCGTCGATCCCACCGTCGTATCCTGCGCCAGCGCTGTTCTGAGACGTGTGGATAACCGACATGGATGGGATATATAGTGGGGCATCTGTTGGTTAATTAGACCGTGCCCGCGCATGACCAGCCACGATACGCGTCGATCGGGGGGTTTAGATCGATCGAGCTCTCATCGATCGGTGACCTCGTCTCCTCCTTTCCCCCAAAACCCTAACAAATCCTCCCTACTCCTGTGCCGCCTCCTCACCTCATGGACGACAGCTCCGGCGCATCGTCGGCGGCCGCCCCATCCTCGTCATCGTCCCACCGCTACCCCGACTGGGTAATGCTCGACCCCCAAAACCTCCTCCTCGACTGCACCAAGCAGGCCGCCGTAGATTACTCCGAGTCCGATGATCACCTCCGATCGACGACCGCGCACGCGATGACCACCAAGGGCGAGCTCATGCGCGTCTCCTTCAGCGCCGTGCCGCTCCCGGAGGTCTCCCGCCTTTCGGTCCGTCTTACTCGCACAAGGCACTGGTTGCCGGAGGAGGGTGATCGTCGGTTCTACTACTCCGACAAGCGGGAATCCCTGGTCGTGGCTGCCCACCGCAACTGCATCCTTCTGAGCCTCGGTCGTCACGGGTGCTACGACAGTCCACGGTTATTCGTGTACACAGTCGGCACCGCCGCCGGGCGGCCGACGCTCCGGCCACTACCCAGTCGCTACACGGCCAGTCCTCGTCACATTGGCCTCGTGTGCGATGGTGGCACCAACGAATTCGTGGCAGCGGACCTCAATGGAGACAGACTCAGATACATATATCGTCAGTCAGATGCAGATACAGATACCGTGGCGGCGGAAGCTGTGGTCTTCGTCTTCCGGTCCTGCAGTCCCAGCTGGTGCAGCTGGGAGGCCATGGACCCACCCCCGATGATCCGCCACAGGAAGGGGCACCACGTCGACCTGCTGTCGTGGTCAACCGACGAGGTGGTCCCGTGCGGCGATTCCTTGTGCTACGTCAACTACACCCGGGGCGTCCTCTTCCTGGACGTCCTTAGCAGATGCCCGGAGCTACGCTACGTCCGGCTACCCGCCGTGAAGGTCCCCGTTACTGATCCTTACAGTTACAGCTATGAAAGGTTCAGTGACCGAGGCCGTTGGGTCTTCCCGGAACGGAGCCTGTGCGCCACCGACGGTGGCCGCACCGTGAAGTTCGTCCAGGTCGTCACCACCACCGTCTTCATCTCGCGTGGCCGTGCAACCGCTTCTGCTCTGTTTAACATCAACGTGTGGAGGTTGAGGCTAGATGACAAGGACATGGCATGGGAGAAAGAGAGCGAAATGGAAGATGCTGAACTCTGGGCTCTCAAGGGCTATGACGATCTCCCGCGTGTCGCGCCGACGTTCCCCCGTGTGAGCATGGAGGAGCCCAATGTCATCTACTTTGTGCTGAGCACGAGCAGTCACCGTCAAGCCGATGACGAGGAGACATGGGTCATCGCCGTTGACATGCTGAACAAGACTCTACGCTCATCCTTCAGATACATGAAGCCTTCTTCTGAAAGCCAGGCTCCTAATTGTGCATTCATTCCTTGTGAGTTCTCCAAGGACCTGAAGGTGCCTGAAACCGGCTAATAATAAGTGCTATAGCTTATCCTAGCTATGCCTTTAAAATTATGGCTGATGGCGTGCCCGGCCTGGCAATTTCATTATGTGCAATCAACATTCTAATTTTGTAAGTCAGTCAAGTTTGTGTAACGATTCTCATTTGAAGCTGTTTTCATTATAGTAAAAAGTGTACTGCGGTTTCAGTACTCAAGGTCCACCAACATATATAGAAACCAGCTGATACTTGCCTGAATTTGCGAAAATACACCGCGTACTTTTGCTAGTGCTAGTGTCTCCGTCGATCGTGTGATCATCCTTGGATGCTGCTGAACTATTGTGTATTCTTGGTAAATATATGTTTTTTTTGGATGTTGTAGTAATGTGGTTGTATGTATTTGAGGTCGTGGTGGCGGCCTCATCATTGTACCAAAAGGTATGTCTGCCCCTCGTGATGATAATGATACTCTGGTGGAGTATGGGCTCTGCATGTTCAGGTCCAACTCTTCAAGGGTGATTATAAGGCCACAAGGCCACAGATTGCCTACGACAAGGGGCAAGTGAGGAAAAAGAAATCTCCGCATAGCTCCCGTGGGAGACCCAAAACCCTAGTTTCATCCTTTCCCCACCATCCATTCACCTGTCGCCGTCGGGAAAAGCCCGTGCAGTGCCGATGGCGACAGTCTTCCATTACCTGGCGGCGAGGATATCCGAGCGGGACGGTGACCCACAGCGCGTGGTGTCCATCGACGGAGCTCGACGAGGCCCGATGTGGAGACGACCGGCGAATGGCACCGGGACGGCCTCTGTTGGAATTATGCCCTAGAGGCAATAATAAAGATGTTATTATTATAATTCTTGTTCATGATAAAGTTTATATTCCATGCTAAAATTGTATTAAGCGAAAACTTTAATACTTGTGTGGTTTGTGAACAACACCGTGTCTCTAGTACGCCTCTATGGACTAGCTCATTGATTAATGATGGTTAAGGTTTCCTAACCATAGACATGAGTTGTCGATTAATAATGAGATCATATCATTGGGAGAATGATATGATGGTCAGACCCAAACTAAGCGGAGCAATTAGATCGTGTCATCGTGTTCATCTTTGCGAAGCTTTTTTTATGTCAAATATTGTATTCCTTAGACCATGAGATAATGCAACTCCCTGGTATCACAAGAAAGCTTTGAGGTCATCAAACGTCATCCTATGAGAGGGTGATCATAAAGGTGTCTCTCAGGTGATCGGAAAGTACCTGTTGGGTTGTATGTATCGAGATGGAATTTGTCCCTCCCAAGTCGGGGAGATATACTTCGGGCCCACTCGGTAATCGATATCAACAAAGCTTGCAAGCACGTGGTTAAGGAGTTAATCACAAAGTGATATCGGATTACAGAACGAGTAAAGTACTTGCTGTGAACGAGATTGAACTAGGTATGACGGTACCGACGATCAAATCTCGGGCAAGTAAAATATCACGAGACGAAGGAAATATATATGGGATTGATTGAATCCTGGCATCGTGGTTCATCCGATATGATCATCGATGAATGTATGGGAGTCAATATGGGTTTCCAGACCCCGCTGTTGATTATTGATAGAATATCATGTCTGCATATTCTCGAACCCGAAGGGTCACACACTTAACGTGTCTCGACGCTAGGATAGATTGGATAATTGGTTTATGAGTTTTTGTTCGGAGTCTCGGATGAGATCCAGGACATCACGAGAGGTTCCGGAATGGTCTGGAGAATAAGATTCATATAAGGCAAAGCAGATTTTGGAGTTCGGAATTGTTTCGGGTTAATCGGTATTGTACCGGAAGGTTCTAGAACCTTCCGGAGTGGGACCAACGTGGCCCCACTTGTCGGGAGGGGGCGTGGGCCTATGAGGGAGTGCCCTGGTCACATTGGGCCAGGGGCATAAGGCCCCATAGGGCCCAACCGGCCAAACCCTAGGGAAACCCTAGGGGAGCTTCTAGAAGGGGGGAACTTGCCCCCCACTCCTTCCTCCTTGGCCGCCGGCCTAGGGCTTGGGGGAGGGGCAAGGGCCAGCCTCCCACCCCTCTATATAAAGAGGGCTGGGGGCGCACCCCTCCCACACCTCCTCCTCAACCCTAGCCGCCCTGCTGCCCCTCCTCTCTCTCTCCCTCCCGACTGCGCGTAGGCGAAGCCCTGCCGCAGAAACTCACCACCGCTTGCACCACGCCGTCGCGTTGTAGATCCAATCCATCTCTCCACCCCACTTTCTGGACCGAGGAAGGAGGAGACGTCGAGGTGCCGCACGTGTGCATCTCTCTAAGGCATCGCCACTTGCGGTGTTGGATTGGATCGGATCGCGAGGAGGAGAAGCGAGTACGACTACATCAACCACGTTCGTTGAACGTTCCGCTGTGCGAATCTTCAAGGGTATGAAGATCTCATCTATTCCCCCCTCGTTGTTTGCATCTCCTAGATTAGATCTTGGCTTTCCCCGTTCGCATCCGTAGAATTTTTTTGATTTACTATGCTGCGAAACCCTTCAGCCTCTTGTATCTAGAGGTGGCGGCAGACAATATGGATCATTGTTGCTGTAGCTGGCGCCAGGAGCCTGATCTTGTCCCAAGCCACATATTCCCCATGACAAGGGGCAAGGAAGGAAAAAACAAAGCTTCACGCCCCCTGCCCCTCCCACCCCGTGGGTGATGGAAGCGGCGACCAAAAACCCTAGTTGTGTCCTCTCCCCATCACCCATTCCCCTGACGCTGTTGCTAGTGGAAACTGTTGGATAAAGCCCATGCGGTGCCGCCGGCGGAAGAGGCCTTACATTACCTAGCACTGAGGAGATCCAAGCAGGACCGTGACCCACACCACGCAGTTTCCATCGGCAGAGGTCGGCTAGGCCGGGCATGGAGACGGTCGACGAGTGGTGTCGGGGGCAAATATTGGGCGAGCCGTCCATTACCTGCTTCGGGAGGTGCTGGTGTGAGACGTGGTGGCATGTGGTGGTGTGTATCGTGAGCCTGAGGTTCGACGAAGGACAGGATTCGACTCGATACGGCTTCTTCGGCGCTCTGGTGGCGGCTGTGGAGTGGCGGCACCCCCTCTGCTCGATGTGAAGCTCCCTGAACACGATGGGTTTGGCGCGTTTGGCGCTGGCGGCGGCAGTGCCAACAGTTGGCTTGTTCCAGCATGGGGGCGATAATCCTCAAGGGTAGGGAATCACTATAGCACAATTCGATAAGTATTTGGGTGTCGAACCCACGAGGAGCTGAAGGTAAATTATATGTTCTCTAAAGCCCTATAACCCACTTATATGGCCTTCTATGAAAAGCAATGAACTAGAGGTGTAATGTACTTTTTACTTCTAACTAGAAAACAATGAAGTGCTGAAAACAATAACAGGTAGTAAACTATTGCAAGTAAAGTAACAACAAGTAAAACCGTTGCAAGTAAAGTAAAAGTAGGTAACTCAAGGGAGCAAGTGTTTAGGCAAATTTTTATTTCATTCATTTAGTTGTCACAATTAGTGAAGCACATGAATAGTCTTTTTCTTGTTTCTTCTAGAGAGGAGCCATAAAAAGGTGCAATCAAGTTACTGTGCAAATACACCACTAGTGATTGATCCCAAGGCTGGTTCAGAGCAAGCAAGGGAGTTATTAAGACATAGAGTCCAATCATCGTTGTAAGTTTCAAGATCCCCATAACTTATCCTCCATTAGTGAACCATTAATTAACATAGCATGCATATTTAAGACTTGGGACACAGTTTCTGTCAATCTCTCGCCGTCCCTCCTCCTATCAACATGCAATGGTAACAACCTTATGCATGCCCTACATATGTTTGCACTCATATTTATCAGTACATTAGATCATCACAAAAGATAACATATACGTGTATGCAACCAACAACGAACTATTTCACAATTTCCAAAAACATATCACTACTCAAACAAACTCATAGATATACAATTGATCATAGGAAAACAATATATTGAATAACACATCATGTTTTCCAAAAGATTACAATAGATGCATGGAGAGGATCTCGCTGTAGATGTTGATGATGACCACGTCGGAGTGGGGTGGAGGCAACCGGAGGCAGTTCCGACAGCGGTTCCCCCGTCCGATCTCCTCTTAAGGCGGTTGAAAAGGATACAGATGCCGCCTAGAGGGGGTGAATAGGAGGTTTAAAACTTTTACGAGATGGGCTTAACAAAGGTGGATTAAAACTAGAGTTTACTTTGTCAAGCACAAAACCTATATAAACTACGGTTCACCTATGTGCACCAACAACTTATGCTAAGCAAAACAATAAACTATGTGATAGCTAGATATAAGAATTCAAGCACGAAGGCTATCACAAAGTAAAGTGCATAAGTAAATAGCTCGGGTATAGAGATAACCGAGGCATGCGGATACGATGATTTATTACCGAGTTCCTCCCATAAAGAGAGTACGTCTCGTTGGAGGGGTGGGCGGTACTAAGACCACCATGCCACAAAAGGCCTCACCCTATTCTCCTATGAACCTCGCCACAAGAGGCCTAGTTCACTTCTTCACTATCGGTGCACTTGTCGGTGGCAATCCGTAACCTCTCACAAAGATTGGGGCACTTCTCCACAACTCAGTTGGGGGCTCCCAACAAACAACCTCGGGGAAAGTTCCACAACTTAATTGGAGGCCCCAAGTAATCCACAAACCTGGAAAATAACTAAACCATCTAGGGTTCCAAGAACCCAAGAGAAAAAAGCTTCTCACCTTTCACCCAATTGAATCCCCACCGAGAACTCAAACCGATACACCAAATGCAATGGCAAGAACACAAGAAGTGCTCAAGTGCTTCTCTCCCAAATCCCACCAAAGCTACAAAAGCTAGTGGGAGAATAAGAGAGGAAGAACACAAGAGGAAATCCACAAAAGAAACCCCAAGATCTAGATCCCAATATGTTCCCTTCACATAGAGGAGAGATGGATTGGTGGAGTTGTAGATCTAGATCTCCCCTTCCAAAACCCCCAAAAAAATTCAAGAAATATGGGAGGGATTGAGAGTATTTGCAATCTCTTGAAGGTCAAAACAATGGAGGAGATAGAGAATGCAAGCCACCATCCTAAGGAGGAAGAAGGGGTCTATTTATACCCCTCCCCAACGAAATATGACTATTTGGGACCTTCCAGGCCAAATAATCCTCCCCTCACCCGGTTTTCGGGTTCACCAGGCCAAAAAATGGCTAAGGACTTCACGGCGCGTCCCTCAGTATAGGGGGCATATATTTGGGCCGGATAATTCGCCCCCATTACTGGGAGCCACGCCTCAAAGTCCTTAGCCATTTTCCAAAAATTGGGCCGGATAATCCATGATCTTCATAATGATGGCAAGCCCCTCTCCCATAGTGAGTATTGATCCCACATACTCACTATGGGAGAGCCTCTCTTTTAGGAATCTCTTCACATATCCATGATCACCATAATGATGGCAAGCCCCAAGAATATGATCTCTTCGAGATGGCTCATCTTGAACTTGCACTTCATTTCTTATTTTCTTCATTATGTTGGTGCCTTGAAGGTACAGCAAAGATATCACTCCATCTTATTCTTCAAGACACACTTGTGATACGTCGGAAACGTATCTATAATTTTTGATGCTCCATGCTTGTTTAGTATCTACTTAGCTTTGCTTTGTCTACACTTTGAGGTGCATTTTACATGTTTTCTGGTACTAACCTATTAACAAGTTTCCACAGTGCCAGTTGCCTGTTTTCTACAGTTTTTGGTTCCAGAAAAGTTAGTAAAGAAATACTCTCGGAATTGGACGGGACAAACGTCAAAGTCAATAACTTTCCGTGGGGAACAAGAAGTCTAGAGGGGAGACGGAGAGGCGGGATAGGGCACCCAGACCCCCTAGGCATGGGTGGGCCCTCCCCCGCGCCTAGGCAGGGTGTGGGGCCCCTAGCCACCGCCTCGGCCTCCCCCTTCACCTATAAGAAGCCCTCGATGCAGAAACCCTAAGGACCCGATCAAATCTCCACGAAACCTTATGTAGCCGCCGCCACCGTCGTCCCTAGATCGGGGGTATCTGAAGTTCTTCCCGGCACCCTGCCGGAGGGGAGATCATCCTGGAGGCCTTCTCTCCGGTATGATGCGTGAGTAGTTCCACCTTGGACTATGGGTCCATGTAGTAGCTAGATGGTTGTATCTCCTCCTTTGTGCTTTCATGTATAGATCTTGTGAGCTCCGTTCATGATCAAGATCTAATCTATTTATAATCATGCATGTTGTGTTTGTGGGGATCCGATGGATATTGAGATTATTATGTTGGTTTGATTAATGGTTTTGTCTTTATGATTCTATCATGTCTGTGTTGTTTGTGATCTTGCATGCTCTCTGTTGTTAGTAGCTATCTTGGCCGAGTAGTTGCTAGTGACTCCAAGAGGGGGTATTTATGCTCGATAGTGGGTTCTTGCCTCTAGTTTCCAAGGGAAGTGACAATAATCTCTTCGATTGTAGATGTGTTGTTGCTACTAGGGAGAAAATAACGGTCTCTTGTTCATGGAACATGTGGACTGTTTACCTTACACACTTTCCTTAAAGCAGTTGTCAGTTGCTTGCAACTTTACTGAAGGGGGTTCGGATGATAACCTGAAGGTGGACTTCTAGTCATAGATGCAGTTGGATGGCGGTCTATGTATCTTGTTGTATTGTCCAATCGAATCTCATAGGATCTTTCTGACTAGTAATTACATTGTTATGCCTAGCTCAGTTCCTGTCAATTGCCCTGTTGTAATTTGTTTACCCTTCATGCCATGTTGTTTATCTAAGGAGAGCACCTCTAGTGAACTATGGACCCCGGTCCATTCTTTATCCTTGATACATCTTCCACCTTTACTTTTTTACTTGATGCAAACCACCATTACCTTCCACACCATACGTTTAATCCTTTGTTACAGCAAACTGATGAGCTTGACAACCTCACTGATTCGTTGGGGCAAAGTCTTGAGTTTGTGTTGTGCAGGTCTCCGTGTTGCTTGCAACACCTGTGTGACGTTTCCTTCCTCCTACTGGTTCGATAACCTCGGTTTCTTACCGAGGGAAAACTTGCTGCTGTGCTGCTTCACACCTTGCTCTTGGGGTTCCCAATGAAGCGCTCCTACATCAACTCAGCGTTGCATCAACTTGCCATAGGCTCAATTCTCCCATGACCAATATTTGGATCACTCCTTGAAAATCTTGGTCATCACTATATCTTCTTCATTTTCTTCTTCTTTCAACCTTGACACCACCACATGATTCAAGCATTGCCAATGGACAATTCCTACAAGTGCAACTTGATACAAGCATTAGTCCATATAGTTTGTCATTAATTACCAAAACTACACAAGGGGTCACACATGTTCTTTCAATCTCCCCCATTTTGGTAATTGATGACAATCCCTTTGAGAGGGTTTATATCTATATATTCAACATGCAAAGCAACAACAAAGATGCAAAAGCATGAGAGGAAAATGCTTAAGAACAAACTTAAAGCATGAAACCAACTTCCCTTAAACCCTCCAAAACTTCTCCCCCATTGCCATTGATTGCCAAAATGGGTGAAAAGCTCTATATGGCCAATAGAGTGAGAATTCCTCCAAAATATGTACATTTCTCACAGTATGAGTGGAATAAAATGCACGTATCCAATGACTAATACTTTAAGGGAATCAAACTATATTGAGGATTAAAAGATTGCAAAAGGATAACAAGGTGAAGAAGCATCAATGAGTGAATCAATTAATCAAAAAATCCAAAGAACCGCTTGACACAAGGAGATACCAAATGAAAGATATGTATGACATAAGGAAAAGAGAGTCTTCTAAATAATATGAGGAGGCTCCCCAAGGTTTGTGCACAAACTATAATTTGCATTTGAATACAATATGCACAAACATGGCATCCTCAATCTCTCAATATTATTTACACCAAAAGAAATACCAAGAAGAAAAATATGATAAGCACAAAGTGGTGTTATAAATAAAATTAGGAAGCTCCCCAAGGTACGTGCACAAATTAGTTTTTTCTGTATTTGAATACAATGTGCACAACATAGAATCCTCACTTCTTCTATTTTACTTAAAACACAACTATGTCCAAAAGAGCATATACCAAGGCATAAAACTTGCAATAAACAAATGGTTGAGCAACAAGTAAGACACAACATAATAGCAGGCTCAACCACAAGGATGTGTGAGAGGCATGACAAAGCATATTATAAGACTAATACAAGAATGATCATTGAGCATCAACATAGTTTTCAATGAATGATATTGCTTAGTATGAACATACAACACACACGAAACAAAGAAGATATCAAAATAGATAAGTAACATCTCTCATGTGTATAAGTTTCTAAGTAGAGAATATCACAAAGATATTGATCCACAAAGAAACATGTACACACAAAATAGATACTAAAGAAATATAGCAAGATATCCAAAACGAAGTCATGACAATACACCACTACGATCTTTGCTTGATAGCATGGCAAGAAGGCTCAATTTTGTCTTATTGTATATTGAAGAACTTCAACCACAAACAATTTCAAATACAAAAAATCATGTCAAGACGCAACCTATAAGAGGTTGTAATAAAGATGTTTATGCATGATTAAGAGATACTTGTTACTGATTTATCATTGGTGTGATGAAGTAGATAGGAGTTCGTTGATCATACTAGCTTGTCTCTAATTATCATTGAGTTGTCACTTATTCCTTATGGAAGATACAAGCATCCAATGCATCTCCAATGTACCTAAAACAAAATTTAAGTACAATATGGTCCCCAAACTTATTGGGTCCAAAGTATTTAGAGCAACTACAATACATAGGAGAGACTCCACAAAAATATGTGCATATTGATATGAAATTGAATTTCATGCACATCTTAGCCAATTAGTATTTGGTGGAGTTTACCCTATATTGGATCAGGGAAAGCAAGCACGCTATAATATATACATTTAGTAAATATGCATGCACATGACTTTCAAGATCCAAACTAGATACAATTTGGACAAAACGCCAAGTAAACCAAGAAGACACACCAAAGTGTGACACGACTAACGGTTGTCCAAATTATGTCAAAGACCAAATCAACACATGAAAGACCACAAGTTCAACAAATGAACTAGGCAAAAGACAAAGAGCGAGAGATAGACAAACACATAAATGCTCAAGGATTTATCTCATTCTAAAAGGTAAAAATAATTAGCAGGGAATGAGACAAAACCAACTCCCCAAAATAGCAAGGTTCCAACACCCAAAACACCAAGTAAACTCTTTGTTTCATGATGGAACAAAGTAGCAGACTGGAAATATTTATCATGGAAAGACATAAAACACGATTTGGATCAAAGCAAGAAGCAGAAAAAAGAGTGTTATAAATAATATAGGAGAACTCCCCCATGATTAGTGCATTATTTAATATTTTCATTTGAATACAAGATGAACACACACGGGATCATCATCTCTACCTACATCAAAATAGATAACTAAACCATTTCAAGTCAAATCAATATCCATAAGAGGCAAAAGGATAAAAGTAGAGAATATTAATGGACATTATAGAATTTGAATTTCTCATGAGTATGACATACCACATAGAAACTAAATAATCTTGCAATATCAATACTAAGTGGTATTCCTCATGTACATGAATTTTTAGGATTGTGGAATGCCCAAAGCACACCACTCCCCCAAAATGGGATAGTCCATTAATTTCTCGCAAGAGCCAAATAGTATAAAAAATAGCTTCAATAAAGGCTCAACGTAACAAAACAAGTACATGGTGTGCAAGCCAACATACACAAATAAACTCGATAACTCAAGATAGGTAAGTGGTAAGAACAACATATACAAACACATGCAAGGTACAAAACCAACACATGCACAAGGGGCGAGTAAATTTCAATGTAAATGAGTTGAGAACATGTTACCACAAGGAGGAGCAATGGATATATGATAGAGATATGATAATCAAAATGACTTGGCTTGAGAAAATATAATTGATGAAGTTTCCTTAATTCTTCATGATGTATCCAAGTCTCCAATGACCTCCAACCAACACCCATTGATCAAGTTTTAGCTAGATGGTCCCCAACCAAGTTGGGTCCTAAGAAGTTAGTCACAATAGGCTTGGCTACCCAAATGGTTCTTTTCTTGTCACCACATTAGGAACCAACATAGTTGGCAAACACATTGCCAACCTCATCCTTACGAAGATAATAAACATCATCAATCATGATATGGTTGGATGAGGTACCAATAGTGCAACAGGAAGAGATGTGACCCTTCTCACGACATATGTAGCAAGTTCTTCTCTTCCCATTCTCTTCACTGGATTTCTACACAATGGGAGTATTAGCTTGATTATTCTTGGGAAGTGGCCTCCCTTCAACTTGAGATAGGACATGACTCTGAACTTGAGGCCGCTTGCCTTTTTGCTTCTCACCAAGAGGCTTATTCTTCAAAGGGCAAGATCTAACATGGTGCCCTTCAATTTTGCACTTGAAGCAAACAATCTTGGATGAATTCTTTAATTGTTCTTGGCCCTTATTATTGTTGCTCTTGGACATTTTCTTGATAGTGGACTTGTTATTGACATTTGATTTGAATCCAAGTCCACTCTTGTCATTGGGGGATTTTTGTACACTCAAGATCTTGGTGAGTGTGGTCTTCCCTTCATGACCATTTTTCAAGTCATTCTTCAAAGAAGAGACTTGAGCCTTCAGCCTTGAGCTCTTTGATTTCCTCTACATGGTTAGTGGCAACACATATACTAGAGGAAGTAGAAATTTCATTGCTAGAGAAACAAGGCAAAGAATGTATTTCATCACAAGATTTAGCAATAATGTGAGTAGACGAATTACTAGGACTAGCATATGGTAATATAGAATTATTAGTAGAGATTGTGCTAGTGACCACATGAGGCTCACAAGATGTTACCGTTGTAAAGATAGCCTCATGAGCTAACTTTAGCCTAGCATGGGATGATATAAGATCATCATTAGAGCTATATAGCTTTTCATGACTTTCTTCCAGTTTCCTATACTTGCTAGTTAGCAACTCAAGTTGAGCCCTTAGTTCAACATTCTCCTTCAAAAAAGATTCCTCACAAGAAGTAGAGTTAGTAGCACAAGCATCATTATAATTAGCAATAGAGGAAGACAACTTGGCAAGCTCATTATATTTTCTTTTGAGATCAATTGCCACCTTGAGAGCTTTATCACGAGTTTCCTTTACTTTAGAAACTTCTAGAGTAAAAGCCTCCTCAAGAGATTCTTTGGTTGCTTGTGCTTTATTTTTAAGCACTTTTAATTTGGCACAAGCATGGTCACATTCTTTAGTGAGTTTAGAGATTATGAGACTCCTCAATGGATTTGAGTTCCTCCTCAAGAGCAACCCGAGTCTCCTGCTCTTCCTCGAGGGCATTTTTTAAGGATGCAATCTCATTAGCATACCCACGCTCGAGAGCACCAATTTTATCAATGGTGACCTCATGCTCCTCAACTTGATATTCTAACTTATCAATATGTTCCTTGCTCTTAATAGAAATACCCAAGATTTAAACAAAATTAGAGCTAGCAATATCATTCTTAATAAGAGCACGATAAATAATCTCACCATTTTCATGTAACCAATCAACATCAACCTCTTCTTCCCCATTATCATCATCCTCATCATCACAAGAGGTATTGGGTTCCAAAGGAGTTACCTTTGAATCTCGAGCCATAAGGCATAGATGTGAACCGTGATAAGATGATGATGAAGAATTGCTTGAGGCTCCATTTAAGATCTTGTCTTGACCAATAGAATCTTCGGTTTCCTCTACATTGTCAGATACAAAACAACTAGAGGAAATATAAGCATTTATATCATGGCAATAAGGCACAACAAGCATATCATCATGAGATATATTGAGGAAATTTATATATGATATGCAGAAACCATCAACACTAGCATGTAAATTATTTATAGTGCTAGAAGTGTTAAAGTCCAAAGATAGATCATTGCAACTTGATAGAGATGAGGGATTACAAATAGTAAGAACATTATCCATATTGCAATTTCTATCACCACTTACCATATCATTACCTTGTGAAAAATCAGGTGTTGGTGAAGTGGTAGAAGATGAGAGCTCATCTCGACTGGAAGTGGAAGCAACACAATCATCCTCAAAAATATTTGACACAACATATTTATCTTGAAGTTTTGTCCATAACTCATGAGTTCTCCAAAAAGGTATGACTGAAGAAGTAACTACATGGCTCAAAGCATTAACAAGCACATTAGAAGCTTGAGCATCGAGATATAAGTTTTTCTCATCCTCACAAGATAGATTTAGGAAATCCATTGGAGGAGAAAAACCTATATCTACAATTCGCTCCAAATTTGGGTCCATGGCCCAAAAATTATTAAGCATACAAATTTTCCAAATCTCATAACATGTGCCATCGAATATGAAAATGTCACTGTGCACTAATACCCTAGCCGACATCTTTACTCTCAAGGCGGTGAAGCCCAAAAAGAGAGACTAGGCTCTAATACCAATTGAAAAGGATACACATGCCACCTAGAGGGGGGTGAATAGGCGGTTTAAATTTTTTACGAGATGGGCTTAACAAAGGCGGAATAAAACTAGAGTTTACTTTGTCAAGCACAAAACTTATATAAACTACGGTTCACCTATGTGCACCAACAACATATGCTAAGCAAAACAAGAAACTATGTGATAGCTAGATATAAGAATTCAAGCGCGAAGTCTATCACAAAGTAAAGTGCATAAGTAAATAGCTAGGATATAGAGATAACCGAGGCACACGAAGACGATGATTTATTATCGAGTTCGTCCCATAAAGAGAGTACGTCTCATTACAGGGGTGGGCGGTACTAAGACCACCATGCCACAAAAGGCCTCACCCTATTCTACTATGAACCTCGCCACAAGAGGCATGGTTCCCCTCTTCACTATCGGTGCACTTGTCAGTGGCAATCCGTAACGTCTCACAAAGATTAGGGCACTTCTCCACAACTCAATTGGAGGCTCCCAACAAATAATCTCGGGGAAAGCTCCACAACTTAATTGGAGTCCCCAAGTAATCCACAAACCTGCAAAATAACTAAACCATCTAGGGTTCCAAGAACCCAAGAGAAAAACGCTTCCCACATTTCACCCAATCGAATCCTCACCAAGAACTCAAACCGATGCACCAAATGCAATGGCAAGAACACAAGAAGTGCTCAAGTAATTCTCTCCCAAATTCCACCAAAGTTACAAAAGCTAGTGGAAGAATAACAGAGGAAGAACACAAGAGTAAATCCACAAAAGAAACCCCAAGATATAGATCCCAATATGTTCCCTTCACATAGAGGAGAGATAGATTGGTGGAGTTGTAGATCTAGATATCTCCTTTCAAAACCCCCAAAATATTCAAGAAATATGGGAGGGATTGAGAATATTTGCAAGCTCTTGAAGGTCAAAACAATGGAGGAGAGAGAGAATGCTAGCCGCCAGCCTAAGGAGGAAGAAGGGGTCTATTTATACCCCTCCCCAACAAAATATGACCGTTTGGGACCTTCCAAGCCGAATAATCTGCCCCTCACCCGGTTTTCGGGTTCCCTCGGCCAAAAATGGCTAAGGACTTCGCGGCGCGTCCCTCGGTATATGGGGAGGATATTTCGACCAGATAATCCGCCCCCATTACTGGGAGCCAGCCTCAAATTCCTTAGACGTTTTCCAAAAATTGGGCCGGATAATCCGCCCCCATGGCCGGATAATCTGCTCCCCTGAAAACTGGCAGAATTAGCAAACTAAAACAATCATAAATTTTGCATCCGGACTCTGTTTTTAATGATCTTGGGCTCGTTTTAAAGAGGACAATGAGATATACAAGATCATCCAGAGAAACATCATAGTACAGCAAGGGAGGATAAAACCAAACGACAAAAGTTTTGACCTCTCTCAAAAAGACGAACCGGTAAAACCTCCAACATTGAAAACACAATAGAGAATGCATATGAAATTCGTTTTCGATAAACTTGAGCTTGTCATGGAAATTAACACAAGCTCTAAATCCTCGCATGAGTAAGACCCAAATAAGAACCAAGAAATATGATGCGAAGTATGCAAAGGTTTGAGTTCTCACCGAGGGATATGATCAAGTTACTCACCCGAGAGCCCCTCTTGATAGTACGGTTATCTATCCTATAAACCGGTATCCCCAACTAACACCACGAGACTGGTAAGAAAAAACCCTATCAAGATCGAACATTTTCCTTGTGTATATTCCACTTTATGTTGATGATGATGATCTTCTACACCTCAAGATGGAACACCTTTCTTGATTGCGCTAGCTTGGTGAAGACTTGTAATTTTCTCCCCATACTCCACTATGGAAGATCCTCTATTTTATTCATATCTTCACATATCCATGATCAACATAAGGATGTAAATCTTCAAGCATATGTTCTCTTCGAGATGGCACTTCTTGAACTTGCACTTCATTTCTTTGTTATTTATTGTGTTGGTGTCTTGTAGGTACACTTGAGATTATATTATTCTTCAAGACACACTTTCCATAGGCTTAACTCTCTTATAACCAATCTTTGGATCATTCCTTAAAACCTTGATCAACACTTGATATTCTTCACTTTCTTCTTCTTTCAACCTTGAAGCCAACATATGGTTCAAGCATTGTCTATGGACAAATCCTACAAGTAAAACTCAATGCAAACATAAGTCCATAAAACATTGTCATTAATTACCAAAACCACACATGGGGGCACACATGTCCTTTCAGCAGTCTATAGACTCTTTGTTTTGGTGTTTTCGATCTTCTCCCCCATATGTTCTGACATCGCGTCGGAGACCCTTTTTGTAGAATGTTTTAGTTCAAGACGAAGAGGATGGCGATGGAATTTGACAACATCCGAGAAACGATGCCTGAAGGAAGGGTAGTGGTGCGGTAACCAAGTGGGCCCATGCCACTCTAACTCTTTCCTAGCCCATGAGGCTTCTGGTGACCTCCTAGTGCTCCAGCTGCTTCTCTTCGTGAAAAAATATCCCTCAAAAAATCCCCGGTCCATTTGACTTTGTTTATGTCCCTAAAAGATAAAAATACACAAAACAAGAGTTTCCTATCCTGTAGAGTTAGAATCAAAGGAGAGGGAATTGTTTAAAAAATACGCAAAATCAATGTATATCATGGATATAACATTCTTTCATATGTAAATACATGGGAATATGTGTCAATAAACTACAAAGCTAATATATGCATTTTACATGCATCAACATCCCCAAGATTAACCTATGCTCGTCCTCGAGCATAACGGTGATAAAACTAAACATGGACTTTGGAGTTTGTTGCAAAGTTGGAAAGCATAAGTCATGATCATTGCTACATAAGGTTAAATGGTTCATTCTTTTAGAACAACAACAAGCAAATGAGCTATGAAGTGATATCTCGTATGTACTTACATCTATGCTCAACAATATATTAACCATGCATATAACAAATGAAATTACTATGAACCATTAAGCATATAAAGTGCAAAAGAATCATCTTTTCACTTCTTTATTTCTTCATTCTAAACTTGTACAAGCATATTTATACTGCAAATCTTCATTACTTAAGGGCATGCTTTAGATCAGGTTGCATCAAAAGAATGGGTTCCATTACCCCTATCATCAACAACTTTTGAATTTGCAAAAGAGATAAAATTTCATAGGATAACCAGCTAAAGGAAACGAATAAGAACAAGATAGACATGAAGTTCAATCATTCTTTGAACAACTAAACACGTTCACCACTTGCATGGCATTAGTTAATAGTCTTGTTTCTTAATATCCCTAGCATAAACCTTATTTATGGATCTTTCAATTATGTCATATGCCCTTTCAACCTTTAACCTACACTTTCTATGGATAACTGAATTCTCGGGTGCACACCTTTGCATACACTTTCCATTAGAGCTTATGTATTGAAATATCCATAACCCTTAGTTTAACCTTTTGTTACTAAGCATAACAAGAGTATCTCATGTCCCCTTGTTAGCATCCCTTTCTAGTTGTTTATCTTACAAGACTATACGTCTCCTTCAAAACCTAGTGTTTAACATTTATAAACACTTATTGATTTCCCATATTAAATATGTGCCTTATCAAGTTCACGGGAACCCCCACATCTCACTTCTCCATGCCAAGCATAGACAAATCAAAAAAATATTTGGAATATAATGCACATGAGAAATATAGCATGAATGCTACACGACCATACACAAGCATGCAAAAGTGTCCATAGTACTACTCATTCTCTAGTAGACAAGGTAACTTAAAGCTAACCATCCATGTATGTAAATAAAAGGTAGTACTACATAAGGCACTTGCAGATTATCATTCATCAAAGCATATGAAACAAACAACAACATGCATAACTTGTATCTAAAATTTTACTTTCCCTTTTTCTCTTTTTATGCATCCATTTTATTTTATTCCATAGCAACTCTATTGATAGTAGTCTTGGCAACATGAATAAAATACAAACTTAACATAAAAGTAAGATACAGATGCTCCAAGTTTATGCGAAAATCTTATGTTGCTCAAAAATTAAAGTTTAGAGGTGTGCAAGCCGTGAATGTAATAGGTATAGTGGAGTTCCTTGGGCATCCCCAAGATTATGTTTTTCACCAACCTTGGATATCCTCCATTCCCTGTGAAAAAACTTCAAGACAAAGAATTCTCACAATTCTTTTCTATGGGGTGACATTAGTGGACATAAAGATATATGCTAGGTGCCCTAAAAAGTCTAAATTAAATTTGGTTTTAAGTGTACAAATAGTATATTAAGTTGCCTACATTCACAAAAATTCAATAGACTCAAAAAGAATCTAGTTGAAGCCTAAAATAATGGCTTAAACAACTAAAGATAGAATCTGTCTTGAAAAACAGTTGTAGCAAAACGTAATTAATTGGACCACTTAGACATGTCAGGAATTTTTGTTGATTTTTTTGCATATAGAAGATGAAAAATTGTAACTACAATATAAATATAAATATAAGCTCAACCAGAGTTAGGGAACAACTTATAGATACATATGATCTTATTTCTAATCTTCAATGCTGATTGGGTGTTCTTCCTTTCACTTATCTTATCTTCCTTTGGGAATAGTTTCCTATAGTAATGACAATATGAAGGGGCTTCATACTCGCCATGATTTTCTTACATCTGTCTGTAAGGTTTTGTTGGTCAACTCAGTGATATCCTGACTGCACGCATTCTACATGAGCACTCTAAGGATATACAAAGGTATCATAGATCAAGTTGATAAATATAGAAGAAATTGTGTTAGGAGAAAAGGAGACAGCTCATAATAGTTCTACTTTAGCAGCATGACATGTGGCTTGTAAAGCAAATATAAATGTGGGATAGGAATCATTGATCTGTAGGTCTAGAATGATTGTTTTCTCATGAATTTCCTAGGTAATTTTAACAAGGAAAACATACCTTAGGTAAATTTTGTTTGGTAATTCTATTATTTTGGTGTCTTGCCGCCAAAAAATAATAATGATTTCTCCTTCTGGTTGAGTGATTGTTTAAGGTTGTAATCAGATTATAAGGACTTGTTTATATCAACCTTATATGACCCATGAATTTTTTTTAAGATTCTGAACCTTGTTACTGGATACTATTATTAATGAAGGGTTTTATGCATCCGAGGATGCAGAGGCCGGGATCAACCCCATTTTGAAAAAAGATTATAAGGACTTTGGTTAAGTGTCAACTCAAATTGGTAATTCTTTCCTCTTATGAAAAGGAAAGTAGCATGATATAAATATCAGTCTCAGGATGGTGTATCCCTTTATGACTTCCTATGCAATATCTTCGATGTTTATTTTATCATAGCTTCAACTTCTAGGTCACTTTTGGACCTTTTTCACCTTCCAAAGTATAATGTTGCACATGTGTTAATCAACAATGTTACTATTTTTGTGGACAATTATATGTGGACTTATCCTTGGTGTATAGGTTTCTTAGTTGATAGGCTTATGCATTCTTTATGAATATTAAGTATTGTGCTCAACCCCCACCAACATTTGGATGGTTATGAACATATTTTTATTAGTAGAAACGGAGCCTTATTTTGGCTCTTGCTTTAGGATCGGTTGAATACTAGAAATTATCTACATAGAAAACATTTTTCATAGAAGACTATTCATGTGTCCTCTGTCAATATACTCAATCCTGCTGGAAGTACTTATGCCCTTCATTGCTCATACATGAAGGAAACACTCACTTGGACAGCGTACCTATTTTGAAACAACTAAACAAACATTTCTTGATGGAAATGATTATCTTAGGAGCTTGGGAAATTTGGCAGACCAATAATGACATGATTGATCAAAACATTGGTCCATATCTTAATAGATGTCAAGCAGTGTACAAGCAGGAGCTTAGTTGGCTTAAATACATGGCAAAACGGAAGAAATATGAACTATTCTCTGCCCCGAGTGGACAAATTTGTTTAAAATAGTTTTCTCTCGTCTTATTTTTTGTGTACAAATCTCTTATACTTTTGTAACTTAAACCAAAAAAAACAGTAAAAATATACCTTAGAGTCCTATCATTTCCCATAAAAAAGAACATGTGAAGATCTCAAGCCTAGAAGGTGTCGTACCAACAAATGGCAAACAAAGTGTTGCATATCAATGTAAATCTGCCAAAGAACATGTGAAGATCTTAAGTCTATAACATGACGTATCAACAAATGGTAAACATCTTGTTTCATATAAATGTAAATCTACCAATCTCGCTGGTATTCATACACGAGTTCTTACTCGCATCTGTACGGCTATGGCTTGTGAAACATGTTAGAAATAATGGGCTAAATCATTAGACCCATGTGTGATTTCAGATTTTCCCTAAATCTAAAAGCCCATGTATGTGGAAGCCCATATGTGATTTAGCCAAAGTTGGTGGCAGCTCATATGTGTGTGGCAAGAGCTGTGGGAGTTAAAGTTTAGTCCCACATGGAAAGTTGAAAGAGAGTTGCACCACCTTATAAGGTGGAGTGTTGCACCACTTTGTAAGTGACTGGCAATAAGAGAGCTACACGCACGCGCCGCGGGTTGCGGGAATCTCACCGAGCTAGGGTTTTGTCATTCTCTCTGCTTGCGCCGCCACCGTAGTCTAGTTCATCCCGCTTGCCGACGTTCACCTGCGATCGGGAGAGCAGGTCTCCGGAAATACTCGCCTTTGTGATCCTGTACGGGAGAGGGCGAATAAGGTTTTTGGGAAGCGCTCCACGCGACTGCTCAAGTTCGTCATCACGGCGCGTCTTCCCGGTCGTCAAGCCGGACCTCGTGCGCGTCATATTCAACGCCGACTTCTTCGACAGGCTACTGCACCGATGGCGACTACATCCACAACTGATCAGTACGTACACCATCAACAGATCTGTTGTTTTACTATGGCTGTTAGTGCATACAATCTGCTACAGTTCATGTTGATCAATACATCTAGTATGTTAGAGGTTCACGTGTTTGTAGCTGCTGTTGTCATAATTTATATTCTGGAATTAATAGTGGGAATTATGCCTAATAATCCAACAATCCAAAAACCTTATTATAGGCAATTTCCTGAATTAAACATGGGACACTTGGCCGATGCTATGAAGCCGGAAAAGTTTACCGGTGTTCATTTTAAGAGGTGGCAGTATAAGACCACTATGTGGCTGCAAGCTCTGAAAGTATTCGAGGCTAGTGAGGGTTTACCTAAAGGAACTACATCTGATGAGGTTCAGAACAAGTTCAAGGAAACCAATCTTGCCTTTGTGGGATGCGTTCTGAGTGTTCTTGACAACAAGCTGTTTGATGTGTATATGCACATCAAAGATGGAAAAGAGCTCTGGGAGGCACTGAATGCTAAGTTCAGTGTAGCAGATGCTGGCAGTGAGCTGTACATCATGGAGAGCTTTCATGATTACAGGATGGTTAACAACCGTTCTGTAGTTGAGCAAGCTCATGAGATACAGTGTTTTTCCAAGGAGATTGAAATCCTCAAGTGTATCTTACCCGACAAGTTTGTGGCTGGGTGCATTATTGCAAAGTTGCCTTCTACATGGAGGAACTTCGCCACAACTCTCAAACACAAGAGACAAGAGATATCGGTTGAAAACCTGATAGCGTCTCTTGATGTTGAGGAGAAGGCTCGGGCTAAGGACACTGCCGAGAGAGGAGGCGAGGGTCAGTCTAGTGCCTACATGGCGCAGAAGAAGACCTTCGGCAAGAACAAAGGGAACTATAAACCCTCGTTCAACAAGCCTGAAAAGACTACAATCTTCAAGAAGAAGAAGCCGAACAAGGCTGAGCTACATTGTTATTCATGTGGAGAGCTCGGCCACTTTTACAAGGACTGCCAAGATCGTGCAGATCGCAGAGGGAAAGGTGGGAAGACTGTGAACGTCGTGACCGCTAGCAACACTGATGGGTACGGTAATTTATTTACTGTTCTTTCAGTATTTCAATCACCATGTTGGTGGATTAATACGGGTGCTAATGTTCATGTGTGCGCTGACATCTCTATGTTCACTTCTTATCAGGTCGCTCGGGATTCATCCGTCCTAATGGGGAATGGATCACATGCTTCTATTCGTGGTGTTGGCACGGTGGATCTGAAGTTTACTTCCGAAAATATCGTGCAGCTGAGGAATGTGCAGCATGTCCCTACTATGAACAAGAATCTCGTTAGTGGCTCCCTTCTATGTAGAGATGGGTTTAAGGTTGTGTTAGAGTCCAATAAAGTCATTGTTTCGAAACATGGACAATTTATTGGTAAAGGTTATGAGTTCGGAGGCTTGTTCCGGTTTTCACTTTCAGATTTTTGTAATAAATCCGTGAATCATATTTGTGGTGATGTTAATGATGATACCAGTGTTTGGCATTCTCGTTTATGTCACATTAATTTTGGTTTGATGTCTCGGATTTCCAGTATAAGTTTAATTCCGGATTTCACTATTACCAAAGGTTCTAAGTGCCATAGTTGTGTGCAATCAAAACAACCTCGAAAGCCTCACAAGGCTGCCGAGGAGAGAAACTTGGCACCTCTAGAACTCATACATTCTTATCTATGCGAGATGAATGGTGTGTTGACAAAAGGTGAAAATATATATTTCATGACATTGATAGATGATGCTACTAAATTCTGCTATGTTTACTTGTTGCAAACTAAAGATGAGGCTTTAGACTACTTTAAAATCTATAAGGCCGAAGTTGAAATCAACTAGAGAGAAAGATCAAGTGTCTTAGGTCGGATCGTGGTGGTGAGTATTTTCCCAAAATATTTGACGAATTCTGTCAGGAACACGGAATTATTCATGAGAGAACGCCTCCCTACTCGCCCCAATCAAATGGGGTTGTCGAGAGGAAAAACCGCACGCTGACTGACTTGGTGAATTCCATGTTAGCCACTGTTAGTTTATCAAAGGCATGGTGGGGGAGGCTTTGTTGACTTCTTGTCATGTCCTGAATAGAGTTTCTAACAAGAACAAGGAAAATACCCCTTATGAGGAGTGGGCTGGGAGAAAACCATCACTTTCGTATTTGCGCACTTGGGGTGTTTGGCGAAGGTCAACATACCGATTCCCAAGAAACGCAAGCTTGGACCCAAGACAGTGGATTGTATCTTTCTAGGATATGCTCCACGGAGTGTAGGCTATAGATTTCTAGTGGTTAAATCTGAGGTACCTGATATGCATGTTGATACTATAATGGAATCTTGTGATGCAACATTCTTTGAGAATATTTTTCCTATGAAAGATATGCATAGCATTGGTAGAATTTCTTTTGAAATACTTCCTGAATCTAGTGCATCTATTGAGAATTCTGAACAACCACATGAGGAAGTCCTTGAGAAGGATGACGATGAACCTCTCACGAGGAGTAAGAGACAGAGGATTGCAAAATCCTTTGGTAATGATTTCATCGTGTATCTTGTGGATGATACTCCCAGATCCATTGCAGAGGCATATGCATCTCCTGATGCAGATGATTGGAAAGAAGCTGTCCAAAATGAGATGGACTCGATTATTTCTAATGGAACTTGGGAATTATCAGAACGACCCTATGGTTGTAAACCTATGGGCTGTAAGTGGGTGTTCAAGAAGAAGCTAAGGCCTGATGGTACTATTGAGAAGTACAAGGCGCGTCTTGTAGCTAAGGGCTACACATAGAAAGAAGGCGAAGATTACTTTGACACCTATTCACCTGTCGCTAGACTGACCACCATTCGAGTAATACTGTCCCTGGCTGCCTCTTATGGTCTTCTCGTTCATCAAATGGACGTGAAGACAACTTTCCTTAATGGAGAGTTGGAAGAGGAGATCTACATGGATCATCCGGATGGGTTTGTGGTAAAAGATGAAGAGACAAAGGTGTGTAAGTTATTAAAATCTTTATATGGCCTGAAACAAGCACCTAAGCAATGGCATGAGAAGTTTGACAGAACTCTACTTTCTTCTGGCTTTGTCATTAATGAGGATGATAGGTGTGTTTACTATCGCCATGGTAGGGGCGATAGCGTTATATTATGTTTGTACGTGGATGACATTCTGATCTTTGGTACAAACATGAAAGTGATAAATGAAGTCAAGTCTTTCCTGTCAAAGAGTTTTGATATGAAAGATCTGGGAGAGGCTGATGTGATTCTGAGCATCAAGCTTATTAAGAACGAGAATGGGATTACTTTAACGCAATCTCATTATGTTGAGAAGGTCTTGATCCGATTTGGCTTTAATGATGGCAAGACTTCTCCAACACCTTATGATCCCAGTTTGACATTACGAAAGAATAAGAAGGAACCAACAGATCAGCTAAAATATTCACAAGTTGTTGGTTCTCTCATGTACTTAGCAAGCGCTACAATACCTGATATCTCTTTTGCTGTGAGCAAGTTGAGTAGGTTCATGTCTAACCCGGGTATTGATCATTGGCATGCACTTGAAAGGGTCATGCGCTATCTATGCGGTACAATGAGCTATGAGATTCACTATTCAGGGCATCCTGCTGTGCTTAAAGGATATAGTGATTCGAACTGGATATCTGACGTTGATGAACTCTACGCCACGAGAGGGTATGTGTTTACCCTTGGAGGTGGTGCGGTGTCATGGAGATCCCGTAGACAGACCATATTGACGATCAACTATGGAAGCAGAACTTACTGCTTTAGACACAGCCATTGTTGAGTCAGAATGGCTGCGTGAGCTCTTGATGGACTTGCCTGTGGTTGAGAAATCTGTGCCGATAATTCTTTTGAATTGTAACAACCAAACTGTGATTGTCAAAGTGAACAATTCTAAGGATAACACGAAGTCATCAAGACACGTGAAGAGACGTTTGAAGTCTGTCAGGAAATTGAGAAACTCCGGAATAATAACTGTTACATATATTCAAACAGACAAAAACCTGACAGATCCCTTTACAAAGGGACTATCATGAAATGTGATAGAAAGTGCATCGAGGGAGATGGGGTTGAGACCCATGGATGTCACACCTAGTGGTAACCCAACTTTTGTGATCAGAGATCTCGTGAATTAGGACCTGAGAAGAACAAGCTAGTGGTTTGACTGAGGAGAGTAGTTGGTAACCCTCTCTATGTGAAGATGCATAACTCTCATAATTTGTAAGGCAGGTTGGCAACACGCTTTAATATGTTTCTGTTGGCTTTAACTAGCAAAGATGTTGTCCTACATGGCATTCTTGAAAGAACACACCTATATGAGCTCGACTGTAAACGTCACGGTCTATGAGACTTGGGTGATCTCTAGTAAACTCATGAAGAGACCAGGGAGTATGACACATATGCTCCAACCCGTGGGGTAGGCTACTGGCAGCCAGGTACTAGTTATGATTTTGAGTGAAATCTATTGGCACAAAACTTGCAATTCAAGGTTCGTCCATTGTTCAAGTTGTTGATAGACGTAGTTTAAGATTCTAGGCGGAAGTTTAACTTAACAGTCTCTGTTGAAACACTGGTATATAAACAAGTAGTAAGGATTGACAAATTTTCAAATGGGCATTTGAGATCTGGTGGGGAATTGTTAGAAATAATAGGCTAAATCATTAGACCTATGTGTGATTTCAGATTTTCCCTAAATCTCAAAACCCATGTATGTGGAAGCCCATATGTGATTTGACCCAAGTTGGTGGCAGCTCACATGTGTGTGGCAAGAGCCGTGGGAGCTAAAGTTTAGTCCCACATGGAAAGTTAAAGGAGAGTTGCACCACCTTATAAGGTAGAGTGTTGCACCACTTTGTAAGTGAGTGACAATAAAAGAGCTACACGCACGCTCCTCCTCTGACGTCGCCGCTCGCACGCTCGCTTCGTCTCGTCACGACGCGCGCGCGCCGCGGGTAGCCGAGCTTTATTTTGCTGTTCAGAAAAATGTGTGCGGTTAGATAGACGTGTCAACAGTTAGAGGATTCGGGTCGCTCCCGGATCGTCGGCTATCTGTAACCGACCATGTACGGGATTTCCGAGCCGCTCTATATAAACGCCTGTGCGGCTTCCACAACGTACGACACCAAACCAATCTAGGATTTTGCCATCCTCTCTGCTTGCGCCGTCACCGTAGTCTACTCCATCCCGCTTGCCGGCGTGCACCGGCGGTCGGGAGAGCATGTCTCCGGAACCACTCGCCTTTGTGATCCTGTACGAGAGGGACGAATAAGGTTTTTGGGAAGCGCTTCGCACGACTGCTCAAATTCGTCATCACGACGCGTCTTCCCGGTCGTCAAGCCGGACCTCGTGCGCGTCGTCTTTAACGCCGACTTCTTCGACAGGCTACTGCATCAACGACGACTACATCGACAACCGATCAGTACGTACACCGTCAACAGATCTGTTGTTTTACTATGGCTGTTAGTGCGTATAATCTGCTACTGTTCATATTGATCAATACATCTAGTATGTTAGAGGTTCACGTGTTTATAGCTACTGTTGTCATGATTTATATTTTGGAATTAATCGTGAAAATTATGCCTAATAATCCAACAAAACATGGTCATGAACCAATCGTGTGCTAGTCAAAGGGTGTGCGTGTACTGCATAATTTTACCAACTAGAGACCATAAGAGCAATTATCATACATTATATAGTCATACAAACAAGTCATATATGCATTGATGCATACTACATATGTTCCGTAAAACAAGGCATATAAATTATTTGTAAAATCAAACAACGTAAAGTTTGACCAAATTTATAAAAAAAAATACAACATAGATATGTTTTAAAAATATATCTAATGATGTATCAAACGAGATTGATTTGACACCATAGTGTTTGACTTCTGAAAACCAGATTTGCTAGCGCTCGGCTGACCGAGACCAACTTTAGCGCTCGGTCACGCACACGTACGGTACCATATTTTTATTCCAAGATTTATGGTGGACTGTTAAGGCCTCTCGTACTTATTTTTTGTTGTGGGCCTTTTTGCATGGGGCTATTGTTTTCTGTTGTTTACTCTTTTGTGGACCTTGTTTGCTGCTTGTTTTTTGTGGGGGATGTAGTTGATATGTTAAAAAAAAGTTGATATGTTGCTGAGGGGGTTTCATGAATGCGGTTTTCATTGCTTGTAACTTGTTTTTTTTTTCAATTGCAAGTGTGTGCGTCTTCATACAATTGTAAGCGGGGTTTCAACTGAGATTTTTCAATTTCAAGTGGGTTGCAATTGAGTTTTTTTCTAGTTACAAGTAAGTCGCAACTTATATTTCTAATTAAATCCAACTGAGTTTTTTTCTAGTATTAAGTGGGTTCTAGTTTAGATTTTCTAGTTGCAAGTGGTTTGCAACTAAGTTTTTCCAGTTATAAATGGGTTGCAACTCAAAATTTTCAATTGCAAGTAAGTTGCAACTGAGTTTTTCTCAAGTTATAGGAGAGTTGCAACTGAGCAGTTGCAATGGGTTGCAACAAAGATCTTTTAGTTTCATGTGGATTGCAACTGAAGTTTTTGCAGTTGTAGGTGGGCTGCAAAGAAGGAAAAAATCTTAAAATTTGGATTTCGCATCGTGATTTCTCCAGTAACCCGAGTTATAAGTTGGTTTCAACTGGAATTTGGTGATATCATATGATCGAGAATTAAGCTATATATGGATGGGGCAAGAATTAGTCACACCACTACGGGAGGGCAAAGACCTCCCGGAACACGGCAAATTCTTTGCCGTGTGTCGGCAAAAGCCACACGGCAACGATAAGGACGGCAAAGACTCTTTGTCGTGTGTCTTCACGCCCGGAACACGGCAAAGGCTTTGCCATGTGTTTTCTGATCAGACACGGTACACTAAAGTAGTTGACGGTTCCGTCCGTCTGACGGAGCCAACAGATGGGTGCACCCAATTATTTTTATTACTGGTAAACTCTTTTACAAGAGAGCAACCTTTCTTAGTGTAGCATATCATGTTTGGATGTTCACAAATCACCTAGCAAATATCACAAATTATAACAAGAAGCAAGTAGAAGCTAGCAAGCCCAAAAACAGAGGCCCGTCAACCATGGAACGGGATACGTACAGAGTCCATGCCAAGGCAATCACACGATTGCTCTACATAATGCATCGACCGGGAAAAAAATCCCTCAAGGCATTGACCGAGAACTAGTTAGTTCTCGATCGACCGAGTCCCAAAAACTTTGAAAAAATGTATACTTCCTTATATTTTACGGAATGAAGGGAGAATGAGTGATA
This sequence comes from Avena sativa, assembly GCA_916181665.1. Lineage (NCBI taxonomy): Eukaryota > Viridiplantae > Streptophyta > Magnoliopsida > Poales > Poaceae > Avena > Avena sativa. Next base: position 52,391,343 of record OV702299.1, read on the forward strand.
ATATTCAAGAACGATAATAAATAACTCTTGAAGCAATAAGGAAACATCATCATCCTCATCACGTGATTATTTCCAACATCACGAAAAAATCTAGCAAACACGTGTGGAGCCGGAGGAAGGAATGGGGAATGGGTACGTAGGGTTCTGATGAGTCAATGAAACCGCTACCAGTTACAATTAACAAACAAGACTGCGAACAACGGTGCGAGCTATAGGCAGTATAGCGATGTTAACCATGCATGGGCATGTGTAGAACAGGACTAACTAATTAACGCGCTAACTATTGGACGACCATAGTTTATCCTGGGGGGAATGTTCTTGCAGGTTGCTGCTGGATGAAAGAACCGGACGAATTAGAGTTTAATAATCGCCCCACTTGCATGAATAACACATGCTTAACAACCACAAAGCTTTTGTACGCGTACAGATGGGGCGCAGCTTTCACCTGTATCGAGTATACGTGTGTGTTCCCACTCTCACCTCTTTCTTCTTTCATTATAAAGTACTTTATTTATTTTATAATTATTTATCTTTCGAAAAAAAGTACTTTATTTATGGGCAGCAGCAGCAGCAGCAACAAGGTCGAAGAAGCTGTCGCTGTACACGCCTAGGCCTAGTGTACATATATTCTCCACAGTTCACTTCTGAGTCCTCACTCCTCACCACCTATCTTGCCGTCAATCGATCGATCGCCAGGATCTACCATCTTGTTCTAAAGCCTTCAAGGCCGAGAAGGTTTTGTCGTGTTGAGTCATTCGATGGCGGCGGAGTCTGCTTGGTGGTCCTGGCCGCTATCGGCGTGGCTCAGCTCCGGCACGGCGTGCTTCCTCTTCTTCAACGCCATCGTCTGCCTCGTGGCCTTCTTGTCCTGGGGGCGTGCCGGCGGCGACGCAACACTGTCGACCAGGCGCAAGAGACTCACCCGCAGCACGTCCTCCATGGTCATGGAGCGCCTCCGGTCCATGTCGACCATCTTCTCCTTCCACTACGCGGACGAGTACGACAGCATCACGCCGCCGCCGGCGTCGCAGCTCCACCACGTGCAAGGCCAGGAAGGAGGAGAGGAGATGAGGCAGGCGGCGAGCGAGGTGGAAGAACCGGAGCTAGCCGTACCGGTGGCAGAAAGCATGGCGGCGGCGACCGTGGCTCTACGGACACCGGGCGCGCCAGCAGCGGAAGTATGTGAAGCGGCGTCGGCGTCAGGGAGCGAGAAGGAAGCGGAGGCAGAGACACGGGACGCTCTGGAGCCAACACCACCCGTGGCCGCCGTGTCAGAAAAGCCGAGCAAGTGGAAGGTGGCGGGTATTGTGGAGCGGCGAGCGTTTGCAGAGATGGAAGAGAAGGCGGAGGTGAACGCGCGGGCCGAGCGGTTCATCCGGCAGTTCCGGGAGGATCTAAAGCTCGAGCGCCTCAACTCCTTTCTTACTAGAAAGTGCTAAAAACTTGGCTTAGCTAGATCAATGCGCTGCTCAACCTTCTGGCTATGTCTCGTACGTCTGAGGTTTTGGTATCAATTCTTGATTAGGAAAACTTCAATTCGAGCATAAAGTTTTGACCAACTTCTGATGTTGTTGTGTTAGACCTCACACCGAGATGTCCTATTCCCCGCTTTTTGAGAGAAGTTCAACAAGAAATTTATGGCTCCCACATAGATGTCCATTTGTTTTGAAATAAATTTTAAGTGTTCGTCGCAAAATTTTAAGTATTGAAAACAGCAGAAAAGGCGCAAGATTAATTAAATAATTATGAAAAAGCATAATGTTAGTAATGATTTACCATTGTTTCTTAGTTAAATAAAATTATAAGTGAACAAATGTAATAACTAATAATACATGGAAATCAAAAAAATCCCTCAGCCTAGTTGAGTTATTCCTGTAATAAGCGGAGAATAGAAAAACTTGTGTTAGCATCCATGTTAAGAACCCTATTGAAGACCCACTTGGGCTACTGAAGAGTATGATGGGCCTAGGCTGAGACCTTGCACAAGCTAGCTATCGGCTTGGCAGGGCAGCTGGGCAGGAATAGGCTCATTGAATCGACCTTGTATTTTGTAGTAGTACTACGAATGCTAGTAACCTTGGAGGAGTTGAATGGCACAGTTGCACTTCTATCCCTCTAAAAAACTAGAATGGTTGCTAGAAGCCTAGCTAGAAGCAGATGTGCATGAGGGCATGAAATGTGGTTTGCAATGCGGATCTTAAAAAGTAGGCATTTAATATTTGATATTCTACTCTTGAATCCAATTTTTAATAATCTTTTTACTAGGAGTTTGTTTAGCAAGACGTAGAAGTTAATAACGAGTAAACATAGAATGGAATTCTATTGTACTTAATATTATCATTAATAAAGGATGGATAAAAATAAAATTCTACCAAGTGAAATGGTATTGGATCTAGACATCCGAAAACTCCATTTCAAGCAGTGAAGTGGATATTTTAGTAGATTGTGCATAAGGTAGTTGACCACTCTCTGCTTATTGGCAATCATTACAACTAAAATTATTTAAAACTCATTAGAGTAAGGAGGCTAATTATTTTTACAAACTCGCTGAAATATGGCGAAAGATGGACATCCTTAATGGTAGAAAGCTTGGTGTCATCGTCATAGACTTGTCTTATCATCTCTTTGGCTATTTCTTGAGTGGATAGAGACCCCTTTCAAATCAACCGCAGAGATGTACATATTAGGAATATATCCTTGCCAAATATGTAAAACGAATCATGTTGATTGAATAAGGAATATTTAATTTGGTATAGAAGGCAAGGATCAATTAGCCCTTTAAGCAGACAAAGGCAATCAGCTCGTTAGGCCATGATCGAGGCCGACCCATATCGAAATAGGGGTCGGTATTGACCAAGAATTCTTCCGATCGATGGGTCTGGAGTACTCTGCTATGTAACCGTGATAGTACAATACTAGAAGGACATACGCGCTTCGCCGCGCCACCTGCCTTGCGTTGTCGCATGACCTGTTCCGCAAGGTCAATTAGCGGGCGTTGTTATTTTATGCACAGCCGGACGTGTCGTGCCTCATTGCGTTTCAGTGTGGTAACAGCCTAACGGAGTGACTCAACAGGAGCCGTCGTGGGTCTAATCTGCTCTCTCAGGCTCTCAGGTAGCCATGATGGAAGTGGCCGAAGACAGTTACTGCTTTGTTTGTGCTCGCTCGTCGACTCCTTGCTATCAGCTCGTGGGGCACATACCTCGTCATGCATGCTTGTACTATGCATATGCCTCGTCGTATCATACTTGTAATGGATAATCTTAAAGACTCGATTACAGTTTCAGTCATGTTCGAACGAAAATTATGCAACTTTAAATAGATGACAGCGAGCTCTAGAGTTGAGGTAATTTCTGTCTTAAGAAAAGCGAAATGCAGAAAGATAACGGCGGCTGCAAGTCAGGTCCCTTGGTAATAATGGACTTAAACAGATACTCTTAACCAAATCGGTCTTGTTACAACAATAAACGTTGATATGGACAACGCGACATTATGTAGATATTTTTTAGCAACACACATACATTATACAGAAATAACACACCTGTTATCTAAAGTATGACTGCCTTTCACAACAACCAGCCCTTCAGGACGCCTCCTATACACGGTTTAACCTGACTGATCAATGGATGTATCCTCTGAGAAAGACTTTGGAAACCTCTTAGAGGCTTGGAGCAAACACCGTCTCTCATGCACGTGCATTTTCCATTCATTCGGCCACAAGGAAGAGGCACCATGAACTCCTCATCGGGCTGCAAGGACAATGCACCATGAACTCCTCAAGCAGAGCTTACACCAAAGGATCTCAGCCAGCACATCAGGTAACTCAGCTGAAACTATGCAGTTGATGGAACTCTACCGAAGCATCCTTAGATAAGTCATCCACAATCAAAGCGGCTAGTTCGTGCACTATCGGAGGGCTATAGACCCTTTGGTCTGTCGAGTCTAACCCAACAATCCGAGTGCTAAACAACTAAACAGCGTGCTTGATCCGTTCCTGGGAAACCTGGATCACCGATCATAATCAATTGATCGAAGGAGCAGGCCACACCCTATATCAAGGAAAATGTACTATGTCTCCCTTGCAACAATGATTATAACATTCTTTTCTGAGTAAACGCACTAAGACCATAAGAACATGTATATTCTGGGCCACCAAGGTACATGATAAGAAGCTGCACTAAAAACAGAAACATAGAAACCAAATAAAGCAAACAGAGGCCAATCCAACGGCGAAGGAAAAAAACAATGAGAGAAGAACCTACCAACAAACCTTTCAAGACATATTACCAAGGCAGCCATCTATGGAAATCGGAGGGCACACCTAGACCATAAAACAAGAAACTATGCTCAGCAAATCAATCCAGGAAGAAAATAAAGTCCGAGTCTACCAAAGACATGGAAAGGTAAACACATCACTAAAAAGATAGGCTTCCTCGGAAGACGAAGCCTCTCACAGGTTCTTACGCGACATCGCAGCGGACAAATATGGGGGAAATTATAGCCTACAACAACAAACAGATTCTAAGAAGACAACAATACAGTTTACAAGGGGAAATAACATATCGTCTACCGGGAAGATGTCGTGAGACAAGAACGACAACAGAAGGCTAGAAAGAGGCAAAACCAAAAGAACTGTTCATCCGACCTTAAACATAGCGGCAATAGTCGGCTCCCAAAACGGTGACAGCCAACACACACCAAATCAACTATCAAACAAATGACCTCATAAAGGGTATTATTGTCACTAACTTCTTGGCAGATCATCTTGTTATGACAATGAATGACTACAGTACTGATCAGAAGCATTAGCTGTAAACTACTACAACATCAGACCACATAAACTTATTCCTTTGCCAAGAATATCGCCAATAGCATCTAATGGAAAATCATGTTGTCACAAATGCACAGATGTGTGATAGACACAAAAACATTGATACAAAGTCATTGTAGTAGAAGTTCATAAGAAATCTGTTCCAAGCCACAGTGAAAACCGAACAACATATGCACATGGAAAATGCATGAACCAAGACATGGATATTTAACATGAAAAAGAAATATAGCAAGATTTACTTGCAGCTGCACTTACATGTGGCATTCTGTACACACCCATATACATTATATTTTATAGCTCTTGTTGCATGTCAAATATAAATTTAGCCAACAGTGTCAATCAAAAGGTGAGAAGTCATTTTATATACATAGTACTACATGTGTATTTTGTACACCGTGGTATCATACATGAGCAACTTAGAATCCTACAAGAATTTTTGACGCAACACACACACACACAAATTAAAAATATTTGTTATCATGATGACAAAAGGACACACACACAATAATTATATCTTTAGAACCGTATATTATTTTTACATAACATAAATTTTGTATTACTTCGTAAGTCGAGAAGAACATAATAAAATCTAGAAATAACATAATATAGCTTGTATTTGATTCGGTCATGGATGAAGTTCCATCAGGAGGGCAAGCACACTAAGAAAAGCATCTCAGCAAGCACTAATTAAGAGAAGCCTTCAGTTTTTCTTTATACTCACCGAGATGCTTGGTATCCTCCTACAGCTGCAAAGTATTTTTAATATTAATTATAGACAATGATTCATATTAAATAAATAGATTGAATTAGAATGACGTTGGATTAACATATGAATACAAAAAGCTATTTTGTGTTTGTGTCATTTGCAAAAGGATGGTTTTTACCTAGTCTACCAGCTCCAACACATATGTACTTGTTCGTTCCAAGCCATAATGGGAAGGCACAAATTACCCGAGTTTAAAAACTCTTTACATATAATTATACCTTTTAAATTTATGGACATTTGTGCCATTTAGAAAAAACTATTAATATGAATCAAGGTTGAGAGAAGGTAGGAATCCAACTTATGTTTTGATATCAATATTTGCTTCTATACCCAAGGACCATATGTGTGTTTTAGAAGATTCAGATTCATGCCCAAAAATATACCAAAGGCTTATTATCAGGTTGTGGTAAATAGGATAAAATGTTGTAGCACAATAGAATTCTTATGCTTACACCAATTTTGCAGAAAACATTGCATTGCGAGAATTGACTTCTCTGATAGCAGATTCCTTTAGTACCAAAAACTGGTGCATAAGGAAGCAGTACGATATATGCTACCAAGATGAAGGTGTATTGTACATTAATCAATTCTCTATCAGTGGAAACTTCACCTGTACATGAACAACAGTACGATATATGCTACCAAGATGAAGGTGTATTGTACATTAATCAATTCTCTATCAGTGGAAACTTCACCTGTACATGAACAAACTTCATCAGTATACACGAGTATTTCCAAAACACAAAAGATCTTGCACGAATAATTGTAAGATTCAGAAGTTGACATTGGTAAGAAAATTAATCATGTACACTACAATCGGCAGTAGAAAAAAAAATCAAAATGTCTGGACAATAAATCCCAGCGAACCTTCACTCGTCCACTTCCATGGCTGAACATCCGCATGGCCTATCTATAGGCAGAGAGCTGCCGCACCGATCCCACATCCGGCCTTGGCTGATATACTCCTAGATAGTGCAGTGGACGTGACGGTCAAAATCTGTACGTTTGGGTCTATGGATAGGAAACTTCACCGCCGAGAACTTCCAGCCTCGCTCTCACCTGGTCTCACGCCGCCTCTGAACGCTTGAACATCAAATGAAGCCAAAAGCGTCCGTCACTTAGCTTAACTCCAGTGATAGTTGAAGAACGGGCTAGATTATCATGTCTGGTATCAATAACACACTTGTTGAAGGGTAACAATAAGCCCCCTTATTAATTCTTATGCTCGATATTTCCCAAGTAGAAGAACAAATTTGCTGAGAAAAAAACCTAATAAAAATACTCCCATGTAATTAGGAGGAAGTAGCTTTCATTGGTATAGGGAGAATGAAAATTCTCTAAGTCAGATTTTGGGTTATAATTATGAGCATTCCAGTTATGCAATAAAATTGCAATCAAGGAGACACACTGTGAAAAACATAGTACTTAGGTCACAATTCAAAATATACATCTTACAAGCATATTAGCGTCTTTTTTACAGCAAAACAGGGTGTACCTGTTAATTAGTCCGTCAATCATGTCTTATGTTAGATAATTGCCAACATCAATATAGTGGACATGCTCACACAAAATTTCCTAGATAGGACAAAATTAATTTTCAGTTCTTTGCTTGAGGAAAAATGTTTGATGGTAAAAGGAGTTCAAGCACTAAATACGCCGAATACCAAATTTTGGACATAACGCCTACAGAAAAACTGAGAAAGAAATCTAGCAGCTAACTCAAGCAGGCTCTTTGCCACAGGTGCAATATCTTACCTATTGGGATCAGGCAGCCAATCCAAACAAAGATTTACTCAACCAGCTAGGAGCCCATCTCAATCGATAGAAAGAGGATTCTCGATGGAGTCGCTTAAGAAAGAAAAAGCAAGAGGGCACGGACCTGTAGTATAGAACACCGAATTGGAAAGAGCACAAGAGCGGGTCTGAAGGCGTGGAGTGCGATGAGGCCTGCCGTCTATGCTGCCGCCGATCACCACACACGGTGCTGCTCTCTCCGCCATCACCGCTATACCGTTGTTTCGCGCTGCTGTCGGCCTCACACTCCATTAATCCCCTTGGTGCTGCTCCTCTCTTCCCCTTCATCATCTGTGCGGCGCCGTGGAGGGAGAGGAAATGGAGTTGTGGGGATAAGGGCTAGGTGCCTGATTGACCCCTGCAATGCGTTCGGAAGATATGGGACTCGAAGAACTACAGCCCCGCATACCAATCTCCCAACAAAACCCGTAACCACCAATAATTCGGAACTCCTAACACCATGTGAGAGACAAATTCTCCAATTTTAGTTTCCAATCTAACACTGAAGCAACCAAACTCAAACAATCACAACACAAGAAACCTCTACATTCCATAATCCCCGACACAGAGGGGAAACCCGAGGAGATCGAAAACGCTCACCAGGGACGCAGAGCTTGAAAAACGTGTCCACATCTGCAACAACAGCAAACGAAACAACAGTTCAATCAGGCGAATCCTTACAGCCGGGCGAGAATATGGAGCCGATTCGGAAAGGAGTTGGGGGGGGGGGGGGGGAGGGAGGGTTCGAGCGCGCGTACCATCGGTAAGGGCCCTGATCGTGCCGGCTCGGCGGCCGCAAAGGACCTCCTCCGCCGTGCACGTGGTGTACGCTGCTCCGGCGCCGGCACCGGCGCCTTCCACGGGGGCATGGGCAATTGGTGCCTAGGGTCCGAACGTACCTAGGATTGGTGCCTAGGGTTCGGGCGAGCATGGAGGCAGGGGGCGGCGACGGGAGTAGGAGGTGGTGGTGGTAGGAACGGCTTGGAGAGAGAAATAGAATTAGGCCGAGAGAACCATTGGCAAGTCCGAACGTGCGGTCGCCGGTTCGCTGGTTTTATTTGTTGATTTGTTTTACCGTAGCTAACGCCTGAGCCGGTGCTTAGCGCACAGGCTTTTTACTACGCGTAAGCTATAGACTAATAGGAGTAGGTAATTTGCAAAAAAAAAAAAATACTACAATAAGGAACAAGTTTTTTTAATCTTATAAATAAACTGATCGAGGAAGAAGAACTCTTCTTCCTCGTCAACAGATCGCAAATCCGGCCGCCGCCATCTCAAGGTGTTCAATCCCCCTCCCCTCATGGACGAGAGCTCCAACGCGTCTTCGTCGACCGCCATGGTCTCCTCCTCGTCCTCCCACCGCTACCCCAGCTGGGTGATGCTCGATCCCCAGACCCGCCTCAACTACCCAAGCCCCACCCTCGACTACCCGGAGGAACACTTCCGCGCGACCCACGCGTAAGCCGAGACCTTCAAGCAGGGCGATCCCATCAGCGTTTCCTTCCGAGTCGTCTCGCCACCAGGAACCTCCCGCCTCTACGTCCACTGGACTTCTCGCACCAAGCGCTTAGATCGGTCTTACGGCAGGGAACCCATGGTCGTGGCTGCCCACCGCAACTCCATCCTTCTGCAGAATCGCAAAGACTTCTTCGTCTACACGATCCACTCCGTAGAGCAGCCGCCATCGCTCCAGCGTCTTCTATGGTGCGACAAACAGTTTCCCAGGTGCGACCGAGACGGCCGCCCCGGCTCCCATGGGTTATGTTACATGTCCAGCTCTGGTGGCATTGGCATCCTATCTAGCCCTGATAGGGAAGAGTTCGTGGTGGCGAACCTCATGATTCTACGGAAAAAGTGCGTCGCCTCCTTCCGCGATGATGATGACGACGACGAAGACGACGACGACGATGATGATGGTACTCCTGTGAAGGTTGGGCTCTGCATGTTTAGGTCATGCCGCCCAGCGGAGGAGTGGAAGACCACAAGGCCGCGAATTCGCCACGAGAAGGGGCAAGGGACGGAATTGATCTGGTGGTGTACTCACATGGTGGTCCCCTTCGGCGATTACCTATGCTACGTTGATTACTTCCGTGGCGTCTTGTTCATGGATCTACTCAGCGAGTGCCCAGAGCTCCGTTATGTCCGCCTGCCCGTGAGGATCCCTGACGAAGATAATACCCATCGTGGCTTCATAGGAGGCGTGGAACATTCCCGCAACGTGTGCATCACCGATGGGGGCGGCACCATGAAGTTCGTCGAGGTCATCACCACCACCGTCTTAGTCTCGTTCATCCGGGAACCAGTTTCCTCTTCGTTCACCATCAATATGTGGAAGCTTAGGCAAGATAACATGACATGGCAGAAGGAGAGTGTCATGGATGATACCGAGCTCTGGTCACTTCAGGGCTACGCCGACCTCCCGCGTGTCAAGCCGACGTTCCCTCTTGTGAACATGGAGGAGCCTGGCATTGTCTGCTTCATGCTGAGAAATAATCGTCCACACAATGTCCAGGGCGCCGTCGATGAGATATGGGTCATTGTGGTTGACATGGTGAACAAGATTATGCGATCATCGTCTAGATACACAGAGGCACGTAGCTTTGAGAGTGACACTGGTGGAAACGAGGCCTCTAACACTGGTTCTTAGAGGCCTCTAACACCGGTTCTGGAACCGCTGTTGGGGGTTCGGTGTTAGAGCCCCCCCTTTAACAGCGATTCTTATACGAACCGGTGTTAAAGGGTGGCGCACGTGGGGCTGCCGTAGCGCTCACCTCCCCCTTAACACCGGTTCATAACACGAACCGGTGTTAAAGGTTTTGTGCCGCGGCAGGAAAAAGAGATAAATCTCTGCCGCGGCAGGAAAACGGCCTAAATCTCTGCCGCGGCAGAGTTCTGCCACCGCCCCGTTCTGTGCGTATTTCTGCGGCGCGACGGGGACGGGGAGGGGGGAGGGGAATCGATCGGGAGTGGTATACACATACATCTTTGTCAGTACATACGATTACATGAATAATTAAGCAACTATTATTATACACAAACATCGTCATTGTGTGGTATTCTCCGTAAACGTTGAAGCATCAAGTACAAGACAAACACGTTCAAGCATATATACAACGTTCATTTTGGTGGATATCTAAAGAGTTCTCCGTCAGGCGTGACAACCTCATCAAGTATGAACCCCGCCAATTCCTCTTGATTGGCTCGTATGCGGTCAAATGGTAGGAGTTGGTCCCGCATCCGTTCGATCTAAATATATATATGAAGAATATGGTCAATATATATAAGAATAAAACTCAACATAATTGATGGTAATAAAATAATATTGTGTACTTTGTTTACTTACTCTAAGTTGTTCTAGTGCGGCTTGGCCCGTCGCACATATCGTGTTGTGAATAAACTCGCAAACATAGTATCCACATAAGTTATTGTCGGGTCCCTGATGCGCGGACTTTACGAGAATAGAGAGTTCAATCAAAATAATAATCAATAAAACATGATATAATGGAATTGGAAGCAGAATCAAAGAGATACGCAGACCTAGCTAGCTAGTATTACTTACATTTTGGTCTACAAATTTTAGTTCTTCTGACCATTCATCTACGGCCCTGCCCGTGAACCTTTTCCAAACCCTGTCCGGCAAAGAAAATGGATAAATAAGTAATTAATTACTTGTTGTCACGAAAGTTGTCGATCTAGTGCGATAATATGATTGAAATTACCTCTGGAGCATCTCTTTAAAGTCTGCCCATAGCTCTTGGTCTTTTCGTAACGAGTCCATGACAAGGAATTTTCCTGAGTCAGGTTGAATGACTAGCAGAATAAAGTGGAACCTACGCACACATAACTCATCATCAGTTACACTTAACATCGAGTAAGCCAAAACAGAATGTGTACAAGAGAGGATAACACTCACGAGAAGTTGTAAGGCAATAGTATTTCCCTTTTGGTTTGTTGTCTCAGTAAAGACGTTAGCAAGAAATCTTTTGTTTGCTCGGGTTTGAATTTTACCCCTTGTTCATAAACTCTATTTGGGTCAACGAACCCAATGTCAAAAGGGCCTCCTTTCATGCATTCCATAACCTTTTTCCTGCATAATAGTATATATATACATATATGGTGAGCATATATATATATATACATTCAATTAATGAATTGAATGAGATGAGATAGAAATTACAGAAATAGTACTTACACACAATAAAGGCTGATGGCAGCTTTGTCAAGTTCCTTCTGATTGAATAGAAAATGCAAGTCTTGAATGTTGAAGCTGATCTCGTCGTCTCCGCACAAGAAAATCTGATCTCTTATATGCGTCGTGATCCATTCTTCCTTTATCGTCTTACAGAAATCAAGGTACCACTTGTGCAATCTTCGCAGCTTTGTTGGTAGATTCTTGAGCTCCTCTTTCTTGACGAGATTCTTCCCATACTTCCATGGATGTACGGGGTTGCCATCGCCTTTGGGCAAGTTGTCTCCCATGATGTTCAAGTATGCAATTTAAGTCATCCCCATCTCATTGGCCTTTCTTTGTTGCTCTGCCTCATAATCATTTACAGGAGGAGCGTTCCGTGTGTCGAACACTTGGAGCGGGGCGCATGATTGGTTTTCCTGCTATCCGAGCATGGGAACTGTTTTCTGGGGTGCCGCATGACTGCTCCTTTCAGTCTCCCTCCGCCTTGCATCCCCCTTCAAAATCTGGCGCTCGTAGTCCGGCACAAGTGGGGTTTCAGGTTTGAAAAGATTATTGTAAAACTTCTCCACCACCGCCGGATCTAGTTTCTCCTTTGGCTCGGCCCGTCTAGGTGCAAAGAATTTCTTGACCTCTTCTTCCGAGATCCTATTGGTCTCCTCGTCGCTGCGATTCCACGGTAAAACTGGCAACGGCTTGGCGGAAGGCTGCGAGACGTAGTTTCTTGAACTCTTTGGCGTACGGTTTCCTACGGATTTCTTCGTGGTAGTGCTAGTGATGCTCTTCGTGGCAGTGCTGTTCCGCTTACGCTGAGGAGATGGCTGAAGCGCCGGAGATGGCTGACGCACAGGAGATGGCTGGCGCGCCGAAGATGGCTGACGCGTAGGAGATGGCTGGCGCGCAGGAGATGGCTGAAGCGCCGGAGACGACAGGGGAGTATTCTGATTACTTGGAGATGGCTGAGGCGTCTCAGACTGCTGACGCTGCAGAGACGGCGGGGGTGCCAGTGGCCTCCTATTTGGAAGCACGATGTGTTCCTTCTTCCAAAGAATGGTTGTTTTCACTGCAAAATTGAGTTGAGTTTCCCCTTCACCTGTAGCATGGTCAAGCTGTGCTTCCTCATATTCCTTCACAACCTCATCCACCCCGACAATAGCATAGCCATATGGAATCGGTCGGCAGTGGTAAGTTCCACCAGCTATAGGAGGTAAGGCATAGCCGACCGCCACCTTAATGGATAAGCCCATTAATCTCACATGCAGCTCGGCGTGTTCACTCTCCGTGATCTCATCCACGGGGTATCGATGACCCGCCATTTCAAGCGTGGGCTGCATGTTCTCCGTGGAAGCCACGCTGCTTTTCCACGCAGAGTTTGGGTCGCCGGCAGCTTCCAATGCAGGCTCTTCGTGCCGCTGAGATGGGCCAGTAGCTTGCTGGCTCTTTTGTGCATTCACTTGCGCCTGTAGCGCCACAAGTGCATGTTCTATCTATGTCATCCGCTCTATACGCTCTTTTTCTTTTCTGTCGCGCCGTCTGTAAGAGTCGCCCCACTTGGAAAACCCATCCTTCCACGCCATACCCCCTGTGCCTCGTGCAAGTCCAGAATGTTCTTTTTTACCGATGGCGCGTGTGAGCTGGTCATTCTCTCTGTCGGGATGGAAGGTCCTGGTGGCTTTTTCCTCGTATGTCGTGATGAGTTCAGTGACGTGTTTGGCAAGGAGGGTTGGGAAGATACACAATCCCGTTTCTGGGTCCAACCTTGCCCCGATTCCGTAGAACCAAGTCTTTGCACGTAGGTCCCACCCATGTGTCTGGGGTGTGATCCCTCTATCGCGCAGGGCCTTCTCAGCTTCCTCCCACTTAGGCCTCTGAGATATGTAGCCACCTGACCCCATCCTCTGGTGATATTCCTTCTTCTGGGCATTTAGCGTATTGGTTTCTGACCTATTTGTAGCTATAGCACCTTCCTTGTATGCCACAAATTCAGGCCAGTGAGGTCTTATCTTCGCATAATATGCGTCTTCGAAATCTGGAGTCTCGCGAGCTTTGACAAATTTGTTTAATTTTGTCTTCCAGTTGCGAAAAGCGTCAGCCATCTTCTTTAGAGTCCACTCTTTGACCTTTTCCTTTATAACCGGTTTGTTTTCATCCTTCTCTGGCGGAAGGGTGAAATTTACCAACAACGAATTCCAAAGCGTTTCTTTGGATCTTTTATCGATAAAGGTACTGTCGCCCTTCTTTGGCTTATTCCAATATTCAATTATGATTGGGATTTGGTCCCTAACAAGAACTCTAGCCTGACGTACAAATTTGTCTGCGGCCTTCTTGGGCTCCATCGGCCTGCCATCAACACAGACTGCTTTGATTGTAAACTTTGCACGATATTTCAACCGATGGCTCGCGCCTCGCTTGCTCTTTTTCGTAGAAGAAGATTGTTGCTGGTTGGTCGATCCAGAGGGCTAAAAGAAGAAAGAAGCGTTAATTAATATATGTACATATATACAAATCAATCGGTGCAAGTCAGCAGAGGCTTAATCCATGCATATACCTCGACGGACTTTGTAATCACTAAAGTGCATTCACCGGAGTCGTCATCTTCTCCATGGCTACTTGAGCTTTCATCATGTCCCTCCAAGTTCAGATATTGTGAGGTGTCCTCGTGGATCATGTTCTCCATTATTTTTTCCTCTTCAAGGTTTCTACTGAGTGGATCCATAGTTTCTAAAACAATAATATTATCACACAAATATCAGTAATACATCTATTGAAATGCTCAAGCAAGGATGATGATATGACAGGTTAAAAGTATTGAAATGTAACCCTAATACATGCTTGGTCATTTCAAACCCTAATTCGGAGAAACCCCGGATTCATATAAGAGGGTACATTTACTTCTTCTAATTAACTTGTCATGAAAGTTGATTAACATAGCATGGTTATTATAATGCTATATTGACAACGAGAGGTGGCGGCGCTAGGGCGAGAGCGGGGGTGTGCGTTCGAACCAGCACGACGTGGGCTACCTAAAATAGGCGACTCACCCTCGACGCGTGTGTAGGCTCAGCGAGGACAGAGGAGGTCAGGGTCGACGGCATAATGGTGGCGGTGGTCGTCGGCGTGGCACAAAATATACACATATACAATACACATACAATACAATACACATACAATACAATATACATATATACATACACATACACATACAAATATACATACACATATGCCACTTGTTCTACTGAATCCAAGGACACCTCATTTGCAATTTTCTGAGGGGTAAAACTTTTCCTATGAATTTATTACTCTAAATAGGCCATTAAACCATTTAATTAATCACGGCAAAACCTTGATGCAAAAGTCTGAATCAATTGCACAGAAATATTATACGTGAAAAACGGAATTCAATGGTATTTTATTTGCAAATTTTGGCCTAGTGGATTTATTTCTATTAATTTTACAATATTCAACTATTTTATGCAAATTCCAGAAATTCTAAAAGAAATTTCTGCGTAGTCAACGCCTCGCTGACGTGGCTGGCTACGTGGTGCGCTGAGATTCGCCGGTACCCCTTCGGTCTGCAAACCTACGTGGTGCGCTGCGAGTTCACCGGAGACAATGGCGAGGTGCCGGCGGCGACGGTCCTGGCGGCGACGGTGGCGAGGTGCTTCGGTGGTCCTGGGCTCGTCAGGGGGGTCGTTTAGCTCGGCAGCGAGCGGCAGTTCTCCTGGTGGCAGAAGGACCTCCTCTCCTAGCAACAGCGACGGCGAGGGCGTTATACGAGATCGAGGGGGAGGGGCGGATAGGGCGTGGACATACGGTGAGGGCGTGGAACGGCCCGGCGACAGCGCTCCCACGGGATGGCGACGGCGACGGCAAGGGCGTGGACGGCGACGGCTCGCGCGCTCTCCTCCCCTTCTTCCTCTGCATGCGCGCTTGATCGATCTGGCTGGGGGGCGACGACTCTCCCTCGGGATGGCGACGGTGAGGGCGGCGACGGCGAGGGCGTGGACGGCGACGACTGGATGGAGACGGCTCGCGCGCTCTCCTCTGCTTTCCTCTGCGCGCGCGCTTTCGATCTGGCTGGGGGGAAGAAGGAAGAGGAAGGCGCGCGTTATAACCCCCCCTTTAACACCGGTTCATGGCTAGAACCGGTGTTAAAGGGGGGAATTCATTTCGCGTCTGCACCCCCCCTTTTAACACCGGTTCATGGCTGGAACATGTGTTAAAGGGGGGAATTCGTTTCGCGTCCGCACCCCTCCCTTTAACACCGGTTCCAGCCACGAACCGGTGTTAAAGGGGGGGGGGGGTGTGCGCGCGAAACAAAATAAATGCCGCCCCCTTTAACATCGGTTCCTGGCTGGACTTGAGAATATCGCAGACGGGGGTTAGAGTCGGAGGCATTGTCGTAGGCCATGACGCTCTGGAGAGTCCGACCGCGCCACCACAACCGCCGGCCGGCCTCGTTGAAGTTCGGAGGAGGTGGGCCGTCCTCCTCGTGCCTGGCGAGCGCCCTCTTATACCGATCCCCGAAGAAGGCTTCCCAAGTAGGGAAATAGTCGAGATGCCATCTGGGATTCCTCCGCTGCTCCGGCGTGAGCTCGAAGTAGTAGTGGTTCGTGATGGCCATCCGGCCGCCACACCTAGAGGGACAGGAGGAACCGGCATGCCTCCGGAGCTCAGCATCCAGCCAACGGGGACACAGTAGCCCGACGGGCAGGGGTAGTTCGAGGCGCAAAGCGCCTCCGCCTCCCTGGGGGTTAGTGCTACGGTGGAAGCCATGGGAAAGAGTGATGAGGTTGCAGATATGAGTCTAGAGATGTGCAATGACAATGGAGGCCAACCCTACAAATATATATAGTGAGAAATGGCAGGAAGATAACTGGAGGAAAGAACTGGCGGGAAGAAATGACGGGAAAAACTGGTGGGAAGAAATGGCAGGAAGAAAAATGGCTCATTTAATACATATACTGTTAACAGAAGAAATATGACATTGATTTCCATGTTGAGATACATATGTGTGCCAAAAATGGCTCAATTAATACATATAGTCAATCTTATGATCGCGTCGGCCGTAACCATGGAGTATCAGCACTGTTTAACATGATGGTTGGGCCAGTCTTCACTCTGAAGGGTGGAATTTCATCAAACTTATTATAATTTTCTGACATGTTTGTCTTGTCCTCCACTCCCACGATGTTTCTTTTCCCTGAAAGAACTATGTGACGCTTTGGCTCATCGTGTGATGTATCTGTTTGCTTATTTTTTCTTTTTTTCGGTTTGGTAGACATGTCCTTCACATAGAAAACCTAAGACACATCATTGGCTAAGACGAATGGTTCGTCTAAGTTCTTGTCTACCTTCATAAGATTGTTGAGATCCACTGTTGTCATTTCGTACATCTTGTCTACCTTAACCCCTCCTCCTGTTAGCTTGACCCATTTGCATCGAAACAAGGGGACCTTAAAATTAGATCCATAGTCAAGTTACCATATCTCCTCTATGAACCCATAATACGTGGTCTTTTGCCCATTGTCTTATGCTGCATCGAAGCGGACACCACTGTTTTGGTTGGTGCTCTTTTTATCTTGGCCTATCGTGTAAATTGTATTCCCATTTATCTCGTACCCTTGGAAAGTACATACAGTCGAAGATGGTGTCCTGGCCAACAAGTACAGCTGATCCCCAACAGTGGTGTTATTCGTGAGAAGCCTTGTGTTCATTGATATACGGGGCAACCAAGATAGATCTTTGTAAAACCGTGTAGTGTGCTTGATTGAGAGAATGCCCGTTCCTACATATCATTGCTTTACATCCTAGGGTGCCTTTTCCACGCAGTCTCCCCTCATGTCGTGATTCTGGAACACCAATCGCCTTAAGGTCAGGAATAAAATCAACACAGAACTCAATGACCTCCTCTGTTACATAGCCCTTGGAGATGCTTCCTTCTGGCCTAGCACAGTTATGAACATATTTCTTTAAGACTTCCATGTATCTCTCAAAGGGGAACATATTGTGTAGAAATACAGGATCGAGAATGGCAATCTCTTCTACTAGGTGAACCAGGAGATGCGTCATAATATTGAAGAAGGATGGTGGGAACACCAACTCAAAGCTGACAAGACATTGGGCCACATCTGTCTATAACCCTGGTAGGATTTCTGGATCGATTACCTTCTGAGATATTGCATTGAGGAATGCACATAGCTTCACAATGGGTACTCGAACATTTTCAGGTAGAAGCCCCCTCAATGCAATCAGAAGCAATTGTGTCATAATCACGTGGCAGTTATGAGACTTCAGGTTTTGGAATTTTTTCTTTGCCATATTTATTATTCCCTTTATATTCGACGAGAAGCCAGACGGGACCTTGATACTGCTCAGGCATTCAAAAAAGATTTCCTTCTCTGTTTTGGTAAGAGCGTAGCTGGCAGGAGTTAAGTGGCATCGTTTACCCTTCTCGTTCTCAGGATGCATAGGCTCTTCAGGGTCTTTCATACGTTGTTGGTCCTGCCGTGCTTCCGGTGTATCTTTTGTCTTCCCATACACTCCTAGGAAGCCTAGCAGGTTTACGCAAACATTCTTCGTCACGTGCATCACGTCGATTGAAGAGCGGACATCTAAGACTTTCCAATAGGGTAGGTCCCAAAATATAGATTGCTTCTTCCACATGGGCGCGTGTCCGGCATCGTCATTCGGAAAAGATAGACTGCCAGGACTTTTTCCAAAGATTACTTCTAGGTCCTTGACCATACCAAATACCTCCTCACCGGTATGGAGGACAGGCTTCCTCTGGGATTCTGCCAGACGTTTGAAATTCTTGCCTTTCTTTCTTACTGGATGCAGGTTCGGAAGAAATCGACGATACCCTAGGTACACAACCTTCTTACATTTCTCCAAATATACACTTTCAGTCTCATCTAAACAGTGTGTGCATATATTGTGTCCCTTGTTTATCTGCCCTAAAATGTTACTAAGAGCAGGCCAATCATTGATGGTTACGAAAAGCAACGCTCATAGGTCAAATGGCTCCCCTTTGTGCTCATCCCACATACGTACACCTGGTTTGGCACACAGCTATAAAATTTCTTCAACTAATGGCCTTAGGTACACATCAATGTTGTTGCCGGGTTGCCTCGGGCCTTGGATGAGCACTGACATCATAATGAACTTCCTCTTCATGCACAACCAAGGAGGAAGGTTATAGATACATAGAGTCACAGGCCAGGTGCTGTGACTGCAGCTCTGCTCACCAAAAGGATTCATGCAATCTGTACTTAGACCAAACCTTAAGTTCCTTGCGTCACGTGCGAAGTCCGGGTACTCTCGCTCGACTTTTCTCCACTGTGACCCATCAGCGGGGTGTCTCAACATCGCGTCTTTTTACGGTCTTCCATGTGCCATCGCAACAACTTGGCATGCTCTTTATTTCTGAAGAGACGTTTTAACCATGGTATTATAGGAGCATACCACATAACCTTGGCAGGAACCTTCTTCCCAGGGGCCTCGCCCTCAACATCGCTAGGATCGTCTCGTCTGATCTTATACCGCAGTGCAGTGCATACCGGGCATGCATCCAAATTCTCGTACTTCTCACCGCGATAGAGGATACAGTCATTAATGCAGGCATGTATCTTCTGCACGTCTAATCCTAGAGGGCAGACAACATTTTTTTCTTGGTATGTACTGTCGGGCAACTCATTATTTCTTGGAAGCAGATTCTTTATTTTTACAAACAACTTTGAAAATGTACTGTGAGTCACACCGTTTTCTGCCTTTCATTGCAGCAAATCCAGTGTGGTACCTAGCTTTTTATGGCCATCTTCGCAAGTTGGGTACAATAATATTTTGTGATCCTTTAACATCTGCTCCAGCTTCTCCTTCTCCTTTTCAGTTTCACATTCTTCCTTTGCATCAGTAATGGCCCGACCAAGATCGTCATCAGCGGGCTCATCTGCTGCCTCTTGATCTTCATTATCTACCCCCGTTGCAGTATCATCATATTCAGGATACATATTATGATAGTTGTCATCATCTCTTCTTCTTCGTTGTCTTCCATCACAACCCCTTTTTCTCCGTGCTTGGTCCAACAATTATAGCTGGGCATGAAACCGGATCGAAGCAGGTGGGCGTGAATGGTTTTGGTATTTGAGTAGTCTTTCTTGTTCTGACAGTGAACACACGGACAACACATAAAACCATTGTGACCACGGTTTGCATTAGCCACAACGATGAAATTTTGGAGGCCCGTAATGTACTCGGAAGTGCGTCGGTCACCGTACATCCATTGCCGGTTCATCTGTATGATATATAGTATATCAAAAATTAATAGGGAGATGACCATTTATATATAGTACATCAATGACACATGAAAGGATAAAGTTGCCGACCTCGACCGAGAAGAAAAGAGCAACGAGAAAACTTATTTCGAGCTCTCGGGCATTTCACCGAACACCTCTTATGCATAGGAAAAAAACACACAAACTAGCACAGCTCTCACCCTCTTGCTAGGCTCCAAAATGAGAGAGTGAAAAATGGAAGAGAGGGATGTGGGCTGCGGTGTGTTATATAGACCCTCCCCTTTAACACCGATTCAAGCCACGAACCGGTGTTAAAAGGGGGCTGCGCGGGCCACTGGTGCAGGGCCTCACGAACCGGTGTTAAAGGGGGTGCTCCTTTTTGCTGCACGGGACACGCTGGTACGGGTACCCCTTTAACACCGGTTCGCATTTTCGACCTCAACCAAAGGCCTCGTTTCTACTAGTGTGATGATAATGGCAACATGGCGTCTGCAAGCCTTGGTTCTAACTTTGCATTCATGGCCTGTGATTTCTCCAAGTACCTACATGTGCCTAAAAATGCTAGGTAATCATCTAATGTTATAAATCCATAGTTTGATTTTGTGCCAAATAAGACGGTGCAGCTTGTGGTTCCGTTCTATTATGCTTCCACGGAAGCTATTACTTTCTGGTACTAGCTTCTGAAAACATTTAGTACATGATTTGTCACTTTTGACCGTGTAATTTTAAGGAAAAGGAGGAATCTTGGATGAACACTGTCATTTTTTGTTCTCTCGTGGTCGAACTCATGATGGTCATAGATGGATGTAGTGTGACCAAAAAAATGTGCTTGGAAGAACATGTTTAATAGCACAATGCACATTATTTGAGTCTTAATTATCTTTTTATTAGTAGCATCGACCTTTTTTAATGTTGCTAGTGCATGCAGAAAAAATGAACTACACCCTCTTGTCACTGGTTTGACATGTTCCACACCACACAAAATTCAATGATGATATATAGGGATAATTAATTGAAAGAATTCATTGTCAATTTAAATGTGTTATTTTTCATGTCTCGTTTATTCTGTCCATTTCTTAAGTTTTCGATCAAATTTGGATTTAATATTTTGACATGGTGTATCAATCAATGCAGTATTTCAGAAATTCTCATAATTTTTGTAGGGTGAGTTTTGTACCTGAGAGTTTCTGAAGATCCCAGAGCCTTGGGTGAACCCAATAAACTAATATTAGTGGAACTGCTTCGCCCACTCTGAACTTTCGGTGTAGACCGTCCTAATGAAACAACTTTATGCTAGGCACAGCGCTATGCACGCATTTTGCACATGCACATAGCTAAACCTTTTGAGACTCAACCGTAAACACGCCTGTCATGAGCTCTTATGGATTTATGAGTTTAATTCAAAGTGCCCTTTATTCAAAAAGAGTAAACATGCATCGGCTCCTCTTTTTTTAGGATAATGTTCGGGCGGTAAAAGCCTTAATTTCTCTACGCTGGGCGACTTGCTTAATCGACCGAAATAGCTGTTTAATGGCTCATACTTCGTCTTCAAAGATTAATGTATGTTACGATTTTACGATTTCTAACTATGCCAATGATTACAGACAAAATTATTTTCTTAATGAGCTAAAATTGTTGTCTTGGCTTGAGTCTTGACTCATTTGTCCGAGCTTCAGCCGATTCGATCTGAGCTTTCGGGGTACCGTCGACCACGCCAGTTTTCAGTTTTAGTTACTCGACACAACCATATGTTACATCAGGCATATTTCAAGCTTCCCCAAATTATGAATTGGCCAAACAGTGTCATTCACTGCTAACTTTGTCCATAAGAGCATCTCCACTTGTCTCCCCATATGGCGTCCAGCGGTAGTCCTTATGGGGGAACACCGGATAATTTTTAGTTATAGGGGGTGGGTGATTGCCTCCCTGTGGGAGGGGTTTGGGCTGGGGACGCCGGATGTTTTCTGAGCAATTTGGGGGGGAGAGGGGGCTGGTTGGGAGCGATTTTTCATGCCGACGCCTCTAAAACCGTTTTGGGGAGGGGGTGGAGACGCTCTAATACTCCGGAAAAAAACTTCCCAAGTGCTAAAAAGTGCACGGTGGCCGATTTGCTCAATCGAGCCATCGATTCCTGTCCGTTGGATCTGGACGGATCGAGTCGATCACGCGCGGGGGCGCGTCTCCATCCCGACAACTTTCACCTGAGGCCCACCCCGCCCACCTCGATCCCCTTGTCTCTCGCCCGTGAGATGCTTGCGGTAGCCGGTAGCCGGTATCCGGACGGCATTCCCCATTCCAGTGGTCATGGCTCCATCAATTTCTTGGCTTGTAGGCTGCAGCCCTTAGCGGCGATAGTCCTGCGGCCGTCGGCGCTTTATGTGGATGAGGCGGAGAGAGGCCATCGGTCAGGAGCGCCCGATGTTGGCGGGGTGGATCTGCATCTAGCCACGGATTCGACGACCACAACGGCGAGTTGGGATAAGGTGGAGCGGTACCTCGTCATGGCGGCAACTGCTACAGATCTGAAGATTTCTCACGCTCGATTCAGTGTTGGAGCAGTCTAGCGAGCCTCCTTTCATTTTCTTTGATCTGGTGCCAACTCGTGGAGCTAGGGACCTACCTGACATGGTTGAGGTTGCCGCCATGGTAGTATCAGGAGCTAGAATAATGTCGCGATGTACTTCTTGGGCTCTCTTCCATTTAGATCTTCTTCAGGTAGTAAACAGGTACCCTTGAAGGGGTTCGTAGCATAGTAAATCAAAATTTTTCTACGGAAGCGAACAGAGGGAAAGCCAAGATCTAATCTAGGAGATGCAAACAACGAGAGAGATTGGATTAGATCTTCATACCCTTGAAGATTCGCACAGCGGAACGTTCGTCGGAACGTGGGTGATGTAGTCGTACTCGCTTCTCCTCCTCGCGATCCGATCCGATCTAGCACCACAAGTGGCGGTGCCTCCGTGAGATGCACACGTGCAGCACCTCGACGTCTCCTCCTTCCTCGGACCAGCAAGTATGGTGGAGAGATGGATTGGATCTACAACACGACGGCGTGGTGTATATGGTGGAGAATTTCTGCAGCAGGGCTTCGCCTGCAAACAGTCGGGAGGGAGAGAGGAAGGCAGCAGGGCTACGAGGGCTTGGAGAGAGATGTGTGTGTGGGGAAGGGGGTGCACCAGCCCTCTATATATAGAGGGGGGGTGCGGCCAGCCCTTGCCCATCCTCCAAGCCTATCTCTAGTTTAAACGATTTAAACTCTCCCTTATCTAGAAATCCTATCTTATCTTATCTCTAGTTTAAACGATTTAAACTCTCTAGGATCGGCTGGGCCCTATGGGGCCTTGTGCCCCTGGCCCAATGCGGCCAGGACACTCCCTCATAGGCCCATGCCCCCTCCTGGAAGGTGGGACCACGTTGGCCCCCTTCCGGAAGGTTCTAGAAGCTTCCGGTACAATACCGATTAACCCGAAACTATTCCGAACTCCAAAAACTGCACTGCCTTATATGAATCTTATTCTCCGGACCATTCCGGAACCTCTCGTGATATCCTGGATCCCATCCGAGACTCCGAACAAAAAATTCATAAACCAATTATCCAATCTATCCTAGCGTCGAGACACGTTAAGTGTGTGACCCTGCGGGTTCGAGAATATGCAGACATGATCTTCCATCAATAATCAACAGCGGGGTCTGGGCACCCATATTGACTCCCACACATTCATCGATGATCATATCGGATGAACCACGATGCCAGGATTTAATCAATCCCATATATATATTCCCTTCGTCTCGCGATATTTTACTTGCCCGAGATTCGATCGTCGATATCGTCATACCTAGTTCAATCTCGTTCACAGCAAGTACTTTACTCGTTCCGTAATCCGATATCACTTTGTGATTAACTCCTTAACCACATGCTTGCAAGCGGTGTTGATATCGATTACCGAGTGGGCCCGAAGTATATCTCTCCGACTTGGGAGGGACAAATTCCATCTCGATACATACAACCCAACAGATACTTTCCGATCACCTGAGAGACACCTTTATGATCACCCTCTCATAGGATGACGTTTGATGACCTCAAAGCTTTCTTCCGATACCAGGGAGTTGTATTATCTCATGGTCTAAGGAATACAATATTTGACATGAGAAAAGCTTCGCAAAGACGAACACGATGAAACGATCTAATAGCTTTGCTTAGTTTGGGTCTGTCCACCATATCATTCTCCCAATGATATGATCTCATTATCAATTGACAACTCATGTCTATGGTTAGGAAACCTTAACCATCATTGATCAATGAGCTAGTCCATAGAGGCGTACTAGGGACACGGTGTTGTTCACAAACCACACAAGTATTAAAGTTTCCGCTTAATACAATTCTAGCATGGAATATAAACTTTATCATGAACAAGAATTATAATAATAACATCTTTATTTTTGTCTCTAGGGCATAATTCCAACAGTCTCCCACTTGCACTAGAGTCAATAATCTAGTTTACATTTGGCAACAATCTCACACCCATGGCACTGAGGTGCTGATCATGTTTTACACGTGGAAGAGGTTTAGTCAATGGATCTGCGACATTCAGATCTGTATGTACTTTGCTGATCTTCAGATCTCCATCTGCTATATAATCTCGGATTATATGAAACTTGCGGTTGATATGCTTGGTCTTTGGATGATATCTTGGTTCCTTAGCGAGTGCTATGGCGCCAGTGTTGTCACACAATATCTCCAGTGGGTCCAATGCACTTGGAACCACGCCAAGCTCAGTGATGAAGTTCCTGATCCAAACTCCTTCACTTGACGCTTCTGCAGCAGCCATGTATTCCGCTTCTACTGTAGATCCCGCGATCACGCTTTGCTTGCAGCTTCTCCAGCTCACAGCTCCTCCATTCAAAATATACACGTATCCTGTCTGAGATTTAGCATCATCCTTGTCGGTGTCGAAACTAGCATCGACGTAACCTTTTACGACGAGCTGTTCATCACCCCCATAGACTAAGAACATTTCTTTAGTCCTATTTAGGTACCTTAGGATGTTCTTCACGGCTGTCCAGTGTTCCACTCCTGGATCACTTTGATATCTGCTCGTCAAACTAAGAGCATTGGACACATCCGGTCTAGTACACAGCATGGCATACATGATGGAACCTATGGCCGAGGCATAAGGCACTTTGCTCATAGCTTCCCGATCATTTACCGTAGCTGGACACTGAGCCTTGCTCAATATCTTACCTGACAACATAGGCACTGAACCTTTCAATGCTTTATCCATTCTGAACCTTTTCAGAACTTTGTCTAGGTATGTACTCTGGCTTAAAGCTATCAGGCGTCTTTGTCTATCTCTATAGATCTTGATGCCCAATATATAAGCAGCTTCACCTAGGTCTTTCATTGAAAAACACTTGTTCAAATAACTCTTCACATCGTTAAGCATGTTGATGTCATTTCCAATAATCAATATGTCATCCACATATAGTACCAGAAACGTCACCGAGCTCCCACTCACTTTCTTGTAGATGCAAGCTTCGTAGAAATTTGGAACAAATCCAAAGCTCTTGATCACTTGATCAAAACGAAGGTTCCAACTCCGAGATGCTTGCTTCAGTCCATAAATGGAACACTGAAGTTTGCATACTTTATCAGCATCCTTAGGATCGACAAAACCTTCGGGTTGCATCATATACAACTCTTCATCAATGTTGCCATTGAGGAACGTAGTCTTGACATCCATCTGCCATATTTCATAATCATGAAACGTAGCAATTGCTAATAAAATCCGAATAGACTTAAACATCGCTACGGGAGAGAAAGTCTCATCGTAGTCAACACCTTGAACTTGTCGAAAACCTTTCGCGACAAGCCGTGCTTTATAGATGGTAACATTACCATCCGCGTCCGTTTTCTTCTTGAAGATCCATTTGCACTCAACGGCCTTTCGGTCGCTAGGAGGGTCCACCAAAGTCCATACTTGGTTTTCGCTCATGGATCCCAATTCGGATTTCATGGCTTCTAGCCATTTCTCAGAGTCTGGGCTCATCATCGCTTCCTCATAGTTCGTAGGTTCGCTGTCTTCTACTAACAAGACAGTCAAGACAGGGTTGCCGTACCACTCAGGAGGGGCACGCGACCTTGTCGACCTGCGACGTTCAGTAGCAGCATCGTCCGAAGCTTCATGATCCTTGTCATTAGCTTCCTCTATTGTTGGCGCAGGCGGCACTGGAACAATTTCAGGTGCTGCGCTACTCTCCAATTCAAGAGAAGGTTCAACAACCTCGTCTAGCTCTACTTTCCTCCCACTCACTTCTTTCGAGAGAAACTCCTTCTCAAGAAAGGAACCGTTCTTTGCGACAAACACTTTGCCTTCGGTTCTGTGATAGAAGGTATACCCAATAGTTTCCTTAGGGTATCCTATGAAGACGCATTTCTCCGCTTTGGGTTCGAGCTTGTCCGGCATCAACTTCTTGACGTAAGCTTCGCATCCCCAAACTTTAAGAAACGACAACTTAGGTTTAGCACCAAACCACAGTTCATACGGTGTCGTCTCAACGGATTTAGATGGAGCCCTATTTAAAGTGAATGCAGCAGTTTCTAATGCATAACCCCAAAATGATAACGGCAAATCAGTAAGAGACATCATCGATCGGACCATATCTAATAGGGTTCGATTTCGGCGTTCAAACACACCATTGCGCTGTGGTGTTCCGGGTGGCGTGAGTTGTGAAACGATTCCACTTGCTTTGAGATGCGTGAGAAAATCATAACTCAAATATTCGCCCCCACGATCGGATCGTAGAAACTTAATCTTTCTGTTACGATGGTTCTCCACTTCATTCTGAAATTCTTTGAACTTTTCAAACGTTTCAGATTTATGTTTCATTAAATAGATATACCCATATCTACTTAAGTCATCGGTAAAAGTGAGAAAATAGCGATATCCACCGCGCGTCGAAACACTCATCGGTCCGCATACATCGGTATGTATGATTTCCAACAAGTCCGTTGCTCGCTCCATCATACCGGAGAACTGGGTTTTGATCATCTTGCCCATGAGGCATGGTTCGCATGTGTCAAATGATTCAAAATCAAGAGACTCCAAAAGTCCATCAGAATGGAGTTTCTTCATGCGCTTTACACCAATATGACCTAGACGACAGTGCCACAAATAAGTAGTATAATCACTATCTACTTTGCATCTCTTAGCCTCAATGTTATGGATGTGTGTTTCATCCCTTTCGAGATTTAGAAGAAATAAACCATTCACAAGAGGTGCATGACCATAAAAGATGTTACTCATATAAATAGAACAACCATTATTCTCCGATTTAAATGAATAACCGTCTTGCAATAAACACGATCCAGAAATAATGTTCATGCTCAACGCAGGCACATAATAACATTTATTAAGGTTTAAAACTAATCCCGAAGGTAAAACTAAGGAGAGCGTGCCGACGGCCATCACATCAACTCTTGATCCGTTGCCAACGCGCATCGTCACCTCATCCCTCGCAAGCCACCGTCTATTCCGTAGCTCCTATTTCGAGTTACAAATATTAGCAACCGAACCAGTATCAAATACCCAGGCACTACAACGAGGGCTAGTAAGGAAAACATCAATAACATGTATATCAAATATACCTTTGATCGTGCCAGCCTTCTTGTCCGCTAAGTACTTCGGACAGTTGCGCTTCCAGTGACCCTTGTCCTTGCAATATAAGCACTCAGTTTCTGGCTTGGGTCCAGACTTGAGCTTCTTCTCAGCAGGGGCAACGCGTTTGCCGCCTCCTTTCTTGAAGGGCTTCTTTGCACCTTTACCTTTCTTAAAGGAGGGCTTGTTGACCATCAACACATGATTATCCTTCTTGATGTCCACCTCCGCAGCCTTCAGCTTTGCGAAGAGCTCGGTGATCGTATCAGTGGAACCAATCTGATTATGAGTCACTACAAAACTTTTGTAGCTGGGAGGGAGTGATTGCAGAACCCTGTCAATCTTGAGCTCCTCTGGATTCTTGCAGTCCAGTTGCTCAAGGCGTTGAGTGTAGCCCGACATCTTAATGGCGTGCTCACTAACGGAACTCCCTTCCTCCATCTTGCAGTTAAAGAACTTCTCAGAGATCTCATATCTCTCAGAACGGGCCTGAGTCTGAAACATGGTTTTCAGCTCCTCGAGAATCTCAAAGGGCCCGGGATGGTTTTCAAAACGATTTTGAAGTTCCGGTTCCATAGCAAACAACATGGTGCTCTTAATCACACCATAATCATCTTTGCGCGACTGATAGACGACTTTCTCATCAGCCGGCGCAGTTGCAGCAGGGGGGTTACCTAACGCTTTCTCAAAGACATAGTCCTTTTGTCCGCCAGACAGAATGATTCTTAGATTGCGGAACCAGTTGGTGAAGTTAGACCCATTGTTTCTAAGCTTTTCTTTCTCAGCAAAAACGTTGAAGTTGAAGTTGGACTTGGCCATGTGATCTACAGTATTTGCAAGTACAATTTAGACTATGTTCATGATAAATAGTTCAACTTAATCAAATTACTAGATGAACTCCCACTAAATTCAACATCCCTCAAGTTGCTTAGTGAACACGATCCAAATTCACCACACCTAATCCGATCTTCACGAGAAGAGATGTGGCTTCAATGGTGGACAACGAAGTGTCGATCATATCATTCATATGACTCATGCTTAACCTTTCGGTTCATGTGTTCCGAGGCCATGTCTGTACATGCTAGGCTCGTCAAGTCAAACCCAAGTATTTCCGCGTGTGCAAAAGTGGCTTGCACCCGTTGTATGTGAGCGTAGAGTCTATAGCA
Source organism: Avena sativa (assembly GCA_916181665.1). NCBI lineage: Eukaryota > Viridiplantae > Streptophyta > Magnoliopsida > Poales > Poaceae > Avena > Avena sativa. The sequence goes on from OV702299.1 coordinate 52,420,038, forward strand.
CCCGATCATCACGTGATGCTTGGACACGACGAACTTTCGCAATGGTGCATACATGGGGAGAACACAGTTTTATCTTGATCTTTAAGTGAGGAATCATCTTATAATGCTACCGTCGTGATCTAAGCATAATAAGATACATAAAAGGATAAACATCACATGCATATAACTTTATGTGACATGGTATAGCCAATCTTCGCGCAATGATCTCCATCTTGTGCATTCCGGCATGATCTCCATCACTCCACCATGATTGCCTCCACCACGAATAGCAACTACAACTATTGCTAACTACTTAGCGATAAAGTAAAGCTATTACATGGCGTATAAGAAGTTGACTCGCAGGTCATACACAATTATAAAGACAACCATATGGCTCCTGCCGGTTGTGTACTCATCGACATGCAAGTCGTGAAACATTACAAAACATGATCATCGCATACAATATACACATCACATCTTGGGCCATACCATATCACAGAAAACACTCCCTGCAAAAACAAGTTAGACGCCTCTACTTTGTTGTTGCATGTTTTACGTGGCTTATGGGAGTAGATGCTAAGAACGATTCTTACCTACGGAAAGCCACAACGGTGATATTATGGTTGCCAAACTCCGGTGTTAATCCCATGACAACTATAGTGAGAGAAACTGACATCCACCAGCCGCATGTGTGGTACAAGCCACACATCAAGTGCGGAGCCGGTCTCGCGAACGACGTCGCGTAAGGTTGGCCTGGACCGCTTCAATCTCACTATCCCGCGTCATAAGAAGAACACAAACAAGAGGCTTGCAACAGAAAACATCAACGCCCGCAACAACCATGTTGCGTTCTACTCGTGAATCACATCTACGCATAGATCTAGCTCTGATACCACTGAAGGGGTTCGCAGCATAGTAAATCAAAAAAATTCTACGGAAGCGAACAGAGGGAAAGCCAAGATCTAATCTAGGAGATGCAAACAACGAGAGAGATTGGATTAGATCTTCATACCCTTGAAGATTCGCACAGCGGAACGTTCGTCGGAACGTGGGTGATGTAGTCGTACTCGCTTCTCCTCCTCGCGATCCGATCCGATCTAGCACCACAAGTGGCGGTGCCTCCGTGAGATGCACACGTGAAGCACCTCGACGTCTCCTCCTTCCTCGGACCAGCAAGTATGGTGGAGAGATGGATTGGATCTACAACACGATGGCGTGGTGTATATGGTGGAGAATTTCTGCAGCAGGGCTTCGCCTGCAAACAGTCGGGAGGGAGAGAGGAAGGCAGCAGGGCTACTAGGGCTTGGAGGGAGATGTGTGTGGGGGGAAGGGGGCGCACCAGCCCTTGCCCATCCTCCAAGCCTATCTCTAGTTTAAACGATTTAAACTCTCCCTTATCTAGAAATCCTATCTTATCTTATCTCTAGTTTAAACGATTTAAACTCTCTAGGATCGGCTGGGCCCTATGGGGCCTTGTGCCCTTGGCCCAATGCGGCCAGGACACTCCCTCATAGGCCCATTCCCCCTCCCGGAAGGTGGGACCACGTTGGCCCCCTTCCGGAAGGTTCTAGAAGCTTCCGGTACAATGCCGATTAACCCGGAACTATTCCGAACTCCAAAAACTGCACTGCCTTATATGAATCTTATTCTCCGGACCATTCCGGAACCTCTCGTGATATCCCGGATCCCATCCGAGACTCCGAACAAAAAATTCATAAACCAATTATCCAATCTATCCTAGCGTCGAGACACGTTAAGTGTGTGACCCTGCGGGTTCGAGAATATGCAGACATGATCTTCTATCAATAATCAACAGCGGGGTCTGGGCACCCATATTGACTCCCACACATTCATCGATGATCATATCGGATGAACCACGATGCCAGGATTTAATCAATCCCATATATATATTCCCTTCGTCTCGCGATATTTTACTTGCCCGAGATTCGATCGTCGGTATCGTCATACCTAGTTCAATCTCGTTCACAGCAAGTACTTTACTCGTTCCGTAATCCGATATCACTTTGTGATTAACTCCTTAACCACATGCTTGCAAGCGGTGTTGATATCGATTACCGAGTGGGCCCGAAGTATATCTCTCCAACTTGGGAGGGACAAATTCCATCTCGATACATACAACCCAACAGATACTTTCCGATCACCTGAGAGACACCTTTATGATAACCCTCTCATAGGATGACGTTTGATGACCTCAAAGCTTTCTTCCGATACCAGGGAGTTGTATTATCTCATGGTCTAAGGAATACAATATTTGACATGAGAAAAGCTTCGCAAAGACGAACACGATGAAACGATCTAATAGCTTTGCTTAGTTTGGGTCTGTCCACCATATCATTCTCCCAATAATATGATCTCATTATCAATTGACAACTCATGTCTATGGTTAGGAAACCTTAACCATCATTGATCAATGAGCTAGTCCATAGAGGCGTACTAGGGACACGGTGTTGTTCACAAACCACACAAGTATTAAAGTTTTCGCTTAATACAATTCTAGCATGGAATATAAACTTTATCATGAACAAGAATTATAATAATAACATCTTTATTATTGCCTCTAGGGCATAATTCCAACAACCCTCGTTTAGCAGCTCCACTCCATAGTTTTGACTTCCTAAATGCGTATAGTGCAATTTTACTTGGGTGTTGCGGTTTGTTTAAGTAGAAAGCTAGCTAGCAGCAGAGCCATCATCGATTTAGCTTTTTGGGTTTGCTTTCCCACTAGTGGAATTTACTAATGTGGGCAATCTGTCTTTTTTGTTTCCTCTCAAGCAATTTTCCCATGTTAAGTTGGTGTGTGGGTTTGATTTTCCATTTGCTGTACTACCTTTGTTTAGGACTGACTCGTTGGGTTACCCTTCTAGTGACCCATAAGTGTAGAGAAAAAGAGCGACAGTAGCAGAGTCTGAAAGTCTGCTTGCCACTGGACTTCGGGTAGCACTAGAGCACTTATGTTTCTTATGTTGCTTCGTAATTAATGTTGCTTCATAGCGTGTTAACATGCTGATGAGACACCAAGATAACCTCTGAATTCCTCGACATCTGGATTCAAGACGTGGCGGTGAATCGTGGCAGTGTCGGCAAGAGAACCTTGGGTAGGCGCAGGCAGAGCAGGGTCGTCAGCCAGTACCTTTTGATGTCGGTAGATACCGAGCAGCATCCAGCCGAGTCAACGACGGCCACATCGACTGATTTTAGTGGTGATGCAGCGTTTCTCTAGTGGTGGCGCTGGCGTGTGCAATAAATCGTTCTGTGGTGCTAGAAAGTCATATGTTGTGGAGTTCTTAGCTAATGCTTTTGCTTGATTTTTTTGAGGAATCCCTCTGCTTGTTTGGGTACGACCTAATGTATCCTACACTAATCTCTTCATACATGGGATAGGTTGCCGATTTAAGCAAACACCATGGCTTCAACCCAAGCTATCAGATTGAATTCTACGTCTCAGTTTCAGTTACCATCTGATATACAAGTATTATCTGCATATTAGTAGTACTTTACTCAGTTCAGAAAAATTGCAATACTACCTAATTACTTTTATAGTACTGAAGTATCGGTCAAATATTTCGTGATGCTCTGTATTTACACTTTGAGTCAATCAACAAACACTGACAGTAAAACACCGTTTTAGGTTCAAGGGAAGACGTGCATGGGGTAGTGGTCGATGAAGACGATGATTTACCTCGGTAGAAGGAACGGCTTCCTGCTCCGCACTGATACTAAGTCCACAGTACAGAGGTCTAAGAATTTAAAATGGCTTAGAATGGTCTTCGAACGATCTTTGGAAGACATAGTTAATTTATTATTCCATTCAATTAACTTTGTTTACAACATTTAACTAGGTGCATTACTTAGATTAAGTTTGCTTTGCAACATAATTGAGCTAGTTTTTGGCAAAATAGCTAAGTTGCTTGCAGCATTTAATTAAGTTGAATAGGTATATTAGTCTAAGTTGCACTGTAATTGTATGGAGAGTTGGTTTGCTTCTATACCTTACTTTTCCCCTTTTTTAGTTTGATTTTCCGGTATACTTAAGTTACTTTTTGTACCATTTCAGTTGAGTAGATTAGATAGATTACTTACAAAGCTATACAGGGAAAGTTGGTTTGCTTTGATTCGCCGTCCCTTTTTCTCAAGTAAGTTGTCCTATCACCGTAGTTAAGTTGATTTCAGCATAGAACTATGTTGATTAGGGTGATTAGCCTAAGTTGCATTCTGATGTTTTGTAGGGTGAATTGTTTTGCTTCAATTTTACGTCATTTTTTCTTAATTTATTTGACTTGTCACTGTAGTTTAGTTGGTTTTCAGCATAAAACTAAGTTGATTAGCCAGATTAGTCTAAACTGCATTCCGATTTTTATTGGGGGAATTGTTTTGCTTTGATTCACCGTACCTTTTCCCAATTAAGTTGTCTTGTTACTATAGTTAAGTTGCTTTCACCATAGAACTAAGTTAATTATCCTAATTAGCCTTAGTTGCATTCTAATTTTTTGTAGGGGCTATTATTTTTCTTTAGTTCACTATCCCTTCCTAATTTAAGTTGTCTTGTCACCGTAGTTAAGTTGCTTTCAGCATAGAACTAAGTTGAATAGCCAGATTAGCCTAAGTTAGCCAGATTCATCTCATTGATTTTTCATCTAGTTGTATTTACTTTACACCTTAGTTGCATTTGGAATCATATTGAGTTGTATGGTGATTTCTGGTTAATTGTTTTTTCTGAAATCCAGGCAACCAAGTTGAGTCTTATCCAATGCTTGTCTCATCCCGTAGAGGGTGTTTGTTTTGCTTCACTGTCCTCTTGTTTTTAAGGGCATACTCAACCTACTTTGTAACATGCACAAATTGTTATATTCCATATTTAGGTTTTGCATTCAAATACTCACACTCGATATGCACAAGCGCAACATGCGCTTACCAGAATCTGAAGAATTTGGAGGGAGTCGTCCTGTAACTCGGTTACAAGTGGAAGTGGATCAGCAAGTATGTGACATGGAGGGTACACATTTTTTTGGAGTTCATGACATGTTTTACCTCCACACTAATGCATTTTTCCTTTTATTAATCAACAACCATCTGCTGCAGATAGTGGGCATCGGGCTGCTACATCAAACGCTAGCATGGTTGCACCTAAAAGTAATGTAGGCGCACATGTAGACTATGGCTTCGCCAAAATACACCTGCAGCAATAAATCCTCCTCACACACGATGGAAGGTTGACTGCAAAACAATGGCTCCTTTTTTGACATCAGCTTTGTTGTCTACTGGTTGTAGCTAAGTTGCTGATCTGGTTATGCACCCATCTATTTTGTATGGGGGAGAGATGGATGCACTACTAATTGTTGTATTTCTATAGAATTGTTTTCTCGAATGTTAAGTTGTCTACTAGTTGTAGTTAAGTTGTCTTTTATTTCCTGTTAAGTTGCATGTATAAACCCTATTGTTGTTCTCAGATCAGTTTTAATTTACACGATTCTATATCCTATATATTGTTGCAAACGGTGTTTCTGTCAAAGGGATTTTCTATGTTTTTTATTACCTTCTTTTGATTCCTCTAGAGCTAAGCCTTTTGGTTCGTGAAAATTTGAAGAATCGAAGTTTTAATGGAAATCTGCATGAGAGGAAGGAAAGCTGTCTTGGAGAGCATCACGTGGTCTTGGGACTCTGGGAGTGGTTGGTGCATGCAGATTTGGTGCAGAAGTTGTCGCTGGGGAAACGTGTGTCTGGGCTCGGGGAAATCCTTCATGGTCGGTCGACGGCTGGTTTTGACTAACCAGCCACCGATTGCTGCCTAGACATTCCCAAAAACTTTGTCCATAATACAAGTTCTCGTGGAGCCCCAGCGACAATTTTGTCCCAGTCCCAGAGATATGCTGTGAACACGGGCCTGGTGATCCAGTGGCAGAATGTTAATACGGGCCAGGCGAAACTGAAGATCCGATTTGCCAGCCGGCCATCGTGGCCTCCAGCGCCTATCCTTCCTGCAAATCGGGTTTCCTGTTCGGCTCCGGGTCCTTTTCCAATCAGGTGCGTAGCCCACGCGAAGCCACCACAGGGCTCGGTGACTCGATCGGTCTCGTCTATATATACTGCCACGCCCGATGTCTGTCTACCCTACCGAGATCAGACAGAAAAGGAGATCAATCGATGGCGTTCGAGGTGGCCGTGCCCTTGATCGAGGAGGAGATCAGGTCCATGGTATACGCCGACGAGGGCATAATCGATCCACGCCTGGAGGAGTCCTTCCAGATCTTGCAGTCGGAGATGAGCACGTTGATGCAACACGAGGACGGGTACCCCACCGTGGAGGAGCTGGACTGGGTGGACAGCCGCGAGGAGCGCGTCCTCGCGATCCGCGACGCGATAGAGGAGACGTTGGAGGACCTCAGGCACGGCCTGGCCGTCTTCGCGGGGAGGGCCGGCGAGGAGGCGCTGGTGTCGGAGCTGCGGAGACAGGCCGCGTGGTGCGACGCGCGGCGCGCGGAGGCGGACGCGCTCGCGGCCGACGCGCGGCGCCTGCGGGACGGGAACCTGAGGGCGATGGCTGGGACGGAGGTGGACGACCCGTTGTCCGTCATGACGGCGGCCGAAGCGTTCCTGTATTTCTTGGCCAAGGAGATGGACGGCGGCCGCGCCCCCGAGGCCGACGCGGCGAGGGCCGACGCGATGGACGCCGCGGCCAGGGCGGGCAACGGCGTCGGCGCGCGGTTCGCGGCGACGTTCGTGGGGCTGGCCGACAGGCTCAGGCGGCACGCGGAGGCCTACGCGACAGGGGAAGATGCGGCGGTCGCGGAGGGGCTGCGGCAGCGCGCGGCGGAGGTGGAGACGCTGTGCGCGGACCCGGAGGCGCTCGTGCAGCGGATGCTGGCGACGGAGTCGTGGAGGTTCTGGAGGCTTCTGAACCGGCACGCCGGCGGAATAACACCAACCCAGTCTTGTATGCCCGCACGGCCAGAAGCCCACGCCTCCGCGTCCAGTGCCGGAGCTAGGTAGTCCGTACCTTGTGCCATCGGCTGACTCAGCGCCACCGTTGCCCAAGCTTCAACGCCGCGCGTCTCATGCGCCAGACCATGTCCAGCAACAACGACTTTCAGTTTTGTCAGGTTGCAGTTTTAGTTTGCGATTTTCTAGGGTTTATTTCCATTGGCGATGACGCGATCTGCCGTGCATGCCTATGTTTGTAGGATCACTCCCGTGAGCACTTTTGATACGTGGGATGGCACGACTTTGTAGGGGTGTGGCAAAGCCACGGATTACTTTGTTTTCGTAAGGGATAAATGGAACAAAGATAGAGAAAAGCGGTAAGTTGAACGCTGCACAAAATTTAGTTCGTCTTCGTTTGAAATCTCAATTACAGTGTGAGGTCGAGGGCTAGGTGTTGTGCAATACTACATGGTATCAGAGCCTCGTTGATTCATGTCCAAGGGTGGGATGCCTAACAGCGCGGGTGACTCGTCTAAGAAGCCCAACAACGAGCTCATTGTGGACCAAGGAAAGCTTGATCCCGGATCGCCACTAGCGGCATCGAAGGAACGCGCTCGCCATCCCGTGCAATAAAATCTTTTGTTATCATGGACTCTAGATTATATTCAATGGGTGTTTACTTTTGCCTCGGATTTGGGTCTGGTTCCGTCATTTGAGCGAGTAGCGCTACGAGCCATCCAGTATATATTATAGTTGTTTCAAAAAAAATTGGTCAAAGATTACCTTGTTTATTTTTGGTTCAGAAATGTTACCTTGTTTGACTTTTAAAAAAATCATGTGTGATCTAGTGGGTGAAATAATCCATGTGAGGGAAGCAGTGCCCGTGTTCTTTCCCGAGCACTACGGAAAAAATGGCGTTGCCGTGTCTCATGACTTTGTCGTATTAGGCGTACGGCATTGCCGGCTCGATCTTTATCGTGTGGTCTTTGCCGTCTAGTGTTAATCGGCGAAGGTTTTACCGTGTATCAACTGTTACATGGCTAAGAACAAAAAATCCGGTAGTGAAGTGCAGTCTTTGAAAATTCGTAACCTACCTAGATGAGGTACATTTTGCATCTTTGTGAAATAAGTATTTTTGTGCCATGTGACAAATGAAGGAAAGCATATGTTCGTTGGCTTCGTACGAACTACTATGTAGCCTTTTCCATTCCGTGCTACTCATACGTAAACATGGTTTTACTTATTAGACACAAGTTATGTCAGTATTTATTTGTATCTGCTACAAAATAGAGTTCCTATTTGCACTGAGAAGTAATCATTTAACTACTCCCTATCGATTACAAACATGTACTCCCTCACAATATAAGCCATTTTAGTAACCTGTTTTAGCTTTTTTTAAAGGCTTATATTATGGAACGGATGTAATACATGTTAACTTTATACCTACCGATATTGAAAGTGTACTCACGGCCACAGAACAAAAGAGTCGTACTCAAGAACGAAGAACATTGCGAAACATTACTGGGAAGGAGATATGCAGTGCAGGTCATGCATTGTGGTCATCAAAAAAGCATGAGAGAAGCATTTTGGACAACTAAACTATGAAGTTAAGGGTATTATGTACGTTATTTCGCAGACAATATACCCCTCAATTTTTATTTACCTCGCTTAACAAAGAGAATATATTTATTTCTCCTGATCTTGTCTTCCTCGAGTCCAAGTCTCAGAAGCCGCTTAGGCAAGAGATAGACTGACACTTCTAATTGCTTTCCTTATTAAGGAAAGTCCTCCCAAAGGTCGGATACTTAGGTTTAGTCAAAGTCAAACTCTGTAAACTTTGACCAAGAATATAGAAAACACTATCAACATTCATAATGCCAAATGTATATAATATAAAAAATACTTTATGATGATTCTAATAACATATATATAATTATAGGTATTGGTCTTTTTTAAAATATTTGGTTAGAGTTTACAAATTTGAACTTTGACTAAACCCAAAATAAGATATAAATAAAAACAGAAGGAGTAACTAGATGACATGTCTCACTGCATCCCTCCAACAAGCTCATCTCTGATTTTTTCCTCTTCCTAGAAAATATACATTTTTAGGGGTGAGCTCATCATGTATATCTATCTATTCTCAAAACGATATAGTGAACATCACATCATAACACATAGGGAGCGGAGTGCCTCATGATAAATGGAGCTACCTGCTGGTTTCAGCCATAGGTAGGTACTTGGAGAACTTGGAATGAAAGCTTCATTACAGGCGAGGTATCTGGAAGCCATGGATTTTGCCCCCTCTTGCATTTTGTTCACGCTCCGCCACTGCGTGGATCATCGACGACAACATCGTCTGGGCAACCACGGGTGCCACCCTCATTGCTTAAAACGAGGTAGACAACGTTGGGCTCTTCCATGCACACCGATCCCCTCTCTGATAACTAAACAGCGATCTGTTCCTCATGTACTTTTTTGAGTATACAGTTCCAATAAATTGTAAAGAAAGAAGTTATTGCGTTCTTTTAATCAAAGCCGGACTTTATTGTAAACAAACTGATCAAAGTGGCACAGCGTTAATCTTTCAAAAAAAAACGATAGCATAGCACCATACAAGATACAACCCGACAAGTTAATGGACGAAAACAAGAGATTTGACAACAAGCATCCAGAGACCATGCTTTACTAGTCCTCAACTCATCCATAAATTGTTCGTGGCTTGTCATAGTTAAAACTTTGTGTTTTGATGCATTGATAGAAAAATATACTGTATTTATTTACAAGTTTGAGAACGAGCCACCATCATGCCATACAACACAAGCCACTAGAGCTAAGTGGCGGGAGGGATGAAGGCATGTATGATCGCTCCAGCGGTAGCCAAGGAACAGGCCTCAGGCCTCAGGCCTAGGGAGGATCTTCAAAGGATTCCTGATAAAGTCATGAAATGGTTCCTCATAGTATCTTGTATCCGTCCAAAGCTCTGCAACATTTTGCTTCCATTCATGACATTCTACTTCAACAACCTTTTCAAGAGAAACTAGTGCAGCTAAGTCGCATCTTCGTGAGATTATCCGATAATACATCATAATTCCTTGAACAGCAACATACCGGGGACAGCCGTGTCCTCTGAAAACAAACTCCTTAAATCTGTCAATAAGTGATACAAAACATGCCTTCTCCCAGTCAATAGAATCGTCATCGACATCGAAAAAGCCTTCCTCCTCTAGCTCATTCATCAACTTCTCAAGGCGATCTTTCAGCTCCTTGCTCGCCAGGATGTTTCTCAGATTTTCAGAATAAGTATCTATGTGACGTTGCATATCCACAATCTGAGCTCGGTCCTCCAGGGACAGTCTAACGAGATTATAGTCCAGCTTCCCAAACTGACCTCTCGCAAGGTGGTTGTCAGCAAATTCCTCAGTGGTCTCTGAAGAACTGAACTTACAGTAGATATCATCATCCAGTTCGCCTGAGGACAAATAGTTGTCAAACTCCTGATGCAAACGGACATGTTCTCTTGCCTCAAAATACTTAGACTCTATCTTCATTCTGTAAATGAACGACCTTGCATGACACTGCAAATGGAGAGAAAAATCCTCTGATTCCGGTTCGAGGGGCTCGTAACCAGTCTCGTCTGCAAAAATGAGCTGATGAGCTACCTTTATAAGGAAGTCCTTTTGACCCTCCCGTACTAGGGGATGGAAATGAGGTTCCAAGTTAGATAATATAGCATGGTAGAACATATTAACCGCATCTTGCACATCCAAATGAGAAACCTTTGCATCTATCGTTGGGTTCTCCATCAGTCGAGCCATGGCACTTTCATAAGAGTTCTTAAGGTAAGGTTTCGAGGTAATGAGTTTACAAAGCCATTTGTCCAGTTGATGAGAACGTCTCTTGGGATATTCTTTAGATAGTTTTCGATGCACCATCTTATCTATCATCCAAACATGACAATCCATACGGCTGTTAATGTCATGTTTCGATCTGAATTCAGGCCTAAGTTTCTTGATAAGCGTAGAACTGTCTGAATAATCATACTCGGGACAATCATCCATTGCATCAACTTCATACAATATGTCAATATAGGTAGGGAGGTATCTCTGAAATTCTTCTTCGAACTCCCAATTCCACAATTTGACAGGAAAGTGCACTGGAATAGCACAAGATGCCTTCACAAGAAGTTCTTGCTTTTGCCTTGCAAACCAATCTTTAAACGGGTCCCTTAGGTTCTCATTGTCCGAGTCTTCAGCATTGAAATCCTGACTATGTATATAAACTTTATAAATCTCTTCACAGAGGACCAAAAGATCTTTGCTAGCCCTTTTGCTGATGCTTGAGTCCAGCTGATCACTTAACTTTTTTATTGTCTGCTGAACTGCGCATGGAAGGTCATCACAGAGGCGCTTAATTGTAGCTGGAAGCATATCATCTACAATAAACAGCCTGAGTTTTCTATTGTTTGTAGCAACTGCAACTTGGACCAAAGCATGACAAAACGGAACAGCATCCAACGTTGCTTCGCCATCAACCCATGATCCTAAGAGGGTCATTTTTAACATTTCAAAGCAATCATTCAGTATAGAATGTCCAACAACAGAGTTAGATGATGCGCACTTTGAATCACAGGAAGCAGTTTTCACCGTACTGAGAGGTTGTAGGTCCACACGCATAAGAGCATCATTCGGTTCCAAGGATGCTAAAACCCCAAGCAACTTCGAGACTTTGCGAGTCAAGTCAAGTAGTAGGTAATCTTCAAACTTCTTTACATTGTCCTCTGATCCACGAGGACAACCGAAGTAGTAACAATAACCAGCCCGGCCTTCATTTAGAAGTCTGAACCATGCGTCGCAAAATATGTCTTCACAGCAATAACAAAATAACGGTCGTAAGAGCTTCAAAATCCATTCCCCCAGTAGCTCACGAGGGCAATTCTTCACCAACGGAATCAGGACAAGGTCGATGAGCTTGCTAACATGCCGGAATTCCATACAGTTCAAGTTTTCCATGATAGCCTCGGCAATTGATGAGCTTTCTAACAGATCGCTGAATGCTCCCTGAATGGGAGCACATAAACCTAACAAGATGTATCCCCTCTCACGTATTACGTGTAACCATTGCCCTATGTCGTCCTCTTTTAACTTTGCTGGATCAGTGTCTAGCAGACTTGCCATAACTTTCGCGGAGTTCTGCTTGAACTCAGCTTCTTTAAGTTCTATTGGCAAAGTGGGCCTATCCTCATTCTTCCATAGGGCATGTACAGATCGAAGCAGCTTTAAGACTAGAGGAATGATGAGTGACAAGAGGCGAATTGAAGTTGAATAGCTCATTTGACCTATTTGGAACTTTCGGGGGGTTTCATCCCTACACTTTCTGAGCTCCTTTCGAAAGAATTCAACAATATTCAGCACATCTTTCCTAAACCCGTTGCAATAAAATGCACATCCTAGATGAGACCAGATTTCCTTCAACGATTTAAGCTTCTGTACAAGATTTTCTTCGCATTGCTGATACCTTGGAAGGGATGCTTCATGGAGAAATGCTCGAGAGAGGGCGCCATGTTCTTTGACAAGCTGGTCAAACGACTTTCTTGGACAAACAGGCTCATTTGACTCCTTTGGATAGTCTGTACAACCGTTGTCGTTCTGAAAACTCCGGTGACTAGTGTAGTCTCCTAAATCATCAGATATACTGTCCCCCATCAGATTCTTGGCCCGGCTGTGAATTGATTGCAGCGGTGATGCTCTCAGACTTGTCTGCTCAGTTGAATACCTGCTTCACGGTCGGGGGAAGGAGGAGCTCGAGGGCGTCGGTGGCAGGAGGGGCTCGACAGTGGAAGAAGATCGCGCTTGGGCCTTGGGGTCGAACGGGGACAGGAGGGGCTCGCCAGCGGAGGAAGACCAGGCAGCGTAGGTGGCGAAGCTTCTGAGGGGGTATTGGGTGGTTCCGTTCCACCGGCAACAGGAGGGAGGCGGCGCCTGTGGCCGGAGATCGAGCGGGTGGCGGCTGGGTCGAACCTGCTCTCGTCGTTCTTTGTTGGGCAGGGCATAGGGTAACCGTCCCCTGGGCCCTGGCTAACCATCGGTATTGGACCACTTCCTAGCCGTTGGATGAGAGACTACTGAATTAGCCGTTTTAACTGTAAAAATTGTCGATAACCAAAACTTGCTTAATGCCTAGAGCATGTCCACTCAGAGCTAACCATCTTTTTTTCGGCAGCCGCATCCCTTTATTGCTCCTCTAACCGCCAAAAACGGCCCTAACTGAAACTACAAAAACGGTTAGAGAAGCAAATATGGGATACCAGCTCCTATAATCTTCCTCCTCTCTTCTAAATTTGCTCGTCCGCCAACTTGACTCCTAAATTTTCTCCTCCCGTCTCACCGCCGACCCCTCCCGCCCAAAACCGCCGGAAGTTGTCGTCGACGCCAGGATTCTCCTCTCCCCCGGCCGGAATGTCACCAGAGCTCGGTTTCGCAGCCCCACCGAACTTTCCCGCCGATGCGGCGCCACCGGAATCGACCCCCACGACAGCTCCAATGCCGCGGAAACGGTTGGGAACCATCGGCGTGGCTCGTTCGACGGTAGCGGCCGCCAAGGCGACCTCCAAGGCCATAGAGACGCGCGGGGAAGCTCGTCCGACCGCCCCTTGCGTCAATGTTGAGCGGGCCACGGGCGCGGAAGCCGAAGGAGGCCATGATAGGCCATTCGCAAGCGGCGGAGGAGAAGAAGAAGAAGAAGAAGAAGAAGAAGAAGAAGGTCGTAGAGGCCTCCACACCCAAGCCGGCAACGAAGGGCAAGCCCAAGCCGACCTCTAAGGCCACGCTGTCGTCCTCCTCGACGTCCACCGTCGCACCTCAACGAGGCGCCCGCGAGGTGATCGATGAAATACTGAAGGGATACGGGTAGGATACACTAGCGCAAATCAAAATTTTCCACCGCGTAAAACAGGAATACTGTTGTCATTGATCACGGGATTACCACTAGACGCGCAGTTGCGGAACTTGATGAAGCGCGTCGATGCAGTGTAGACGATATACGTCTCCTCCTCCTTCTCGTCCCATGAGCAGCTCCCCTTGCGCGGCTCGTCCAAGCGTCACAGATGCAGCGCCTCCGAGGTATCCACACGTACAGGGTGGAAGCGTCAGACGACGGACTGCTAGGTCCACGCGTGCAACACAGACGAGAGGTATGGCGGCTGGGTGGAATGGCTCAACTCTGGTCAGCTCGCCCCACCCTCTCTTATATAGACGTCCCTAGTGGGCTTCTACATTAGCAGCCCATCAGTAGCCTAAGCCTGGTCTAATTCGGATCTAATCCTCATTATCCTTCCAGCCTCTTAAGTGTGTGACCCTATAGGTTCATATGCGTATAGACATGACACAAATACACTTATTCTGTCAATAGTTAGTAGCGGCCTCTAGCAAGACGTGCCAACTCCTAAACGCATACAAGGATCATATCAGACGAACCATCAAAAGGTTTAGTACATGTCTTTCCCTTTGCCTCACGATATTTGGTCTAGCTCCAAGCTGACATCCCTTTCTCGATACTGTGATTCGGAATCCCTTTACTAGGTTAACTCTTAACCATATGTAGCACAACCATGCATTTCTGGATCTGATCACTCGAGGGCCCCAGAGATATCTCTCTTAAGTAGAGAGGGGAAAATCCCATCTTGATTGACCATGCCTTGCAGCATGCTTCAGGACAAACCCGAAAACTACCTTTATAACTACCCAGTTACGGAGTAGCGTCTGATAGCCCCAAAGTATGTCGATCCACATCTCAAGTACATGCGACAATCTCAGGTCTAAGGACAAAACATACACGATGTGTAGAGAGAGATGCAACTAATTGCCAGTCTCAAGTTGGGTCAGTCCAACCCCATGTTTATAACATGTGTCCACATCATTGGTTTGACATCTCCATGTCTATGACTTGCGAAACATAGTCATCAACCAATCGATGTTCTAGTCTAATATTCACATGTGTCCTCACATGAACTCCGACTAGGGACAACTATTAAATAACCATACAAGTAAAGAACAATTCACATAATTGTCAATCAATACAAGTTGCTTGATATGGATATTCAAGGAACAATACAATAACTCATGGACACATAAGAAATATAATCATCTCTATGATTGCCTCTAGGGCATATTTCCTTCAAATACCCTGGCCGACTCCGAGTGCCACCGAGTTCATGTCCCAACTTGAATATTCTCACCAGCAAGTCCTCGACGACTTCGACCTTAACGTTAGCGACAACGATGAGGATTGCACTCAAAGAAGAGAGGATGACGAAGGAGAAGAAGCTAAAGGAGGAGCGGCTAGCACTTAAGAGAGAGAGGGAGAAGTTGTCCAAGGAGAGGGAGGATGTCGACCGCAATATCATTTTCATGAACCCAAGCATATTGGATGACAAGGCTAGGGCATATTGGGAGACTGCTCATGCGAGGATCTTGGCCCGAGAGCTAGGTGGTGGTGGTGATGGTGGTGATGGTGGCTGAGGTGCTCTTTGAGGTGGCCGAGATGGTGGAAGAGGTGGCCGAGATGGTGAAGGCCTGAACTTTGTATCTAACATGATCGATTTAATGTATTTTGGATAATATGTATGCATGTTTGTAATATGGATACTTGACATGTGGTGTGGAGATTTCAAAATTGTGATGAAGTTTTTTACTCCTCTAAGTTTTGGGGGATCGAATCCGGCGGCCGAAGTTTAGAGGAGCAAATATACTCCTCTAAGTTATGGGGATCCTTTTTCTCCTCTATAGGAAAGGGGTGGGTTAGAGATGCTCTCAGACCTCATGAACCCTCACGATGTCTTTTTGGTTAGTGGATGGACGAAATACCCCAGTCATGTATCCAGGAGCCTGTTTTTCGCTGGATTGAACTGAAGATTCATCTGGCGAACACAGTCTGAGCTCAGCGTGTCGGGGTTTGCCTGGGTCTGCCGGATGAAGCAAATAGGCGAGTGGGCTAGCAGTGTCAACGATAGAAACAAAGATTCATCCTCTCGCTTTCCCAGCCCCTTCTCCCTCTCCCCCGTGCCCCTTCGCCGCCGACACCATCCCTCTCCTCTTTGCCACACCACGCCTCCAGAAAAATGAACCACCCTCCATTTCCCCTCCACGCCGCGTTTTCAAGCCGTGGTTCGGCGTCGATGGCAGTTCCGTGGCTAGCTGCACGTCCAACACGCCCACTAGGTGTTCGGCATTTTGCCTACTCGGCCATGGACTCCGACGATGATGAGAAAATGTTCACCCCAATGATGGAGGTAGAAAAGACCGCATCTGTCGATGATGAAGGGCTCATGATGACCTTCGCCTGTCTGGATGACCAATATACACGGGATGCACATCCATGATGCGAGGATGCCAAAAATGGCAAGATGGGAAATGGATGGAGGGCTACTACATGTTGTACGCCGACAATCCATTGCACAGCAAGACGACGTTTCAGCGACGTTTTTGGATGGGCCGACAGCTCTTCCTCAAGATTGTGTATGCCCTCCAGGACTTCGACCCCTACGTCAGATGCAAGAAGGACTGTTGATGACCCACAAGTATAGGGTGATGCAGCCCGACCTACGGTCGTTACTACATCAAGGTCTCCAACTTACGCCAAGTCGTCATGGACTCTAAAGGTGATTTCGTTCCTCTATGCGAGCCCCCTTCCTACCGTATTGAATGGTATGCTACTTCATACTCCGTCACATATGCATGATAGGTTCACACCGACCAGTACGGAGGCAAGGGAGGAAGCCCGGAACATCAAGCCCGACAAGACGGAGGCTTGGAAGAGGAGACGGAAGAAGACAGGTCGGCAGCTGCCAGGTCCAAGCGGTACTACCGGTTGTCGGAACCGGTACTACCGGTCAGCGGTACTACCGCCCCCTGCAACCGCTCGCTACTGACGACTCCAACTGACGCTCTAGGACCGCAAGCGGTACTACCGGATACCATGAGCGGTACTACCGTTGATGACCGGTACTACCGGTCCTAAGTCCGGTACTACCAGTCATGGCTGTGCCTGCGCGCACCAATTGGGCCACAGCCCATGTATTCCCCTTTACTTACCTATTCGCTAGTTTATCCCCAAACTACCCTTGTTTAGTGGCTGGCCTATAAATAGAGCCCCACCCCTCATGTATCCCTTAGGCATAGATGATAGACTAAAGATAACCCCCATTGTGGAATCTCTAGTTTTGCCTCATCCCCTTTACCAAGGGGACCGACTATCGTCACCAACCTCGATTGGACTTTGCATCACGCATCCATCGTTGAACAAGGCCTTGGAGCTCGATGTCTCATATCCAAGTTGTCAAGACCCTCCCCAAGGTGTTCTTCCCTCTCCGATGTGGATTTGAGGGAGCACGTTGACCGATCTTTCCTTGCGAGGATTCTATCAGACCAGTACCGCCGTTCGGGAGCAATCGGCCTTGTATCGTGTGAGTTTTGCGTGTGTTCATCGTGTTCTTCGCGAGGTGTGTGTTCGCTTTGCTTCATTACCCCTTTTCCCTCGCTTTCCCATTGATTTGACCACGAGATCCGTGAAGATCGGGCCACCCAAGAGGTTAACCCCTTTATCATAGGGGGTGTATCGTAGTACTTTCAATAAAAAGGAGTGTCGATCCCAACGAGGAGCGGAAGGTGCTAAACAGTGGTATGGAGTAGGAAATATCTGTGAATACTTAGTGTAACATCCCAAAAATGTTGAACAATTATTATCAAATTCCAATCACCAAAATTAGGATTAACAAAAACTTTTATTAATTCAAATCATTATGAATGCATGTGTGTATGGGATGATTGTATGAATGCATGAATGGACTTGTGTGATTGTTATAAATAGCAAGGAATGGATTAAAGATGAAAACAACATCATCTAAAACATTTCCAAGTAGAAACAAATCAAGAGAAAATCAGAAACAAAACAAATAAGAAAATGGTCATTTTTGCCAATCTTGCTCACTAGGCCACTTTGAGTGTTTCTAGTCCATGATTTCAAATAGAAACAATTCCATTTCTTTTCACCCCTTGCTATACCAAGTAAAAGTGAATCAAATCCCACCTTTCAAACTTGCAAAAACATTTGGCAACTTGATTCAAATTACAATTCAAAATTGAATTTGATTCATATGTGAATATCCCACATTTTCAAAACCCAACCAAAACAGTGCACCTTGACCAATCCAACTAACCAGAGACTCCCTAGTATGTAACCAACACACCCACCAAGTTTGAATCCAAAATTTAAATTTGAATCACTTTCGGCCATTTCATCAAACACCTTGTAATCAGCAAACAAACAAACATCAAACACTATTAGGAGCAGTGATTTTGGCCAACCTTGTTCCCTCGATAGCTCACACTACACTCCCAGTAGATGATCTAGCTCAATTAACAAGCTTTAGCATAACTATGAGCATGCCATAGCCATCAATGGTGACCATGCCGAGCCTAACTTGCCACCCCCATGTTGACAGCAAGCTAGGAGAAGCACCAAGCCTAGCAAGCATGTCTAGGACACTCCCCACCGTCCACCGCCACCCCCTATCCAAGCCTCGAGAACTGCCAGCCCCTGGACCACACTGCCCGAGCATGCCAAGCCTCTCTGCGAGCAAGCCGAGAGCGCGCCAGAGCGCCAACCGCGACACACGCCCACAGACCACGCACCGCCCTCGCCGCGTGCAAGCGTGATCACCACCGTCCCAGGAGACCGCCAAACAACCCTGTTCATCGCCGTGCGGACCATAGACGTTGTACGCCATTAAAACCAATGTCGGACCCGCCCAGAGTGCAGCGATGTTTCGACAATTTCGCACCGCCCCACGCTGCGTGACCTCGCCGTTGAGCTTCGCCAGGGAGCAAAGCATCGCCCCTATCGTTGCCCATGCCTTTAGCTCACTATGCCGACGACCACGACGAGCTCAGCCCGCGCCCATCGGTCCCCTTCAGGCACTATAAATAGAGGCCACCCCAGCACGAATTCTTCACACCATCTCACTCCCATCTCTCTCAGAAGCACCCCACCTCACTCCTGGAGCAAGGCGAGCAGCGCATCGCCGGAATTTGGCCGAAGTCTGCCGCGGAGGAGGAATAAAGGAGTCATCGATTGGAGCTGCCCAAGGAGGAGCTTCCGGTACCAGGAGGATCGCCGTCGTCGACTTCGTCGTTCGCCCCCGTCGCCGACCATCACCTGAGACCCGGTGAGCCCCCGTAGACCCCACTGGCCGCGCTAGGGTTCTGTCTCACCGGCGTTGCCCGACATGGACGATGAACCACAGCCGTTGGATTAGAGCTAGATCGTGCGGTCCACATGCCCCCATACCGCTTCGCACCCCTCTGTCTCACTGACAAGTGGGGACAGCCACTTAACCAGCCCACGCGCGCACTGTGCGTAGTGGACCGGCCCAGTTAACTCTCCCGCACGACCCAGTAATTCAAATCTAGGTTTATTCTTTTAGTTTCAAACTCAGTTCTGTACCTAGATTCAAAAATCAACTCAGGTCGATTCACTAAACCAAATTGCATGAAACCAATTTTGTTATAAAGGTACTGGAATGCTTAATCCAAGCCCGTTGGATTCAAACCATTTGGAATTGTAGATCTTCTATAGTAAAAACAACAAGGCAGAAGCTTTTCTGGATTCAAACATTTTTCAAAATTCAACCACAAAAGCTTTTGAGTTGATTCCAACTCTCAAAAATCACATTTAACCATATATTTCAGAATATATAAAAATATAGAGGTTTACTTGCAGAAATAATGGTAAAGTAATAAAAGAATGCCTCATAGGCCATTCTAGTCACTTTAATTAATTAAAATAAAAAGGTTAAACCTTATTAAATTGTGACACCACTTTAAATCACATTCTCAAGTACTGAAATATGTGGTGATGCCATGTGTCAACATGATCCCATGTTTTAGTTGGAGAATATTAAATCTTAAGTAGTTTTTTAATGAGTAGAAATTACTTTTCTAAAATAAAGGAAATAAAACTATTGCCTTAATCTTTTTAATGTTTGTGATGATACTAGATCATCTAGTGAAAACCTTGGTGTGATAAATAAAAGTAGTTAACTATTGTTTGGTGATTGTGTAACTCGTATTTATTTATAGACGCTAGTACCGACCAAGGATACGAGGAGGAAGGAGGATACTACGAGGAAGAAGCCGAGGAGAACTTCAACCACTGCTCTGCACAAGGCAAGCTATTACCTGAGCAAGCTTAATACTACCAGTTAACTTGGCAAGTTAAAACTTGCTTGTTACTATGCCAACTATATGCCTTAAGCATATGGGATTATACCCACTTGATGATACCAAATCCCAGTTTTACTTGCAAGCTTAATTCTTTTATTTCTTTATCAAAGCTTTTATTTGAGTTTACTTAGTGACTTGTAGCTATTAGAAAGATATTTAAAGGTAGCATAATGAGCATAAAACTTGGCCTAAGTTAGATAATCTTGATGTCATCCTGAGGCATGAGATTGAACTTAGCTAATTCCCACTTGTTTACCACCCATCATTAGTGTTTACCCCCACTTGTAGATGCTAGTGCTAAGCATAAAACTTGATCACTTTAGATGGGAATACTTGGTGAAAATGGTTATGAAAACCTTAGAATGATGAGTCATTCTACTGAAATGTTTTGACATGTGTTCTTGAACACCAGATGATTTTGATGATGAAAATGTTAAGGCATGAGCCTTAGCCCTTTATAAAACTGATGGTTGTCTAGATGCGATACCATTCCAATTTTACCGTACAACAACAATACCCAAAATTTGGGTAGGGCTGACTGGAAATTTATATACCTTAGTATGGGTTCCCTTGCGGCCAAGGTTTGAGCTGAGGCTACCTTGTGAAAATTGTCCACCTGTGTAGTTCCCAAGATGACAGTTGGTCATGGTTGGGAGGCCAAACTCATAGGAGAGGTGCCTATACTAGGGCGTGTAATTGAAAGGTTAGGATTGATTATATGCATACTGAGTATGGTGAATTCGGGATTGTTCCTGACGGATTTATCAAATGTTGTGGTGAAAGTGTAGCACCTCTGCAGAGTGTCAAACTATTCGAATAGCCGCGTCCGTGGTTATGGACAGTTGGAGTGTCCATACTGTTCCGTTGTCAGATGTTTTCAAAATGACTTGTGAAATGATTTATGACTTTCACTTGACCACAACAGAGTTGTGATATGAAATTCAAGTTCCCACTTAGGTGTTATAAAACTTTCAACTAGCTTTCTTTGCTTCTGAACTCAGTAGAGAGATAAATCTGGCTTTTTGCAAAACAACCTAGAGCCTAGCTTTTCCTACTTAAAACCCCTTCACTTGTTAGTACTAGTTTGCGAGTACTTAAAGAGTACTCATGGCTTTGTCCCTGGCTATTCCCGTGGCCAGACTATGAAGAGGACTATCAGGAAGATGGACAGCAGGAAGGTTACGACAACTAGGATCATATCCCATCGTCAGCATTGCCTGTGACCATGAAGATGGAGCCTCGCCTACGCTATCGTTATTATTACGTTATTCCGCTGCTTGAATTGTATTAATACTGGATCATGAGATCCTTATTTGTGTAAGACCTTATGTATGGTTTGTAATGGATGATGTACTGTGATATCCAATCTGTTATGTCTTGCAAAAATGGTAATCCTGGGATTGCGATGTATGGCATAACAGGCATCTGGGATTAAAAATCCGGGTGTTGACACTTAGTAAACGGATTTTTAGTGGTTTTCTGATAAGGCAACAAAACAAAGAGCAAGTAATAAAGACAACGAACAAACGGAGCAACTGGCCCAATCCTTTCTTAGCAAAGGACAAGCCGGTGGAAATACTTATAAGGACAAAACGTTCTCTAGGACACATGGGAATTCTGTCAAGTGCTTTCGCTTCAAATAGCTGAGTACTCTTCTCTGGTGTTGTAAGTGTTGTGTGGGTGAACCTGTGCTAATGTACCGACCTTACTTGGACTAATACATACTGGTGATTAAACCCCCAGCAAACATCCGTAACTATAGGAAAGTAATTAAGATATAAATCTAACCACAGACTTAAACTCTGAGATCCTACGCTCCCTTGTGCAAAGGTGTCCTAACGGGGGTTCAGGTTTCTGTCACTCCGGCAACCCCACAATTAGTAGCCAAACACACAATGCATTTCCCTAGGCCCATAAATGGTGAAGTATCATGTAGTCGACGTTCATATGACACCACTAGAAGAATAGCCCCACAACTTAAATACTAAACCATTGAATAATAACTCAACACAAATTCACTACTAACAACATGAATTCTCCCATGTCCTCAAGAACACAACGAACTACTCACAAGACATCATATGGATCAAGATCAAAGATGATATGGTAATGGATAACAATCTGAACATAAACAATAATCCAATGGTTCCACTCACAAGCATCAACTACAATAGTAATTAACATCGGGAAGTTTCCCCTAAGAACTAAAGCAATACCCAACACAATTGTTATAGCGGGAAGGAGTGGTGATGATGGTGCTGGTGGAGATAATGATTTGGATGATGATGATGATCCTGATGAAGCCTAGCTTGACTATGGTGTTGATGGCAGCGGTATCCCCTCTCCAGGAAGGAATTCCCCCGATAGAAATCTGTCTGCCGGAGAGATCTTTCTCTCTCGGTGCTTTCCACCCCCAGAGGCGGCGGAAATCTATCTGTGGTCGCTCCCCTAGGCTTAGGGTTCCGTAGGGAAGATATAGGCGAAGGGGCAGAGTCGGGAGTCGGGCAGATGGGCCACACTTTCCCTAGGCACAGCCTAGGGTGGGCCCGCGCCTAGGGGATGTGGGCCCCCTACGGCCCCTCTTCGCTCCTCCTTCTGGCTTCCTTCGTCTTCTGGGAAAATAATATGTTTCCATAGTTTTCTGGTATTTTTCTGATTTTCAGGAAATTGCACTGAAACACTTTCTTTTTCCATCAGAATCCAGACTCCGGTAGTCCATCCTCTAGGAATCATCCAACATGCATAAACAGATGAAAAGCCATAAGTAATACCTCATAATAAGACATATATCAGTGAATAGAAGTAAATTATGATATAGAAAGGTGATGCAAATTGGGAGTATCAACTCCCCCAATCTTAGACTTTGCTTGTCCCCAAGCGAAAAATGATCTTAGTAAACATGTCCACAGGTTTATGGAGTGAAGTGTCGATAAAAGAATACGAACAAGAAGCATCACACTTACCATTGCACGACTTATAGAAGAAAGCAACTCACCATTATATAACTTAGTTTGCAACCAAGTACAGCAGTCACAATAGAGATGCATAAAGATAAATCATAATTGGAATTGGAAAACTTGTTCTTGGTCAGAGAACACCTGGCAAACAGTTCCACAAAAGCTTTTTCTAGGAGTTTCAAAACAGGAGCACTCTTTGCTCAAAAATGTTTTTCACAAGTGAAGGCTTTCAAAGTAATACTCAATAGATAAGAGTTTTGTGCAATCAAGGAAGATAAAGAACATGATTGAATAAATCACCATATGAATGCTTGAAACACAACAACTCAAATTATTGCTGGAGAAAGAGATGAAGTAGGTTTACTGACTCAACTTGGAAGTGGGAGAAAGGTCCCTTTATAGAGGGAAGCAGGGATTACAAGTCATAAAGAGCTTCCAAAAGATTATGGTACTTACTAGCTTTGAGCCCTCATTGCCCCTATCATAGGCATCTTGAGATGATTAAGGTTAAAGTGCACAAAGATGGAGTATATGCTTGACGAAATATAAGTTGGCAATCTCATGTCCCTTGAATATGAGGGCCACTCCTCATGCTACTCAACTTTGGTCACAGGTAAGTTCTTGTCATTGTAAGTATTTGCATATCATTGAGAACCACCAACGGGGTACCCCTTGCACATGGTACAGGAGCTTTCCCATAACCAAATGACAAGGAAAGCAGACAATGAGTATCTCAGCGATCTTTTTATTTACTATGTGCATAGCTTTTTTATTGAGGATGCTTCATAGATAGCTCACTATGGTGATGCTGCAAGTTTCCACCATGATTAGTCATGGCTTAGGCTAGCGGTCCAGATGTTTCTCTAACACATGATAAAAACTCCATGGGCTTATAAGTTCCGTCTTTATTTCACACCGTTGACATCCATAGACAAAAGAGCACGATATCAACTGTGTACAGAGTACAAGTGTAATGTTGAAAACGTTCCCCATGACAGCACGGTTCTGCTAATTCCAACGTATAGATGCAAGCATATACAACTTAGATGGCACAATGATTCAAGTCTATTAGGGGCAAGGAAATAAAGTGTGCCATCAAGTTCGTGAGAGCTTTACTAACTAGTTTTCACTTAACAAAATACTTTTTAATTCGAAAGGTAGATGAAGCTTGAGAATTTGCTTGGAATAGCAACAATGCTACTAGGTAGATATGGTGGACACAAGTGGCAAAAGTTTTGGTTCAAAGGGATTTGGAAACATGAGAAGTATGCCTTCTCAAAATAGGTTTTTAGCAAGGTTGGGTAGCAAGCAAGGTAGTTGAAAGAAACAAGCAAACATACAAGTAATAAAGCCAAACATGCAATCTTCCTTGAAAACACAAAAGATCTTAAATAAATAATACTAAGCTTATGAGCCAACAAGAAAGAAAACAAATGATACAAAATACCTGTAATCTTTTTCTCTTTTTCTTTTTCAAAGTAATGCTACTGACCAGAACTCGGTTTGCCAAAACCAATTTAGATCCACTTGATGCTCCCAAAGTGGTGCCAATACTGATCAACAAGATCCATCATATAATAGAGATTGCAAACTAAAATAATAAGTGCACAAAGTAAAAGATGAGACTTCTCATTAATATTCAATAAAGGCACTCACACCAAGGGATACATAGATAATAAACTAAAGGAGAGATACTTCCACATGCAAACCAAACTATAAGATAACCTCTCTACCACATATATGAATCCACTAAAAAGGTAAAAGATAAAAGATAATGGTGGTGATACCGCGACACTCCCCCAAGCTTGGAACAAGCCAAGGGGATGCCAAATCTGATGATGTATTACTCCTTTGGTGGTGGTGGTGGTGTTCTCTTGATAAGCTCTTCAATAAGTTTCTTCAACTCCTCAAACTCAAAAGTAAGAGTATGTATTAGCTCCGAGTTTTGCTCTATACGGTTCATGATCATGTCAGACCGAGAATCCCAGTCCTTGTTATTCTTTCCCCACTCTTCATCCTTAGCATGATCCTTCTCTGCATTGTTAGAACGGGGCATATAACCGAAGTCAAGTTCCCGTTGGGCACCTATTGGTATTGATATTCATGTATAAGTGTATGGAAGGGTCTCTTGTTACATGGAGGAGATGACAGTGGATTGTAGAAGAGACATGGAGGTTTCCCTCCTATAGACATCTGTGTTGTCCTCTTAAGCTTGATAGGGGTTGCCATCACTCCAATGCTTGTGACGGTAGCGCGAGTGTACGGTTGCTTGACCTCCTCCATGTCACCTTCATACCCTACCAAAATCTCCTCCTCCTTGGGGACTAGAGGTTCTTCTTCCTCGGGCTTCTTGCCTTTGTCGTTGGCGGAGGCCATGGTGCTCTAAACTTGAGAAGATTTCCTGGCAAAAACAGATCGAAACGAAAACACGACGAGAACATGATGCATGAACCTCGGGGAACCCGGGGGGTATATATTACGAAGTTTCAAGGCATAAGGAAGGTACTGACACGGAAATGAGGCAAAGACGAAGTTCTAGGGTGGCACACCCCCTCCAGGCGTGGCTAGGCTGGGCCCGCGCCTGGGGTGGGTTTGTCCACCCCGGACTCTGTTTCCTCTTAAGTTCCGTCTCATAGTCTTCCTTATGTATTAAAAACATAAAAAATATAAAAAGATTGGATTTTCACGAACCTTCTGTTTTCACCATTTTTACCTATTCAAGGACGAACTCTACAGTTTATGGTGTTTGGCTTCTGATAAATTCTTCTGGAGTCACCATTTGAATAACATACACATCTTCATTATAAGAATATCCAGAAATATAATGTTTTAGTCTTTGACCATTAACCACCTGTGTTGTGTCATCCTTCAGAGAAGAAATTTTGATGGCACCTGAACGGTACACTTCCTTCATAACAAAAGGTCTTTCCCATTTTGAGAGTAGTTTCCCTGCAAAATATCTAAGACGACACGTATACAAAAGAAATTTCTCACCAACATAGAACTCCCTTTTGAGAATTCTCCTATCATGACATATTGTCGTGGTGGTGGCACGACAGATGCCATGGGTAGGCTAAAGTATGGGGCCAATGAATGCTAGAGGGATCTGGGGAGGGAAGATGCAGTTGATTCTACACACAAAAGACTAAGGCAAAGATCTTTATTTCTCCTTCCTTGGGCTACAAGTGCTCCTTGAGCTGTATACAAGGAGAAAAGAAGAACTTTACCAGCCTAACGGTACTAAATGAGCCGATGCCCTCCTCAGGGCCCAAGCATCCCCTTATAAAGGAGAGCCTTGGGTTCCTTTAGGGCTGACGTGGCAAGCATATTCGAGGAATATGCTTGTCCCAATATAGTAGTTCGGCAACCTCCTTTCCCTGTCGCCCTTCTAATGACGGCAAGGTTCCAGAGGGCCCCTCCTGCGTGCCTCGGGCTTCAGGACTGTCACCTCCATGACCTCCTTCTGCCCGTCTGTCGCTCTGCGCCTTTGTCCCTTGTGCTTGGCTCCGCTCAGATTCTCCCTAGCCTGCGGCTAGAGTTTGACTTTAGGCTTCTCCTTCTCCTGCAAGCTTCGTATCATTCGGCCCTGCCTCGCGTAACTCGGCTTGTCCTTCACCTGTACTAAGATTACTCGGGCTAACCCGACCGACTTACTCAGTATCTCGGCCGGGTAATGCCTTGCCATTATCATAAGGGTCCTGCCCTTTCCTATCTCGGCCGACCTCTACAGGATTCGGCCGACTCAGGTTGTAACTCGGAAAATTGACGGGGAACACCCTTCCGTCTTTCCCTGTATTTACCCTATCCGGGGTCACCTCCCCAACATTAGTCCCCGAAGCTGGTATGGCCCTGTCGACAACTTCGGCCGGGCCGTATCAGTTTCATGACTTTCGTTCTGCATTGTTTCCGAGTTATCTTTTTCTAGTTCGAGGTATCATCGTATCTTCTCTCGTACGCCTCGTCCTACGTGTCATACTCATCATTGTTTCTCTAGTTTTTTGTTCCTCTACAGTATTTACTGACAGGCTACAGTTACTACTGCGCCTGTCGCGTCGACGCTGCGGCGCCTCGCGTGCCGTTTCCGTTGGGGATCGTGACCCTCTTTTCCACCGTGTGGCCCTCGGTGCGGTTCCGCTTAGCGGCATGCGGTCATGCGGCGCACACGATCTACACGGTTAACCGCCACACCCACGATCCCACTACCTCGCGGGCGGCTCGGTTATAAAGAGGGGCGCGGGGCTGGGAGATTCACTTTCCCCCTCCGCTCACCTGCGCCCTTCTTCTTCCTCTGGCTTCTGCGCCCGTTCGCGACTCCGCCGCCGTGCGTTCATCTAGATCTCCGACGGCAAGGACCCCGCCGCTCTGCTACGTCTGCCTCGTCCCAGCTCGCTTGCTCCGGCGACGTCACCGGTGAGTTCTTCCGGCCCCATCGCCTAGGCTCTCCTCTAGACTCCTCTGTTTCCCTTTCGTTTTCGCGCGGTAGCTCCTTCGCTGCTCCGCCGTCGTTTCCGCGTAGAATCACGACGGGGCCATGCAGCTCTAAGTTTCCCTCCGCCGCTAGTTCTTCCTCCGTAAATTTCTCCGGCGACCCCATGTCGAGCTCTGTCAGCGGTGCCCTTATCGAGGATGACGATGCTGCCTCTGGGCCCGAGCGTGGCACGTGGCAGGGATCTTCCGTCACCCGTCGAGAAATTGAGTGGCTAATCCGAACTCGTCGGATTCCTGCCGGGGTAGCTTGTCACTTACCCGACAGCGAATCCTCTCCCGTTCTTAGGGAGGGCGAGTATGTAGTCTTCATGTCACATTTTTCTCGCGGGTTTGGTCTCCCCCTCAGTGATTTTGCTAGGGAATTCCTCGATTACTTCGGCCTGCAGCCGCATCACCTGCCTGCTAACGCCATTGCCTCTCTTTCTGCCTTTATCTGTGCTTCGGAGGGATACTTCGGCCTATGGCCGTCTGTGCACGTTTGGTCAAAGTTTTTCCAGATTCGATCCAACGTGGTCCCAGACAAATCTCTCCATCCCTCCGAGAAGCTGCTTACCCAATGCGGTGCCGCGTCAATCACACCTCGGAGGAAGTCCGAATTTCCTCGCGTCACGGGTTTAGAATCATGCAAAAAGTGGCATAAGTCATTCTTTTATGTCAAGAACTCTGGGAATGAGGATAGGATTCGGCTTCCTGCCTTTTCCATCGGCACCCCTTCCAAGCTGAACTGGATCTATAATCCGAAGAAGAGTCATGCTCTTGCCGAGGCTTTTGAGATTCGACTGAAGGAACTGATCCGCTCCGGGCTACGCGGTGAGGATCTGATGAATACCTTCATCAGCAGCCGAATCTGCCCCTTCCAGAAATGCACACACAAGGTCTGCTATATGAGCGGTCCTCTCGATCCCAACCGAGTCTTGACGGTGGAGCTGGACAACTACCTCATCTTCAAGCATGTCCGGGCTATCTTTAAGACGGAGATGCCGGAGGACTGGGCCTGGGGGTTGAAGCCGTTCACCCGCGAGCATCCCCCTCCCGAGGTGAGTTTATGCCTTTGTGTTTTGCTTCCTAATCGCGTCCGTGACTCTTTTTGCTAATTTTTCTCTTTCTTGTCCTATAGAGGTTTGAGGAGCAGAAGACTGAGGACGCCGAGGTTTTGACACTCCTGTGGCCTGCGGATCGGAATACACCAGATAGCGGGGAGCCGGACTTAGAAGAGTTCGTTCCCAAGTCGGATCTCGCTCCAGATCGCGCTCGCGGCAAGGCCCCGCCCCACGAGGAGGAAGGTGATTCGGATGAGGTCCAAGTTCTAGAGGTAGTTGCCGCAATGCCAATTTCTTATGCATTTCCGGCCTCTATTTTATCAGCTAATCCGACCGGTCAGGTTCACAACGTCGAGCCTCTTGCCTCCCGGCCTCCCGTTACCTCGGGGAAACGCAGAGCTCCAGCTGATGCCTCAGAAGCTGCTCCCAGGAAGCGAGTAAAGAAGTCAGCCCAGCACCCTCCGAAGCGTAAAACTATGCCCAGGGTTACTGGGTGAGTTACTTTTGTTTGTATTTCTTGTTTCTCTCTTTCTCCCTTCGAACTTGACCTTTTCTGTCTTTGCAGGGCTCCTCTCTCTGTTAAGCCCAGCGGTCCCAGCATGACGAGTCGTACGACTCGGCCGCCTTCTCCTCCGCCTCTTGAGGATACCAGAGTTCCGAGTCCTGCTCCCGTTGCTTCTCCTCCTGCTCCGAATCAGACGCCACCTTGCCATGATGCGCCTGAGATTTCTACTGTTGATGCCGATACTTCTCGGCCCACAGATATTCCTATCGAACCTGCTGCCTCCTCCGTGGACCCCGATGTTTCTGTTGAGATTCCTCCGACCTCCGCGGTCTCTACTGCGACACCAACTCCAGCCGAGGATATCGATATCCCGGCGCCCTCTGCAACCATAATCCCTCCGGCTCCCAAGGACGCTGCTCCAAGTGCCGAGGTATCGGCTCCTACTGACGCCTCTCCTAAAGCAAGAAAGGTCATTGTTACCAAGCCTTCGCCCTCTCAGAAAGGATTTGCCAGCTCATCTCAGCCTACAATTGCTGATGCGCTGCGCAAGGGGATTTCCTCTGCCAAGAGCAGTGTCACCCCGGCCGCTGATAGACAGCTTGCTCTTCACAAGAGTCCGGCGGCGGCGGTTGTTACCCAACATGTCCAAGGTAAAGTTCTGACTCGCACGGAGAGTGGGAACAGTCTCGGCTCGTTGGTCGAGTATGCCAACAATTGGAACGCTGCAGATCAGTTCGAGGGTAATCCAAGCAGCCAGCCTTTTCAGCTCTCCGATATCAGCAGCCGTCTACATCAGGTTGCCAAGATCGTTCTTGAAAGTGACAAGATGAATGAGGTAATTGTTTTTATGGAGTTTTGATTAGTTCTCCGGATGCTATTATATATACTCTAGTCCCCGAATCTTGCAACCGAATAACTTGTTATTCGTTTGGAAGTTTTATGATGCTTTACTTAGTTCAGTTTTATCTTAGAGTTCGAACCTCCGTCCAACTAGATTTGCATTAAATTCTGCTTGAGTTGGGTCTGTCTGACCCTTGAATATCCAGCCACCTAGGTCCGGGTTAAGTTTTGCTTGACTCGGATCTGTCTTAGCTTCGAATGTCCAGCCACCTAGATCCGGGTTAAGTTTTGCTTGACTCGGATCTGTCGTAGCTTCGAATATCTAGCCACCTAGATCCAGGTTGAGTTTTGCTTGACTCGGATCTGTCTTAGCTTCGAATATCAAGCCACCTAGATCCGGGTTAAGTTTTGCTTGACTCGGATCTGTCGTAGCTTCGAATATCTAGCCACCTAGATCCGGGTTGAGTTTTGCTTGACTCGGATCTGTCTTAGCTTCGGATATCCATTTATTATTTGCTTTATTGCTTAGGCTGCGCATGACCGGCGGACCGCCAAATTCCAAAGGCTGCTTTTTGCGCATAAAAAATTGGAAGAAAAGTACGAGAAGGTTATTCCTGTGGTGAAGAAAGCTGGTAAATCGACAAACTCTTGCGTCATCTCCGAAGCTCTTATTGTTTTGTACATGAGATGTTGGCTCACTTTGTTGGTAAATAGGGAACATCAATAATCTTAACATTCGTCTTGAGAAGAAGGTCAAGGCCCTGGAAGGTTAGTTACTCTTTTGCTTTATATACTTCCCTTTGAAATGTGCATTAAGTTTCTTTTAACCCTTTTGGCTTTGGTAAAGCCGAGTTACAAACCTTTGCAGCATCTCACCAAGATTGCACGCCCATGCCTGATGTGATGCTGCATTTTTTAGAACAAAGCTCTACTCACTCGGCGCAGCTGAAGGATAAAGATGACGAGATAGCTCGCTTGCGTGCCGAGGTGGAGTCCCTTAAGATCTCTCAGAAGTCTGAATTAGAAAAGGTCGACCAGGAGTTCTCCGAGGAGAAAAATCGGCTAGCTCTGCAATTGCAGAAAAATAAAGAGCTCCTCGAGGCTGCCGAACTGAAGACACGGAGGATGAGCGAGGAGATCACTCGCTTTGAGAAGAGCAAGATTGACTGGGTTAAAGATCTTCAGATAATGTTGAGTTATATTCATCGTAAGCTTCTGACCGCGGCCGAGTTATCTTTTTTCCCTTTCTTACTGCTGACTGATGCAGTCGTGTTTTGCACAGACCATTTTCCAGAAGCTAAGCCCGTGAGCTCTAAAGCGGTGATTAGTGCTCGTGTGCGCCGAGGTGTTCCTGTTGATGCGGACTCGGAGTACTCGATGGAAGATTTCTTGGTTGCTGTTGGCGCTGCAGTTGGTCCGATGAAGATTATGGGCAGGGATTTGGTGCAGGCAGCTATCCGAGCCTACCATGTTCTCTGGCTGAATACTTCTAGGACTCCTAATATTGATGAGGTCAAATTATTGGTGGAAAGATTAATGGCATCTGAGAGACAGCTAAGTCTTTGGAGGGAATCGGCCGGACGAGCCGGTGCTGACATGGCTCTCACTGTCATCATGTCATGGTATGAAGATATTTCTCTTGATGTTTTGAGAAATTTGCGCACTGGCTCCCGTTGGGTTGAAGACCCGGACTTTGTCGCTCTCCGGCAAGCTCGTGCCTTCCAGCTTGTTGAGTATGCCGACGTGCACACCTGGAATGAAGGTCCGAGTTTCCTTCCTAATCCGGAGGACGAGGTCGAAGTTGAGGATGCTGCGGATGATAACTCAGCTGAACAGGGCGAAGATGAGGGTGACTCGGCTGCTTCTGGTGATTCCAGTTCGAGCTCGGATGGCAGCGGCGACGCGTGATCCTCCTCCAAAGGTACTGGGTATTCCACTGCGCAAGCTGATGCTCCTCAATAGCCTCGAGCTTCCCCTGAAGTCGCTCCTGGGTCTGTGGAGGGCGAGGCAACCTCGGCCGAAGTTCCACCTACCTCGGAGTGCCCAGCCCCTGACCAAGTCATTGCCTCTCCAGCTAAAGAACTCTAAGTCATTTCTTACCCCTGGTATGCCAGGCGTATGATGTACGTGGAACATTTGTCCGTCTTTTGCACGGTATGAAACTCTTTTGTCGTGTGGCGCTGAGACATATATGGTTGTAATCGTTATTACTTTGTTTAACTGGTCTTGTTTGTCCGAATCCTTGCTTTGGCTGCCTTCAATTTCTTGAAACATATAAACTTTGCCACTTGACCACTGTGGTTTGGAATGTTAATCTAGGTGTAAACCTTGAAGACCGTATTTGGGGGGAGCAAAATAATATCATTCTGGGAGCCGAAGTTTGATACCCACTCTTGCGACAAAGGATAACTCATACGTGGAAATAACGTAGGGTAGTCCCCGAGCCACTGCTCAAGGCAACGAGGTTTAATATATAAACCAAACTTAGAAACAATATAGGACAGTCCCCGAGTCATTGCTCAAGGTGCCGAGGTTTAATATGTGTCGGTCCCCGAGCCACTGCTTTGGTGCCGAGGTCCAATACCCGAATCAAACTTAGAAACAATATGGGGTAGTCCCCGAATCACTGCTCAAGGTGCCGGGGTTTAATACATAAACCCTATTTAAAAACCATATAGTGCAGTCCCCGAGCCACTGCTCAAGGTGCCGAGGTTTGATACATAACATGAAATTAAAAACAACATGCGGCAGTCCCCGAGTCAATGCTCTGGACGCCGAGGTTTAATACATAAACCATACTTAAAAATAACATAGTGCAATCCCCGAGCCACTGCTCAAGGTGCCGAGGTTTGATACATAACATGAAATTTAAAAACAACATATGGCAGTCCCCGAGTCACTGCTCTGGACGCCGAGGTTCAATACATAGTTGGTGCTCCCTCCTGAAGCACCATTTTACAATATGTCATGGATGACTCCTACGAGTAAAATGGACGAAGTAAGGCTATGTTCCATGGTCTTTTCGATTCTTCGCCGGCTTTGTCTGCCCTGTTCTTTCCTGGTGATTGAGCATCGATTAGGTAATACGCATCATTGTGCAATGCTTTGCTCACAATGAATGGTCCTTCCCATGGAGGCGACAGCTTGTGCATGCCGGCCGTGCGTTGCACCAGCCGGAGAACTAAATCTCCTTCTTTGAATACTCTTGGATTCACCTTCTTGCTGTGATATCGCTGCAAGTCTTGCTGATAGATAGCTGATCTTGATAACGCCAGCTCTCTGGCTTCTTCTAGCAGATCGACATCATCTTGCCGAGCTACCTCATTTACTTCAGTGGTTGTATACTGGGTAACCGTTGGCGAGTCATGTATTATGTCGGCTAGGAGCACAGCTTCTGCCCCATACACTAGAAAGAATGGTGTATAACCTGTTGATCTGTTTGGGGTAGTCCTGAGGCTCCATAGTACTGCTGGTAGTTCCTCAATCCAACATCCTGCCGACCTTTGCAGCGGTTCGACGAGTCGTGGTTTTATTCCGGACAGTACTAGTCCATTAGATCTTTCTACTTTCCCATTGGACGCTGGGTGAGCCACAGAGGCGACATCTAGTCTTATGTGCTTTTCTTGACAGAATCTAGCGAAGGCTCCTTCTGCAAAGTTTGTACCGTTGTTTGTAATAACACTGTGTGGGTACCCATATCTTAAGATAATATCTTTGAGGAATTTCACTGCTGTGGGCCCATCACATTTCTTTATTGGTTTCACTTCAATCCATTTTGTGAACCTGTCCACCATGACTAATATGTGGGTCATCCCGCCTCGGGCCGGCTTAAATGGTCCCACCATATCTAAGCACCATACAGAAAATGGCCAAGTAATTGGTATTGTCTTCAACTCGGACGAAGGCATATGTATTTTGCTGGCATATCTTTGGCAACCATTACATTTTTCGACCAGTTCTTTGGCTTCTTTCAACGCTGTTGGCCAATAAAACCCATGCCTGAATGCTTTGGACACTAAATCTCGGGATGAGGCGTGATGTCCGCATTCTCCTTGATGTATATCTGGGAGGATCTCCTGGCCTTCCGCCGAGCTCACGCATCTTTGTAACACACTTGTGACACTCCTTTTGTATAGCTCATTGTTTATGATTGTATAGGCTTTAGCTCTTCTCACTGTTTGTCTTGCCAATATCTCGTTATTCGGCAAAACCGCATCTCTAAGGAAAGAGAATATGGGTTGCGCCCATGTAGGTGTGATTTTCTCTGGTGGAGTCTCACTATCTATTTCCATATTTTCTGCTGACATGACTACCTCGGATGTCTCCATACTCATCCTTGCATCGGCTGGCTTTATCTTTGGAAATTCCGGGTTACATTGCTTGTCAATTTCCATCGGCACATTATCCTCTCTTGATTTTGCCGGAATAAAAATGGATTCGGACTCTGGAGATGGTGTTATTGATGGCTTCCTCAGGTGCTCTAGGGCGATACCTGGGGGAATTGACTGTCTGGTTGATCCGAGTTTTGACAATGTATCTGCGGCGTCGTTTTCTGCCCGAGGTATATGATGAAACTCACATCCATCGAAGTATCCACTGAGTTTTTGCACATGAAACCTATACAAGGCCATATTATCACCCAACGCATCCCAATTGCCTGAGACTTGCTGTACTACTAGATCTGAATCTCCATAGCATAAGATTCAGCGTATGCCAATTTCTTTCGCCACCTTCAATCCATGGACCAGTGCTTCATATTCGGCTACATTGTTTGACGCGGCAAAATGTATTTGCAGCACATATCTCAGCTGGTCTCTCTTTGGCAAGGTTAACACTATTCCTGCCCCCAAACCATTTCTTAGTTTGGAACCGTCAAAGTGCATCGTCCAATAATTCGGGTCTGGTAATGGTGGCTCATATTGTACCTCGGCCCAATCTATGAAGAAGTCGGCCACAACCTGAGATTTGATTGCATCTCGCCTATCGAATTGCGGAGCATAAGGTGACAATTCAATTGCCCATTTTGCTATTCGGCCACTTGCATCTTTGTTGCTCAATATGTCGGCTATGGGTGCTTCACAAATCACCTTGATGGGGTGCTCTTCGAAGTAATGTTTAAGTTTCTTTGCTGACATGTACACCCCATATGCCATCTTCTGATAATGTGGGTAATTTTGTTTTGAGGCTTATAATACCTCCCCTTAGGTAATACACCGGCCTCTGTACTGATTTATCATCTTCAATTCGTTCCACCTTGATCACAGCGCTCACTACTCTGTTGGTGGCTGCTATGTAAAGTAACATTGGCTCTTTTGATAATGGAGAAGCCAAGACCGGAGCTGTGACCAACATCTTTTTCAATTCATGAAATGCATTGTCTGCTTGTGGAGTCCATATGAACTTATCCAATTTTTTCATCAGCTGATAAAGTGGTAGTGCTTTCTCTCCCAGCCGACATACAAATCGGCTGAGCGAGGCTAAACAACCTGTAAACTTTTGTACGTCATTTAGACATCTTGGCAATTCCATCCTCTCCACTGCTTTTATCTTAGTTGGGTTGGCCTCTATACCTCGGCTAGATACGAGAAAACCGAGCAATTTTCCCGCTGGCACACCAAATGTGCATTTTTCCGGGTTAAGCTTCATTCGGAACCTTCTCAGGTTCGCGAAAGTCTGCCGGATATCATCCAGTAGCGTTTTGCTTTCTTTGGTTTTGATAACCACATCATCTACATATACTTGTACATTTTTTTCCTATCTGGTCATGTAGACATTTTTGCATGCATCTCTGATAGGTTGCTCCTGCGTTGCGCAGGCCGAATGGCATGGTGCGATAGCAATAAGCCCCGTACGGGGTAATAAACGCAGTCTTTATTTGATCAGCCGGATTTAACGGTATTTGGTGAAAACCAGAATACGCGTCTACAAATGATAATAGTTCACAACCAGCGGTCGAATCAATGACTTGGTCTATTCTAGGTAAAGGAAAAGTATCTTTTGGACACGCCTTGTTCAAGTTTGTGTAATCGATACACATTCACCATACAATGGCTACATTTGGATCATCCTTCTTCTTTTCCACTAGCACCGAGTTTGATAGCCAATCCGGATACAGTACCTCCATGATGAACCCGGCCGCAAGGAGCCGAGCTATTTCATCTCCTATTATTTTTCTCATGTCCTCGGCGAAGCGGCGGAGAGGTTGCTTCACCGGCCCTGCTCCTAGCCTCACATTCAGAGAGTGCTCAGCCAACTCCCTCGGCACACCTTGCAGATCCTGAGTTGACCATGCAAAGATATCCCGATTCTCACGGAGGAAATTGGTGAGCTCGCTTTCCTATTTAGCATCTAGGCCGGCACCAATAGTGACGGTGCGCTCTGGTAATTGCTCATCTATCTGGAACTTCTTTGTTTCTTTAGTCGGCTGAAAGGAGACACTTCCATGTGGGTTGGCTAATGCCGGCATATTCAGCTGTGCCGACTGAGCGAGGGATGCTACCTCCTGAATCCTTCTTTTGACCCGGCTGAAAGGAGACACTTACCAATGATTCGGCCAGATTTGACCCGGCTGAAGCACATTCCATTGACTTCCTGTAATCCCCTGCTACTGTTATCACCCCTTGTGGTCCGGGTAATTTCATTTTTCGGTAAGTTACGTGGCAGCTGCTCATGAATTTGGCTAATGCTGGCCGTCCGAGTAGAGCATGATAGCAACTCTCTAGATCCACCACTTCAAACTCCAAATTTTCTGCTCTGCAGTTATCTCTTGTGCCGAATAACACATCCACTCAAACCTTTCCAATGGGTTCGCATGAAAGCCCCGGAACTATCCCATGGAATGTGGTCCTCGTGGACTGCAGCATGTTCTGTGATATTCCGAGTTTATGCATTATATCTTTGTACATGATATTGATACTGCTCCCATTGTCAATAAGTACCTTTGAAAATTTCACATTAATGCTTGGTCCGACAAATGTCGGATCTAACACGAGCGCATATGACCCCGGACTCGGCATTATTTTGGGGTGATCCTTGATGCTCCAAGTTACTTCTTGATCCGACCAAGGCACGTATCTTGGTACTGCCGGCATAACTGCATTTACTTCCATATGCCGGTGCTGTACACTCCGCTTGTCTTGCTGTTCTGTTGTGAACACGCAATACGACTGATGATGTTCTCTGTAATCATTGCGTCCATTATTTCCTGGATTGGTCCTTCCATCCGGACCTTGGTTTATCACTTGATGCACCGCATCTCTCCGGTACGAGTTTTCATACCTCGGGGGAGGAGGTGGTAACATCAGTTGTTGTGCATTTGCTCCAGTCAACTGTGGATGATGTTGCAGATGTGCCTGGAGAGGCGCTGCCTGTATGCCTGCGGGGTTACCCATTGCATTTTTCATCCATGCACATTGGCGGGTTGTATGGTTGGCCGGCATGACCGGGTTTGATGTGTGAAATTTACACGGCTGATCTAACATAGATTCAAAGGTGTACTTCGGCCTCTCCTGCCACTGCCTCTTTTGCTCTGTTGTCCACTATTTTTCCCTTCATTCCTTGGCGTCCATTGCTGAGGACCATTCTTTTGCCGCTGAGTATTTCCGTAACTCGGCTGTTCTTGCACTATTGCTGCCACCTGAGTCGAACCATATCTATAATCTGGTCTTTCTTCTCTTCTTCTTCCTCTGAAGTCATTGCGCCTGGATGACCCGGCCACATCTCTTGCATATTGATCTTGATGCTCCCGTTGGTCTGCCGACATTAATTCTGGTTGCGTCGGATCCCCCAATGCATAGGAATCCGCTATTCTGATGGTTTCTGCCAATGTGGTTGGCATATCTCTTTGCAGTCGCTGCCATAACACACTGGCATAGCGGCATCCTTGAGCGAACCAAGCTATTGCTTGTGATTCTATAACTCCTTCACATGAATTTCTTAGGTTACACCACCGAGTTAAAAACTCTCTGTCCGTCTCATTCGGCCTTTGCTTGCACATGGCTAGCTGCGGCGGCCTGTTTGGCCTCTTGTAAGTACTGGTAAAGTTGCTAACGAACATTTCTTCAAAATCCAACCAACAGTTGATGCTGCCTGCTGGCAGATTATTCAGCCATACTCTAGCTGGTCTTTCCAACATTTGCGGGACATACCGCACTACCCATCGTAAGTTTCCACCTGCTATTTTTACAGCGGTGGCATAATCGATCAACCAATCCTGTGGTTTGGTGCTCCCATTATATGTTTTTGTGCCTCTCGCCAGCTGAAAGTTCGGCACAGGCGGTTCGCCCATGATCCATGGTCCGAAGCATGTCGGACCCGGTGTACCCTGTTCTTCCAGCAACTTGGATCTGTATAGCCGGTCTAGCTTTACTATGGCATCATTTGACGGCAAATCTCTGTACAGAACTCTCTCCTGCATTCCATAGTGGTTATTTCCACCATGGATCGCATATTCCATCTCGGAATAACCATCATTGTACCTTTCATTCACCTGATTATGGCGAGCTGGTCTCGCTTCTCTTTCTTGCCGAGGTTCATGTCTCGGCTGCGGGTTGGGCGGCGGTTCTCTCCTTCCTTCGACCGGGATATTGTTCTCGTGATTTCCTCTTCCGAGTTCTCCTCTGCCGAGATCTCCATTGCCTCGGCTTCCGCCGCCTTTCTCGGCACGGCCGGGATTCCTCTCGCCACTGTTACCTCGGCTTCCATTGCCTCTGTTCTTGTTTGCTTTCCCGGCTATCGCCAGATCATATGGAACAATTTGCTTGTTTCTCTTTCCCGAAGTTACCGCTCTGTCTTTTCGTGCATTATTTCCGGGTGAAGATGCTGCTGCCATAGATAAGGCCGGTGCTGCTCCAGCCGAGTGAACCATTCGCGAGGCCCCTGGCCTCGCCGGGTCTGCTCTGAGCATTTCTTCATTCTGCTGGTTCGCAATGCGCACCAGCTCATTCACTCTTTCTTGCTGTTTCTGCCGGGCTTCGCCGGTCAATCCCTCTAACTCTAATGCCGCTCTCAGGTTCTTTGCCGGGGTACTGTACCTCGGCAAGCCAAAATCAACTGATTCTGTCTTATGAGCATCATGCTCCTTGTTGATATCATCCATGAGGTTCTTTCC
The DNA here is from genome assembly GCA_916181665.1 of Avena sativa. Classification (NCBI taxonomy): domain Eukaryota; kingdom Viridiplantae; phylum Streptophyta; class Magnoliopsida; order Poales; family Poaceae; genus Avena; species Avena sativa. The sequence goes on from OV702299.1 coordinate 52,459,175, forward strand.
TCTTAATCTCAACTCGTCAACCCGTTCGGAGGCGACGTCAAGCTTGTTTGCTTTGGCATACTCTCGCAGGGTCCTGTTTAAGGACTCCCGCAAGGCCGACACCTTTTTTGCCTCTACCAGCACCTTTTGTCTGGTTTCTTCCAACTCTGCCTGAGCATTTGCCGGATCAAGTATCGGCGCTACAGGTGTAGTCAGGTTATCTATGGTTGCCTGAAGAATGTTTTCTAGTCTTTCTAGAGGTGGCCCTCTTACCCTTGGTGCCTTTGGGGTTGTCTCCTGCACCTCGGCCTAGTTGGCCACTGAAGGGATTACCTCGGTGGGTGGTGGAGCTGTCTGCCTGGGCGCGACCTGCACACCCGCCGCCGGGTCTCTGCTTGATCCTGCGCCTGCTACTCCCGCCTGCACCCCGGCCGCGACCATCACCTCGACGCTGCTGACAGGGCGCGCTCTGCGCGGACTGCTCGCGGCGCTAAGGGGAGGTTCTCCTGCAACCACAACCTAGTGAGGATAAACGCCGGAGATGTCGACACCGACGTAAATCTGGTGCATGCCCAATTTGATGAAGACGCCGTTGCGCGGAGTTTTTCCCTTGAAGCTGCTTGCGTTGTCGCTGACGTAGTCACAGAGATCAAGTCTCCGGACCAAGCCAGAGACAATGCGCTCGCCAGTGTTGATGAAGTTTCCCGTCCGGATCATGACTCCAGCTAGCACCGCTGCTGGCCCCACGGTGGGCGCCAACTGGCGTGGTGGTGGCACGACAGATGCCATGGGTACTCTAAAGTATGGGGCCAATGGATGCTAGAGGGATCTGGGGAGGGAAGATGCAGTTGATTCTACACACAAAAGACTAAGGCAAAGATCTTTATTTCTCCTTCCTTGGGCTACAAGTGCTCCTTGAGCTGTATACAAGGAGAAAAGAAGAACTTTACCAGCCTAACGGTACTAAATGAGCCGATGCCCTCCTCAGGGCCCAAGCCTCCCCTTATAAAGGAGAGCCTTGGGTTCCTTTAGGGCTGACATGGCAAGCATATTCGAGGAATATGCTTGTCCCAATATAGTACCCAATATAGTAGTTCGGCAGCCTCCTTTCCATGTCGCCCTTCTAATGACGGCAAGGTTCTAGAGGGCCCCTCCTGCGTGCCTCGGGCTTCAGGACTGTCACCTCCGTGACCTCCTTCTGCCCGTCTGTCGCTCTGCGCCTTTGTCCCTTGTGCTTGGCTCCGCTCAGATTCTCCCTAGCCTGCGGCTAGAGTTTGACTTTAGGCTTCTCCTTCTCCTGCAAGCTTCGTATCATTCGGCCCTGCCTCGCGTAACTCGGCTTGTCCTTCACCTGTACTAAGATTACTCGGGCTAACCCGGCCGACTTACTCAGTATCTCGGCCGGTTAATGCCTTGCCATTATCATAAGGGTCCTGCCCTTTCCTATCTCGGCCGACCTCTACAGGATTCGGCCGACTCAGGCTGTAACTCGGAAAATTGACGGGGAACACCCTTCCGTCTTTCCCCGTCTTTACCCTATTCGGGGTCACCTCCCCAACACATATTTTTACTTTTTCCTTAAAGAGCCTAGCGTTTTCATAAGCTTCACCTCTCCACTCATCTAGATTACTTAAGTCGAGCAGTCTTTTCTCACCAGCAAGTCTAAACTCTCTATTCAACTCTTTCACTGCCCAATAAGCTTTGTGTTCTAATTCTAAAGGCAAGTGACAAGCTTTCCCATAGACCATTTTGTAAGGAGACATCCCCATAGGATTTTTATAAGCATTTCTATAAGCCCACAAAGCGTCAGTCAACTTTTTAGCCCAATTTTTTCTAGATCTATTGACAGTCTTCTGCAAGATAGATTTAATTTCCCTATTGGAAAGTTCTACTTGCCCACTATTTTGGGGGTGATAAGCTGAAGCAATTCTATGGTTTACATCATACTTAGCGAGAGTTTTCCTAAAACCCCCATGAATAAAATGAGAGCCTCCATCAGTCATGAGATATCTAGGCACACCGAACCTAGGAAAAATGACATCTTTAAGCATTTTCAAAGAGGTCTTACCATCAACACTGTTTGTAGGTATGGCTTCTACCCACTTTGTAACATAGTCAACAGCAACAAGAATATGAGTATACCCTTTTGAAGGAGGAAAAGTCCCCATAAAGTCAAATCCCCAACAATCAAAAGGTTCAATAACAAGAGAATAATTCATAGGCATTTCATTGCGTCTAGAGATGTTGCCTACTTGTTGGCATTCATCACATGATAATACAAACTTCCTTGCATATTTAAAAAGGGTAGGCCAATAAAATCCAGATAGTAAAACCTTTTGTGCACTCCTATCCCCAGCATGATGTCCTCCATAAGCACTGCCATGATATTTTCTCAATATCTCTTGTCATTCAAATTCTGGAACACATCTTCGCATAATGCCATCTACTCCCTCTTTATGTAAGTGTGGGTCGTCCCAAAAGTAATGCCTTAGATCATAAAAGAATTTCCTTCTTTGCTGAGTTGTAAAGGTTGGAGGCAAATACTTGGAAACAATAAAATTAGCATAATCAGCATACCAAGGACTCTCATGTGGACTTACCCTTATTCCAGCTAACTGCTCATTTGGAAAACTATCATTAACAGGCAAAGGGTCAAAAGAAATGTTTTCCAAACGAGATAAATTATCAGCAACAGGATTGTCAACATCTTTCCTATCCATAATATGCAGATCAAACTCTTGCAAAAGTAACACCCACCTTATAAGCCTAGGCTTAGCGTCCTTCTTTGTCATAAGGTACTTAATAGCGGCATGATCAGTATGAATAGTAACCTTAGAATCAACAATATAAGGTCTAAACTTATCACAAGCAAAGATTATAGCTAAGAACTCTTTTTCAGTAGTAGCATAATTCTTTTGAGCAGCATCCAGAGTCTTGCTAGCATAATGAATGACATTTAACTTCTTGTCAACATGTTGTCCAAGGACAACACCCATAGCAAAGTCACTGGCATCACACATAATTTCAAAAGGTAAATTCCAATCAGGTGGTTGGACAATAGGAGCAGTTGTCAAAGCTTTCTTCAAAGTTTCAAAATCTTCCTTACAATCATCATCAAAAACAAAAGGTACATATTTTTGAAGAAGATTAGTAAGGGGCTTTGAAATCTTGGAGAAATATTTAATAAACCTCCTATAGAAACCAGCATGACCAAGGATACTACGAATACCTTTGATATCTTTAGGACAAGGCATCTTCTCAATTGCTTCAATTTTGGCTCTGTCAACTTCAATGCCTCTTTCAGAGATCTTGTGTACAAGAACAATTCCTTCATTAACCATGAAATGGCATTTCTCCCAATTAAGAACAAGGTTGGTTTATTCACATCTCTGCAAAACTTTATCAAGGTTGTGCAAACAGTTATCAAAAGAAGTTCCATAGACAGAAAAATCATCCATGAAAACCTCCACAATTTCTTCACAAAAACCATGAAAGATAGCAGTCATACATCTCTGAAAGGTAGTAGGAGCATTACATAAACCAAAAGGCATACGCCTATAAGCATAAGTACCATAAGGACAAGTGAAAGTAGTTTTCTCTTGGTCCTATGCTTTCACAGCAATTTGAGAAAACCCAGAATAACCATCAAGAAAACAAAAGTGAGTCTTTTTGGACAACCTCTCAAGCATTTGATCAATAAAGGGCAAAGGATAATGATCTTTCTTAGTAACTCTATTAATCTTTCTAAAATCAATGCACATTCTATACCCAACCACTACTCTTTGGGGTATAAGCTCATTATCCTCATTAGGCACAAAAGTTATTCCCCCTTTCTTGGTAACACGATGAACAGGGCTAACCCATTTACTATCAGCAATAGGATAAATAATACCAGCATCAAGGAGTTTTAATACCTCATTTCTTACCACATCCTTCATCTTAGGATTTAGACGGCGTTGGTGCTCAACAACTGGTTTTGCATCAGGTTCTATATTAATAGCATGCTGACATATAGTAGGAGAAATCCCCTTTAAATCATCAAGAATATAGCCCATAGCTCCTCGGTGTTTCTTCAATATCTCCAATAACCTTTCTTCTTCCTTTCCTGAAAGTTTAGAACTAATAATAACATGATATATTTTCTTATCATCAAGATAAGCATATTTAAGATCATCAGGTAAAGGTTTTAATTTGAAAACAGGATCCCCTTTAGGTGGTAGTGTGGTACCCAAATCTTCCACAGGTAGATTATGCTTGAGTAACTCAGGCTGACGAAGGAAAGCCTCGTCAATCTCATTTCTTTCCTTCATGAAGACATCACTTTCATGATCTTCCATAAATTGCTGCAAGGCATTGTTAGGAGCAAGAGAAATAGCAGAAAGTTGTTCAACCCTGAAATCCTCATAAGGAGTTTTGGCAAATTTGGAAAAATTAAACTCATAAGACTCTCCGGCAAACTTAGTCAAAACTTTTTCCTTCCTACAATCTATGATAGCCCCACAAGTATTCAGAAAGGGTCTACCAAAGATAATAGGATAGGTTTTACTAGCTTCTTTACCAAGTACTAGAAAATCAGCGGGATATTTAATCTTACCACAAAGGACCTCCACATCTATTACAATGTCAATGGGGCAAACTTTATCTCTATTAGCAAGGTGAATAACCACATCAATTTCCTCAAGATCACAAGGACCAATTTCATGCATAATTTCCCTGTAAAGCTCATAAGGAATAACACTAGAACTAGCAACAATATCACATAAACCATAATAGCTATCACTACCAATTTTAACAGAAAGCACAGGGACACTAGCTTTTCTAACTTTCTTAGGATGAGAAACAATATTAGTAGCGTCTTCACATAAGACAATATGCTCATCCTCTATATTTCTAGTGACAAGATCTTTCACAATAGCTACCACAGGCTCAATATCAATAAGCTCATCGGACCCTACAGTTTTATTGCGCTTTTGCTAACCACATTAGCCATAATAGAATGCTCCCTTACCTTGGAAGGAAAAGGGATTTTCTCAACATAAGGTTCAGGCAAAATAGGATCAACAATACAAACCTCTACGCTGGCAGGAACATGGGCAACAATGTCTTTATAAGGAGCATGGTACTTGTCCCACTCTTTCTTGGGAATTTCAATATAAGAGGCAAAGGCCTTAAGACATTTTGCAAGAATGATGACCCACAAGTATAGGGGATCACAACAGTCTTCGCGGGTAGTATTACCCAATTTATTGATTCTACACAAGGGGAGCCAAAGAATACTTGCAAGCCTTAACAACTGAGTTGTCAGTTCAGCTGTACCTGGAAATAGTTCTTGCTCACAGAAGTTTATCAGTAGCAACAGTTTGGTAGTAGCAACATCAAAGCAACAACAACAGCAACAACAACAGTGAAACAAGAGTAATAGTAATAGTAACGGTAACAGTGGGATTTGACTGCGGTAGGCATAGGGATGGATGGACGGGCATTGCATGAATGAGTCTAAACATGTAACTTCAAGATCTAGGGCATTGCAGATAAATAATAACAAGCATCCAAGTACTAAACAATCCTAGCCATGTGCTCCAAATATAGTCATACGTGCTCGCAATGAGAACTTGCACAACATCTTCTGTCCAGCCAGCCCGTGGCAGCGGGGCCTCTAGGGAAATACTGGCAATTAAGGTGCTCCTTTTAATAGAGCACCGGAGCAAAGCATTAACACTCCGTGAACACATGTGATCCTCACACCACAGCCATCCCCTCTGGTTGTCCCAATTATTGTCACTTTGGGGCCTTTGGATCCGGACAATGATATGTGTACACAACTTGCAGATAAGATCACAAACAATACTATCATAATGATTCAATAATAAGTTTAGATCTGAGATCATGGCACTCGGGCCCTAGTGACAAGCATCAAGCACAACAAGTTGCAACAAAGTCAAATAGCATAAGAGAAACTAGGCACTATGCCCTAACAATCTTATTAGATTACATGATAGAACACATCTAATCCCTGCCATCCCCAAGCCTACAACGGGGGATTACTCACTCATGGATGAGGGAAACATCGGTGGTTGATGGAGACGCGCTGGTGATGACGATGTTCCTCTCCAAATTCCCCATCCCGGCAGGGTGCCAGAACGTAGTTTCTGGATCTGGATCTTGGTTTCTGGTGGCGACGGCGGAGCGGAACTCTTTCTGGAAAACTATCCACCCCCCCCTCGGTTTTTTAGGTCGAAAGGCAACTTATAGGCGCAGAGGGAGGCCGAGGAGCTTCCTAGGGTGGCCACACCCCCACCAGGCGCGGGGTCAGGTGGGCCCGCGCCTAGGGTCGGTCTGGGCCCCCCATGCCTCCCCTCCGTCTGTTCTTCTGGCTCCGTGGATCTTCTGGTGAAATATAATTTTTGGCATATTTCCGGGATTTTTCGTGATAGTTTATTTTCTGCACAGAAACAAGACACCAAGGTAATTCTGTTGAAAACAGCGTCAGTCTGTGTTAGTTGTATCAAAATCACACAAGTTTAGAGGAGAAACAATAGCAAAGTGTTCGAGAAAGTAGATACGTTTTGCACGTATCAACTCCCCCAAGCTTAGCTTATTGCTTGTCCTCAAGCAATTCAGTTGAAAACTGAGTGTGATAAAAGAACTTTTATGAACACTTTGCTTCATATGATGTAAATATTCTCAGCACAGGAGTAGATGTTGGAATTATGCCCTAGAGGCAATAATAAAGATGTTATTATTATAATTCTTGTTCATGATAAAGTTTATATTCCATGCTAGAATTGTATTAAGCGGAAACTTTAATACTTGTGTGGTTTGTGAACAACACCGTGTCCCTAGTACGCCTCTATGGACTAGTTCATTGATTAATGATGTTTAAGGTTTCCTAACCATAGACATGAGTTGTCGATTAATAATGAGATCATATCATTGGGAGAATGATATGATGGACAGACCCAAATTAAGCGGAGCAATTAGATCGTGTCATCGTGTTCATCTTTGCGAAGCTTTTCTTATGTCAAATATTGTATTCCTTAGACCATGAGATAATGCAACTCCCTGGTATCGGAAGAAAGCTTTGAGGTCATCAAACGTCATCCTATGAGAGGGTGATCATAAAGGTGTCTCTCAGGTGATCGGAAAGTACCTATTGGGTTGTATGTATCGAGATGGGATTTGTCCCTCCCAAGTCAGAGAGATATACTTCGGGCCCACTCGGTAATCGATATCAACACCGCTTGCAAGCACGTGGTTAAGGAGTTAATCACAAATTGATATCGGATTACGGAACGAGTAAAGTACTTGCTGTGAATGAGATTGAACTAGGTATGCCGGTACCGACGATCGAATCTCGGGCAAGTAAAATATCACGCGACGAAGGGAATATATATATGGGATTAATTGAATCCTGGCATCGTGGTTCATCCGATATGATCATCGATGAATGTGTGGGAGTCAATATGGGTTTCCAGACCCCGCTGTTGATTATTGATAGAAGATCATGTCTGCATATTCTCGAACCCGAAGGGTCACACACTTAACGTGTCTTGACGCTAGGATAGATTGGATAATTGGTTTATGAGTTTTTGTTCGGAGTCTCGGATGAGATCCAGGACATCACGAGAGGTTCCGGAATGGTCCGGAGAATAAGATTCATATAAGGCAAAGCAGATTTTGGAGTTCGGAATTGTTTCGGGTTATTCGGTATTGTACCGGAAGCTTCTAGAACCTTCCGGAGTGGGACCAACGTGGCCCCACTTGTCAGGAGGGGGCGTGGGCCTACGAGGGAGTGCCCTGGCCGCATTGGTCCAGGGGCACAAGGCCTCATAGGCCCAGCCGGCCAAGCCCTAGGGGAAACCCTAGGGGAGCTTCCAGAAGGGGGGCAAACTTGCCCCCCACTCCTCCCTCCTTGGCCGCCGGCCCTAGGGCTTGTGGGAGGGGCAAGGGCCAGCCGCCCACCCCTCTATATAAAGAGGGCTGGGGGCGCACCCTCCCCACACCTCCTCCTCAAGCCCTAGCCGCCCTGCTGCCCTCCTCTCTCTCTCTCCCTCCCGACTGCGCGTAGGCGAAGCCCTGCCGCAGAAACTCTCCACCGCTTGCACCACACCGTCGTGTTGTAGATCCAACCTATATCTCCACCCCACTTGCTGGACCGAGGAAGGAGGAGACGTCGAGGTGCCGCACGTGTGCATCTCTCGGAGGCATCGCCACTTGCGGTGTTGGATCGGATCGGATCGCGAGGAGGAGAAGAGAGTACGACTACATCAACCACGTTCGTTGAACGTTCCGCTGTGCGAATCTTCAAGGGTATGAAGATCTCATCTGTTTCCCCCTCGTTGTTTGCATCTCCTAGATTAGATCTTGGCTTTCTCGTTCGCATCCGTAGAATTTTTTTTGATTTACTATGCTGCAAAACCCTTCAGTGGTATCAGAGCTAGATCTATGCGTAGATGTGTTTCACGAGTAAAACGCAACATGCTTGTTGCGGGCGTTGATGTTTTCTGTTGCAAGCCTCTTGTTTGTGTACTTCTTATGACGCGGGATAGTGAGATCGAAGCGGTCCAGGCCAACTTTACGCGACCTCGTTCGCGAGACCGGCTCCGCACTTGACGTGTGGCTTGTTCCACACATGCGGCTGGTGGATGCCAGTTTCTCTCACTATAGTTGTCATGGGATTTACACCGGAGTTTGGCAACCATAATATCACCGTTGTGGCTTTCCGTAGGTAAGAATCGTTCTTAGCTTGTTACTCCCATAAGCCACGTAAAACATGCAACAACAAAGTAGAGGCGTCTAACTTGTTTTTGCAGGAGTGTTTTCAGTGATATGGTATGGCCCAAGATGTGATGTGTATGTTGTATGCAATGATCATGTTTTGTAATGTTTCACGACTTGCATGTCGATGAGTACACAACCGGCAGGAGCCATATGGTTGTTTTTATAATTGTGTATGACCTGTGTGTCAACTTCTTATACGCCATGTAATAGCTTTACTTTATCGCTAAGTAGTTAGCAATAGTTGTAGTTGCTATTCGTGGTGGAGGCAATCATGGTGGAGTGATGGAGATCATGCTGGCACGCACAAGATAGAGATCATTGCGCGAAGATTGGCTATACCATGTCACATAAAGTTATATGCATGTGATGTTTATCCTTTTATGTATCTTATTATGCTTAGATCGCGACGGTAGCATTATAAGATGATTCCTCACTTAAAGATCAAGATAAAACCGTGTTCTCCCCATGTATGCACCATTGCGAAAGTTCGCCGTGTTCAAGCATCACGTGATGATCGGGTGCTATAAACTCTACGTTCACATACATCGGGTGCAAGCCAGTTTTGCACACGCGGAAATACTTGGGTTTGACTTGACGAGCCTAGCATGTACAGACATGGCCTCGGAACACACGAACCGAAAGGTTAAGCATGAGTCATATGAATGATATGATCGACACTTTGTTGTCCACCATTGAAATCACATCTCTTCTCGTGAAGATCCGATTAGGTGTGGTGAATTTGGATCATGTTCACTAAACAACTTGAGGGATGTTGAATTTAGTGGGAGTTCATCTAGTAATTTGTTTAAGTTGAACTAGTTATCATGAACATAGTCTAAATTGTACTTGCAAATTTTGTAGATCAAATGGCTAAGTCCAACTTCAACTTCAACGTTTTTGCTGAGAAAGAAAAGCTTAAGAACAATGGGTCTAACTTCACCAACTGGTTCCGCAATCTGAGAATCATTCTCTCTGGCGGACAAAAGGACTATGTCCTTGAGAAAGCGCTAGGTGACGCCCCTGCTATAGATACACCGGCTGATGAGAAAGCTGTTTATCAGTCGCACAAAGATGATTATGGTGTGATTAAGAGCACCATGTTGTTTGCTATGGAATCGGACCTTCAAAATCGTTTTGAAGATTTCCCGGGGCTCTTTGAGATCCTTGAGGAACTGAAAACTATGTTTCAGACTCAGGCCCGTTCTGAGAGATATGAGATCTCTGAGAAATTCTTTAACTGTAAGATGGAGGAAGGGAGTTCCGTTAGTGAGCACGCCATAAAGATGTCGGGCTACACTCAACGCCTTGAGAAACTGGACTGCAAGATTCCAGAGGAGCTCAAGATTGACAGGGTTCTGCAATCACTCCCTCCTAGCTACAAAGGTTTTGTAATTACTCATAATTAGATTGGTTCCACTGATACGATCGCCGAGCTCTTCGCTAAGATGAAAGCTACGGAGGTGTACATCAAGAAGGATAATCATGTGTTGATGGTCAACAAGCCCCCCAGCTTTAAGAAAGGTAAGGGTGCAAAGAAGCCCTTCAAGAAAGGCGGCGGCAAGCGCGTTGCCCCTGCTGAGAAGAAGCTCAAGTCTGGACCTAAGCCGGACACTGAGTGCTTCTATTGCAAGGACAAGGGTCACTGGAAGCGCAACTATCCGAAGTACTTAGCGGACAAGAGGGCTGGCACCATCAAAGGTATATTTGATATACATGTTATTGATGTTTTACTTACTATCCCTCGTTGTAGTGCCTGGGTATTTGATACTGGTTCAGTTGCTAATATTTGTAACTCGAAATAGGAGCTACGGAATAGACGGAGGCTGGCGAGGGATGAGGTGACGATGCGCGTTGGCAACGGATCAAGAGTTGATGTGATGGTCGTCGGCACGCTCTCCTTAGTTTTACCTTTGGGATTAGTTTTAAACCTCAATAAATTTTATTACGTGCCTGCGTTGAGCATGAACATCATATCTGAATCGTGTTTATTGCAAGACGGTTATTCATTTAAATCTGAGAATAATGGTTGTTCTATTTATATGAGTAACATCTTTTATGGTCATGCACCTGCTGTGAATGGTTTATTTCTTATGAATCTTGAAAGGGATGAAACACACATCCATAACATTGAGGCTAAGAGATGCAAGGTAGATAGTGATAATACTACTTATTTGTGGCACTACTGTCTAGGTCATATTGGTGTAAAATGCATGAAGAAACTCCATTCTGATGGACTTTTGGAGTCTCTTGATTTTGAATCATTTGACACATGCGAGTCGTGCCTCATGGGCAAGATGATCAAAACCCCGTTATCCGGAATGATGGAGCGAGCAACGGACTTGTTGGAAATCATACATACTGATGTATGCGGACCGATGAGTGTTTCGACGCGCGGTGGATATCGCTACTTTCTCACTTTTACTGATGACTTAAGTAGATATGGGTATATCTATTTAATAAAACATAAATCTAAAACATTTGAAAAGTTCAAAGAATTTCAGAATGAAGTGGAAAACCATCATAACAGAAAAATTAAGTTTCTACGATCCGATCATGGAGGTGAATATTTGAGTTATGATTTTCTCACGCATCTTAAAGCAAGCGGAATTGTTTCACAACTCACGCCACCCGGAACACCACAGCGCAATGGTGTGTCTGAACGCCGGAATCGAACTCTATTAGATATGGTGCGATCAATGATGTCTCTTACAGATTTGCCGTTATCATTTTGGGGTTATGCATTAGAAACCGCTGCATTCACTTTAAATAGGGCACCATCTAAATCCGTTGAGACGACACCGTATGAACTGTGGTTTCGTGCTAAACCTAAGTTGTCGTTTTTTAAAATTTGGGGATGCGAAGCTTACGTCAAGAAGTTAATGCCAGACAAGCTCGAACCCAAAGCGGAGAAATGCGTCTTCATAGGATACCCTAAGGAAATTATTGGGTATACCTTCTATCACAGATCCGAAGGCAAAGTGTTTGTCGCAAAGAACAGATCCTTTCTCAAGAAGGAGTTTCTCTTGAAAGAAGTGAGTGGGAGGAAAGTAGAGCTAGACGAGGTTGTTGAACCTTCTCTTGAGTTGGAGAGTAGCGCAGCACCTGAAATTGTTCCAGTGCCGTCTGCACCAACAATAGAGGAAGCTAATGACAAGAATCATGAAGCTTCGGACGACGCTACTACTGAACGTCGCAGGTCGACAAGGTCACGTGCCCCTCCTGAGTGGTACGACAACCCTGTCTTAACTGTCTTGTTAGTAGATGACAGTGAACCTGCGAACTATGAGGAAGCGATGATGATCCCAGACTCTGAGAAATGGCTAGAGGCCATGAAATCCGAATTAGGATCCATGAGCAAAAACCAAGTATGGACTTTGGTGGACCCTCCTAGCGACCGAAAGGCCGTTGAGTGCAAATGGATCTTCAAGAAGAAAACGAACGCGGATGGTAATGTTACTGTCTATAAATCTCGACTTGTCGTGAAAGGTTTTCGACAAGTTCAAGGTGTTGACTACGATGAGACTTTCTCTCCCATAGCGATGTTTAAGTCCATTCGGATTTTATTAGCAATTGCTGCGTTTCATGGTTATGAAATATGGCAGATGGATGTCAAGACTGCGTTCCTCAATGGCAACATTGATGAAGAGTTGTATATGATGCAACCCAAAGGTTTTGTCGATCCTAAGGATGCTGATAAAGCGTGCAAACTTCAGCGTTCCATTTATGGACTGAAGCAAGCATCTCGGAGTTGGAACCTTCGTTTTGATCAAGTGATCAAGAGCTTTGGATTTGTTCCAAATTGCTACGAAGCTTGTATCTACAAGAAAGTGAGTGGGATCTCAGTGACATTTCTAGTACTATATGTGGATTACATATTGATTATTGGAAATGACATTGACATGCTTAACGATGTGAAGAGTTATTTGAACAAATGTTTTTCAATGAAAGACCTAGGGGAAGCTGCTTATATATTGGGCATCAAAATCTATAGAGATAGACAGAGACGCCTGATAGCTTTAAGCCAAAGTACATACCTAGACAAAGTTCTGAAAAGGTTCAGAATGGATAAGGCAAAGAAAGGTTCAGTGCCTATGTTGTCAGGTAAGATATTGAGCAGGGCTCAGTGTCCAGCTACGGTAAATGATAGAGAAGCTATGAGCAAAGTGCCTTATGCCTCGGCCATAGGTTCTATCATGTATGCCATGCTGTATACTAGACCGGATGTGTCCAATGCTCTTAGTTTGACGAGCAGATACCAAAGTGATCCAGGAGTGGAACACTGGACAACAGCGAAGAACATCCTAAAGTATTTAAATAGGACTAAAGAAATGTTCTTAGTCTATGGATGTGATGAACAGCTCGTCGTAAAGGGTTACGTCGACGCTAGTTTCGACACCGACAAGGATGATTCTAAATCTCAGACAGGATACGTTTATATTTTTTGAATGGAGGAGCTGTGAGCTGGAGAAGCTGCAAGCAAAGCGTGATCGCGGGATCTACAGTAGAAGCGGAATACATGGCTGTTGCAGAAGCGTCAAGTGAAGGAGTTTGGATCAGGAACTTCATCACTGAGCTTGGTGTGATTCCAAGTGTCTTGGACCCACTAGAGATATTGTGTGACAACACTGGCGCCATAGCACTGGCTAAGGAACCAAGATATCATCCAAAGACCAAGCATATCAACCGCAAGTTTCATATAATCCGAGATTATATAATAGATGGAGATCTGAAGATTAGCAAAGTACATACAGATCTGAATGTCGCAGATCCGTTGACTAAACCTCTTCCACGAGCAAAACATGATCAGCACCTTAGTGCCATGGGTGTTAGATTGTTGCCAGATGTAAACTAGATTATTGACTCTAGTGCAAGTGGGAGACTGTTGGAATTATGCCCTAGAGGCAATAATAAAGATGTTATTATTATAATTCTTGTTCATGATAAAGTTTATATTCCATGCTATAATTGTATTAAGCGGAAACTTTAATACTTGTGTGGTTTGTGACAACACCGTGTCCCTAGTACGCCTCTATGGACTAGTTCATTGATTAATGATGGTTAAGGTTTCCTAACCATAGACATGAGTTGTCGATTAATAATGAGATCATATCATTGGGACAATGATATGATGGATAGACCCAAATTAAGCGGAGCAATTAGATCGTGTCATCGTGTTCATCTTTGCGAAGCTTTTCTTATGTCAAATATTGTATTCCTTAGACCATGAGATAATGCAACTCCCTGGTATCGGAAGAAAGCTTTGAGGTCATCAAACGTCATCCTATGAGAGGGTGATCATAAAGGTGTCTCTCAGGTGATCGGAAAGTACCTGTTGGGTTGTATGTATCGAGATGGGATTTGTCCCTCCCAAGTCGGAGAGATATACTTCGGGCCTACTCGGTAATCGATATCAACACCGCTTGCAAGCACGTGGTTAAGGAGTTAATCACAAATTGATATCGGATTACGGAACGAGTAAAGTACTTGCTGTGAACGAGATTGAACTAGGTATGCCGGTACCGACGATCGAATCTCGGGCAAGTAAAATATCATGCGACGAAGGGAATATATATGTGGGATTAATTGAATCCTGGCATCATGGTTCATCCGATATGATCATCGATGAATGTGTGGGAGTCAATATGGGTTTCCAGACCCCGCTGTTGATTATTGATAGAAGATCATGTCTGCATATTCTCGAACCCGAAGGGTCACACACTTAACGTGTCTCAACGCTAGGATAGATTGGATAATTGGTTTATGAGTTTTTTTTCAGAGTCTCGGATGAGATCCAGGACATCACGAGAGGTTCCAGAATGGTCCGGAGAATAAGATTCATATAAGGCAAAGCAGATTTTGGAGTTCGGAATTGTTTCAGGTTGTTCGGTATTGTACCGGAAGCTTCTAGAACCTTCCGGAGTGGGACCAACGTGGCCCCACTTGTCGGGAGGGGGCGTGGGCCTACGAGGGAGTGCCCTGGCCGCATTGGGACAGGGGCACAAGGCCTCATAGGCCTAGCCGGCCAAGCCCTAGGGGAAACCCTAGGGGAGCTTCTAGAAGGGGGAAACTTGCCCCCCACTCCTCCCTCCTTGGCCGCCGGCCCTAGGGCTTGGGGGAGGGGCAAGGGCCAGCCACCCACCCCTCTATATAAAGAGGTCTGGGGGCGCACCCTCCCCACACCTCCTCCTCAAGCCCTAGCCGCCCTGCTGCCCTCCTCTCACTCTCCCTCCCGACTGCGCGTAGGCGAAGCCCTGCCGCAGAAACTCTCCACCGCTTGCACCACGCCGTCGTGTTGTAGACCCAACCTATCTCTCCACCCCACTTGCTGGACCGAGGAAGGAGGAGACGTCTAGGTGCCGCACGTGTGCATCTCTCGGAGGCATCTCCACTTGCGGTGTTGGATCGGATCGGATCGCGAGGAGGAGAAGCGAGTACGACTACATCAACCACGTTCGTTGAACATTCCGCTGTGCGAATCTTCAAGGGTATGAAGATCTCATCTATTTCCCCCTCGTTGTTTGCATCTCCTAGATTAGATCTTGGCTTTCCCGTTCGCATCCGTAGAATTTTTTTGATTTACTATGCTGCGAAACCCTTCAGTAGATGCTTAGACAATTCATAATAAAGAGTATGCAACTAAGTCTACTCAATAGTCATTGCAAGCTATAAAGAGAAACCAACTAATAATAATACTCCCTCCGTTCCTTGATATAAGGTGTATAATTTTTTGTAAAAAATTCCAGAATATAAGATGTATGATGGGATTGTGGGATTTTTTTAACACAATTTAGGAGTCAATTTGATTAGGAAAGATAAGATACAGAGATTTCCCTGTTTTTGCTCTATTCTCACATCGATCACCTACCTATATTAACATCTGCAAGTATCAAAATTTTCCATTTTAGCCTATGCGCTAATATTCGTGCAAAAAAACTATACACCTTATATTAAAGAACGGAGGGAGTAAGTAGCATGAAACATAAACATAAGCAACATTGCGGTGCTCATAATAAGGTATGATAGAGTGGTATCTCGCTTGCCTTTGTTTGAAGAGCACAATATAAATGCCAAGGAACCTCTGAAGTTCACATGAAGACTAGAGATAAAGATATCAGAGATACAAGCATCAAAGTCATGACATAATTAACCAAGTTTTGAAACAAACACAAGAATGAAAACTATGCTCTCAAGAAGGTGCCCATAGAATAAGTGGTTACTCAACAAGGTTGTGAAAACGGTTTTGTGAAGGTTTGAAAGGCTTCCCAATGCTGAAAGGAAGGTACTAATTAGCTTTGATCTCTCATTGCCCCTATCATAGGCATCTTCATGTTGTTAAGGTGAAAGTGAGGTTTACTCTGAATCATATGCTTGATAGACCATAGACTGGAAATCCCAAGTCCCTTGAGTACGAGGGTCGCTCCGCATGCTACTAAACTTTGGTCACCTGAAAGTTCTTGTCATTGTAAATACATGCATATCATCGAGAACCGCCAACGGGGTACCCCTTGCACATGGTACAGGAGCTTTCCCATAACCAAAATGGCATCTCAGCAATCTTTTTATTTACAATATGCATAGCTTTTTATTTAGGAAGCTTCATAGATGCTCATTATAGTGATGCTGCAAGTTTCCACCATGATTAGGCATGGCTTAGGCTAGCGGCCCAGGCGTTTCTCTAACACAATGTATAAACTCCTTGAACTAACAACTTCCCCTTTTATTTCACATCGTCGACATCCATAAACAAAAGAGCAAGGAATCAACTTGATGCGATATCCAAAAAGTTTTGAAAGTGTTCCACGTGACAGCACGGTTCTGCTAACTCCTAGTATATAATTAGCAAGCATATAACTTTCATGGACTAGTCACAATGGTTCGGAATTATTAAGTACAAGGAATAAAGTGTGCCATCAAGCTTGTGAGATCTTTACTAACTAACTTTCTCAAAACAGACAAACATTTTATTTTGGAAGAAAACACGGCATATGGAATATGCACTGAAATAGCAAATGATGCTAATAGGTAGGTATGGTGGACACAGCTGGCAATATTGGTTTTGGGGAGTTGGAAGCATAGGTAGAGCACGCATCAGAACAAGTGAAGGCTAGCAATAGAGAGGGAGCGACAAACGAGAGAGGAATAAATGTCATAATCATGCTTGCAACAAAACAGGACTAACTATGGCATGAAAGTGATACAAAAACTCCGAGGCAAAATAAATCATCGAGCTTACTGACTATTGATTATTCATATGCATGCGTGAGCATGTGCCAAGTCGATTCACATGAACAGTCAGAGGAGGATACCACAATGTCATACCAAAGTATGAATAAAACAATGCAAGCAAACATTCATATGGCATGCCACAAACTATTAGCAAGCTGGAGCTAATCACAGACAAACAAGAACTACTAAGCATCCATAATGACATACACCTTACACAAACAGGCTAAGCATGCTCACAATGATGAGTATATGTACAAAAAATGAAACAAAAAGAGTTTGTTACCAGTCTCTTACCACACCTCGAGTTGTCTTAATCTTCATTATTGCCCTTCACTTGTGTGACTTGAATAATTAACATGAAAACACAAACCACTGAGGACGGCTGAACCCTGCAAAGAACTCACAAAACCAAAGAAGAACAACAAATATTTTTGGTGTTTTCGATTTTTTAGAAACAAGCAAACAAAGAAAAACCAAACAAAGCAAACCAAACAAAGCAAAATCTTTTTGGATTTTTTCTTTTAAGGCAAACCAAAGCAAAGAAACAAAGAAACAAACCAAGAGAAACAACGAAAATATTTTTGGTGTTTTTGAGTTTTTAGAAAGAAGCAACAAAAACCAAAAAGAAAGCGAAACAATGGATATACAAATAACCGACTGAACATGGTATATATATATATATATGAGTGTGATGTCGGTGTACCTCCCCCCAAGCTTAGGCTTTTGGCCTAAGTGGGGCTTAATAACGCGGATAGTAACCCCATGCTGGTGGGTCATCATAGGAATGATCATAGTCAGGCACCTGCGATGAAGAAGAAGATGCGCCCCAATCAAATGAGGGCTGCTGGTATGAAGACTCTCCCAAGTTGGAGGGATGAACCAAATTGTCTTCGGCATCCTCTTCAACATTATCCTCATGCTGGGAGAGTTCCCCCCACATAAGTGTCAACCTCCTCCTCTGTAAGTGGCCATCATTGCCTGTTATCAAGGTTAAACAAAGCAGGTGCAGACAAATAAACTATTTTCTCAGTCCTACCCTTTCTCCGACCTTGCTGGGCAAAAGATATTTCATATGGTAAACTTCTCACATTAGCTCCCAAGGAAACAAAACCATGCCGAATCATAGATTCAATATCAAGCCTCTCTATGGGGAATTGAAAATCTGAAAAGTGAGGCTCCAAACCATGGAAAGCTAGCAACCTAGAAGCAATGAGACCTCCACAAATTCCACCCTTCTCACAGTTGGTGGTGAGACGGTGAGCTATCAAAGCACCCAAACTATAAGAACTATTCATATTCAAAGCAGCTGCAATAAAAGCTAGATCAAAAGAAGACAACTTTCTAGCAGTCTTTCTAGCAAGAACACACTTGGTAATGAAATAGGCAAAGTATCTAATAGCTGGGAGCTGAATGTTCCGAATTTTACCACTTTCCTTTGAGAAGTCAAAACCTTGGAAAATCTCAGCATACAAATCAATAAATGACTTGGGCATCTCCTTGATCTTCTCACAATATCCCCACTGAGGTACTCTAATTGCTGCACAGAAATCAGCAAAAGGCAGGTCGACAGGTATATTATATATTTTGTAATGGACCATGGGATTATAAGTAGACCAAGTGAACCGGAAGTCATGCACAAAAGCCATGGTTAGCTTAACATATTGGATTGGTTCACCTTCAACAAAGTGCACCAACCCTGCATTTGTAACCAAAGTTTGGAAATCTTGGAGGATCCCCGCAGCTCTCATAAATTCATGGCATGGATATATGGAAGGAAAAACTGCCTCCTCACGATGAACCTTCATTGGCTCATGCACCATCAAGTCATATTGATTCAGTGGATAAGCACTCATCTTCCTTGCTGAAATTTTTAGACAAACATCAAACCAAGTGATTTCTAAGTTGATAAATGATGAGCAACTACTGTAGGAACTTGCTAGAGGACTACACATGCATCAAAACAAAGTTTCTAAGCATATAACAAGCAAGCAAGCTCAAACAACCTATCTCCTATAGCAGCAAAATACTCAAGATACAATCTACCAATCACAAATCTAATTGGACAAGTGGAGGAGGCACATACCAAGGAGCAATCCCTCCAAAAATCAGCACTTGAGGTGGGCTAAACAAGTAGATCAAAAATCACGAGCAAGAACAACAAGAACTCAAGCTTGAGCAAGTTTTCCGGTATTTTTAGGGAGAGAGAAAGAAGGTGGCTTTGAGGAGGCAGCCTAGAGGGGCTCAGGTGGGCCAACCCCCCCCCCCTAGGCACCACCCATAGGTAGGCCGCGCCTACCCTGGGTGTGGTGGCCTGGGGTGGCCCCCTGGGTCACTTCAGGTGCCACTCTGCCCCTTTTTTCGAGGAAAAAATTATTTTGAATTTTCTGGGATTTTTCGGGAAACTTTATTTTTGGCCAATTTTCAGGGTATGAAAAATGATTTTCTCGCAGAAACAGTTTTTCAGAAGAAGCAAAAGCAAACCAAAAGCCAAACTACAGGAGCTCTAAGAAACTCAAACAAGTAAACAACTAGCAAGACTAAAACTAAAGCAAATACTAGGAAGGAGAAAGGAAAAAGAAAGCAAGTATAACCACAGTGGAAACATTATTTTGTTCATTAAAATCCTTTTGTTAACAAGGTTGATCAAGTCTTGTTACCAAAACAATCTTATATGAAACAAAACTTTGCATTCCACAAGGTGATTATGTTACCTCATACTTGATAGCAATTGTCCCAATCATAATAGTTTCAAAATTTTCTCGTGGAATGGGACTATATTTCTCCAACCTTGATGCTCTCAATATTTTCAATGGAATTCAGGCAATAGCTCTTAACAACCTTCTTGGGAAATAGACAGTGTGCTCTTTGTCATTAATATTGAATGTTACTTTTCCTTGATTGCAATTGATGACAGCACCTGCAGTATTAAGAAAAGGTCTTCCAAGAATAATAGACATATTATCATCTTCATGCATTTCAAGCACACCAAAATCATTTAAGACCATGAAATTATGAGCAACTTGAACAGGAACATCCTCACATATACCAACAGGAATAGTAGTTGACTTATCAGCCATTTGCAAAAAAATATCAGTTGGTATCAACTTTTCTAGCTGGAGTATCTTATAGAGAGAAAAAGGCATAACACTAACTCCAGCTCCCAAATCACATAAAGCAGTTCTAACATAATTATTCTTAATGGAGTAAGGAATAGTTGGTATACCTGGATCACTAAGTTTCTTTAAAACCTTACCATTAAAGGCATAATTAGCAAGCAGAGTAGAAATATCCTTATTAGGAATCTTCCTTTTATTAGTGACAATATCCTTCATATACTTTGAATAAGGAGGCAACTTAATAGCATCAGTCAAAGAAATTTACAAGAATAAATGCATCATCCACTCACAAAACTTGTTGTAGTGTTTGTTGACATCGACTTTGACCAAAGTAAATAATAGTATGGAAAATACATTCAAAAATATTTTAAAGAAACAACGGCGATGATCGATAGAGAAATTGGCCAGACACAAATATGTAATCATCGATAAATATTAGTGCATGACAAAGTGCGAGTCACATGCTGATTTTTTAATGTGAATATGATATATGCACACGTATTTTCCCTTTTATTTATAGACGTGTGTAAAGTTGGACTCTACATGACTAACCTGCCCCACCAAGGAGGTAGCACGATCCATAGTACCAAGACAGAAGGTCCTTGCATGCATGGATTAAGCGGTGGCACCGTTGCATTATTAGTATATACTAATGGAGTGATTATCCAGCCCATGCCCCATGTATACATGTATATGCGGTTCCATATTGAATCGCTCCAAGAATAAAAAAATCTGCAAGAGACCAAGTCCGAGACTAGGAGCGTCCAAGTTAAAACGGCCACGCTCCCACGTTCTCGTGCACGTCTGCACCATCGCACGCGTCAGGTACCAAGCCCCACATGCCACGGCCTCTATAAATATTCTAGATGGAGAGGATTTTTTGAGTTCATCATTCTCCCCGCTCATCATCCATCGCCATTCCGATCGCTCATCATCCTCGCGTACACGCACATCCCCAGCCGGACATACTCCATCTCTTCCATCGGTTCATAGCACATCAAATACTCAAAGCAAGCAAGCAAGAAGAAAGGAGTCAGAAGGAGCACTTAGCGTTCAAGATAAGGTGGGATTCATGGCTCTCCCATAGTCTTTGGTTTGGCCATAGATACAAACCAAATGACCTCCATCTTCATCCTCTTTTCTTAACTCTTGGTTTGACCATGTGTACAAACCAAAGAGATCTTTTATCTACTAAAACTCATGTTCTTGATTTGGCCGTGGGTACAAATCAAAGAGCTTTCTTATATTTTCAAAAATTATGCACTTGGTTAGGCCATGGGTACAAACCAAGTAGCTTGCTCACATCTACTAGAAATAAAGAGATTTCTTCATCTTCTTTGAAATCGTCGCCCTTGGTCCGGCCATCATGGTACGAACCGAGGAGCATATTTGCATACATTTGTTCTTGATGTTCATCTCTCTTGATTTGGTCCCTTTAGCGATACAAACCAGGATGAAATATGGCCATAAGCCATATTCCATGGTTCGGTCCCTATACGCAGAAACAAATCTAGAGAATTACTTCGGTACAAATAATTTATAAAATTCTCTTGGATTGGTCCTCACAATATGGATACGGCCGAGTTGGGAAAAATACCATTCTTGGTTTATTTCTTTAAAATAGGATAAATACCGAAATAAGTATAAAATCACCATAAGCCTATGCGCATATATGTATGCCAACTAAATCACTATATATATATACTTTTTGTTTGGTTACGCTACGGGCATTTTATGCTGCGATAGTAGTAATACAAACACGAAGAAAACAAACATTCATCTTGGTTACACTTCTCGCGGGCTTTATTGCTATGCGACGTTGGTAGTAATACAAGTGGAATAAACCATAATAAAATCTGCCTCATAATATATTATAGGCTAAATTATCAAATCATGTCATCAATTTCTTCTTGGTTACGCTGCTCGCGGACATTATATTTTTGTTACGCGATGTTAGTAGTAATACAAGTGAGATATTAAAATATATATAGCCGATGATGTGCAAATAATTTAAAATATCATAAGACAAATCGGTACTATTCACTAGTACTAAAAAAATGTAAAAACCCAAGTACATATCGTTGTCGCTGCATCCATGTAGAAAGGTCCGTACATGTTATATGACCAAAATTGCATGCAATGTTCTGGATGTTCATAAGTCGGTTAATCAAAATTAACCAAACTCATATATTATTGACTAATATATTTTATGATCAAAATCTATGTTGAACGCCAATTAAATAAATTGAATAATCCTTACGTGCATACCCCTTGTACTGTTAATACTAGTGCAAGTAAAAATATACATTCGCATGCATCGTGTCCTATGTCTCAAAACGTCGGATGAAACCAACTTGCTTAGCTAAATTAAATCTACGTTATTCCACTATACGTATATGGTAGTGAAATGAATGAAGCATGCTAGAAAAATATGCCAAACAATATATGTATGCATGTGGATAAATTTCAAGTCCTCGGAGCTGGAGTTCATCATCGACGGCGAGACAATTTTTTTTCTTTTATATTTTTTTGTAATAGTCATGATGTAATCCTATGTATTAGAAATGTTGGAATTCTTAATCAGGGATTTTTTCTTCGGAGATGTAATTAACGCAATTTTATATAAATGTATGAGTTCTGGAAGTATGAATCGCAATCTATTTACATACGCGCACATTTAAATTCATATTCTATCTGTCTCTATGACGCGGACGCGAGTAATCTTAGTCGCCCCATTTTCCCATCATCAGTGTTCTTCCTCCTTTGACTTGTGTTTCTTACCTGAAAAAGGCATAGGTTTCTGCACACAAGGTTCTCTCTCTTTACCATGTTTAATAGCAATAAATTTTTCCTTGGTGTACCTAGTGTTCTTAGTATGCTTCTCAGGTTCTTCCTCACCTTCCTCCTTATCAGGAGACTCATTTTTATCATTACCACTCTCAGTTTCAGCATCAGAGACAGATATACTATTAAAATCTACAGCAGGTTCAAGTGGTTCCTCAACTATCTTATGTTTCTTTTTCTTTCTCTTACGGGGACTAACACTATCCTCACCTTGTTGGGAATCCTGCTCTATTCTTTTAGGGTGTCCTTTAGGATATAAAGGATCTTGAGTAGCTATACCACTCCTAGTTCTAATTCCATAAGCATGTTTATCTCCTGAAGCATTAACTAGCACATCCTTTTGTACCTTAGCAAGTTGATCAAGTTGAGTTTGAACCATTTGAAAGTGTTTACAAAGCATTTTAATATCATTAGAAGGTCTTTCCACAATATCTTTTAACTCATGGATAGCTCTAGAGTTTTCCAATAAATGATTCTAAACTTGTTTATTAAAATACCCTTGTTTAACAATAAAAATGTCAAGTTCCTCTAAACATTGATCAGGAGGCTTACCATAAGGAATATCACCTTCATCAAAGTGTTGGAGAGAGTGTACCTCAATAGTAGATGAGTGGGGAATTGGCTTACATAATTCTTCTATAGGAGATAGATTCTTCACATCTTCAGCTCTAATACCTTTCTCCTTTAGACACTTCTTATCTTCCTTCATCACTTCATCATTTAATGCAATAACTCCCCTCTTCTTTGGTGTTGGTGTTGGAACTGGTTCAGGCACAATTGGTTCAGGAGTGATAGGCTGAGGTGTATTTAGCTCAATTGAAGTCCAATCATCATAATTATTGCTTATCTTGGTCATTAATTCTTCAGCATTTGTAGGAGTCCTTTTCCTGAAAACACAATCAGCAAAGCTATCTAGGTAGGTCCTAGAATCATCAGTTAATCCATTATAATAAAGATCAAGAAGGTCATTCTTAGGTAATGGACATCCAGGATGTGCATGAATCAAGGCACAGAACCTTGTCCATGACTCAGGCAACTTCTCTTCTTCTCCATGTTTAAAATCAAAAAGTTTCTGCAAAGCAGCATGTTTAGCACTGGGAGGAAAATATTTCTGGAAGAAAGAAGCAATCAAGCAATCAGGGCTATCAATGGAACCAGGAGGCAATCTATTAAACCAAGCCCTAGCTTCTCCCTTTAGTGAAAAAGGGAAGATCTTAGCAACAAAGTACTTGCGCATCTTGAAATCATCAGAGAATAAAGCACTCATAGTAGAAAGATCATTCATATGAGCCACAACACTCTCATTTTCAGTACCACAAAAAGGTTCTTTCTCAACAATATATAAATAAGATAAATCAAGAGAGAAATCATAATCTTCATCTTTAATATCTATGGGAGAAGTGGCAAACTTAGGATCAGAGGAAAACTTAGGCATAATAGTATGTCTAGCAAGGAGACTCTTCATAGCACTAGTACCATGTGTGTTTCAGCACTCTTCAACAAAATCATCAGTGAACTCAATGTAACCATCATTAATATCATAACTCTCACTAGCCTCAGGTGAGTTAACAGGTGTAACAGTCTCTTCACTAGGAGTTTTAGTATTTCCTAGACCAGCCATAGTAGCATATAGAAAAGGACCTAATGAACCACTCGCATCAAGTACAGTAGAAGTAACATCATGAGCATCAAAAGCAGTTTTAGACTCAGCAGTAGTAGCAGTGTGTGTAGCATGAGTATGTGGTGGTGGTGTGACAAGCTTACTTATAACAGACGTCGAATCAAGAGCAGAAGAGGTGTTTAGGACTATACCTCTTCTTGTAGTGGATGGTAAAATAGGAAACTTTCCATCACAAGACTTCCCCATGATGAAAGGAGTAGCAGTGAACAATAATAGATCCAAGTAAACTTACAAATAAAGCTATGCTCCCCAGCAACAGCGCCAGAAAATAGTCTTGATGACCCACAAGTATAGGGGATCGCAACAGTCTCCGCGGGTAGTATTACCCAATTTATTGATTCGACACAAGGGGAGCCAAAGAATACTTGCAAGCCTTAACAACTGAGTTGAAAGTTTAGCTGCACCTGAAAATAGTTCTTGCTCATAGAAGTTTATCAGTAGCAACAGTTTGGTAGTAGCAACAGCAAAGCAACAACAACACCAACAGCAACAGTGAAACAAGAGCAATAGTAACAGTAACGGTAATAGTGGGATTCGAGTGCGGTAGGTATAGGGATGGATGGACAGGCGTTGCATGGACGAGTCTAAACATGTAACTTCAAGATCTAGGGCATTGCAGATAAATAATAACAAGCATCCAAGTACTAAACAATCCTAGGCATGTGCTCCAAATATAGTCATACGTACTCGCAATGAGGACTTGCATAACATTTTCTGTCCAGCCAGCCCATGGCAGCGGGGCCTTTAGGGAACTACTGGCAATTAAGGTGCTCCTTTTAATAGAGCACCGGAGCAAAGCATTAACACTCAGTCAACACATGTGATCCTCACACCACAGCCATCCCCTCCGGTTGTCCCAATTATTGTCATTTTGGGGCCTTTGGATCCGAACAATGATATGTGTACACAACTTGCAGATAAGATCACAAACAATACTATCATAATGATTCAATAATAAGTTTAGATCTGAGATCATGGCACTCGGGCCCTAGTGACAAGCATTAAGCACAACAAGTTGCAACAAAGTCAAATAGCACAAGAGAAACTAGGCACTATGGCCTAACAATCTTACTCGATTACATGATAGAACTCATCCAATCCCTACCATCCCCAAGCCTATAGCGGGGGATTACTCACTCATGGATGAGGGAAACATCGGTGGTTGATGGAGATGTGTTGGTGATGACGATGATCCTCTCCAAATTCCCCGTCCCGACAGGGTGCCAGAACGAAGTTTTTGGATCCGAATCTTGGTTTCTGGTGGCGGCGGCGGAGCGGAACTCTTTCTGAAAAACTATCCAACCCCCCTCGGTTTTTAGGTCAAAAGGCAACTTATAGGCTCAGAGGGAGGCCGAGGAGCTGCCTGGGGTGGCCACACCCCCACCAGGCGCGGGGTCAGGTGGGCCCGCGCCTAGGGTGGGTCTAGCCCCCAGGCCTCCCCTTCGTCTCTTCTTCTGCCTCCGTGGATAATTTTTGGCATATTTTTTAGGATTTTTCACAAAAACAAGACACCAAGGTAATTCTGCTGAAAACAGCGTCAGTCCGTGTTAGTTGTATCCAAATCACACAAGTTTAGAGGAGAAACAATAGCAAAGTGTTCGAGAAAGTAGATACGTTTTGGACGTATCAAAGAACTTGGGGATCAAGACCAAACTCATTGCTAATATCACGGAAGTCATCAGTTCCCATAAAAGATTTAATGCATTCATAATCATAGTTTATACCTGACTTTCTTCCTTTATCATTCTCCCAAGCTTTAGTGTTTTCTTGAATACGGTCTAGTAGATCCCATTTAGCTTCTTCCTTCATGCATGTGAATGATCCAGCACAAGAAGCATCTAGTAAATCTTTATCATAAAGAGAAAGCCTAGCATAAACGTTATTGAGAATAATATTGTTAGGGAGTTAATGAATAGGACATTTAAGCATTAGTAACTTCAATCTCCCCCAAGCTTGAGCTATACTTTCTCCATCAAGAGGCCAAAAGTTATATATAAGATTTCTATCCTTATGAATTTCACTGGGAGGGTAAAATTTAGAGTAAAAGAGAGATGCCATCTCCTCCCATTCCATGGATTGTCCATTCTTCAGCAGCTTATACCATTCTTCAGCTCTCCCTTTCAAGGATATGGAGAGTAACTTCTTCTTCACCTGTTCAGTTGTGATACCTGCACACTTAAACAACCCGCATAATTCATGGATAAAAAGCAAGTGATCACCAGGATGGACAGTTCCATCCCCAAAATAATAATTATCCATAACACGATTAACCATACTTGTAGGTATCTTAAAAGGATCTATCTCAACAGGAGGTGGTTCATCTACTACCCTAGCAGTGGTAGTAGTTTTCCCAAACAGAAAACCAAGTGGATTATCCATATTGGAAACAAAGTAACGAGCAATAACAAGAGCAATACTCACAGTAAAAGTTTCCCTTGCCAGTTCCACTCTTCAATAGCGCTTCACTCCCCGGCAACGGCGCCAGAAAATGACCCACAAGTATAGGGGGTGTATCATAGTACTTTCGATAAATAGGAGTGTCGATCCCAACGAGGAGCAGAAGGTGCTGAACAGTGGTATGGAGCAGGAAATCCATGTGAATACTTACGAAACGGATTTTTAGTAGTTTTCTAATAAGGCAACAAAACAAAGAGCAAGTAATAAAGACAACGGACAAACGTAGCAAGTGGCCCAATCATTTCTTAGTAAAGGACAAGCCGGAGGAAATACTTATAAGGACCAAACGTTCTCGAGGACACATGGGAATTTTGTCAAGTGCTTTCACTTCAAATAGCTGAGTACTCTTCTATGGTGTTGTAAGTGTTTGTGGGTGAACTTGTGCTAATGTACCGACCTTACTTGGACTAATACATACTTGTGATTAAACCCCCTGCAAACATCTGTAACTACAGGAAAGTAATTAAGATATAAATCTAACCACAGCCTTAAACTCTGAGATCCTACGCTCCCTTGTGCAAAGGTGTCCTAACAGGGGTTCAGGTTTCTATCACTCCGGCAACCCCACAATTAGTAGCCAAATACACAATGCATTCCCCTAGGCCCATAAATGGTGAAGTATCATGTAGTCGATGTTCACATGACACCACTAGAAGAATAGCACCACAACTTAAGTACTAAACCATTGAATAATAACTCAACACAAATTCACTACTAACAACATGACTTCTCCCATGTCCTCAAGAATACAACGAACTACTCACAAGACATCATTTGGATCAAGATCAAATATGATATGGTAATGGATAACAATCTGAACATAAACAATAATCCAATGATTCCACTCACAAGCATCAACTACAATAGTAATTAACACCGGGAAAGTTTCCCCTAAGAACTAAAGCAATATCCAACACAATTGTTATAGCGGGACAGAGTGGTGATGATGGTGCTGGTGGAGATGATGATGATCATGATGAAGCCTAGCTTGACTATGGTGTTGATGGCGACAGTCTCCCCTCTTCGGGAAGGAATTCCCTCGGCAGAAATCTGTCTACGTGAGAGATCTTTCTCTCTCGGTGTTTTCCGTCCCCCAGAGGCGGCGGAAATCTATTTGTGGTCGCTCCCTTAGGCTTAGGGTTCCGTAGGGAAGATATAGGCGAAGGGGCGGAGTCGGGAGCTGGACAGGTGGGCCACACCTGCCCTAGGCGCGGCCCAGGGTGGGCTCGTGCCTAGGGGGTGTGGGGCCCCTGCGGCCCCTCTTCGCTCCTCCTTCTGGCTTCCTTCGTCTTCTGGGAAAATAATATGTTTCCATATTTTTCTGATCTTCACGAAATTGCACCGAAACGCCTTCTTTTCCATCAGAATCCAGACTCCGGCAGTCCATCCTCCAGGAATCATCCAACATGCATAAACAGATGAAAAGCCATAAGTAATACCTCATAATAAGACATATATCAATGAATAGAGGTAAATTATGATATAGAAAGGTGATGCAAATTAGGCGTATCAACTGTACCGGCATGATGGGATTTTCCTCGCTCTAGAAGTGCATGGTGGCTACGAGGATACTAGAAAATGGAGCTCCCGGTGACACATAAGATGACTATCTACGCATGGCCAAGTCCACTGCCATCCAGTGTTTCTACAGGTTCTACTGGGCAGTGATTCTAGTGTCTGTACCATTATACTTGAGATCACCAACGGCTAAAGACACTGCTCGAATCCTAGCAATCAATGAAGCAAGAGGATTTTCTGGAACGTTTGGAAGTATCGACTGCATGCGTTGGCAATGGAAGAACTACCCGTTTGCTTAGGAGGAAATGTACAAAGGCCACAAAGAAGGTTGCGGTTAGGTATTTGAGGCAGTGGCTACACATGATCTCTGTATTTGGCACTCCTTTTTTGGTATGACAAGATCCAACAACGACATCAATGTCCTGCAGTGATCGTCTGTCTTCTCCAAGCTTGTTAAGGGTCATGTCCCCCGGTGGACTATGTGATCAATGGCCAACACTACAACAAAGGATACTACCTCGCAGATGACATCTATCCAAGATGGTCATCATTTGTGAAGACTATCTCAAGCCCTCTTCTCGGCAAGTATTCCAACCTTGATAAGGAACAAGAAGCTTGTAGGAAGGATGTGGAGTAGACATTTGATGTGCTCCAAGCTCGATTTGCAGTTGTCTAATTTCCCACTCTGACCTGGTCGCAAGAATAGATGTGGGAGGTGATGAATGCATGTGTGATCTTACACAACGTGATCATTAAGAGCAAGCGGGCGGAACTTGTGCTTGAGAGCGAGAAAGAGCAACCATATTTTAGAAAGGGTCCTCTTGCAGAGCGTGATCACCAGGTGTCGGTATCGTGCGCTGCCTTTATCGCTATGCATCAGGAGATCCGAGACCTGCAAGTTGCATAACCAACTGGAAGATGATCTGCTGGATAACCTGTGAAGGCTCAAAGGCAACACCTAGTTTGAGCTTGCTTTGTTCAACTATTTGATTGCTTTGTTGAATTATTTGTGTCGAAATTATGCCGAAACTCGACAAACAATGACAATAGAATTAAAATTGTTTGTGCAAAATTTGTCAAAATTAGGCCAAAATTTGCCATAATTTCCCCAAATCGTTGGCTAGGGGGTGGCCAGCCGGGATCTTAGCTGGGACCTGGCCGACCCCTAGCCCAAACTTTCCCCCATCCGGCGCTAAAGCGTCAAAAAATGGCCTAGGGTCACGAATGAGTGGAGATGCTTTTAGCGACTAGGCTTTGGAATGGTTCGGCCTGAACACCCGAAATAGCACTGACTCCTGTCTGTCACCCCTAACCCTTCCTCGGCCGCATAGGCACTCTGTTTTTTTTTCCCGTTCTTTTTTCTATTATATTTCTATTGTATTGTGTGTTATTGTTTTTAAAAGATGTTCATAATTTTGATATGTTATTCATGGTTTTCGGTAAAAATTTATAATTTTTTAAAAATTGTTTATGATTTTTGAAAATTGGTTCGTGATTTTTTTGATCATGTCTATATATTCTTAAACCCGTAGGATCACACATTTAACGTTCAATAACGCTAATATAGTTATGAGATATTTGTAATGATGAGTTTAAATATTGATTCGGAGTCTTGGATTAGATCTAGGACATCATGAGGACTTTTGGAACGGTCCGAAGATAAAGATTCATATATGAAAAAGGTTTCATGGTATAGAAAAAGTTCGAAAAAGTTTTAATTTTTTTGGTATTATATCGGGTAGGTTCTAAAAGGTCCCAGTGGTTCCACCTGCCCCTGGGGCACATGGACATCCCCTAGTTGTATTGAGAGCCAGTTAGAGCATCTCCAACCAAAATCCGGACCTTTTTTGACTGGACGGAACTTGATTTCGGTCTGGGTACACCAAGTTTCCCACTCGCGTACCCAGGCTGAGTACCCAGGCGAACATAAAATGGCGACATATTTGAATCTTTATTGTTCCCGCCGGCGAGTTCTCGGCCACAAGGTGTTCGACAGAAACATCCACAAATTTGGCGGCAAGTTATTACAGAAACGCCCACAAATTCGGCGGAAAAAGACTCTTAGTCGTCGATGGGGATGGGCTCCTGCGGCGTGGCCGAAGCGGCGTTGTCGTCCGTCTCGCCGGCGAAGGCCGCCGGGTTGGAGGAAGTGGAAGCAGAGCTCGGCGTGGGGGCGTCCGGCGCAGGTGCGTTCGGCGCAGAGGAAGGGGAAGCCGTGATCATGCCCTGGAGGATGGCCTGACGTTGCGCCATGTACCAGGCCTTGACCGGCGAGCTCATCTTCGACGTGTCCTCGCCGCCCATCAGGAACTTGAGGTCCGTGTTGCGCTTCTTCGTGACGTAGTTGGCCTTCTTCTCGGCGAGGTTCGCTTTTTTCTCGGCGAGGTTGGCCTTGATGAGGGCCACCTTTTCCCCTTGTGTCTTGATCAGCTGCGTTGTCGGGCGGGCATCGATCTGGGTTGAACGAAGCTCTTGGGCGGCATGTCGGGCGGGGAGCTCGGCGGAGTGGCGGGAGGGGAATGGGGAAGAAAGGCGGGAGGAGGGAAGAAAAGGGCGGGAACTCAGCCTTCTCTCGCCGACAGAGCTGGCTCAAGCCCGTTTTCGCTGCGTCCAGCGTTTTCAGGACGTACCCGGGATCCTGGGTACGGCCTGGGTTGGCCGGACCAAAACACGTCCAAATCCAGACGAA
The DNA here is from genome assembly GCA_916181665.1 of Avena sativa. NCBI lineage: Eukaryota > Viridiplantae > Streptophyta > Magnoliopsida > Poales > Poaceae > Avena > Avena sativa. The sequence continues at coordinate 52,490,466 of OV702299.1, forward strand.
AACAGGCCCCTGGGTACACGACTAGACCGATTTTCAACGTCCGGACCTAATTTTAACGTCCAGATCGACGTCCTGGGTAGTCGAGTGGAGATGCTCTTAGTCTCGAACTTGTCGGATGATAAAACTGTAGGCTACAACATTTCTATTCACTTACGTCCGTTTTGCTATCAGATAATAGCGGCCCTAAAACCAACACCCATCAAGGACGTAAACCGTATTGTGCGTCTCTCTCCCGCAAAGAAAAGGAGGCGGCGGCTAGGGTTCCTCCCTAGCCTGCCGCCCGCCGTCCGTGCCTCGTCTCCGCCGTCTACGATCGGAAATTGACGGGTCCCCGCCTCCTTCGGTTGTCGCTCCGACGGTCGGAGGGGGTGGGGACCTCGGACCTGCGCTCGGCGCGGTTGAAGGGTCCCTAAAGTTAGAGTTTGGTCAACCGACATCGACGCTATGGTGGCTATGGCGACGTTGTGCGGGACAAGAATAAGGTATACCCGCCTCCTCTTCCACCTCGCCGTCGACGATCTCGTCGGTGGTGCCGAGGAGGGCGGGGATTCGTCTGGTCGCTGCTTTCATGGAGTGGTCGATTTTGTCCAGTCTATGTATGTTCTAGGTTTGGTGTTTGAAGATTCGGATCAATTCAAGGGTTCAATGACGACGATTTCGGCTCTGGGGCGCTGGTCCTTAGGGGCACGTGCACGAAGACTTCCCGACTGTCATCAACAACGACAAGCCGGCTCTGGTACGGCGACAGCGGCGCGTCGGCGGCTCGCACTGGCAGCAGTAGTGGTCGTTAGGTGGTTCAAGTACCTCAATGTAATGTTTATCATGTTTAGTGTGCCTTGTACTTCTTGTAAACTCATGGAATAGATCCAAATTTTTCTCGAAAAAAAAGGACGTAAACCGTCCATAGGCCTCGGACCGGGGCAACCGCCCAAATCAGGGGAGCGTTTGCGTCAGCGTGGACAACGACAGCGTGTGAGGGGGCACCTCAGACCTTGATGCGCAAAGGCGCCATGGCCCCCAAGGCAACCCTAGGGGGAGAGTTAGAGCAAAAACGATATTAATTTGCTGTCGTGCGGTAGTTTTATATGTGGCTGTCAGCTAACAAAGTATGTTGTTTTTTTGCATCAGCGATCCGTTTTAATAGCAGCCAAACAAAGTGAGCTTCAAAATAAATGTGAGCAACCAAAGAAATTTTACATAACCTGACTTTGGTCTTAGCGCGACAAATTATGACTCCGTGGAGAAGATCTCTACACATGCCGAAAACGGCTGCGAGTAACCAAACGCTTCCATAGAGTTTGCAGATTTACGCAGTTTTTACAATTTGTAAACGGCAATGAGTGGCATAAATGGCTAGTCAGTACAAAATTTCAGCGATATATTTAGGAGATGCAAAATTAGAGTGATATATATGGAATTAACTCCTAATTATCCGTCGAGGCTTCGCCCAATTGCTCAAAACTTCAATAAGAAAACCACCGGGGCCCAGGGGTAACATTTGCTACTACTGCTAATATAAACTGGAGCAACCATCAACCATGAATCACGATAATCAGCCATGTAATTGCACTTTTAGCTACAAAATTACACATGTGCCTGCATGCTTTGTCTTCCTAGCTACAAGTAACAACCCACAGCTCTCAGGAATTTCCCTCCAAGTGTGGCGGCGGTTGTGCGGTGTTTCCCTCCACCCCACGTTCCCGCGGGCGCGCGGTCGCCACGGACACCGCAGCGTCGTAGCCGTCCGCAGATGCCGCGGCGAACTCCGCCATGGCGCCGGTGACGGCGGCCATGCCGGCGCAGAGCACGCGCCCCGCCATGCCCTCCATGCCCGTGGCGGCGCCCGTGCACACCGACCCGACGCCGGCCACGAAGAAGTCCAACCCGTCCATCACCTGCGCCTCCGACGCCGCGTCCACCGCGCGTCCCCACTCCATGCACGCCACGAACGCCGGCGGCACGGCGCGCGGCGCTGCGGCACCGGTGCCTATGCCCAGGCAGCGCCGCGCCCAGGCGGCAAGGGCGCGCGCGTACGCGCGCTGCGCCAACAGCCAGGCTTCCATGGCGCCCCGCCAGGCTCGAACCTCACACTCCAGCGCGACGGCGGCCGGAGGCGGCGTATTCGCCTCTGGTGGACCAAGAGCCACGGCGGTCGCGGCCGACGCGCGGTGGTGGAGGAAGAGAAGCTTGGCGTCGTCGATGGTGCGCTTCTGTGCCTTGTGGCGTTCGGCCATGGCTCGCCACATCCGTGACAGTCTATACGATGCAAGAACAGCTCTGTTATTATCGAAGGTTGCAATCATGTATTGAATACTTGGTTATTTCCATTCTTAGACACACTATCATTGCGCTGGAAACTGTGATTTGCGATTATAAAAGCCCGGCGCCTGATTATGCTTACACAAATGGACTGAAAAACTCTAAAACCACAAGCAGTAATATTTGCTCAACAACAATGATGGCTTTGTACCTGATTAGTGCCTGAGTGAAGACAACATTATTAAAATTTCAGCCTTTTTGCTGCCATTACAGGTTATGTTTCTGCGAAATTACTGTGCCTGGTGTTCGAAATGATGTAAATATGTGCATGGCAAAACAAGCTTTGCATTCTACTAATATTCTGCTACACAAGAACTCAACCTTCAAAATTTTAGTTTCTGTGATGTTCCTTCCTCTTTATGTTTAAACTTGTGATCTAGATGATCTGGAAAAATGGTTTTTTTGTGTGGAACAGTGCTCCTGTTGAAGATCATTAAACATTCAAAATCAACCTTAAATGTTGGCATTGTTCAATCAGGTTATCTCGATTGGGTTATCAGTCGATGAGTTACTCAAGGAACTATATATATGATGATTATATCATTCATGTACGGTTGGTCATCTGAATTTTCACATTAATTCCTACATTATGCCTACTATAATCATTACCCAAACAGCTATTTACCTCGTGTTTGCTGAAATATTTAGCAGTACCATCAGTAAATTCCAAGTATATGAACGGTGAGATTTGTAAGTTCTAGCTGGCTATGATCTACTCTTAGTTAATCTGATTATGTGCATTTTTTAGCCAGTTAACATATTATTTATGAAATCTTGAACTGTTTAAAATGTTCTAACTTCAATGGTGAACAGAAGCATACCCTTGGACAAGCTCCATAAGTTGAGGGTGCAACTCCTCGTCTCTTAGAACTTCTATTCTTCTTGATATTGACTGAACAGTGTGTATTGACACCTTCATCCGAGTATGTAGACTTCTCAATGCTGCACGAGTCTTATCGACGGAGGAAGGTTCGTCCCCTTTCTCATCCTGGCTCCGCAAATGTGCCATCCTCTTTTCATACTCAAGTCTTAACCGCTCACCTGCCTACAAGTAACAAATGCAGGCACGACTTACGTTAATCACTTAGATTAATCTGTTGGTACAGGTTTGTGACAGTGACAATATGATACCTTCACTTCTTTGTACAATTTCTTCTCCCATGTATACAATCTATCCAGAGTTGAGTGATGACTTCCAGACATGCTACTACAAGATTCTTCAGAGTAACAGCTGCTTGTATCATTGTCAAAGAGATCATCTATTGAGCTAGAGGAAGCAAGAAGGAACCGGGAAGATGATGACCGGGATGACGCAGATCGCAATAGTGCGACTGGATTTAGCATCTTCACTGCGTTACAAAATTCATTAGTAAGTAGAGTGAAATCTGAAATATTTTAAATAACTTCAGTTTTGGTTTGTAAAAGTGGTACCAGAAAGATCATTTGAGGTTGAGTATTGAGCTCGACTTGCCTCCAACATCCGCGAGACTTCCTGGGCAGCGCTACAGATCCCCAAGAACTGACTGTCAATATCTTTCATAGCCTCAACCAGACTCGCTGGCCTTCGGTTTAGATACACAGTGAAACCGGGTGTTTCCTCTGCATTTGCTACTTTGTTCCTCATCAGTTCCTTCTTATGTGTCTTGATCTCAAGGTCTACTGCATTATGGGGTTCAGATAAGTCTGCACATTGAACACCTTTGGATTGAAATGCCTTCAAATCTTGCTTGACATTGACCTCAGAATTCCCCGGGCGAGCACCTTCATTGGAGGCCATACATCTTTGATCATCTGAATGCTCGCATTCGTCATCTTCATCTTCTTCATCATCATCCTCATCAGATTCTTCTTCTTCCTCCTCCTTCCCCGGTTTGTTGTGCTTGTGCATTTGATCATGTCCTTGACACTCACCATCTTCCTCTTCTAGCTCTGGGATTCCTTCCTCCTCTCTTACCCTCTGTAAACTTGCCAATTCATCGTCAGTGACGACATTATCATAGTTACTCCGAGGCCGCGGATATGGATAGCTGTCAAGCGATGAGAATGGGTTCCAGAAGAAGTCCCACTGTGATGATTCTGGTTCCTGGGGTGACGGAGGTGGGTAGTTTGGCCTGTCATGAGATGCGTAATAAGATGTCCTCATTGGCTCCTGGGGTGACGGAGGTGGGTAGTTTGGCCTGTCATGAGATGCGTAATAAGATGTCCTCATTGGCTCCTGGGGTGAAGAAGGTGCATAGCTTGGTCTGTCATAAGGTGGCATGTAATAAGAATTCCTTACTGGCTCCTGGGGTGATGAATAGCTTGGTCTGTTGTAAGGTGGCATATAATAAGAAGAATTCCTCGCTGGTTCCTGTGGTGATGGAGTAACGTAGCTTGGCCTATCATAAGGTGGCATGTAATAAGAGGAATTCCTCACTGGTTCCTGGGGTGATGGAGCTACGTAGCTTGGCCTGTCATAAGGTGTATTGTAAGAAGATGGCCTCATCGGCGAGGAATTCGCATTGAGAAATCTATCTGTGCCACCATAGCTATCCATGGGGTAATGTGACTCAACACGAATCGTTTCCACAGGCCTTGGAGCCTCTTCAACTGACACTGCTGGGTTTGGTCCTGACCTCAAGTACTTTGCAACATGAACAGTCCTCTTCTCATATGAACCATAAGGAAGGCTGAGCATCTCTGGCTTGTGTTGCTTGACGGGAGAAATGAATGGGTCAAACATGAGCTCAAGGTGATCATCTGCAGCAACGAACCGCTGCAGGGCCATCGAAACGCATTTCATGGACTCGATGTAGGCAATGTGAGAGGACGCAAAACGATTGCGCTGTTCCAGTGCCTGCTTGATGAAGTCCCTCCTGTCCCGACACATCTTGACAGCCTCCTCATCTTCTAACCTGGAAGCAGCACATCCCATGTCTCTATACTCTTGTAGTTTCAGGAATATGTCATGCCCAGATCAGAACTTCTGAGTCTAACATGAGAGAAACAAAAAAAAGGAAGGTAACAGGTAAGTTTCTGCTTGAAGAAACCAGGTCAGCCAGATATCATGTGTTAGTTCAGAAATTACCTATTGTAGAATGATCAATTGTTGGTAACCTGTGCATTGCAGCTGAAACCAATTGGCACGTAGACGACTCGTACCAACCAACGATCTGGCAAGTTTCAGAGATTTCAGAAGCAAGCCAGATGATGAATACTCACTGTATGAAATCAAAATTTGTATTAGAAGGGAACTCAGACATAGGCTATTCACGAGCAACAGGCAGTCAGCAGAGTATTGGGATCTTAAAATCGACGACTTCACAAGCGAAAAAATCAGGCTGAAATCCAAGAGAACATGGAATGCAACTACTTCTCACAATCCCCAAAAAATTCTCTATTAAAAGGGGAGTGAGAGTTACAAGACTAAGAAAGATGCTCCTTTGCAAATGAAATACCCCACTGCAAAACATACCCCCCACATTTTTTTTGGTTAGCGGTATTCTTTCCTCCTAAAAAGCGGGCTAAAAAAGCAAGAAAGCTGGGAATATGATCCTTGGCCCAGCAAGACATGAATGGTCGTACTGCCTCCACTTGCATAATCATGGTTACAGTAAATGGACTCAGACAACTATAGTAAATTCAGTTCAGCGCACTGTGAAGATAAAAGAGTCAGGACTCAGGACGGTGCTGGGTGAAAATAATGAAACATTGGAGCTCCAAGAGACACTGTTTTACAAAGTGGAGTGATCTTAATGTCTATAAATCATAAGCAATCAGAAAAACACAATGCAGAGAGATCTTAGAGGTGAAACGAGGGGTCAGCCTCTGAGAAGTGCACAAGTACACATCACATCACAGACAAGCAAAACTGTTGGCTTTGGATGGACTATAGATAGATTCCCACGGCTCTACGGAGTGTGGTTGACTAATTATCTATAGTGTTTAGGCAGTGGGGCAAAGAAAAAAGATGTAACATGAACAAAATTACAAGGGAAAGCGGAAATCTGGGAAGACGATAATGGGCAATCCTGTAATAATCACACTCTCTTGGTAAAACTATCCAAAAGGAAAAGGAGGCACTGGCAGCATAAAACTAGTTTCAGTTCTCCAACCCAACGTTTAATTGCTCTTGCTAACCTGGGAGTGGAACTACGGAAGCGAATGGAAGAGCAAAGAATTCTGCGTATACAAAATGCAATTGGACAGACCACAGGCACAGCAGTGCTCACTGCATCCAGGTTAACCAATAATATATGTAAGAAATGGTGAAACTTGGACCCCCCAGCTAAAAATACAACACTTGCAGGGGAAGGAAAATCTGACTCTGAAACTTCCAGAACCAGCTGAACTGAAACATAAGAAATAAAAAAAAATCATGGACCAGAAATTGGAAGTAGGGTATCTGCTAGTATAAACCAGGGAAGAGGGGGAAACGAAACCATCTTTAGGTCACAAAAACAAAAGACAGAACAGTACAACAGTCGCAGTAAAAAAAAGCAGAACATCACAACTGTGGCAGCAATAATAATCATCAGGAAACGGCTCGATTCTCGTCTCTGCCGCATTAAAGAACAGGCAAAGAAAATAACACCGAAAAGATCGGGTGTGTGCACAGTACAGGAACAAACACATCATTCTGAAGTGCGGAGGAAGCAAAGGCAGGGAAAGAAACAGGGGAGGGAGAGATGCAGAGAGATGCAGAGGAAACGAGGGGACATACATAGATGTTCTTGGGAGCACCACTGGAACGGGAGGCACGAACGAACAAAATTCTCTCACCAGAGATCAAGAACAGCTCCGCGCGCGAGAACCCGCCCCCCTCCTCTCACTCGCTCACTGAGACGCGCTGCACACGACGCTTTCTCTCTCTCTACTTTCGCCCGAGGAAGGAAGAAGGAAGAGAAACCCACCTCTGGTCGTCCAACCGAATCAAATTCCGAACATTAAACAAGACGAAGCGAAAGGGAGAAGGGTGGGGACAAAAGTGGGAGGAATGCGCATACATACAGGCTAGACAAACCAGAGTTACCAAACGCGGATTAAAAATTATTAGGATCAGGGGGGGGGGGGGGGGGGGGCGGCTAGTATTACCTGAGATTGACTGAAGAACTTCTCGAGACCTATGTTTGTGTACAGGAACAAGGGGGACGGAGAAAGATTTTGGGGAGAGAGAGAAGGGAGGGGAGGACTGAGGAGTGTGGGTGACTGGGTGGCAGTGGCAGAGAGGAGGAAAGAGGGCAGAGGGTAGGGTGAGTGAGGCAACAACGGTCAAAAGACTTGAAAGGGGGAGGATTCACCGAGAGGGGAGGGGAGAGAAAAGCGGAGAGGGGGTGGGCCCGGGTGGGGGTGGGGTGGTTATTATTTCCCAATAATAATAATAATAATAATACTCATTTATTACTTTTTTTGCCGTTGTATCGAAATTGGTCACAGGAAGCTTGTTCGTGCGTTTGAGGAAGCTTCCCGTCTACTCCATGGAGTATGTAGGGAGAGAGAGAGAAGATTGATTTTTGTGTGTGTTGTGGCTAGGTGGGAAAATTCATGGCGTTTGGAGGTATGCAAGACGACAGCAGTTATTACGCTGCGCAATGGAAACCGAAGTACTACGTATATATACGACCGACCATAACGCCAAGTCTTGGATCGTTCTGAGAAAGTAGCTAGTAGGAATCGGGTGGTTCCGTCGTCTTAATGGACCGGTTCTCGAGAAAGAAGAAGAAGGTACTGTATGTGACGTACGTACCGTGACGGTGTGAGTAATCTCTACGACTGTGAGTTGTTCTAGTAGGAGGATCAGTATCATCAGAATGTGTAAGTGTAACCAGTCACGTACGTCAAGCTGTTACATTGTCACGTCAACCTGCTCTGCTTCGATCGATCTGCAACCTCGGCTCTGGCTAGCTTCCCGTGGCGCTCACGCCAGGTCTGGCAACAAGGCCGGCGACACATGCCTCGGTGTTCGTGCTTCGGAGAAATCGCTCCATTTTAGCTAGAGACGGTTAAGGTCGGTTTACCAGCATGTCCCTTTTCACCGAGACCTACTTTTGTGGCACAAACTTGTTGTGATGATCAAGCACAAGCGGGGGTGTTGGGCGTTGGGTTCGGCCTTCATGCATGCATGCATGCGTGCCGCTCTACACGCTGTGTCACACATCTCGCGTTCCCCATCTACCAGCGCCAACAAAACCCCTTACAAAGCGCCTTTTTGAACAAAATAACCAAAGGAGCGACTTAACCCTCTTCACCTTCTTCTCTAGTGGCTCCTTCACGCCGAAGAATTACGAGCAAAAACCGTGTGACCGGAGAGAAGAAATATTTATTGGAGCCGATAATAACGTGATCGATCTATCACTGCATGTGGCGACCTGGCCGCCATGCAGCTAGCCCCTGCACGTATGCATGCATGCGTAAGGTGTGAACCCCACACAACAATTCCATGCTAGGGAAAAAAAATTATACGGGCTCAACTGCATGCTCAAGAGAATAGATGCTCCACGCATTACTATCTTTTGAGGTGTTCTTGCTCAATTTCACATGAAGGTTCCTTAGATGCCTGTGCACTAACTATAGTAGCAGTAGCTAGTGGCTTCTACTATTATTTTCCAGCACAAGGAATAATAATCCATGTGCATGTGTTATTTAATCCGTACTAAAACATGGAGGAAGTAAAAGAGTATCGTAGCATCGACGGCATCAGGTGCGAGTTCGATCGAACCTGGCGACGACGACGACGAGAAAGTTCGTGTTGCATGCTAAATGAATGAAGCTGATCTTCGGACGACAATTGTGACATGACATGGAAGAAGAATGTTTTCTATCTCGCTCCAAAGCGGTCTGGAAAGGGCCTCCTCTATGGCAAGGTATGGACGGGGACGAGCGTGCATGGGAATTTTCAAAAAGATAAAGCATGGTTTGTTGGCATGCATGCCTTCCTCTCTGTCTACTGCTCTGGATGGTAGACGAACAAAAGCAAAAGAGATAAAGATTCCTCCTCCGCATGTCCTTGCTCTTGCTAGCAGCTTGATTTTTTTTTCTTCACGCCCTTTTTCCACGACTTTATATTGCCCTAGAAGATGCTTTTAGATTTCATCCAAAACCCATGACCCTATGGTCGAAAAACTACGATCCTTGTTTATATCTTTTAATCCTCTTTGCAAAAGGAAACTAGGCAAGATGAAAATGTTGCTAGCTAAAAGATGGACTTTTCACCCGGTTATTATCTCACTTAAAGATAGCCCTTTTGCTCGGTTGTCTTGCATATTCATTGCAAAATTGTGCACATGAGAAATGATTAATGCATAGATTTTCCAAGGAAAAAAACGAGAACGAAGAACAAAATCATTTGAAAAGATTGTCTAAAACTAACTCTGAATCTATAGGATTTAAGAGCTTATTAAGGGCCTCTTTGAATTGGAGGATTAGTTCATAGGAACTTTCTGATGAGTAAAATTCTTAGGAATTTGTGTATGACTGAAAATCCCGTAGGAATTTCTCCTAAGCAACCCCATTGCACTACATTTTATAGAAAATTTGGTATCTACTCAGACCTCTGTCTAAGAATCCTTTGTTTTTCCGGTGACAAAATCAAACAAACTTCCATGGATATGAATCATGTAGAATTGGAATTAATCCCTGTTTTTCCTATTCCTGGGTTCTTTTTATAATCCTATACATATTGATGAAGCCATAGCTCACACACGCAGAAATGCCACAATGTGCATGCTAAAACAAGACAAGCAAGGTCTTTCCATTGAATAAGAACTCGCACTATTTTCTAATCTTTTGCGTCCATCTCCTTCTTGAAAAGAGAACAGAGAATTCCATATGAATTTCTCCTAAGAAATCCTTTGCACTGAATTTCGTAAAAAAAAATTGATATCTACTCGAACCTTTGTCTAAGAATCCATTATATTTCACTGACAAAATCAAGCAAACTCCCATGCATATGAATCATGTAGAATTCCGATGGGCATGACATCCGTGTTTTCCCTATTCATGAGTTTTCTTATAATCCTATACATATCGATGAAGCCATAGCTCACACACGTGGAAATATCACAATGTGCATGCTAAAACAAGACAAACAAGGTCTTTCCCTATTCCTAGGTTCTTTTATAATCCTATACATATCGATGAAGTCATAGCTCACACACGCAGAAATGCCACAATGTGCATGATAAAACAAGACAAACAAGGTCTTTCCACAGAATAAGCCCTTGCACTATGTTCTAATCTTTTGCGTCCATCTCCTCCTTGAAAAAGAGAACAGAGAATGGAAAAGACCAGTTCTTCATCTCATACCAAGGAGCACTTGGCCAGACCCTCTAGCTGCAGCCCTGAAGTCTGCTTAGGTCGAGTTTGATACTCTGTCACCGGAGCAGCATGCGAGATGACAAGCACAAGGAGCCGATGCATGCTTTTTCCCAAAGTCTCACGGGATCAGAAGAGGACACATGATTGCCAGAAACATGGCCAAAATTTGTCTGTCTGCCTGGGTGGATTAATTTACTGCTGCTGCTGCTGCTAGATCCACGGCGCAGTAGTACAGGTCTAACCTTAATCAAATGCCCTGCTCTTAGGACGCAGCAAGAATCTTAACTTGCTCTTTTCATCAGTACCATGTGGACCATCCGTCACGGTGAAAATACTATATAAGTAGGAAAAGAAAGACTGGAATTTTTCTAAGAGAGAGAGAGAGAACTACACTGAGCACTGTCCAATCAAGCACATGCACGCTGTACCTTCAGTCCACTAGTAGTCAACTTGTCATCCATTAGGGATTAGGCTCCCTTTTTGTTGTAACAGTACTTTTTCTGTTTCTTAACATAGTACTTTTTTCTGTTGAAAATGCAATTACCAGTACTGATGTACTAGAGATGGATTTTTCTACTAGGATCAACCGGTTCAAATGATCTGAAAACCTGACATGGGAAAAGGCTGACATGGTTTTTCTTGTTTACTTCTGTCGTCAGTAAACCACCAGAGGCTTTGCTTTGCATCCATCTGCACGGGTTTATGATAGCATAGTGTTACTGTGTCTACAACCGGAGCTACCTGTAGAGCCTAGCAAATAGTGGTAAATCTGCTCATGTTGTGCTAGTGTTATTTCTCTACCTTCTGATGCATGTACTGTATAGCACTGGCCTATAGACTGCAAGAAGTTGGAGAGCGTACTGTGCACACACAGCTCACCCACAGCAAGAAGTCCAAGGCTCCATGTATGACCGCTCATGGCTACAGGAACCAAGATCCAAATGCAGCAGTTTACTCTGTACTTGTCCAGCGCATATTGTGTGTAGTACTACTAGTATTTTTTTCAAGCTTACTGTTTTTCATACCTTCCAAAGCTACCATCTTAAATCGAACCACCTCCATTTCTTCTCTCGAGGAAAAATAAAAACTGTTCTTCATCTGTTCCTGGCGAAGACTGTAGACTGTAGAGTAATAAATAGGAAAATATCAGACACAATAAAGTATGTCTGCTCTCTCTCTCTCTCTCTCTCTCTCTCTCTCTGTGAGTCAGCCAGCACTGGAGAATGGCTACGCCTGCCTTCATCACATGACCTGCTGCGTCCAATCGGTACATATACATGGCAAGTATCTGCATTACACCGAGGAATTACTGTTGCCAGATGCCATCACGGTCAGATGGGGCTAGCTACTACTACTGTGATGAGAAAGTCCCAGCAAGGTTTCCAAATCGGCAGGTGAAGACGCATTGCGATATACTAGTAGCAAGGCTAGCAGTGGTACTGGTCAGTGTGACACTGTCAATGTCAAAGTGGTCCATGTACTATGTAGAGAGAGACTTGAGAGAGATGAATCTGGCTGCGTGCACAGTGAAGTTTTATGGCGCATGAATTGCAGGGCACAGTGAATGACCAGCAGTTTGCTTACTAGGAGTACACTGCATGCATGGCACACACACACATACACAGCCACATTCATGACCCCCACCATTGATGGCTTGTGGCAGCAAGCAGGAAATTTAGTGGTGTGAGGGCCATTTGCTGTGCTCATGAGCTTTGGCTGATGCTGGTTGTGTGTGTGATGATGCAGGAACATTTGAGCTGCTTCACTTGCAGGACAGGCCCACCAGCAGTCAGACTATTCAGCTGAGGAACTGGCTTTCAGGGCCCACTGTCCCAGGCCCCAACATGAGACAACATCTGCAAATCTAGCTGAGTTTTTCATTCACAGCTTGCATCGGTGTCCAGAATTTACCGGTTGGTTTTTTTTCGAGTTTTAGCCAGTGGCTTACTAGTTACTACCATATGCCGCTATGGAATGCAGAGCAACGGAATGGGGATGTAACACCAATCCCTCTTTAGGTGTTACACCTTTAGTATAAACATCTTTTTTGAACCTAGAATGTACATATCATAAGGAAGACGATGCTATCAGCTCGAGAGCAGCCGTGCTCGTCGGCTCTGCAAACGAACCAGACGAACCATATCCATCAACAGGGGAACAGGATGGGGGATCCGTCCCGCCGCAGCTTGTTCTCGGAGAGATCCAGCTTGCTCATCTTCTCCTCGCACCACAGAAGCTGCTCCTTTCTGAGCTTTGCCATCCTCAGCACCCTCGACACCACCTTGATGTCGGTCAGGGCAAACAGCAGCTGGACTTCCTCCATTGTGCCTGGCCAGGTCTTGCTCTTCCATCCCTTTTTCTTCTTGAACAGCTCTTTCACCTTCATCTCCTTCTGCGGGTTCCGTCATATGCGTTAGCAAGCAAACAGTATCACGTGAACAAATTCCACATATTTTCAAGGTAACAACTACCATATCCGTGCAAATAAGCTTCAGACATTTGTTTCATATTTGATGGACTCTGTAAGCATAACAAGTGCATTACGAAAAAATGCATTCAACTACTAGCTAGATTTCTATCGTATCATCATTGAAGAAAGAGATCGTATCTAGACAAAGGCAATGGAAGGTGGTTACAACGACCAGAAAAATACCCGGTGATACACAGAATTGATATTCGCAGCCTTATAAGGACGAGCTATTAAGTCTAACCTTATCGAGAGAGGATTGAACTTGCTGAACCGAACTCCCGGTATGGCCATGAACACTCATGAGGGCACTACTCTTTTTCTTGTCTTTCTTCAGGAAAAGACGGAACGTTAAGATTGACTCCTCTAATAATTTGATCAGGTCAGATGCGAAGATTGATGGTTCCATCTGGTCTTCATCATTATCTTTCCTTTCTGGAACTGAATAGATAAAATAGGAATGAAAAGCAATGTAACATATCAAAATGAGTATGGCAGTAAGTATACAAAGAGATGTCAAGAAGTATGGTATACAGGCAGTAGTAGAAGGGTTCTGTAACGGTCTAATTAAAACAAAGTTATTAGAAAAACTTATTTCCCATGCCAAAGTAAGGAACAGAAGCTACGGCACAGCAAAAGCAGAAACACGAGGAGTTTATTGCACTAAGGACTTGCCTTTACTGGAAGATCAAATCGAATCAGATGAAGGATTTTTGTTATCAGATTTTACGCACTACACATTGCAGATTCGACAGTATAGCAGCAAGAATTCATCGCTGATCTAGCCAAGCACTATGGGAGAAAAAAATACTTAGTTTCAAGTTAATAGAGTTTATAACCAAGTCCTACGGTCAATCCAGACTGACAAAAATCTTGGAAGTTATATACAAACAATGCGGAAGTCATGGAAATGGCAACAAATATATCTTAAATTTGCTAGTAGAGTGCTATTAAAACTTCTGTTCACCACTTCATTTGCAAGAAGAATGGATCTTACTTCTTCTGTTTCACCACTTTCAGTCATAGGCTGAGCACATGTATGGATCAAAAAGGTAAGCAACATGTGACCCTTAAGGTTCAGGTTTTACCATCTTCAACATAATTCAGTGATGTTATATAACTGGCTACTGCTAAAATTTCCTTGGCCCAGATGAATGTAATAAAACAGAAACGAACCCAGATTTAACAGCCGTACATTATCGATCATTAATGGTGCCAGTGTACAGAAGATTTGATTGGATTGTAGCATGTGCATTGTGTGTACCCATTGAATGATAATCTATTTACTGTCCTATTCACCTAGTACTAGCCAAAGAGAACCACAGTCGAAATAACCTGCAAAGGGACACACTCTGCAACTCATTTAATATGACAAACACAATACATGCGTGTAAAGTGTAAACAAGACTCCAAGATATACTACCCATTCCCCTACAGCATAGTAAACCTTTCCACCTTGATTAAAGACTGTACAGGAAATAAGACCAACAGAAGTTGCTGCCAGTTACTCCTGGGTGGCATATTTCCATGCATAGAACAGCATAACACACATGGGTGCACGTGTACCCTTTATGAACAGTAAAATCAGAAAAATTGCTCAATAAAATTAAAAAAATACGGCATAAATCATGTGTGTAGAGAATATATGCAGGTATGTACTCCCTCCGTTCCAAAACACATTGAACTGAAACCGCAACACTTATTTTGGAACAGAGGGAGTACATATCAAGTTTGAAACTAAACTAGAGAAGTATGTAACTTCTGTAAAAAAAGCAATGTGTTCGTGTAACAGTACAAGGACCGGATTTTTACTGTGCAAAAAATACAAAATTCCATTCTCTTTTTTGTGTAGGCCACATACTATCGTACATTTTCTTGAAAATTTACACGAGTAAGTATCAAGGTAATATGTACCTGCGTGATTTATTTAAAAAAAATTCTGAAACTTTGAAATACAACTTTTGAGATTCTTCAAAAATCAGGTCCACCAACACTCCAAGACCCATGTTCTCCTGGGTATTCCCGATATAACTTCCTAAATATCGACACGGTTCACAGAATAAACTCTTGAGCACTAATTTATGTTGAAGTATATTTACAGCAGGCAAGAAAATTTGAATATTATTTTGGGAGACCAAATCTAAACATATGTCATGGGCTACCACATGACAATATGATCTTCATGTATCCAATCTAAACAGAAATAGTAAACAGATATCGGAGCCAATGTTTGACTGCACTTAACCTGAAATGGCATCAGTTTCCATGTACTAGAGGGAATACTAGGAAACAAATACAACCATATGCACCTACGGGTTTTTAATATAAGAGGTATTTGAAAAGGAAACTATTAGGCGTGGCTGAAAGCCTGAGATAGACTAGTTGTCATCTAAAATCTCAACCATACCAAGAATGACCATCCAATCTGTTACTCAAATACGGACTATAAACTATTGACTGAAACGTCCAAGCTGTCACTGAAATATGGACTATACCAACATAGAAAAAACATGCCGGACAGTGTTAGATCATAAATTAATCTCATGTCAGAAATGTGAGTGGTTCTCTGTTCTTAGTCACTTACCTACAGTCAACATATCCAGAAATGATTGTACGTTCACTACTGGTATTCTTTAAATACATCCTATTACCACATTCATGTACCAATGGGCAATACCAGTCTACCTGATCAGATACAATGTAATTAACAATGTAATCTAGTTATATAAGAAAAGAACGGGTTGACCTGATCACCTGATATAAGATGTACCAGTAACAAAAGATCAATATTTCAGGTGCATGACAAGATAAAAATCACTAAAACAAGCAAAAAAAATGTGCATAGTCGTATGTTGTGTTGCATGGGAGCATCCTACGGCAAATGATACATAATTTATTCAGAAGAAGAAGATCGCATCCTACTTATAGTACTTTCAATGCGACTAAAAATAGGCAGTTGTACCTCTAGATCAGCAACGTATTTATGCCCTGTGATGTTTTCAATTGGCAAACAAAGGTGTAACGTGTACAGCCGATCAGGGTGTGTATTTGTGATAGTTTGAGCTTGTCACTACATATATCGGAAATCAGAAGGCTAAGTATAATTTTTTTGTTGTCATTGTGCAGTCCATCAGAAATCTAAAACAATATGCTGAATCATAGCCAAGCAAACATAACAGCTATTAAAACACGTTGAGATGTGGCAACACAAGTTGCTCAATAATCAAGTAAATCACCGAGAGTACAAGAATAAATTGCACTTCCATCAACAGTGAATTTTAATGTCAAATGATAGGATGCAGTTGTGTCAAAAATGCAATAACTATAATACAAGGTATCATACCTTGAAAAGTGGGAACCTGAAGCAACTTAGACAAGGCACTCCGGGAACGTGCATAGACCTGAACTCGTGAACCTTGCTCAAATGGTTCATTCTCAACAAATCTCTGCAACAGAACCTGGAACTGCTGAAATGCTTGAGCAGCACAGCTATAGGTGGTAGGGTTCTCAGGTTGTGCTGCCAGTATCAGACTCAGGTGCATGTACGTACAATGAATAGCCTCCCAGCTTAAGGAAACATGAGCAACATATGCAGTCTCGAGTATTTGGTAAGGGTCATCCTCGGTTTGCTGCTGCTGAAGATGCTCACAGTCCTCCTGAAGTTCATCCCTCCTTTTGAATGAGAGACTGCGCAAGGTTGATGCCAATTTGGATGCAGATCTAGGCGACTTTTTTGAGATGTTGAATGACCCTGGAAAATTTATTTATCAACCATTAGAAAGTTGAAACTTGAAAGGCATGGTTTTATGGATTAAATGCACTCTATAAAATAGCAAACAAATCGTCTAATTTGATAAGATGTTCTACATGCATAAGACAAGCAGTATTACACAAGAAAGAGGTGGAACCCTCAAGTCCCAAATAACAATCTGATAAGCAGCAACATCCTTCCTATTTCTAAAGGTTTGAGTTAGTGGTGAGTTCACTCGCCTGCTCTAATCTTACGTGTGGGACCTTTTGCAAAAAAAATAGAATGAAATAACTTTTACCATCTAACCGATACCAAGAGTATGACAAAAATAGACAGATGGTCTACTAAAGTAGCCTGGAATCCTTTTCCTCGTGATTATTCCATTCGCCATCTTTCTTCCCTAGCCGCGGCTCTTGCCACCTCTCCTCTCTAATTGTAATCTTCCAAAAGGTCTGAACTATGACCCTCCTTCAAATTTTCCAATGCCTCTCCCATGGCCCCTTCAATTGCTACAGTACTGTGTCGACGACATACCCATCTATGCCTTTTCACTTTTTGCTCTCCACAGAAAATTGAAAAGTGCTGTGCTTCTATTTTCTTTTTCTTTTGAGAGGATTGTCGTGTAGTGGAACGCGTAAGAGGACTAAAAGTGGGGTGAAACCCGAAAAATTTGTAAATGGTATACAAGTATACAACACAAATCAGGACGAAGCCTAAGTATTTTAACTGGTATTAAATGTTGGATTGTTTTTCAGGTTTATGAGCACATATTGGTTTATTTTTTATTTGGTCCAACGCACGTGACTTTTCTAGTATGCAGAAAAGGAAAAGCACATGACATATGTTTCAAGTGCAAGGAGAAAGGCGACAAAAGATCTATGGAGGCAACCTACACTCAGCAGCAAAAGAGTGAAAACCATGAAGTTGCTCAAACATTGAACTGCCAAAGATGACAACAATTATCATTCCAGATTAGACCGTCATTTCATAAGAATTCTACATATGATTGGTAATCCAAACTCGTAAGACGCTAAATCACCATTTATTTTTTTTAGAATCTATCATAATACAGAAAAAACAGTGGACGGTGCACAGAACTGGACGGGCTGAATAGTGTAGAGTTATGTAACAAATAAAGAGCAATAACTGAATGATGTTTCGAGACTAATACGGACAACTAGATATAGCATGAACAAAGTGAAATAGACATTGCGTGGCATTCAAACTTGACATGCTAAAACCCTATTCAGCCACATACAAGATATACTAAAATGGTGTTGTATTTTTCACCTGAATCCTTTAATATCTGTGTAATCGTCTTATCAAACACCACCATTCTCTGGCAGTACTTATCATACAGCGAGTCAAAGCCGCACAACGGGAAGCCTTCGCCGACGTCGGACTCCATCCACTCTCTAGAGCTGCTCCCTTCTTCTTCCTCCCCCTCATCGTCCCCATCCTCCTCTAGCTCTGCATTCTCATCCTCAGGGATGAGCACCATGAAGCTGCCCTTCTTCGCCTCCTTGAGCCTCCGCTTCACCTCATTCGCGATGTCATCCTCCTCATCCTCTTCCTCCTCCTCCTCCTCCCCATACTCCTCTCCCCCATTGGCCACACCGGCCCCTGCCGCCGCTGCCGCTGCCTCCTCAGGGTTCTCCCCCGGGATGTCACCATGTGAAGCCACATTCCGGGCGTTGGCATCCTCGTCGACGTCTAGGACCTCGCCCTCGCCTCTGGCGCTCTTCCGGGCCTTCCCGAACTTCTTGAGCTTGAGGAAATCCATGAGTCGGGGAAGGTCCTGATGCCCCAAACCGAAACTGGGGTTCCCAAAATGATTCTCCCCTTTGCCTTTTCCCCGATCCAAAGGCCGCTCCCTTTCGCCTACCCTGCAAAAACAAAAGGCATAGCGATCCCCCAATGGGTAAAAAAGATCGAGAAGAACCGGAGATTTTTTTTAAAAAGGAAATGAAAAGGAAGACCTTGCTAGAACCCTAGCAAATCAGCCGCGCCCCGGTTCAGGTGCAGGAAAATACCTCGAGAAATGGAACTATTCCCCCAGCACCAGCAGCACCTCGCGGGATCGACCGATCCCCCGAGAAGAGAGCAGCGGCGGCTCAGAAACAAGATCCACGGACCGAACCCCCGGAGAGCCTCGGGAAAATCCCCCTCGCGGTCCTCCACGAATCAGCCGCGAGGAGGGATGGTCTCTCTGTTCCGTTGCTGATTCTGATTCTGATTCTTCTGCTGCTGCTGCTGCTGCTCGTGAGCCTCGTGACTCTCTGTGGGTGGAAGAGGTGGGCGGGCGGGATTCGGGACTCGCGAGGGAGGTTTAGGGAGTCGGCGTTGTACTAGCGCGGCGCGGCGCCGACCTTCTTTTTTTTTTTTGGCCTGGCTCGAATGGTGACCGCGGGGTTAGGAGGGGTTTAGGCTTTGAATCGGGTAGGGGGTGTACTGCTTTACAGAGAGTGATTAGGATGGTCAAAGGGGGAATGGGAGGTGAGGGAGGTGTCTGGGAGACCGTGCGTAGGGGTACGACGCTTGTCGTCGTCTCGTCTCCGCGATTAAAATACCAGCACTGCGGCATCTGCTGCCACTCCAAGTGAGACGTGCCACATGCTTTTCTTTTTTTTCTCGAACGGTCTGATTTTACTAATCACTCAAGACAAACAAAAGGTGAAAAAACTAGTAATAAGAACAGCAGATCTCGTTCATTAGCCAAAAGTTTTATAAAGATACTTTGACGGCGTGTTTAGTTTGGATGCAAGACCAAGGTGTTGATTGGTATACGAGGAGTCAAGCTGAACCCGCAATGCTTATTAAAGCACTGCCGAGCCAACGGCATCTCCACGGGAAGATCAAATCCGTCGGACCGTGTTCTGATCGGTCCGTTTGGATACGTGGGACGTGCGCGACGACGTTTCGGTACGATGATCTATCCGGATCGACTCATTCGTAACCCAAATTCGAGGTGGGTCTGTCAGGACACACGCAGACGCAGACTGGCCCGGTTAAAGTCATGCAATGAAACTTTTTCTCTCGGGTTTGTCTGTCCGATTTTGTCCATTTGGGTCAGGCTGCTGGCGCAGCTGGCCGGACAGGCTAGACTATGACCCAAATGCCGGTGGTTCAACCCAAATGGACCGTTTGGGTCGTTCATTTGGGTCTCCCTGTTAAGGATGGCAATTTTACCATGGGTATGGGTACCCACGGGTATCGTACCCGCATGGGTAGGGTATGGAAACACTTTTATACCCATGGATAATACCCGTACCCTACCCATTAAGTCACGGGTACGGGCACGGGTGTAGAATTGTAACCATGGGTATACCCATACCCTGCCCGTTTAAACTAACATGTCAAACTTACCTATAGAGTTTGAACCTATGCGGCCGAGAAGCCTAGGGACGAGTATGAGATTTCCACTTCTAAACTTTAATTTGATACTTTCATGTACTCATCTATTATTAGTAAGTAGAGATTTTTTTTTTCAAATAATCTATTGATGAAAGTAAAAATTTGAATAACTTATATACTATTGGATATACCCATCGGGTACCCAATGGGTACCGGTACCCGCCGGATATGGATATGGGTAAAGTTTTATACTCGCGGGTACGGGTATGGGTAAGCTTTTGTACCCATTGGCTACACGGGCATGGGTATGGTATTGCTTTACCCTGCCCATACCCTGCCCATTGCCATCCTTACTCCCTGGTGGGAGATGCCCTTATGAGCCTAGCAAAGCGCGGACTCCGGCATCAAAGCCACATATTCAAGTCGAGCACACTCACTTGCCCACCTTTTGAGGTAGATCTTGTTGTACCATGGGAACGGGTTATACGAGGTCTACATCCCCAAGGTGGATGAGTGGGTACACTCGGGCTACTAGCACCCTGACAACCATGGAGGCCCGGCAACTTCATCCACAAGAACGATGATGACCCTATTATCGCCTACACCCGAGTCTTGGCGCTCAGGGGTGGGCTGTCACCTCTATCGCCAGCTACCCACCATTGCTCAAGGGGCCGGCCCCAACTACACTTGTGCGACAAAAGAGGCTCGACACGTGCACGGCGAGCATGCGGGGGGATGTGTTGGAGTCAGGACCGCCCACGATAAGACACCTCGACGAGACCGTGGTGGAACGTGTCCCACGACACTTATAGTCTTGATGACCTGTGTCCTACCACGCGCTGCGTGGCAGGGCATGCGTGCCTCGACGCTTCGCCACCCCCTTGACCCTATAAAAGAGAGACCAAGGCAGCTCAAAAATGGGTTCAATCCCCATGCTCCATACACCATAGGTGAGTAGAGGAGCAACCCTAAGCCGAGCTTTCCCTAGCTCTCCTCGAGGATGCTCCAGGGACCTTTATATAGGCGTTTTTAGATCAAACCAAGTCAGTGGGCGAAAGATTGAAATGAATAGGACGGCTGAGGACCAAAAGAGATTATGTGGCACGTGGAGTGCGGCAGGCCATGCCACCTGGTCTCTTTTGGGCCTCCTAGTCTCTCTCGTGAGGTCTAAGCACTCCAGATCATCCTTCTTCGTGAAAAATTGACGTTCTCGAAATCTTAGCTCCGTTTGACTTTGCTTAGGTCCCCAACAAATAAAAATACAAAAAAAGGATTTTCCTATCCTGCAGAGTTATAATCAAAATAAAAGAGATCATCTATAAATCTCCAAAACTCAATATAAAACATGGATATAACATTATATATGTTGCAAATATGTGAGAATATGTATCAATAAACTGTAAAGTTTATGTATGCTTAGTTTATGTATGCATTTTACAAGCATCATCTGCTCACACCCCCATCGTCTAATTTATAATTGTAGCTTTCAACGTGTATATGGACGATGAATTGGGTCACTTAAAACCCTATTTGATAAAGATTTGGGAAAAAAATAAGAAATGTATGTCATCAATCCCCTAATAAATAATTCTCGATTCGATCTGTCTTCCTAATGTTGATAGTTAGCTAGCATTTTTTGTTTGGGGAAATATAAAAAAGAGAAGACGAGCTTACCTCTGGCTATTCTAGGAAACACAAGATTCCTGAGAATAAGGACCTTCCATCCACCGCGCTGCTCACTCATCAGCCCACGACAAATGTGGACACAACATGCGACATCAAATGGGCCCGCGTTAGAGAGCGGGCGGGATCAATGAGCAGGCACAAAATCTTGATTGTGAAAGGCAATGTATCTCCTTGCACCCACGAAAGCGGGTTGGGTAGAGGTTTTCGTCGCCGTCGGGCTAGGATTCACGCAAAGGAGAGAGTGAATTTGTGAATTTGGACACCACATATTGCCTATGGTTTGCCCTTTGCCATGCGTATTGCTGAGTTGGCGCTTGGGGTGACAGATGAGTACTGATAGGATGGACCCAACCGTCTCCCTAATGGGACACTTGGCAGTAAATTTGGTCCGGGAAAGCGAAAGATGAGGTTTTCCTTGAACGGGCCCTTCTTGATAGTTGGCTCCCGTACTAATTACATGCAAGTGGCTAATTCTCTTTGGAGCGTGGCAATTTGTGTGTCTATGAAGGGGACTCCTTCTAACTATGGGGATCTATGGATATTCAAGGACCTTCATCGATATTCACTTCTTACTCTTCATTTTTGGGACGAATATGGTCTTCTAGACCAGTTTGGTGATTTTTCATCTGCAACTATCAACGTCTGGTCTCTCAAGGAGGAGCGGCGAACACGGTCTTAAGGTTGAGGACTAAGGACATCTTGAGGATTTCATTTTAATTTTTGTTTTCCTTCGGGTGATTTGTAATGTCATATTTTTTTTTTTTGAGAATTCACTAGCCTTTATTACTCAATAATGTTTAAAGGGATACAAAGACCATCAGGGGGCTGTAATAGCCAGAGCCGTCGTCCAACACTAGAAACTGCACTACGAGCCAGTAAATGAGCTTCAGAATTTGATAAACGATTTTCATGCCTAAACGATTTTCATGCCTAAACAAGACCTTGACAAAGTCGTGCTCGGTCTCCTTGATATCCTGGAGGACCATCGAGTATGTGCCCCCATAGGTGCGCTCCATAATATTGATTACCTCCTGACAGTCTGTTGCCACCACAAACATCTGGATATCAAGATCTGCCGCTAGCGCCAAGGCCTCCCTGCACGCCATAGCCTCTAGGACAGCAGGATCAGATATGCCCTCGACCGCCATAGTCATTCAACTGATGCTTTGAAAGTCTTAAACGAGGTGATGTGTTTATCTGTCTTTCCTCATTGCATTCCTGGTAAAAAGGCGGAGAACACAATCAAAACTGCTAGCCAGCGTTGCAGCCCCGAGAAAGGACCCATCCGCTGCACGACATATCTCTCCCACCGATCCCCCACTAGACCGCGCCACCGCCGCATCAACATTGATCTTTGAGAAACCTTCTGGGAGGTTTCCACTTGGGGTGGTGTGAATCCACCGCCTTCCCCTGTGGTTTGTTGGGGATGGATATTGCAAGATCTCGGAGATAGTTGTCAATGAACGAATGTGTCGACAAAGGACTCGGAAACTCATTGTCGGAAATCACCTTCCGTTTTGCATACCATATCGCCCAAAGAGTCACACAAACTCGGGCAAACTCTTCTCTTGATAGGGACTCCATCAAGGTAAACAACCACAACTTTGTCGAGCTGATCTTAGTCCTACACACATCTCGGTTATCATTTCATCTGATAATGCCCACACACATCTCGCCAAGGTACAACTTATCAATGAGTGTCTCCATGAATCCGGTTCGCCGCATACCGAGCAAGCTACCCTATCAGCCATGTGGCGATGGGGTCTCACGTCACCTGTAGGTAATGACTACTGCGCCAGCTGCCAAAGGAAGATGCGCAACTTCGATGGGACTTGAGTTTTCCAAAGCTTTCCCTCCTTCACCGTATCAGAGCTGGCAACACGGCCATCAAGCCAATCCTCCCTTCTCATCTTGGTGGTTACTAGCAATTTGTACACTGATCGTACTGTAAGAATGCTAGTCTTCTCATAGTGCCAAGCCCAAACATCCTTTGTTCTTCTTGTACTTGGGGGAATGCCTCTTATAGGTTCATAATCCATTGGCAGAAAGAATTGAGCCAATCGATATGCACGCCATGTTGTTGTTGTGGCATCAATAAAGTTAGACACCAACTCGGGTGGATCATCACCTTGGCACGGGAAGGGTCTCAACAGGAAATTCCTCGGGATCCAGCTAGTGTTCCATGCATGTGTTGAAGCACCATTACCGATCCTTTTAATCAAACCCTGTACCATAACATCACGTCCATCCACAAGTGCTTGCCACACCTAGGATGGTGAAGACCCTAGTGAAGCATTGAGGAGATCTGTGTCCTAGAAGTAGACTGCCTTCAGAACTCGTGCACTCGGCGCCTGAGGGTTCTCCAATATACGCCACGCTTGTCGAGCAAGCATAGACAAGTTGAACAACTCGGTATCTCTGAAACCACGACCTCCAACAAACTTTGGTGAGCACATAACCTCCTAGAAACCCAGTTTGTTTTCCTTTCACCATTCTTGATTCCCCACCAAAACCCTCTTAGGAGAGAGTTGATGTCTGACATAACCCACGAGGTAATCTGAAACAGAACATCGAGAACACCGGGATAGCTTGTGCCACTAATTTGATAAGCACCTCCTTTCCCCAGAAGCAAAAAGTTGGTCCAGCCACCCTTGAACTTCTTTCCAGACCCTGTCCTTGAGATATTTGAAAGCTCCTGACGAGGATCGATCTCGTCAATGCCCATTGTTATGAGCTTGGGTTTTGGAGAAGATGGGGATGCTGGAGATCGCGGAATGTTTAGCAAACAAGCAACACGGGGACATGAGGTTTACCCAGGTTCAGGCCCCCAGAGGGAAAACCCTACTCCTGCTTGTCTGCTCTTGATTATGGCGGAACCGAAAGTTACAGGGGTGCGCAAATGCAATCTGGCGTGGAGGTGTGTATGCGGTGGTATGAAGTGCCCTCCTCGCCGTGCCCTCCTATCCTTTATATAGAGTTAGGCAGGTCCCGGGCACAGATCAAGTCGGTTACAGGTTTTAGGGTTAGCCCCTTTGAATATTCTAGTCTTGCTCTCCAAGGATCCGAAGGCGTCATGGGCCCGGGCCACCCGAAAGTCTTCATGGGCTGGCGCATATTCTCCTGGGCCTTCCTTGGGTTGTACTAGGTATGCTAAGGTCGTGTACCCGTAGGGTATAACCATGTCAGTAGCCCCCGAGTGTTCAGTCGAATCGTAGATTCGGCTGAGGACTCTTCAATCTTTCGGGTGCAGCTATCTCTGTTTGTTTAGAGAATGATTTGAGTGTGTAGGGATTGTTGATGCGTGTGCCTGACTTTCCCGACGGATCAGGGTCAGTTAACTGTATTAGGACAAAACAACACAATCTTTTTCAGATTCGAGTCTCTCGACTCGAACCCGGAACATATGCTGGCATAATTCGACCCAGGCCACGGAGGACTTACAGGAGTGGAATTCCAGTAAATTTTAAATGATGCACCCAACGCGTCCATCAGGATTTTTTATCGCGCCTGCTGGCACGGATTCTTACTAGTAGAGCGTAGTCGTGTGCGTTGCCAGGCCATCAGATGATATATGTAGGTCTTATCTTTGTGTCGCAGACACAACATCCGAATGTTTATCACCGCGGAGGTGTTTCGGGTGGCCAAGGAGGATGTTGCTCACTTAGCGTTTAATTGGGGCAGAGTTGCCGAAAAGTTTTTGCATGTTGATCCGAAGGATCGCAGTCGAATAATTCATAGGGTGCGCGGCCAGCGCTCCCTATGGGAGTATCCCCCAAGTGTCTGTTCAAGTCGTAGACTCGAGCGGAGACTTTAGTTCAAGTGTTTCTTACTTCAGGTCCGTAGCACACAATTTTTTTCGGATGCTTGAACCAGTCCTCCCTATGGGAGTAGCCCCCCCGTCCGTAGTGGAGTCGTAGACTCGACGTAGGACTCAAAGAAATAGTTTAGCGGTGTAGTGCTTTAATCATACTTCGGGTGTGCGGCCAGCGATCCTGATAGGAGTAGCCCCCGAGTAGTTACTCGAATCGTAGATTCGGGTGAATACTTTTAGCCGTGTAGCCGGAGATTAGTAACCGTTGCTAGTATAGCCTTAACGACATCAGTGCTGACGATCGGTGACCTCAAGCGTCTGCGGCGCCAGCGGTGACGTGACTGGACGAATATGGGTCCCACCTTCTGACTTTGAATTGACTGGTCACGCGTGGCGTGGAGATAATTACGGTGTCGACTCGATTTCCGTGCGTAGTGGACGGCGTGTGAGCGATGGTTCGCTGCTGTGCTGACACGTGGACGGTTGGATTTGGATGTTGGCTTTAGGGCTTCCCGATGAACGGTCACCGTGTATCGTCTTCGTCCTTATAATCAGTGAGGGGGGAATTTGTTTGTTTTCACTGCAGCCATTCTCGTTTCACTGCTTCCACCTTCTTGAGCTTTCCTCGCCGTGCGCTAGAAGTTCTTCGATCCTTCCCATCTTCGTTCCTGCGCTCACATCATCGTCATCGCCGCACTGCAATGGGGAAACCAAAGAATGCCTCCACCGCATTTGGTACCAATGCTGCTGCCGGTGGCAAGAAGGGTACCGCCGCTACTCGCGTCACCGATGGTGGCTGGCGGCGATCGGAGACGCGCGAGGGCGATCTCCGCAAGTTCTGTGAGCGTGGTCTGATCCCGCAGGAGAGAGAGGCTGTCATGATTCCCGGCAACGAGGTAATTCCCCGTCCTCCCGCTGGGTTTCGGGTCATGTTTGTCGCTTTTGTCCTTCGGGGCTTTTCTTTCCCGGTCCACTATTTTCTCCGTGGATTGCTTTTCTTCTACGACATCCAACTCCATCATCTTTCGCCAAATTCTATTCTTCATATCGCCTGCTTCATCACCTTCTGCGAGTGCTGGCTCGGTATCGAGCCGCACTTTGGCCTATTTCGGAAGCTCTATTCCGTGAAGAGGCAATTTGGCTCCGATGGCGTTTATCCCATCGGCGGCTGCATCATTTCCCTAAAATCCTACTTTATCTTCTTCTCTTTTTCTATGTCTGAGTCTGTCCAGTACTGGCGGAGGCGATGGTTTTACATCCGTGACTCCACAGTGGACAGGCAAAACTTTGGCCTTGTTCCTTTCGACCCCTCCCAGAAAATCCAACCGAAGAGGTCCTGGAAGAACCACATCTTGGATAGTGAGGTGGCGGAGATAGAGGAGCTCTATCGTCGGGTGGAGGACCTCCAAGTGATTCCGGATAAAGAGGTGAACAGTGTGGATATCATCCGCACCTTCCTCAAATGTCGGGTGCAACCGCTCCAGGCTAGGGCACACCTGATGTTTCTTTATTCTGGCCGCCACGATCCGACTAGGGTTTCGACTGAGGAGCTCTCCAGGGGGGATCTCGGCAGAGTTCTTCGGCCGCTGCTGAAGTTCAAAGCTGAAGAGGATCTTCCGAGGAAGTCGCTGACTCCTCCGTTCACCGCCTCTCGTCTGGTTCCGCAGGTGTAGATCTGGGACGTGCACGTAGCGCTATTTTCGATTGCGTTTTTATTGTACTTGTTTGTTCTCAAAGTTTGCTTTCTTTGTGTGGGAATTCAAGGTACCGGGCATGGTGCCTCCGCTACCCGAACGTTTTCCGGATGCGTCGGACAATGAGGTAGTGGACTCCATGTCTGAGCTTCCCTCGGCGCGGTCACCGGCTGAAGAAGCCTTTGAGTCGAGCATGGAGCAGACTCGAAAGCGGACACGGAGCTCGAGCGAATCGTCGGATGCCTCGACTCCGCCGACGCCTAGGAACCCGCCATGCCTTGTGCGTCATAGTGGAGGTGATGGTGGATCTTCCTCTCCTATTCCGGCCATGCCCGTGCAGGCTGTGGCACCGCAGCCACCGGCGAAGCGGAAGAAGGAAGAGAAGAAGGAAGAGAAGAAGGGCAAGAGGGCCTTGCCTGTCTTCAACTTGAGCGATATGGACTCGTAAGTATCTTCAGTTGCTTTTGCTCTCTTTCTTTTTTGGTTGCTTGTATTTGACTGATGTTTTCTTTTGTAGCTACTCCTCCGATGGCTAGTTTAGCGATGGCGCGCGGGAGATGGTTGGGGAGTCGAAGGTTGCACCTCCTCCCTTGCAGACGGTGGCCACCTCTAGGGGCGTCGCTCCGAACTCTTCTCCGCAGGAGGCTCGGGTGATTGTCTCCCAGAAGACTACAGTCGGACCTTCGGAGTTGCCGTCTAATCATGTAAGTGTTTCGTTCTTGCCGTGGGAGAAGCCCCCGAGCATTTTTCGGATGATCTGCTGATCATGTCTTCCTTTTGTTTGTGTCTCGAGGGGATCCCCCGAGCGTCTTTCAGATGATCTGCTGATCATGTCTTTCTTTTTGTTTGTGCGTGTCTCGAGGGGAGCCCCCGAGCGCATTTCATATGTGTGATTTTTCTTTTGCTCGTTTCCTTGGGCGCAGCCCCCGAGCCTTTTTCCTGACGAGTTGCTTCTTCTCGTAGCCTTTTGTGCAAGCCGCCAACCAACTGGTGAAGCAGGACCTGGTGTTGGAGGCCAGCCTCAAGCGGCTTCAGGGTACGTCTGTTTATAGGTCTTCTTCGTCTTCCTATTCCGTGAATCTAATACATGTTTTTTTTGCAGATGAGAACAATACCGCCCTCCACGAGCTTGATGCTCTCAAAAAGAGCCTCGGGCGAGTGGAGAAAAAGGCCAAGGACGCCGTTGGTGCAAAGGAGCGCCTCGAGCGGGAGTTAGCCGACGCAGCTGCGGCCAAGGAGCGTCTGCAGCAGGAGGCTACGGACCACGAGGAGTAGCTTGCCACTGCCGCATCTTCGCGCGAGAGGGAGGTAGCCAAAAAGTTGATGGATGTAGCCAAGGCTATTTCGGGTGAGTAGTTTTTCGCCTGTATGTTTTTTTCAGTTGCCTTTGTCTCTCTGGCTTTTAGTTGATGCTTACTTTGCCTCTTCCATTTACCTAGATGCCGCGGGCATTGAGTTTGACCGCAGTGCCCTGGAGCACGGAAGTGCTCTGGATGATGTTATTGCGACGGTCGAATACCACTGCAGCACTGTGGTTGGCTCACTTGCCAAGGCTAAGGAGGTGCTTGGGAGCTTCTACAAGGAGCTCGTTCCCAAGGGCGTTGCCCTTGAGGATGTCGATTTGTTGGCTGATGCGTTGTCAACCGACGCGCCTGCGGCGTACAAGCGCAAGCAGAAAGGCATCAGCGCGTCCATGGGGCTAGCAATGGCCATGGCATCTGGAGCGGAGCTGGATCTTCATCAGGTCACCTCCTAGATGCCAACTGCTCCCGACGGATCTGAGGTAGCCTTTGCCCTCTATGCTGCCCGTTGTAAACGCTACGGGCCGAAGCTGATTGACCTGCTGACGGAGTACGCGGTGAGGCAGCAGGGTGAGGCCAAGAGCAGGTAATCCGGCTCCGAGGCCACTCAGGATGCAGCTGCCTAGGCCTTGTAGTTGTAGGATAGCTTTTGCTTGCTTTTGTTATAAATATGTTGTGAACACTCCTTGTGACACGCAGTGGATTTTGTTATATATAATGAATCTTTGAGCTGTTTGCCCACTCGTGTGTGTTTATATCTTTGCTTCTTTCCTCTAGGGGCCTTCGGGTGGTGATCATGTTGATACTTCGCCTATGCCGCAGCTGCGGCCATCCTTGAATGATGTGTCGCAGCTTGTATTTCTTCGTGACCGCATCCGTAGTATTGAGAAGGAGTTGCTTGGCAACCGAGGTCACGCGGATATGTGGAAGTCGAAGGCGGAGCGAGGCGCCGCGAGAGAGGAGTATCTGATGGGGGAGTTGCAGCGTTTGGCCGAACAGCTTCAGTGTGAGTTTCTTCGAGCTGCTACTCATTTTTCGGATGCGCCTATTGACTTGTCATCTTACTTTGTAGGCGTTGCAGGTGCTCACCTTGTTCCTAAGGAGGAAAAGGAGCGCGTTGCTGTTCGGATCAACTGTTTAACGCAACAAGATATGGAAGTTGATGGCTTTTTCTGGATGGACTGCGATCGTGACATGGTCCTTGCGACTGTGCAAGATCATGTTCACCAGGTGTCGCGGGTGCTGCGGCAAGTGAAGATTTCCTTGGCGTCAATTCTGCACGTGATGTTTCCCTTGGATGAGGCACCATCGACTCTCTGGGGCTTGATGGCGAAGTTTCGGGATGTGCATCATGTCAGGGAGCTCGTGCGACATTAGTTGGTTGCAGGGGTTAAGGCTACGGTTTCCCTCGTGCGTCTGCATCGCCCTGATGTAGATCTTGCTGCTGTTGCGGCTGGGCCGCCTCTTCGGCCGGATGGTGGCATGTGGTACATGCGTCCACATTATGCGGCTGTAAGGCAGTATGCCGAACAGGTTGTAGATCTCTTTGAGTATCACACGCGGGAGATTCTTCAGTATAAGTAGGACCTGAAAAAAGATAGATGTAAAATTTGTATATATTTAGCTGGGTGTGTCATGCCCCTTGATGTAAAGGTTGATTGTTTTTAGCACGTGGTGCTTTTTTTGTATGCGTGCCCTTTTCGTTAGCCTGACGTGATCAGTTACTCAGGTGTACACGCGTTATCCTCGGTCGACGAAGTCGTGAGGTGAGGGGAGCCCCCGAGTGTGTTGTAACATGAAGAAAATGCGAGTAATAGATAAATTTTTGGGGCGAGACACTTAGCTTTATTCATATCATAATGAGGAGGTACAATGTTCAGCTGAGTAGCCTTGGCTGAATAGCCTTATTGAAAGTAAAAGGAGGGAGGTAGCTAGGGGTAGAAGCGTCGTAGTTGTGCTACGTTCCATGGGTTGGAGTATGCGACTCCGGACTCCACGTGCTTGAGGCGATAGGCGCCACCTGGGATGACTTCGGTGACGAAGTAGGGTCCTTCCCAGGGTGACTCGAATTTCTTCGGTTGCTCTTTCTTGAGTCGCAAGACTAGGTCTCCTTCGATGAAGGACCTTGTATGCAGCCGTCGGCTGTGATAGTTGCGGAGGCTCTGCTGGTAGACCGCCGATCGAGCCGCGGCTATGTCGCGTGCCTCGTCAAGTGTGTCGACAGCGTCTTCGAGTGCGGCCGTCGGTTTGGCTTCGCTGTAGGCGACGACCCGTGGGGCCTTATGGCATACTTCTGCGGGTAGCACTGCTTCGGCTCCGTGCACCATGAAGAAGGGCGTGTAGCCAGTTGAGCTGTTTGGTGTCGTGCGTATTCTCCAGAGGACGGAGGGTAGCTCTTGTGTCCAAGCTCCCGCGAGTCGCTGGAGTGGGCTCATTAGGCGTTTCTTGATGCCACCACCGACGAGGCCGTTGGCCTTTTCGACCTGCCCGTTCGTTTGCGGGTGCGCCAGGGAGGCGTATGTTATGTTGATTCTGAGGTGTTCGCAGAAGTTCTGGAATTCTTTGGAGATGAAGTTCGACCCATTGTCGATGAAGATGTTGTGCGGCACGCCGAACCTGTAAACGATGGATTTGAAGAACTTTACGGCCGTTTTACCCTTTTGGTTTGTCACGGGCATGGCTTCGATCCACTTGGTGAACTTGTCGACTGCGACCAGGAGGTAGACGTGACCTCCTTTCGAGGACTTGGGCAGTTTGCCAATCATATCGAGGCCCCATTGGGCGAAGGGCCAGGCCAGAGGTATGGGCCTGAGCTCCGATCCGGGTGCGTGTGGTTTATCTGCGAACCTCTGACACCCGTTGCATCTTCGGACGATGTCCTTGGCATCGTTCATGGCCGTTGGCCAGTAGAATCCAGCTCGTAGAGCTTTGGCGACAAGGGCGCAGCTGCCCGCGTGATGGCCGCAGATGCCCTCGTGGATGTCTTGGAGGATGGTTTTGCCGTCACCGATGGTGACGCACCTTTGGAGTACACCCGAAATATTGCGCTTGTACAGCTCGCCATTGATGATGGTGAAGGCCTTGGACCGGCGAGATATGCGTCGGGCATCTGTCGGGTCATCAGGTAGTTCCCTGTCTATCAGGTACGTGAGGTACGGCGGTGTCCATGCTTCTTCGACTGCCATGACCTGCATCAGGTTGACCACTGCGACCTTTGTGTCGAGTTTTTCAGGTCCTTACTATCCTTCGGGTAGCGTAGCCCCCGAGTGTTCTACTTCTTCGGGTGATTCCGTGGGGATTTTCCTTTTGATGGATGGCACGCAGATCTGTTCGAGGAACACACCTGGTGGCACCCGTGCGCAGGTGGAGCCGATGTTGGCGAGTCTGTCGGCCTCTTCATTGCTTTCTCTTCCAACATGCCGAAGCTCGCAGTCGTCGAAGACTCCTTCGAGTGAGTTGTAGAGTGTGCGGTACACGATCATGTTGGCAGCGTGTGCGTCGCACTCGTTCATCGTCTGCTAGACGACAAGGTTCGAGTCACCGTAGATGACCAGGCATGTTGCGCCGCAAATTTTTGCCATCCTCATGCCGTGGATGAGGGCCTCATATTCGGCTTTGTTGTTAGAAGCTCGAAATTTCATCCGGAGGACGTACTTCATCTTGTTGCCCTGCGGGGACGTCAGTATGACTCCGGCTCCTGCTCCGGCTTCGTGTTTGGAGCCGTCGAAGTGCATCGTCCATGACTGTGTCATATCCGGTGTATCTGGCAGCTGCAGCTCCATCCAGTGGACGAGGAAGTCTGGTAGGACCTGGGACTTGATCGTATGGCGCTTCTCGTAGATTATGTCTAGAGGAGACAACTCGATGCCCCACAGGGCCACGCATCCTGTGGCCTCTGGGTTATTCAGGATGTTGTTTATGGGTGCCTCATTGATTACCATCACCTGATGCTCCTAGAAGTAGTGGCCCAGTCGACGAGACGTCATGAACACGCCGTAGGCGAGTTTCTGGTAGTGAGGGTACCTCTGCTTTGTTGGTGTCAATACCTCGCTGAGGTAGTAGATTGGGTGTTGGACCCCATGGGTCTTGCCTTCTTCGGATCGCTCGACCACCAATACGGTGCTTACCACCTGGTGTGTGGCTGCTATGTATAGAAGTAAAGGCTCGCGTTCCTTTGGCGTGACCAGGACGGGCGAGGTGGAGAGCAGCCGCTTCAGGTCTTCGAATGCGTCATCTGCTTCCGGCGTCCACTCGAATTTATCTGCTTTGCGTAGCAGCTGATATAAAGGCAGGGCCTTTTCGCCCATGCGGCTGATGAACCTGCTCAACTCTGTGATTCGCTCGGCAAGCTGCTGAACGCCTTTAAGGTTCCTCGGCTTCTCCATGGCCATTATGGCTCAGATTTTGTTCAGGTTCGCCTCGATCCCTCGCTGGAAGATGAAGTAGCCGAGTAGTTGACCAGACGGGACGCCAAAGGCGCATTTTTATAGATTTAGATTGATCTTGTATCGATCAAGGTTGTCAAACATATCGTGGAGATCGTCGATCAGTGTTGTGGCCTCCCTTGTTTTGATTACTATGTCGTCGACATAGACTTGTATGTTGCGGGCGATCTAGTTCTTCAGGCATGCATGCATCGCTGGTACGTGGCACCTGCGTTCTTTATCCCGAAGGGCATTGTGTTGTAGCAAAACACTCCGAACAGCGTGATGAACGCCGTTTTCTCCTGATCTTCGACCTTCAGCCGAATCTGATTGTAGCCTGAGTAAGCATCAAGGAAGGAGAGTTTCTCGCATCCTGCAGTCAAATTGATGATCTGATCGATACGAGGGAGAGGGAACTGATCCTTCAGGCAGTGCTTGTTCAGCGATGTGAAATCCACGCACATCCGCAGGATGTCCATATCCTTTTTGGGGACCATTACGGTGTTGGCGAGCCACTCGCTTTCCTTGATCTCCCTGATGAAGTTAGCGTCAAGCAGTCTATTGACTTCGACTCTGATGGCTTCGGCCTGTGGCCCGGACAATCGTCCGATGGATTGTTTGACAGGCTTGGTATCTGGGAATACATTGAGTGCGTGCTCGGCGAATTCCCTAGGAACTCCTGGCATGTCCGCAGGACACTAGGCGAAGATTTCCCAGCACTCACGGAGGAATTCGACGAGCGCGCTTTCTTATGCGGGGCTGAGGTCGTTGGCGATCAACGCCGTCTTGGAGGCGTCCGTCGGGTGGACCTGCACCTTCTTCGTGTTGACTGTGGAGTCGAATGACATGTCAGGTGCGTTTTGCCTCGAGACCAGGGGTGCCCCATTGTTCGTCACTTCTCGGAGCCTTGTGAGTTCCTCCTGCATGCCGAATGACTGGGAGATTTTGTTGAAGTCCCTGTCGCAGTGGTCCGATCGGGTGAAGCTCCCGTGGACAGTGATGACGCCTCTGGGTCCTAGCATCTTAAGTAGCAGGTAGGCATAATGCGGTAATGCCAGGAACCTTGCGAATGCCACACGCCCGAGGATGGCGTGGTATTGTGATGGTCAGTCCACCACTTCGAACTCGAGTCGCTCGCATCGAAAGTTGCCGGGATGGCCGAAGATGATGTCAAGCCATATCTTTCCCAGGGGAAATATGCCCTTCCCTGGGATGATGCCATGGAACATTGTGTCGGATTGTTCCAGGATGCACAGCGGGATCTGCATTGCTGCTAAAGTACTGGCGAACATCAGGTTGATGCCACTGCCGCCATCCATGAAGACGCGGCTCATATCGAACCCTCCGATCTACGCCTCGAGCACCAGGGCAGCATGACATGGGCGAGGGATCTGGCGGGGGTGATCTGAACGGCTGAACATGATGCAGGACTCCGAACCGCTGAGGTACTCAGAGATGGCTGGTGGAGCAGTCACGGCCAAGCTGACTTGGCGGGTGATTTTCTTTTGCACCCTGTTTGTTGGGCGTCCCTTTTGGATCATCAATGATCCCTTTGGTGCGGTCCACCGTTGTTCTGCGTGGGTGCGATTGGGTGATTCGAAGGTCCCGCGGGTGGTGGTGGTGGAGGAGCTCCGTGTGCGATCTCACCTGGTACGGGTGCGTTCCCGTACCTAGGGTTCGGGGCTTGTTGCCTCATTTGAGACATGCTCTCGCTGAGTTTCTGGAACTCGCGGCAGTCCTTGAGCATGTGGCTTGCCTTCTTTTTACCATCCTGCTTGTCGATGTAGAAGTGGATGGTGCATGGACCCAACAATTTGTCGTATGCCGAGGGTCTGTCGTCGCGGCCACGACGTTGGCATGACTGAGATGGGCGTCCTGCATCACGGAAGTTGTTTCCACAGTATCCGCCACTGCTGCGGTTGCCTTCGCTGCGGCGGTCGGCGTAGCCAGCCGCGACCATGTCGAGTCCATCGCGATCATCATAGACGCACAATCTTCTCTTGCTACGGCGTTCACGTCGACGGTCGTAGTCATCTTCCTCCTCCGAGTGCGCTCGGTGGACGGAGTCCTCACCGTCTGCCCACCTGTTAGCGATGTCCATGAGGTGATCGAGTGTCTTGGGCTTGACGCGCCCAAGTTCTTCCTTGAAGTCCTGACGTTTGACGCCATTCTTGAAGGCGTGAATTGCTCTCTCCTCAGAGATGTGCGCCATGGAGTTCTTGGTGTTAGACCAGCGTAGTATGTACGAGCGAATGGATTCGCTCGTTCGTTGGGTGCAGGCCCGTAGCTCCTCGATCGAGGCTGGCCTCTTGCTGGTGCCCTTGAAGTTTCGGATGAAACTGTACGCCAGCTCCTCCCAGCTTCGGATGGATCCCGATGATAGGCTGCTGAGCCATATCCGGGCTGCGCCTGTCAGCTGCAGCTGAAGGCATTGCAGGGCGGTGTTCTTGTTTCCGCCGTGTAGCTTGACGAACGACAGGTGGTCGCTGAGCCACGCCTTAGGGTCCTGCGTGCCATCGAATTTCGGGGTATCCGAAGGAAGCTTGAAGTTCCACGACATCCATGTCCGCCGAACAAATCTGCTGAAGCATCGGGCTCCACAGAGTTCTCCTTCGTTGTCGTCTTCGTCGGACTCGGACAAGCATACCCGCTTGGCGCATGCCTTGTCGATCTTGCGTTGGGTGAGCTTGCTTCGAGCGTCATAATCACGGCTGCGACGCCGTGAGCTCTTGTGCCGCCGAGGCAGGTCATGTTCTTCCTCGTCGGATGAGGGTGTTGGACCGCGGTTGAACCTGACCGCAGCCTTCTTCTTCGGCTCCTCAGGGACTTCTCCGTGGAGCGCAGCTCCGACGAGTCCAAGTCCGGCTAGTGCGGAGTTGTGCATGGCCCTCTTTGGGTTCCCCACAGGAGGTGGATGGGACGCGAGGTATGTGGTAGCTGGCATGATCGCAGCTTGCGGCGTCTTCGGGATGATGTTGTCGTTGGCATCCATATCCATGAAGGATGTGTTAAGGGTTCGGGTCACCTCAAGACACGCGGCGGGGTCCATGTTCTCTACACGAGAACGATGTTTGTTGCCCTGGTTGCCATGCGAGATGGAGCAGCCGATAGCAGAGAGCGCAGCTCATCGTGCGCTGGACTCCGAGGCTGCTTGCTTGTGTTTGTCAAGCACCTCTTGCATCTTCACCTGTTTTTTGTGCTCTTCGATGAGGAGCAGGTGGTATGCCATTAATAGGTCCCGCGAGGCACCCACAGGAAGGATCTTGTTACCCGCCACGGCTTCGCGTGCTTGGTTCCATCCCTCCTCGCTGAGGTGGATTACCCGATTGGCATCGGTGTCGTCCCCGTTGGGCGGGGGGATTGGTTCCTTCTGTTTTCGCCGTTCCTACCCTGCGGGTTGGGTGGCAGGTTGGGTTCTTGTTGATCCACGTCGCTCTGGATGACTACGGCTCATTGGTAGAGCTCGTAGATCGGATCGCTGCTGCCGCAGCTTTCGGATCCAGAACCGTAGGTCCCTTCCTCCGATGATGGATCGCACAGATCTGAGTTGTAGCTGCTGCTGTCATAGGACTCATCTGTCGATGGTGATGTGCGTAGCATGGGATGTGGAGCCCATGAAGCCGGCCTGATCGATGGCAGGGGCACCCGCTCTGGGAGACGGAGAATGCCGGTCTGCCCCACCTGGAAGCAGAAGCTCCCAAACAGGATCTCGAGCTCGTCGCCAATGGGCTCAAAGTCCTTCAGAGTGGCTGGCGAGTGGGCGGTGAAGTCGAAGGCACCGAAGAGGAGATGGCTCTCCGTCGCCGAGGATTTGTAGATCGCTTTGGTTGGGACCGTCACGATTGCACAATCAGCGCCCCCAGTTCCCACAAACGGCGCCAATTGACGAGGATCGATCTCGTCAATGACCATTGTTATGATCTTGGGTTTTTGGAGAAGATGGGGATGTTGGAGATCGCGGAACGGTTAGCAAACAAGCAACACAGGGACACGAGGTTTACCCAGGTTCAGGCCCCCGGAGGGAAAACCCTACTCCTGCTTGTCTGCTCTTGATTATGGCGGAACCAAAAGTTACAGGGGTGCGCAGATGCAATCTGGCATGGAGGTGTGTATGCGGTGGTATGAAGTACCCTCCTCGTCGTGCCCTCCTATCGTTTATATAGAGTTAGGCAGGTCCCGGGCACAGATCGAGTCAGTTACAGGTTTTAGGGTGAGCCCCTTTGAATATTCTATCTATTCTAGTCTTGCTCTCAAAGGATCTGAAGGCGTCATGGGCCCGGGCCACCCGAAAGTCTTCATGGGATGGCACATATTCTCGTGGGCCTTCCTTGGGCTAGACTAGGTATGCTAAGGTCGTGTACCCGTAGGGTATAACCATGTCAGCTCCCATCTTAGAATTGCCAACATCATAGGGCATACCAATGAAAGGATACAGATGCCGCCTAGAGGGGGTGAATAGGCGGTTAAAAACTTTTTCGAGAGGGGCTCAACAAAGGCGGAGTAAAACTTGCGTTTACTTTTTCAAGCACAACCTAGAACAACTAGGGTTCACCTATGTGCACCAGCAACTTATGCTAAGCAATACAAACAACAATGTGATAGCAAAATATAGATTACTTCAAGCACGAAGGCTATCACAATGTAAAGTGCATAAGTAAAGAGCTCGGGTATAGAGATAACCGAGGCACGCGGGGACGATGATATTTTACTGAGTTCCTCCCAACATGGAGTACCTCTCATTTGGAGAGGGGTGGTATCAAACCACCAACACCACAAATGGCCTCCCTTATTCTCCTGTGAATCTCACCCCAATGGGATCAATCCACACTTCCACTATCGGTGCACTTGTAGGTGGCAATCCGGAACCTCTCACAAGGTTGGGACACTTCTCCACAACTTAATTGGAGGCTCCCAACAAACAAGCTTGGGGAAGCTCCACAACTTAATTGGAGGCCCCAAGTAATCCACAACCCTCCAAAACAATCAAACCGTCTAAGGTTCCAAGAACCCAAGAGTAAAAAGCTTCTCAACTTTTACTCACCAAATCCTCCGGGGAGAACTCAAATTGATGCACCGAATGCAAATGGCAAGAACACCAAAAAGGTGCTCCAATCCCTCACTCTCAAGTTCCAACAAAGCTACTAAAGCTATTGGGGGAACAAGAGAGGAGGAATCAAAGAGGAACACAAAATCCCCCCAAAATCTAGATCCCAAGGATACACTCACAAAGAGATGTTTTGGTTTGGTCACAACATGGATCTAGATCTCCTCTCTCTTCTAGTCAAATATGGGCAAGAATCATTGGAGGGGAAGAGATTAATCAAGCTTTTAGAGTGAGAGCAAATGGGTCCAAAGCTTAGACAAATAGAAGAGGAAGAAGCAACCCAAAATGAAAAAGGGCAAAAGGCTTAAATAGTGGCTGCAGAAATCTGACTGTTGGGACCCTTTTTCGGTCTGGGCCGGTAGTACCATAAATCCCCGGTACTACTGCACCTGGGCCAACCTAATCGACCCACCACGATAAAGGTGAGCGCAGCATGCGCGCAGCGCGTGCCAGCAAGGCATGCAGGAGTGGCGGCAGCAGGCCCAGCGCGTGAGTCAACGGGCGCAGCGGCCAGCGTGAGCGGGCGACGTGCGCGCCGGATCTGGGCGGGCAGCGAGCAGCGCGCGAGAGAGTGGGACAGGGGGCGATCAGCACACGAGCTGGTCAATGCGGCGACGCACGCGGGATTGGCGGCTGCGCGAGTAGGGCCCCACGACGCTGCAGGCCTGTGCCAGCGAAGCGAGCGGCACAAGAGCGGCAGCGAGCGCGAGAGAACCAAGCAAGGCGAGATGGTGTGTGATGGCAGGGAGGCTTGCTGGGCAGGAGCTAGTGCTGGGCGTACCTAGGCCGACCGGTACTACTGGGCCAGGCCAGTACTACCGGACCTGACTACCTGGGGAGAAAGAGAGCTGGGCAGCGCCACTGGCTTGATCGGTACTAGGCTGCGGTAGTACCTGTCAGCCCAAAAAATAAAAGATCTTTTCTTTTTCTATTTTATAAATCAAATAGTCAATATTCAATGATGGGGATGTGCCTACCGGGGTATACTCAGCTGGACGTTTCCGACTGGCCCAAAGAACTGGCGAGTGGGCCTGCATGACGGCGACTGGATCAAGGCCTCGCATGGATCCAAGCGACTGGAAGCTGAAGGCCCAGGCGAGTAGATAGGCCCAGTCGGATTAGGTTAAACAAGCACCGAAGCCTTAACTGATTCGGTTGAGATATGTAAACCCTAGGGGAGGTGAGTCTATATAAACCTCCCTGCGGGGCGTGTAGAGATACGTTCCATCATACACCCAAGCGACTCGCCGCCTAGCCGCCGAGCTCGCCCATTGTACCACCTCCATAATACAATCTAGCAGGAGTAGGTCTTTACCCTCCGGGGGGCTGAACCTGGGTAAAACCCCGAGTCTCTGCCCTCATCTCGCACCCGGCTACGTCCCGGCGGCGCGACCCGTCACGCACAGCGTGATCCTGCCGGTCGGCACGATCAGCCTCTTCGTCGGCCTCACCGACGTCATCGTCTCGGAGGACTCGGCTCGCATCCGCGAGTCGCCGCCACGCGATCGGCTCTCCGAGAGCCAGATCCGCACGATCCATCGCCTCGCCTCCGAGTACAACTCGGCCCACAGCGACGTGGCCGAGAACTCAGTGGCCGCGGAAGACGCGTCCCTCAACGACGACGCCGAGTCGGCGACCCCGGCGTCACTCGCCGGATCCATCACCGCGGCTTCGCCCGCGGGCTCCATCACCCAGGTGTCCAAAATGGGAGACTTCGAGGACCCTTCCATCCTCGGGATCTTCATCTTCGACTCCGGGTCGGAAAATTCCGCCGACCTCCGTGACGGCACCGGCCGCCACGCAACGACCTACATGGCGACCGGCACCGAGCCGCCGGAGGACCCCTTCTCCACCCCAATCCCTCCTAACGCCACGGCAACGGAGGTCGAGGAACTCCGCCTAAAACTGGCGAAGGCAGTGCGTAAGGAGCAAGCCGAGCGCGAAAAATTTCGCCTCGAGCAGGTGACGGCGCAGGAGCTATCGCGCTACCACCAGCAGCGGATCAGGTCGCGCCTGAACCCCACCGTTCAGGGGCGCACCCTGAACTTCGACGACGAAAACGATCCGGCCCGCGTGGCCGAGCGCGCGATCTGCGAGAACGCGCCACCAGGAGGAAGCGCCCGACCCCCGCCAGGGTCGACGGCGATGGGCGCCCCGCCTCCACCCAACCGCACACCCCCCAGGGACCAGCCGCGGATAGTAGTCTCCTCACGGGAGCGAGATGCAAACGGCCTCCCACTGTTCTCCACCCCGATGGACAACCTCGTGGCAGGTCGAGCAGCAGCCGACAGCATCACGGCCACCGGCGACGGCGCCCTACAGATCCAATACGTTAGGGCCCTGCTCGCAAAGGCCGTCGAGCAGCAAAGAGCGGGCGCCGACTCGCAGGGTCGAGTATACTCGCGTTCCTCGGGAAGCAGGGCGGCCTCAAGCGGCCGCCCAATGGCGGCAAACACACTTAACTGCCCGCCACCGGAGCCACTGCAGCTCCAACACCGACCCGCGAACGCGGCACTCTCCACCAACGACCCCAGGCCAGCGACCAACTTCGTCGCCGCCAACGGTCAACCCATCGACGCTCGCACCCACATCATCAACAACCAAAGTTGGCACGCACGCCAGCCCGATGACCTGCGACACACTCTGACCAATCGCCGCGACGGCGAGCCCATGGGGTCGCTCATTCGACTCGGCCCCAAGTGCTTCGGGCCAATGATCTGAGGCGAGAAGTACCCGCCAAACTTCAAGGCGTCGAAGGAGATAGAAAAGTACGACCCCTCGTACGACCCCGCCGTCTGGCTCGACACATACCTCATGGCAATGGGGATCGCAGGTCAGA
This sequence comes from Avena sativa, assembly GCA_916181665.1. NCBI lineage: Eukaryota > Viridiplantae > Streptophyta > Magnoliopsida > Poales > Poaceae > Avena > Avena sativa. The sequence goes on from OV702299.1 coordinate 52,531,511, forward strand.
CCGACCTGCTAGCCGCCCGTTACCTCCCCCTGATGATGGAGGGAACGTGCAGGCAGTGGATCAACACCCTCCCCCAGGACAGTATCGACTCCTGGGAAGAGATGCGCGACGCCTTCGTCAGGCATTTCGAGTGCTCCTATACCCGCGCCACCACCATCGAGGACCTGGAGCGATGCGTCCAGGGACCCCGCGAGTCGACCCGCAACTGGGTCCAACGGTGGCAAGAACTCTCGTACAACACGGTCGGCATCCACCCGGACACCGCGATCCATTGCTTCAAGACCTCGTGCCGCTACGAGCCCCTCGTCGCCAAGCTTAAGCGACACTCCCGCACACTCGACGACATACCGGACCTCCTCGAGATCGCCAAACGGTACGCGGAGGAAGACCCAAACCAGGAAACTGACGACGAGTCAGGAGGTCAACACCGCACGAGCGGCAACGACGGCGGACGACGGTCCGACCTACGGTACAGCAGCACTCGCCTCACCGGCAAGCGCCACAGTGATGGGCGAGTCGACTTCGTCGCCAACGCTGGGCATGCACAATGCGAGCCCAAGAGCTTCTGCAGGGACGGCGGACAACGCTGCGATGGCGGCAACTACAAGGCCAAGCCAAGGTTCGACCCTGCGGCCCTCCTTAACCAACCATGTGCGTTTCATAGCAGGGAAGGGAAGCCCGCAACGCACACAACCGCCGACTGCCACACCCTCAGGGAGATTGAGAAGGCAAGGCGAGCACGGGAAGACCCCGACAACGACCCGCCAAACGGCGGAAAATTCGGCAAAGTGGCCGGCTCACTCCATACCTTCACAGGCTTCAACACGAAGCGCGAGAAGAAGGTCATCGCCCACGCCGTCGCCGTCAACGCGGTGGCCCAGGTGGACGTTCCCCAGTTCCTCAACTGGTCGGAGCAGCCCATCACCTGGAGCCGCCAAGACCACTCGCCACGCATCGAGTACCCAGGACGAGTCGCCCTGGTGGTCAAGCCTAAGGTCGGCGACTACTGGCTCCCCAAGACATTGATGGACGGCGGCAGCTCCATCAACATCCTGTACCTCGACACCTTCAGGCGGCTGCGGCTCCCGCAGTCGATGATCGAGACGACTCACACCACGTTCCACGGCATCGTCCCCGGTCGGAAGGCGTACCCGATCGGCAAGGTCACGCTGCCAGTCACCTTCGGCACACCAGCAAACTTCCGCACCGAGCGGATCGTCTTCGAGCTGGTGCCCTTTGACAGCCCCTACCACTGCGTCCTGGGGCGCCAGGCGTTCGCCAAGTTCATGGCAGCGCCCCACTACGCGTACAACGCGATGAAGCTCCCCGGGCCGTGCGGCGTCATCACCATCAACGGCGACCCCGACATGGCCGCCGAGTGCGAGGCCAAAGGAGCCGAACTCGCTGACGCCGTCATCGCGGCGGAGACCAACCACGCCGACGAACTCGCCAAATACGCGAGCGGGGTCAACAACGACGACCCCACCATCCTCAAGAAGCCCAACTCGAAGGGCGCGAACACCTCAACCTTCAAGGCGACGACGCACACCCGCACCGTCGAGCTGGTCCCAGGCGACTCCAGCCAGACGGTGACGATCGGGACGGGCATGAGCCCAGCATAGGAAGGCGCGCTCATCGAGTTCCTCCGTGAAAACAGGGACATCTTCGCGTGGAAGCCTTCTGACATGCCTGGTGTCCCTAGGGAGCTCGCTGAGCACAAGCTAAACACCGACCCCAAAGTGCGACCCGTCAAACAGTCGCTACGGCCCTTCAATGAAGAGCGCCGCCGAGCAATCACCGAGGAAGTGCAGCGCCTACTCGCTGCAGGCTTCATCCGGCCAATCAAATACTCCAAGTGGCTGGCAAACCCAGTCCTGGTCGAGAAAAAGAACGGGGCCTGGAGGATGTGTATCGATTACACAAACTTAAATAGCGCCTACCCAAAGGAGCAGTTCGTCCTCCCACGGATCGACCAAATAATCGATTCCACCGCGGGCTCGGAGTCGCTATGTTTTCTCGACGCCTACTCTGGGTACAACCAGATCAAAATGGCCGTCGCCGCCATTCGGAGCCTTCTGCTACACCGCCATGACCTTCGGCCTCAAGAACGCCGGGGCGACCTACCAGCGGTGCATGCAAGAGTGCCTCGCGAGCCAAATTGGCCGCAACATCCACGTCTACATCGACGATGTGGTCGTAAAATCCGCTCGCCAGGGTGACCTACTCGCCGACCTGGCGGAAACATTCGCCAACTTGCGAAAATACAAGATAAAGCTCAACCTAGGCAAATGCACCTTCGGTGTACCAGTAGGACAACTACTGGGGTACGTCGTCTCCAAGCATGGGATCGAGGCAAACCCCACGAAGATCGACACGATCGCCCGGCTCGGCAAACCCGAGTGCCTGCGCGACGTCCAGAAACTCGCCGGGCGAGTAGCGGCTCTCAGTCGCTTCATCCCCCGCCTGGGCGAAAAGGCGATGCCCCTATACCGCCTGATGCGCAAGAACCCCACCTTCCAGTGGGACAAGGAGGCGGATGACGCGCTCCGCGACCTCAAGAAGGTGCTACTCGCCGCACCGCTACTCGCCGCCCCCGCCGACAAAGAACCCATGCTGGTTTACGTCGCGGCTTCCGAGCGTGTCGTCAGCGCCGTCATGGTCGTCGAGCGACCAGAGGAAGGAAAGGAACGCCCAGTACAGCGACCGGTGTACTACATCAGCGAGGTCCTTACCGAGTCGCGTCAGCGATACCTGCAGTACCAAAAGCTGGTATATGCGGTCTTCAGAGCTCAGCGGCGCCTGCCTCACTACTTCCAGGAGCACCCGATCACGGTCGTCTCCTCAGCACCATTGCAAGACATCATCCGCAATCGCGAGGCGACCGGGCGGGTCGCCAAGTGGGCCGTCGAGATCGGCGTCCACAACATCAAATACGAGCCACGAAAAGCGATCAAGTCGCAGGCCCTAGCGGACTTCATCGCCGACTGGGAAGAGGCCCAGCAACCAGAGAAGCTGCCATACCTCCATTACTGGAGCCTGCACTTCGATGGCTCCAAAAACGCGGACGGCGCAGGTGCAGGGATCGTGCTAACTTCATCGAAGGGCGACAAGCTCCGCTACGTCCTCTGCCTCGACTTCACACCTTGCACCAACAACATGGCCGAGTACGAGGCCTTGCTCCACGGCATGCGAGCTGCCAAGGAGATGAACGTCAACCGCCTACGCTGCTACGGAGACTCCGAACTCGTCGCAGGGCAAGTCGCAGGTACTTGCGACGCCGTCTCCCCCACCATGGCGGCGTACCGCCAAGCAGTGGACAAGCTGGGCGGACACTTCACAGGTTACTCCGTCGAGTGGATAGACAGGCGGAAGAACGAAGAGGCCGACGCCCTCTCCCGTATTGGGTCGGCTCGACTCACACCACCCGCCGGTGTCTTCCTCGACACGATAACCAAGCCATCAGTCTCTCCCCCGAGGGAGATCGACATCGGAGTCCCGCTACAGCCGGAGGCAGCACTGGTCGCACTCGTCACTGAGCCAGACGACTGGACCAAGCCCTACATCGCCTACCTCGAGGCCGGCACCCTGCCGGCAGACGAGACGGACGCTCGGATGATCGCCCGCCGATGCAAGTCCTACACCATCATCGACGGCGAACTCCACAAGCGCAGCGTCACCGGTGTGTTCCAACGCTGCGTCCAACCCGCCGAAGGACGCAAGATTCTCCATGATATCCACTCCGGTGACTGCGGCCACCACGTCGGCGCCCGCTCTCTGGTCGCCAAAGCTATGCGGCATGGTTTTTACTGGCCGACCGCACACGCCGATGCTGTCGACATTGTCCAGCGGTGCGCCGGGTGCCAGAAGTACGCCAACCAGACGCATGTGCCGAGCTCAACGCTCAAAACAATCCCCATCACCTAGCCATTCGTTGTGTGGGGCATGGACATGGTAGGCCCCTTCAAGAAGGCTCCCTCCGGCTACACCCACCTCCTGGTCGCGGTCGACAAATTCACAAAGTGGGTGGAAGCCAAGCCAGTTCGGAAATGCGACGGGAAGACCGCCACCAAATTCCTACGCGAGCTCATATATCGCTACGGGTTCCCAAACAACATCATCACGGACAACGGCACCAACTTCGCCAAAGGATCCATGGCCGAATTCTGCGAAGAGCACCACATTCGGCTCGACCTCGCGTTAGTCGCCCACCCAGAATCCAATGGCCAGGCGGAACGGGCCAACCAAAGCATCCTCCACGGCCTGAAGCCACGACTCCAAGTGCCACTCGAGCGCACCGCCGGGTGCTGGGTCGAGGAGTTGCCCTCTGTCATCTGGGGGATCCGCACCTCGGTCAACAGGTCGACAGGATTCACCCCCTTCTTCATGGTCTACGGCGCCGAGGCAGTCATGCCCACCGACCTCGAGCACGACTCGCCGCGGGTCGTCCACTACACGGAGGCGGCAAACGAGCTCGCCCGCCAAGACGGAATCGATCAACTCGACGAGGCACGTGACCTCGCTCGGGCACGCACCGCCATCTACCAGCAGTGACTCCGCCGCTACCACAGCCGGCGGGTGAAAACTCGCACCTTCCAAGAAGGCGACCTGGTGTTGCGCCTCATCCAGGACAAGAAGGGCATGCACAAGCTCTCCCCTCCGTGGGAAGGGCCATTCACCATCGGGCGAGTACTTGGCAACGACGCCTACTACCTCATCGACGTCCGCGGGGACGGCGAGCTCGACGTCAAGCGACCATGGAATGTAAACCTCCTATGGAAGTTCTATTCCTAGAACCCCACATATGTACTCTCCAGTCGCTATGAATAAAAAGAAACGGTTACCTCAAATTGCGCCTACTCTCCATGTCTTGTGCCACTCGCACTCGTAATAACAGCATTAAGCTAACCGCAGAAGTCAACCTTTGGTACAGCGATCGGCACGGCTAAGTAGTGCGGTGCAAGAGCACTGAGTCAACTCAGGTCTTGCATCGTCCATGAAAAAGCCTACCCGGAGCCCCATTGGAGTTGCCCAGCCCGACTGGTTCTACGAGCCAAGGCAACTGCCTTCGCTTCTTACAACGACCATGGTCCTCCGCATCCTTGACATAGCGACTCGAACGGCTAAGTACCACGCTCGGGGACTGAAGACCAGTTCATCGCGAGCGGTCCGGGAACACGCCAAGTAGGAGAGCATGCCTAGGACTCGCCACGCGACTGACCCCACGGGCCAGGCAGGAGTGATGCGCTCAAACCAACGCGCCGAGTCCTCACTTACCCTCGAGTCGCGCCTGGAACAACCAAGTACCACGCTCGGGGACTCGGCCACCCGACCTCGTTCGCGCAAGGGAAAACGGCGAAGTACAGAGCGCTCAAGGGAGTCGCCTAGCGACTGGCTCTTCGAGTCTGGGCGAGTCGACCACAATAACAAAACACAAAAAACAACAAACATATCACATACGAGGTAAACCCCACAAAAGGGCGGACGCGCTCGGGGACTCGTTCAAACCTCAATCACAACACATGACAAATACCAAAATAGACACGATGTCTCATTCGACAGCATGTTGCATTGTCTCATATTACAAAATATGCCCATCTGGCAAACCTGCTACCAACGCCCCAGGGCAAACTATCCTATTCTGCAGGCTTCGACGACGACTCGCCAACACCCCGGCGATTGCGGATGAACGAAGTGTACGGGTTCGACGGGTACGTCGTCAGCTCACCCGCCATCTCCGCGCGGAAGGGCTGCTCAACCTTGAAATCACGGTGCGGCGGCTCGGGGTCGTTCGGCACGACGACCGTTTCCTGGTACGGAAGGAGGTCGCCCATTGCCCAGACACGCTCCGAGTATGTCGCGGCGCGGTCCGTCAGCTTGAGCACCTCGGAAAGCTCCACCGCTCCAGTCAACGAAGGATAGCCACTCGTCACATCGTCGAGGTCGAAGTCCTCCGGGAAGTGAGCAAGCCCAAGGCTGAGCGCCGTCGCCGCTCCGCGCCGAAACGCCGACCACGTCATGAACTCAACGACCGCGGGCGCCTTCTCCAAATATTTCCACACCTCAACAAGGTCGCTGGGAATTACCTCCGTGGGCGATATTTCCTGGAGATAGGCTCAGATGCACGTCGCCGACAACGTCGCCGAGTTGACAAGCGTGGCTACACACTGCCACGCGTCGAACGAGCTCGCCTCTTCCGCGCTATCAATGATGCGACCTGCGAGTAGAAGACAATAATGAATACGACGGACACCACAAAGGGCACACGCTACTAGCAGAGGCAGATGCACTTACCAATCAACGGGCGGGCAAGATCCGTGATGAAGCATTGAAGCGAAGTATGGTCGTCCTGGAGCCCAGCAACAAGGGCGTCCGACACTTTGCGATCCTCTTCGGCGGCTGCAATGGCGGCCTTGGCTCGCCCATCAGCCGAGCTCGCTTCTTCTTTCGCCTCCTGCAGCTCGCGCTCGAGTTCGTCGATCCGCTATTCCGCCGAACTCAAAGCCGATTGCGCCGCCGCCAATTCACCCGCGGGGACAAGTCCCTGGCGAGCTTCCTCCGCCTTCGCGGCAACCGCATGGCGCCCCATATTCACCTCTTGGACGGTCGCCAGTTCCTTCTCCACGCGGTGCTTCGCTGCCAATCGGTCAGCTGATTCACGTTGCAGACCCTGCACATCGTTTAAACAGTTAAGTAACACAACTTCCTAAGTGCCCACCCGCTGAAATTCAGCGAGTGCGCACTCGGGGACTGGCAATCAAAAAATTCCTAAGTGCCCACCCGCTGAAATTCAGCGAGTGCGAACTCGGGGACTGGCAATCAAAAACTCCTAAGTGCCCACCCGCTGAAATTCAACGAGTGCGCACTCGGGGACTGGACGCAAAAAATAACGGCTATACACTAAAAGGATCAGTCCGCTGTAACACTCCGACCTGACCCTCGGGGACTGGACATACCTGGATGGCTGCGCCAAGCATGCTGTGAAGCTGTATCGCGTCCACGGATGGGAGGAGAGCTGGCGTGTGACCACGAAGCTGCTCGACTTCCACGTCGGCGACCCCAGGAGCACGGCTCGATGGTGAAGTCCCACTCGTCGTAGCCGCTTTGGCCATGAAGCGCGGGAACGTCGTGATGGAGGCACCCGCACCAAAGGAGGTCGGTTCGGCCGCACTAGGCAGGGGAGCGCCCTCCTTCGTGGATGCGGCTGCCTCTGGTGCGGGTTCGGTCGGCGCGACTGCCGTGTCGTCGGAGATCGTAACGACATCATCGCCCTTGGCCTTCTTGCCGCCATCTGTAGGGACGGCGACCTTGTCCGCCTTCCGCTTACGGGAAGGAGTCTCCTCGCTGGCGACGGATGACACCTTAGCCACGGTCGGGTGGCCCATCTTCTTCACTCCGGTCCTGTAAATCAATCGCGTAAGTAAGAAAGTTCAAACTACTATGGAAGACAAAGATGGGTGAACAAACTCACTTGGCGACTGGAATGAAGCGCAGCCCCGTGCGGAGGCCAGCTGGCTTCTCCAGTTCAGGGCCCAGACGGCGGCTGAGCCCCATCTCTAGGACGTCGCGTGCCCAAGACACGGACGACTTCTTCATCGTCGAGGCCGCAACGGGAGCCCCTGGAGCTTCTTCGGCAGGAGCTTCCCCGCGAGGCGAGGCCGCTGCGACCGGAGCGTCCCCCAGCCCAGAAACTGGGACGAATGGCGGGGGCATCGAAGCCAGCGGCACGTCAACGGTGGCCGTGTCCAGCGTGACTGCTGTCGGTGGCGCCTCGTCCTTGGCCGGGCTGGGGGCGTCGGAACTGCTTGCCGAGTGCGGTGGCGAGGCCGGCCTCATCGGCTTCGTCTTCCTCCTCGGAGGGGCCTTCACCTCCTTCTCTTTCTTCTTCTTCTTTGACGGAGTAGCCTGGCGGCGCGAGGTGGTTTCCGGAAGCTCTTCTTCGTCATCATGACGCTCGAGGCTTTTGCTCGCCTCAAGTTCGCGTTGACGCTGCCCGCGGGTCTTGCGGACCAGCGGGGCGACCTCCTCCTCGGACTCGTCGTCGCTGTCGCTCTCGTCGCTCCCGGCGTCGCCCTTGGCGAGAGGCAGCTCGCCCATGTCCTGGACGGACGAGCTCGAGTTCTCATCGTCCGAAGGCGGAAGCCACCCCTCCACCACTTGGAACAGCTGCAATGAAGACAAGACGAAATTAGAATGACCGCGACTGCAAAAAACTGCGACTGCGAATAGTATGAGATGATTACCGTTGGGGCCAGACGCTTCGCGGTATAGGGGGCGACCCCAGCCTGAGCGTCCAGGTACACCGCCTGGGTGATCTTCTCCAGTGCTGCGGTGTAGTCCTCGAGCTTCCACTCGGTTAGGCTGGCCTTCGTCGAGTCCTCCCGGCCCATGTACTAGTACATGTAGTGGTCACGCCGAGCCAGAGGGACGAGCCGCCGCCCGAGCCAGCAATTGTACAGATTGATCGTTTGGAGGCCTCTTTTCTTCAAGCCACGGATGGTTTGGAGCATGTCGTCCACAACCATCCGCTGGTCGTTGGGGAGCTTGCCAACTTGAAGACGACGCGGTTCGGACCGATTGGCGGAGTACTGCGGGATCGCCGTCTCGCCCTCTGGGGCCGCCTCGGAGACGTAAAACCACGATTTCTTCCAGTCGCTCGCTGCCTTGGCGGGCAGCATCAGGTCGAAGAATGAGGCCTTCGACTTCAGCTGGAAGGTTAGGCCACCCGCGACGAGCATTGGGCCGCCCGCCTCCTCGCGGCTGATCCGTCCGTGGAACAGATCTTGCCAAAGAGGGAAGTAGGGCCGGCAGCCCAAGTAGCACTCACAGAACGCCATGAAGATGGCGAGCTGTTCGATGCTATGGGGACCCAGATCCGATGGCTGGATCCCGTAGTAGGCGCAGAAGCGCCGGAAGAACAAGGACGTGGGGAATCCCAGTCCCCGTTCCAGATGGCTGGTGAAGCAGATAAATTCCCCCTCGCGCGGGTTCGGGGTCACCTCTCCGGCCGCGGGGATGCGCCAGCAGCCGGCGCGCAGGATCCCGGCCTCCTCAAAGGACGCCAGTTGCGCCCTCGTACATTTGGACCTCCCCCAAGGTTCGGTGGAATGGGCCATGGCGGAAGACTTTGCGGGGGGTCGGAGGACTTCGGGTCGGATGGATCGCGATGCGAAGGAAGGCGAGAATGTGTGCAGTCGGAGGGAATGGCGAGAAGATGACTTTCTGATCGCCTGCCATTCCCCTTATATAGCGGTTGTTACCCGCCAAATCAGGAGGTCGTTACTACGCGGTGATTACGCCAAAAGTTACCGTTGGATTACCGCAACGGCTAGTTTGACCATGCTTGACGGTCCAACTTCAGCCACTCGGCTCGCCGACCTACTCGCTGCGACAGTGATTCGCCGACTCGACTCGCCAAAGCTGCGAATAAAATGACAAGTTTTTCCTCTATACAGGAGCCCGCCGACGATTCGACTGGATGTCTACTCTGAAGCCGTATACTCCGACTGCTAGCAGCCACCTGCGCCTAATCAACGACGGCCTCGGGGACTACTGATGGGGATGTGCCTACCGGGGTATACTCAGCAGGACGTTTCCGACTGGCCCAAAGAACTGGCGAGTGGGCCTGCATGACGGCGACTGGATCAAGGCCTCGCATGGATCCAAGCGACTAGAAGCTGAAGGCCCAGGCGAGTAGATATGCCCAGTCGGATTAGGTTAAACAAGCACCAAAGCCTTAACTGATTCGGTTGAGATATGTAAACCCTAGGGGAGGTGAGTCTATATAAACCTCCCTGCGGGGCGTGTAGAGATACGTTCCATCATACACCCAAGCGACTTGCCGCCTAGCCGCCGAGCTCGCCCATTGTACCACCTCTATAATACAATCTAGCAGGAGTAGGTCTTTACCCTCCGGGGGGCCGAACCTGGGTAAAACCCTGAGTCTCCGCCCTCATCTCGCACCGCAGATGGTTGGCCGCCCTTGCCCTTCGTTTTACTACTCGCTGCCGATTGCAGCATCTGCCGTGACCATTCCCACGACATTCAAACTATGATAACTTTTGATTGGTAGCTCCGATTGACCCGATTCCAATTGCGTTGGAAAGAGGATGACATGAGCTACCCTATAAAAAGATTAGATACCACCAAGTGAGAATACTTCATGTATTTTATAGTGTGATACCTCACTTGGTGAGAATCCGGAAAACCTCCAAGAACAAACTCACAACAAGATATAAAGGGGAGATCCGATATTGATGAACAAGAGCTTGTTATGGAGATTAACACAATCTCTATATCCTCACATGGATAAGAACAAATAACAACCAAATACAATGATGCAACTATGCAAAGGTTTGAACTCCCTCTGAATGATGTGATCGAGTTACTTATTCGAGAGCCCCTCTTGATAGTACGGTTATCTATCGTAAACCCGGTCTCCCACACACAACATGAGACCGGCAAAAGGAAAAACCTATCAAGATTATATCTTTGCCTTGAGCATTACACTTGAGCTTGATGTAGACGATCTTGCCCTTCTCAAGATGGAACGCCTTTATTGATTCCTCATCATCGATCCATGATCACCGAGGATGGCAAGCATCAAACATGAGATCTTCTATAGATGCCGCATTTTGAGCTTGCATAACATATCTTCTTCATATTATCGACCTTGAAGCCAACACATGCTCCAAGCGATGCCAATGGATAAATCCTACATGTGCAACTTAATACACACATTAGTCCATAAGGATTGTCATTAATTACCAAAACCATACATGCGGGCCCACATGTTCTTTCAACCAAGATATTTCTCCTTCAGTGTTTCGTTTGGAATTTGAAGGACAGACTTCACCATTTGCCTTGTACCATCTGGACAACCCTTGCTAAAGAAGACAAAGGACTTGTCTAGATTAATCCTTTGACCTGAAGCATTACAATATCTCTCCAACAGGTCAATAACAACTTGGGCTCCCCCCTCATAAGCTTTTACAAATAGCAGGCTATCATCCGCAAAAAGTAGATGGTTCACAGCTGGGGCCGTGGAAGCCACCCTTAAACCCTGTAAATATGGTTACTGATGACTCTTTTTAAGGAGGCCTGAGAGGCCCTCTGCTGCAAGTAAAAATAAATAGGGAGATATGGGATCCCACTGACGTAAGCCCCGAGAAGGGCTGAATTCCTCCAGTGGGGTACCATTGAAGAGAACTGAGAATGATACCGAGGAGACCGTTATCATAACCAAATCCACTCAACGTACGTGAAATCCCAAGCGGGGCATAATGGCCCAAAGGTAACTCCACTCCACACGATCGTAAGCCTTCCGCATGTCCAACTTGAGAGCACAATGCTGGTGCTTCTTTGCTCCATCCTCTTCAGGAAGTGCAGACATTCATAGGCCGTTATGTTGTTGTCAGTAATAAGCCTGCCAGGAACAAAGGAAGATTGTTCCTCGGATATAATATATGGCAAAAGAACTTTCAGCCTATTCGCCAGTACTTTGAAGCAATTTTGTAGATCACATTGCAGAGACTGATGGGCATGTATTGTCCTAGCTCCTCCGGGCTAGACACCTTTGGAATTAACACAATAAAGGTATTGTTGATCACCCGAGGGCTATCCTCAGCTCGAAGTATTCGTAACACAGCCTTGGTAACCTCTACTCCACAAAGATCCTAGTGCTTCTAGAAGAAATGAGCAGGGAATCCATTTGGTTCTGGGGCCTTTAGTGGATACATCTGAAACAGAGCGGGTTTCACTTCCGCCTCGACAAAAGGGAACAATAGTCGCGCATTCATCTCCGGCGTCACACATACAACCACGAAATCTAACACCTCTGCAGTACCAGATGTCCCCTCCGAGGTGTAGAGCTTCTGGTAAAACTCCCTCGTCATCGATCTCAGCTCCCGATGATCGTTAGTGAAAGAACGATCACTCCTGGCTAACCTTTCAACTTTATTCCTCTTCTTTCTCTTGCTCGCTCACAAATGGAAGAACCTGGTGTTATGGTCCCCTTCTGAGAGCCATAGTATACGCGAGCATTGACGCCACATCGTCTCTTCCCTGTGACGTAGCTCCATAAGTCGCTCTACGATTTTCAGCTCCTGGTGGGTCGGCACAAGGCGAGACGACTCACTTCGGATATTGTCCAATTCCCTGTTTAGCTTCTTTAGTTCCGCCCGAACATTCCCAAACGTATCCCTTCCCCAGTTGGAGAGTGTGGACGAGAGGCCTTTCATCTTCCCAGTTAGGTCATGCATGGTTGTACTCCCCTCGATAGCCCATGCCCCTTTCATCGTCTCAGCAAAGCCCTAGTGGGATTCCCACATGGCCTCGTATCGGAAAACCTTCTGCTTCTGCATGCTCGCATGTGCATGGTCTAGGCGCAGCAGAATCAGAGATGTGTGTGCAGCAGCAGCCATTTGGTGGAAGAGAGTAGCATTAGGAAAGCATACTCCAATCCATCGTAGCTAGCACTCTATCCAAGCGTACCCGGCACTAAGATCCCCCAGCTACCTTCTTCTCAAAGGTCCACGCTTTGCCCACACAGCCAAGGTCCATTAAGCCACACACACATCCACGTTGTATCGGAAAGCTTGGATCTGGGCATTACATCGAGCGCTAACCCCTACGTGTTCCTCCCGCAGGAGTACCTCGTTAAAGTAGCCAAGGCAAGGTAGATGTTGCTTTGATGAAGCGAAGCATATCCCATATATTATGGCGCTCTCTGACCCGCGCCTCACCATACACACATCGTCAGTCGCCATGGGGCCTCCGTGGCAGGAATCGCAACTGCATCGACGTGATAGTGAGAATAAGGCAACAAATCTAATTTCATTTCATTGTTCCAAAAGACTCCAATACCGCCACTTCGGCCAGAGCTACTCACAGCAAACGCATTTTCATAACCCAACGTATGAGCTAGACACTCCACCCGTGATCTATGGACTTGAGTTTTCACTACACAAAGGATAGATGGGGCAAACTCACGCACGAAATCACGCAACTCATGAACTATCGTGGCGTTTCCCAAACCACGATAGTTCCACATGAGGGTACTCATTGATCCTGGCGGTGCTCCGCAGCTGAGCCTGCCTCAATGTTGATATTCTCCTTCCTCACCCCACTGATCTTGTTCGGCCTCTTCTGTTCCCTAGCACATGGCGGGGAGGCGGCGTTCCCGAGGGAGGGACGTATGTTTTAACAAGTTCTGCCCAAAGTCAAGATGCTGCTTCGCTAAGCCAGAGGCAGTGGACTCGACCACACTCGATCCCTTCCAGGTAAGCATAGGCGGTGACTGCACACTCTTCCCTGGACTGACCTTAGTCAACGATGCATCTGTAGACGAGCGTTTACGATGTTGGATATATGCCCTAGAGGCAATAATAAATGTAGTTATTATTATATCTTTGTGTTTATGATAAATGTTTACATTCATGCTATAACAGTATTAACCAGAAACATCAATGCTTGTGTGATTTGTAAACTAAATTAGAGTCCCTAGTAAAGCCTCTTTATAATACTAGCTTGTTGATTAATAGATGATCGTGGTTTCTAGATCATGAACATTGAAGATGTTGTTAATAACAAGATCATATCATTAGGAGAATGGTATGATGGACATACTCCTATAGATAAGCGTGGCATAAAGATCAAGTCATTTTAATAGTTCAATTGCTATAAGCTTTCTGATACATAGTAACCTAATTCCTTCGACCATGAGATCATGCTTATCACCATCACCGGAAGGATGCTTTGATGACATCAAACACCACACCGTAACTGGGTGGCTATAAAGGTGGCATTGAGTGTTCGGAAAGTATGGGTTGAGGCACATGGATCAAGAGTGTGATTTGTCCATCCATATGACGGATAGATATACTCTAGGCCCTCTCGGTGGAATGTCATCCAATTAGCTTGCAAGCATGTGACTGGCTCACAAGGGATCACATATCACGGGAACGAGAAAAGTGTACTTATCAGTAACAAGGTTGAACTAGGTATGCAGAGATACCGACGATGAAAACCTCGGATAAGTAAACTATCGTGAGACAAAGGGAAATTGGTATCGTATGTAAGTGGTTCATTCGATCGCAAAGTAATCGTAGAAATATGTGGGAGCCATATGAATTTCCAGATTCCTCTATTGGTTATTTATCGGAGAAGTGTCTCGATCATGTCCGCATAATTCACGAACCGTAGGGAGACACACTTAAGGATTCGATGTTGTTTAGTAGATACGGAATGTTAATAGGGATACCGAATGTTGTTCGGAGTCTCGGATGGGATTCGGGATATCACGAGGAGATCCGGAATGGTCCGGAGAATAAGATTCATATAAGGAAAGTCCGATTCCGGAGTTCAGGAAAGTTTCCGATGATTTCATCAGAGAGGTTCTAGAAGGGTCTAGAAGGTTCAACAAACCGGAAGGGGAATGGTCCATGAATGTATCATGGATATGTGGAATGATTGGATCATATCCTAGGTCAATTGGTGTTGGCATTTGCAAGAGAGAAATAAAGCTCTAAATTGAAAGTCAAACGGGAAGTTTGAAAAGTCAAAATGGAACAATGGTTTCCTAGTGGGAGAAGAAACAAGTCCTTATCTCAATCCAACTTGGGTTTGGGTTGGGATTCAAACCCACCCCTCCCAAGGCTGCCCCCTCTCATAAATAGAGGGGGGGGCTGCCCCAACACCACAAGCACAAGCCCTCCCCGAGCCAAGCCGCCGCCGCTGCGCCCTCGCCGCCGCCGCGCCGCCGCGCCACCGCCTTAGCCGCCGCCGACACCACCTCCTCCTCCCGGATCTCTAAACCCTAGTTTTTCGGGAAACCCTAATCCACCATAACTCGCATCCGTCTTAGGCAAAGACCTGCGGGATCTTCCCTCTACTTCCGACACCACGCCGTCGTGCTGCCGGAATCGCGAGGGAGAACTACAACCTCCACTGCCTGCTGGAACAAGGAAGAGGAAGGTCTTCATCGAGTACCGAACGTGTGACCGACTGCGGAAGCGCTGCCGGAACGCAGCGCCGGAAGGATCATCTACGCGATCTTGAGATCGACAAGTGTACGACTACATCACCCACGAGAATCTGCTCTCGTTAACCGCTTTGGAATCTTCGAGGGTGAGTTCCTTTATTGACTCGTTGCTACAATCTAGTACATAGATCTTGGCTTGTTTGTGTGCATGCGGTAGAATTTTTTTGTTTTCCATGCTACGAACCCCTACAGTGGTATCAGAGCCGTGTCTATATGTAGATCTGTTGCACACGCAGAACACAATGGTCATTGTGGGCTGTGGTGCTTTTATTATCAATTGCTTTCTGTGTACTTTGCATCTTGCGGTATGATGGGATGAAGCGGCCCGGGCTAACCTTACATGACATCGTTCATGATACTTGCTCCACGCTCAACATGCAACTTGTATTGCATAAGTGGCTTTGCGGGTGCCTGTCTCTCCCATCATAGTATAGATCCAATTTAAAACGGGCACTTGATAGTTCAAGCATCAACGTTGTGGTTCTTGTTCGTAAGTTAGAACGACACTTATTGAAAGTCCCAAACCACATAAAATATGCAAAGAACATTAGAGGCGTCTAACTTTGTTTTGCACGGGTGTGTTGTGATGTGATATGGCCATGATTGTTATTATATATGATGTATGCAATGTTCCTTATTGTAAATTGGCAACCGGCAGGAGCCATATGGTTGTTTTTTAAATCTCGTTAAGACCTGCGTGTCTATTGAAAGTAGTTGTAATAGTTGAAGCTGGTGGACGATAACCATGAGACGGCGCCATTAACCTTGACGCCATATCGGTGATGATGGAGATCATGTTTGTGCTTGAAGATGGAGATCAGAAGCACAAGAAGAAAGGCCATATCATATCACATATTATGAATTGCATGTGATGTTAATCCTTTTATGCATCTTGTATTGCTTAGTTCTCGACGGTAGCATTATAAGATGATCCCTCAAGCACACAAATTTCAAGTTTTTAAAGTGTTCATCCTTAGTAAGCACTGTTGCTAAAGCTCGTTGTTTCGAAGCACCACGTGATGATCGGGTGTGTTAGATTCTGTGAGTGTATACAACGTGAGCAAGCCAGATTTGCTCATGCAGAAGCTAAGGTTTGATCTTGATGAGCCTAGCATGTACATACATGGTCTCGGAACACGGATCACCGAAAGGTAAAGCATGAGTCATATAGTAGATATGATGAACATGATGATTGTTCGGCATTGAAGCTACATCAACTCTCGTGATGATCGGTTTTGATGTGGTGGATTTGGTTCATGTGATCACTAAAACAATGTGAGGGATATTTTTTTGAGTGGGAGTTCACCTAGATTAATTTAACTATTAATTAGAACTCAATTTGTCATAAACTTAGTCTAAACTATTGCAAATATGTTGTAGATCAATGGCGGCCCCTACCATCAATTTTAATGCGTTCCTAGAGAAAGAAAAGTTGAAAAACAATGGAAGAAACTTCGCGGATTGGTTCCGCAATTTGAGGATTGTCCTTAATGCTGGTAATTTGACCTATGTGCTGGATGCACCACTAGGTGACCCACCTGCAGCTACTGCTACCGATGAAGTAAAGAATGTTTACCTCACTCGGAAGAATCAGTACTCTACAGTTCATTGTGCTATCTTGTATGGTTTGGAATCGGAGCTTCAGAAAAGGTTTGAGAACCATGACCCACATGATATTGTCCGTGAACTCAAAATGATATTTGAGGCTCACGCGGCAGTTGAGAGTTATGAGGCTTTTGAAAAGTTCTTTAACTGCAAGATGGAAGAAGGCAGCTCCGTCAGTGAGCATGTGCTTAAGATGTTTAGGCACGCAAATAAAATCCAAAGTTTGGGTATAGTGATTCCTAATTCTTTGGGGATTCACCGTGTCCTCCAATCACTACCACCAAGTTACAAGAACTTTGTGATGAACTACAATATGCAAAACATGGACATGACGTTGCCAGAACTCTTTTCCATGTTGAAATCTGCAGAAGTGGAGATCAAGAAAGAGCACCAAGTGTTGTTGGTCAATAAGACCACCAAATTCAAGAAGCAAGGCAAGTCTAAGAAAAAGGGAAACTTCAAGAAGGGCGGTAAGAAAGTTACCGTGCCGGCGAAGAAGACCAAGGCTGGGCCTAAGCCTGATACTGAATGCTTTTACTGCAAGGGAGAAGGTCACTGGAAGCGGAATTGCCCAAAGTACTTGGCGGATTTGAAGAATGGCAACATCAAGAAGAAAGGTATATCCGATATACATGTTATTGATGTGTATCTCACTAGTACTCGTAGTAGTGCCTGGGTATTTGATACTGGTTCGGTTGCTCATATTTGTAACTCGAAACATGTACTGCAGAATAAACAGAAGCTAGCGAAGAACGAGGTGACGATGCGCGTTGGAAATGGATCAAAGGTTCATGTGATCGCGGTCGACACGCTACCTCTTCATCTACCATCGGGATTAGTTTTATACTTAAATAATTGTTATTTGGTGCCTGCATTGAGCATGAACATTATATCTGGATCATGTTTATTGCGAGACGGTTACTTGTTTAAGTCCGAGAATAATGGTTGTTCGATTTATATGAGTAATATGTTTTATGCAGATGCACCTTTGATAGATGGTCTATTCTTATTGAATCTCGATTGTAGTAATACACACATTAATAACATTGAAGCTAAATGTTTGAAATTGAGCGATACCTCGACCTATATGTGGCACTGTCGTCTTGGTCACATTGGAGTGAAGCGTATGAAGAAACTCCATTCCGATGGACTTCTTGAATCACTTGATTTCGAATCACTTGAAAGATGCGAAGCATGTCTGATGGGTAAAATGACTAAGACTCCATTTTTTGGTATTATGGAGCGAGCTACGGACTTATTGGAAATCATACATACCGATGTGTGTGGCCCAATGAGTGTAGCATCGCGCGGTGGTTATCATTATGTTCTTACCTTCACAGATGACTTGAGTAGATATGGGTATATCTACTTCATGAAATATAAGTCCGAAACTTTCGAGAAGTTTAAGGAATTTCAAAGTGAGGTAGAGAATCAGCGTAACAAGAAGATTAAATTTCTACAATCTGATCGTGGAGGTGAATATCTAAGTTACGAGTTTGGCGAGCATTTAAAGAAATGCGGAATACTTCCACAATTGACACCGCCTGGAACACCACAGCGTAATGGTGTGTCCGAACATCGTAACCGAATTCTCTTAGATATGGTTCGTTCTATGATGTCACTTACAGATTTACCGCTATCATTTTGGGGTTATGCATTAGAAACAGCCGCATTAACTTTAAATAGGGCACCATCTAAATCCGTTGAAACGACACTGTATGAATTCTGGTTTGGGAAGAAACCTAAATTGTCGTTCCTTAAAGTTTGGGGGTTGCGAAGCTTATGTAAAGAAGTTACAGCCCGACAAGCTTGAACCCAAAGCAGAAAAATGCGTCTTCATAGGATACCCGAAGGAAACTATTGGGTATACCTTCTATCATAGATCCGAGGGAAAAATCTTAGTTGCTAAGAATGGATCCTTTCTAGAGAAGGAATTTCTCTCGAAAGAAGTGACTGGAAGGAAAGTAGAACTCGACAAGATTGTTGAACCTTCTCTCGACCTTGCGAGTAGCGCAGCACCGGAAGTAGTTCATGTGGCGCCTACACCAATAAGAGAGGAAGCTAATGATGATGATCATGAAACTTCGGTTTAAGTTACTACGGAACCTCGCAGGTCAACGAGAACTCGTACCACTCCTGATTGGTATGATCCCATTATGAGTGTCATGTTGGGGGACAACACCGATGACCCTGCGACATATGAGGAAGCGATGATGAGCCCAGATTCCAATAAATGGCAAGAAGCCATGAAATCCGAGATTGGATCCATGTACGAAAACCAAGTATGGACTTTGGTGGACTTACCGGATGGCCGGAAGGCTGTCGAGAACAAATGGATTTTTAAGAAGAAAACAGATGCTGACGGTAATGTTACTGTCTATAAAGATCGACTTGTCGCAAAAGGGTTTCGACAAATTCAAGGAGTTGACTACGAAGAGACTTTCTCTAAAGTCTGTGAGGATTATGTTAGCAATCGCTGCATATTATGATTATGAGATATGTCAGATGGATGTCGAAACGACGTTCCTCAATGGATACATTGATGAAGAGTTGTATATGATGCAACCCAAAGGTTTTGTCGATCCTAAAGATGCTAACAAGGTGTGCAAACTTCAACGGTCCATATATGGATTGAAGCAAGCATCCCGAAGTTGGAATCTTCGTTTTGATAAGGTAATCAAAAGCTTTGGTTTTATACAAACTTATGGAGAAGCTTGTATTTACAAGAAAGTGAGTGGGAGCTCTGTAGCATTCTTAATACTATATGTAGATGACATATTGTTGATTGGGAATGATGTAGACCTTCTTAATAGTGTCAAGGATTATTTGAATAATAGTTTTTCAATGAAAGATGTTGGCGAAGCAGCTTACATATTAGGCATAAAGATTTATAGAGATAGATCGAGACGCCTAATATCATTGTCACAAAGTACATATTTGGACAAAGTTCTAAAGAGGTTTGGAATGGAAGATAACAAGAAAGGGTTCTTGCCCATGTTGCCCAATACAACCTTGAGTAAAACTCAAAGTCCTGCAACGGCAGAAGATAGAGAAAGGATGAGTAAGACTCCCTATGCCTCAGCCATAGGATCTCTAATGTATGCCATGCTATGTACTAGACCCGACATTGCATATGCTGTTAGTTTGACTAGCAGATATCAAAGTGATCCAGGAGTGGATCATTGGACAGCGGTCAAAGACATCCTTAAGTACTTGAGAAGAACTAAGGATATGGTTCTTTCCTATGGAGATGATGAACAGCTCGTTGTTAATGGTTACACCAATGCTAGTTGGAACACCGATCCGGATGATTCTAAATCTCAATCTGGATACGTACTTACTTTGAATGGTGCAGCAGTTAGCTGGAGGAGTGCAAAGCAAAGCGTTGTGGCGAGATCTTCAACTGAATCAGAATACATAGCTGCTTCGGAGGCTTCACAAGAGGCGATATGGATGAAGGAGTTCATTACAGAGATCGGTGTGGTTCCAAGTGCGCTGGACCCAATGTCTATCTACTGTGATAACATGGGCGCCATAGCCAATGTGCAAGAACCAAGGTCACACAAAAAGCTGAAGCACATCAAGCTACGTTTTCACGCTATTCGAGAACATGTCCAAGATGGAGACATAAATATTTGCAAAGTACACAAAGATCTGAATGTGGCGGATCCGTTTACTAAACCTCTCCCGAGGGCAAAACATGACCAGCACCAAACCGCCATAGGTGTTTGGTATATTACCATGTAATCTAGATTAGCTGACTCTAGTGCAAGTGGGAGACTGTTGGAGATATGCCCTAGAGGCAATAATAAATGTAGTTATTATTATATCTTTGTGTTTATGATAAATGTTTACATACATGCTATAACAGTATTAACCAGAAACATTAATGCTTGTGTGATTTGTAAACTAAATTAGAGTCCCTAGTAAAGCCTCTTTATAATACTAGCTTGTTGATTAATAGATGATCGTGGTTCTTGATCATGAACATTGAAGATGTTGTTAATAACAAGATCATATCATTAGGAGAATGGTATGATGGACATACTCCTATAGATAAGCGTGGCATAAAGATCAAGTCATTTTAATAGTTCAATTGCTATAAGCTTTCTGATACATAGTAACCTAATTCCTTCGACCATGAGATCATGCTAATCACCATCACCGAAAGGATGCTTTGATGACATAAAACACCACACCGTAACTGGGTGGCTATAAAGGTGGCATTGAGTGTTCGGAAAGTATGGGTTGAGGCACATGGATCAAGAGTGGGATTTGTCCATCCATATGACGGATAGATATACTCTGGGCCCTCTCGGTGGAATGTCATCCAATTAGCTTGCAAGCATGTTACTGGCTCACAAGGGATCACATATCACAGAAACGAGAAAAGAGTACTTATCAGTAACAAGGTTGAACTAGGTATGCAGAGATACCGACGATGAAAACCTCGGATAAGTAAACTATCGTGAGACAAAGGGAAATTGGTATCGTATGTAAGTGGTTCATTCGATCGCAAAGTAATCGTAGAAATATGTGGGAGCCATATGAATTTCCAGATTCCTCTATTGGTTATTTATCGAAGAAGTGTCTCGATCATGTCCGCATAATTCACGAACCGTAGGGAGACACACTTAAGGATTCGATGTTGTTTAGTAGATATGGAATGTTAATAGGGATACCGAATGTTGTTCAGAGTCTCGGATGGGATCCGGGATATCACGAGGAGATCCGGAATGGTCCGGAGAATAAGAATCATATAAGGAAAGCCCGATTCCGGAGTTTGGGAAAGTTTCCGATGATTCCATCGGAGAGGTTCTAGAAGGTTCACCGAACCGGAAGGGGAATGGTCCATGAATGTGTCATGGATATGTGGAATGATTGGATCATATCCTAGGTCAATTGGTGTTGGCATTTGCAAGAGAGAAATGAAGCTCTAAATTAAAAGTCAAACAGGAAGTTTGAAAAGTCAAACTGGAACAATGGTTTCCTAGTGGGAGAAGAAACAAGTCCTTATCTCAATCCAACTTGGGTTTGGGTTGGGATTCAAACCCACCCCTCCCAAGGCTGCCCCCCTCTCATAAATAGAGGGGGAGGGCTGCCCCAACACCACAAGCACAAGCCCTCCCCGAGCCAAGCCGCCGCCGCCGTTGCGCCCTCGCCGCCGCCGCTGCCGCCCGCGCCCCGCCGCTGCCGCCCGCGCCCCGCCGCCGACACCACCTCCTTCTCCCGGATCTCTAAACCCTAGTTTTCCGGGAAACCCTAATCCACCATAACTCGCATCCGGTTTAGGCGAAGCCCTGTGGGATCTTCGCTCTATTTCCGACACCATGTCGTCGTGCTGCCGAAATCGCGAGGGAGAACTACAACCTTCGCTGCCTGCTAGAACAAGGGAGAGGAAGGTCTTCATCGAGTACCGAACGTGTGACCGACTGCGGAAGTGCTGCCGGAATGCAGCGCCTGAAGGATCGTCTACACGATCTTGAGATCGGCAAGTGTACGACTACATCACCCACGAGAATCTGCTCTCGTTAACCGCTTTGGAATCTTCGAGGGTGAGTTCCTCTATCGACTCGTTGCTACAATCTAGTAGATAGATCTTGGCTTGTTTGTGTGCATGCGGTAGAAATTTTTTGTTTTCCATGCTACGGACCCCTACATATGAGTATCCACAACCGTAGTATCATCCAGGCCACGGCCAACGCCTCCACAGCTGCTGCCCCTACCAACCCTCTACCCCAACCCCCCTCGCCCCTTCCCACCAGGGCTACGGCCACCGTAATCATGGCCGGGCTGGTTCTCATGGTGCAGAGGACGGGAGAAAGGTCTTTGCGCTTCCCCATCTCCTTGCAACTGGCTCCTGTTCCAAGCAGTGTCCGCCAACATCCACTTCCCATACACCACATCCTTCATCTGGTGCTCTCATGTACCACACTCCTCCTTGCTATGCCCAAGTAGACCACACACCCCACAATAGCGGGGTACTTTCTCATATTTTACTCTCATCACCATCGGTTCTTCTCCCTCAAGTTTGATAGTGACGAACCTTGCCAGACTTTTCCGCACGTCAAGCCAGACCCGAACACAGACAAAATTGCCACCATCATCCCTGGTGACGAGGGTCCGACTCATCAATGCCCATTGTTATGGACTTGGGTTTGGAGAAGATGGGGATGCTGGAAGTCGTGGAACGGTTAACATGCAAGCAACACGGGACACGAGGTTTACCCAGGTTCAGGCCCCCGGAGGGAAAACCCTACTCATGCTTGTTTGTTCTTGATTACGGCGGAACCAAAGGTTACAGGGATGCGCAGATGCAATCAGGCATGGAGGTATGTGTATGAGGTGAGTTGGATCCTTCTCGCCATACCCTCATGGCACTTATATAGATAGGCCAGGTCCGGGGATAGGTCAAGTCGGTTACAGATTAGGGTCGATACCCTTTGAAATTCTATCTAATCTAGACTTGTCCTCCAAGGAGTCGAATTCGCCACGGGCTTGGGCCACCCGAAATCTTCCTAGGCTGCAAGTCCTTGTGTGGGCCTTACTTGGTCTGGACCGGGTATACCAATGTTATGCACCCGTAGGGTATATCCATTTCAGTAGCCCCCGAGTATTCAGTCGAATCGTAGATTCGACTAGAGACTCTATAATCTTTTGGGTGCTTGGTATTTGAACCTGTTTTTCAGGAAGAAATGTTTAGTTCATAGGGATTATTGATGCGTGTGCATGGCTCACCCGACGAATCAGGGTTAGTTAACTGTCATAGGACAAAACAACATGATCTTCATCATATTTGAGTCCCCAGACTCGAACCCGGAATGAATACTGGTGTGATTCTACTCAGGCCGTTGAGGTCTTACAGGAGTCGAACCCCAGTGTTTTTCGAATGATATACCCAATGCGTCCGTCAGGATTTTCATCGTGCCTGCTGACATGAGAATTTACCGGTAGAGCGCGGTCGGGTGCGTTACCAGTCCATCAGATGATATCTGTGAAGGGTTTCGCGGCATAGTAAATCAAAATTTTCTACGGAAGCGAACAGAGGGAAAGCCAAGATCTAATCTAGGAGATGCAAACAACGAGAGAGATTGGATTAGATCTTCATACCCTTGAAGATTCGCACAGCGGAACGTTCGTCGGAACGTGGGTGATGTAGTCGTACTCGCTTCTCCTCCTCGCGATCCGATCCGATCTAGCACCACAAGTGGCGGTGCCTCCGTGAGATGCACACGTGCAGCACCTCGACGTATCCTCCTTCCTTGGACCAGCAAGTATGGTGGAGAGATGGATTGGATCTACAACACGACGGCGTGGTGTATTTGGTGGAGAATTTCTGCAGCAGGGCTTCGCCTGCAAACAGTCGGGAGGGAGAGAGGAAGGCAGCAGGGCTACTAGGGCTTGGAGGGAGATGTGTGTGTGTGGGGGGGGAGGGGGCGCACCAGCCCTCTATATATAGAGGGGGAGGGGGCGGCCAGCCCTAGCCCCTCCTCCAAGCCTATCTCTAGTTTAAACGATTTAAACTCTCCCCTTATCTAGAAATTCTATCCCGAAATTTAAACGAGTTAAATCTCTCTAGAATCGGCTGGGCCCTATGGGGCCTTGTGCCCCTGGCCCAATGCGGCCAGGACACTCCCTCATAGGCCCATGCCCCCTCCCGGAAGGTGGGACCACGTTGGCCCCCTTCCGGAAGGTTCTAGAAGCTTCCGGTACAATACCGATTAATCCGGAACAATTCCGAACTCCAAAAACTGCACTGCCTTATATGAATCTTATTCTCCGGACCACTCCGGAACCTCTCGTGATGTCCCGGATCCCATCCGAGACTCCAAACAAAAATTCATAAACCAATTATCCAATCTATCCTAGCGCCGAGACACGTTAAGTGTGTGACCCTGCGGGTTCGAGAATATGCAGACATGATCTTCTATCAATAATCAACAGCGGGGTCTGGGCACCCATATTGACTCCCACACATTCATCGATGATCATATCGGATGAACCACGATGCCAGGATTCAATCAATCCCATATACATATTCCCTTCGTCTCGCGATATTTTACTTGCCCGAGATTCGATCGTCGGTATCGTCATACCTAGTTCAATCTCGTTCACAGCAAGTACTTTACTCGTTCCGTAATCCGATATCACTTTGTGATTAACTCCTTAACCACATGCTTGCAAGCGGTGTTGATATCGATTACCGAGTGGGCCCGAAGTATATCTCTCCGACTTGGGAGGGACAAATCCCATCTCGATACATACAACCCAACAGATACTTTCCGATTACCTGAGAGACACCTTTATGATCACCCTCTCATAGGATGACGTTTGATGACCTCAAAGCTTTCTTCCGATACCAGGGAGTTGTATCATCTCATGGTCTAAGGAATACACTATTTGACATAAGAAAAACTTCGCAAAGACGAACACGATGACACGATCTAATTGCTTCGCTTAGTTTGGGTCTATCCACCATATCATTCTCCAATGATATGATCTCATTATCAATTGACAACTCATGTCTATGGTTAGGAAACCTTAACCATCATTGATCAATGAGCTAGTCCATAGAGGCGTACTAGGAACACGGTGTTGTTCACAAACCACACAAGTATTAAAGTTTCCGCTTAATACAATTCTAGCATGGAATATAAACTTTATCATGAACAAGAATTATAATAATAACATCTTTATTATTGCCTCTAGGGCATAATTCCAACAGTCTCCCACTTGCACTAGAGTCAATAATCTAGTTTACATCTGGCAACAATCTCACACCCATGGCACTGAGGTGATGATCATGTTTTACACGTGGAAGAGGTTTAGTCACGGATCTGCGACATTCAGATCTGTATGTACTTTGCTAATCTTCAGATCTCCATCTGATATATAATCTCGGATTATATGAAACTTGCGGTTGATATGCTTGGTCTTTGGATGATATCTTGGTTCCTTAGCGAATGCTATGGCGCCAGTGTTGTCACACAATATCTCCAGTGGGTCCAATGCACTTGGAACCACGCCAAGCTCAGTGATGAAGTTCCTGATCCAAACTCCTTCACTTGACGCTTCTGCAGCAGCCATGTATTCCGCTTCTACTGTAGATCCCGCGATCACGCTTTGCTTGCAGCTTCTCCAGCTCACAGCTCCTCCATTCAAAATATACACGTATCCTGTCTGAGATTTACAATCATCCTTGTCGGTGTCAAAACTAGCATCGACGTAACCTTTTACGACGAGCTGTTCATCACCCCCATAGACTAAGAACATTTCTTTAGTCCTATTTAGGTACCTTAGGATGTTCTTCACGGCTGTCCAGTGTTCCACTCCTGGATCACTTTGATATCTGCTCGTCAAACTAAGAGCATTGGACACATCCGGTCTAGTACACAGCATGGCATACATGATGGAACCTATGGCCGAGGCATAAGTCACTTTGCTCATAGCTTCCCTATCATTTACCGTAGCTGGACACTGAGCCTTGCTCAATATCTTACCTGACAACATAGGCACTGAACCTTTCAATGCCTTATCCATTCTGAACCTTTTCAGAACTTTGTCTAGGTATGTACTCTGGCTTAAAGCTATCAGGCGTCTTTGTCTATCTCTATAGATTTTGATGCCCAATATATAAGCAGCTTCACCTAGGTCTTTCATTGAAAAACACTTGTTCAAATAACTCTTCACATCGTTAAGCATGTTGATGTCATTTCCAATAATCAATATGTCATCCACATATAGTACCAGAAACATCACCGAGCTCCCACTCACTTTCTTGTAGATGCAAGCTTCGTAGCAATTTGGAACAAATCCAAAGCTCTTGATCACTTGATCAAAACGAAGGTTCTTGCTTCAGTCCATAAATGCTTGCTTCAGTCCATAAATCCGAGATGCTTGCTTCAGTCCATAAATGGAACGCTGAAGTTTGCATACTTTATCAGCATCCTTAGGATCGACAAAACCTTCGGGTTGCATCATATACAACTCTTCATCAATGTTGCCATTGAGGAAAGCAGTCTTGACATCCATTTGCCATATTTCATAATCATGAAACGCAGCAATTGCTAATAAAATCCGAATGGACTTAAACATCGCTACGGGAGAGAAAGTCTCATCGTAGTCAACACCTTGAACTTGTCGAAAACCTTTCGCAACAAGACGTGCTTTATAGACGGTAACATTACCATCCGCGTCCGTTTTCTTCTTGAAGATCCATTTGCACTCAACGGCCCTTCGGTCGCTAGGAGGGTCCACCAAAGTCCATACTTGGTTTTCGCTCATGGATCCCAATTCGGATTTCATGGCTTCTAGCCATTTCTCAGAGTCTGGGCTCATCATCGCTTCCTCATAGTTCCTAGGTTCACTGTCTTCTACTAACAAGACAGTAAAGACAGGGTTGCCGTACCACTCAGGAGGGGCACGCGACCTTGTCGACCTGCGACGTTCAGTAGCAGCATCGTCCGAAGCTTCATGATCCTTGTCATTAGCTTCCTCTATTGTTGGTGCAGGCGACACTGGAACAATTTCAGGTGCTGCGCTACTCTCCAATTCAAGAGAAGGTTCAATAACCTCGTCTAGCTCTACTTTCCTCCCACTCACTTCTTTCGAGAGAAACTCCTTCTCAAGAAAGGAATCGTTCTTTGCGACAAACACTTTGCCTTCGGTTCTGTGATAGAAGGTATACCCAATAGTTTCCTTAGGGTATCCTATGAAGACGCATTTCTCCGCTTTGGGTTCGAGCTTGTCCGGCATCAACTTCTTGACGTAAGCTTCGCATCCCCAAACTTTAAGAAACAACAACTTAGGTTTAGCACCAAACCATAGTTCATACGGTGTCGTCTCAACGGATTTAGATGGAGCCCTATTTAAAGTGAATGCAGCGGTTTCTAATGCATAACCCCAAAATGATAACGGCAAATCAGTAAGAGACATCATCGATCGGACCATATCTAATAGGGTTCGATTCCGGCGTTCAGACACACCATTGCGCTGTGGTGTTCCGGGTGGCGTGAGTTGTGAAACGATTCCACTTGCTTTGAGATGCGTGAGAAAATCATAACTCAAATATTCGCCCCCACGATCGGATCGTAGAAACTTAATCTTTCTGTTACGATGGTTCTCCACTTCATTCTGAAATTCTTTGAACTTTTCAAACGTTTCAGATTTATGTTTCATTAAATAGATATACCCATATCTACTTAAGTCATCGGTAAAAGTGAGAAAATAGCGATATCCACCGCGCGTCGAAACACTCATCGGTCCGCATACATCAGTATGTATGATTTCCAACAAGTCCGTTGCTCGCTCCATCATACCGGAGAACGGGGTTTTGATCATCTTGCCCATGAGGCATGGTTCGCATGTGTCAAATGATTCAAAATCAAGAGACTCCAAAAGTCCATCAGAATGGAGTTTCTTCATGCGCTTTACACCAATATGACCTAGACGACAGTGCCACAAATAAGTAGTATTATCACTATCTACTTTGCATCTCTTAGCCTCAATGTTATGGATGTGTGTTTCATCCCTTTCGAGATTTAGAAGAAATAAACCACTCACAAGAGGTGCATGACCATAAAAGATGTTACTCATATAAATAGAACAACCATTATTCTCCGATTTAAATGAATAACCGTCTTGCAATAAACACGATCCAGAAATAATGTTCATGCTCAACGCAGGCACATAATAACATTTATTAAGGTTTAAAACTAATCCCGAAGGTAAAACTAAGGAGAGCGTGCCGACGGCCATCACATCAACTCTTGATCTGTTGCCAACGCGCATCGTCACCTCATCCCTCGCAAGCCGTCGTCTATTCCGCAGCTCCTGTTTCGAGTTACAAATATTAGCAACTGAATCGGTATCAAATACCCAGGCACTACAACGAGGGCTAGTAAGGAAAACATCAATAACATGTATATCAAATATACCTTTGATGGTGCCATCCTTCTTGTCCGCTAAGTACTTCGGACAGTTGCGCTTCCAGTGACCCTTGTCCTTGCAATAGAAGCACTCAGCTTCCGGCTTGGGACCAGACCTGAGCTTCTTCTCAGCAGGGGCATTGCGCTTGCCGCCGCCCTTCTTGAAGGGCTTCTTTGCACCTTTACCTTTCTTAAAGGAGGGCTTGTTGACCATCAACACATGATTATCCTTCTTGATGTCCACCTCCGCAGCCTTCAGCTTTGCGAAGAGCTCGGTGATCGTATCAGTGGAACCAATCTGATTATGAGTCACTACAAAACTTTTGTAGCTGGGAGGGAGTGATTGCAGAACCCTGTCAATATTGAGCTCCTCTGGAATCTTGCAGTCCAGTTGCTCAAGGCGTTGAGTGTAGCCCGACATCTTAATGGCGTGCTCACTAACGGAACTCCCTTCCTCCATCTTGCAGTTAAAGAACTTCTCGGAGATCTCATATCTCTCAGAACGGGCCTGAGTCTGAAACATGGTTTTCAGCTCTTCGAGAATCTCAAAGGGCCCGGGATAGTTTTCAAAACGATTTTGAAGTTCCGGTTCCATAGCAAACAACATGGTGCTCTTAATCACACCATAATCATCTTTGCGCGACTGATAGACAACTTTCTCATCAGCCGGCGTAGTTGCAGCAGGGGGGTCACCTAACGCTTTCCCAAGGACATAGTCCTTTTGTCCGCCAGACAGAATGATTCTTAGATTGCGGAACCAGTTGGTGAAGTTAGACCCATTGTTTCTAAGCTTTTCTTTCTCAGCAAAAACGTTGAAGTTGAAGTTGGACTTGGCCATGTGATCTACAGTATTTGCAAGTATAATTTAGACTATGTTCATGATAACTAGTTCAACTTTTAATCAAATTACTAGATGAACTCCCACTAAATTCAACATCCCTCAAGTTGTTTAGTGAACACGATCCAAATTCACCACACCTAATCCGATCTTCACGAGAAGAGATGTGGTTTAAATGGTGGACAACGAAGTGTCGATCATATCATTCATATGACTCATGCTTAACCTTTCGGTTCTTGTGTTCCGAGGCCATGTCTGTACATGCTAGGCTCGTCAAGCTAGACCCAAGTATTTCCGCGTGTGCAAAACTGGCCTGCACCCGTTGTATGTGAGCGTAGAGTCTATAGCACCCGATCATCACGTGATGCTTGGACACGACGAACTTTCGCAACGGTGCATACTTGGGGAGAACACAGTTTTTATCTTGATCTTTAAGTGAGGAATCATCTTATAATGCTACCGTCTTGATCTAAGCATAATAAGATACATAAAAGGATAAACATCACATGCATATAACTTTATGTGACATGGTATAGCCAATCTTCGCGCAATGATCTCCATCTTGTGCGTTCCGGCATGATCTCCATCACTTCACCATGATTGCCTCCACCACGAATAGCAACTACAACTATTGCTAACTACTTAGCGATAAAGTAAAGCTATTACATGGCGTATAAGAAGTTGACTCGCAGGTCATACACAATTATAAAGACAACCATATGGCTCCTGCCGGTTGTGTACTCATCGACATGCAAGTCGTGAAACATTACAAAACATGATCATCGCATACATTATACACATCACATCTTGGGCCATAGCATATCACAGAAAACACTCCCTGCAAAAACAAGTTAGACGCCTCTACTTTGTTGTTGCATGTTTTACGTGGCTTATGGGAGTAGATGCTAAGAACGATTCTTACCTACGGAAAGCCACAACGGTGATATTATGGTTGCCAAACTCCGGTGTTAATCCCATGACAACTATAGTGAGAGAAACTGACATCCACCAGCCGCATGTGTGGAGCAAGCCACACGTCAAGTGCGGAGCCGGTCTCGCGAACGACGTCGCGTAAGGTTGGCCTGGACCGCTTCAATCTCCCTATCCCGCGTCATAAGAAGAACACAAACAAGAGGCTTGCAACAGAAAACATCAACGCCCGCAACAACCATGTTGCGTTCTACTCGTGAATCACATCTACGCATAGATCTAGCTCTGATACCACTGAAGGGTTTCGCGGCATAGTAAATCAAAATTTTCTACGGAAGCGAACAGAGGGAAAGCCAAGATCTAATCTAGGAGATGCAAACAACAAGAGAGATTGGATTAGATCTTCATACCCTTGAAGATTCACACAGCGGAACGTTCGTCGGAACGTGGGTGATGTAGTCGTACTCGCTTCTCCTCCTCGCGATCCGATCCGATCTAGCACCACAAGTGGCGGTGCCTCCGTGAGATGCACACGTGCAGCACCTCGACGTATCCTCCTTCCTTGGACCAGCAAGTATGGTGGAGAGATGGATTGGATCTACAACACGACGGCGTGGTGTATTTGGTGGAGAATTTCTGCAGCAGGGCTTCGCCTGCAAACAGTCGGGAGGGAGAGAGGAAGGCAGCAGGGCTACTAGGGCTTGGAGGGAGATGTGTGTGGGGGGGAGGGGGCGCACCAGCCCTCTATATATAGAGGGGGAGGGGGCGGCCATCCCTAGCCCCTCCTCCAAGCCTATCTCTAGTTTAAACGATTTAAACTCTCCCCTTATCTAGAAATTCTATCCCGAAATTTAAACGAGTTAAATCTCTCTAGAATCGGCTGGGCCCTATGGGGCCTTGTGCCCCTGGCCCAATGCGGCCAGGACACTCCCTCATAGGCCCATGCCCCCTCCCGGAAGGTGGGACCACGTTGGCCCCCTTCCGGAAGGTTCTAGAAGCTTCCGGTACAATACCGATTAATCCGGAACAATTCCGAACTCCAAAAACTGCACTGCCTTATATGAATCTTATTCTCCGGACCACTCCGGAACCTCTCGTGATGTCCCGGATCCTATCCGAGACTCCAAACAAAAATTCATAAACCAATTATCCAATCTATCCTAGCGCCGAGACACGTTAAGTGTGTGACCCTGCGGGTTCGAGAATATGCAGACATGATCTTCTATCAATAATCAACAGCGGGGTCTGGGCACCCATATTGACTCCCACACATTCATCGATGATCATATCGGATGAACCACGATGCCAGGATTCAATCAATCCCATATACATATTCCCTTCGTCTCACGATATTTTACTTGCCCGAGATTCGATCGTCGGTATCGTCATACCTAGTTCAATCTCGTTCACAGCAAGTACTTTACTCGTTCCGTAATCCGATATCACTTTGTGATTAACTCCTTAACCACATGCTTGCAAGCGGTGTTGATATCGATTATCGAGTGGGCCCGAAGTATATCTCTCCGACTTGGGAGGGACAAATCCCATCTCGATACATACAACCCAACAGATACTTTCCGATTACCTGAGAGACACCTTTATGATCACCCTCTCATAGGATGACGTTTGATGACCTCAAAGCTTTCTTCCGATACCAGGGAGTTGTATTATCTCATGGTCTAAGGAATACAATATTTGACATAAGAAAAACTTCGCAAAGACGAACACGATGACACGATCTAATTGCTTCGCTTAGTTTGGGTCTATCCACCATATCATTCTCCAATGATATGATCTCATTATCAATTGACAACTCATGTCTATGGTTAGGAAACCTTAACCATCATTGATCAATGAGCTAGTCCATAGAGGCGTACTAGGGACACGGTGTTGTTCACAAACCACACAAGTATTAAAGTTTCCGCTTAATACAATTCTAGCATGGAATATAAACTTTATCATGAACAAGAATTATAATAATACCATCTTTATTATTGCCTCTAGGGCATAATTCCAACAATCTGTAGGGCTTATCTTTGCGTCGTACACACAACATCGAAAATTTTATCACCGCAGACGTGTTTTGGGTGGCCAAGGAGACTGCTTCTCATTTAGCGTTAGTTTGGGCAAAGTTGCCAAAAGATTTTTGTCATATTTTATCCGAAGGATCTCAGACGAATAATTCATAGGGTGCGCGACCAACGCTCCCTATGGGAGTAGCCCCCAAGTGTCTATTCGAGTCGTAGACTCGAGCAAATACTTTAGTTCAGTCGTTCTCATTAGTTTGCATAATTAGTCCAAAGGACACATTTTTTCGAATGCGCGACCAGCGCTCCCTATGGGAGTAGCCCCCGAGTCTGTAGTGGCGTTGCAGACTCGAAGATATTTTCGAGGTGACGTTACCGTCGTAATTTCTCAGGTGCCCAGCCAGCACTCCTGATAGGAGTAGCCCCCGAGTAGTTGGTTGAGTCGTAGACTCGAGTAAGTACTTTTATGATCAGTCGAAATTTTCGAGCCGTTGCTAGCTTTGCTTTGGTGATGTCATTGCTGACGACCGGTGAGCTCAACCATCTGCGGCAGCAAAAATGATGCGACGGGATGATTATGGGTCCCATCGCCTGATCTGACGTTGACTAGTCACGCGTAGGCGTGGCGAAAGTTATGGCGTCTCCTCAATTTCCGCGTGTAGTGGACAGCGTGCTGGCGACGGTTCATTTTTGTGCTGACACATGGACGTCGAGATTTGAGGCACGCGTTAGGGCTTCTCAATCGATGGATCTTCTTCGTCGTATTTGCCCTTTTATACCGTGGGGAAAACAATAGTTTTTACCCTTCGCCAATTTGCTTCTTCCTCTTTGCCATTGCCATAATTTCTTGAGCTCTCTGTTCTCATCGTGCACTGGACGCCATCCATACTTTTCCTTCTAATTTCCTTCGCTGCTCCAAGATGGGCAAGTCTAAGAAAGCGTCTTCCGCTATAGTGGGGTCGAGCGCCATCAGCGCCGGGAAAAAGGCCGCCGCTCCGAGCCACACCATCAACGGCGGGTGGCGGCGCACAGAAATGCATGATTCAGATTTGCACAAACTGCGTGATGCCGGGCTGATCTCCAAGGAGAAGGATGACACCATCCTCCCCGATCAGGAGGTAATCCCTCTCACACATGAATGGTTTCGGGTGATGTTTTTTGCTTTTGTCGTCAGGGGTCTTTCTTTGCCCGCCCACGAATTTCTTCGTGGGCTTCTTTTCTTTTACAGGATTCAGCTGCACCATTTGTCTCCCAACTCTCTCCTTCACATTGCTTGCTTCATCACTCTTTGCGAGTGTTGGCTCGGCATCGAGCCGCAATTTGGCCTCTTCCGGAGACTCTACTCTGTGAAGAGGCAATCTGGCACCGGTGGTGTTTATCCACTAGGTGGTTGCATCATATCTATCCGCTCCACTGTCCAATTCTTCTCTTTCTCCATTTGTGAGTCCGTCTAGTACTAGCGTAGGAAGTGGTTCTACATTTGCGACATCAAGCTGGACATTCAGCATTTTGGTCTCCCCCTTTCGATTTCGCCTAGAAGATCACTCGAAAGAGGTCGTATGTAAGGTTCCCAACCTTTAATAAGGTAGAGATCCCTGTGTTTACAATGCTAGTCCCTGGATCAATAGCTAGCATCCACAGTTAAGATGTAATATCAAGAAACAAAGGTCATAATACAACTTTATAACCAGGAATAAAATAATTTATTACATCTTACATAGCTCATTTGGCTATCTCATTACAATGCAGCAGAATATAACAATAGCATGGGGTCCTTCATCTTCAAAGTGCCACAGGCAGACATGTTGGTTGTAGACTTGTAATCCTAATCAATAAACTTCACTAACATCAAAAAAACCTGCAACATAATAAGTTATAGCCACAAGGGTCAATACATTTGAATTGTATTGGCAAGTGACACTATGGTAATATAGTGGAGTCTATCATCTATATGCATTTGGCTAAGTGGAGCTTAGGCTTGCTTTGCTCAAAATAGATTTTCCTTATCATTTGAAAACACTAAGTTTTTGCTTGACAAAAATCTTTCCCAAGGCATCTCCCAATAGAAATTGGTGATCCTTTCAACCCTTGTTCAACCACAAGTTTTTAACTTAGAAATTGGGATGAGGAGATTCTTGATAGCTTCCATGTCTTGATGCTCAATTTGTCCTTTGCCAGGGACATGGCTAAGTACTTAGATTTTACACTCTGCATAGGTGGTGCACTTTTCCCACAAGACTTGGTTTCCCAAGACAAGATCTTTCAGAAGCCTTCCCTTAGACCAGAATGGACGCGTTCCAACCTATCATTCCCGTACCACCAACTGTCCATTTGGCTAAGTTATTGCAACCTATATGATCCAGGCAGAGCCCATAATGCCAAGTGGCTGCACTTGAAGCTTCTCAACATTTGACATATCAAATATCTTTGTTCCTGGGTGGCCATCCACAAGTGAGATACACAAGGTAAACCATAGAAATGGGCCTTGTGAACCACTCAACACAAACCATTCCTTCCATTCCACCCAGGTGATTCATTCACTTAGTTGTTTTATTAAACAAAACACAAGTCCTTGACTTGGAAATATTCCATAGTATGAATATATATTCCACCCTTGTTTTCTATTAGCTAAGATAAGCATGATAGTAGTAGGAATCTTAACTTAGGAAATTCTTCTAAGGTTTCATCTACTAGGATTTCCCATGGCATAGTTTATACTTAGCAAAATTCCATGCATGTCCTACTTAGAAATATCACTAATGCATAGTGAAAATAATGGGAGAAAGGTATGAAGCATCACTTGCCTTTTTTTGGTAGAGAGTATAAGTTCACCCCTTGATCTTTGCAATGTTCACTCACTTCAAATCACTACAATTCAATCAAGCAAACAATATTTCAATCTACCATTCAAGCAATTCATCACATAAAATGATAGAAACAAAACAATGCATGCAAGCATGCAAAAGGTTGTTTTATTTGTAAAAGTGGTTTCTAATAGGTCATAAACATTTGGAAACACCTATTGGTCATTTTATAAAGTGGAAAAACCATTTGCAAAAGTTTTTACTTCATAAACCATTTTTAAACCAAGTCATTATTTTATGTGGTGAAGAAATGCTTTTAATAAGGCAACATTCCATAGAGTTCACAAAATATGTTTTCAAACCATAAAACCTTGTGTTTAGGGTCAGAGAGTTTATTTCCAAAACATTTCCCAAAGGTTTTCCTCCAAAATCATTTTTAACAACTAAACCATATTTTTATTTGACTAGAAATGGTTTAAATCAAAGATTTATTCTTTTGCTTCACCAAATACATTTTTGAAACCATCAGTTGATTCCTAAGGTCATTAGGTTCAAAACAAACCATTTTCCAAAGATTTTATCCCCAAAATCATTTTAGAACAATTTTTATATTCTAAACATGCATACATAAGTTTCTGCAAAAACAAACAATTTAACAGAAGCATTTTACTAAACAAAGGGCATGGTTGGCTAGGGCTTGTCTTGCTGATTCCATTGATATAAAATTTGCAAAATTTGGACGTGTGGTTTGAAAGTTATGGATTTTTCAAATTAGAACATCAAATAGACAAGTTTCTGTTTTAAATCAACTAACAGGGCCACGTGTCTTGATTTTATTCGCTGGTACCGGTTCGTCTGGATCACGCTCTCTGGTGCGTTGGATCTAAGTTAGATCTAGTGGTGCAGAGACAAGCGTACCCCTTTGTTTAATTTTCTTTCGCGAGCGTTGGATCTAAATCCTACGGCTGTCGATCAAGCAACCATCAATCGGCGGCGCTGGCGGCGGCAGGTGGCGGCGCTGGCTCTGCCCATGGTGTCGTGGTGGTTACAGGAAGCAAGGGAGGAAGGGGAAGGGCTCACAGTGATCACAGGGGTATGGCGAAGCTCAAGGTGGTCTTCGGGTAGCAGGGGGCGCACGGGTGTCGTCGGAATTCCTCACCGGAGATGCTCCTGGCGTCGGGCACACACTGCCGTTGTCAGGGACGAGGCTACAAGGCGCGCCAATGCAAAATAAAGGGTGCGTTAGATGCATGAGAGAGTAGGGAGTGTGGGAGCTTCAAAGAGAGGGGCGGCGCAGTCAGAACATTACCAGGGGAGTCACCGGAGAAGAGGCAGACGGCGGCGGTGCTTGGTGTCGTCGTTGCCGAGGTTCTGGGGCGCGTGGGGAAGAGCTGGCGCTACGGGGAGGTTCGCTAGGAGGTGGGGAGCAAGTGAGTGTGGTCGAGGAGGCGAGGGGCGACGAGGGGATGCCGGAATCGCTGGTGGAGCTCGCCGGAGCAGAGGGCGGTGCAGGGGGAAATTGAGCAGCCTGGGGGCGTGCTAGGGTGGGGGACTGAGGGGGAAACAGAGAGGGAAGGCTGGCGATTAAGAAGGCATGGCCAGGGGGAGGATTAACTGCGCCATTTACGCGAATTAAGCCGAGCTTTTAATCGACAGCAACGGTCGGCGAGGTCAGCGCGTGGGTGAAGAAGATGACTGGGAAGGGTGGGACCTGGCTGTCTGCGAGAGAGAGAGAGTGTGGGAGTGGGGTCCATCGGTCAGTTGCTGAGCGGGTGAGAGTAGTGGTAAGAAAATGATTCGCTCGGGTGAGAGGAA
Source organism: Avena sativa (assembly GCA_916181665.1). NCBI lineage: Eukaryota > Viridiplantae > Streptophyta > Magnoliopsida > Poales > Poaceae > Avena > Avena sativa. Next base: position 52,568,494 of record OV702299.1, read on the forward strand.
GAGGTGGGCTGTGAGTGGGCTTAGCTGGGCTGGGCAGATGGGCTGAATCCTTTTCATATTTTTTTTGTTCTAAATGATTTTCTCTTTTACCATTTCTATTTTCTGTTTTGGTTTTGTTTAATTAATTCAAACACTCATTTGAATTCAAACCTTTGCCAAATTTTGTGTAGGTTTAAATATTGATTAGTAATATAATCTGAAGTCAAATTTGGAATAAAATTTTATTCTTTTGGGGGTCTTTTTAATTATTTAATTAGGCCCTTGTTTTAAATCAATTAAGATTTAATAATATTTCCAAACACCATTTGAATTTCCAAAACCTTCCAAATCTTTTCAGTAGGTTTTTATTTGATTATTTGGGTGTCAAATAATTCATCTTGAATTATTTGGAAAGTATTTAATATGATTCATAAATCATTTGAATTGGGTATTTGTTTTATTTCCAATGATATTTAATATAGTTTTAATTCCATAATTTTATTTAGAAGTATCCTTTGATCTTATTAAGTTAATTAAACAACTTTTATTCCACTTGGGTAAATTCCAAATATCTTTTCCCATGGTTTAATTAATCATTTCTAATAGGGGTTTTGTCTTAATTCAAATGGAATTTGGTTTAAGCCATTTTATTTTATTTTGGAAATTCTTTATCCTTTTATTTTATTTGGATTCTATTCATTCCATTTGCTTATGGATTAGGCCAAGATTTAATTTGGTCTTTAAATATTCTTTAATTAATATTTCTTTCTTCATCTTATAAAATCCATATCTTTTTATTTAGAGATCCAAACTTGGTGATTCCAATTTGTGAAATCTTATTTGAGATTTATTTATCATTTTAAATATATTTAGGATTATTTGCTCACCATTTGGTATGGATTTTAGATAAGGGTTTTATTAGCTTTGAAAATTCAATTTCCTTATCTTATTAAATTCATGAGATTTTATCTATGGCTCCAAATTAAGTGAAACCAATTTCTATGGTTTTATAATATTTATATTGGTCTTTCTTGATCTTTTGTAAATGTTTGTTGACAAATTTTTATATGGATCAAATCCATAGGCTTGGAGATAACTTGGAAATGATCTTTATTCCATTAGGGCTTAGGGTTTGGATTATTTTCCAAGTGTTTAAATTTCTAGATGCATTTTATGAGGAATGCATTTCTTTTGATTTGGATTTTGTTGAATTCAAACTTTAACTAAAGTTTGTTCAAGATGGGATTTTAAGTTTCCATTTAGAAACAAAAGTTTCTTTTCACCGTAAAATTCAATAATCATTTATTTGTTTATTTATTTTTCACATAACAAGATTTGGAAAATCTTGGGATGTGACATCGTAGGGGAACGACATCTTAGAGGGTGAATCTGCAGAGGTGGAGAATCTCTACAAGCGGGTGGAAGCTCTTTAGCTTGTGGTCGGCAAAGAGGTCAACAGTGTCGACATCATCCGCACTTTCCTCAAGCGTCGGGTGCAACCGCTCCAAGCGAGGGCGCACCCAATGTTCCTTTATGCTGGCCGCAACAACCCGACAAGGGTTTCGTCTGAGGAGATGTCTTCGGGTGACCTTGATAAGGCGCTCCGGCCTCTGCTGAAGTTCAAGGCCGACGAGGACCACCCGGGGAAATCTTTGACCACCCCTTTCAACGCCAAGAAAGTAGTCCCCCATGTGAAACTTGTAGTTGCGCGTAGCGCTATTTCGAGTCCATGCTATTTGCTACTGGTATTTATTATTGTGCATTTCTTATCTTTGATTTGCAGGACTTCAAGGTAGCAGGGATGATGCCCCCTCTACCTGAGAAGTACACGGATGTGCCGGATAACAAAGAGGCGGAGTCCGAATCCAAGCTTCCCCTGGCACAGTCTCCTTCCTTGGAAGCACCCGAGTCGAGCAAAGGGCAGACCCGAAAACACTCCTAGAGCAAAACTTCGGATGGGGCGACGCCACCAACACCAAAGGGCCTGTCCTTCCTCGAGCAGCACGGTGGGGACGAGGGTGCATCGTCTGCCTTTCCTGCTGTGCCTATTCGGCTGGTGGCCCCCCAGCCGCCGGACAAGAAGAAGAAGAAGGAGGAGGAGCCTCTTGTCTTCAATTTGTCAGACATACCATCATAAGGCGCTCTGTTCGAATCTTTGTTACTTTATTCATGTGCTAAGTATTAGCTTGTTGTTGATCTGGTTCTTTGTAAGTGCTAGCAGTAACCATTCGGAGGAGTCCCTCGAGGAGGGGACCGAAGAGATGGTCGGGGAATCGAAGCTGACGGCTTCGTTTCCCAAGATGGTGGCCAACTTCGCTGACGAGGATTCGAGATTCGTGAGGCGGGAGGCTCGAGCACTCGTTATCCGGAAGACAATATCCAAACCTTCGGAGTCCATGCCAGACCACGTAAGTGTTGTTCTTTCACGGCGTACGGGGAGCCCCGAGCCCTTTACTTATAATACCTACTGGCCTTTTTTGCAGTCCTTTGTCTATGGCGCCAACCTCCTCATCCAGCAGCACCTGTCACTGTAGGGTGAACTCAAGCAGCTCTGAGGTGCATATGTGTCTTCTTGACTACTTTTCGAGTGCGTCAAGTTTTTTTTTGTAATCATCCACTATTTATTAATGCTGCAAACGAGAACAATGTTGCTCTCTATAGGCTGAACGCTCTCGAAAAGAGCCTCGGCCAGGCGAAGAAGAAGGCAACGGATGCTGCGGAGGCCCTTGAACATGAACGGAAGAAGGCCGAAGACCGCGAGCAGCAGCTTGCAGCTGCCATGAAATCTCGAGAGAAGGCTTTGGCGGATAAGTTCATGGCGGCTGCCAAGGCGATATCTGGTAAGCTGCCCTTGTCTCTTTTCGTGTCTTCCGTATATTGAGATGCCTCTTCTTTTTCCCCACTCAAATTTTTCCTGCTGCTATTCATGACAGATGCTTCTGGCGTCGCATTTGACCGCAATGCGCTAGAGCACGGCGATCTCCTGGCAGATGCTTCCATAGTGATCGAGGATCGCTGATCATCTGTGGGCTCTCTTGACAAGGCCAAAAAGGTCCTTGCGCGCTTCTACAAGGAGGTCAATCCCAAGGGCGTTGCCCTTGAGGATATTGACTCGCTGGCGGATACTCTATCAGGCGACACTCTAGCAAATTACAAACGCAAGCAGAAGGGAGTCGGCGCTGCTATGGGGTTGGACATGGCAATGGCGTCTGGAGCTGAGCTGGATCTGGCCCAGGTCAGGTCCAGGATGCCGACAACGGCGTATGGCTCTGAGGTAGCTTTTGCCACCTTTGACTCCCGCTGCAAGAATTTTGGGCCTAAGCTCATTGATCTCCTGGCCGACTATTCAGAGCGAGTGGTCAAGAGTAGGCACTATGGCTCTGAAGCTGCTCCGGGTGCTAGCGCTTAGGTCCTACTGTATCGTAGTTAGTCTAACTTTCTTCCTTTTGCTGCATCTGTAACGCCTTTTGGATGAACAAGCTTCACTTTGCCATGAAATGGCTTTGATTATGTATATGTATGAATCTGTATTTCAAATTTGTGATGTTCGTGTTTGCCTTTTTACCCTTAGGGTCCTTCAGGTGAGGCTTGATACATTGGAAATGTATCTATAATTTTTGATGCTCCATGCTTGTTTTGTACCTACTTTGCTTTGCTTGTCTACACTTTGATGTGCTTTTTACATGTTTTCTGGTATAACCTATTAACAAGTTACAACAGTGCTAGATGCTTGTTTTCTGCTATTTTTGGTTTCAGAAAAGTTAGTAAACAAATATTCTCGGAATTGGACGGGACAAACGTCAAAGTCAATTACTTTCTATGGGGAACAAGAATCTAGAGGAGAGCCGGAGGGGCCAGCCAGGAGGCCAGACCCACCCCAGGCGCGGGTGGGCCTAGCCTCGCGCCTGGCTAGGGTTTGCCAACCCTGGCCGCCTCCTCGGTCTCCCCCTTCGCCTATAAGAAACCCCCGATGCAGAAACCCTAGGCACCCGATCAAATATCCACGAAACCGTCTGTAGCTGCCGCCACCATCATCCCTAGATCGGGGGGATCTGAAGTTCTTCTCGGCACCCTGCCGGAGGGGAGATCATCCCAGAGGCCTTCTCTCTGGTATGATGCGTGAGTAGTTCCACCTTGGACTATGGGTCCATGTAGTAGCTAGATGGTTGTATCTCCTCTTTTTTGTGCTTTCATGTATAGATCTTGTTTGCTCCGTTCATGATCAAGATTTAATCTATTTGTAATCATTAATATTGTGTTTAAGGGGATCCAATGGATATTGAGATTATTATGTTGGTTTGATTAATGGTTTTGTCTTTATGATTCTATCATGTCTGTGTTGTTTGTGATCTTGCATGCTCTCCGTTGTTAGTAGCTATCTTGGCCAAGTAGTTGCTAGTGACTCCAAGAGGGGGTATTTATGCTCGATAGTGGGTTCATGCCTCTAGTTTCCAAGGGAAGTGACAATAATCACTTCGGTTGTAGATGTGTTGTTGCTACTAAGGAGAAAACAATGGTCTCTTGTTCATGGAACATGTGGACTGTTTATCTTACACACTTTGCTTAAAGCAGTTGTCTGTTGCTTGCAACTTAATACTGGAGGGGGTTCGGATGATAACCTGAAGGTGGACTTCTAGTCATAGATGCAATTGGATGGCGGTCTATGTATAGTGGTGTATTGCCCAATCGAATCTCATAGGATCTTTCTGACTAGTGATTGCACTGTTATGCCTTGCTCAGTTCCTGTCAATTGCCCCACTGTAATTTGTTTACCCTTCATGCCATGTTGTTTATCTAAGGAGAGCACCTCTAGTGAACTATGGACCCCGGTACAATCTTTACCATTGATACATCTTCCACTATTACTTGTTTACTTGCTGCAAACCATTACATTCCACACCATACATTTAATCCTTTGTTACAGTAAACCAGTGAGCTTGACAACCTCACTGTTCGTTGGGGCAAAGTCTTGAGTTTATGTTGGATAGGTCTCCGCGTTGCTTGCAACACCTGTGTGACGTTTCCTTCCTCCTTCTGGTTCGATAACCTCGGTCTCAACTGAGGGAAAACATGTTGCTTGCTGCTTCACACCTTGCTCTTGGGGTTCCCAACAGGCTGTGCGTAGACAGTCGTCAAGGCTCCAGTGATCACACCTTCCCCTGCGCCTGGTCCTCGCTCGTCGTTGAGCGAGTCATCGCAGTTGCCTTTCCTTCGTGACAGCATTCGAAGTTTGGAGAAGGACATCCTCACCATTCGCGGTCATGCAGATGTGTGGAAGTCAAAGGCTGAGCGAGCCATTGCCAGGGAAGAGTTTTTGCTTGAAGAATTTTGGCACATGGGTGAGCAACTCCAATGTGAGTCCTCTTGAACCACCACTTCCTCGAGTGCGCCTATTTTTATGTTGGCTCATCCAATGCTTTTTAAAGTTGTGAATCTGCTTCCAAGGAAGAGAATGAGTGTGTCGCAATTTGGATGAATTGCTTGACGCAGCAAGAACTGGAGGCCGGTGGTTTCTTTTGGATGGACCGTGATTGAGAGATCGTCCTTGCAACGGTGCAAGGTCACGTGCACCAAGTTCTTCGGGTGCTGAAGCGAGCGAGGGCGTCGCTCACGGCGATTTGGGCGATGATGTTTCCTTTGGATCCGGCTCCCTCTAGCTTTTTGGGTCTTCTTGGAAAGTTTCAGGATGCAAGCCATGTCAAGGATTTGGTACGTCATCAACTGGCGGCGGGCGTAAAGGCGGCCCTTGGACTTGTTCGACTGCATCGTCGCGATGTTGATCTTGCGGAGATAGCGGCTGGGCCACCTCCGCCTCCAGATGGCATGGCGTGGGATATGCGCCCACATTACGCAGCTGTGGCGCAGTACGCCGAAGAGATTGTAGATGTGTTTGAGGAGCGGACAAATGTTATGGTCTAGCACAGTTAAGTCCTATAAAATAAAACGAGATAATGTAAAGTCTGTATTTATTCGAGTGGGCTTGTAATGCCCTTTGTAAAGTTTGTATGCGTTCTGTTGTATAATTGTATAATATGCATATCCTTTTCGTTAGACAGACGTGGTCAACTACTCAGGTTGTATGCGTTGTTGTCAATCGACGGAGTCATAAGGTGAGGCGCTGCCCCCGAGCGTGTTTAGCTAAGTAATGTAATGGAAAAAGATTTTTGGGCGAAGGAACTTAGCTTTTATTCATCGTAAACGAGGAGGTACATTGTTCGTCTGAATAGCCTGGCTGAGTAGCCTTATTGAAAGTAAAGGGTAACTAGGGGTAGAAGCGTCACAGTCGTGCGATGTTCCAGGGGTTGGAGTATTCGACTCCTGATGCGATGTCCATTAGGCGGTAGGTGCCACCTGGGATGACGTCCATTAGGCGGTAGGTGCGACGATGTAGGGTCCTTCCCATGGTGACTCGAGCTTCTTGTGCCCTTCTTGCTTGAGTCGTAGCACGAGGTCTCCTTCGACGAAGGACCTTGGGCGCAGCCGACGGCTATGGTAGTTACGAAGGCTCTGCTGGTACACTGCCGAGCAGGCCGCGACGATGTCGCATGCCTCGTCGAGCGTGTCAATGGCGTATTTGAGTGCGGCCGATGATTCGGCTTCGGTGTAGGCAACAACCCATGGGGCCTTGTAGCGTACCTCAGCAGGTAGCATAGCTTTTGCTCCGCGCACCATGAAGAAGGTCGTATAGCCGGTTGAGCTATTTGGCGTTGTGCGCAGGCTCAAGAGGACAGAGGGTAGCTCATCCACCCAGGCTCCCGCCAGCCTTTCAAGTGGGCGTAGCAGGCGCTTCTTGATGCCGTTGTCGATGAGGCCGTTGGCCTTTTCGACCTGTTCGTTGGTCTGCGGATGCGCTACTCAGGCATAGGACAAGTTGATGTGGAGGTTCCCGCAGAAGTCTCGGAACTCCTTCGAGATGAAGTTTGATCCATTGTCCGTTATGATGCTATGGGGCACTCTGAACCTGTAGACAATAGACTCGAAAAACTTGATGGAAGTTTTGCCGCTTTGCTTGGTGACGGGCATGGCCTCGATCCACTTGGAGAATTTGTCAACTGCGGCCAGGAGGAAGACGTGGCCTCCTGGCAAGGACTTTGGCAGCTTTCCAATCATGTCGAGGCCCCACTGGGTGATGGCGCCCACCACTTATTGCGGGACGCTTCGTTGGAAACCCCAAGAGGAAGGTGTGATGATCACAACAACAAGTTTTCCCTCAGTAAGAAACCGAGGTTATCGAACCAGTAGAGGAAGGAAACATCACACAGGTGTTGCAAACAACGTGGAGACCTACACAACACAAACTCAAGACTTTGTCCCAACGAATCAGTCAGGTTGTCAAGCTCACCGGTTTGATGTAACAAAGGATTAAACGTATGGTATGGAAGGTAATGGTTTGCAACAAGTAAACAAGTAACGGTGGAAGATGCATCAATGGTAAAGATTGTACCGGGGACCATAGTTCACTAGAGGTGCTCTCCTTAGATAAACAACATGGCATGAAGGGTAAACAAATTACAGCAGCGCAATTGACAGGAACTAAGAAAGGCATAACAATGAAATACTAGTGAAAAAGATCCTATGAGATTCGATTGGGAAATACAACAATATACATAGACCGCCATCCAACTGCATCTATGACTAGAAGTCCACCTTCAGGTTATCATCCGAACCCCCTCCAGTATTAAGTTGCAAGCAACGGACAACTGTTTTAAGCAAAGTGTGTAAGGTAAATAGTCCACATGTTCCATGAACAAAAGACCGTTGTTTTCTCCCTAGTAGCAACGGCACATCTTCAACCGAAGAGATTATTGTCACATCCCTTGGAAACTATAGGCATGAACCCACTATCGAGCATAAATACTCCCTCTTGGATTCACTAGCAACTACTTGGCCAAGATAACTACTAACAACGGATATCACGCAAGATCACAAACAACACAGACATGACAGAATCATAAAGACAAAACCATTAATCAAACCAACATAATTATCTCAATATCCATCTTATGCCCGCAAACATAACATGCATGATTACAAATAGATTAGATCTTGATCATGAACGGAGCTCACAAGATCTATACATGAAAGCACAAAGGAGGAGATACAACCATCTAGCTACTACATGGACCCATAGTCCAAGGTGGAACTACTCACGCATCATACCGGAGAGAAGGCCTCTGGGATGATCTCCCCTCTAGCAGGGTGCCGGGAAGAACTTCAGATCCCCCCGATCTAGGGACGATGGTGGCGGTGGCTACAGAAGGTTTCGTGGAATATTGATCGGGTACTTAGGGTTTCTGCATCAGGGTCTTCTTATAGGCGAAGAGGCGAGGCTAGGAGGCGGCCAGGGGCCCCACACCCTACCCAGGCGCGGGGCATGGCCCACCTGTGCCTATGGGGGTCTGGGCGCCCTGGCTTGCGTCTAGTCTCGTCTTCTGGATTCTTGTTCCCCACGGAAAGTTATTGACTTTGGCTTTTGTCCCGTCCAGTTTCAAGAATATTGATTTTCTGCCTTTCTGGAACCAAAAACAGAAGAAAACAGGCAACTGGCACTGTGGCAACTTATTATAGGTTAGTTCCAGAAAAGATATAAAAACACCTCAAAGTGTAGACAAAGCAAAGCAAAGTAGATACTAAACAAGCATGGAGCATCAAAAATTATAGATACGTTTCCAATGTATCAAACATCCTCAAGCTTAACTCCTGCTCGTCCTCGGGTAGGTAAGTGACAAAAAGAATAATTTTTGAGGTGACATGCACCTTCACAATGAAGATCTAACCATTTGCAAGCATTGAAAGCCGGGATCAAAGAACTCTAAACGTGTGCATGAAAGATGGAGTTCTAACAATAGGTCATAGTAACTATGCATGCAACATGAAAGGCTACAAACAAAGATCATGAATAACATACATTGAAAAACATTTATTTGTTTCACATACAGAAAACATGGCATAGTGGCAATCAGCTTGTCCCTCATAGAGTAGCAAATAGATGCATAGGACACCTTCAAAGTTCACAAGGGTGACTAGAAACAAGTAGCACAAGAGCAAGTAATGTCACAATATGCATCAATCAATAAGCTTTGGAACACTGCACACATAATGAAAACTATGCTCTCTTAATGGTGCCTAAAGGTAGAAGGTGGAGACTCAATAATGGTGGAAGAAAGGCCCTTCATAAAGGGAAGCAGGGATTTCAAGTTTCAAAAAGAGCTTCCAAAAATTATGGTACTTGTTAGCTTTCAGCCCTCATTGCCCCTATCATAAGCATCTTGAAGTGATTAAGGTTAAAGTGAACAAAGATAGAGTATATGCTTGACAAAGTATAAGTTGGCAATCTCAAGTCCCTTGAATGCGAGGGCCACACCTCATGCTACTCAACTTCAGTCACCTGCAAGTTCTTGTCATTGTAAGTATTCGGATATCATAGAGAACCGCCAAGGGGGTACCCCTTGCACATGGTACAGGAGCTATCCCATAACCAAAATGACAAGGCAAGCAGACAATGACCATCTCAACGATCTTTTTATTTACCATATGCATAGCTTTTTATTGAGGATGCTTCATAGAAAGCTCACTATGGTGATGCTGTAAGTTTCCACCATGATTAGGCATGGCTTAGGCTAGCGGCCCAGGCGTTTCTCTAACACAAAATACAAAATCCATGGACTTACAAGTTCCCTCTTTATTTCACACCGACGACATCCATAGACAAAAGAGCATGATATCAACTGAGTACAAAGTACAGGTGCAATGTTGAAAACGTTCCCCGTGACAGCACGGTTCTGCTAATTCCAATGTATAAGTGCAAGAATATACAACATAGAAGACACAATGGTTCAAGTTTATTAGGGGCAAAGAATATAAAGTGTGACATCAAGTTTGTGAGAGCTTTAATCACTAAGTTTTCACATAACAAAATAGTTTTAAATTAGAAGATAGGTAAAAACAAGAATATACTTCGAATGGTGTAACACACCATGCATAGGAGTTTATAGTGGACACTTTGGAAAAACTTGGTTTCTTGGGATCTGGAAACATGAGTAGAGCTTACTCATACAAGTGGAGGCTAGCAAAAGACTGGGGGCAACCAACTAAGAGAGCAATTATGGCCATAATCATGCAGTGCAACAAAGAATTACTAATCAAAGCAAAGAGTGGTACTACAAGTCAAGGACTAAATGATCATAGAGGGTATGGTGACTTGTTCATAGTCATAACATGGTGTGAGGATGTGCCAAGTCAACCCCAGCAAAGCATCAAAGGAGAATACCACAATACTATGCTTCTGCATGCTAAAACAACGCATAATTTCTTCAAGGCACACTAAGCAATCCCAATTCTTTGGAACAAGACATGGTACAACAATAATTACTAAGCATAAGGTCAAAACAGCATCTAGCATGTTATGCTAAAGTCTAAGTCACAGTCAATGCAAGCTCCTCTTGCACTTATAAGCAAGAACTTACTACTCCTTTACAACACCAAGCAACTTATTTGCAAACAACACAGCAAGAACGGGGGTCCAAACCACTTTATTTAAGCAAACCAAACAAGCTAAGCAAACCAAACGAAAACTAAGATGCTCCAAGAACAACACAATTGTGCATGAAACAATAAAAACGAAGTGTCTAGACAGACCTGAGCTTTTTATTGATGAAGAAGGGGATGCCTTGGGCATCCCCAAGCTTTGACGCTTGTACCTCTTGGATATTTCTTGGGGTGACACCGGGGTGGCATCCCCAAGCTTGAGTTTTTGTCCATTCTTCATCTCATTGCATCATTCTCTCTCTACACCTGAAATTTTCCTTCATACAAAACTTCACACAATCTTCATTAGCAACATTAGCTTATTCAAAAGATATTAGACCTCCGGCAAAGCTTTGGAACAGCAAGGCTTTTCACTAAAAACACAAGATACTGTAGTAACTCCTTCAAAAAGATCAATTTACCTAAAGAGAAATCAAAAAGGAATCAATAAGAAGCAAATGCAAATAATGACAGAAATCTGTCAAAACAGACCAGCAGGTAGAAACCTATTTTTTCGAACATCTTCTGTTTCTCAAATCAAAAAGTGTTGAACTAACGAAAGTTATCTAACATATTGGGGGATTTATTCGTAAATTTTCAGATCAATACGATTTACAGAGACTCCTCAAGAATGTTTTTGGTGGAGGACAGAAATTTGTTTCGGGACAGCAACTCCCCAAATCTTACTTCCCTCTCATTAGAGGTCATTCTTGGCACAAAAAGCAAACAAAAAGGATAAGAAGAGGTCATTACTGAAGTAATAACTTCCAAGACTCAAGAAAACTCTTGGGTTATCTCCCAACAAGTACTTTTTTTAACGCCTTTAAGTTAGGCACAAGAAGCAAGATGAATCAAGTATTTTCAAATGAAGAATTGCCCCCCTTGTTTTTTCCTTTCTTACCTTTCTTCTTCTCTTTAGGGAAGATATAATTGCTTACGGGAGGAGCAAAGTGCATAATGCCTTTTCCCACATCTATTACCGCTCCAAAGTGTTTCAGTGGGAATCTTCCAAGTGTAATCTGTCCCTTGCCTACACATTCAATAACAAGATAATCAGTAGACACCATTTTCCCTGAGATTTTTGTAAACACACCTTTAGCTATTCCAATGGGAAATATAGTGGCATTGTTGGTAAGAGATATTTCCTCTACTCCTTCAGTAAGCCCCCAAAGACTCAAGCAATCATAAATATCTTTAGGCATGAGGCAAAATTCAGACATGATATCATAGCGAGCATCAAAAAGTATAGTGTTTATTGAGACTTTGATTGTGGGAAACCACTTTGAAGGCTCAGAATTTATGGGGACATAAATCATGGTAAACCCTAAGCGTGTGATAGCAACTATTCATAGCAGCAATACTAGTCTCAAGAGTGTTCAACCTAGCAAAAATATTTGTGAAAGAGAAATCAGACTTGCCAGGTGTATTATAAATTGCAATCAACTTCTTTATGGCATCAAAAGCTTCATACTCAGTACAAAGCAAAATATATTTCTCAGCCATAGCATCCAAAGCATATCTATAACAAAGAGCAATACCACGATAGAAACTATCAATAACCAATCCAAGACCCATCTTAGGCTCAGTTTCCCTCTGTAAAGCGGAGATTCTAGACCAAGCTTCTTTAAAACCCTCTTCATTTTTTTGCTTAAAAGTGGAGATCTCTTCCATAGGTGAAATCAAGATCGGTCCAAAACCAGACATGGTAGCAACTAGGGCAGGAACTAATTCTTTTTGTGTTTTGAAAAGAGAAAGCAAACCAAACTAGACTATTTTTTTTGGGGGGGGGGGGGTTGAAAAAAAGGCAAACAAAACAAAGAAAAAGAAACAAAGCAAACTAAAACCAAAGTAAAGAGAAAGGAAGTAAAGGACTCCCCTAGTGAAGACGTCCTTAGCCTCCCTGGAAACGACGCTAGAAAAAGGCTTGATGGCGCCCACCACTTGTCTCGGGACGCTTTGTTGGAAACCCCAAGAGGAAGGTGTGATGAGCACAACAACAAGTTTTCCCTCAGTAAGAAACTGAGGTTATCGAACCAGTAGGAGGAAGGAAACGTCACACATGTGTTGCAAACAACGTGGAGACCTGCACAACACAAACTCAAGACTTTGTCCCAACGAATCAGTGAGGTTGTCAAGCTCACCGGTTTGCTGTAACAAAGGATTAAACGTATGGTGTGGAAGGTAATGGTTTGCAGCAAGTAAACAAGTTACGGTGGAAGATGCATCAATGGTAAAGATTGGACCGGGGACCATAGTTCACTAGAGGTGCTCTCCTTAGATAAACAACATGCCATGAAGGGTAAACAAATTACAGCAGGGCAATTGACAGGAACTGAGCAAGGCATAACAATGCAATACTAGTGAAAAAGATCCTATGAGATTCGATTGGGCAATACAACAATATACATAGACCGCCATCCAACTGCATCTATGATTAGAAGTACACCTTCAGGTTATCATTCGAACCCCCTCTAGTATTAAGTTGCAAGCAACAGACAACTGCTTTAAGCAAAGTGTGTAAGGTAAACAGTACACATGTTCCATGAACAAGAGACCGTTGTTTTCTCCCTAGTAGCAACAACACATCTACAGCCGAAGAGATTTTTTTCACTTCCCTTGGAAACTAGAGGCATGAACCCACTATCGAGCATAAATACCCCCTCTTGGAGTCACTAGCAACTACTTGGCCAAGATAACTACTAACAACAGAGAGCACGCAAGATCACAAACAACACAAACATGATAGAATCATAAAGACAAAACCATTAATCAATCTGACATAATAATCTCAATATCCATCGGATCCCCGCAAACATAACATGCATGATTACAAATAGATTAGATCTTGATCATGAACGAAGCTCACAAGATCTATACATGAAAGCACAAAGGAGGAGATACAACCATCTAGCTACTACATGGACCTATAGTCCAAGGTGGAACTACTCACGCATCATACCACAGAGAAGGCCTCCGGGATGATCTCCCCTCCAGTAGGGTGCCAGGAAGAACTTCAGATCCCCCTGGTCTAGGGACAATGGTGGCGGCGACTACAGAAGGTTTCGTGGAATATTGATCGGGTACTTAGGGTTTCTGCATCGGGGGCTTCTTATAGGCAAAGAGGCGAGGCTGGGAGGCGGCCAGGGGCCCCACACCCTACCCAGGCGCGGGGCAGGGCCCACCCGTGCCTAGGGGGGTCTGGGCGCCCTGGCTTGCGTCTCTGTCTCGTCTTCTGGATTCTTGTTCCCCATGGAAAGTTATTGACTTTGGCTTTTGTCCCGTCCAATTCCGAGAATATTGATTTTCTGCCTTTCTGGAACCAAAAACGGAAGAAAACATGCAACTGGCACTGTGGCAACTTATTATAGGTTAGTTCCAGAAAAGATATAAAAACACCTCAAAGTGTAGACAAAGCAAAGCAAAGTAGATACTAAACAAGCATGGAGCATCAAAAATTATAGATACGTTTCCAATGTATCAAACATCCTCAAGCTTAACTCCTGCTCGTCCTCGAGTAGGTAAGTGACAAAAAGAATAATTTTTGAGGTGACATGCACCTTCACAATGAAGATCTAACCATTTGCAAGCATTGAAATCCGGGATCAAAGAACTCTAAACATGTGCATGAAAGATGGAGTTCTAACAATAGGTCATAGTAACTATGCATGCAACACGAAAAGCTACAAACAAAGATCATGAATAACATACATTGAAAAACGTTTGTTTGTTTCACATACAGAAAACATAGCATAGTGGCAATCAGCTTGTCCCTCATAGAGTAGCAAATAGATGCATAGGACACCTTCAAAGTTCACAAGGGTGACTAGAAACAAGTAGCACAAGAGCAAGTAATGTCACAATATGCATCAATCAATAAGCTTTGGAACACTGCACACAGAATGACAACTATGCTCTCTTAATGGTTCCTAAAGGTAGAAGGTGGAGACTCAATAATGGTGTAAGAAAGGCCCTTCATAAAGGGAAGTGGGGATTTCAAGTTTCAAAAAGAGCTTCCAAAAACTATGGTACTTGTTAGATTTTAGCCCTCATTGCCCCTATCATAAGCATCTTTAAGTGATTAAGGTTAAAGTGAACAAAGATGGAGTATATGCTTGACAAAGTATAAGTTGGCAATCTCAAGTCCCTTGAATGCGAGGGCCACACCTCATGCTACTCAACTTCAGTCACCTGCAAGTTCTTGTCATTGTAAGTATTTGCATATCATAGAGAACCGCCAACGGGGTACCCCTTGCACATGGTACAGGAGCTATCCCATAACCAAAATGACAAGGCAAGCAGACAATGAGCATCTCAACGATCTTTTTATTTACCATATGCATAGCTTTTTATTGAGGATGCTTCATAGAAAGCTCACTATGGTGATGCTGCAAGTTTCCACCATGATTAGGCATGGCTTAGGCTAGCGGCCCAGGCGTTTCTCTAACACAAAATACAAACTCCATGGACTTACAAGTTCCCTCTTTATTTCACACCGGCGACATCCATAGACAAAATAGCATGATATCAACTGAGTACAAAGTATAAGTGCAATGTTGAAAACGTTCCCTGTGACAGCACGGTTCTGCTAATTCCAACTTATAAGTGCAAGAATATACAACATAGAAGACACAATGGTTCAAGTTTATTAGGGGCAAAGAATATAAAGTGTGCCATCAAGTTTGTGAGGGCTTTAATCACTAAGTTTTCACATAACAAAATAGTTTTTAATTGGAAGATAGCTAAAAACAACAATATACTTGGAATGGTGTAACACAACATGCATAGGAGTTTATAGTGGACACTTTGGAAAAACTTGGTTTCTTGGGAGCTGGAAACATGAGTAGAGCTTACTCATACAAGTGGAGGCTAGCAAAAGACTGGGGGCAACCAACTAAGAGAGCAATTATGGCCATAATCATGCAGTGCAACAAAGCATTACTAATCAAAGCAAAGAGTGGTACTACAAGTCAAGGACTAAATGATCATAGAGGCTATGGTGACTTGTTCATAGTCATAACATGGTGTGAGCATGTGCCAAGTCAACCCCAGCAAAGCATCAAAGGAGAATACTATGCTTCTGCATGCTAAAACAACGCATAATTTCTTCAAGGCACACTAAGCAATCCCAATTCTTTGGAACAAGACATGCTACAACAATAATTACTAAGCATAAGGTCAAAACAGCATCTAGCATGTTATGCTAAAGTCTAAGTCACAGTCAATGCAAGCTCCTCTTGCACTTACAAGCAAGAACTTACTACTCCTTTCCAACACCAAGCAACTTATTTGCAAACAACACAGCAAGAACGGGGGTCCAAACCACTTTATTTAAGCAAACTAAACAAGCTAAGCAAACCAAACGAAAACTAAGACGCTCCAAGAACAACACAACTGTGCATGAAATAATAAAAAAGAAGTGTCTAGACAGACCTGAGCTTTTTATTGATGAAGAAGGGGATGCCTTGGGCATCCCCAAGCTTTGACGCTTGTACCTCTTGGATATTTCTTGGGATGACACCGGGGTGGCATCCCCAAGCTTGAGTTTTTGTCCATTCTTCATCTCATTGCATCATTCTCTCTCTACACCTGAAATTTTCCTTCATACAAAACTTCACACAATCTTCATTAGCAACATTAGCTTATTCAAAAGATATTAGACCTCCGGCAAAACTTTGGAACAGCAAGGATTTTTACTAAACACACAATATACGAACTCCTTCATACAAATTTATGGGGACTTATAAGCAGTTGTATATTGTTGTATTGCCCAATCGAATCTCATAGGATCTTTTTCACTAGTATTGCATTGTTATGCCTTGCTCAGTTCCTGTCAATTGCCCTGCTGTAATTTGTTTACCCTTCATGCCATGTTGTTTATATAAGGAGAGCACCTCTAGTGAACTATGGACCCAGGTCCAATATTTACCATTGATACATCTTCCACTGTTACTTGTTTACTTGATGCAAACCATTACCTTCCACACCATAGGTTTAATCCTTTGTTACAGCAAACCAGTGAGCTTGACAACCTCACTGATTCATTGGGACAAAGTCTTGAGTCTATGTTGTGCAGGTTTCTGCGTTGCTTGCAACACCTGTGTGACGTTTCCTTCCTCCTACTGGTTCGATCACCTCGGTTTATTACTGAGGGAAAACTTGCTGTTGTGCTGCTTCACACCCTGCTCTTGGGTTCCCTACAGGCTCCACGTCAGCCATCAAGCTTTTCTGGCACCGTTGCCGGGGAGTCTAAGGACGTCTTCATAAGGGGAGTCCTTCACTTCCTTTCTCTTTACTTAGTTTCTTTTGCTTGGTTCTGTTTGCCTCTTTTAAAAAACTCAAAAAAAATTTAGTCTAGTTTGTTTTGTTTTCTTTATTCAAAAACACAAAAAAAATAGTTCCTACTCTAGTTGCTGGTCTGTTGTTGCCTTGCTTGGTGATGACCCACAAGTATAGGGGGTGTATCGTAGTACTTTTGATAAATAGGAGTGTCGATCCCAACGAGGAGCAGAAGGTGCTGAACAGTGGTATGGAGCAGGAAATCCCTGTTAATGCTTAGCAAACAGATTTTTAGTGGTTTTCTGACAAGGCAACAAAAAAAGGAGCAAGTAACATGCGCTGACCCAGTATACCACTGCATGATGTAGTACACTATAGTCGTTGACATAACACCAATGAAACACCGTTCACTAGTATTACATCCCTCGGAGTAGTACAACAGAAACTGTAAGGTTCCCAACCTTTAATAAGGTAGAGATCCCTGTGTTTACAATGCTAGTCCCTGGATCAATAGCTAGCATCCATAGTTAAGATGTAATATCAAGAAACAAAGGTCATAATACAACTTTATAACCAGGAATAAAATAATTCATTACATCTTACATAGCTCATTTGGCTATCATATTACAATGCAGCAGAATATCTATATAGCATGGAGTCCTTCATCTTCAAAGTGCCACAGGCAATCATGTTGGTTGTAGACTTGTAATCCTATTCAACACACTTCTCTAACATCAAACAAACCTGCAACATAATAAGTTGCAGCCACAAGGGTCAATACATTTGAATTGTATTGGCAAGTTTCACTACTATGTAGAATTAAGTGGATCCTATCATTACATGCATATTTGGCTAAGTAGGGTTTAGGCTCATTTGCAGAAAGCAACATAGATTTATCTTATCTTTTCAAAATAGTTTTGATCTTTTGTCAAATCTTTCTGAACTTCTTGGAAAACTCCAAGTGCTTCAAATCCCTTGTTGTCACCATCAAGTTTTACTTTGAGAAATTGGAATGTCGAGATCTTTCATAGCTTCAGGCCTTAGTTGCTCAGAATTGTCCATAACCGGGGACACGACTAAGTACTTAGAATTTGATCTTCTGCAGAAGTTGTACACTTTACCCACATGACACAATATCGTCTTGTTGCCACCAGTGGCCGCTGGATAAGTACTCACCAAGATGGAGTACTGGCAGATCGAGAATGTGACAAAGTCTTTCCATAGAAGTCCTCCCAATACACAATGCTAGCTTGTCAACCAGGCACCAATGTAGGGATAAATTTCCCTTACACAATTCTAGTTAACCTGAAGATGCCAATGCATGGGTCTTCCACTATGTAGTTGACTAAGCCAGAGCCCATTTAGCATGTGGCTGTACACGGAAGCCACTGTACGAGAAACATGTTCAATCTCTAAGTCCCTGGGTGGTTTTCTTCTAGTGCACATACAAAAAGATAGCCATATAAACATGGTTCCCTTTGTTTCCACCTTGTCCAGAACTTGAGTATCCTTGTCCACCCAGGTGGTTCATTGAGTACTTGTTTTATTAAATATAAAACATATATCTTTTCAACACTTCATATAATCATATCATGTATCCCATCCCAAATATATAGCAGGGCTAAGCATACTACAACTACAATGTTTTCACTAAGGATGATATAAGGGTTTCCTATTAGGATATAGCATAGCATAAAATATAGTAGTCCTTTCCATGCATGTTACAAAAATCCACTAAGTGTAATGAAAATAGTAGGACTTGGATGATAGTGTCACTTGCCTTTTTAGTAGAGAATGTTGGTTCACTTCTTGATCTTGCAAATATCACGCTCTTCTAACTTCACTACAATTCAATCAAGCAAACACAAATTCAACTAGCATTCAAACCATTTCTCACACATAAAATAACAAAAACAAGGTCATGCATGGAAGCATGCAAAAGATAGTTTTATTTGCAAAAGTGGTTTCTACTAGGCTCTAAACATAATAAAGTTCAAAAGTGGTCATTTACTAAAGTAGTAAAACCATTGCAAAAGGTTTGATCTCATAAACTAAATATAATACTAAGGTGATATTTTATGTTGTTGAAAATATCTTTTAGCAAAGTAATGATTTTATATGGTTCATCAAATAAGTTTTTAGTTCACAAAACTTGGTTTTAGAGGGTCAGAAGGTTTGAATCAATTCATTTCCCAAAGGGTTTACTCAAAAATCATTTCTAAACCAAAAACAATATTTTTATTTGACTAGAAATGTGATAATTCAAATATTTACTCCTTAACTTTACAAAATACATTTTTAAATCCATTTTGCAAAGATTTCATATTAAAAATATATCTAGAACAATTTTTATATTCAAATTATGCCTACACAAGTTTCTGCATATTCAACCAATTTTCCAGAAGCAAATCATTAAACAAAGTGCATGGTTGGGTAGGATTTGTCTTTATGATTCCATTGATATAAAATTTGCAAAATTTGGACGTGTAGAACTAAAGTTATGAATTTTACAAGTTTGCATATATAATATATTCTATTTTCTGTTTTTAAACCAAACCATGTCCACATGGCGCTTCCCTACTGGTCGATACCGATTCATTCGGATCAGCCTCTGCGAGTCGTTGGATCTAAATAAAATCGTGCGGCTCTGGTTCAATCTTACCCCTTCGTTAAGTCATCTGTTTCTACGTGTCAGAGCTAAATCGAACGGTGCAGAATCACTCGACCACAAAGTGGTGGCGCTGCGACGGTGACAGGCGGCGGAGCGCTCTGGCGGTGAGCTTGCCGATGATGCAGGAAGCGAGGGAGTGGAGGGATTAGCTCACCGTGTTCATGTGGTCGTGGTGAAGCTCGTGGTGTGGTCTGCTTGACGAGGGGCGCTCAGGAACGGAGGGGATTGCTCGCCGGAGTGTGCAGCGGCGTCGGGTGCCTCTGGATGTCGTCGGGGGCGAGGCTTGAGAGCGAGCTAAGACGAACGGGGCATGCAGTTAGATGCGGGCGAGCGTGGGGAGTATAGTAGCATCTCGGGAGGGTTCGGGGTGGTCGGAGCTTATCGGGGGAGCTCGACGGAAACGAGACAGACGGCGGTGGCGCTCGGGTGATGACGAAGCCGAGGCTGCGGGGCACGCGCGGGCGAGTGCGAGGCACTGGCAGGTGCGCCTGGTGCTGGCGAGCAAGGCTGCATGCAGTGGGAGGCGAGGGACGGCTGGTCGGCGCCGGAATTGCTCGGAGAACCCGTCGGAGGCTGCGGCGGTGCAAACGAAAATGACGACGGCCTGGGGGCGCTCTTGCAGTGGTCTCTGAGGGGAAAGGGAGGCAAGTGGGAGGTGTTTATGGGTGCGTGGTCTCTTGAGGAATTAAGCCTATCATCAACGCGAATTTACTCGAATTCAATCGCGGCAGAGCAACGTTGAGGAAGGAGGAAACGGCTGGCGCGGGTGGAAACGAAGAACAGGCAGCGTGGGGTCCATTCGTCAGCGAGAGTGAGGGAGGGGAAGATGGGGCCAGCGGTCAGCGACTCAGCGGGTGCGCGCGTGGGTGAAAAACGATTCGCTGGGGGGGAGATGGCTGCGACTGGGCTTGCTGGGCTTGTTAGCTGGGCTGTTTTGTTTCACTTTTTTTATACTGAAAGCTTTTTCTTTTTCTATTTGGAATTTCTGTTTTGATTTTCAAACAAATAATTCAAACTCCAATTCAAATCAAACCACCACCAAACTTTGTGTTGACTTTAATACTGTTTAACAACATAATCCAAAGTCCAAAATAAAATAATTCTTTTATTCTTTTAGGATCTATTAATAATTAAATAAATAGACCTTAGTCTTTAATTCAAATAGGATTTAATTTATTTAAAAACTCTATTTGAAATCTAAATAATACCAAACCTTTTCAGTAGGTTTCATTTGAAAATATAAAACACTTGGAAATCTTATTTAAAATACTTTAACAAGTTTTAGTGTTTATTTAAAAATAGGAAAAACCTTTACTTAAATAAAATTGGATATTAAGAAACCCTCATGGTTTTATTTAAATAAACCTTTACTCTTTTATCAATCAAGAATATTTTATTTTAAAACTTGGCCAAGATTAATTTGGCTCTATAAAATAATCCCTATTTATTAATTCTACTTTGCTTTTGAAAACCATATATTTTTATTAAAAGATCCAAAAATAGTGATTCCAACTTTTATAACTTTATTTATTATTTGTTTATCTTTTAAATCCCTTTAGGATTTTATTTGATCAAAATAGGTTTTGATGTTTCCAATTGGAATCAAAAAGTTTCTTCTCACTCTAAAAATCAACAATTGTTTATTTTGTTTATTTATTTTTCACATTTCAAAATTTGGAAAATTTTGGGATGTGACAGAAACACAGCAGGTCCAAGACATGACTATAGGTTACAACTCAACTCTATACACAAGATCCAATGAACACCCTAGGTTAAAGAGAGAGAAAGAAACTTCTTACAAAGAAGAATCCGAAATAAACAACTCAAAAACTATCATACTAATAAGACTAGTATCTGAACTATTGGTTTGGCATTGCTGCTATTGCAATACACTACAAAAATAGGTTCTATGGCTAGAGATTATGTTCCTATCTAATCAATAACTTCGTCTTCACGTAAGTTTATGTATAGGTTGACTTTCTTGACTTCATTAAAGAGCTTTAGCTTTTGGTGATGATTCCTGGAGCATAACTTGATGTAGATGTCGGCTTGCTGGCTTCAGAATCTAGCAAGGGTTAAGAAGATACGTTGAGTACGAGCATACTCAGCAAGTTCACTAGAAAAGAAGTGTTTGATGCACTATAGCTACAGCCAAAGACCGTAGGTCATAGGCAATGCAAGTTTTCGTAAACATTTCTTCAAAGGTTGCTTTTATTCTGAAAAGCTATGTCCATCAGCCTTCACGGGTTTACCAGAACTTTCATGGAGTTCCTTTCCCTCCGCATTCGTAGCTCCTTCCCGGAACAGGGAGTAACAAGTTACAGTTTTTACACTCTGCGGAGGTGCGTCACTTTACCCATGAGAGACCTTAGGTTTTGTTGCACGGCCGGGAGTATGTCCCCGTTCAAACTTCCTTGGTTTGAGGCCCATCCTAAGATCCAAGCCAATCACTGCCTTCTCCGTGCCCCCGCATGTCTCCTTGGTGTACGCCGGCCCACCTATTGAATTACAGCTATTGGCAGTACAGACCGTTCATATGCCGAAACTATCGTGGGACGTTGAGGGCTCCCACCCATATGCTGCATATCCTCTACGAATTACCAATTAATATGCATGCTACGAGTGATAACAACCACGACCCGCACATCCGGCTCCATGCGAGAGGGAAAAGATACAGCCGACTTCTCCGTCCCATTCCAAATCTCATGGTCAACGCGTAATATACGTCACAAGAATCAGTGGCGACATTGGTTGTTAAGTCCTAGATAATATGTTCCTTTACCACTGGAACTCTTATAGTAGGTTATTATCTCATGGTAAATAACCTATAATCACATTATTATGAAAATAGTTTTTCTGACCTTTTTGAAATGCAGGTGATGACAACACAGAATTTGTAGAGTACTTTACAGAAAATAATCAAAGGACATGAGCAAGTGTGAACTTGCCTTTTGTGATTGCAAGATTATGCACTCACGGTCTTCAAGGCAATATAAGATCCAATATCTGAAATCAGCATCATTGGTCCGGTAAGGTGTCGTGGTATTGCCGACGAGTACGCCATGAAGGGGTCCTCACAGTGCGTGTTTAGAGACGTGGGGTAAGGCAGACGGTTGACGGGTACGAGGTAACACAGCTTACCCAGGTTCAGATCCCACAACGGCGGCGGAATCCTACTCCTGCTATAAATCACTATAATGGCAATACGCCGAGTTACAGAGATTAGGTTCGTTGTGAGAGGTGACTAGAAAAGTCTAAGTTATCGTCTGAATTTGTGCCCTAAAGGCTCCCATAGGCCCGACTTATATAGTCGCCAGGTCCTAGGGTTACAGGGAAAAGTCCTAGCCGGACAGGTTACAAAGTCCTACATCGTCTATTACTAGTCTTGTGTATCTTGCACTCCAAGGCTCCGGGTACGCTGGTGACTCCACCGTAGCCTTCCTTTATCCGGCATGGGCCTCCCTTCTAGATCCACCTAACTGGGCCGCCCAGCAGGCCATAGGCCATGCTACCGACTATGGGCCACCCGGGTTAGTCGGATAAGAGACATGCTATGAGGATACCCATATAGCATATCCCCAACAGTAGCCCCCGGAGAACTCCGAGATCTTGCGCCGTCTTGCCTCTTCACATGGAATGCTCCGTCTAGATGGATGTCGGCAAATCGTCAAGCAACATCTTGTAGTCTGTAGCATCCCAATTGTCTAACAATTGTAATGCTACTTGGTCTAGTAATATTATGGCTACTTCATATATATAATTGTTGCATCATAAATATATCATGCTCATGTCATCATGCCACCTTGCATTTGAGCATCATATAAAACCCTTTTTGTTGTGGTTCTTCTCTCATATGCATTAATAATTGTATTTGCCTCTTGATATTGTATTTGGTTATTGATATATTGATAATGCCCAAGTTGAGTTGGGGGCATATCTTTTAATTATCTCCACCACCTTTCTTGTCATCACCCCCATCATTCCACCATTCCACCATATATGAGCATTGCAATTTATTTGGTTTTACCTCTAGCTCATGTGGGTTGGGATGGATCCAATTCTTTCTCCACATGCTCTCATTTATGCACCATATTGTTTCCACAAATTGGTTTATGAGAGCCACATGGCCACCTTTGCATGCCTTGTGAGTGGAACCCCTTTTTCCTAGCTTCCATATGGTTTATTATGGATTTATGCTCATGTGGGGATATTTTTGGGACTAGTAAGCATCTAGTGGAATATACACACTAGCAAGTCCCAATTATAATCAAATGTGGTCATCTCCAACTACTTCACATGGGGCATCCTTTCACTTCTTCTAGTTTGGCTTATTCCATATTTTGGGAATGCATATGTATAAATGCTATGGGTATTATTTTGTTTTCACAAGAGGAAACCTAGCATTAATATTATGCATGGGCCATGCAAACATCTCCATTTTTTTTGCCTCCTTGGTTTTTATTTGGTCTTTTTGAGTGGATCATCGTCCACCCTACCTCATCTTCATCTCTCTCTCTCTATTCCTCATCTTCCCCTCCCTTTTCACTTCCATTTAAGCATGGTCAAGTGGATCTTTTCTAAAACCCAAACCCTACACTTTTCCCACCCATTCTTGCTTGATCTAGTTTGGAGCATGCAAGCATCTAAAAACCTAAGCCATCTACTCCCTCTACCTCTCTCTCTAATCCTCTATCTAAGACCCTCCCTAATCACCTACACCCCTACCACCATCTTACACCTAAGCTAAACCCTAAACCTACCTCACCCTCTCCTATTCACCTTATGCCGAGCCTCCCCAGGCCGGACCCACCTGGCCACCCTCTCTCCCTGGCCACCCCAGCTACCTACCCCTCCCCAACCCTAGTACCAAACCCTAACCGAGGCTCCCCAACCTAGCCCGAGCCTCCCCTCTCCTCTCTCTCTCTCCTCTCTCTTCCTGGCGTGCCCCACACCGAGCCTACCTCCTTGGCCTCACCCTGCCCCACCTGGAAGCCCCTGCCCGTGCCTGCCCTGGCCTTCCAGCTCGAGCACGTGAAGGAGAGGGAAAGGTGGCACCCGAGCCACCTTTTTCCCTTCACCACCTCCCCACGGCACCCACGCCTCTCCCTAACCTTTCCCTCCTCCCACACGCCTCCTCTGGCCTCTCCAGATCCGCCCAAGCTGGCCCCTCTCCTCCCTTCTTCTCCATCGCCACCAGCTACCCCATAGCCGGCCACCGTCGGCATCACCCTACCACCACCGTAGCAGAAGGAGAGCGAGGTGTCTGGACGTTGGGGAAGACCAAGCCGAGCACCAGCGTCGCCCCTGTACACGGAGCCGAGAAGGAGGAGCCCCAGAAGCGCTGAACCACCGCCACCCCGACGCGAAACCGTAGCCCGCGTTCGTCTGCCTCGCCGACGATCGAGCGCTCCGCTCCCCGAACCACCACCGTCAACAGCCCCGCGGTGAGCCTCCCTCTCGCCCTGACATGCTCCGCCACGCCATCGTCGCCTAGGTCCGCCGGTCCTTTCGTCGAATGGCATCTGCACGCCGGTGTGCGCTGACGTCTGCACGCTCCCGCGCCGCGCCAGCCTATCTAGCCGTGCAGCCCTTCCCCACCAGCATCCCCGCAGCCACCGTAGTGGTCTGAGCCTCTGCGCGCATGCCCAGATCCTGGGTTCGATCCCCTGCCTCGCGCCGCGCACCGATCGGTCGCCAGCGACGCCGAGAAGAGGAACAGTACGGGCGCCCTTTTGCGCATACCCCCTGCGTCTTTTTGATGCTCAACCCGCGGTCCAGCCCAGGCCCACTAGTCAGTGTCTGTTACCGTTTTACAAAAAGGTACCTGCACTCTGTTTTCATCAACCCGCAGTCCCCCGCCGTGCCGCGTGGCAGCCCCGCACTCGCCCACTGGCGTATGGGTCCGCAGCGCCTCGGACCCCACCTGTCATCCTCTGCGGCTGGGCATGCTCGCGGTGACAGAAGGTTTTTTGCGCGCTGTGGCATCCAGTCAGCCTGGCCCCACCTGTAATTGACTGTGGCTAGATCTGAGTGAGTGAGAAAAGTATTTCTGTATTTCTGTTTTAATTTAAACTTTTCCCAAATTAATTCAAATTCAAATTTAAATCTGTTTTCAAATAACTTTTAAAATATAAATACAAATAATATATGTTTTGAGATCAGAAAAATGTGAGGAATTCAAATATGCCCTTCAAAATATATTTTGGATACTTTAAATTTCGAGTTGATTAAAATTACAATAAAATGCCCTTTTTCCCTAATTAATTAATAACTTTTGATTTATAACTCCAAATTTAACAAATAATATGTCTAAAATGATTAGCTCGACGAGACCTTTCTGTTTATGCATTCCTTGTTCTGTTTTGCAGCATGCATCATATAAATATAATGTATACAGCAACTTAATTGAGGTTAAAACATGATTAAAACTCAATAAAATGCCTTTTCCTTGTATTCCACACCTCACCCATGCCATGCTACATTATTGCCATGCAAATTGTGCATCATTCATCATGGCATGATTGTTTGCTTGTCGCATTTTATTCATATGCTTGTGCACTTTATTTATGTTGGCCCTTGTTTGTTTGGTTCTTCTTCGAATAGACGCTGAGCAGGGGATATATCAAGAGAACCAGGAGCACTACCCAGATCCTTCTCTTGCTTCAACTGAGCTGTCAGGCAAGCACTACCACATGCTTGCATACATATAGTACCTATTGCCTCTATCTTATTCTTGCATCATTGAGTCGCGTTTGCATTAAACTGAATCCCAAGTATTGCATAGCCTTTACTTTTAAACCCCACCGAAGCTTGTTCCTCCATCCCATGAGCCATTACTACAGGAGTTGTTTGAGCCATGCGAGTCGTAGAACAGCATGTGTAGGGTATGTGAGTGTCTGATGGATAACGAGGTACCTAAACAACTTAACCTGAGTAGTAATGGGATAACTAATGAAAGTGGCACCGGTGAGCAATATCTGTTATTTGGTTTTTCCTGCTCACTTGTGTCCCGTAGGACCCCGAGTACTTGATTCCTGTTCCTTGAATATTCGCGCTATCCACATCCGGGAGGCTTATGAACCCCCCTAAGCCAGAGCTTGATTCATTCTTATTTCTTGGGGCCACAAAGTAGTTTGGGGCTTTACTACTATTCTGTACTTATGCCATGCTTTACTGCTTAATTTAAGATTGTGCGAGGAATGCACCTGTACTGTTTAGGTAAGCGGAGTGTTTTCGCGGTATCGACAAGCCCAGTCACATTTTCGAGTTCCCAGTCGTTTACAGCCACTGACGCAAACCTTGAGTCCGTCTCGGAGTCGGCTAACTTCGTTGCGGGTAGCTTAATGGGGTGGCCCCCTGAAATATTTCTGAATCCTATGATCGCTTTGTCGTGACTGCCTCGTTGGGTTTTGATTTGGTTTTTCTGAGGTTGATCGGGTGTGTGTTGCTATTTGTGCACCCCTGCAGGGTAAAACTTTCTGAAAGCCGTGTCCGTGGTTATGGACGACTTGGAGCACAGTTTCTCGATCATAGACAAGTATAACTAAAGTACCGCTTTTAATTTGACTAAGTACCTGACTAGTAAATAGTGCAACACTCATGGAATGGATAATAAAACTACCAACGGATGGGGGGTTGTTCGTCCGCTTCCTCGTCGGTAAGCGAGGAGGAGGATGGATCTGTTAATATTACCATTATAACTGTTGTTATTAATTCACGGACATCCGTCTATCTTTGGTTAGGCGGATGGTTAGCGAGTATCTATAGAATTGTTAGGGTTTATCTTTTGCTGCAATTGCGTCACCCCAGGTTGTGTCCCCTTTAGAGGCATAAAGACTTGCTGAGTACCCCTAGGGTCTCACACGATAAATTGTTTGATTCAGATGAACAGGTAAACTCGCAAGATGGATACTGGGTGGAGGAGACAGACGATGTGGGCAACGATCATTCGGTGTAGAGATTCCGGGAACGGGGATCCGTGAGATCTGTGGGCGGGATGTGTTTATTTATGGGGCATCTTATGCCGATTTGCTTCTTATCCGTACTCGGATCTTGTTTTCCGCTTCCGCTTGATACTCTGATGTTTGATGTATGAGGAGATATCCTAAACTATTATATCTATCTAGGATATTTGGATCTTGCCGTATGGCGTTGCAATATTTCTTTTCTTTTTAGATGGAATGACTCTGAGAACCATTGTATGGTGGCTTGCATACATACCCATTTGTGTATGTAGTTGATCCCTTCGCCTGCCGATTACGCCGCCCGTTCTTGTCCCGATGTTCGAAAATGGTTAGGACGGCCGAAAGGTCTACCTATGAGCGGCATTTGGGCCCCACCGTACTATTTTAACCATTTCCGCTCATCCAGGCTTGTAACTAGGAGCGTAATTCACCGAGGTAGTTACAATTGGTATCAGAGCCATCCCGCCCTTCAGGGTCTCAGCCAAATGGTCGTTGTCTGTCTAGCAAATA
Organism: Avena sativa; assembly: GCA_916181665.1. Lineage (NCBI taxonomy): Eukaryota > Viridiplantae > Streptophyta > Magnoliopsida > Poales > Poaceae > Avena > Avena sativa. Next base: position 52,596,421 of record OV702299.1, read on the forward strand.
TTTTTGGTAGTTATGTATACTAGGGAAAAACAAAACGCGAGAGTAGGACTGCTTCCACTTTTCTTCTTACCCACCCACCCACCCTTTTCTGGTAAGGAAGTGTAACGTTTTCAATCCTCTTCTTAAAATTCAAACTAGGATTCACGTGTTCTGGGTTTCCGTAGTACCATAGGTTGTATGTGTGTGTGTGTAATTCCTTGTATATCTGTTGCATCCAAGTTGTTATCACAATCTGCCTTTGGTTATCAACTGTTGGTACATTCCATACCGACAGGCTTTTGCAAACCGACGCGATCTATCTGATTCGTTGTATACCGCCGCGATCTGTCTTACTCTTTGTTATCCGACGTTATCTTGTTTGGGGTGTTCGTTTCCGTAGTTACTAATCTTTAGGTTCATCGTGAGAAGAAGGTGTTGGGATATGTGTTTTACTTATTCATGTGCGGAGTAATGATTTGAGTGCGGGATGGAGTCGCGACCATACCACTACTTTTATCATTCGCTCTTGTATATTGAATTGGTAGAGTCACTAATCTTGATTCGTTAAGTGATTTTGCGCATTTATTGGTATTTTAATGCCGAAATTTGCGGAAAATTTTTCTTTGATATATCTGTGTACCACACTCCTTTTCAGTCGTGTGCGATATGCTTAATATCTTCTTGGTGCTTTGAACTTTGTTGATATTTTAATATCACCTTAGTAAATTGTATCCTTTAATCTTGATTAATTCCATCTTGGTACTATTTTGGATTATTATTATTCTCCATTATAGTACTGACTTGTGTTTTATCTCAATCACAGGATGGCACCACCACGCCGTTCTGAGGAGGACATACAACCTGAATTGGGGGCAGCGTTGTCAAACATCGCCAATGCTTTGGCAGCAATGCAGCAGAACCAGCAGCGTTTTGAAGAAAGTGTCAGGAGGAATGAGTTTGTTCCGCTACCTCCACCTCCCAAGCGAGGAGACATCAAAAGCTTTCTGAAGTTCAACCCACGCCAATTCGATGTTTCTGATCAACCACTTGATGCTGATGATTGGTTGCGTGAGATGTCAAGGTTGCTGATGACTGCTGATGTTCCTGAGCAAGAATGGGTAAAATGTGCTACTCACCTTCTGAAGGGAGATGCAGCTCTCTGGTGGGAGAGTTACCTGAAGGCAAACTGCACTGGTTTTCAGCCTACTTGGGGACAGTTCACTGGAGCTTTCAAAGAGCAGTATATGTCAGAGATTGTCATGGAGAGGATGAAGGAAGTGTTTCTCAACCTCAAGCAGGGCAATGGCAATGTCAATACCTACATCAGGAACTTCATGAACCTTTCTCGTTATGGTGGCGATGAGATCTCTGATGTCAAGAAGAAGCAAAAGAGGTTCCGGCAAGGGCTCAACGCATCGATTAATTATGCAATCACACATGCAAGGCCGGCGTCTTTTCTGGAACTTCACCATACAGCTCTGCAGGAAGAAGCAAGTAGGCAAGTGTTTGAGGAGTCAAAGAAACACAACCGTGAGGCAGCAAGCTCTTCAGCTATGTCAACTCCTTCTAAGTGTCGTGTATGGGTTCCTAACACCCCACCGTCGCTCCCGGTTCCACCAAGACCTTCAAGCTACGCGGCAAGGCCACCAAACTTCCTCACTGCTGCTCCCAGGGGCTACAACCACCACTACCCTGGAGCGCCTGGCGGAGTCCCTGGCTACGTTGCCCCACGTCCACCTGGTGCTTGTTACACTTGTGGAGACACTGGGCATCAGTACTGGAACTGTCCGATGAAAAACAAAGCTCTTCCTCCACCACCTCCAAATTTGCGGCAAGCTCTCCTTTGGTTCGTGCACCACCACCTCGGGCTCTCAACATCAACACCAAGCCCGGGTCTACTGTTGCTCGTGCCAACTGTGTCAACGCCGCTCAAGCTGAGCATGCACCTGGAGTTGTGATGGGTATGCTATCCGTTAACTCAGTCCCTGCACGAGTTTTGTTTGATTCTGGTGCATCGCATTCTTTTGTTTCTCACAAGTTTGCACATGAGAATGAGTTAGCGTTGGATCCTCTCCTTAAGCGGTTAATGGTCCTTTCTCCTGGAGCAAAGATGGCAGCTTCTAAAATCAGCCATGGCAATCAAATTGAGATTGGTGGCTCTTCGTTCACGGCTTCCTTAATTGTTCTAGGCAATTCTGACATTGATGTCATCTTGGGCATGGATTGGTTGACAGCAAATGCAGCTGTGATTGATTGTGTTGAACGCTCGGTTTCTTTGAAGATTCCTGAAGGCCATATAGTCTATTCTCCAAGTCAGACTCCTGCTATCCAGCTTTTCTCTTTGGCGGCTCTGAATGATGATGCTATGGAAGCTATTCAGAGTGTTCCGGTGGTCTGTGAGTTCCCAGATGTCTTTCCTGAAGAGTTGCCAGGTATGCCTCCGGATCATGAGGTTGAGTTTGTAATTGAGCTTGAACCTGGTACGGCTCCTATCTCCAAGCGGCCTTATAAAATGGGTCCTGCTGAGTTGGCTGAACTCAAACGTCAGCTTGATGAACAAGAGAAGTTGGGTTTCATTCAACACAGTACTTCTTCGTGGGGTAGCCCAACCCTCTTTGTGAAGAAGCGAGACAAGACTGATAGACTTTGTGTTGACTATCGGGCTCTCAATGCTAAAACCATCAAGAATAAATATCCCCTTCTGCGGATTAATGATCTCTTCGATCAGCTAACTGGAGCTGTGGTATTCTCTAAGCTTGACTTGAGAAGTGGTTATCACCAAATCAAGATTCGCAAGGAAGATGTTCCTAAAACAGCTTTCACCACCCGCTATGGCCTGTATGAGTACACGGTCATGTCTTTCGGTCTCACCAACGCACCTGCCACCTTCTCGAGGCTTATGAACTCGGTTTTCATGGAGTATCTTGATAAGTTCGTTGTGGTCTATCTGGATGACATCCTAGTCTATTCTAAGTCTAAGGAAGAACATGAAGAACACCTTCGGTGTGTCCTAAACAAGCTTCGTGAGAACCGCCTGTATGCAAAGTTCTCCAAGTGTGAGTTTTGGCTGCCTCAAGTAACCTATCTTGGTCATGTCATCTCTGCCAAGGGCATTGCCGTCAACCCGGAAACTGTAAAGACAATTGTTGAATGGCTTCCTCCTGTTAATGTCAAAGAAGTGCAGAGTTTCCTTGGTTTAGCTAGTTATTGCCGTCGCTTCGTTCAGAACTTTTCGAAGATAGCGAAGCCTCTTACCGATCTCCTCAAGAAAGGCAAGAAATACCTTTGGACTCCTGCATGTCAAGCAAGCTTTGAGACACTCAAAGAAAAGCTCACTTCCACACCAGTCTTGGTTCCTCCGGATACATCCAAGCCTTTCCAGATATTCTGTGACGCCTCTTTGCAAGGATTGGGTGCGGTCCTTATGCAAGAAAAACAAGTTGTTGCTTATGCCTCTCGACAGTTGAAGACGCATGAGATCAACTATCCTACACATGACCTCGAGCTCGCAGCAGTTGTCTTTGCTTTGAAAGTATGGAGGCACTACTTGCTTGGCAACCGTTGTGAAATATTTTCTGATCACAAGAGTTTGAAGTATATCTTCACTCAGCCTGATCTCAACCTTCGGCAGAGGAGATGGATTGAAGCAATCAATGATTTTGATTTGACCATCAACTACACTCCGGGCAAAGCTAATGTCATGGCCGATGCGCTCAGCCGCAAAGCTTATGTCAACAACCTCATGATGGAAGAACAACAGCCTCTCTTGTGCGAGGAATTCCGTCAGCTCAACCTTGAAATTGTGGAACAAGGGTATCTTCTGAACCTTCTGGCAACCCCTCTCTTGGAAGAAAAGGTTCGCTCCTATCAGCTTGGTGATCCGTACACCAGGACGATCATCTCCAAACTTCAGCTTCCGAAGTATGAGTCCTTCCACGTCGATGATCAAGGCACGCTTTTATTTGAACACCAGATGTTTGTTCCGAACTACCCGGGTTTGAGAGAGCAAGTTCTCAAGGAGGCGCACGATTTTGTTCTTTCTATCCACCCTGGCAGCACAAAGATGTACATGGACTTGAAAACACAATATTGGTGGCCGGGTTTGAAACGATATTGTGCCAAGTATGTCTCGGAGTGTGATGTCTGCCGCAGAGTTAAAGCTGTCCATCAGAAACCTTCCGGTCTTCTACAGCCATTGAAACCCCCGGAATGGAAATGGGAGAAAGTAGAGATGGACTTCATCACTGGTTTTCCAAGGTCGCAGAAGGGCAACAATGCAATCTTTGTTGTCATTGACAGGCTTTCTAAAGTGGCTCACTTCTTCCCCGTCAAGGAAACAATTTCTGCAATTCAGTTGGCTGAGCTCTATATCAACAGAATTGTCTCTCTGTATGGGGTTCCTCTGGAGATCAGTTCAGACCGTGGAAGCATCTTCACTTCCAAGTTTTGGGAAAGTTTCCAAAATGCTTTGGGAACAAAATTGAACTTCAGCACAGCTTACCACCCTCAGTCGCAGGGACAAGTTGAAAGGATCAATTAGATTCTGGAGGATATGCTCCGTGCTTGCGTCATCTCTTTTGGCATGAAGTGGGAAGAATGCCTTCCTTATGCTGAATTCTCTTACAACAATAGCTTCTAGAAAAGTCTAAAGATGGCACCATTTGAGGCTCTCTATGGTCGCAAATGCAGAACTCCGATTGGTTGGTCGGGTGCAGGTGAAAGAATATTGTTTGGCCCTGACATTGTTACTCAAGCGGAGGAGAAAGTTCATATCATTCTTAAAAATCTGAAGATTGCTCAAAGTCGCCAGAAGAGCAATTATGACAGAAAGCACACGGACATGGAGTATGTCCCTGGTGATCTCGTTTACCTTCGTGTCACTCCCATGAGAGGCACGCACCGCTTTGGTATCAAAGGAAAGCTGGATCCTAGGTACATCGGTCCCTTCAAAATTCGTGGAAGAAGAGGAGAAGTTGCTTATGCTCTTGAGCTCCCGGAAAAACTCAAGGTCCATGATGTTTTCCACATCTCTCAACTCAAGAAGTGCTTCAAGGATCCCGGCAGGACCGTGGATCATGAGCTTATCAATCTCCAAGAAGACTTGTCTTATCAAGAACACCCCACAAAAATCCTTGAAGTCGCAGAAAGAAGGACTCGCAACAAGTCCATCAAGTTCTGCAAGGTGCAGTGGTCGCACCATTCCGTTGATGAAGCCACTTGGGAACGTGAAGATGAGCTCCGTGCCAAGTATCCTACCCTCTTTGTGTCTTCTTCTTCTTCCTAGAATCTCGAGACGAGATTCCTGTTTAGTGGGGGAGAGTTGTAGCATCCAATTGTCTAACAATTGTAATGCTACTTGGTCTAGTAATATTATGGCTACTTCATATATATAATTGTTGCATCATAAATATATCATGCTCATGTCATCATGCCACCTTGCATTTGAGCATCATATAAAACCCTTTTTGTTGTGGTTCTTCTCTCATATGCATTAATAATTGTATTTGCCTCTTGATATTGTATTTGGTTATTGATATATTGATAATGCCCAAGTTGAGTTGGGGGCATATCTTTTAATTATCTCCACCACCTTTCTTGTCATCACCCCCATCATTCCACCATTCCACCATATATGAGCATTGCAATTTATTTGGTTTTACCTCTAGCTCATGTGGGTTGGGATGGATCCAATTCTTTCTCCACATGCTCTCATTTATGCACCATATTGTTTCCACAAATTGGTTTATGAGAGCCACATGGCCACCTTTGCATGCCTTGTGAGTGGAACCCCTTTTTCCTAGCTTCCATATGGTTTATTATGGATTTATGCTCACGTGGGGATATTTTTGGGACTAGTAAGCATCTAGTGGAATATACACACTAGCAAGTCCCAATTATAATCAAATGTGGTCATCTCCAACTACTTCACATGGGGCATCCTTTCACTTCTTCTAGTTTGGCTTATTCCATATTTTGGGAATGCATATGTATAAATGCTATGGGTATTATTTTGTTTTCACAAGAGGAAACCTAGCATTAATATTATGCATGGGCCATGCAAACATCTCCATTTTTTTTGCCTCCTTGGTTTTTATTTGGTCTTTTTGAGTGGATCATCTTCCACCCTACCTCATCTTCATCTCTCTCTCTCTATTCCTCATCTTCCCCTCCCTTTTCACTTCCATTTAAGCATGGTCAAGTGGATCTTTTCTAAAACCCAAACCCTACACTTTTCCCACCCATTCTTGCTTGATCTAGTTTGGAGCATGCAAGCATCTAAAAACCTAAGCCATCTACTCCCTCTACCTCTCTCTCTAATCCTCTATCTAAGACCCTCCCTAATCACCTACACCCCTACCACCATCTTACACCTAAGCTAAACCCTAAACCTACCTCACCCTCTCCTCTTCACCTTATGCCGAGCCTCCCCAGGCCGGACCCACCTGGCCACCCTCTCTCCCTGGCCACACCCCAGCTACCTACCCCTCCCCAACCCTAGTACCAAACCCTAACCGAGGCTCCCCAACCTAGCACGAGCCTCCCCTCTCCTCTCTCTCTCCTCTCTCTGCCTGGCATGCCCCACACCGAGCCTACCTCCTTGGCCTCACCCTGCCCCACCTGGAAGCCCCTGCCCGTGCCTGCCCTAGCCTTCCAGCTCGAGCACGTGAAGGAGAGGGAAAGGTGGCACCCGAGCCACCTTTTTCCCTTCACCACCTCCCCACGGCACCCACGCCTCTCCCTCACCTTTCCCTCCTCCCACAAGCCTCCTCTGGCCTCTCCAGATCCGCCCAAGCCGGCCCCTCTCCTCCCTTCTTCTCCATCGCCACCAGCTACCCCATAGCCGGCCACCGTCGGCATCACCCTACCACCACCGTAGCAGAAGGAGAGCGAGGTGTCTGGACGTTGGGGAAGACCAAGCCGAGCACCAGCGTCGCCCCTGTACACGGAGCCGAGAAGGAGGAGCCACAGAAGCGCTGAACCACCGTCGCCCCGACGCGAAACCCTAGCCCGCGTTCGTCTGCCTCGCCGACGATCGAGCGCTCCGCTGCCCGAACCACCACCGTCAACAGCCCCGCGGTGAGCCTCCCTCTCGCCCTGACATGCTCCGCCACGCCATCGTCGCCTAGGTCCGCCGGTCCTTTCGTCGAACGGCCTCTGCACGCCGGTGTGCGCTGACGTCTGCACGCTCCCGCGCCGCGCCAGCCTATCTAGCCGTGCAGCCCTTCCCCACCAGCATCCCCGCAGCCACCGTAGTGGTCTGAGCCTCTGCGCGCACGCCCAGATCCTGGGTTCGATCCCTCGGCTCGTGCCGCGCACCGATCGGTCGCCAGCGACGCCGAGAAGAGGAACAGTACGGGCGCCCTTTTGCGCATACCCCCCTGCGTCTTTTTGATGCTCAACCCATGGTCCAGCCCAGGCCCACTAGTCAGTGTCTGTTACCGTTTTACAAAAAGGTACCTGCACTCTGTTTTCATCAATCCGCAGTCCCCCGCCGTGCCGCGTGGCAGCCCCGCACTCGCCCACTGGCGTATGGGTCCGCAGCGCCTCGGACCCCACCTGTCATCCTCTGCGGCTGGGCATGCTCGCGGTGACAGAAGGTTTTTTGCGCGCTGTGGCGTCCAGTCAGCCTGGCCCCACCTGTAATTGACTGTGGCTGGATCTGAGTGAGTGAGAAAAGTATTTCTGTATTTCTGTTTTAATTTAAACTTTTCCCAAATTAATTCAAATTCAAATTTAAATCTGTTTTCAAATAACTTTTAAAATATAAATACAAATAATACAAATAATATATGTTTTGAGATCAGAAAAATGTGAGGAATTCAAATATGCCCTTCAAAATATATTTTGGATACTTTAAATTTCGAGTTGATTAAAATTACAATAAAATGCCCTTTTTCCCTAATTAATTAATAACTTTTGATTTATAACTCCAAATTTAACAAATAATATGTCTAAAATGATTAGCTCGACGAGACCTTTCTGTTTATGCATTCCTTGTTCTGTTTTGCAGCATGCATCATATAAATATAATGTATACAGCAACTTAATTGAGGTTAAAACATGATTAAAACTCAATAAAATGCCTTTTCCTTGTATTCCACACCTCACCCATGCCATGCTACATTATTGCCATGCAAATTGTGCATCATTCATCATGGCATGATTGTTTGCTTGTCGCATTTTATTCATATGCTTGTGCACTTTATTTATGTTGGCCCTTGTTTGTTTGGTTCTTCTTCGAATAGACGCTGAGCAGGGGATATATCAAGAGAACCAGGAGCACTACCCAGATCCTTCTCTCGCTTCAACTGAGCTGCCAGGCAAGCACTACCACATGCTTGCATACATATAGTACCTATTGCCTCTATCTTATTCTTGCATCATTGAGTCGCGTTTGCATTAAACTGAATCCCAAGTATTGCATAGCCTTTACTTTTAAACCCCACCGAAGCTTGTTCCTCCATCCCATGAGCCATTACTACAGGAGTTGTTTGAGCCATGCGAGTCGTAGAACAGCATGTGTAGGGTATGTGAGTGTCTGATGGATAACGAGGTACCTAAACAACTTAACCTGAGTAGTAATGGGATAACTAATGAAAGTGGCACCGGTGAGCAATATCTGTTATTTGGTTTTTCCTGCTCACTTGTGTCCCGTAGGACCCCGAGTACTTGATTCCTGTTCCTTGAATATTCGCGCTATCCACATCCGGGAGGCTTATGAACCCCCCTGAGCCAGAGCTTGATTCATTCTTATTTCTTGGGGCCACAAAGTAGTTTGGGGCTTTACTACTATTCTGTACTTATGCCATGCTTTACTGCTTAATTTAAGATTGTGCGAGGAATGCACCTGTACTGTTTAGGTAAGCGGAGTGTTTTCGCGGTATCGACAAGCCCAGTCACATTTTCGGGTTCCCAGTCGTTTACAGCCACTGACGCAAACCTTGAGTCCGTCTTGGAGTCGGCTAACTTCGTTGCGGGTAGCTTAATGGGGTGGCCCCCTGAAATATTTCTGAATCCTGTGATCGCTTTGTCGTGACTGCCTCGTTGGGTTTTGATTTGGTTTTTCCGAGGTTGATCGAGTGTGTGTTGCTATTTGTGCACCTCTGCAGGGTAAAACTTTCTGAAAGCCGTGTCCGCGGTTATGGACGACTTGGAGCACAGTTTCTCGATCATAGACAAGTATAACTAAAGTACCGCTTTTAATTTGACTAAGTACCTGACTAGTAAATAGTGCAACACTCATGGAATGGATAATAAAACTACCAACGGATGGGGGGGTTGTTCGTCCGCTTCCTCGTCGGTAAGCGAGGAGGAGGATGGATCTGTTAATATTACCGTTATAACTGTTGTTATTAATTCACGGACATCCGTCTATCTTTGGTTAGGCGGATGGTTAGCGAGTATCTATAGAATTGTTAGGGTTTATCTTTTGCTGCGATTGCGTCACCCCAGGTTGTGTCCCCTTTAGAGGCATAAAGACTTGCTGAGTACCCCTAGGGTCTCACACGATAAATTGTTTGATTCAGATGAACAGGTAAACTCGCAAGATGGATACTGGGTGGAGGAGACGGACGATGTGGGCAACGATCATTCGGTGTAGAGATTCCGGGAACGGGGATCCGTGAGATCTGTGGGCGGGATGTGTTTATTTATGGGGCATCTTATGCCGATTTGCTTCTTATCCGTACTCGGATCTTGTTTTCCGCTTCCGCTTGATACTCTGATGTTTGATGTATGAGGAGATATCCTAAACTATTATATCTATCTAGGATATTTGGATCTTGCCGTATGGCGTTGCAATATTTCCTTTCTTTTTAGATGGAATGACTCTGAGAACCATTGTATGGTGGCTTGCATACATACCCATTTGTGTATGTAGTTGATCCCTTCGCCTGCCGATTACGCCGCCCGTTCTTGTCCCGATGTTCGGAAATGGTTAGGACGGCCGAAAGGTCTACCTGTGAGCGGCATTTGGGCCCCACCGTACTATTTTAACCATTTCCGCTCATCCAGGCTTGTAACTAGGAGCGTAATTCACCGAGGTAGTTACATAGTCCTCCCAAAGAACCCTACAAGGTTTTCTCCGTCTTCTACGAGTAAGTCGGAGAAATGCTGAATCTTCCATCGTACGCTTACGTTGTCGGATTAAATCCGTCCATGCCGGAATCTTCGATGGGACGGCTCATCTACCATGTCAGTTATGACGACGTACGCTATAGGTCAACGACGCCTCGTAACTCACACATGCAGAGAACGTAATCATAGCCGATTTTCCCGCGCGAGCGATACAAACCGTTGGCGGCGACGGTTGGAGACGTGGCGAAATTACCACGCACGTCCACGAACACGTCGTCTACGCGGCAACCGTCCGATTAGCTGCACGAATCTTGACACAGAGTAAGATAAATAGCGGCTGTAGGACACTTGCCACTTTTTCACCTCATTCTCTCGCGTCATCATCTTCTTCCTCCAGCCGCGCGCCTCCTCGAGATCTCCGCGAAAACCTCGAGAAACCCTAGCCCTGCTTCCTGCACCAGTCGCATCCTCTCCCTCCTCCATGGCTAGCAGCGGTTCATCTCCATCAATGGCGGCGTCGAGCTAAACGCGGCGAAGCCGGCGAGCTCCATCGTCGTGCCCCCAGAGGGCCTGGTTATTCCCGCATCGGAGGTGATAGAAACCACCGGCGGTGACCATAACTTGGCGGTGCTGGAGCCCCTGGAAGAGGAGCCTGACTCGCACAAAGGCAACTAGCGTGGCTCGGACATCACCGGCCACGACATCCAAGAGATGGTCGCTGAGGGTTACCTCCCTGCGACGGAGGGGCTCGCCTGGCGGGCGGCGCCGGCCGGCGAGGTGACCCCTTCTCCCCAAGTCGGAGAGAAGGTATACCTCAAGGCGCAATTGGTACGCGACGTTTCTTTGCCCATCTCCCACTTCTTCCTGTCCGTCTTGAATCACTTCCAGGTCCAACCCCACAACCTCTCCCCCAATAGCATCCTAGTGCTTAGCAACTTCACGGCACTTTGCGAGGGTTACCTAGGGATTAGGCCTAGGTTAGATCTGTTTGTCTACTTCTTCACCGTGAAACGTGAAGCCGGACACAGCAAGGAGGAGCTTAGAAACTGCGGCACCATAAGCTTCAAGATCCGACCTGGCTGGCGGTTCGTCGACATTGTCGGCCACGAGTCGTGTAAGAACTGGCAGCGGGCGTACTTCTACGGCCCCGACATTCCTTTGTCGGGCCGAGAAGAAACGTACCCGGACTTCGTGGATGGAGCCGCTGCTGAAGTCTCCACATGGAGGTCCCATGCCTCCCTTCCCTCCGACCTCAACGCTTCTCGCGCAATAAGGTGGATCGAATGGTTTGTAGATACGGGTTTGACCGGCTTGGACCTAGCCATTTGCTGGTTCATCAGGCGGATCCAACCTATGCAGCACCGTACGAAGGTCATGCACGAGTACACCAGTGACCGAAGGGATACCCTCCGGATCTCCGAGGACAACTTCTCGAGCGACTCCGTCAAGTTCCGTCTTAAGGACATCGTCAAGGTGAAGGACAAGAAGCGTGGCTTCACCCTTACCTACGACATGTTCGTAAACGGAAAGTGCCCAAAGGTAGGTATTTATTCTCCGTGTATGACATTGCTCCAATTTTTCCGTCTTGCTAATATCATCTTGTCTAACACGGTGATTTCTCACTTAACAGCTTAGCGATCTAGAGGAGGACAACCTGGCCACCCAAATCTATGATCCCAAGATGAAGGAAGTCACGGTCGTGTCCGACGATGACGCCCCGTTGGCGCGAAAGCGGAAGAGCTCCACCTCTGATGCTGCCGACGGAGGCAAGAAAAAGAAGACGGAGGGTGGAGCCTCCAAAAAGAGTACTGCCGCCCTGGAGGCGGAAAAGAAGAAAGCCACCGGGATGTTTGCCAAAGCACCCCCCCCTAGTGTAAGCTTCTTATTCTCCGACATTGCCTTGTTTATCTGTCTTATTCCTGTACTTATGCATTTTGCACGTTTCAGGAAGAAAGCCACAACCAGCCTCAAGAAGTCCTCCAAGACTCTTGGGGCTTCTAGAAATATTAAAGATATGCTGCATCGCGACTCTTCCCCCGCCATCGCCCCTGCTACTCCTGCCGTCAAGCCCTCCTCTGCTCCGACAAGCTCCCAAGCCCAGGAGGCACCAGGCCCTTCCGCCATGGAAGTGGATTCTGGTGCCTCTACCGAACTCGCAATTGTCGGCGAGCAGGCGAAGCAGGAGAGCGCTGCTCTTCAAATGGCTGAAGCTCCGGGTAAGGATGCCATCGGTAGCGGCAAGGCGGTGGCGGTTGCTGGTACATCCGCCGAAGGCAGCGCCTCTGCTCCCCAGAAACCCTTAGAACTGCCAAAGATTATCTTTCCGGTGCTTACGCCGGGCAGCACAACTACGGTTCCTGGAGGAGTGTCGTCATCTCCGACGTGCGGTCTTGAGGAGCTACTCCGTCAAGCAGACATCTTGCGAAGCAACAGTGTTTCCTTTGGCAAGCTGCTGGCCGAGAGTGCTACAAACCTCAAGATCATCGCACTTGTAAGTTTTACTTTACCTTTTGCATTTCATATGAGTATTCCACTGTAGCCCCCGAGGATGTCGACGGAAAACCATTGGTTTTGCATCTATATGCTCTAAGAGTGACTAAGTTAGAAAAAACTCTCACTGTAGCCCCCAAGCATTTAGATGGAAGGAACTATTCCGACTAGATGATTTAAGAGTAGCATACACAGTGTTCATAATTTTAAGTGTTGTAGCCCCCAAGCCTCTAGTTGTAACTAAATTAGTTCCGAATAGATACATAAAGAAAAGCTAAGCATTTTCCGAGTTAAAACTTCATACTATAGTTCCCAAGAATTTAGTTGAGAACTGAATTAGTTCCGACTAGATGCTTAAAGAAAAGCTAAGCATATTGCTAAGTTAAAAACTCTCGCTGTAGCCCCCGAGCACCTAGATGGAAAAATCTCCGACTAGGGGCTCCAAGTAGACTAAACAACGACTTGACTTTGTACTTGTTTCCACAGAACGAGAATGCTCGGAGGGGCATGGCCAATGATAAGTACCAGAAGATGCGCGCGGACCTTGAAGATGAAAAGGGTAAAACCGCCATCTTGAAGGAACAGATCATCAAAAACAAGAGTCTGTTTTCTTTTTGTGTACTTCCGTCTTACTTTTGTGCCTTCCTTCTTCGAGTACTCACGGTGTACTGTGTTTTCTCCGACTTGCAGAGCATGTCGCCAAGGCTAAGGATATTGTCGAGCAGTCCAAGCACATCCAGCAGCTGGACAGCAAGAACAAGATCCTTAAGAAGGAGAGGGAACAAATGCTGAAGATGCATGAGGATTCCATGAAAGCCCTCCAGGACTCCGCCTCCGCTGAGATCAATCGCTTGAAGGAGGAGCTTGCGATCCTAAAGGATCAGAAGCAAGCTGCCGATGAGCAAAACCTTCGCCATAGCGAGGCGTTTAAGCTCCTCCAACAAGAGAAAGAATCCTTGGCGGACATCGTCTGGCAGGCTAAGGCCAGCATCTTCAGTAAGTATCCTCCGCCTTGTAGCTCTGTAATATGGATACTTAGGATTTTTGAACTCATGCAATCGTTGTCGGAATTTTCAGCGCCCCTGGGTTTAACCCACTAGCCTCCTTCGGACAAGGAATGCATGATTCTTGCCGGCAACTTCATCAACAACGCCATCACTCAAGCCAAGGAGATCGCCACGCCCCTGCAGATTTACATCAAGGCCTCAGACTCCATGGTGAAGTACTCGGAGATTCTGCGCCGAGCCCCCGAGCGTGTCGCAAGCTGGAAAGCTTCATGTGCACGGGTTGGCGCAAGGATGGCGTTTTCCATGGTGAAGGCACACTATGAAGGTGCCGACATCGACACGGTGACATCTGGTATCCTCGACGTGGATGATGACGGCAAGGAAATTGATCACGAAGCTATCCTGTCATCACTCGCGGGCTATGACACCAGGGTTGCCGAGCTGGTGGATGTCGACGTCTTCGTGCCCAGGAACTTCATTGACAATGCCGACCCTGAATCCTCCGAGTCTCCTCACAGTGGTGACGCTGAGGGTGAATCTCCGGCTGGTGATGAGGCGGCCTCCAAGTCCCCTGCACCCAAGGAGTGAAAAACACTTTGTAATTCTTGTTTCACCTTTGGAGTGTGCATTGAAAAAACTTGGTGATGTAATCTTAAGGCGGAAACCAATGGTTGTCGTATCCTGCTAATTAAGAATTAATGCCCAGTATGCATATATTTTTTAAGCAAGTGCTGGTTTATCCATTACTTTGGTTCTTATGCTTGACTTTTCGTGAGTCGGAAGACTCGTTGTCGGAACCATGCGCTTAGGTGATGATACCCAATGGCACCGTCAAAAACCTTAGCACAAAATCGCTGACAATAAGTGCCGAAAGTCACTACTCCAGAATCCATATAAAAACAACAAAGAACATGTAGACCAGAAAACTTAAGCTAACGCCCGTAGGCGGAATTTTCACAAGTGCAATCGCAAAGCTTGTGCATAAAGGTTTATATGATCCAAAAATGAACACTAAAGGAGGTAAAAGACTCAGCAATATGAGTGAACCAAAGAGGTTTAGTTCATTGATCACATAAGAGATACACGATTAGATAAAAAATGCTAAGTGTAGAAAGGACGTAGTTGTGCTATGTTCCATGGCCGATCAAGCTTCGGGTAGTCATCATCCGGGTCACGTGCTTACGCTTATGATCCTCGCTGGGTCTATCCTTGAGCTCACGATTATCGACAAGGTAGTAAGACCCATTGAGCAGCGCCATGCTTATGATGAACGTTCCTTCCCATGGCGGGGATAATTTGTGTGACTTCTTCTACTTAAGTCGGAGCACCAAATCCCCCTCTTTAAACGAGCGATGCCGAACGCGGTGATTATGGTAGCTGCGTAGCTTCTGCCGGTATATGGCGGATCTCTGGCATGACAAAACGCGCTCCTCCTCGAGAAGGTCCACATCCAGGCGTCTGGATTCTTCAGCGTCATCTTCGTCATAGGTGGCAACTCTTGGTGCATCGTGGAGGATGTCGGAGGGTAGGATAACTTCTGCTCCATATACCATGAAGTAAGGGGTGTAGCCGGTAGATCTGTTGGGTGTAGTTCGTAAACTCCATAGCACAGATGGCAATTCTTCCGCCCAGGCTCCAGCTGCTCTATGTAGCGGTGCCTCAAGACATGGCTTGATTCCCTGCAGAATTAATCCATTGGCTCGCTCAACTTGACCATTGGATTGTGGGTGTGCCACAGACGCGAGGTCAAGTCGGATGCCTTTGTCCCAGCAGTAGGCCTCCACTTCTCCGAGTGACAAGTTGCTTCCATTGTCGATGATGATGCTGTGTGGGAGACCAAATCTCACCACTAGATCCCGGACAAATCTAAGGGCAGTTGCCCCATCAAGCTTTCTAATGGGTTTAGCTTCTATCCATTTGGTGAATTTGTCAACTGCTACAAGCAGATGCGTAAACCCACATGGTGTCGTTTGCAACGGCCCCACCATGTCTAGTCCCCAGACTGCAAATGGCCAAGTTATTGGTATTGTTCGCAATTCTTCAGCAGGAACATGTGGTTGTTGGGCATAATACTGGCATCCTGTGCACGTTTCAACCAACTTGTCGGCGTCCGCCTTCGCGGTCAGCCAGTAGAATCCTTGCCGGAAGGCTTTCACAACCAATGATCGAGGAGCGGCGTGATGCCCGCAATCTCCGAGATGGATTTCGCGTAGGATTTCCATACCTTCTAGCTGGGAAACACACTTTAGGTATACACTAGTAGTGCTCCTTTTGTAGAGTTGCCCATTGATTATGGTATAACCTTTAACTCGTCGTACTATCTGCCGTCTTTCGACCTTGTCGTCGGGCAAAGTTCCGTGTTCGAGATATTCCATGAACGGTTTAGTCCAAGCCGGAAGGGTCTTTGTCACCATGTTGACAAAAGAATCAGCTCTATCCGGGTTGTCGATGTCGGCGCCCTTCACGGATGGAGTGCGTAGATGCTCTAGGAAAACTCCTGGCGGAATTTGCTTGCGCCCTGATCCAAGCTTAGACAATAGATCAGCCACCTCGTTTTGCTCCCTAGGTACATACTTGACTTCATAGCCCAAGAAGCTCTTGGCTATCTCGTCCACTTCATCGCGATATGCCGCCGTCATAGGGTTCCGCGCATTCCAGGTGCCAGCCACCTGCTGGGCAACCAAGTCAGAATCTCCACACAGCAAACTATGCGCTTGATGCCAATATCCTTGGCTACACGCAGTCCGTGAATGAGTGCTTCATACTCCGCCATGTTGTTTGTAGCCTCGAAGTGGATCTGCAGAACGTAGTGTAGCTTGTCTCCTTTTGGTGACTGTAGCAATACACCAGCCCCCGAGCCGTTGAGCAGCTTTGATCCATCAAAGTGCATCACCCAGTACTCTGGTTCCGGCAATGGAGTGGCATCTGGTATCTCCGTCCAATCTGCAATAAAATCCGCTAAGGCTTGTGACTTGATAGCGTCGCATCTTTTGTAGGTGATCTCGAAGGCGGCAAGTTCAATGCCCCACTTCGCGACCCTTCCTGTAGCGTCGCTGTTGTTGATAATGTTGGACAGTGGAGTTTTGCTCACTAGTGTGATTGGGTGCTCCTGAAAGTAATGCCTCAACTTCCACGAAGCGAGGAATACTCCATAAGCTATCTTTTGGTAGTGCGGGTAACGCTGCTTGGACTCCGTCAAGACCTCGCTTACATAGTAAACTGGTCGTTGAACTCCGTGCTCATAGCCTGGTTCCTTCCGCTCTACCACGACGACGATGCTGATAACCCGGTTGGTTGCCGCCATGTAAATTAACAGGGGCTCGCCAGGCTCGGGTGCTGCAAGGATGGGCGTTGAGGAAAGAATCTCCTTGAGCTGCTTCAATGTTGCATCTGCCTCGTCCGTCCATGTGAATTTGTCCGCCTTCTTCAGCAACTTGTACAGTGGTAGAGCCTTCTCTCTGAGTCAGCTGATGAACCGACTAACTGCTGCAACACAACCTGTTAGTCGTTGGATGTCCTTTAGGCATGTCGGACGGTTTATGTTTAAGATAGTCTTGATTTTCTGCGGGTTGACCTTG
This sequence comes from Avena sativa, assembly GCA_916181665.1. Taxonomy (NCBI): domain Eukaryota; kingdom Viridiplantae; phylum Streptophyta; class Magnoliopsida; order Poales; family Poaceae; genus Avena; species Avena sativa. The sequence continues at coordinate 52,613,552 of OV702299.1, forward strand.
ATTCCGCGCTGGGAAACGATGAAGCCCAGCAATTTGCCGGCTGGAACCTCGAAGACGCACTTCTTAGGGTTGAGCATCATGTTGTATTTCCGGAGATTATCAAAGGTTTCTTTTAAGTCGGAGATTAAGTCGTTTGACTTTTTAGACATCACCGCGATAACGTCCACATAAGCGTGAACGTTCCGACCAATTTGGTCATGAAGGCAACGTTGCATTGTCCGCTGGTAGGTAGCACCTGCGTTTTTCAGCCCAAAGGGCATCGTGACATAGCAAAACGTGCCGTAGGGGGTAGTGAACGAAGTAGCCAATTGGTCCGACTTCCTCATCTTGATCTGGTGGTATCCTGAGTATGCATCGAGAAAACACAAAAGTTCCGAGCCAGCCGTCGAGTCAATGACTTGGTCAATGCGAGGCAAAGCAAACGGATCTTTGGGACATGCTTTGTTCAAGCCGGTGTAATCAACGCACATTCTTAATTCATTGGTTCCCTTTTTGGGGACAAGTACAGGATTGGCCACCCATCGGGTGTGAAGGACTTCTCGGATAAACTCGGCCTTAAGTAACCTAGCTATCTCTTTGCCAATGGCGCGTCTCTTCTCATCTCCGAAGCGTCGTACAGGTTGTTTCACTGGCTTACATTTTGGATCTATGTTTAAGCTGTGCTCGGCAAGTTCCCTAGGTACACCTTTCATGTCGGCCGGTTGCCAGGCAAAGATGTCCCTATTCTCACGGAGGAACTCGACGAGCGCGCTTTCCTATTTGGGATCCAGGTTCATCCCAATGGCGACGGTCTTGGAGGCATCGCCTACCACAAGTTCCACCGACTTGGTTTCGATGGCGGCCTTGAACGCACGAGCGGAGTCGGATATCTGTTTCTTCGACGCGGGCATCTCTGAGTCATTGACCTTGCTCTGGATCTCCTTGAATTCTTCGCTGTAGAGGACAGCTTCTGCAACGGGTGCTTCATTGATCTCGCAGTCTCTTGCCTTGGTAAAGCTTCCGGATACGGTGATGACACCGTTTGGTCCGGGTATCTTGAGCTTGTTGTAGATGAAGCATGGCTTGGCCATGAACGTGTGGAATATGTCGCGGCCGAATATGACGTGGTACACGCTCTTGAAGGGGACCACCTCAAAGGTCATGCGCTCTTGGCGATAATTATTAACGTCGTCAAAGGCTACCTGAAGTGTAATGCACCCAGGGGCGGAGCCAAGGGGGGGCTAGCAGGGGCTAGACCCCCCCTAACCATCAGCCCCCCTATAATTATGTACTCCCTCCTATCCATATTAGTTGACTTTGATTTGTCAAAATTTAGATGAACCTATATACTAAATAGTGTCTAGATTTATCTAAATCTAGACAAATGTGAGTCAACTAATATGGGTCGGAGGGAGTACTACTAATTACCTCACCTAATAACTTAATTATTTTGAGAGGCCTAAGTCTAATGTGTGCATCTAGCTAGGTATTCAATGGAACCTCAAAAAATAGCCCATCAAGCTACCGTGGAGAGTTAAAAAATGAAAACTCTCATGTTTCTGTGTGTTAGTTTGCCGGACAAAGTATCGTCTCTATCGACGCTCATTGATGTCTTCTAGACGCCATGACCCATGAGAAGGCGAAGGTCACGGCCGATGTGGTGCCGGCACGTCGCCCCGGTGCCAACGTTCTTAATCCTACATTAGTTCTTGTCGTGGTTTCACGACATAAGTCCATGGAGTAGCACACTCGGACCTTAAGGTAGATATACATAGACTAGTACTTGTAGCCTTTTGTCGTCTCTCATATGGATTACAAGTTTACGACTTGTTAGTTTGGTTAATTATTTACTTTCATATATGATAATGCATTTGTGTTTCTCTAATCTTCTATGCACCTATTATCTTTGGGAGAAAAACTAACTCAATGAAGATTCTTTTACAAGTCACTTTCATTCTAAATTTAATTTGTAGAAATTTGTTTTTGTATGGTGGCAAAGCCAAACATTTATATTGATAGGCTTTGATGTGAGTATCTTGACTTGATTTATGTGATGTGTTATCCCCGTCAAAAAAAATCTTCGCCCCCCTCATGTTCAAATCCTGGCTCCGTCCCTGAATGCACCCAAGGGACCGAGCCTCTCGTCCAGGAACTACGCCATGGAACACGGTGTTAGTCCGTCTTAGGTTTGCCTCCGTCAAGTTCATCGTCTGCAGTGTATCCAGGTACATAATGTTGATGCTGCTTCCACTATCCACCATGCACTTGGTGAACTCCACGCCGTCAATCAATGGGTTGATGACCATGGCGTACTGGTTCTCCGTGGGCACAAGGTCTGGGTGGTCCGTCCTGTCCCAAGTGATTGGAACCTCCGACCAGCGTAGGTACTGAGGAACTGGGGGGGAGAGTAGCCATCAGGATCCTTAAAGAGGTCTTCTGTTGTCGGACGGTGGGGTGCCAAGGATAGTGTGGTATACTGGGGCCTTCTTAGCGAAGGGGTTCTTGCCCTTGTCGTCGCTTTTGGCGGAGTGCTTGGGGTCAACGTCCTCGTCCATGTCACTTGAATCCTTGGACTCCTCCTCCTTTTTCTTCCCCTTGCCCTTGCCTCGCGGTCTATTCTTCCGACTTCACTTATAGCCGGACTCCAGGTCTTCCTTGAGGTCATTGACGAACTTGCAGTGTCGCTTGGTATGGGTGGCCTTGCCGTTGGCGTCGAGGTGTACGAGGCACGGCATATCGCGGTACTCTTCGTAGGTTTAGGGAACGCGAAGCAGCGCCGAGTTGCTTTCACTTCCTCACTGATGCCCACGGCCTGCTCCCCTTCCTCGTCCACGTTGTCCGCCTTCTCCTCGTCCTGCAAAAGTCATGGCGACCATGTCGGTATATTGCTTTTCTTCTAGAGAGGTTTTCCTCTTTGTACTGTTGTTCCTCCGAGCTTGAGTTGGAACGGCCGTTGCTGGCAAAGAGCCACGAGCATCGTCGGCGGCAGCTGCGAACTCACTAGCTAACTGAATCATCTGATTCAAGTCAAGCTGATGATTGTCCTGCAAGCGCTTCAGCTTATGTCGGAGTAACGTGCCCCTTTCCAACCCATCGATGAAGGCGGCCATGGCGGTCTGGGCGTGCACTCCTGCGCAGGAATTCTTCATATCCAGCCAGCGGGAGAGGTAGGCGCGAGATGTCTCATCTTTCTCTTGCACGCACCGCTATAGATCGCCCACCATGCAGGGACGCTTGTATGTACCCTCAAAGTTCTTGGTGAATGCTTCTTACATGTCCAGCCAGTTGTAGATAGATTTCTCCGGCAAGTCGTCGATCCATTGACGGGCCGTGCCCGCCAACATTAACGGGAGGTACTTGACGGCGACGTTGGGGTTGCCTCCGGCAATCTCCACCGTGTTGTCGTAGTCCTGCAACCATGTGGCTGGCTTGGCGGTGCCGTCGTAGGGCTTGATGGTCTTGTCAATCCGGAATCCTTTGGGGTAAGTTGCGGACCGTATCCCAGGTCCAAAGCAACGTGGTCCCAGGTATGGTCCTTCCCGGGCCTCGTGGATCTTATCGATCCGTGAACGTGCATCATATGGCTCTAGGTTCTTCTTCTTTTTGTCAACAGGGGATGGGCTGTGTGAACGACACGGACCTCCTCCACCATGGTGACTGCTTGGCGGCGACGGAGGTGGAGGTGGCGGTGGGTTAGCTTTCTTGCTGTTACCCTCCTGCGATGCTTCACGCCTGCCGCGGTTGCTTGTCGGACGCGGAGGGTCATGGCGCGACCTCCTCTTATGTCCTTCGTTGTGCTTTCCGTCATGACGGGTCTGCTCCGTGTTGTCGCGGATGATGATGTCGCACTGCTTTGGTGGGGGCATATCCGTATGATGGTAAGCCTTATAGTCTTCTTGACGCCGGGGGGATCGGGGCGGTGGCGATGGGCGGCGAGGTTGGGCTCTTTCTCCGTGGTCGGAGGATATGGGGATAGCATCCTTCCTGTTGCGCATATCCCTTCGTCTTCGTTCTGATGAGCCCGTTCGCGATACGACATCCTGAGGAGATCTGTCCCTTGGCGGTTTGTACTGGCTAGATCGGCAGAGCGCTGGGTCGGACTCAAGCCTATGAGAGGTGGCCTTTTCCTGCTGCTTTACGGCCTTGGCCACTAGGTCATAAACCTGTTCCACTGCCTCAGGCGATCTATCCTGCTCCAGAAGGGTCTTGGCAACAGCGGGGTTAAGGAGTGGGGTGGGCATCACCTGCTTGCCTTCACTGTCAATGTATGGCTTGGCCTGTGCCAGCTTCGAGGGAGCCCATCCTAGGTTGCGCCATACACCAGGATCGTTGATGACGCAAGCCGGAGCCTTCTTAGCCTTTTGCTGCTGGAGCAGAGTCTTGTACTCGGCCTCCATTGCTCTAGCTTTTTCTATGGACTTGTGCGCGTTGACCATATCTCGATCTAGTTTAGTGCCTTGCTCCGCGATGGCTTGCGCTTCCTCCAGCAGTTGCTGGCGTTTCTCGTCAAGCTGAGTCACGTTCCGGATATGATCAACAGTTAGTGGCTCAACGAGGAGGTTGCCGTACATCACCCTATCAGCTGGAGTAACATGGGATGCTGCCGACGTAGATGCTGGAGGCGGCAAGTTTGCGGTGTTGTTGTTGGTCGGACCGGTGCCGAGTTCCTGCGGCTACTGCGCTGGATTAGGCGGAGGAGGCATCACTCTTGCGCGATCATTGTCAGCAGCAATAAGTGGCCCCTTCCCCTTATCCAGCACCGTAGGCGGAGCTTTCTCGGGATGGTCTTCATCCATCGCTGTCCCAATGGTGACAAACACCCCTCAGGACATGACGGTGTTATTGGCTTGTTCGTCGCACGAGTACTCCTCCTCCATCTCCTGCATAGCGGAATCTAGCTCTTCTGGACTGAAGTCTATCTCCTCGGAATCTGCACTGAAATCAGCGTAAAGCGCGTCAATGACAGAGTTGGAGGGTGCCAGGACTTCCTTGACAATGGGCGGTGGAGGTGCAACAGCCTTGACGATGACTGGAGGTGGTGGAGCTGCTGCGACGATGGCGGCCGGAGGCGATGGTGGTGGCTGAATCGGAGGTGCTCCGTCAATGAGCGCAAGCGCTGTTTGAGCTGCCGCTTCAGCCTCCGCGTAGTTGTTGACGGTGTTCACCATGCTTTCGAAGGTGAGGCATCCTGACGCCTGTTGCCGTCTTAGAGAGTGTCGGAGAAGCGTGCCGTGGTCCATCCTTTCCACAAAGTGATAGATGGCATCATCATTGGGATAATTGGCCAGGTCGACCCGTATACAGAGCCACCTGGCGAGGTAATCGAGGGGGTTTTCACCCTCTCTCTGAACGCAGCGCGCCAGATCGAAGATGGTAACTACACCGACAAACTTGGATCTCTGCTGTCCAGACGCACGGGCGAAGCCGGCGGATTTGCAGTGATCTTCCACCTTTATATCCTGCTCAGAGGCGGTTTGGGTGGGCCTTGAATTTTTCCAATCTTTGCCGGCAAACTCCAAGGAGAGGTCTAACATTGATCCTTCCGCGAACGTATCCTGCCCGTAGGCGGTCCGTGCGGGTCTTGATGCTTTCCGATCTTTGCCGGCAAACTCCAAAGAGAGATCCGACATTGATCCTTCCGCGAACTTATCCTGCCCGTAGGCGGTCCGTGCGGGTCTTGATGCTTTCCGATCTTTGCCGGCAAACTCCGAAGAGAGATCCGACATCGATCCTTCCGCGAACGTATCCTGCCCGTAGGCGGTCCGTGCGGGTCTTGATGCTCCTCCAACTCCCAGGGAACTAGTGCCCGAGTCGGTTTCGCCGATGAAGAGGTGGATGTCTCCGATAGGAACGATCGAACACCGCATAGGGTTCGTCTTCGCCGGGATCCAGAACTCGTCGGGGGGACGATCGGAACGTTGCCAGAGAAGAGAACACGACCGATGGCTACAGTTTTGCCGATTCCCGCGAAGATCTTGGTCCTCGCCCGCTGAAGAGCCTGAAGCGCCTCTTGCCCCATGGTGGGCGCCAACTGTCGTGGTATTGCCGACGAGTACGCCATGGAGGGGTCCTCACAGTGCGTGTTTAGAGACGTGGGGTAAGGCGGACGGTTGACGGGTACGAGGTAACACAGCTTACCTAGGTTCAGATCCCACAACGACGGCAGATTCCTACTCCTGCTATAAATCACTATAATGGCAATACGCCAAGTTACAGAGATTAGGTTCGCTGTGCGAGGTGACTAGAAAAGTCTAAGTTATCATCTGAAGTTGTGCCCTAAAGGCTCCCATAGGCCCAACTTATATAGTCGCCAGGTCCTAGGGTTACAGGGAAAAGTCCTAGTCGAACAGGTTACAGAGTCCTACACCGTCTATTACTAGTCTTGTGTATCTTGCACTCCAAGGCTCCGGGTACGCTGGTGACTCCACCGTAGCCTTCCTTTATCCGGCATGGGCCTCCCTTCTGGATCCACCTAACTGGGCCGCCCAGCAGGCCATAGGCCATGCTACCGACTATGGGCCACCCGGGTTAGTCGGATAAGAGACATGCTATGAGGATACCCATATAGCATATCCCCAACATAAGGACTAATTTTTAAAGAAGCAAGATGCTTTTATGCATAAGTAATGTAATGCAAGTTGATAAACTCGAATCCTAGGGGTAACGTTGTTCTAGGGTTTGGATACTGGAAAGGGTTTTCTTGGAATGTGTTGCTCTTTTAGATTAAGTTTCACACATGTGCTTCTTATTAAGGCTTGTGAGTGTATGTGAAACAACATGTAAGTATAATAAAGCACACACAATAATGGAATACTCAAGTGGGAAATGTATTTGTAGACTATGTATATAAGGTTTGTTCATCACTTAGAGCTTTCATAAAAATGCTTATGTCTTTCTTTATAATGTTCCTTAAAAGAATAACTTTTGAAGAAAAGATTTCTTCACTAAGGTTTAAACAATCCTGGTAGCTTTTTAGAATATGATTGATAAAATGTGATTGATGTTGTTTATGCTTGCTTGAATAGTCTAGACTTGAGATGCTTTATGACTTAATTATAATAGACCAAAGTTAACTATAAAACATATAACAAAGTTTTAGTATTACATTTAAAGTCTTGTAGACTAAAGTTATTTTTAAAGACATAAATAGACTTATGGTGTATTACTTATGATACTTGTATCTTGTTCACTTTATCTTGTTTCCTTAAAGTTACTTAAGAATGGCATTACTTCTATTTGAGTAGTGGTTTCTTAATTTTATAATGGAGTAGAAGCTTTTATCTCCATATAAAGGTGTGGTTATGATTTATGTCTAAGGAATAATACTACTTAACTACTTATGAACTCACTATGGTGTTTTGATTTGTTTATAAACTTTGTGGTTAAAGTAAAGGAATAGGTTTTATTTCACTACAAATGATTTTTGGAGATTTTAGATTGGTTAAGGATCCTTTAATAAAATAATCTACATTAATGGTTGAGAGATAATTTTATAAAATTGTATTTAAAGTGTGTTAAATCATTTTGACTTCACACTACCAATATTTAAGACTAATACTATTTATTAGACTTAATTGACTAATTTTTAGAATTATTAGCAATTTTTGTTTGCCTTTATATTAATTATTAATTAAGGAAATAGGTTTAAATTCAATTTATTAAAGTGTTTAACTTTTTAGTTATCTAAAACATGGAATATTATATTTTTAACATGTAGGTATTATTTTTGTGATCATTTTGATATATTACATTTATTTGTGATTTATAAATAATAAGTTATGATTTTTATAAGGTTTATTACTTTATAAATACTTAATAAATAACAAATATTTAATTAATTGAAATAATAATGCATGATTATAGTTTTCAATTATAATTCTTATTTTTGTAAGATTTTTGGTATTTTATTTATATTTTTAACATTTACCATTATTAAAATATGAATTATCAAAGTTTTATTACTTATAAAACCTTTATTGAATAATAATTATTTAAATTAATAACATAATAATGTTTGATAATGGTTTTAAGTTATAGATTTTATTTTTCTAAACATTTTCATGTATTACACATATTTTTCTGAATTATAAAACATAAGTTATTAATTTAACAAGATTTAATTACTTTATTTAAATTTTTGGAATGTTTATATTTGAATTAATATTGTTTTACCAATTTACTAAACAGGCATAGAACTTCTTATACCGAGACTAAACTTACCCCAGGTCACTGACTATTGGGGCCTATGCCATGTCATTTCGAGAAACACTAAACAAATCAATAAAAAGTATTATGATGTAAGCATGATGTCACTGTGACATCAGCACAATTTTCAAACTGTTTTCTAATAAGATTGGGCTAGTCCCGGTCGCTGACTGGTGGGACACCAGCCACGTCACCCGCCAATGGGGCAGCTGACCCAGTCAATCCGATGACCTAGTCAAAGATGACGTCGGCCGCCGGATTGATGAGGTCAGCACGATGGCACACGGCGGCGCCGCCAATTTGTGGCCTCCCGTGGCATATGAACGCTTGCATTCCACACTACTCACACTGACGAGTCGAACTAGAGTATTTGCACGAACGAAGGTTCACCGGAAATAGCTCCGGTGAGCTAAACTACAGCGGTGCCCGTCGGCCTCTCGATGAACTCGGGCTAGAGGTGAAACTAGGAAGCTATATTAGGACCAGAGATGCGTAGGCGTACCCTGAGTATGGCTGTGTGGTCCATGACGACGATGGTGACCGAGGACGAGCGCAACTTCACGGATTTCGGCGATCACTGTGGAAAGGGAATTGAAAAAATCGCTTCAATCCGATCTCCACTTGTTGTAGTACTCCACCTAGACGATCTAGGAGACACTGCGCTTCTTCTCTACCACCCCACGATCCTCGAGGTGGCCTGCATCAATGGCTAGCCGGAGCTCACCGGCGGTGGCTTTGGTGTTGTAAAGGAAATTAGAGAGGGAAAGAGAGATTGAGAGTATGGGTGGATAAGGACGTTGATGTGGCTCTTCTCACACTACTTCTAGGTCCAGGCAAAGACGGAATCGTCGGCAGGGCGGCGGAGACGGTCAGGATACGGCAGCGGCGTTGAAGCTTGTTAGGGGCACGAATCACTGCGCGACTCCTACTGGCGGACTCCTGGCGGCTAGGGCGAAGCTCAGAGGGTTCAATCGCGTTCGCGGAAGTCCAAAATGACGGCGGTGAGGTGGACTCGCCGTTGGTGTGTCGACCATGCGAAGGAGAATGAAGAAGATGGTGCTCTCTCGCGTGGGACCCGCTTGACAGAGAGACAACGAAGAGGTATCCCGGGCTAGGCCGCTGTTGGGTCGTTTTTGGGCTGTGATTGTTTGCACCTGGCAGTGAATAAGGAAGAAGAGTAGCTGGGCCAGCCTGTTGCTCGGCCAGATCCCTTTTTTTTGTTTGTTTTTCTTTTTCGATTTCTATTATCTGTTTTCTTTTCTAACCTTTTTATTTAAACAATAATTTTGACTTCTCTTTATGGAATTCCTTTGCTAATACTTGCAGCAATGATAAATGGTATTTAAAATCATTTTGTGAGTTTTTATTATATAGGGCTATAGTTTCTTTATTTTCTTTCTACATATACTTTTCCTATTATTATTTGTAAGGCTTTTGCTATGAATTTAGTTGAGCTAAAATTCATAAACTTATTAAAGAATGTATTACTATAAATCCTTGAGTTTTAATTCTTATTGATTTATAATATTAAAGAAACTTATATATATATATTGATCCTTCATTATTATTTCATACATAAAGCTTTGAGTAATTAATATGGTTAATATTATTCTCATAAATTTAAGAAATAGCAATGTAAATATTTTATTATATTTAACATAGAAGTTAGGGTTTGAATTGCAAATGCTTACCGTAGGGTTTAGGGTTCTTAATATACTTATATTCTTTTGTTGATGTGAATAAAGATTAATGGCTAAACATGTTGTCTTTATGTTTGTGTTTTTAATGATATCACCATTTAAAATAGAAAGTTGTTTTCTAGAATATCTTATGGAAAAGAATTGATAAAGATAACTCCTAAGCACATATGGTTGTGATAATTGGAAATGACAAAGATGTGCTTAAGTGATTTGTTATAGGAAAATATTCCTATGAAGCATTGTGAAATTAAGATGATAGATCAATCAGATAAAATGGATGCTAAGCTTGATTATAGATTTAGGGTTTAGTGTTTACGAAGAATTCTTATCTTCCATAATTCACAATCCTAGACTTCTAATTAAGGAATTCCTTTCCTAGATATATTACTTCTTCCTATCCATCATCATGTGTTAACATGATGAGCTTTACTTCACAAGAATATTCTTATCCACCTTTTATTCTTCTAATTCCATTTATAAACCCAATGAGCTTTACACTAAAGCTTTCATAATCTTCTCATATCCATACTTGGTTATATCAACTACTCTACTGCTGATAATATCCAATTCAACAAGTGGTTACTTCTAACTCCATTCATACTCTTCCTTAATCATCCATCACTAAAGTTACTCTAGTAGTTGTATATATATAGCTTTACTTCACCTCAAGTATTAGTATTTCCCATGAGGAAACTACTACTTCTATAATCCAATGTTACTCTAGCATCATCTTGATCACACTATCTTGTCTCTACTTAACTCCAGTATCTCACACTCCAACCTCACATTATATTAATGTGACTTGTCATGGCTAACCTAGGATAACATATCTATACTAGGGTTCAATCATGTTCTATTCACCAATGTCACTTATACATGATATAAGCATTCAATCTTGGTGACTAAAGCATGGTCCATTATAATCCTTTGATCATTTATGGCTTAGGTTTCCAGTTGACTAATCAAGGATTCCATCCAACAAGATTCCTATGCATAGGAAGTGGGTTATACTTAAATGTGTTTTGAATTTGATTCTTTATGCTCTCTTTGACTTCAATTCATAATTCTTATGTGAGCATCTTCTCAAACTATCAGGCCTAACTTAAAGGCGTTAAAGAAAAGTACTTGTTGGGAGATAACCCAAGGGTTTTCTTGAGTTTTGGAAGGTATTACTTCTGTAATGACCTCTTCTTATCCTTTTTGTTTGCTTTTTGTGCCAAGAATGACCTCTAATGAGAGAGAAGTAAGATTTGGGGAGTTGTTGTCCTGAAACAGATTTCTGTCCTCCACAAAAAAATATCGTGAGGAGTCTCTGTAACTCGGATTGAGCTGAAAATTTACAAATAAATCCCCCAGTATGTTAGATAACTTTCGTTAGTTCAACACTTTTTTATTTGAGAAACAGAAGATGTTCGAAAAAATTGGATTCTACCTGCTGGTCTGTTTTTGACAAATTTCTGCCATTATTTGCATTTGCTTCTTATTGATTCCTTTTTGAGTTCTCTTTAAGTGAATTGAGATTTTTGAAGGAGTTACTACTGTAGCTTGTGTTTTTAGTGAAAATTCTTGCTGTTCCAAAGCTTTACCTAAGGGTCTATTATCTTTTGAATACACTAATGTTGCTAATGAAGACTGTGTGAAGTTTTGTATGAAGGAAAAATTTCAGGTGTAGAGAGAGAATGATGTAATGAGATGAAGAATGGAAAAAATCTAAAGCTTGGAGATGCCACCCCGGTGTAACCCCAAGAAATATCCAAGAGGTACAAGCGTCAAAGCTTGGGGATGCCCAAGGCATCCCCTTCTTCATCAATAAAAAGCTCAAGTATGTCTAGACACACTTCGTTTGTATTGTTTCATGCACATTTGTGTTGTTCTTGGAGCGTCTTAGTTTTCGTTTGGTTTGATTAGTTTGGTTAGTTTGCTTGAATAAAGTAGTCTGGACCCTCGTTCTTGTTGTGTTGTTTCAAATAAGTTTCTTGGTGTTGGAAAGGAGTAGAAAGTTCTTGCTTGATAAGTGCAAGAGGAGCTTGCATTGACTGTGACTTAGACTTTAGCATGACATGCTAGGTGTTGTTTTGACCTTATGATTAGTGATTATTGCTGTAGCATGTATTGCTCCAAACAATTGGGATTGCTTAGTGTGCCTTGAAGAAATTATGCGTTGTTTTAGCATGCAAAAGCATAGTATTGTGGTATTCTCCTTTGATGCTTTGTTTGGGTTGACTTAGCACATGATCACACCATGTTATGACTATGAACAAGTCACCATAGCCTATATGATCATTTAGTCCTTGACTTGTAGTACCACTCTATGCTTTGATTAGTAATGTTTTGTTCCTCTGCATGATTATGGCCATTATTGCTCCCTTAGTTGTTTGCTCCCAGTCTTTTGCTAGCCTCCACTTGTATGAGTAAGATCTACTCATGCTTCCAACTCCCAAGAAACCAAGTTATTCCAAAGTGTACACTATAAACTCCTATGCATGGTGTGTTACACCATTCCAAGTATATTCTTGTTTTCAGCTATCTTCCAAGGGGCAAAGAATATAAAGTGTGCCATCAAGTTTGTGAGGGCTTTAATCACTAAGTTTTCACATAACAAAATAATTTTTAATTGGAAGATAGCTGAAAACAAGAATATACTTGGAATGGTGTAACACACCATGGATAGGAGTTTATAGTGGACACTTTGGAATAACTTGGTTTCTTGGGAGTTGGAAGCATGAGTAGAGCTTAATCATACAAGTGGAGGCTAGTAAAATGCTGGGAGCAACCAAATAAGAGAGCAATAATGGCCATAATCATGCAGAGCAACAAAGTATTACTAATCAAGGCATAGAGTGGTACTACAAGTCAAGGACTAATGATCATAGAGGCTAATGGTGACTTGTGAGAGTCATAACATGGTGTGAGCATGTGCCAAGTCAACCCAAGCAAAGCATCAAAAGAGAATACCACAATACTATGCTTTTGCATGCTAAAACAACGCATAATTTCTGCAAGGCACACTAAGCAATCCCAATTGTTTGGAACAAGACATTCTACAGCAATAATCACTTAGCATAAGGTCAAAACAACACCTAACATGTCATGCTAAGGTCTAAGTCACAGTCAATGCAAGCTCCTCTTGCACTTACAAGCAAGAACTTACTACTCCTTTCCAACACCAAGCAACTTATTTGCAAACAACATAGCGAGAACGGGGGTCCAAACCACTATATTCAAGCAAACTAAACAAACTAAGCAAATCAAACAAAAACTAAGACGCTCCAAGAACAACACAACTGTGCATGAAACAATAAAAACGAAGTGTCTAGATAGACTTGAGCTTTTTATTGATGAAGAAGGGGATGCCTTGGGCATCCCCAAGATTTGACGCTTGTACCTCTTGGATATTTCTTGGGATGACACCGAGGTGGAATCCCCAAGCTTGAGTTTTTGTCCATTCTTCATCTCATTGCATCATTCTCTCTCTACACCTGAAATTTTCCTTCATACAAAACTTCACACAATCTTCATTAGCAACATTAGCTTATTCAAAAGATATTAGACCTCTGGCAAAGCTTTGGAACAGCAAGGATTTTCACTAAAAATACAAGATACTGTAGTAACTCCTTCAAAAATCTCAATTCACGTAAAGAGAACTCAAAAAGGAATCAATAAGAAGCAAATGCAAATAATAGCAGAAATGTGTCAAAACAGACCAGCAAGTAGAAACCGATTTTTTCGAACATCTTATGTTGTTCGAATCAAAAAGTGTTGAACTAACTAAAGTTATCTAACATACTGGGAGATTTATTCGTAAATTTTCAGCTCAATCTGAGTTACAGAGACTCCTCAATATTTTTTTGGTGGAGGACAGAAATCTGTTTCTGAACAACAACTCCCCAAATCTTACTTTTGTCTCATTAGAGGTCATTCTTGGCACAAAAGGCAAACAAAAAGGATAAGGAGATGTCATTACTGAAGTAATAACTTCCAATACTCAAGGAAAATCTTGGGTTATCTCCCAACAAGTACTTTTCTTTAACGTCTTTAAGTTAGGCACAAGAAGCAAGAAGAATCAAGTATTTTTAAATGAAGAATTGCCCCTCTTGTTCTTTCCTTTCTTACCTTTATTCTTCTCTTTAGGGAAGATATGATTGCTTACCGGAGGAGCAAAGTGCATAATGCCTTTTCCCACATCTATTACCACTTCAAAGTGTTTCAGTGGGGATCTTCCAAGTGTAATATGTCCCTTGCCTACACATTCAATAACAAGATAATCAGTAGACACCATTTTCCCTGAGATTTTTGTAAACACACCTTCAGCTATTCCAATGGGCAATATAGTGAACATTGTTGGTAAGAGAGATTTTCTCTCCTCCTTCAATAAGCCCCCAAAGACTCAAGGAATCATAAATATCTTTAGGCATGAGGCAAAATTCAGACATGATATCACATCGAGCATCAAAAAGTGTAGTGTTTATTGAGACTTTGATTGTGGGAAACCACTTTGAAGGCTCAGAATTTATGGGAAAATAATCATGGTAAGCCCTATGCGTGCGATAGAAACTATTCATAGCAGCAATACCGGTCTCAAGAGTGTTCAACCTAGAAAAAATATTAATGAAAGAGGAATCAGACTTGCCAGGTGTACCATAAATCATGATTAATTTCTTTATGGCATCAAAAGCTTCATCCTTAGTACATAGCAAAAAATCTTTCTCAGCCACAGCATCCAAAGCATATCTATAAGGAAGAGCAATACCGCGGTAGAAACTATCAATAACCAAGCTCAGTTTCCCTCTATAAAGCAGAGATTTTGGACCAAGCTTCTTTAAAACTTTCTTCATGGTAGCAACTAAAGTAGGAACTAATTTTTTTGTGTTTTTGAATAAAGAAAGCAAACCAAACTAGACTAATTTTTTGGGTTTTTTGGAAAGAGGCAAACAAAACCAAGCAAAAGAAACAAAGCAAACTAAAAACAAAGTAAAAAGAAAGGAAGTGAAGGACTCCCCTAGTGAAGACGTCCTTAGCCTCCCCGGCAACGGCGCCAGAAAATAGCTTGATGGCACCCAACACTTGTCGTGGGACGCTTCGTTGGAAACCCCAAGAGCAAGGTATGAAGCAGCACAGCATCAAGTTTCCCTCAGTAAGAAACCAAGGTTATCGAACCAGTAGGAGGAAGCAAACGTCACACAGGTGTTGCAAGCAACGCAGAGACCTACACAACTCAAACTCAAGACTTTGCCCGAACGAATCAGTGAGGTTGTCAAGCTCACCGGTTTGTTGTAACAAAGGATTAAACGTATGGTGTGGAAGGTAATGGTTTGCAGAAGTAAACAAGTAACAGTGGAAGATGTATCAATGGTAAATATTGGACCGGGGTCCATAGTTCACTAGAGGTGCTCTCCTTAGATAAACAACATGGCATGAAGGGTAAACAAATTACAGCAGGGCAATTGACAGGAACTGAGCAAGGCATAACAATGCAATTACTAGTCAGAAAGATCCTATGAGATTCGATTGCGCAATACAACAAGATACATAGACCGCCATCCAACTGCATCTATGACTAGAAGTCCACCTTCAGGTTATCATCCGAACCCCCTCCAGTATTAAGTTGCAAGCAACAAACAACTGCTTTAAGCAAAGTGTGTAAGGTAAACAGTCCACATGTTCCATGAACAAGAGACCGTTGTTTTCTCCCTAGTAGCAACAACACATCTACAACCGAAGAGATTATTGTCACTTCCCTTGGAAACTAGAGGCATGAACCCACTATCGAGCATAAATACTCCCTCTTGGAGTCACTAGCAACTACTTGGCCAAGATAGCTACTAACAACGGAGAGCATGCAAGATCACAAACAACACTTTCATGATAGAATCATAAAGACAAAACCATTAATCAAACCAATATAATAATCTCAATATCCATCGGATCCCCGCAAACACAACATGCATGATTACAAATAGATTAGATCTTGATCATGAACGGAGCTCACAAGATCTATACATGAAAGCACAAAGGAGGATATACAACCATCTAGCTACTACATGGACCCATAGTCCAAGGTAGAAATACTCACGCATCATACCGGAGAGAAGGCCTCCGGGATGATCTCCCCTCCGGCAGGGTGCCGGGAAGAACTTTAGATCCCCCGATCTAGGGATGATGGTGGCGGCGGCTACAGACGGTTTCGTGGAGATTTGATCGGGTGCTTAGGGTTTCTGCATCGGGGGCTTCTTATAGGCGAACGGGGAGGCCGAGGAGGCGGCCAGAGGGGCCACACCCCTCCTAGGCGCGGGCCCACCCCTAGTCGTGCCTAGGGGGGTATGGCTGCCCTGGCCCGCTTATCCGTCTCCTCTCTGGACTTCTTGTTCCCCACGGAAAGTAATTGACTTTGACGTTTATCCCGTCCAATTCTAAGAATATTTTTTACTAACTTCTGTGAAACCAAAAATAGCAGAAAACAGGTAACTGACACTATGGCAACTTGTTAATAGGTTAGTACCATAAAATATGTAAAAAGCACCTTAAAGTGTAGACAAGCAAAGCAAAGTAGATACTATACAAGCATGGAGCATAAAAAATTATAGATATGTTTCCGACGTATCATCATGCCATGTTGTTTATCTAAGGAGAGCACCTCTAGTGAACTATGGACCCTGATCTAATCTTTACCATTGATAAATTTTCCACTGTTACTTGTTCACTTGCTGCAAACCATTACCTTCCACACCATACGTTTAATCCTTTGTTATAGCAAATTGGTGAGCTTGACAACCTTACTGATTCGTTGGGGCAAAGTCTTGAGTCTATGTTGTGGAGGTTTCCGTGTTGCTTGCAACACCTGTGTGATGTTTCTTTCCTCCTACTGGTTCGATAACCTCGGTTTCTTACTGAGGGAAAACTTGCTTCCGTGCTGCTTCACACCCTGCTCTTGGGGTTCCCAACAGGCTCCACGTCAGCCATCAGTTATTCATGATCTTTGTTTGTATCCTTTCATGTTACAGCATAGTTACTATGTCCTATTGTTAGAACTTCATCTTTCATGCCCATGTTTAGAGTACTTTGATCCTAGCTTTCAATTCTTACAAATATTTTGATCCAGATTGTGATGGTGCATGTCACCTAAAAAATTATTCTTTTTATCACTTACCTACTCGAGGACGAGCAGGAGTTAAGTTTGGGGATGCTTGATACATCGTAAACGTATCTATAATTTTTATTGCTCCATGCTTGTTTTGTGCCAACTATCTTATGTTTTGTCTACACTTTGAGGTATTTTTATACACTTTCTGGAACTAACCTATTGACAAGTTGTCACAGTGCCAGTTGCCTTTTTTTTGTTGTTTTTGGTTTTAGAAAAGCTAAAAAATGAATATTCTCGGAATTGAACGGGACAAAAGCCAAATTTTATATTTTTCCTGGAACGATACGGAAAATCGAAGAAGAGACGGAGTAGGGAACCAGGGTGGCCACACCCTAGGGTGATGCGGGCCCACCCTAGGCACGCCACTAGGGGATGTGGGACCCCTGGACCTCCATCGACCTTGCCTCCTTCGCCTATAAGAAGCTCCCGACTCAGAAACCCTAAATCACCCGAGAGAAAGCCACGAAAAGTTCCGCAACGCCGCCGCCACCGAAGGAGAGATTCGAGGGACAGAAGTCTCTATTCCGGAACCCTGCCGGGACAGGGAAGTGCCCCCGGATCCATCTCCTTCGATCTCCACCACCATCTCCATCGATCTCCATCGCCATCTTCATCATAGTTGTTGATTCCCATGATGAGGAGGGAGTAGTTTTCCTTTGAGGCGAAGGGCTCTATAGGTAGCTATGTGTTCATCTCTCTCTCTATGCGTGATCATATTGTGATTATGAGCTTTGTAATCAAGTAGATCTACTTTGCTACTCAAGTGCTTTAATAGATCTTCGGCTCTCCCCACGCGTGTTAAAGTGACAGCGTGCATACCGTGGTGGCACTTAGGCTAGAGTCTACATAAATACTCAAGTGTTTCAATAGATCTCTGCTCTCCCCACATGTGTGAAAGTGACAGCGTGCATGCCGTGGTGGCACTTAGGCTAGAGTTTATAAATATTTATCATGAGTATATTTGGAGTTGGATGTCTTTATGAAACTGTGGTGTTTGTTGGAACCATCTAGCGCTCAAGGTGACAGTGTGGGGTTATCTAGATGGGGAAGGCGGAGTTTGAGGAGTGTTGTTATATCCCTACCATGGATTAGAGTGTCCAACCGGAGAGTATTTCAGGGTAGTATCATGAAGAGAATATAATTATTGAGAGTATTCACTAGTGAAAGTATGATCCCTAGGCCTTGTTTCTAAACATTGAAACACCGTTTGCAACTAGATCTGTTACATGTTTGCTTGCTTCCATCTTTTTGCCTTCGGTATTTTCCTCCCCGTCAGAAGCTCTTTTCTGGCACCCTTACCACTTATAATCATCCATACCACTTGTATTTCACTATCTCTTCGCTAAACTAGTGCACCTATACACCTGACAAGTGTACTGGGTGTGTTGGGGACACAAGAGACTTCTTGTATCTTGATTGCAGGGTTGCTTGAGAGGGATACCTTTGACCACTTCCTCCCTGAGTTCGATAAACCTTGGGTAATCCACTTAAGGGAAACATGCTGCTGTTCTACAAACCTCTGCACTTGGAGGCCCAACAACTATCTACAAGAATAAAAGTGCGTAGACATCAGTACCCATCTGCACCGTTATTTGGTGTCGATGCAGCAGGTGGCAGCGAGAGTCCTCCAGGTGGTGGGGGAGCTCCGTGGGCGATGGAACCAGGGGCCGGTGCGAATCATGGATTCGCCGCTTGGCGTCGCATTTCGGTGAAGCCCTCGCTGAGCTTTTGGAACTCTCGGCAGTCCTTGAGCATGTGGCTGGCCTTATTCTTACCATCGTGTTTATCGATGTAGAAGTGGATGGTGCAGGGACCAGACATCTTGTCGTATGCCGAAGGCTCGTCGTCGCGGTTGCGACGTTTGCATGGGTCGTACGCCATCGCGGTAGTTGCTGCTGTGGTGTCCGCTGTTGCGGTTGCTATTGTCGCGGCTGATGGGGATATGCCTACCGGGGTATACCCAGCAGGACGTTTCCGACTGGCCCAGGAACTGGCGAGTGGGCCTGCAAGACGGCGACTGGATCAAGGCCTGGCGCGGATCCAAGCGACTGGAAGCTGAAGGCCCAGGAGAGTAGATAGGCCCAGTTGGACTAGGATAAACGAGTACCGAAACCTTAACTGATTCGGTTGAGATATGTAAACCCTAGGGGAGGGTGAGTCTATATAAACCTCCCTACAGGGCGTGTAAACGTACGTTCCATCATCCACCCAAGCGATTCTCCGCCTAGCCGTCGAGCTCGCCCCATTGTACCTCCATCATAATACAATCTAGCAGGAGTAGGTCTTTACCCTCCGGAGGGCCGAACCTGGGTAAAACCTTGTGTCTCCGCCCTCATCTCGCACCGCAGATGGCTGGCTGCCCTTGCCCTTCGTTCTACTACTCGCCGCCGATTGCAGCATCTGCCGTGGGCATTCCAACTACAGTGGCGCCCACCGTGGGGCCTGGCCGGTGTTCTGCGGCGAGATCCAATCTGCCCATCAACAAGTCCGTCGCCACCGGCCGCATGATAGCAATCGGCGAGATGCTCTAGATCTTGCCGAGCAGCTACGTCCCGGCGGCGTGACCCGTCACGCACATCATGATCTTGCCAGTCGGCACGATCAGACTCTTCGTCAGCCTCACCGACGTCATCGTCTCGGAGGACTCGGCTCGCATCCGCGAGTCGCCGCCACGCGACCGGCTCTCCGAGAGCCAGGTCCGCACGATCCATCGCCTCGCCTCCGAGTACAACTCGGCCCACAGCAACGTGGCCGAAAACTCCGCGGCCGCGGAAGACGCGGCCCTCAACGACGACGCCGACTCGGCGACCCCAGCGTCACTCGCCGGATCCATCACCGCGGCTTCGCCCGCAGGCTCCATCACCCAGGTCTCCAACGTGGGAGACTTCGAGGATCCCTCCATCCTTGGGATCTTCGACTTCGACTCCGGATCGGAAAACCCCGCCGATCTCCACGACGGGATCGGTCACCACGCCGCGACCTACATGGCGACTGGCACCGATCCGCCGGAGGATCCCTTCTCCACCCCGATCCCTCCCAATGCAACGGCAACGGAAGTCGAGGAACTCCGCCTGAAGTTGGTGGAAGCAGTCCGCAAAGAGCAAGCTGAGCGCGAAAAATTTCGCCTCGAGCAGGTGACAGCGCAGGAGCTGTCGCGCTACCACCAGCAACGAATCAGGTCTCGCCTGAACCCCACTATCCAGGGGCGCGCCCTGAACTTCGACAACGAGAACGACCCGGACCGCGTGGCCGAGCGCGTGATCTGCGAGAACGTGCCACCAGGAGGAAGCGCCCGGCCCCCACCAGGGTCGACGGCGATGGGCGCCCCACCTCCACCCAACCGCGCACCCCCCAGGGACCAGCCGCGGATAGTGGTCTCCTCACGGGAGCGGTACGTGAACGGCCTGCCACTGTTCTCCACCCCGATGGACAACCTCATGGCAGGTCGAGCAGCGGCCGACAACATCATGGCCACCAGCGACGGCGCCCTACAGATCCAGTACGTCAGGGCCCTGCTCGCAAAGGCGGTCGAGCAACAAAACGCAGGAGCCGACTCACAGGGTCGGATATACTCGCGTTCTTCGAGCAGCAGAGCGGCCTCAAGCGGCCGTCCATTGGCGGCAAACACCCTTAACTGCCCGCCATCCGAACCACTGCAGCTCCAACACCGACCCACGAACGCGGCACTCTCCACCAACGACCCCAGGCCAGCGACCAACCTCGTCGCCGCCAACGGTCAACCCGTCGACGCCCGCACCCACATCATCAACAACCAAAGCTGGCGCGCACGCCAGCCCGACGACCTGCGACACACCCTAACCAATCGTCGCGACGGCGAGCCGATGGGGTCGCTAAGCCAACTCGGGCCCAAGTGCTTCGGACCGATGATCCGAGGCGAAAAATATCTGGCGAACTTCAAAGCGCCGAAGGAAATAGAGAAGTACGACCCTTCGTATGACCCCTCCGTGTGGCTGGACACCTACCTCATGGCGATGGGGATCGCTGGCCACACCGACCTGCTAGCTGCCCGCTACCTCCCCCTGATGATGGAGGGAACGTGCAGGCAGTGGATCAACAACCTTCCCTAGGATAGCATCGACTCCTGGGAAGAGATGCGAGATGCCTTCGTCAGGCACTTCGAGTGCTCCTACACCCACGCCACCACCATCGAGGACCTGGAACGATGCGTCCAGGGACCCCGCGAGTCGACCCGCAACTAGGTCCAGCGGTGGCAAGAACTATGGTACAACGCGGTCGGCATCCACCCGGACACCGCGATCCACTGCTTCAAGACCTCGTGCCGCTACGAGCCCCTGGTCGCCAAGCTCAAACGACATTCCCGCACACTCGACAACATACTGAACCTCCTTGAGATCGCCAAAAGATACGCGGAGGAAGACCCAAACCAGGAAACCGACGACGAGTCGGGAGGCCAATGCCGCACGAGCGGCAACGACGACGGACGATGATCCGACCTACGCTACAGCAACACTCGCCTCACCGGCAAACGCCGCAGTGACGGGCGAGTCGACTTCGTTGCCAACGCCGGGCACGCGCAGCGCGAGCCCAAGAGCTTCCACCGCGACGGAGGGCAACGCCGCGACGGCGGCAACTACAAGGCGAAACCAAGGTTCGACCCCGCGGCCCTCCTTAACCAGCCTTGTGCGTTTCACAGCAGGGAAGGGAAGCCCGCCACGCACACGACCGCTGACTGCCACTCTCTCAAGGAGATCGAGAAGGCACGGTGAGCACGGGAGGACCCCGACAACAACCCACCAAACGGCAGAAAATTCGGCAGTGTGGCTGGCTCGCTCCACACCTTCACAGGCTTCAACACGAAGCGCGAGAAGAAGGTCATCGCCCGCGCCGTTGCCGTCAACGCGGTGGCCCAGGTGGACGTTCCCCAGTTCCTCAACTGGTCAGAGCAGCCCATCACCTGGAGCCGCCAGGACCACTCGCCACACATCGAGTACCCAGGCCGAGTCACCCTAGTGGTCAAGCCCAAGGTGGGAGACTACTGGCTCCCCAAGACATTGATGGACGGCGGCAGCTCCATCAACATCCTGTACCTGGACACCTTCAGGCGACTGCGGCTCCCGCAGTCGATGGTCGAGATGACCTACACCACGTTCCACGGCATCGTCCCCAGTCGGAAGGCGTACCCGATCGGCAAGGTCACACTGCCAGTCACCTTCGGCACACCAGCAAACTTCCGCACCATGCGGATCGTCTTCGAGATGCTACCCTTTGACAGCCCCTACCACTGCGTCCTAGGGCGCCAGGCGTTCGCCAAGTTCATGGCAGCGCCCCACTACGCATACAACACGATGAAGCTTCCCAGGCCGCGCGGCGTCATCACCATCAACGGCGACCCTGACATGGCCACCGAGTGCGAGGCCAAAGGAGCCGAACTCGCCGACGCCGTCATCGCGGCAGAGGCCAACCACGCCGACGAGCTCACCAAGTACGCGAGCGGGGTCAACAACGACGACCCCACCATACTCAATAAGCCCAATTCGGAGGGCGCCAACACCTCAGCCTTCGAGGCAACGACGCACACTCGCACCGTCGAGCTGGTCCCAGGCGACTCCAGCCAGACGGTGACGATCGGGACGGGCATGAGCCCAGCCTAGGAAGGCGCGCTCATCGAGTTCCTTCGTGAGAACAGGGACATCTTCGCATGGAAGCCCTCTGACATGCCTGGTGTCCCTAGGGAACTCGCTGAGCACAAACTAAACGCCGACCCCAAAGTGCGACCCGTCAAGCAGTCGCTGCGGCCCTTCAATGAAGAGCGTCGCCGAGCCATCGCCGAGGAGGTGCAGCGCCTACTCGCTATAGGCTTCATCCGGCCAATCAAATACTCCAAGTGGCTGGCCAACCCAGTCCTGGTCGAGAAGAAAAATGGGACCTGGAGGATGTGTATCGACTACACAAACTTAAACAACGCCTGCCCGAAGGAGCAATTCGTCCTCCCACGGATCGACCAAATAATCGACTCCACCGCGGGCTCGGAGTCGCTGTGTTTCCTCGACGCCTACTCTGGGTACAACCAGATCAAGATGGCTGTTGAGGACGAGGAGAAGACGGCGTTCATCACGCCATTCGGAGCCTTCTGCTACACTGCCATGACCTTCGGCCTCAAGAACGTCGGGGCAACTTACCAGCGGTGCATGCAGGAATGCCTTGCGAGCCAAATTGGCCGCAATATCCACGTCTACATTGATGACGTGGTAGTGAAGTCTGCTCGCCAGGGCGATCTACTCGCCGACCTGGCGGAAACATTCGCCAACCTGCAGAAATATTAGATAAAGCTCAACCCAGGCAAATGCACCTTCGGTGTACCAGCAGGGCAACTATCTGGGTACGTCGTCTCCAAGCGCGGGATCGAGGCGAATCCCACCAAAATTGAAACGATCGCTCGACTCGGCAAACCCGAGTGCCTGTGCGACGTCCAAAAACTGGCCGGGCGAGTCGCGGCTCTTAGTCGCTTCATCCCCCGATTGGGCGAAAAGGCGATGCCCCTATACCGCCTGATGCGAAAGAACCCCACCTTCCAGTGGGACAAGGAGGCGGACGACACACTCCGCGACCTCAAGAAGGTGCTACTCGCAGCACCGCTACTCGCCGCCCCCGTCGACAAAGAACCCATGCTGGTCTACGTCGCGGCTTCTGAGCGCGTCGTCAGCGCCGTCATGGTTGTCGAGCAGCCGGAGGAAGGAAAGGAGCGCCCGGTACAACGACCGGTGTACTATATCAGCGAGGTCCTCACCGAGTTGCACCAGCGGTACCCGCAATACCAAAAACAGGTATACGCAGTCTTCAAAGCACAGCGGCGACTGCCGTACTACTTCCAGGAGCACCCGATCACGGTCGTCTCCTCAGCACCGTTGCAGGACATCATCCGCAACCGTGAGGCGACCGGGCGAGTTGCCAAGTGGGCCGTCGAAATCAGCGTCCACAACATCAAGTATGAGCCACGAAAAGCGATCAAGTCGCAGGCTCTAGCGGACTTCATCACCGACTGGGAAGAGGCCCAGCAGCCGGAAAAGCTGCCATACCTCCACTACTGGAGCCTGCACTTCGACGGCTCCAAGAACGCGGATGGCGCAGGCACAGGGATCGTGTTGACTTCACCGAAGGGCGACAAGCTCCGCTACATCCTCTGCCTCGACTTCACCCCCTGCACCAACAACATGGCCGAGTACGAGGCACTACTCCACGGCATGCGAGCTGCCAAGGAGATGAACGTCAACCGCCTACGTTGCTACGGAGACTCCGACCTCGTCGCTGGGCAAGTCGTTGGCACCTGCGACACCGTCTCTCCCACCATGGCGGCATACCGCCAGGCAGTAGACAAGCTGGGTGGACACTTCGAAGGCTACTCTGTCGAATGGATCGACAGGCGGAAGAACGAGGAGGCCGACGCACTCTCTCGCATCGGGTCGGCTCGACTTGCACCACCCGCCGGCGTCTTCCTCGACACGATCACCAAGCCGTCAGTCTCTTCCCCAAGGGATGTTGACATCAGAGTCCCGCTGCAACCAGAGGCAGCCCTGGTCGCACTCATCGCCGAGCCAGACGACTGGACCAAGCTGTACATCGCCTACCTGGAGGCTGGCACCTTGCCGACAGACGAGACAGACGCCCGGATGGTTGCACGTCGATGCAAATCCTTCACCATCATCGACGGTGAGCTCCACAAGCACAGCGTGACCGGCGTGTTCCAACGCTGCGTCCAACCCGCCGAAGGACGCAAGATCCTCCACGACATCCACTCCGGCGATTGCGGCCACCATGCCGGAGCCTGCTCTCTGGTCGCAAAGGCTATGCGGCATGGCTTCTACTAGCCCACCGCACACGCCAACGCCGTTGACATTGTCCAGCGGTGCGCCGGGTGCCAGAAGTATGCCAACCAGACACACGTGCCGAGCTCAGCGCTCAAGACAATCCCCATCACCTGGCCATTCGTCGTGTGGGGTATGGACATGGTAGGACCTTTCAAAAAGGCCCCCTCCAGCTTCACCCACCTCCTGGTCGCGGCCGACAAATTCACAAAGTGGGTGGAGGCCAAGCCAGTCCGGAAATGCGACGGGAAGACCGCCACCAAATTCCTACGCGAGCTCATATATCGCTACGGGTTCCCAAACAGCATCATCACAGACAACGGCACCAACTTCACCAAAGGAGCCATGGCCGAGTTTTGCGAGGAACATCACATCCGGCTCGACCTCGCGTCAGTCGCCCACCCGAAGTCCAACAGCCAGGCGGAACGGGCCAACCAGAGCATCCTCCACGGCCTGAAGCCGCGCCTCCAAGTACCACTCGAGCGCACCGCCGGGTGCTGGGTCGAGGAGCTACCCTCCGTCATCTGGGGTATCCGCACCTCGGTCAACAGGTCGACAGGGTTCACCCCCTTCTTTATGGTGTATGGCGCCGAGGCAGTCATGCCCACCGACCTCGAGCACGACTCGCCAAGGGTCGTCCACTACACGGAGGCAGCGAACAAACTCGCACGTCAGGACGGAGTCGATCAACTCGACGAGGCACGCGACCTAGCTCGCTCTCGCACTGCCATCTACCAGCAAGGACTCCGCCGCTACCATAGCCGGCGGGTGAAAACTTGCACCTTCCAGGAAGGCGACCTGGTGCTACGCCTCATCCAGGACAAGAAGGGCATGCACAAGCTCTCCCCCCTGTGGGAGGGACCATTCGCCATAGGGCGAGTACTCGGCAACGACGCCTACTACCTCACCGACGTCCGCGGATACGGAAAACTCGATGTCAAGCGGCCATGGAATGTAAACCTCCTACGGAAGTTCTACTCCTAGAACTCCACATATGTATCCTCCAGTCGCTATGAAATAAAACATATTGGTTACCACAAATTGTGTCTACTCTCCGTGTCTTGTGCCACTCGCACTCGTAATAACAGCACCAAGCTAACCGCATGAGTCAACCTCTGGTACAGCGATCGGCACGGCCAAGTAGTGCGCTACGAGGGCACTAGGTTACCCCAGGTCTTGTAACGTCCACGAAAAACGCCTACCCAGAGCCCCATTGGAGTCTCCTAGCTCGACTGGCTTAACGAGCCAAGACAACTGCCTTCGCTCCTCACAGCGACCATGATCCTCCGCATCATCGACATGGCGACTCGAAAGGCCAGGTACCACGTTCGGGGACTGACGACTAGTTCATCACGAGCGACTAGGGAAAACGCCAAGTATGAGAGCATGCCCAGGACTCGCCATGCGACTGACCCGACGGGCCAGGCAGGAGTGATGCGCTTACTCTGACACGCCCAGTCCTCACCCACCCTAGAGTTGTGCCTAGAACAACCAAGTACCACACTCGGGGACTCGGCTACCCGACCTCGTTCGCGCAAGGGAAAACGGTGAAGTACAGAGCACTCATGGGAGTCGCCTTGCGACTGGCTTTCCAAGCTCGGGCGAGCCGACCTCGATAACAAAACATTCAACCCTCAACCACAAACACATAACAAACAAGGTAAACCCCATAAAAAGGGCGGACGCGCTCGGGGACTCGTTCAACCCTCAATCACAAACACACGACAATTCACAAAATAACGTGATATCCCATTATAGCAGATCATAGTTGTTACAAAGTACAAATTGCGCCCAACAGCCCAACTGCTACTAACGCCCCAGGGCACAATGTATTATTCCGCAGGCTTCGATGTCGACTCACCGCCACCCTTGCGGTTGCGAATGAAGGGAGTGAACGGGTTCGACGGGTACGTCATCAGCTTACCCGCCATCGCCGCATGGAAGGGCTGCTCGATCTTGAAGTGTCGGTGCTGCGGCTCGGGGTCGTTGGGTGTGACGATTGT
Source organism: Avena sativa (assembly GCA_916181665.1). Taxonomy (NCBI): domain Eukaryota; kingdom Viridiplantae; phylum Streptophyta; class Magnoliopsida; order Poales; family Poaceae; genus Avena; species Avena sativa. The sequence continues at coordinate 52,640,424 of OV702299.1, forward strand.
CTCCTGATAAGGAAGGAGGTCGCCCATCGCCCAGACGCGATCGGCGTATACCGTGCTGCGGTCCGTCAGCTTCAGCACCTCGGCGATCTGCACCGAACCAGTCGATGATGGGTAGCCACTCGTCACGTCATCCAGATCGAAATCTTCCAGGAAGTGGGCGAGCCCAAGGCTGAGCACCGTCGCTGCCCCGCGCCGGAACGCCGACCGCGTCATGAACTCGACGACTGATGGCGCCTTCTCCAAGTACCACCACACTTCGACGAGGTCGCTGGGAATTACTTCCGTGGGCGACATCTCCTGAAGATACACCCGAATACAGGTCGCGGACAACGTGGCCGAGTCGACCAGAGTGGCCACACACTGCCGCGCGTCGAACGACGGCGCCTCTTCCACGCTGTCGATGATCCGACCTGCAGGCAGAGGGGGGTAGTGAGTACATCAAAGATCACACACTGAAAACATTACAGGCAGAGGCAGGCACACTTACCAATCAACGGACGGGAGAGATCCGTGATTAAGCTTTGAAGAGAGGAGTAGTCGTCTTGAAGCCCAGCAACAAGGGCGTCAGAGACCTTACGCTCCTCAGCGGCGGCCGTAACAGCAGCCTTGGCTCGCCCATCCGCCGAGCTCGCCTCCTCCCTCGCGTCCTTAAGCTCGTGCTCAAGGTCGGCGATCCGCTTCTCAGCCAAACACAACGCAGATTGAGCCGCCGTCAGCTCACTCGCTGGAACAAGGCCCTGGCGAACCTCCTTCGCCTTCACAGCAATAGCCTGGAGTCCCTTGTTCGCCTCTTGGACGGCGACAAGTTCCTTATCCGCGTGGCACTTTGCAGCAAGCCTGTCGGCTGATTCACGCTGCAAACCCTGTACAAAAGACAAACAGTCAACAAAAACATAATCCTAAGTGCCCACCCGCTGCAATCCAGCGACTGGACACTCGGGGACTGGAGATCAAAAAATCCTAAGTGCTCACCCGCTGAATTTCAGCGACTGGACACTCGAGGACTGGAGATCAAAAACCCTAAGCGCCCACCCGCTGAAATTCAGCGAATGTGCACTCGGGGACTGGGCGCAAGAAATAAAAGCAAAACACCAAAAGAATCTGACCACTGCAATTCAGTGGCCCGATCCTCGGGGACTGGACATACCTGGATGGCTGCGCCAAGCATGCCATGAAGTTGTAGTGCGTCCACGGATGCGAGAAGAGCCGGAGTATGCCCGCGACGCTGCTCGACCTCCGTCTCGGTGACCCCAGGTGCGCGACTCGATGGCGTGGTACCACTCGCCGTAGCCGCTCTGGCCATGAAGCGGGGGAAGGTCGCGATGGATGCACCGGCACCAAAAGCGGCCGGCTCGGCCATCCCAGGCGAGGAACCACCTTCCTTGATCGCCGAGGCCGCCCCCGTCGCAGGATCACTCGGATCAATCGTCGTGTCATCAGACACCGTGACGACTTCGTCGCTCTTGGCCTTCTTGGCACTGTCTGGGGAGGGGGGCAGCGACCTCATCAGCCTTCCTCTTCCGAGAGGGGTCCTCCTCGGCGACGACGGGCGGCACTTTGGCCACGGACGGATGGCCTATCTTTTTAACTCCAGTACTGCAAATCGATTACATTAGCAAAGTGGTTCGAGTACAACGAAAAATAAAGCAGGTGAATAAAACTCACTTGGCGACTGGTATGAACCGGAGCCCCGTGCGGATGCTAGCCGGCTTCTCCAGCTTGGGGCCCAGTTTCCGACTGAGGCCCATCTCCAGGACATCATGCGCCCAAGACACAGACGGCCTCTTTGTTGATGAGGCCGCGACAGGAGCCTCCACAACGTTTTCGGCAGGAGCTTTCCTGGGAGGCGAAGCTGCCGCGGCCGGAGCGACCCCCGACCCAGAGACTGGGGCGAATGGGGGAGGAATCGAGGCCAGAGGCACCTCACTCAGGACGGCGGTGACATCTAGTGCTGCCATCGTCTGTGGAGCTTCATCCCTGGCCAGACTGGTGGCGTCGGAACTGCTCGCCGAATGAGGCGGAGATGCCTGTCTCGCTGGCTTTGTCTTCTCTTCGGAGGGGCCTTCACCTTCTTCTTCTTCTTCTTCGACGGAGTGGCCTCGCGACGCGAGGTGAGCTCGGGAAGCTCGTCGTCGTCATCATCATGACGTTCAAGACTTCTACTCACCTCGAGCTCGCGCTGACGCTGCCCGCGAGTTTTGCGAACCAATGGAGCGGCCTCTTCCTCCGACTCGGACTCGTCGTCGCTCCTATCGCTCTCGGCGCCGCCCTTGGTGGGAGGTGACTCGCCCCCGTCCTGGACGGACGGGCTCGAGTTCTCGTCATCCGCGGGCGGAAGCCACCCTTCCACCACTTGAAATAACTGCAATAGGCATGAGACAATATCAGTATAACCGCGACAGCATCAACTGCGATTGCGAATGATAGAAAAATGACTTACCGTCGGGGCTGGATGCTTCAAGGTGTAGGGGGCGACCCCAGCCTTCGTGTCCAGGTACGCCGCCTGGGTGATCTTCTTCAACGCCGGGATGTAGTCCTCGAGTTTCCACTCGGCGAGGCAGGATTTCGTCGAATCTTCCCGGCCCGTGTACTCGTACATATAATGGTCACGGCGGGCCAGGGGAACGAGTCGCCGCCCGAGCCAGCAGTTGTACAAGTTGATGGTCTGAAGACCCTTCTTCTTTAGGCCGCGGATGGTTTGAAGCATTTCATCCACGACCATCCGCTGGTCTGTTGGAAGCTTGCCAACTTGAAGCCGGCGCGGTTCGGGCCGGTCGGCGGAGTATCTTGGAATCGCCACCTCGCCGTCTGGAGTCGCCTCAGTGACGTAAAACCAAGACTTCTTCCACTCGCTCGCCGCCTTGGCAGGTAGCGTCAGGTCAAAAAAGGAGGCCTTCGACTTCAATTGAAACGTCAGGCCACCCGCAGCGAGCATTGGGCCGCCTGCTTCTTCGCGACTGATCCTCCCGTGGAACAAATCTTGCCACAGGGGGAAGTATGGCATGCAGCCCAGGTAGCACTCGCAGAACGCCACAAAAATGGCGAGCTGCTCGATGCTGTGCGGGCCCAGATCCGATGGCTGGATCCCGTAGAAGGCGCAGAAGCGCCGGAATAAGAGAGATGTGGGGAATCCCAGCCCCCGTTCCAGGTGGCTGGTGAAGCAGACGAATTCTCCCTCGCGCGGGTCCGGAGTCACCTCTCCGGCCACGGGGATGCGCCACCTGCCGGCGCGCAGGATCCCGGCCTCCTCAAAGGACGCCAGTAGCGCTCTCGTACACTTGGACCTGCCCCATGGTTCGATGGAGGGGGCCATTGGCGGAAAGGTTCGTGGAGGTCGGAGGATTTTGGATCGGCTGGATCGCGATGCGGAGGAAAACGAAGGTGCGCGCAATCGGAGGAAATGACGAGGAGGTGGTTCTCCGATCGCCTACCATTTCCTTTATATAGCGGTTGTTACCCGCCAAATCAGGGAGTCGTTACTACGCGGTGATTACGCCAAAAGTTACCGTTGGATTACTCCAACAGCTAGTTTTGACTGTGTTTGACGGTCCAACTTTAGCCACTCGGCTCGCCGACCCGACCACTACAACAGTGACTAAATATTTCGTCGACCCGTTCGCCAAGCTGCGACCAGAATGACTAGTTTTTTCCTTTATTCAGGAGACCGCCACCGATTCGACTGGATGTCCGCGTTGGACCCGTATGCTCTGACTGCCAGCAACCACCTGCTCCCAATCGACGACGGCCTCGGGGACTACTGATGGGGATATGCCTACCGGGGTATACCCAGCAGGACATTTCCGACTGGCCCAGGAACTGGCGAGTGGGCCTGCAAGACAGCGACTGGATCAAGGCCTGGCGCGGATCCAAGCGACTGGAAGCTGAAGGCCCAGGAGAGTAGATAGGCCCAGTCGGACTAGGATAAACGAGTACCGAAACCTTAACTGATTCGGTTGAGATATGTAAACCCTAGGGGAGGGTGAGCCTATATAAACCTCCCTATAGGGCGTGTAAACGTACGTTCCATCATCCACCCAAGCGATTCGCCGCCTAGCCGTCGAGCTCGCCCTATTGTACCTCCATCATAATACAATCTAGCAGGAGTAGGTCTTTACCCTCCGGGGGTCCGAACCTGGGTAAAACCCTGTGTCTCCGCCCTCATCTCGCACCGCAGATGGCTGGCCGCCCTTGCCCTTCGTTCTACTACTCGTTGCCGATTGCAGCATCTGCCATGGTCATTCCCACGACAGCGGCGAACGGCGTATCCAGCCACAACCATGTCAACTCTGTCACGATCGTCATAGACACGCGATCTTCAATTGCTACGGCGATCGCGCCTGCGGCCGAAGTCATGTTTGTCATCCGAATGTGTTCGGTTGACGAAATCCTCACCATCTTCCCAGCGGTTGGCGATGTCCATGAGGTGGTCAAGGGTTTTGGGCTTGACGCGCTCGAGCTCCTCCTTGAAATCTTTGCTCCTGGCACCATCCTTGAAGGCGTCGATTGCCCTTTCTTCGGAGATGTTTGCAGTGGAGTTTCATATGTGGGACCAACGTAGTATGTATGAGCAGATGGACTCATTGGTCTGTTGGGTGCAGACCCGCAGTTCTTCGATTGAGGCTGGCCTCTTGCTGGTGCCCTTGAAGTTGCGGATGAAGCTATACGCCAGTTCTTCCCACCTTCGAATGGAGCCGGAGGATAGGCTTCTGAGCCAGACTATGGTTGCGCCTTTCAGCTGCAGCTGAAGGCACTGTAAGGCGGTGTTCTTGTTCCCGCCATGGAGCTTGACGGATGACAGATGATAGGCCAGGTCCCGGTATAGGTCGAGTCGGTTACAGATTAAGCTTGATACCCTTTGAAATTCTATCTAATCTAGACTTGTCCTCCAAGGATTCGAATTCGCCACGGGCTTGGGCCACCCGAAATCTTCCTGGGCTGCAAGTCCTTGCATGGGCCTTCCTTGGGCTGCAAGTCACCTGGCACCATTCATGTCCACTGTGATAACTTCTCCCATGGTGACCGCCAATTCTATCACGATCGGTTTCTTCCTAAACAACTCAGGTCTATCATGGATCTGCACCCATGCCTGAATACGGTTCAGTTCTACCGATGAAGCCTTGCAACTGCCATCATACTTCTCCACCAGCAAGCCATGGTCCCTGAAGATTCATGGCCCCTATTTCGTAATCCGCTGCCAATCCCCCAAACAGCTCGCATGCACCAAAAATTTGTTGTCCTCTAGATCTCTGAATCTCACCTCGTGCGCCGGAGCCCACACGAACCTCATGGTCTTCTTCAAAGACGTAGCACTAAACGGTTTAGGCGACAGTAGGAGAACGATCGCCATCCACTTCGCCTCCTCCTTCAAGGAGTCAACCTCGCCCTTGGCGACGAACAAACCCTCAATGTCCTCCCTCTTGAGGTTTAGACTCTTTGGTAGTTCCTCTAGGGAAGGTTCAGATCCCTTCCCCATCCCTATACCACTCGCTTCGCCAGCTTCCTTCGAAGCCGCCATGCCCCTATCACCTTCCAAACCCTAAAACCGAGTCCCACCAAGGCCGGGCAGTTGGGCAGAGCCAACCCCTTGATCAGCCCGAGAAGGACCCAGGAGAAGGAAGAGGGAGAGATGCAGGACACGGGGATTTGAAGCCTCTCAACGGAGATCACCGGGAATCGCCGATCGCCATAGAGGAAGGAAAACCCTAGTTGTCTAGGTAGTGAAACTGTCGTATGGTTTTTTAGTGCCAAGATTTTTTCCAAAAAAAACCTTAACCCGAAGGAAGCAGGTATTTTTTTTCTTTATTATTAGTCACGGCTCACGAGGACGAGTCCCAATGGTTTGGGCCGGTCGAGCAAAAGAGCCTTCAAACACGAATGATCTAAATAGCCCAGTGAGCTGAACCAGTGACCACACGACGAAGGTCCAAGACTTGTCGATCCAGCAAGGCAGTGCGTGCGTGTGAAACTCGGGCGTCAGTCCAGTCCGGCGTTCTTGGCCCACGCCGTATAGCCTGCTGCTGGGCGTGCCTGCAGGCGATCCGTTGAGACGACGACCATTCTTCGGCCCGTCTTTCTCCCAGTAGTCTGACATGTCGCGGTGCGCTCTTCACGCCACCGCCTACCTCTGCTTCGTCGTCTCGACTTCTGACGCGATGTGACGGCTCCGGCGACCGGCGACCGGCGAGACGGTACGGTTCGTGTATACGCCACCGCCTGTCGCTGCCAAAACATTTCCTGCCGACAATAGCTGTTCCAAACCTTTGTCCACCTACCAGGTGTGCGCAGCACAGACGTGGTAGAAAGAGAACGGACAAGTCGGTGTGTGTGCCTCAAAGTCAAAAAACAAAAGGAAAATCCAAAAAAGTTTTTCCCCATTATTTCTAGAAAAAAACTCCAAAAGTCGGTAAAGCCATTTGAATTATGAGTTAAATACACTAAACACCCTATACTTGTCGAGCTGACTCGATTTAGTCCTCGTACTTAGAATTTTTTAAATTTTGCCGTATACTTGCGAATTGGTTTGATTTAGTCCAATTCGATATTTGCCATTAAATTTGAGCTGACACGAATGACACTTAGAGTAAAATCTTGCAAGAACACTGCAATTGAGAAACTTGCAAAAAGCGACCACAAATATTGCAAAATACAACATTAGTCCCTAAAGTTATCCAGATGGCTTGATTTAGTCCTGCTACTTGTCAATTGGACTCGATTTAGCCCAAACGCATGTTTGTTGTCGAATTTGAACTAATACGGATGACATGTGGACGCAAATTCTACTTACAGAAGACTAGCTCGCTTGAAAATTTGTAGACTCCCTTATATATCTAGAAGAGGTATTAGCACTGGGGGTACATATAGTTGCATACAAAGAACAAACACATACAACTAGTTGCAAAATGGGGCCAGAGAATACAAAAAGTATACATGCGGATTGGAATGGTACAAAACGTTGTGCAGCTGACACGTGTATGCCACGGTGGTGCCATGTCATCTCTTCAACCATCTCTTCAACCTGGCGCGTCCATTTGCAGAAAACCCCCTACGAATTCCTGTATTTTGGCACGTAGTTGTGGTGGAGGGCAGTTAAGACACATACACTCGACCGCACCACGCGGTGCCCTGTCTCCCCACGTCGCATGCCTCTTCTGCCACCTTCTGCCTCGCCTCCGCCGCCGTCCAGTGCCGCTTCTTCTGCCTCAGCTCCGCCGCCTCCTCGCCGCGATGCCTAGCTAGAACGACGGGGAAAGTTCCAGTCAGTCGGCGCTCGGGGTAAGTTCCTCTCTCTCTCTCTCTCTAGGGTTAGGGTTCATAGCAATTTGGGGGAAAGCCATGATTTTTGCTCGAATTTGTTCGATTGACGATAGACTACGCTCATGATTCGGTGTGTATGTTTGATTAGGAGTTCATGGCGATAGATTATGCTCCAGATCGATGCGATGATCCCAATTTCAATGGGATTGCCAGGGGGTGCTCAGAAAGGTGTTCTGGGCATAATCTGGAGCCAAAGAGATGTGTTGCATTTGAAGGCACAAACACAGGTCGAAGATTTTACATGTGCCCTATTGAGAATGTGAGTTTTCTGCCTACCAATGCTTTTATTGTGCATATGCTTATATTGTGTGCCAATAAGATGTACATGCACTGCTTGTAATTTCTCATATGCTAATATGGTTCAAAATGTGTAGCTCCTGCTTGTAATTTCTCATATGCTAATATGATCAACAATGTGCATATGCTTATATTGTGTGCCAATAAGATGTACATTGGCTTCATATGGTCATATGCATTTCATATGCTTATATTGGCATATGCATGTCATATGCATACATTGGCTCCATATGCTTATATTGGCATATGCATGTCATATGCATACATTGGCTCCATATGCTCATATTGTCTGCCAATTTCATGTGATTTGATTTGTGTTTTGAAAAAAGCTTTGAATTGTATGCACTGAATTTATGTGCATTTTTATTTGTAGGATGCCTTGAACTGTGGTTTTATATCCTTGGGTAGATGACCAAGATTGGCCAGATGCCCTGCAAAATGCTTTGGCAAAGCTCTGGTCCATGTATGATGATGCCAACACTTGCAGAATTGAGGAGAGGGTGGAGAATGGCAAGCTGCTATCTCAACTAGCCGAGGAGAAGACAAAGGCTGAAAAGAAATATGCAAGACTGATGGCTGATGTGGGTAGGTTTGTGGATGATTCTCAAAAGAAGGTGATGGAGCAAAACTTGGCACTGCTGAATGGTAAGACTGAACAGGAAGTTGTGGAGATGGAGAAGGAGAGGGATGCTCTGAAAACTTCAGTGGATATGCTGAAGCACGTGCAGAAAACACAGGCAGATGTGATGAAGACAAAGGAGAATAAATGGGAGGAAGAAAGCGATGCTCTCAAGGCTGAAAAGAAAAAACTTGAATACATGCTGTATGATCTGCTCAAAGCTGGTGATGACAACAAGGAGAAGGTGAAAAGGATCAAGGCCATAGTTAATGAGTGATGGCATTTATATGCCTAAAGCAATGTTTTATTATCTAGTAATACTGGACAATCAGTTGTAATATGACCAAGTATTGTTGTAGTACTAGTTGCTGAGATATTTATGTAATGCTGTGATTCTGTTGGAATATTTATTGTAGAGGCCTCTTTATGGTAATGTTGTGATTCAGAGAAAATGCAATATACTTGAGCTATGATTCAGAGAAAATGCATTGTCTCAGCTGCCATTAGTGTATTTGTTTAGTATGAATAGTGCATTGCCATCCAGAAAAGAAGTGCATTGTCTCAGCTGCCATTAGTATTTTTTTATATGAAATGTTGCAGATGACGTTTTGGATGAACAGTGCATTGCCATCATTTTGATGTTGAAATCTGCCACGGTGTTGTAACATCAGCATATTATAATATGCATTCAATATGCACTAAGAGGGCAGAAGTGGTGTTGAAACCCTGTTTTCCCCTCCCCTGTTTTCGTCTCCTCTGTTCTCCCCTCCCCTGTTTTCCTCTTCTGTTCTCTACGCCGCCGACGATGGAAGTGCAGCAGAAGGAGGAGGGGGTCTGGTACTTGCGCACAACGCCATTGGAAGTGCAGCGGAAGGAGGAAGCAGCGGCGGCGTTGCTTGATTTGGCTCGGGTGGTGAAGGAAGAGCTGAAGCCGCCGTGGTCCATGCTCGAGCTCGTACTGCTGGGGCCAGAGCTGAGGCGCAGGGGCAGCGAACTCGTCATCGGGCTATCATCGGACCTCAAGAGGAGGATGATGCTCGAGGTACATTCCTATACAATGTCATTCATCAGAGCCCAAGCAAAAGCGTCCAGCTCATCCACTGAGCAGCTCTCTGAGGTGATTAAGATCACGAAGCTCATAGGTTAGGAGCAACCTTTGTTTTAGTTTGTTTCTAAGCAAGAATTTGAGGTTTTTCTCGAGCAATGTCGTCAGTTCCCAACTCCTGAACTGACAGTGCCACCTTCATGGGTTCCTGGAGTTCCAGGGCTACGCATCCCTGGGTGCTCCTGCAAGAAGAAGTAGCTGGCAGCAATGCTTATATTCAGAGGAGAAGAAGTACTGTAGTTAGTTGCTTATATTCAGGTTAGTGCAGCCTTTTGGGATGGTTTCAGTTAGTGCAGGAGTAGTGCAACCTTTTGGGATGGTTTCAGTTAGTGCGACAGTAGTGCAGGAGCAGTGCAGGTTTCGGTTAGTGTAGGAGTAGTGCAGGTTTCAGTTAGTGCAGACAATATTTTGGTAAAGATGTAAGCATCTAAGTTCAATCAGTTAGTGCAGACAATGTTGGAGAATATGTAATCAAGTTCAGTCATGAACTATGGTTTGCAGACAATGTTGTAGAATATATAAGCAAGTTCAATCATGAACTATGGTTTCCATTACACAAGTTCATAACTGAACTAAGCCAAAAAAAAATGTAGAAAACACCACTTCTTGGGTTTCTTCTCAGATTGGTGCATTTTGGGTAAGCACCAGTTCTTCTTGGGTTTCTTCAGGCACTGTCTCATTCAGGTATGGGACAACAAACCTTCCTTCAGTGTCATCACCAAATAGCATGTAATGAACTCATCCAGGTCCTGTTTTGTATCCTCTTTTCCTTCTTTTTGGTGCTGAAGTGCCAGCTTCACTAGCATCTGACTTCCTGGAGGCCTTGCCTTTCCCTTTTGTTGCTATTTTTCCTCTGGATCTTGATGCACTCCCTCTCCCTCTTTGAGCTGTTGCACTCCCTATCCCTCTTTGAGCTGTTGCACTCACTCTTTCAGAAGGTGAGCTATCTCTTTCTGCTCCAATCACTCTTCCTCTTCCTCTTCCTCTCAAACTCCCTCTTGTCTGAGCAGTAGTTACTCTTCCTCTCCCAGCTGGCATAGCATCTCTTGCAGCAACAACAAATAAATTCTCCTCCGGTAATGGGCCAGTTTCCCTTTGTAGTGGTACAAATGAAGCTTCCTGCACTAACAAACAACTAAGTAATTATGCTGAACTGCTAAAATTCAGTGTGAAAATTTAAAGAGTGCAAGAAGACAACCTCCTGGCCCATCCTATATACCATCATGTGGACTTGATTGCTTGGATCATTTTGAGGATTTGGATTTTGAGGGATAATGTGCTGTGCAACAAGAATTTCAGGTGAGAATAGTACTAACAAAGACAACTCATAGAAAACTGCATTGACAATTCATTGAACAAACCTGGAGAATGTGTGGCTGGTCAGGTCCATCCCCATTATCACTGCCAAATGCATCTCCTTGCTCTTGATCTTCCTCACCTAACAATGCATTGGCTATCTTTTCCATGTATTTAGCATGCCCTTTCTTATTGTGGTCTGCATTTCCACATGTAGAGCAATGCGTTGTTAGGCCAGCCCTAGTGAGTACCTTGCCACCATCTTTTTCCTTCTCCTCTGGTGTTTTCTTTCTGTTCTTTTTAGGCCTACCCATAACTTTGGCAAACAGTGGTGGATGGACTACCACTGCATTCATTTTCTCCCAATGGCATCTAGCTCTTAGTGGATACAAATAGTGTGCATATGCCCTTTTGTGTGACTCAATGGAATAACAACTGTGAACAAGTGTTTCAGGCTCAATTATGTCCTCTCTACAGCAAGAAATTGCATGATGACAGGGTATACCACTTAGCTGCCATTTTTTGGAGTCACAAGTCCTTGCCTGAAGATCAACAATATATCCTCCTACAACTTCTGATGAAGACACTTTGAATATCCCTCCACCTGAACTGGACACTGGACAGTTCCTGCTCCAATCAGTGTACTTGTCCAATTTCTTTTTGATTTTTGAACAAATTGTTCCAGGCCAATCTTCAGATTCCTTGTTCTTGACAACACTCCTATGCATCATCTTGTGGAACATATTCTCCAACATGGAAAGCATAGGCATTTACCTTGCCTCTAAAATGTAGCTATTGAACACCTCAGAATGATTGTTCAAAAGCATCTCACATTTTGGGAAATCACTAAAGAAAGCTTTTATCCATGTATTTGGTTGCAATTCCTCAACCCAAGCCCATGCCTCTTGGCTGTCAGCCTGCAATTTTTCCATCCTTAGTTTCCATTGAGGTATGTTTGTTGCCCTTGCCATGCTCCATAGATCATTTTTTAGTGTCTAACCCTTATGCTTCTTGTGGAAGTTTTGGTACAAATGCCTAACACAAAATCTATGTTCAGAATCTGGGAACACTTTCTTCACTGCCTTAATTAGGCATTTTTGCTTATCACTCATTATTGTGGATGTGGATGTGTTGGTGATGCCCAAGTCATCTCTCAATGTGGTTAAGAACCACTCCCAAGAACTTGTACATTCCACTTCAACAACTCCAAAAGCTAGAGGGTATATGCAATCATTGGGATCAATGCCACTGCTGTTAGAAGAATCCCCTTGTACCTTGTTTTTATGTGACAGCCATCTATGCAAATGAAAGGCATGCACCCTTCAAGAAAACCCCTTTTGCATGGAGCATAGGACCAATATAGTGTAGCCAAATGTTCCTTGACCTCACCATCTTTAGTGGACTGATTTGTGGTAAGGAAAAACTTTGAACCAGGGTTTTTTGTCCTCAATTCCTGGCCATAGTCACAACGCAAACTGAACTGTTCTGCCTCATCACCATGTATTTGGATCAGAGCCTTCCTCCTAGCTCTTCTTAACTTCCATCTATTGGGAGTCAGGTTGAATTTTTTATGGATTTTATTTGAAAATGTTTGTAGATTCATATTTTGATTATCTCTGAACTCCTCTATGAAGTTTTCTGGTAGAAATGAGGATGTCAGTGCCTTAAGCTCCCACACTTTTTCACATCTGTGTGCACCACAGTATTTTCTCACTGTCACAGCTTCTGTCCTGGTATCCTTTGATGCCTTTATGAACCATGTGCACTCACCTGTTGCACACTTTCCTTTGCACACAGCATGAATTCTATTTTGCTCATTTCTAATTTTTTGGAGCCTAACTCTTTCATTTATGCTGTATGCTTTGATTGCTTTTCTTATCTCTGGCATGCAAGAGAAGACCATGCCAACCTTGAATTGTGGCACCTCCATGTCAACCTCTGCATTGGACATTTTGAACTTGTACTTCAACTCCTGCTCTTGCTCTTTACTCAGATTCAACTCTTCATAATCATACCCTGCATCATCCTCTTCCTCCACCATTTCCACATCTTCATTATTGTCATCTACATCCTTATCTATTGTTGCTTCCCAAATGTCATCAGCATCATAGTCACTATCATAGAAATCTGAATCTGTCTCTTCTCCTTCTGATTCTTCACTTCCACACATGTCATCAAGTGCAATCTCAGTTGCTGCCTGCTCCAAACCACTACCACTGCCACTGTTCACATTACCATTTGCTGCCTGCTCCAAACCACTCACACTGCCACTGTTCACATTACCATTTGTTGGCTCCTCTAAACTCCCACTGCCACTCTGAAAATTAGCATCTGTTAGCTGCTCCAATCCACCACCACTACCACTGTTGACATTACCAATTGGAGGATGCACTGGCCTGAAATTGAGAATCACATCAGGCCTTAGACCCTTGAGGTAGTTGCCGTGGTCAACCAGAACATTCAGAACCTTGTGCTTCTTGGCAGCTATAATCATGGACACAATATCAGAATCTTGCTCAATGCATACAAGGCAGCCCTCTTTCAGTTCTTTCCCAGGCAAACACCAGTACACATTCAAAGCCTCTATTATTTCACACCCTAGTTCAATTAGGAAATCATGTATCCAAAGAAGTGACCATGTGTCACAGTTGCAGTGATCAAAGAAATCAAGTGATCCCCCATAGTAATCAATTTCACCACCTCTATGCAATCCAGTAAATATTCCACCATGCTCTATAGCCAAAGTGAACTTGTCAGGGTCATCACCTGCATTACATTGAGACAAAATTCAGTAAACAACATCTGCATTTACAGAAAACACAGTGTTGTATAGCATTTGCACTTTGCCAAAATTCAGTAAACACCACTTGCAAGTAGCCAAATTTCAGTAATACTGCATGATACATCCACTATGCTTGTACTACAAATACAGAGAACCATGTCCAATATAGATGTAACATTTGGGCACTGCTAAAATTCAGCAAAAAAGGACACCTTTTACTGACTTTGCCAAAACGGAGTTGAAACATGGCACTCTCAGTTATGCTTGTAACTACATCAGTGACATCCTAAACATGCTAGGCATCAAAAATATCTGATTACATTGTCCTACATCACCAAAAATCACACGGAAATCCATGGAAAAAATAGTATTCGAGGGTTTCTAACACTCTTCGTCAAAACGAGTTCATGATTGCACACAGAAAATCATGGAAGGGCTTCTAAAACTTCGTCAAAGCTCGCTAATCTACACTAGATCTTGGCCTGAACTTTTCTGCGACGAACTCTAACCAGCGGCGGCGGCGCACAAACAGAGCAGCAACAAAAAGCAGACAAAAGCAAGCAAAGAAGGCTGTTTCGTACCGTAGTCTGGAGCCTCCATACCCCAGCGACGGTACACAGGATCACCGGCCATGGCAGCCGTCGAGCCGCACCGTCCCGACGATCGTGAGAGGGTGGCGGGGGGTGGTGGTGGCGTCGTGTACGAGAGAAGAAAGCGTCGTGTACTAGTACGAGAGAGAGAGAGAGAGAGAGAGAGAGAGAGAGAGAGAGAGAGAGAGAGAGAGAAGAAAGCGCTGGAGGGAAGGACAAAATAAGATCACACAGACCAGGTGGTGGTGGTGGGTCCCAGCTGCAGACTATGTCCTTCCTAGTTAATTGGTCAAGACATGGGGTTCAAATCATTAAATGCTCGTTTAGGTCCAAATATGATGCTGGAGGGTTCTTTCTGCAAAATGGCACATCCTACATGGCTGACACGTGGCTAATTCGGACTATTTGTATTAAAGTAGCAAGATTGGTATACTTTTTGTAACTTCTGGCCTAATTTTGCAACTAGTTGCTCTTTGTGTGCAACTATATGTACCCCAGTGCTAATACCTCTATCTAGAATGTATATTTTTGCTCCTAGATATTTGCATTTGCATGTACCCACTTCCAGCACTCCACACTGTTACGGTACCTTCCAACTAAAGAATGTTCTATTTGAGAGGGAGGGAAAAGGAGTATGGAAAGGGAGGCAACGGTGACGACAATCACGTGTAATGTTTTTTTTGAGGTATTAGCACTGGGGGTACATATAGTTGCACACTAAGAGCAAACACATACAACTAGTTGCAAAATGGGGCCAGAGGGTACAAAAAGTATACATGCGGATTATATTTGGTACACAGCCCTTCTGCAGCCGACACGTGTATGCCATGTCATATCCACCCTGGCGCGTAACATTTGCAGAAAACCCCTAGCTTCGCCACTTATTTTGGCACACGTTGCTCAGCGGTAGCCAGATAAGACAGACCGCACCTGACCGCCGCACCACGCGGTGCCCTGTCGTCCACACGCTGTGCCCGCACCTGTCCTCCACACGCTGCCACGCTTCCTTTGCTCTTCCTAGCTCCGCCGCCTCTGCTCTTCCTAGCCCTGCCGCCTCCTCGTCGCTTCTTCTGCCCGAGCTCCGCCACCTCCTCTTCCTAGCTCCGCTGCCTTTGCTCTTCCCAGCTCTGCCGCCTCTGCTCATCCTAGCTCCGTCGCCTCCTCGCCGCTTCTTCTGCCCCAGCTCCGTCGCCTCCTCGCCGCGATGCCTAGCTGGAACGACGGGGAAAGTTCCAGCCAATCGGGGCTCGGGGTAAGTTCCGCCTCTCTCTCTCTCTCTCTGTTAGGGTTCATAGCAATTTGGGGAACATCCATGATTTGCTATCGATTGAGCTCGTGTATATGTTTGATTAGGAGTTCATGGCAATAGACTACGCTCCAGATCACACCGATGATCCCAATTTCAATGGGATTGCCAGGGGGTGCTCAGAAAGGTGTTCTGGGCATAATCTAGAGCCAAAGAGATGTGTTGCATTTGAAGGCACAAACACTGGGAGAAGATTTTACATGTGCCCTATTGAGAATGTGAGTTTTCTGCCTACCAATGCTTCTATTGTGTGTGCCTTTTACATTTGTACATGGAGCCAAACAGATGAGTTTTTTGTTAGCACTGCACAGTGCACTTTCAGTTAGTCCAGGAGTAGTGCAGGGTTTTAGTTAGTGCCAATAAGATGTCAGTTAGTGCCAATAAAATGTACATACACTTTCAGTTAGTGCCAATAAAATGTCAGTAGTGCAGGGTTTGCAGTAGTGCAGGGTTTCAGTAGTGCAAGGTTTCAGTATTGTCAATAAGTTCAGGGTTTCAGTAGTGCAGGGTTTGCTAAGATGTCCTTCAGAATGCTTTGGCAAAGATGTACATACACTGCACTAACTGACATCTTATTAGCATTGTGTTAGTGCTAATAAGATGTACATACACTGCACTAACTGACATCTTAGTGACTAACTGACATCTTAGCAAACAAAGATGTACATACACTGCAAATACACTGCTTGTAATTTCTCATATGCTAATATGATCAACAATGTGTGCTAATATGTCCATATGGTAATATGCATTCTTATATTCTCTGCCACTTTCATGTGCTTTGGATTGTGTTTTGGAAAAAGATTGAATTGTTTGCACTAAATTTATGTGCATTTTTATTTGTAGGATGCCTTGAACTGTGGTTTTATATCTTGGGTAGATGACCAAGATTGGCCAGATGCCCTTCAGAATGCTTTGGCAAAGCTCTGGTCCATGTAAGATGATGCCAACACTTGCAGAATTGAGGAGAGGGTGGAGAATGGCAAGCTGTTGTCTCAACTAGCTGAGGAGAAGACCAAGGCTGAGAAGAAATATGCAAGCCTGATGGCTGATGTTGGTAGGTTTGTGGATGATTCTCAGAAGAAGGTGATGGAGCAAAACTTGGCACTGCTGGATGGTAAGACTGAACTTGAAATTGTGGAGATGGAGAAGGAGAGGGATGCTCTGAAAACTGCAGTGGATATGTTGAAGCATGTGCAGAAAACACATGCAGATGTGATGAAGACAAAGGAGAAGAAATGGGAGGAAGAAAGGGATGCTCTCAAGGCTGAAAAGAAAAAACTGGAATACATGTTGTATGATCTGCTCAAAGCTGGTGATGACAACAAGGAGAAGGTGAAAAGGATCAAGGCCATAGTTGATGAGTGATTTAGAATGCAATGTACTGTCATTTTAGTCTTGTTGGTGATGACAACAAGTTGTGCAATTCATGTTGTAGTAGTACTTGTTGACCTGTTGTTAAATTTGAACAAGTAATGTTGTAAAATTTGAACAAGTAGTATTTGTTAAGTTGTTAAATTTGAGTTGTTAAATTTGAATGTGCATTGCCATCATGTTTGAGTTGTTAAATTTGAATTTAACAGCAATCTAGCAGTGCATTGCCAATAGTGCATTGCCAAACAGTGCATTGCCATCATGTTTAGCAGAGTGCAGGATTTTTAGCAGAGTGCAAGATGCCAACAGTGCATAGCCATCATGTTTGATGTTGAAATGTGCCACTGTGTTGTAACATCACCACTCTATTTTAATATGCATTCAATATGCACTAAGAGGGCACAGAAACCCTCTCCTCCCCTGTTCTCCCCTCCCCTGTTCTCCTTCTTTTCCCCTTCGACACAAAAACCCTCTCCTCTGTTCTCCCCTCCCCTATTCAAGCTCAGTCGTCGATGATGGAAGTGCAGCCGAAGGAGGAGGTGGTCTGGTACCTGCGCACTGCACCGTTGGAAGTGCAGCGGAAGGAGGAAGCAGCTGCGGCGTTGCTTGATTTGGCTCGGGTGGCGAAGGAAGAGCTGAAGCCGCCGCGGTCCCTGGTCGAGCTCGTACTGCTGGGGCCAGAGCTGAGGCACAGGGGGAGCGAGCTCGTCATCAGGCTATCATCAGACTTCAAGAGGAGAATGATGCTCGAGGTACATTCATGTACAATGTCATTCATCAAAGCTCAAGCGACAGCGTCCAGCTCATCCACCGAGCAGCTCTCTGAGGTGATTAAGATCACGAAGCTCGTAGGACAGGAGCAACCTTTGTTTCATTTTGTTTCTAAGAAAGATTTAGAAGTTTTGCTCGAGCAATGTCGTCAGCTCCCAACTCCTGAACTGACAGTGCCACCTTCATGGGTTCCTGGAGTTACAGGGCTGCACATCCCTGGGTGCTCCTGCAAGAAAAGTGCAGGAATAGTCCAGGAGTTACAGTGAGGAGAAGAAGTACAGGAGTTGGTTGCCTTTTGGGTAGTTAGTTGCCTTTTGCCTTCAGATAAGTGCAGGTGTAGTGCAGGAGTAGTGCAGGTTTCAGTTAGTGCAGGAGTAGTTCAGGAAAGCAGTGTTTTGGCTGGTGTAGTTTGCTTCAGGTTCAGAGAAGAAGAAGCAATGTAGTGGGCTTCAGGCAGTGTAGTTTGGCACTATGTACTTTGCAACCTTTTGGTAAAATATGAAGAAGATGTTCTGTTTTCATATCAGATATGGAAACATCCAAAATTATAGTACCCAAGTTCAATGCCAGTTCACTCATGAACTATGGTTTGCAGACAATGTTGTAAAATATATAAGCAAGTTCAATCATGAACTATGGTTTCCATTACACAAGTTCATATCTGAACTAAGCCAAAAAATTGTAGAAAACACCACTTCTTGGGTTTCTTTTCAGATTGGTGCATTTTGGGTAAGCACCAGTTCTTCTTGGGTTTCTTCAGGCACTATCTCATTCAGGTCTGGGACATCAAATCTTCCTTCAGTGTCATCACCAAATAGCATGTAATGAACTGATCCAGGTCCTGTTTTGTATCCTCTTTTCCTTCTTTTTGGTGCTGAAGTGCCAGCTTCACTAGCATCTGACTTCCTGGAGGCCTTGCCTTTCCCTTTTGCTGCTCTTTTTCCTCTGGATCTTGATGCACTCCCTCTCCCTCTTTGAGCTGTTGCACTCCCTCTCCCTCTTTGACCTGTTGCACTCACTCTTTCAGAAGGTGAGCTATCCCTTTCTGCTCCAGTCACTCTTCCTCTTCCTCTTCCTCTCAAACTCCCTCTTGTCTGAGCAGTAGTTACTATTCCTCTCCCAGCTGGCATAACATCTCTTGCAGCAGCAACAAATAAACTCTCCTCTGGTAATGGGCCAGTTTCCCTTTGTAGTGGTACAAATGAATCTTCCTACACTAACAAACAACTAAGTAATTATGCTGAACTGCTAAAATTCAGTGTGAACATTTAAAGAGTGCAAGAAGACAACCTCCTGACCCATCCTATATACCATCATGTGGACTTGATTGCTTGGATCATTTTGAGGATTTAGATTTTGAGGGATAATGTGCTGTACAACAAGAATTTCAGGTGAGAATTGTACTAACAAAGACAACTCAACTCATAGAAAACTGCATTGACAATTCATTGAATAAACCTGGAGAATGTGTGGCTGGTCAGGTCCATCCCCATTATCACTGTCAAATGCATATCCTTGCTCTTGATCTTCCTCACCTAACAATGCATTGGCTATCTTTTCCATGTATTTGGCATGCCCTTTCTTATTGTGGTCTGCATTTCCACATATAGAGCAATGCATTGTTAGGCCAGCCCTAGTGAGTACCTTGCCACCATCTTTTTCCTTCTCCTCTGGTGTTTTCTTTCTGTTCTTTTTAGGCCTACCCATAACTTTGGCAAACAGTGGTGGATGGACTACCACTGCATTCATTTTCTCCCAATGGCATCTAGCTCTTAGTGGATACAAATAGTGTGCATATGCCCTTTTGTGTGACTCAATGGAATAACAACTGTGAACAAGTGTTTCAGGCTCAATTCTGTCCTCTCTACAACAAGCAATTGGATGATGACAGGGTATACCACTTAGCTGCCATTTTTTGCAGTCACAAGTCCTTGCCAGAAGATCAACAATATATCCTCCTACAACTTCTGATGAAGACACTTTGAATATCCCTCCACCTGCACTGGACACTGGACAGTTCCTGCTCCAATCAGTGTACTTGTCCAATTTCTTTTTGATTTTTGGACAAATTGTTCCAGGCCAATCTTCAGATTCCTTGTTCTTGACAACAATCCTATGCATCATCTTCTGGAACACATTCTCCGACATGGAAAGCATAGGCATTTCCCTTGCCTCTAAAATGTAGCTATTGAACACCTCTGAATGATTGTTCAAAAGCATCTCACATTTTGGGAAATCACTAAAGAAAGCTTTTATCCATGTATTTGGTTGCAATTCCTCAACCCAAGCCCATGCCTCTTGGCTGTCAGCCTACAATTTTTCCATCCTTAGTTTCCATTGAGGTATATTTGTTGCCCTTGCTATGCTCCATAGATCATTTTTTAGTGTCTCCCCCTTATGCTTCTTGTGGAAGTTTTGGTACAAATGCCTAACACAAAATCTGTGTTCAGAATCTGGGAACACTTTCTTCACTGCCTTAATTAGGCCTTTTTGCTTGTCACTCATTATTGTGAATGTGTTGGTGATGCCCAAGTCATCTCTCAATGTGGTTAAGAACCACTCCCAAGGACTTGTACATTCCACTTCAACAACTCCAAAAACTAGAGGGTATATGCAATCATTGGGATCAATGCCCACTGTTGTTAGAAGAATCCCCTTGTACCTTGTTTTTATGTGACAACCATCTATGCAAATGAAAGGCCTGCACCCTTCAAGAAAACCCCTTTTGCATGGAGCATAGGACCAATATAGTGTAGCCAAATGTTCCTTGACCTCACCATCTTTAGTGGACTGATTTGTGGTAAGGAAAAACTTTGAACCAGGGTTTTTTGTCCTCAATTCCTGGCCATAGTCACAAAGCAAACTGAACTGTTCTGCCTCATCACCATGTATTTGGATGAGAGCCTTCCTCCTAGCTCTTCTTAACTTCCATCTATTGGGAGTGAGGTTGAATTTTTTCTGGATTTTATTTGAAAATGTTTGTAGATTCATCTTTTGATTATCTCTGAACTCCTCTATGAAATATTCTGCTAGAAATGAGGATGTCAGTGCCTTAAGCTCCCACACTTTTTCACATCTGTGTGCACCACAGTATTTTCTCACTGTCACAGCTTCTGTCCTGGTATCCTTTGATGCCTTTATGAACCAGGTGCACTCACCTGTTGCACACTTTCCTTTGCACACGACATGAATTCTGTTTTGCTCATTTCTAATTTTTTGGAGCCTAACTCTTTCATTTATGCTGTATGCTTTGATTGCTTTTCTTATCTCTGGCATGCAAGAGAAGACCATGCCAACCTTGAATTGTGGCACCTCCATGTCAGCCTCTGCATTGAACATTTTGAACTTGTACTTCAACTCCTGCTCTTGCTCTTTACTCAGATTCAGCTCTTCATAATCATACCCTGCATCATCCTCTTCCTCCACCATTTCCACATCTTCATTATTGTCATCTACATCCTTATCTATTGTTGCTTCCCAAATGTCATCATCATCATCTTCAGCATCATAGTCACTATCATAGAAATCTGAATCTGTCTCTTCTCCTTCTGATTCTTCACTTTCACACATGTCATCAAGTGTAATCTCAGTTGCTGCCTGCTCCAAACCACTCCCACTGCCACTGTTCACATTACCATTTGCTGGCTCCTCCAAACTCCCACTGCCACTCTGAAAATTAGCATCTGTTAGCTGCTCCAATCCACCACCACTCCCACTGCCACTGTTCACATTACCATTTGATGGCTCCTCCAAACTCCCACTGCCACTCTGAAAATTGGCATCTGTTAGCTGCTCCAATCCACCACCACTACCACTGTTGAGATTACCAACTGGAGGATGCACTGGCCTGAAATTGAGAATCACATCAGGCCTTAGACCCTTGAGGTAGTTGCCATGGTCAACCAGAACATTCAGAACCTTGTGCTTCTTGGCAGCTACAATCATGGACACAATATCAGAATCTTGCTCAATGCATACAAGGCAACCCTCTTTCAGTTCTTTCCCAGGTAAACACCAGTACACATTCAAAGCCTCTGTTATTTCACACCCTAGTTCAATTAGGAAATCATGTATCCAAAGAAGTGACCATGTGTCACAGTTGCAGTGATCAAAGAAATCAAGTGATCCCCCATAGTAATCAATTTCACCACCTTTATGCAATCCAGTAAATATTCCACCATGCTCTATAGCCAAAGTGAACTTGTCAGGGTCATCACCTGCATTGCATTGAGGCAAAATTCAGTAAACAACATCTGCATTTACAGAAAACACAGTGTTGTATAGCATTTGCACTTTGCCAAAATTCAGTAAACACCACTTGCAAGTAGCCAAATTTCAGTAATACTGCATGATACATCCACTATGCTTGTACTACAAATACAGAGAATCATGTCCAATATAGATGTAACATTTGGGCACTGCTAAAATTCAGCAAAAAAGAACACCTTTTACTGACTTTGCCAAAACAGAGTTGAAACAGGGCACTTTGTAACTACATCAGTGACATCCTAAACATGCTAGGCATCAAAAATATCTGATTACATTGTCCTACATCACCGAAAATCACACGGAAATCCATGGAAAAAATAGTATCCGAGGGTTTCTAATGCTCTTCGTCAAAACGAGTTCATGATTGCACACAGAAATCATGGAAGGGCTTCTAAAACTTCGTCAAAGCTCGCTAATCTACACCTGATTCATACCCTAACCAGCGGTGGCGGCGCACGAACCCTAACCAGCGGCGGCGGCGCACGAACAGAGAAGCAAGAAAAAGCAGGCAAAAGCAAGCAAAGAAGGCTGATTCGTACCGTAGTCTGGAGCCTCCATACCCCAGCGACGGTACACAGGATCACCGGCCATGGCAGCCGTCGAGCCGCGCCGTGCCGGCGATCGTGAGAGGGTGGCGGCGGGTGGTGGTGGCGCCGTGTACAAGCGCCGTGTACTAGTACGAGAGAGAGAGAGAGAGAGAGAGAGAGAGAGAGAGAGAGAGAGAGAGAGAGAGAGAGAGAGAGAGAAGAAAGCGCTGGAGGGTACGAGAGACAAAATAAGATCACACAGACCAGGTGGTGGTGGTGGGTCCCAGCTGCAGACTAAGTCCTTCCTAGTTAATTGGTCAAGACATGGGGTTCAAATCATTAAATGCTCGTTCAGGTCCAAATATGATGCTGGAGGGTTCTTTTTGCAAAATGGCACATCCTACGTGGCTGACACGTGTGCAATTCGGACTATTTGTACTAAACTAGCAAGATTGGTATAGATTTTGTACCCTCTGGCCCCATTTTACAACTAGTTGTATGTGTTTGCTCTTAGTGTGCAACTATATGTACCCAGTGCTAATACCTTTTTTTTTTTATAGAGGGGATCCCAAGCCAGTGAGACCACCTCACGTTTCCACGCGCAGAAGTTTTACTGCAGCTTCATGTACGTACTGCACTACCCGGCCCTGCGTAATCAAGATCCGAGACGGGGCCCCACGGAATCAAATCCTACTTAAAACGGAACCGTAAATGCCAACGAACTCCGGTCGTACCAGCCACAGCTACCCCGATCCCGCCACCTTTAACTCCCGCGACATCCCATCGCTGTCCGATCCGCATCGGAGGGCCAGGAGGCCATTTATGAGGTCGGGGGTCGGGAAGTTGGTGCCCCGGTCGACGCTGGTAGTTGCCGCTGCTTACCGGTACTACTGTCCTCGCATCGCATTGGCGTAGCATGTTTTTTTTATGTATGCGTGGTTGGTTTCAGAATTTCTGCGTTTAATTTGCGTGAGTTCGTTCGGGCTTATAGCCTTGACTTTTTTGGCCTTTTGGGTGGCGGCTTTGAGCCGGTGATGCTCCAATACGAGAGTTGTTCGTTCCAAATGGTAGTGACGGTGGCGCAGGTTTAGACTACGTGCACCAACCAACGACCTCACCCTTGGAGGTTGGAAACGTTTCAGCTTGGAGAAAAGTAATCTTTGCATGCACCCCTAGAAGATGGAAAAATCTTTGCATGTGCAAATTGTGGAGACCAGTGGCAGAGCAACATCTTTTTGAATTATCTACAAACATAGCTCATGATTTTCTAGACACGTTAAATGTTGAGCTGTGCTAGCCCGCGGACGTGAGCTCGTGCAGCCACAAGATGAAGATCCAAGAGAGGGAGAAAAGGCCAGAAAAAAGTCTAAAAAAATCAAAATTCCAATGAAATAATGAAAATACCTTGGCAACTTATGTTTGTGTGTACTCCGAGAGACTAGTAAGATCACGTTTTCTTCTTAGATTTTGGATAAATTCACTTTTGGTGTTGGGTACCCTATACCTTGACGAAGCCGTATGCTGCAGCGTGCACAGAACCATGTTTGAGCCTCTTGGATTCATCAATTTAGATTAGAGCCGGGCCAACAATTTTGTGCCTTTATATCAATTCCTTTCTTGTAGACACGTCAGTGTGCACCATGATAGAAGGATTTGCGGGTTTGTGTGTACGATGCGTCTTGGTTGCACCCGGCGAAAAATCTACACGCCTACATGTAATCTCTCTTGGAAAAACAATCGGACGATTCCGTGGACACCATTCCAAAGATACTTTGTCTGGGAGGCGTGGCCGATACGGGCACGCCCACCTGTATGTCCCCGACGGTATCCAAACCAAACCCATAGGACAGGGACGGCACGGCCAGCAAGGCCCCACATTGCAGCGACACAGCCACGTCACGGAGCCCCGCATCTTGGATCCAGCCCTTGCCGCGCCTCGCGTCCGTCCTGGCCGTCGCCACGTGCCACGTCACGTGCTCCCCGCGTAATGTAGGGGGGGAGGAGAAAAAATTGGATGGAAAAGATCTCACTCTGCGCGTACGCCACGACACGAACCAGCACGAGCCGTGCACTTCTCCCTGCGCTGCGCTGCCCGCCCCGCCCCTACTACAACTACACCACCCAACTCGCTCTTTCCCTGGCGGTCGTGGGCGTCGATAGAACCAAAGGATTTTGAGGTTCGGCGAGCCGAGTCGGCGATATGGGGATCTCGAGGCGGTTCCTCCTCGCGGTGGCGCTGCTGATCGCCGCCGTCGTGGCCGGGGCGGCGGCCGAGGAGCAGGCGGCGGTGGACACGGCGGTGCCGGTGGAGATCACGGGGGGCGTCAAGGACGCCGCGGAGGCGGACGCGCTCAGGGCGGAGCTGGCGCAGCTCAGGGAGAAGATCTCCGCGTTAGGTCAGTTTCTTCAGTGCCCGTCTCGCCTCTGTCTCGGTTCGAAATCAGAGGGCGTGTTAATTCTCCCCTGTTGTATTCTATTTTGTGGGGGGTGAGGACTGAGTAGGGGATTAGGTTGGGCCGTTGGGGCCGGTGCTGTGATTGGATTCAGGCTCTGGAGCCAGGTTAATCCGCCATGTTTCGCCTGGATTGATTGATGGATGGCGTTGCGCTGGAGAGCCAAGGGGGTTAAGTTCTGGGTCCAAATTTGACGCCCCGACCTGTGCCGGATCCGTCTCGTAGGGGTTTAGTGTTGACGTGATGACTAATTCTCTCGTTTTGCGTGGCTCGGGTGTTATACACTGCTCAATTCATCAACTGGCCTGCTGTTCTGACAATTTCCCCTCTTGTTCTGTGCCGATTGTGGTCCTTACGTATCTTACATAGTAGTTGCATAGTTTTTGGTTCAGCAAAAGACTGTATTTCTGAATTTTATGTCTCCTGTACAAAAGTCACCTTTTGGGAGCCTTGTCTCTGTAGTGGTTGGATATGAAAGAATCCATATTTGTTGACCTGGAATTTGCTTTAGAATCGGCCAACTTTGGTTCAAATAAGATTTTTTTTTAACACTACGAGTTCAATTCTGTATGTCACAGTCAATATCTGTTATAGTAAAATGTTTCCACCGTCAGCAACACTACTTGTGTAGGTTTGGCATGCCAGATTAGCTGATTTCACCAAAAGCCCTGCCACCTTGGCAGCTACTAATTACGCTACTCCCTCCGATCCAAATTAATCGTCGCAGATTTAGGCAAAATGTCTCCTAAATCTGTCTAGGTTCAGTGAACCTGTGGCAACTAATTTGGATCAGAGGTGTAGTTGAATTTGCTCATCAAGATCCTTTTGGAGACCCTCATCTAAGTAAGATAAGTCTGATTGTTTTCGTTCTACAGAGTCAGGCATTGCAGAGAGATCCCAGGACCTGAAGAGCAAGGATGATGGCATCGCAAAGCTGGAGAAGTACATTGAGGAAAAGTCGCAGAAAATTACTATTCTGCAGAGCGAGATCACATCCCTCCAGGTACTTTTTTATGATAGATAGATACCTCTCAACTCTGAAGCATTATTTTTTACAGTGTCTAAAACATAAATTTGTGGCCTTACTAATACTTTTTGCTTCTTTCGAATCAATGTACAGAAAAAGGGGTCTGTGGCTGCTGAGGAGCAGGCTGGCAAGGCCGTTGCCCGGGCTGTTGAGCTTGAGAAGCAGGTATGGGAAATGGAAGTTAAAGAACTGTTGAAAGTACCGGTTACGAGCTCGTGGTTTCTCATCTTTGTTGTTCTAGATTGACATTCTCAATAAGGAGATCGAAGCACTAAGTAGCCAGAGAACAACACTTGAGGCTAGAGCTACCAAGGCAGAGAAGAAGGTGCAAGATTTGAACTTGAAGCTTGAGTCTGTAAGTGTACTCCTTGGCTTCTCTACTATCTGTAAAAATCTTTTTTTGTTGTTTCTGGACAGAAGGTAATTGATATTGCTGTTGGGGTCATGGACACATTGCAATGCAATAATTACTTATGTACTTAACACTTCATTCTGAGTGGTATCTGTATTTTCTTATTCTCTTTGATAGTCATGGACACATTGCAATGCAATAATTACTTGATGAATTCTATTGAATGGGCTATTTTCGTATAAGTTCACCCAAAGTGAAATATAGTCTCTTATGATGCTTAGCAGCTTAAATTAATCAAGTGGTTACTTGTTCATATATTGAACGTTATATACCTCAAAGTCAGAAGTCAATAATCAGTTTGTTAAGCTATTGAAGGCCGAGTCTGCATTCAGTTTCTTAAGCTATTGAAGGCCTGCGTGATGAGTACAGTTGAACTGAACGAGGATGCTAGATGTTGATCAAATTGTTCTTATTTCTCAATTTTATTCTTGCTAGCTTCAAAAGGCAAGTGGCGAGCAAAAGCGGACGATCCAGAAGACGGAACGTGCTCTTAAAGTTGCTGAGGTTTGCAATTTGTTCTGTAACTGTTACTGCACTTTCCTAGGTGGTTCTAAGGTTCATTTGATTCCATATGTATTCTTTCTCATCTGTAGGAGGAATTGATGAGGCTGCAAAATGAAGCAACAACTAAGTCAAAACTGCTGACAGAGGTAACCATATAGCTAGTAACATTTTTCACCAGTGTGTGCCTGCGAGGTCAAGTACATTTGGAAACCTATTTGTGACAGCAAAATCGTTCCATCTCTTAGACTTATCTTCTGTTATAAAGAACTCACAAATTAGGGCTGGAGAAAGAGTTTTTTCTTGTAAATATGCTTCTTTTGGTTGCCCAGAATGATAATGATAATTTCTGCTGATCTACAAACATATTTCTCTCTGGGAAATTGGTGGTTGTATTGTTAGTTTGAATAAAGAGAACTTTCAAAGATATTAACTTGCACACTAGCTACATAGCTTTAGAATGCACTTGGGCATTATTTGTTGTGTGTCGTCAGTAGTCTGTTGGCATATCTGATTGTTAGCTTGTACTTGCAATTTGTTCTACACTTAAGTAAAAATTGTGTTCATCAAGAACCCATATTCAACTTGTTTCCAGAGTTAGAAGATATATATCTTTTCTGATTGTCCGTTACGAAAACAATTGCATGATTTTGTTTTTGTTCTTTTTCCAAGGTACATGGAGCATGGTTGCCACCATGGTTAGTGACATATTCTGCTCGCTATGCGGTAAGATGGAACCACAGAAAATGCACCTCTGTCATTTTTGTACTCACACTCATCAGTGTGATCACCATCTTGTGTAGGAGGTGGTCTCAGGGCACTGGAATGAACATGGAAAACCTGTCTTGGACAGCTTTTTGCAGAAGGTACCTCTTAATGAAACAGTTCCTTATATACTTCAGTTACATGATGCAATGCTTAAATAAAGTTGTCATTTATACTTGTCTGCCATGTCAAATTGCCGCAGGCATCAGAAAAATCAGCACGAGCAAAGAAATGGGCTGAACCACATATTGAGACTGCTCAGATGGTACTGTCATTAGATCCATGCATTCTACTCCTTTATTACTAATCTTGCTCTGATAATATTAATTTTGTGCTTGAAGAAATTGGCTCCTGTCAAGGAAAAATTGGCCGTGCTCAAGAAAGATGCAAAACCCTACCTGGAGAAGGTGTCGACAAAATCAGTGGAGGTTTATGAGGCATCGAGGGATGCTGTTACACCTCACATTGTAAAACTTAAAGCAGTTTCTGATCCCTACTTCCAGGTACTGTTTGTTGGTATGCTAATTGTTGTTATTATGGTTGTAGTTTGCAATCATTGATGTCTAGTTATGGCTGTTGATTTAGGAAGCTAAGAAGCTCTCCAAACCTTACATTGATCAAGTTGCTGAGATCACGAAGCCACATGTTGAGAAAATTAGAACTACTCTTAAGCCTTACACTAAAAGAGCAGTTCATGCGTATGGAACATTTCTTGAGTCTGCAACCACATACCATCGTCAGGTTTGTGACTATATTTTCCTCATTCATGCTAAGTCATAGTATATATGCTAGCTTCTGTCTATGTCAATATTTTATCAAGTCTCCGTTGTCTCACCATTGAAGTTTTCAGTTGGCCACTTGGCCCCTCTCCCTTCTGTGCTTCTACTGGTAGCTGCTAGCCTTACCTTAATCAGCCCATGGACCTCAAGGTTACATGCTTTCCTTGGATCTACTAAGCGTCAGAACCTTGTACAAAAATACAGAAACAAAACTCAACCCTTGTGCTACTGCTGCTATGTGCAGTGTTGCCTCTAGTTTCTAGCTGTAGCATGCTGGAGTAGCAGCATGTGGGCACCACTGGATGCGCCCTTAGTCACCATTCGTAAAGGCGTAAAGCATAGTTCTGTTGTTTCTTGTCTAACTTCTTCAGCACAATGGCCTTGAGAGGTTGACCCTCTAGTGTGACTTTGTTGGTTAAAGGGCCTCCAGTGGTGGCAGCATGCCTGGGAGATGCCAAGGCTATCTTTAGTGCTAAATCATGTCATCTATGGGCTCCAGCTAGCAATGGAGCAGTCTGCAAGTTAAAGCAGTGCAGACAACAAATAGAGTATAACTTAAGATCTTGGTTTGAACCAGGCCTCTATCTCAAATATTTGAAAGGCCAATAGGGTATTGTAGCCTTACGGAATCTCCAGGGGAATAGACATGGAAACCATTTTTTCTTCCAGATTGATTACTGTGTCAAATGGTAGTCCAGCATGTACATTGTATGCTAAGGCAAATACCGAATTCTGATTCAACGGTGAATAAACCTCCTGGACCTCATCTAGAGTTGTTACTTGTATATGTGCTCTCCCGTTAGCAAAATTTTCAAATATAGTATTCATTTGAAGTCCTATCAGATGGTTAATATCTGCAGCCTGATAAGTCAGCACTAGACAAGAAGCTATAACAAAACACTGTGACCCTTGCCAATGTTCACTCCTAAATGCATTTATATGGGAAAAAATCTCAAATTTTTCTCTTTTCTTAGGCTCAAGCAAGCATCTCAGATTACTTGCACCAACATGAGATAACAAAATCACTTGTGACGAAGGAGTTGGTTTGGTTTCTGGTAAGCACTCCTGGGAAATAGTCAGAAGTAGCAACCTTGATGGCCACCTATCTAACCGTCACTCCCATATTTTTTTACAGGCTTCCGCTTTGCTGGCTCTGCCTGTGTTTGTTATATACAGGCTTCTAGTAGATACCTTCTGGTAGTTTGCTTTATTTTTGTATCTGGTATTTTAATTATTATGTTGCAACCTCGCCTGAGCTGATATGTTCATAATTGCTGTGAATTCTCTTGTTGACTTGACACAGTACCAAGAAGAAGAGACCCTCTCATAATGGTAATGGAAACAATGGCAATAGGAGACACAAGCGCCGACATGCTGAGAAGTGAACTGTTTTTGACTGCCATGTAGGGTTGCAGGTACTGTTTGTCTCTTCATCAGTGGTAGACTGGAACTAGGCTGAGCCTCTGTATTCTCTCGCTGACATCAAGAACCGTTTATATTAGGCAAAGTCAAAAAGTTTGTTAATTACCGATGCGTTAATTGATTCATGTTTGATATTCTAATATTGGTGTGCAGAAATCAGATCAAAGTTCTTCCCTGAGGCTGTTCTCATGAGCCATGGTAGAAGGATGGAACGCTGTATACCACCAGATTTTTCTTTTTTTTTCTTTGCCCCCATTGTATGGACAATAGTTTTCAGCAGCGGCCTTTATGTATCTGCATCTCGCCGAGGTTTATGGGCTTAAACCTCGGTGCTTGTCAATTGTTTATTGTAACTTTGTCAATACATTTGAGTTTGTTTGCAGTGTGCTGGTTTTGTTTCTGCTCACCTACATCCTAGCTATTTTAGCATACAATTGTCATCTCATTTGTGGAATTAATTATGCATGCTATGATTTGGCAAGCGATCTGTAATCACTGAAGAGATATGAAGAAGGGTGCTGCTTCATAGCATTTGATAAAACTGTCAGCTCTGCTGTTTCGTACATGATCTTTGAGCTTCACTTTTTCTTGGAACAACAGCACGTATTGGCTAAAAGCTGTGTTGGGGCTTGAAAGCAGCATTCGCTTGACCCCAAACGTTGAACCAGCTATATCCGTGCCAGAAGAAACAGTCTAAGAATTTTCAGGTTGTATCATAAGCAATTGGAATGCAAATATTGGGACTACTTCAAATTTTTGAGAGTATGCCAAAGGCATGGCCGTGCCTAAGGGCATATCGGTTGATTTTTTTTGTATGCCAACAATTAATACCATGATTTTATAGAAGGCAAAGGTTTGAGTACAAGAACTACCATAATTTTATAGAAGGCAAAGGTTTGAGTACATTGTATGCCAACAATTAATACCATGATTTTATAGAAGGCAAAGGTTTGAGTACAAGAACTACCATAATTTTATAGAAGACAAAGGTTTGAGTACAAGAACGACTGCCGGTCGTTGCAAACAACAAGCGCGGTTCGAACTCCACACACCTAACGCACACACTGAGCAAATCCGAAGACTGCCACCAAGACACTGCAACTCCAAGCAAAAGACCGAACGCCGGAGGAGCACAACTAGAACCGTCACGCCGTGTCTCCAACACGAAGCTCCCTACAGAGTAATGGTGTTGAGTGCCGCCATCACGCTGGTTTACCGAACCTAGGCTTTCATCCGGAGACAACACCAAGTTGAGAGCGGAGAGTGCTAACGTCCCTCAGCGACGCCTCCAAGGAGGGGAAGGGCGCCCGTGGGCGTCGTCGTCGCCTGTACCGAAACGGCCACGACTTTCGTCTGGGAAATCACGCCCCCCCCGCCCTCCCTGCGGGAATGCCGCTGACGCCCTTGTCGTACACCCGTCCTCGCAGCAGCTTGCCGAAGGAGTCACCATGTCTTGGTCCACCACCGCCTAGCACGACCGAGAAGACGCTGCCCCCAACCACCTCCAACCTAGGATGCAGACCACCTCCAGCTCGCGCATTCGTCGTCGATCGCCATGAGACCAGACCCGTGCCCAACTCAGGCCCGGCGCAGGTCGGGCAAAGCCCAGACCTTGCCTAGAGCAGGCTCGAGACACCACTCCCCTACCCAGCTCCTCATTGACACCGACCAGGGAGAACCGTCGCAAGCCCGCAGCTTGGAGGAGGCCGAGCGCGCGCCGGGAGCCCTCCTATGTCAACACCCGGATTTTTAATTCCAGATGCCTGTTATGCCATACATCGCAATCCCAGGATTACCATTTTTGCGAGACATAACTGTAGCACCCCGAGAAAACCACTACTAGAAAATTGCCTGTTATTTTATACTTTGTGCATCATCATGACGTTATCATGCATATGTCTGTCTAAAACTATTTCCAAAATCCCTGGTTTTGTTTTCTACAAATAGCCCCTCTCTATTTCAAATATCAAACCCCGGTCATTCCGAATATTTTAGTCTAAAAAAAAACCTACTTGCAAAAGATTTTGTTTTAAATATAATTAATAAAATGTTTTATTTAAAACCCTAGGGGAGGCAGACAACCGGCCAGGCCCAAAGGCCCAACCGGAGCCGACCTACAACCCTAGTTTTCCAAACCCTAAACCTAGACTAGACAAACCCTGGCCAACTCTAACCCTACCGAAGCAAACCCTAGCCAATCCCACATCCCCCGCGCCGCCAGCGCCACGCTCCAGCGTGACCCGACCTCACCACCTACCCCGCTCCCTGGCCCGCTGGCCCCACCAAGCACGCGTCGAACCCACGAGAACCCCAACTCCTGTCGCTCCCGGCCCCACCCACTCCCTTCTCTCGTTCCCAACCCCGAGCGCCTCCCTCCCACCTCGTCCAGTTCTCCTACCCGACAACCGCCGCCGCCTGCAATTCCCGCGACCCCGTCGCCAACGTCGCCCTCCGCCCCACCTCGTCCTTCCCATCAGGACACCGTCGCCTCCTCTTCCTCGCCACCGATCTTGGCTCCGCCTCCTCCGCCAGTCACCGCCGCCGCCACCCTCTTCCTTGTTGCAGAGCTCCGCCCTGGCTCTCCGTCCCTCGCCGGCCTGTAGAGCTCCGTGCCCTGCGAGCACCGCGGGCCGTCCATGTTCCCTCGCTGCCTTCCTCTGGCCGCTCAGCGCCCCACCCACGCTCTCGTACGCGACGCACGCGCCTTCCTGCCTTGCATCCTCGCCCTCTCCCCAAATTCCGCCGCCGCCTCCTTCTCTCGCAGGCACGAAGCCGCCGCCGGTGCAGCGGCCTCCCTCTCCGCGCTCGTTGGCCGTGCCGCCTCTTCGTCGATGGCCGCCTCCGGCAGGCCCCGCTACACCGCCTCTGCAACCATCCCGACCTTCCTCCGCTCCTCCCATCCGCCAGGCCGTCGCCCTGTCTCGGCATCAGGCCGGCGACGCCGCTCACCAAGGTCGCCCTGGCGTCCTCTCCCGTGCCTCCCCTCTGCCTTGCAGCCTAGAGCAGGCCGTTCCGTTCCTGTAGCCTGACATCCGGCTGTGGCCACCGTTCGCACCTCGGCTCCGCAGCACTGCCCGCGCCGTCGACTTCCTTGCCCGTGTGGCCTCTGCCTTCTCCGTCCACGAGCCCTGTGTGCGGTCGCCCTGGCGCTCTCTGCCCCGAGCGATGCTGCAAGCTTCCTTCGTGTTTCTCTGTAGGGCCGACCTCCAGGTTCTGGCCTTTTCATCGCACATCGTCCGGGCATGGTACTGCTGGTGCTATTCCGCCACATGTTTTATTTTGTTGCAATCGCTTGAACCAAGCAGCGGATTTCAGATATTGTCATAATAGGAGGCGATGAAGTGATGTGATGTTTAGTCAAGATCTCTCGATGGACGAGGACGAGAAGTTGGACAAATTTATTGGTGTCGTCAATAAGATCTTCCGATGACCACAGGAGTTGATTCTAGTTCTCCATCAACAACAATATCACCCACAAGGATCCGAAGACCTCGAAGGCCTTTCCAAAGACCGATCCCCCGTCGAACCCCTAACCAAGATCGTCGATGCCCCATGTGTGACCCCTATCCGAGACCCTCATATTTCTATAATATATGACTTGTCGCTTGTTGCATATAAATTGATTATATGGAATACACCTTGTGTGGTTTGGGGGCCTTATGCCGATTCACCTAAATTAAATATGGAGACCATATACGGGCGAATCTAGTCTAATAATGACTCCATTTAAATTTGTGTAGCGAACCGATGTCATGTTTCGATTTGTTAAGACAATATTTAAATTGCGGGGTATCTAAATAACATAAACCACTTAATTAATTGTCGGGACCCCGGTTCCGTTTAATATTGCCTAATTGCATCGCATCTTTGCCATGTCATACATCATACATGCATCATGCCCGATCTTTTGCCGTAGTATTAAATAGTGCATCCGGTGTTTCTTCTAGTGCTTTGCTTCTTCACGGATTAGGCCGACGAGTTGATGCGAGTGTCGACCCGATCTTCGGATGAACCTTCGGCAATGTTTCCAGGCGAGCAATCTCCTCCTTTCTACCTATCTTACTTTTATAGTATTTATTCCCTCATGTTGATCTATTGCTATCTGTGCTGCGATGCTCTAGTTTTCGTGCCCGTGATATCCCTTGCAGCCTTATATTGCCTTGGACACATCCTATTACCTGTTGTTTGGTAGATAGTTGGACTTGCGCGTCGTAGTCGCTTGCTCAAGTGCTGTTGCGTGTCGTCTAGTACCACAGCTGTTGGAAGGCGCCATATGCTTAATATTGGAGATGATCATGGCTTTAATTATTGTTTAATAACTAAAATTGAAAGTAGGTAAATGCAGAGGCACCGGTGGGTAATAGACAATATTTGGATTTTAACCGCTAACTGGTGTCCCGTAGGACCCCGAGTTCTTAACACCTGTTTCGAGATCGAGCGCGCTAACCACAGGTGGGGTGTGTGGGCACCCCTATCGATTTAGCACATGATTTCAAGTACTGTACTGGGGGCCACACAGTAGTTTGGGGCTTTATTACTATCCTGTACTTATGCCATGCTTTACTGCTTTATTTACGATTGCGCGTGGAGCGCCTGTACTGTTTAGGAACCCCGTGATACGTTTTCGCTGTATCGACAAGCCCAGTCACACTTTCGGGTTCCCAGTCGTTTACAGCCGTCGACACAAACCCTGGGTCCGTCTCGGAGACCGACCGACTTCGTTAAGGGTAGCTTAGTGGGGTGGCCTCCCGTGCTTGCTTTGGGTCTGGGAAACGTTGTGTCCGAAACCCCGTCGACATACCGTTGGGTGTATGTTTTGTGATCTTGTAGCTACTTGATCTGACAACAAGGGTGTAGGTGCGTGTGGAAACTTTGGTGCACCCCTGCAGGGTTAAATCTTTTCGAGAATCCGTGTCCGCGGTTATGGACGACTTGGAGCACAGTTCTCGATCATAGACAACTATAACTAAAGTTTACTGTTATAATTTGACTTGTATCCGATATGACTAGTAATCAGCTTCACTACAACGGAATGGCTAAATAAAAGTACCAACAACTGCTGGGTTTGGGATATCTCATGCTAATTGTATCTGACTAGTAAGTTTTGCAACTACAACGGAATGGTTAACTAAAAGTGCCCACTGCTTATTATATCAGGATGACTATCTATACCTGACTAGTAATTGCTGCAACGATAATTGAATAAATAAAACTGCCAACGGTGTGAGTTCCTCGGTTGACTTCCTCGGTTGACTTCCTCGTTTGGTCTCGAGGGGGAAACATCAGGATGGGTATGTTTGGTGGTAGCATCAGGTTGGTTCCGAATAGGTCTTTCTTACCCCTCTCTGATAGCCGCTATTTGTATCGAGTCTCTATAGGTTGTTTAGTGCATGCTGCGCTGCCGCTTCAGTCCACCATACCTATGTAGGCGAGAGCTGCCGAATTCTAGTCTCGCCGTGTACTGGCCTCAGTACTGACTGCTCTCTTTTTCCTTTGCCCTTTGTCGGCACCCCTTTTGTTTAAGCAGGTTTTGAGATCGACGTCGTTAGCAGGGTTACCCTTCCGGCTTGGCCTGGGCAGGGTTAGGGACGCCATTGGTTATTCTTCAGGGCTCTTAGCCCCATTTGCATCTTGTCCGTAGTTGGACGTTGTATCGTTTTCAAGGTGATTTGGGTCTTTGTATTGTATATCTGTATTCTTGACTCTTTGAGTCATTGTTGTATATATTTGTTATGTGGGTTCCATCGTGGACTATTGTGTAATGATATTACTTCGTTTTTCCACCCGCACGCAAGTGTCTGGTGGGCACCTTTGAATCGTTTCTATGCGGGTTTGGCGGGAAGCGCTAAAACTTGCATAGGGACGATTCTGAGGGTGTTACAATAACAGATTTGGATATCACAGTACATCATCCATTACAAACCATACATAAGGTTTTACACAAATAAGGATCTCATGATCCAGTTCTTAATACAACTCAAGCAGCGGAATTACATAATAATAAAGGTAGCGTAGGCGAAGCTCCATCTTCGGGGTCACAGGCAATGCTGACGATGGGAGATGATCCTAGTTGTCGTAACCTTCCTGGGGTCCATTATCCTGGTACTCCTCTTCATAGTCTAGCCACGGGAATAGCCAGGGACAAAGCCATGAGTAATCTTTAAGTACTCGCAAACTAATACTAACAAGTGAAGGGGGTTTCTGTAATAGGACACTAAGCTCTAGGGTTGTTTTGCAAAATCCAGATTTACCTCTACTAAGTTCAGAAGCAAGAGAAAACTAGTCACAGTTTTATAACTCCTAAGTGGGAACTTGTATCTCGTGCCACAACTCTGTTGTGGTCAAGTCAAAGTCTCAAGTCATTTCACAAGTCATTTTGAAAACATGTGACGGGGGAACAGTATGGCCACTCCAACTATCCATAACCGCGGACGCGACTATTCGAATAGTTTGACACTCTACAGAGATTGTACACTTTCACCACAACATTCGATACATCCGTCAGGAACAAATCCTGAATTCACCATTGAAAGGATACGGATGTCGCCTAGAGGGGGGGTGAATAGGCGATTAAAACTTTTCCTAGAGTGGCTCAACAAAGGCGGAATAAAACTAGTGTTTACTTTGTTAAGCACAGCCTAGAACAACTAAGGTTCACCTATGTGCACCAACAACTTATGCTAAGCAATACAAGCAACAAAGTGATAACAAGGCTATCACAATGTAAAGTGCATAAGTAAAGAGCTCGGGTATAGAGATAACCGAGGCACGCGGGGACACCGATATTTTACCGAGTTCCTCCCAACATGGAGTACGTCTCGTTTGGAGAGGGGGTGGTATCAAACCACCAACACCACAAAAGGCCTCCCTTATTCTCCGGTGAATCTCACCCCAATGGGATCGATCCATGCTTCCACTATCGGTGCACTTGTCGGTGGCAACCGGAACCTCTCACAAGGTTGGGGCATAATTCCACAACTTAATTGGAGGCTCCCAACAAACGCCACAAAAGGCCTCAACAAATGCCACAAAGGCCACAATGCCACCAAGGCCACAAAACCGTCTAGGGTTCCAAGAACCCAAGAGGGACAAGCTCCAATGAGCAATTCAAACCAAATCCTCCGAGGAGAACTCAAACCGATGCACCAAATGCAAATGACAAGAACACCACAAAGGTGCTCAAATCCCTCACTTTCAAGTTCCAACAAAGCTACTAAAGCTATTCGGGGAACAAGAGAGGAGGAATCAAAGAGAGACACAAAATCCCCCAAAATCTAGATCCCCAAAGATGCACTCACAAAGAGATGAATCGGTTAGGTCAAAACGTGGGTCTAGATCTCCTCTCTCTTCCACTCAAATATGGGCAAGAATCATCGGAGGGAAAATATTAGGCAAGATTCAAGATCTAGAGCAAGTGTGGACAAAGTTTAGCCTAATAGATAAGAGAGGAAACTGAACTAAAAACGGGCAAAGGGTATAAATAGTGGCCCAGAAAATCTAGCCGTTTAGGGCATTTTTCTGTCTGGACCGGTAGTACCGGTTGAGACCGGTACTACCGCTCGCAACCTGAGCAGCCCAGAAAAACGCAAGGATAGGCGAGTGAGCAAACACATGCGGGCGCGAGAATCGGAGCCGCAGGAGGCCAGGCAGTGTGGGACCGTCGCGTGCAGCGCAGCAGGCGAAAGGCATCAGCGGCAGCAGGCCCAGCGGTCAGTGCAAGCACAGCGCGCGAGCCAGGGCAACGCGGGTCAACGCGTGCCCACAGGCGCGAGGCAGCGCGCGGATCGGCGGGGCCCAGGGCGAGCGCACGGGAAGCTGGCATAGCGGCGACAGCGGGAGGGGCCTGCAGGCGCGCGAGCGGGACCAACGGGACGCGGTGGGGCGAGTCAACGCACGGGAGCGCGTGAGAGAGAGAGAGATCGAGTGCGGGGCGGCACAGATCTAGCTGGGCCAGGGAGTGGGCGGCCCGGTACTACCGGCCGCATGGGGCGGTAGTACCGCACGGGCCGGTAGTGCCGGCCTGGACTACCGCAAGGGCCAGGAAGGGAGCGTGCTGAAACATGCTCGTCCGGTACTGGACCCGGTAGTACCGGACGGCCCAGAAAATATTTTTTTCTTTTTCCTTTTTAAAACCGAATAGGCAAATATTCAAACGGTCATAACTTTTGAACGGTAGCTCCGATTAACCCGATTCCAATTGCGTTGGATAGAGGACGACAAGTGCTTTCCAATAAAAATTGAAAATATTGGTTATCACCAAGTGAGAAAGTATCAAGTAGAATAATGTGATATACCTCACTTGGTGAGAAACCGAAAAGCCGCATAAATCAAAATCACAACAAAATATATATGGGAGATCCGATTTTGATGAACAAGAGCTTGTTATGGAGATTACCACAAGCTCTATATCCTCACATGGATAAGACCAAATGACAACCAAATACGATGATGCAAGTATGCAAAGGTTTGAGCTCTCTCTGGACGATGTGACCGAATTACTCATACGAGAGCCCCTCTTGATAGTACGGTTATCTATCCTAAACCCGGTCTCCTACACACAACAAGAGACCGACAAAAGGGAAAACCTATCAAGATTATACCTTTGCCTTGAGCATTCCACTTTAGCTCGATGTTGACGGTCTTGCCCTTCTTAAGATGGAACGTCTTTCTTAATTCCTCATCATCGAACTCGCATATTGAGCTTGCACGACAAATCTTCTTTGCGTTTCATCGACCTTGAAGCCAACACATGCTCCAAGCGATGCCAATGGACAAATCCTACAAGTATAACTTAATACACACATTAGTCCATAAAGATTGTCATTAATTACCAAAACCACACATGGGGGCCCAACATGTTCTTTCAACCATACTCAGTATGCGGATAATCAATCCTAACCTTTCAATTACATGCCCTAGTATAAGAACCTCTCCTATGAGTTTGGCCTCCCAACCATGACCAACTATCATCTTGGGTACTACACAGGTGGACAATCTTCACAAGATAGCCTCAGCTCAGACCTTGGCCGTGAGGGAACCAATACTAAGGTATATAAGTTTCCAGTCAAGCCCTACCCAATTTTTGGGTATTGTGGTTGTACGGTAAAATTGGAATGGTATCGCATCTAGACAACCATCAGTTTTATAAAGGGCTAAGGCTCATGCCTCAACATTTTCATCACCAAAATCATCTGGTGTTCGGAAATACATGTCAAAACATCTCAGTAGAATGATCCATCATTCTAAGGTTTTCATAACCATTTTCACTAAGTATTCCCATCTAAAGTTGATCAAGTTTTATGCTTAGCACTAGCATCTACAAGTGGGGGTGAGTACTAATGAGGGGTGATACACAAGTGGAGTTTCAACTAAGTACTACCTCATATCTTAGGATGACATCAAGGTTTCTAACTTAGGACAAATTTTATGCTCTTTATGCAACCTTCATTTAACTTTCTAGAATCTATAAGTCACTTAAATAAACTCTAAAAGAAAGCTTTGATAAAGAAAAAGGTAGAAAGCTTGCAAGTAAAACTAGGATTGGGTATCATCAAATGTGTCCAACCAAGCATGCTTAGTGCACTGCATAGGTTATCTAACTTTCATAATTGCAAGTGTTAGCTTGCTCAATCAATTAGTAGTATTAGGCTTGCCTTGTGCAGAGCAGTGGTTGAAGTTCTCTTCGGCTTCTTCTTCGTAGTATCCTTCTTCCTGCTCGTATGCTTGGTCGGTACTAGCGTCTATAAATAAATACGAGGTACACAATCACCAAACAATACTTAACTACTTGCAAACATCACACAAGGGGGTTCTATAGATGATCTAGCATCATAACTAACAATACAAGCACTTGACTTAATACTTTTATTTTTGGAAAAGTAATTTCTACTCATTGAAAACTACTTAAGATTTAATATTCTCCAAACCAAACATGGGATCATGTTGACACATGTCATCACCACATATTTTAGTCCATGGGAATGTGATTTAAAGTGGTGTCACAATTTAATAAGGTTTTACCCTTTTATTTTAATTAAATAAGTGACTAGAAATGCCTATGGGGCATTCTTTTATTACTTGAACATTATTTCTGTAAGTAAACCTATATATTTTTATATATTCTGAAAGGTATGGTTGAATGTGATTTTTGAGAGTTGGAATCAACTCAAAAGCTATTATGGTTTAAGTTTGAAAAATGTTTGAATGCAGAAAAGCTTCTGCCTTGTTATTTTTACCAAGGATGATCTACAGATCCAAATGATTTGAATCCAACGGGCTTGGATTCAGCATTCCAAGGCATTTCTAACAAAATTGGTTTCATTCAATTTGGTTCACTGAATCGAGCTGGGTTGATTTTTAAAACTAGGTACAAAAGTGTGTTTGAATGAAAATGGAAAAATCCAAATTCAAACTAATGGGATGCACGGGAAACGATACTAGGCCGGCCTGCTAAGCACAGTGCTTACGCGGGCTGGTTAAGTTGTTGTCCCCACGTTTCAGTGAGACAGGGGGGTGCGAAGCGGTACGGGGCAATGTGGTGCGTTGGATTAGAAGTAAGATCAACGGCTGAGGGTCGTCGTCGATGATGAACTAGTCACCGGCAAGCTCGAACCCTAGCGGCGCAGTGGGGGTCATGGGAAGCTCACCGGGGCTCAGGCGAGGGTCGGCGAGGCGGGCGAACGACGAAGTTGACAACGACGAACCTCCTGGTACCGGCAGCTTCTCCTGGGGCGGCTCCAATCGATGCCCCCTTCTTCTCCAGCAGCGGCGGGCTCCGGTGAAATTCCGGCGAAGCGCTGCTCGCCTTACTTCGGGAACGGGATAGAATGATCAGTGAGGAGAGGGGAGTAGAATGGTGTGAAGAGTTTGAGCGGGGGAGGCCTCTATTTATAGTCTCGACGACGAGACCGAACGAGATGGGCAGGCGACGGTGGCAACATGGATACGGGCTGCTAGAGGCATGGTCGGCGGTGGCGATCGATCGGTGGTCTCCTGGCGATGCTCTACGGCTTTAATGCGTGTGTAGGGGCGGTGGAAAACGGTCTGGAACACGCGATGCTCTGCACGGCAGAGGCGGCGTCTTCGACGGCGAGCGGTGGCTGTGAGGCATGGGCAGCGAAAGGGGATGTCTGGCGGTCTCCTGGGACGGTGGTGATCGCGTATGCACGCGGAGAGGGCGGCGCGCGGTCTGTCGGTGTGTGTCGAGGGTGGCGCTCTGGCGCATGCTCGGCATGGTTGCTGGCGAGCTGGGCACGGTCTGTGCGTGTGGTCCAGGGGCTGACATCGCTCGCGGCTGGGACAAGGAGTGGCGGTGGGGTGTTAACTTGCTTCCAGACAAGGTTGGCGAGGCTAGTGCTGCTCCTAGCTTGCTGTCCACACTGGGGTGACATGGTGAGGCTCGGCTGTTCACCATTGATGGCATTGCCAAGCTTATAGTGGGGCTAGTGCTTAGTTAAGTTTGCTAGATGATCTACTGAGGTTGTTGTGAGCTAGAGGGAACAAGTTAGGCTCAAATAACTGCTCACAATAGTGTTTAGGATTTGATTGATTTGCATCAGCAAGGTGTTTGATGAAATGGCCGCATGAATTCAAGTTTTGAATTTTGCAAAGATTTTTAGTGGGTGTGCTAAGCATGTGCTGGTGAGTCTGTGGATGCTTGGGTTTTGAAAGTTGAGCTTGTTTGAATGGTTTTTGAAAAATTGGGATCTTCTCATATGATAAAGATTCAATTTTGAACTGTCCTTTAATCTAGGCAAACAAATGTTTTTGGATGATCACAAAGTGGTCCTTGGTACCTTGTTATGAGTACTATCAAGGGGTGCAAAGATCCAAACAAGTTTCTGTTAAGTTTTGAAAGTTAGAGACAACCAAAGTAGGCATGAGAGTTAAATTGGTCAAAATGACCATTCCCTTATTTTGTTTGTTTTGATTTATTTGTCTTTGGGAAAAGTGTGGGGAATGTTTTAGATGATGTTTATTTCACCTAAGAATTCATTTACAAGCAAATAAACACACAAACAAGGCAATTCAAAAGAATTCAAATTGGAATGCATACACACATGCATGCTTTCATATTTTTATTTAGAAAAGTTTTTGTTAACCCTAATTTTGATGATTAGAGTTTGATGATCCAAGTTTAGTATTCTTGGGATGTTACATCCTAGCAGCCAGCGCCACCGCCACAAGGCCTAGGTCCGCCGCACTGCTCCCTGCCTGCACCAACGAGATCTACACACCCTCCACGTTGGTGTCATCAGGAGGGCACCGCCACAAGCCCACCAAGGAGGGGCCAAACGCGCACCAGGCCCTCCTGGCCGCCAACGCCGCCACCTACAAATCTTGGCTAGTCGAGCCCCCCTGCCATCACAGTCGGCCGCCAATCCAGCCTCAGGTCACCACGCCCGTGTCGTCAGGAGGGCACCAACAGGCCTGCCAGGGAGGGAGCCGAGCGCGTGCCAGGCCTCTGGCCGCCAACGCACCCGCCTCCATATCGAGACCCTCGTGCCAGCTTCTGCCATCACGGACGGCCACCAAGCCAACCACCTTGATGCGTCGCCACCAAGATTCGCCACTTGCCCGTCTTGGAGGAGGTCGAGCGTGCGCCAGGAACCCCCTGGCCGCCAGCGTCGCCGCCTCCCAGTCCGGCTCGTCGCGCCGCCCCTTGCCAGCGCGGTACACCATCGCTCACTGCACCCAACGCGGCAGCATCCCCTCCCGAGGCAACACCACATCACCTCCCGCCGTGCGACGGTGCAATCCGCCGCCACCCGAGCCCGACGCCGCCTAGATGTGTCCCCCCCTGTGCGAGAGGGGCTCGTTGGGGCGCGACTACCCCGCTCACCGCCTTCGATGGCCAGGCGTGGCCGTCACCACCAGCGCCGTCGGCGGTAGCGGCCAGGAGGAGGAGATCGGCGGGGACCACGCGGTAGGATTCGGTGCTCTCCGGAGCCCCCCCCGCCCGAGAGGCCCGAGAGAGAGATAAATACTGTGACTACTAATCTAGCAAATTCAGTGCGATCGTGGTTGTGGATGTGAGAGATACCCCATTGCATCGGAGGGTCTTGCGTCCAGAAATCGGACAACCCATTGCATCAGAGGGTGTTATAGGGCGTGTACAATGTTTAGGTATAGCTAAGAGAAATTTAGATACGAGTTAGTGAGTCTCCAATGTGAGAATAAGCTCGGACATAAGACGCATGTGGTCGACCTTACTGAGATTTAAACATTGTGGCATTTGGTCTTAAGCTAAGAAACCTTGTGGTCGACCATAACGGTATGACCCGGCCATAAGAACTAAAAAATTATTATTTCTCTCTCCTTGCCTTGCTACAGTGCGTCTGTGCGATAGAAAATTTTCTATAAGAAATGCATCGGATGAAGATTGGAAAAGTACACTACAGCGTGGGCTCCAGTTTAAGGACCAAACCGATCTTAAACATTGTGGGTAATCTAGTCTACTATAGCATACACTATGGGGTCCAGCTTAAGGTCTGAGTTAAAATTAAACATTGGAGACGCCCTAAGGGCTTCAACAATGTAAAAATAAGACCAGGCTATAATCAATAAAATGGCCTTAAGACCCGGCTCTATACATTGTGGCACTCCACCTTAGCTTCAAAATCTTAAGACCCACCCACACTGGTATAGCCCGGTCATAAAAAAATTGAATATGTTATTTTTGTTAGATGTAGATATCTGTATATTGTATTTCTCCCATATGTTAGGGGGCTTCCTCCATATTTGCCCTGTACCAGTACTATATATTGTGGCCTTTGGCCCCCAGAGGAATACAACTTGTCTATTCCTAACATGGTATCAGAGCCGGTTTTTGGCTTTCCGTGCCCACCGGTCCTCTGCTTGTGATCGCTGCCGTCAGCTCGCCCCGGCCACCCGCCGGTTCCCGTTCTGACCGCCTGCGTGAGGTCCTTTCCTTTCGTTCTTGTCCTCTACTTCCCAGATCCGTTTCGCCCAGATTCGTTCTTGTCCTCTGTTTAGATCTGATCGGATCTAGACACCCTCCTGCAATGTCACTGCCGATCGGCCCCCGCCGCCACCGATCCCCTGCCTGCGTCTACACACGTGCGCGCGGTGGTCCTCGTCCTTTTCCGTCCTTTACATCTACCACATACACACATACACCACCTGCTACAAAACTATCTACACCAGCACGGAACTTACCCTCCTACATAACCTCCCACTACCGCCTGGGCCCCGCCACCGCTGTCCGCCTTGCACTCGTCTACACGTGCGCGCGGCGGTCCACTCTCCGTCCTTTTCCGTCTTTTACATCTACCACATACACACATACACCACCTGCTACAAAACTATCTACACCAGCACGGAACTTACCCTCCTGCATAACCTCCCACTACCGCCTGGACCCCGCCACCGCTGTCCGCCTTGCACTCGTCTACACGTGCGCACGACGGTCCACTCTCCATCCTTTTCCGTCCTTTACATCTACCACATACACACATACACCACCTGCTACAAAACTATCTACACCACCACGAGACTTACCCTCCCGCATAACCTCCCACTACCGCGTGAGGCCCGCCACCTGCAGGAAGCCCCCCATATGTTAGGGGGCTTCCTGCATATTTGCCCTGTACCTGTACTATATATTGTGGCCTTTGGCCCCAGAGGAATATAACTTTGTCTATTCCTAACATAGTATCAGAGCCGGTTTTAGGGTTCCTGTGCCCACCGGTCCTCTGCTTGTAATCGTCGCCGCCGTCAGCTCGCCCCGGCCACCGCCGGTTCCTGTTCTGGCCGTTTGCGTCGCCGCCGCCCAGATCAGATCTGTCCCGATCGAATCTTCTAGCTTCTCGTCTGCTACTCCCGAAATTGTCTGGTACC
The DNA here is from genome assembly GCA_916181665.1 of Avena sativa. NCBI lineage: Eukaryota > Viridiplantae > Streptophyta > Magnoliopsida > Poales > Poaceae > Avena > Avena sativa. The sequence goes on from OV702299.1 coordinate 52,684,892, forward strand.
GATCCAATCGTATGCTACTCGTGAAATCGTCTGCTACTCGCGAAATCTGCACCCACCTGCTGCCGATCGGGCCCCGCCCCGGCCGTTCTCTGCTCCCACGTGAGGTGCATCTCACGCGTGGCCGTCCTCCATCACCCGTGGCTGTCCTCCATCCTGCATGCACATACACTCGTCGTCCTTGCACCGTCCTTGCACCTACACTCCACCTCCAAACGTGATTGACCTCCTCTTCATCTACCCACTGCCTCCTACTATCACTGACTGGCCGGGCCCGCCGTCCTCTGCATCAGCGCCAGCACCAGCGCGTGTGGCCCGCCGTCCTCTGCATCGCCGTCCTGTAGACGTCTGCTTGCGTCAGCGCCGATCAGATATCTGATCTGATCTGATCTGTGCAAAAAAAGAGAGAGAGAGATGTCTTCTTCATCGAGTTATGTTGCGATTCTTCGCTGCCCGGTGATCTTTGATGGCGCGAATTATCCTGATTTCGCTGCCTTTATGCGCGTTCACATGCGCGGTCTCCGTCTTTGGTGTGTTCTCTCCGGCGAGGTCTCTTGTCTGCCATGCCCCCCCGCTCCTGTGGCTCCTCTTCCGCTGACACCGATTGTTCTCGGTGTTGATGCTTCTCAGGAGGCCAAGGATGCTGCTCAGAGTGCTAATGATAGTGTTGTTGCTGCTTATGATCTGAAGTTCAAGCAGTACTCTTCTGATCTCGAGGCCTATCGACACGCTCTGACTGCTTACACTTAGTGGGTTGATGAGGATGCTCGTGCTGCTGTTGTTCTCACCTCTAGTGTTTTGCCCCAGTATGCTGCTGAGTTCATGAGTCTCCCTACTGTTGCCGCTCAGTGGGCCCATCTTCGTCAGTGCTATCAGCCGTCTGGGGATGCTCTTTACCTGTCTGTGGTTCGCCAGGAGCATGCTCTCCAGCAGGGTGATTCCACTATTGATGAGTTCTATACTCAGAGTGCTGCTATCTGGCGTCAGCTTGATTCTCTTTGTACTATTGTTTGTGGCACATGCTCGTGCTTCCAGATTGTGCGCTCGGATTTGGAGTTTCACCGCATCTATGAGTTTCTGTCTCGGCTTCGCCAGGAGTTTGAGCCTCGGCGTGCTCAGCTGAATGCTCGTGGTCGTGTTCTGCTTTCTGAGGTGTTGTCTGAGCTTCGGGCTGAGGAGACCCGTCTCCGTGGTGCTGGTCTTCTTGCGGTTCCATCTGTGCTTGCTACTCGTGGTCCTACTATGCCGTCTGCTCCCTTGACTCAGCCATGGTCCTCTGTGCCGCCGCCGATACTACCCACTCCTCCAGGTCAGGGTCAGAGTCAGCAGCAGCAGTTTCATGGTCAGAGTCAGCATCAGCAGCTTCAGGGCTAGAGTCAGCACCAGTAGGCTCGTGGTCAGGGTCGCCGTGGTTCTCTTTGTCACTGCTCTTACTGTAACAAGGATGGCCACACTTGGTCCACTTGTTATACACGGGATCTCAGTTTACGTCAGCAGCACCAGGCTCGTGGGCAGTCGGCTCCTTCTCGATCTTCAGCAGTTGCTCTCTTCGATCAGGACATTATCAGGAATCTTTGTGGTCTGCTTGCTGCTACAGGCTCTTCTTCGACAGGCACTTATGGTTCTGTGACTGATTTTTCAGGCACTGCACGACCACCACCTTCTACACAGTCAGGTACGTCCCCATGGTATCTGGATTCTGGAGCTTCCTTTCATATGACCTCTGAATCTTCTTTTCTATCCGCTCTTTGTTCTCTCCCTTCTCCTATCCGTGTTTTTACAGCTGATGGTACCTCTCTTCCTGTTTCTAGTCGGGGCACTCTTTCTACTTCTTCTTTTTTTGTTCCTGATATCTCTCATGTCCCTCTTCTTAAGATGAATCTGTTCTCTGCTAGCCAGCTTACTGACTCTGGCTGTCGCGTCATTCTTGATGCTGATTCTTGTGTTGTCTAGGACCGTCGCACGCAGGCCCTGGTTGGAGCTGGCCCTCGCAGCCGTGACTCTTCAGGACTTTGGGAGTTAGACTGGCTTCGTGTTCCCTCCGCTGCCACTTCATCTGCCAGTTCTTCTCCGGTCGTCGCCTCTGCTACCAGCTCCTTTCAGCAGTGGCATCATCGTCTTGGTCACCTTTGTGACTCGCGTCTGTCGTCTTTAGTTCATCGTGGTCTTCTGGGGTCTGTATCAAGAGATGGGTCTTTACATTGTCAGGGCTGTAGGTTGGGTAATCATATTCAGCTTCCCTATCCTACTAGCGTGTCTGTATCTCAGCGACCTTTTGATTTAGTTTATTCAGATGTTTGGGGTCCGGCTCCTTTCGCTTCGAAAGGGGGCCATCGCTACTATATTTTATTCATCGATGATTTTTCTCGGTACACTTGGTTGTATTTTATGCGCTCTCGTAGTGAGGTGCTCTCCATATATCAGCATTTTGCGGCCATGGTCCGTACTCAATATTCTACCCCCATTCGTGTGTTCCGTGCTAATTCTGCTGGTGAGTATATCTCCCAGATGTTGCGAGGTGTCCTTGCTGAGCAGGGCACCCTTGCTCAGTTCTCCTGTCCTGACGCACATGCCCAGAATGGTGTTGCTGAGCGTAAGCATCGCCATCTTCTTGAGACCACTCGTGCTATGATGATTGCTTCTTCTCTCCCACCGCATTTCTGGGCTGAGGCTGTCGCTACGTCGGCTTACCTCATCAATATTCAGCCTTCTGCCGCCTTGCAGGGTGGTATCCCTCTTGAGCGCCTATCTGGATAGTCTCCGGACTACTCCATGCTTCGCTTGTTTGGTTGTGTTTGCTATGTTCTCCTTGCTCCTCGCGAACGCACCAAACTGACCGCTCAGTCTGTTGAGTGTGTCTTCCTTGGATATAGTGATGAGCATAAGGGCTATCGCTGTTGGGACCTTGTTGGTCGTCGGATGCGTATCTCTCGTGATGTTACTTTTGATGAGACGCGTCCTTTCTATCCTCGTCCCACCGCTGGTACTTACCCGGTGGAAGATATCTCTTTTCTTCTCTTTCCTGACACACCTCCTTCTACCCCTATTGTGTCTTCTTCAGGATCTCCTCCCCCTGATGTCTCTTCTTCGACACCGTCCTCCTCTGCTCCGTCTAGTTCTCCTAGCTCTCCTCGTTCTCCGGAGTCTTCCTCTACTATTCCCTCTTCTTCATCGTCGTCTCCTGCGTCGTCTTCCTCTGATGATCTTCCCTCTACTCGTCCTGTTCGTCAGCGTCGTGCCCCCAACCGTTACTCTCCTAGTCAGTATGGTCTTTCTTTTGCCTTCGAGCCGACTTCTTATCGGGATGCTGAGCATCATCCTGAATGGCATCTGGCCATGGCTGAGGAGATTGCTGCACTTGAGCGCACTGGCACCTGGGATCTTGTTTCTGCCCCTCCCGGTGTTCGTCCTATCACGTGTAAGTGGGTCTATAAGATTAAGACTCGCTCTGATGGATCTCTTGAGCGCTATAAAGCGCGTCTTGTGGCTCGTGGTTTTCAGCAGGAGCATGGTCGTGACTATGATGAGACCTTTGCTCCTGTGGCTCATATGACCACTGTGCATACTCTTCTTGATGTTGCTTCTGTTCGTCACTGATCTGTGTCCCAGCTTGATGTTCAGAACGCCTTTCTCAATGGTGAGTTGAGTGAGGAGGTTTATATGCAGCCTCCTCCTGGGTATTCTGTTCCCGAGGGGATGGTTTGTCGTCTTCGACGTTCTCTTTATGGCCTCAAACAGGCCCCTCGTGTCTGGTTTGAGCGCTTTGCTTCTGTAGTGACTGCTGCTGGTTTCTCCCCTAGTGCTCATGATCCAGCATTGTTTGTTCACACTTCTCCTCGTGGACGCACTCTTCTTCTTCTCTATGTTGATGATATGATCATTACTGGTGATGATCCTGAGTATATTGCCTTTGTTAAGGCTCGTCTTCATGATCAGTTTCTTATGACTGATCTTGGTCCTCTTCGATACTTTCTTGGGATTGAGGTTTCCTCCACTTCTGATGGCTTTTACATCTCTCGGGAAAAATATATTCTGTTGAGACCCCTATGAAGCTTAATGTTAAGCTTCAACTTACTGATGATGATCCTCTTTCTGATCCGACGCGTTATCGTCATCTTGTTGGGAGTCTTGTTTATCTTGCTGTCACTCGTCCTGACATCTCTTATCCTGTTCATATTCTGAGTCAGTTTGTTTCTGCTCCTACCACTGTTCACTATAGTCATCTTCTCCGTGTTCTTCGTTATCTTCGTGGTACGATCACTCGTCGCCTTTTCTTTCCTCGTTCCAGCTTCCTCCAGCTCCAGTGCTATTCAGACGCTACGTGGGCGAGTGATCCTTCGAATCTCCGTTCACTTTCTGCTTACTGTGTGTTTCTTGGTGGTTCGCTCATTGCTTGGAAGACGAAGAAACAGACAGCGGTTTCCCGTTCGAGTGTTGAGGCTGAGTTGCGTGCTATGACCTTGTTGACTGCTGAGGTGACCTGGTTACGGTGGTTACTTGTGGATTTTGGGGTCTCTATTACCACACCCAGTCTGGTTTTGTCTGATAGTACATGTGTTATTAGTGTTGCACATGATCCGGTCAAGCATGAGCTTACCAAGCATATTGGTGTTGATGATTTCTATACACGTGCTCAGGTGCAGACTCAAGTTATTGCGCTTCAGTATATGCATTTAGATTTACAGTTGGCGGATTTTTTCACGAAGGCATAGACCAGAGCGTAGCATGATTTCTTACTCTCCAAACTCAGTGTTGTGGATCCACCATGAGTTTGAGGAGGATGTTAGATGTAGATATCTATATATTGTATTTCCCCCATATGTTAGGGGCCTTCCTGCATATTTGCCCTGTACCTGTACTATATATTGTGGCCTTTGGCCCCCAGAGGAATACAACTTGTCTATTTCTAACAATTTTCACTGTTTACTGATTAATTTTTCAATGTTTGCATGTAGTTGTTGGCCAAAAATTACTATTGCTGTCATATTCTACTCCGTAGCAAAGTGGAAATTTTTTGCAGGAGGGCTCCGTCTTATGGTCCAAGTAAGAATTGTGAGGCTTTTGAGCCGCTATAACACATGTTGTGGGGCCTATCTTATGGCCTGAGTTAAAATTAAACATTGGAGACGGAATCTAAATTTGCTCCACTGTTTAGCATAGATAAGGGTGCCAAGTATGAAAAAAAATAAAAGAAGGATATCTTACACCGACGAGTGGATCCATCTGCTATTTGATTCCTTTAGACTTATGTCTAGTACTAGCTTTACCTTAAGTCTAGTAAAAACTTAGCTAGACTCATCTTTTATAGCATTTAGACTCGATCTACCATAGAAAAGATACTCTTAGCTGAGAGCGGCGTAATGGAGCCCGAGCTCCATGGAGCTCGGTAATTCAAACTCAAACACAAATTCAAATTTAAAGATTAAAAAAAATAGGGGAAAAATATCGGCGTGTGTACGTAATGTTATACACTCCGAAAACATTGGCTAGAAATACATTGTATTTTGGTTTTAACAAAAAAGTAAAAAATTTCATATCTTTTTTTTGACACCGTAATCCGCTCTTTATTCATAAGATAAAAACAAGTTATAAGGTACGAACAAAACGATCTTACAGAACTGTAAAGATAGGATAAACCTATGTAAAATACCAACGCCTATCCTCCTCCTTCGGCATCACCAAAACGACCAGCAAAAGGGCGAAAGATAGATCACCACAACGCCTGAGCTTGACGCGGCTCCATCGCTGATCAGCAGCTTTTTAGACCTCCAAAGTAGCTTGCCAAAGGCAAAACCATTATCGTTGAAAGAATTAGACCGGGACAACATGTCCCCGGACACGCGATCAAACTCCAGAAATGACACTCCGCACGACTACAATGTCGGGAGAGAAAATCAGAACTGCCAGCTTCCATCCACAAACCCAGCACAAAATCAACCATCTTCAATCTGACACAAACGCAAACGACCGTCTGCATGTACTCCTGGACAATACATCCTCCCTGCTCCACCATGACGTCGGAGCAAACGTCATAGTAACATGGACAGAGTAGGAGGGACACACTTGATGAGATTGCCGCCTCCGTCTCGACGACACCATCCAAAAACTCTAATACCGTCAATCCGAGGAATCAACACACACAAGATGCCATCAACTCCGAGACGCCGCCACGAGGGACATCGTCGGTGTGGGAGTGAAGTTGAGGCAGATTTATTCGCTTGAGCGTCGCTCCCACCACCCCAATGGCGCTCCACGACCTACAAAACCAAACCCTAACTACAGAGCGGAGAGACCGCATCCCCCTTCCTCCCGCGACCGGAGCAGCAGGCAGAGGGAGAGGGGACCAGCAAGAACGCCTGTGGAGATCGGGTGGTAGGAACAACGACTCCCTAGAGCCTGGCGGCTAGGTCAGGGGCGAAAGGTTTTTTACAACAGAGAGAATCTCGCTGGAGGACCGAACTGTACGCATAAAATTTCAGATCTGAGATGTGAATAGTATACATATAAATTTTGACAAATTTGTCTTTTTTTCTGCACCGAAAATACAGGGTGGTTTTATTTGAAACTTTGCAGATGTATAGTGCGGAATGTTGGTTACATGCCGGTATTTGTTTCGAAATTTTGTGAAGCTTTTTTGAGAAGCCCAAAATCGGCCCAAATAGAATTGGAGGAGGGGATAAAGAGCGCAGTGTCGCTCGCGCGCTGACACGCGCATTCGCTCTTAGCTACCCCTTTAGCAACACCACACACGCTCTCGGAGCATCTCCACTCGTCTATCCAAGACGCCGATCCGAACGTTAAAATTAGATCCGGACATCGAAAATCGGTCGAGTCGCGTATCCAGTAACCTGTTTTTGGCCGGATTTGGGCCAATTTTGGTCCGGACTACCTAGGCCGAACCCAGGTTTCCGGGTACGCCCTGAGAACGCCGGACGCAGCGAACTCGGCGAAAAAAAACGAGACGGTGCGTGGACCCGCCAAGTCAGTGACGGAAGCCGAGTCGTCGTCGTCCTCGGAACCACGCGACGACCGCCAGACATTAACTGCCCAACGCGCCGGCCATGCGTCGCCGATTTATGGCGCCACCGCCGCCGCATCGGCTCCCGCGACGGACCGGCGGGCACTAACTTCCCGCCGTTTCCCCTTTTCCCGCGCTCATCGCTACACCCCTCCCGCCCTCGCCATCCACCCCGGCCTATATAAGGCATACCCCTCGCCGGAGTTCCTCACACTCTCTCACAGCTCCCCAGCCCAACAACCCGACTCCGGCGAACTTTCCCCTCTCACTCACTCTCCCCTCCCCCACCAGCCATGGCCGAGAGATACCCCGACGATGGTGCGGCGGCGAACGGCTTCGACCGGCGCACGCAGCAGGCCTGGGAGGCACGCCTGCTGTACGAGGCCGGCTATATGGCGCCGCCGGACACGAGGAACCCTCCGGTGTGGAAGCTCAGCGCCAGCGACATCCCTATACCGCGGGCACCGACGCCAGAGGAGCTGCCGTATAAGGTGGCGGAGTACATCGCGGCCATGGATGACCCCTCTGCCACTGAGTCACCGGACAACCTCCTGTACTGGGAGGAGTTCTTCGCGGATCGCCGCGCCCAGGAGCTCGTCCGCCACGAAGGGCCACCCAACGAGTGGCCGCCGAAGCGCAACAACTCGGCGGGTCACCGGCGTTGGTGGAGTGCGCTAGGCCGCACGCTGAGGGTGGTGCTAGAGCACAGCAACGCCGGCAACACGCCGCGTCTGGGCTTCCCGCGAACGCCCACGCCGACGGCGAGGTCTGGGCGACGTCCTTCGACCAACTGGATGCCGAGGAGGATGCCCAGCATGAGCTTGTCCTCCTCCGCCTTGGCATCCCACTCCTCCGGCTCGGCGCCGCTACGCACGCCGACAGCACCTTCGTCGGGGCTGCGCACAGTCAAGCGCGAGGCGGGCTCGCATGTGCGCTCGCCGCCGCGGACACGCTCCCGCGACATCGTCATCGGCGAGCCACGGGCGACGGCGTTGCCAACCGGCCAGCTGCGCCTTCGCCGTCCCAAGACTGAAGACTCGGCGCCGCCCGAAGACGGCGCCTTGAGGATGGCGCTGGAGCAGTCGCTCCGCGACTCGGCGCCTCCGCCGCCGGTGGAGTCCTCCTCGCCGGACATCCTGGAGTGGTCCAAGAAGGACTGGGAGAAGGCCGAGCGGCAGCGCATCCTCGGCCTGCAGCAGTAGGCCGAGGAGCAGGCGGCCCGGCGGCGGGCATTGTCCAGGCGCGAGCTCGCCTATCAGGGCGCCCCGCTCTACGTTCTCGACGACGACGAGGACGAAGGCCTATCCTACCAGCCGTGGAGGTTCGGCGACCCAGGCTAGGGGAGCTCCCGCCAGAACCAGCCGCCGAGCAACGACGACGACGACGACGGCGAGGATGACGGCCGCGCCGATCCCGGCTACACGGCGTTCTACAGCAACTTCGGCATGTAGAACGGTGAAGGCACCGACGGAGGCACTTTTTAAGTTTATTATGTACTAGTTTAGTTTAAATTTAATGTAATCCGCCTATATTCGTCCAACTTAATGAAATTCGCCCATCTTTAATGAATTTTAGTCGAACTTGGGAACTCGGTCTGGGTACGCGAGTGGAAAACTAGACGTATCCAGACCAAAAACTCGTTTCATCCGGCCGAAAAAAAGTCCGATTTTTGATCCGGGTACGTCCAACGAGTGGAGATGCTCTCATTCCCACAAATAGACGCGAAGAACTTTGTTACCCGATGGTGTGTTTGCCTTATTTGATATGATCACCCAACTTGGTTTCAATAGCTTGTACTCTGTACTTCACATGTGACATGCCACTTCAAGTTGGTGGAATGCTTAACACAGACATCTGTTTAGTTTGTCAAAACGTTCTACATTATGAAATGGAGGTAGTATTACTCCCTCCGGTTTATATTAATAACCTCAATTTTATATAGATTCGTATATACTCTCTCCGTTTCAAAATATAAGATGTTTTAGGTTTGTATAAAAAATATCTAGATTTTTTTTAGTGTGTAGATTTACTCTAAATTCGAGTGAACCTACATATTAAAAGAAGTTGAGATACATTTACTTCATAAAAATAAATTATATTTTAAGACGGAAGAAGTTTTTTTAAATATTTAGACTAGATATATTAATAAAAGTACTTTGGTCTCCAAGTTCACCTACGGCGGCATTACGTGTGCTTCAGCGCAGTGGAGCACCCATCGGAGACAGAATCTCACACATCCTCTTACTTTTGGCCTACATAAGCTCTTGTAATTGGCAACCAGTGTCAGCAGTGCACCACCCATCTGCTTGGTCTCTTATCAATAGAGGAATCTGAAAAGGCAAGGAGAGCCCAGCCCAATAGATGGAAAACAAATAAGTATCCATTTTATGTTTGAGAAAGTCCCAGCATACTGCGAAAAGTTACGTTTGATTACACCGCAAGAAAAAAAGTCTTGGTTGACCTAACTTCGTAAGGGGGTTCAGGTCTTTGATGTTGCAATTCGTAAGCATTTGAGATATGCATTAAGCTCCGTATCAGAGCAAGAACATGAAGGGTAGAAAATACTTCCGAGTTCATCAAAATAGCAAGCGGTAGGACAGCATGAAAAGCAGCGGGGGCAGCATAGCAAGCAGAACCATCGGCAATTTAAATCTCACGGGAGGAGCACCCGAAACTAGGGCTGAAAACGGAGCGGAAACGAAAGAAACTGGATAGTGTCATATTTGTTTTCATATTTTTTATCTTGAAAACAAACAAATATTGACGGAATCAGATACTATCCATGCGGACACGGTGCGATGCGAATGTTACCAAGAGAATCGTTGAACCATGCAAAAAAAATCTCAAGCATTCAATCAAATCAATAAAATTGTTCCTTAATTAGAGCACGGTGCTTAGCTTACAAGTGAATAAGGGGATGGTCAAATATCGAATGCATGAACAGATCATGTGGTCGCTGGTTTTGGGATGAGCTGCTTTTAAAGTTTAGCTTGACAATTATGTAATGGGCCGATTGGATTTGACCATGCACAAGAACACAGAAACAGAAACTTCATATTAGCTGAAAATAGAAATTCCGTTTCCGCGTCTGTTTCGCTGAAAAACTTTGTTCCATTTTCGTTTTTGTTTCCATCAAAAAATTCTTTTTTCATTTTCGGTTTACAAAATTCCATTTCTATATTTTCATCATGTTTCCTTTTTCTAGAAAAAACATAAACTTTTCATATGTCAACACCCGGATTTTTCAATCCTAGATGCATGTTATGCCATACATCGCAATCTCAGGATTACCATTTTTGCGAGACATAACAGAATTGGATACCATAGTACTTCATCCATTACAAACGATACATAAGTTCTTACACAAATAGGGATCTCATGATCCAGTTCTTAATACAACATCAAGCAGCGGAATACGTAATAATAACGGTAGCGTAGGCGAAGCTCCATCTTCGGGGTCACAGGCAATGCTGACGATGGGAGATGATCCTAGTTGTCGTAACCTTCCTGGGGTCCATCTTCCAGGTACTCCTCTTTATAGTCTGGCCATGGGAATAGCCAGGGACAAAGCCATGAGTACTCGTTAAGTACTCGCAAACTAATACTAACAAGAAAAGGGGTTTTTTGGATAATAGGACACTAGGCTCTAGGGTTGTTTTGCAAAAAGCCAGGTTTATCTTTACTAAGTTCCAAAGCTAGTCACAATTTTATAACTCCTAAGTGGGATCTTGCAATTCCGGTCACAACTCTGTTGTGGTCAAGTCAAAGTCGCAATTCATTTTACAAGTCATTTTAAAAGGTCTGACGGGGGAACAGCATGGCCACTCCAACTGTCTATAACCGCGGACGCGGCTATTCGAATAGTTTGACACTCTGCAGAGATTGTACACTTTCACCACAACATTTGATACATCCGTCAGGAACAAATCCTGAATTCACCATACTCAGTATGCGGATAATCAATCCTAACCTTTCAATTACACTCCCTAGTATAAGCACCTCTCCTGTGAGTTTGGTCTCCCAACCATGACCACTGTCATCTTGGATACTGCACAGGTGGACAATCTTCACAAGGTAGCCTCAGCTCAGACCTTGGCCGTGAGGGAACTAATACTAAGGAATATAAGTTTCCAGTCAAGCCCTACCCAATATTCAGGTATTGTGGTTGTACGCTAAGATTGGAATGGTATCGCATCCAGACAACCATCAGTTTTATAAAGGGCTAAGGCTCATGCCTCAACATTTTCATCACCAAAATCATCAAGTGTTTGGAAACACATGTCCAAAACATTTCAATAGAATGATTCATCATTCCAAGGTTTTCATAACCATTTTTCCACCAAGTATTCCCCTCTAAAGTTGATCAAGTTTTATGCTTAGCACTAGCATCTACAGGTGGGGGTAGTACTAATGAGGGGTGGTAACTAGTGGAGTTTCAACTAAGTACAACCTTATATCTTAGGATGATATCAAGGTTTTCTAGCTTAGGCCAAATTTTATGCTCTTTACGCAATCTTTACATATCTTTCTAATATCTACCAATATCTTAAGTAAACTCTAAGTAAGCTTTGATAAAGAAAAATAAAGTAAGAAGCTTGCCATAAAACTAGGATTGGTTTAGCAAGTGGGTATGATCACATATGCTTAAGGCATATAGTATTCATATCACAAGTATGGGTTTGTGGCATCAGTAGGGTATCTTGCAAGTGTTCGCTTGCATAGGTCAACTTGATTAGTAAGGCTTGCATCAATGTCAATATAAGCTTGCCTTGTGCAGAGCAGTGGTTGAAGTTCTCCTCGGCTTCCTCTTCGTAGTATTCTCCTTCCTCCTCGTATCCTTGGTCGGTACTAGCGTCTATGAATAAATACGAGGTACACAATCACCAAACAATACTTAACTACTTGCAATCATCACACACAAGGTCCTATAGATGAGCCAGCATCATCTCTAACATTACAAGATTAAGGCTTGGTTTAAATCTTTTTATTTTAGAAAAGTAATTTCTACTCATTGAGAAACTACTTAAGATTTAATATTCTCCAAACTAAACATGGGATCATGTTGACACATGTCATCACCACATATTGTAGTCCATGGGAATGTGATTTAAAGTGGTGTCACAATTTAATAAGGTTTTACCCTTTTATTTTAATTAATTAAAGTGGCTAGGAATGCATATGAAGCATTCTTTTATTACTTGAACATTATTTCTGCAAGTAAACCTATATATTTTTATATATTCTGAAAGGTATGGTTAAATATGATTTTTGAGAGTTGGAATCAACTCAAAAGCTTTTATGGTTTAAATTTAAAAAATGTTTGAATGCAGAAAAGTTTCTGTCTTGTTATTTTTACTATGGGTGATCTACAGATCCAAATGACTTGAATCCAACGGGCTTGGATTAAGCATTCACAGACCTTTCCAACAAAATTGGTTTCATCCAATTTGATGCACTGAATCGATCTGGGTTGATTTTTGAAGTTGGGTGCTGAAGGGTTTTTGAAATGAAATAGAAAAAGGTTTAATTTGAATTGCTGGGCTGCGCGAGAAATTCTAACGGGCCGGCCTGCTAAGCGCAATACTCCCGCGGGCTGCTTAAGTGGGTGTCCCCACTCGTCAGTGACACGGGGCTGGGCGAAGCGGTATGGGGCGACGTGGATCGTTCGATCTAGTTCTAATCCAAAGGCTGAGGGTCCTCGTCGACGCGAGACAACTCCGGCAAGAACGAAACCTAGCGCGGCCAGTGAGGGGTGCTGGGGGCTCACCGGGGTACGGGCGAGGGTCGGCGAGGCGGGCGAACGACGAAGTCGACGACGGCGAACCTCCTGGTACCGGTGGCTTCTCCTGGGGCGGCTCCAATCGCTGGCTCCTTTCTTCTCCAGAGGCGGCGGGCTCCGGTGAAATTCCGGCGATGTGGTGCTCGCCTTGCTCTGAGGATGGTGTGGCACGGTCAGTGGGGAGAGGGGAGTGAGATGGTGTGAAGAAATCATGCGGGGGTGGCCTCTATTTATAGTCGAGCGAGGGGACCGTCGGGGCGCAAGGTGAGCTCGTCGGGGGCGACGTTACTGGCGGCTAATGGCATGGGCAAGGGTAGGGGACGGTGCTGTGTCTCCTGGCGATGCTCAACGACATGGTCGCGAGGCATGGGGCGGTGTGGTTTGGTCTGGAACGGCCGGTGCTCTGCGCGGCAGAGGCGGCGTCTTCGCCGGCGGGCGGTGGCTGTATGGCACGGGGCGGCAAACGGGGGTGTCTGGCGGTGTCCTGGGTCGGTGGTGATCGTGTGTGCACGCGGTGAGGGCGGCGTGCGGTCTGGGGACGCTGGTCGAGGGTGGCGCTCTGGCGCACGCTCGGCATGGTCTGGGCGTGTCTCGTGCGCGTGGTCCAGAGCTTGGCAACGCTCGCGGATGGGACAGGCAGTGGCGGTGGACGGTGGGCTGCCTCCCAGACATGCTGGCTAGGCTTGCTGCTGCTCCTAGCTTGCTGTCCACAATGGGGTGACATGGGGGTGCTCGGCTGTTCACCATTAATAACAATGGCAAGCTCACAGGGGTGCTAGTGTTGGGCTAATCTTTCTAGATAATCTACTGAGGTGTGTGTGAGCTAACTAGGGAACAAGTTAGGCAAGAATCACTGCACACTATAGTGTTTGATGTTTTGTTTGATTTGTGTCTGCAACCTGTTTGATGAAATGGCCGCATGAAACAAGTTTTGAATTTTGAAATGATTTTTGGTGGGTTTGCTAGATTGGTTCTGGTGAGTCTGCAGATGCTTGGGTTTTGAAAGTTGAGCTTGTTTGAGTGGGTTTTGGAAAAGTGGGATCTTCCCATATGAAGAAGATTCAATTTTGAATTGTCATTTAAACTATGCATTTGAAAGTTTCTGGATGATCACAAAGTGGGCCTTGATACCTTGTTATGAGTACATTTAAGGGGTGCAAAGATCCAGAAAAGTTTCTGTTAGATTTTGAAAGTTTGAGACAACCAAAGTAGGCATGGGAGTTAAATTGGTCAAAATGACCATTCACTTAATATATTTGTTTTGATTTACTTGTCTTTAGGAAAAGTGTGGGGAATGTTTTAGATGATGTTCATTTCACCTAAGAAACATTTTACAAGCAATAGATCACACAAACAAGGTGGTTTTTAAAGAAATTCAAAATCCATGCATACACATATACATGCATTCATGAGTTTATTTGGAAAAGTTTTTGTTAACCCTAATCTTGATGATTAGTGTTTGTTGATCTAAGTTTGGAAATTTTGGGATGTTACATCATACCATTTTCATCCCTACTAGCGTGACGCTCGGTTCCTCTCTACTATCTCCTTCTTTTCTGTCGACAGAGCGGGAGAAACGAGCCAGCGAATGGCATTTTGGACGAGAATACCGAGAGGTTTAGGGATAATCCGCTAGATACCGGATGTTCTTTAAGGTCCCGTTTTGAACCGAGGAAAATTGTAGGAAATTTATAGGACATAATTCTATGATACCATTTGGATCAAAGGAGTAGGAATTTTAGATTCCTTTAAAATTCCTACGAATACGCTTATTTCATAGAAATTTTGAAGGAAAACTACATGAGGTCTTACCTTATGTACGTCTTTTGTGTCTATACAACCTGCGTTTTTTTTGTGCGTGACATCTAAATGTCACTTTAAGTTTTTGATATTGATAACACCCCTTTACCCCTTCGCCTCCAAGGAGCCCGAGGAGGCGATTAGGATTCCCATGCCTTCCGTCGACGCCGCCAGTGATCTGCCCCGCTCGTGTGGCCTTCGGTCCATGGAGGCAGGGCTTTGTTTTCCTATCTTTAGGATAAAAGTTTGGTGGGACGACGCTCAGGTGGTGGTGGTGGCATCTTCTCCAATAAACTCTTCCCGGCTTCAGCCCCATCTCGACGGCAAAATCTAAAAGCTTGTGGGAGTGATGTGGTCCTCAAGGACTTCTTCTAGTTGTGAGGATCTTCGGACCATCAAGGAGTTTTATCGACAGTTCATCCTTCTTCTTCGTCTCCGGGACGAATGTGGGCTTCTAGGCCCGTTCAACGACTTCATGTTTGCAACCAACAACGGAAGGACAGCTCTACGAGGAGCGGGACACCGTCGACAAGGTCTGCAGGTTGAAGATGAAGGACATCTCATTGATTTTGATGTAATTTTTGTTTTTGTTGATGTTTTGTATTGTTCGCTTTTTTTAATGCCAAAGTTCTATTCACAAAAAAATGTTTTCGATATTGATTTCAATAAAAATTCATATTACATGACCTCTTAATTCCTTTTTTTTCTATTCCTATGTTTTGATATTGTGTGGTCGGGGCCCAAGTGAAAAAATCTGCTGGTGGAAAGCCAAACATACAATACAAAGAGGCTCTTAAAACCCTAAGCCTCCATCTCCTGTCCAAAAAAAACAAACAAAACAAATCCCAGCCCCCACCGCCGCTTCGCCCCCGAACTCCGCCGCCGCCGCGTGCGCCATGAGGCCTCTCGACGAGAAGGAGACCACGATGGTCTTCGAGAAGCTCTTCAAGTTCACCGGCCCCAACCTGAAGCACCTCCTGGAGCGGCCCTCGGCGGAGGGCCCTGACCCGGAGCCCGGCCGCTACTGCCTCCGCCTCCACAAGAACCGCGTCTTCTACGCCTCCGAGTCGCTCGTCCGCCGCGCCACCGCCGTCTCCCGCACGCGCCTCGCGGGGGTGGGCACGCCCATCGGCAAGTTCACCCACGGCGGCGCCTTCCACCTCACCGTCCACGCGCTCGACCTCCTTGCCGCCCACGCGCGCCGTCGCGTCTGGCTCAAGCCCGACACCGAGCGCTCTTTCCTCTTCGGCAACTCCGTGCCCAAGTCCGCCCTCGCGCGCATCACCGAGAACACCAAGTCCGGCGACGGCGTCGTCGTCATGTCCATGGCGGATGTGCCGCTCGGGTTCGGGGTCGTCGTCGTCATAATATTATTTTTTGAACATACTTCACAGTTCAGAGATGTTTCACGCGAGGTTAGTGAGCTTTTGTAGCTGTCGCTGTTTCAGTCTTTGTGCATTTGGAGATGGAACCCCTTGAAACACTGATAGTCCTGATTAGGGATGTAAGTGCTTGACATCCCTAGTTAAGCCTGTGCAAAAAGTGAAACCGGTCAAACCGTTCAAACCGTCCAAAAATTTCCTAGTGCAATCTCATTCACAAATCCAATCTAAACTTTGAAGCTAGTACAAAATTTTGAACTAGCCCAAACCATATTTGCACAGGCTTATCCCTAGTCCCAATCATTTGGTTATCGTGAATGGTAGAAAGTTAAGATGAGTCAGGAAAGGTGTGCTACTTGTACATAAGTTGTGCTTTTTCATGGTGAACTTAATATGCTTAGTGCCTTGGTGGTAGAATGTGTTGCAGGTTTCGTTTTCAACATTTGATCCACCATTT
Organism: Avena sativa; assembly: GCA_916181665.1. Lineage (NCBI taxonomy): Eukaryota > Viridiplantae > Streptophyta > Magnoliopsida > Poales > Poaceae > Avena > Avena sativa. Next base: position 52,701,325 of record OV702299.1, read on the forward strand.
CCCTCTAATTGTTGCATGTGGTGGGTGTTAGGTTGGTCTGGGCTGCTATATAACCACTTACGGATCATGAAATTCTGCTTCCTGGGTGTACACGTTGGTAGCCATTTGAGTTTACGTATGAAACATTTCTATGACAAACAATAGCAGCTTCACTTAATCATGGCACTTCCTTCCATTTCCCGAGCATGGCATTTGCACGATATATTTCTGAATGCGGGTGTGGTGTAGCTGCGATACTGGCAGTTGTGTTTCATATGTGCCTGTATTTGGTGTGCAGTTCGTCCGACATTCTGTATTACTCCGTATGATATTTTCCTAGTGCAAGGAAAGGCGGATGCAAAGAGACGATGCCTGATCCATCAACTGTCACAGAACAATAGTACTCCCTCCGTCCTAAAATAGATGTCTCAAGTTTGTCAAAATTTGAATGAATCTAGACACTATTTAGCATATAGATTCATTTAAAATTTAAAAAAGCTAAGACATCTATTCTTGGACTGAGGGAGTAGTATTCTTGTCAGATAGTTTCGGTGATAGTCACGCTGCAACTTATCAGTAAGTTACTAGTCTAGTGCCTAGTGCTAGTGCCTAGTGCACTATATAGTGTGAACCGTGAACTATGGTTATAAGTAAATTTGTCGTGTGAGGCCTCTAATAATTTTTTTTGTTCTTGACATCAATGATCATTGTTTGAGTGTTGTTGGAGAAGTCTGTCATCAATAAACTAACCTGCCCATGAATTTAGATTTCCCGAGCATCTGGTACGGCCAGTACCGTGGGAGGATACTATGATATCCTTACACCAATCATGCACACTTTGACTCCCTCCGTTCCTTTTTAGTCTGCGTTTTACTTTTTCACAGATTTTCCATTTTACTCAGCGTTCTGGAATACTTTGCCTCTCTTTGCCTCTCTTTTCCCTTTTTGCCCTTCTGCACCAACGTTCGTCACCCCCATTGCTATACTCCAACCCCTCTTGCACCAACGTCTCCACTCGTCTTTTTCCCTCTTCATTTTCCATTGACTGCATGGAAAACCAAAGCGATTCCCATCCATGGGGGAGAGAAGTGGTAGTACAAACTACAAAGCATGGGGGGAGAGAAGTGGTAGTACAAACTACAAAGCACGAATACTTTTCCTTAAAGGTCTCCCATGGGGCCTTCACTCCCCCACCCCCAAGCCCGCATTGCCGTGCATAGTTTACACTGGATTTTTGTTTCATTGGTCATTTGATTTATATGTTTCTTATATTACAGTATCATCTTATATTACAGTCGCATAGGTCATTTGATTTATATGGTCTTTATCTTATATATAAAATTTTATACTCATATTATTTTTCTTTGTTTTGGATTTCATCTTCGTATTTTTGTATCTTATAAATGTGATAATATAAAATTCGAATCGATGATCATAGAGGCTTGGACCAAAAAAAGGCCTTTGCCAGACATCCTTTTATCACTTAAAACTTAGTTTAAAATATATTGAAAGGGTCTTTTTATTATAGGCTAATAAAAATGACAAAATATGATAATATCTTTAGAGATCTGAAAATGTGATACTCGGATCTATAGTTTTATCATTTTTTTGTAGTTAAAAATACACATAATTTTCAATTGATAGTTTGCAAGTTTGTGGTATACATCACTGGCTACATCCTGATTTTTTTTAGATTCTTTTTGAACTCAGAAATATTATTTATGATTTTTAAAAAAGGGATTTCCAATTAAAAAAGGATTCCTAATACACCTTGCTATTCTCTAGGCAATGAGGATCTTGATAGTCTCTAGGAAAATACCGTAATCATACTCGGAGCCTTTGTCTTTCATAGCATACACCATTGCTTCCTCCGGTTGGCTTGTGTCAAACCTTCGGCATTGCTATCAAACCAATTCTCACGCTGAAGCTTATCCCAACCTGCATAGGTATGCACTATGTATCGAGAACTATGTATCGAGAAGTGACCCTTTTTTTATAGTGACGGGCCTAGAAGGCTAGAAGTCGGGTTGATCTACATAACTCATTGGAATGTTTCTAATAATTTCAGTGTCCATAGAAATAAAAGTTGAGTTAATCTTCTCAACGTCCTAACAACCTGACATTGGTTCCATCAAATCACTCACCAACTTAGGTGGGTCTTCATAGATACAACAGTAATATGTGTGAGCATGAAATCCCTAGGGATCTAGTTATGTTCCCAAACTCTCGTAGATTTCCCATTGCCTACTCGTCTGATACGTACCTGCTTTCGAATTTCTTTACCCCCCATAATGGATCTCCAAATCTCTTAATAACGGCTATCTAACTGCCTGCAAAAATTCTATAATTGGAAAATATGTAGCCTTTAGAATTTGTGCACTCAACAATTCTAGATCTCCAATCATGTCGTGCTAGCATCTCCACATTGAACATCTCAATATCTCGGATCCCCAACCTCCAATGTATTTTGGCATTGTTATCGTGTCCCAAGACACCCATACCGTTTTTCTTTCACCATTCTTGCTTTCCCATCAATTTTTTCTGATTATATATTAATCTTCTTACATAAGCCTCTTAGAAATTTGAATACTGCCATCTAATATGTCAAGTTAGCCTTATCCACCCCCTTTATCAAAACCTCTTTACCCCCACGAGATAATATCTTTTCAATCCACCCTTGTACTCTTTTCCACACCCAATCTTCTAGGTACTTAAAAGCACCATTTGTAGCTCTATGTACCAACATCAATGGGAGTTCCAAATACTTCTCCGTCAAGGATGCATTTGGAACTTGAAGATTCTTTTGACCAACTCTCGTGTTGCATTAAGGAACCCCTTGCTAAAGAAAATTGATGATTTGGACAAATTTATGCGTTGACCTGATGCATTACAATAATGTTCAGTCAGGTTCTGTATAAGGGTTGCCCCCTCTTGGTTTTCCTTGAAGAACATCAACACATCGCCAGTAAATAAAAATGATTGACAATAGGTCATGTAGGTGCTACCTTAATTCCTTGCTCTTGCTCAAGCACTTCATGGTTATTCAACAAACATGACAAGTCTTCGACAACTAAGAGAAAAGGCACGACGCTACTGGATCACCCCGGCATATGCCCCTTGAAGGAGCAAACTCTCGTGTGTGGTGCCTATTAAACAAAACAGAAAACAAGACTGATCATGAAAACTCTCATCACTTCCTGCACAAAGTGAGGGTGAAGTCCAAGTTTCTGCATAATTCTCTCCAAGTATATCTATTCTACACAGTCATAAGCCTTCAATATATCATAATGACACTTCTTCTTCCTCTTCTTTTTGTGCATAAAGTACAAGCACTCATATGCCAAGATAATATTGTCAATGATTAATCTACTAGGAACAGATGTTGATTGTCTAGGAGAGATGATATCAGGTAAGATTTGCTTCAACCTATTTGGTTGTACCTTGGACACAATTTTATAGATTATGTTGCACAAACTAATTGGCTGGTACTGACCAAAAGGAGATGGATATGATCTTAGGAATTAGAACGATGAATGTCTTGTTTATATCTTTTGGGGTATCTACTCCATCGAGAGCATGCAACACTGCACTTGTAACTTCTTTACCAAAAATATCCCAGTGTTTCTAAAAAGAGAGTTGGGAAACCATCAGTGTATGTAGCATCCGTCTGTGTGCATCAATTTTTTGTAGTCCGTAAAAGTTCGAGAAAAGATTGCAGACATTTTTAATAAGTCCATGTAGCAAAATATGAAGAACATGTGCAACAAATTCCCCCCTTTTACAGTAAAACATTGAAAAAAGTGTCATTGTTCGCAACATTTTGGAAAGACACATGTAGCAAAACACAATAACATGTGTAGCAAAATCCAATAACATATGTAGCAAATCCCGATTTGGTTGTGCGAGAACTAAAGAATGTGTCGGGTTTGCAACGTGTAGCAAAAGAAGTTGTAGCATTTCCATCACATCCATGTAGAAAAAACCAACAGTGTATGCAAAAAATCTCAATTTGCTTCTAGCAACGTGAAAATGACATGTCCCCACTTGATACATTTTCAACACACTCATGTAGCAAAACTATATACACATGTAGCACTTTGAAACACTTTTGCAACATAAAAAATATCCTAGAATATCTGACATTTACGAGCGACCATGGAGACAATGTCGTGGCCAATTTTAGCTTGTTGTCCATGATGGAAATATGCCATAGAGGCAATAATAAATTGTATTATTCTATATTTCCTGTTTATGATTAAGTTTATTATTCCATGCTATAATTGTATTAGTTCCGGATAATGAGTATTTGGAGGAAAACCCAAATACATGTGTGGAATCATAAATACCATTTAGATATCTCTAGTCTCGCCTCCAAGACTAGTTCATGTATCATTGATAGTTCCGGTTTCCTGACTATGGGAAAAAACGACAAAGTGTTGTGAAGTTGCTGGTGATATATGAGATCGTAGTTGTTGGGAGAACAACGATGATGAATAGACCCAACATGATATACCGTGAAACACGTCGTCAATATTGTTATCAATAGTTTCTCATAAACAAAGATCGCTTGACCGCAAGACACATGTGAACTTGGGTATAATATGGACATGGCAAGATTCTTCAAACGTTGCTCTTAATAGAGTAATCATAAAGTTGATACTTGCTCTTACCGGATGGTACGCCAATTATTCACATGGGATGCTTGCGAGAATTGCTACTCCTGACGATGGCGAGATACACTCTGTGTTGGAGATATGCCCTAGAGGCAATAATAAAAGTAGTTATTATTATATCTTTATGTTTATGATAAATATTTACATTCATGTTATAATTGTATTAACCAGAAATATTAATACTTGTGTGATTTGTAAACTAGTTAGTAAAGCCTCTTTATAATACTAGCTTTCTGGTTGATAGATGATCATGGTTTCCTGATCATGAACATTGAGATGTTATTAACAAAAATATCATATCATTAGGATAATGGTGTGATGGACATACTCCTATAGATAAGCGTAGCATAAAGATCAAGTCATTTCAATAGTTCAATTGCTATAAGCTTTCAGATACATAGTAACCTAAATCCTTCGACCATGAGATCATGCTTATCACCATCACCAGATGGATGCTTTGATGATATCAAACACCACTTCATAACTGGGTGGTTATAAAGGTGGCATTGAGTGTTCGGAAAGTATGTGTTGAGGCACATGGATCAAGAGTGGGATTTCTCCATCCATATGACGGATAGATATATTCTGGGCCCTCTCGATGGAATGTCACCCAATTGGCTTGCAAGCATGTGACTGGATCACAAGGGATCACATATCACAGGAATGAGTAAAGAGTACTTATCGGTAACGAGGTTGAACTAGGTATATATAGATACCGACAATAAGACCTCGGATAAGTAAAATATTGCGAGACAAAGGGAAATTGGTATCATATGTAAATAGTTCATTCGATCGCAAAGTAATCGTAGAAATATGCGGGAGCCATGTGAATTTCTAGATTCCTCTATTGGTTATTGATCGGAGAAGAGTCTCGGTATGTCTGCATAACTCACGAACCGTAGGGAGACACACTTAATGATTCGATGTTGTTTAGTAGATATGGAATGTGAGTAAGAAGACCGAATGTTGTTCGAAGTCTCGGATGGGATCCAGGATATAACAAGGAGATCCGTAATGGTCCGAAGAATAAGATTCATATAAGGAAAGTCCAATTCCAGAGTTCGGGAATGGTTCCAGTGTTTTCACCGGAATGTTCTAGAAGGGTCTAGAAGGTTCACCGATCCGGAAGGGGAAGGGTACATGGATATGTCATGACAAAGTGGAATGGTTGCATCATGTCCTAGGTCACTTGGTTGGACACTTGGAAGAGAGAAATCAACCTATAAATTGAAAGTCAAAAAGCCAGTTTAAAAAAGTCAAACCGGGACAATATTTCCAAGTGGAGGGAGGGAAGGATTCCTACCTAGGGAAGGAATCCTCCCTCCCCTTGCCGCCGGCCACATGAAGTGGAGTTAGGGGAGGATTCCCTCCCTCTTGCCGCCCCTCCCTCTCATAAATATAGGGGAGGGGGCACCCACTTCCCCAACACTACAAAACCCTAGCTGGCCGATGCTCCCTCTCTAGCCGCCGCCTAGGCCTCCTTTCAAGTCGCCGACTAGGGAAAGGACCTTGCCCTAGCCGACGGCCACACCACCTCCTCGGCGCCCTCTAAACACTAGATCGTCGAGTGATACGTCGTAAACGTATCTAAATTTTTTGATGTTCCATGCTTGTTTAGTATCAACTTTGCTATGCTTTATTTACACTATGAGGTATTTTTATACACTTTCTGGGACTAACCTATTAACAAGATGCCACAGTGCCAGTTGCCTGTTTTCTGCTGTTTTTGGTTTCAGAAAATCTAGTAAGGAAATATTCTCCGAATTGGACAGGACAAAAGGCAAAGTCAATATTTCACTAAGGAGAACACAGAGACCCAAGGGGGGGTAGAGGGGAGCTACAGGGTGGCCGCACCCTCCCATGCGCAGGCCCACCCTGGCCGTGCCTGGGCAGGGTGTAGGCCCCCTGGATGGCCACCTACCTCGCCTCTTCGCCTATATAAACCCCTGGATGCCAAAACCCTAAGTACCCGATCAGATCTCCACGAAATAGTCCGTAGCCGCCGCCACCATCGTCCCTAGATCAGGTGGATCTGAAGCTCTTCCCGACACCCTTCCAGAGGGGAGAGATCATCCTAGGGGCCTTCTTCATCACCATGCTAGCCTCCAGTATGATGCGTGAGTATTTCCACCTTGGACTATGGGTCCATACAGTAGCTAGATGGTTGTTTCTCCTCCTTTGTGCTATCATGTTTAGATCTTGTGAGCTCTGTTCATGATCAAGATCATCTATTTGTAATCATGCATGTTGTGTTTGCGGGGATCTGATGGATATTGAGATTACTATGTCAGACTGATTAATGGTTTTGTCTTATTGATTCTATCATGTCTGTGTTGTTTGAGATCTTGGCCAAGTAGATGCTAGTGACTCCAAGAGGGAGTATTTATGCTCGATAGCGGATTCATGCCTCTATTGAATCTGGGGAAGTGACAGAAATCTCTAAGGTTGTAGATGTGCTATTGATACTAGGAATAAAACAACAATCTTTTGTTCATGGAACAATTGTACTGTTTACCTTAACACATTGCTTAAAGCAGTTATCTATTCCTTGCAACTTAATACTGGAGGGGTTTCGGATGATAACCTGAAGGTGGATTACTAGTCATAGATGCAGTTGGATGGCGGTCTATGTATATTGTTGTAATGCCCAATTAAATCTCATAGGATCATGAATGTCTAGTGTTGCATTGTTATGCCTTGCTCAGTCCTGTCAATTGCCCCGTTGTAATTTGTTTACCCAGCATGTTATGTTATTTATATTAAGGAGAACACCTCTAGTGAACTGTGGACCCCGGTCCAATATTTACCATTGATACATCATCCATCGTTACTGTTTACTTTATGCAAGCAACCATTACCTTCCACATCATACGTTTAATCCTTTGTTTTCAGCAAACCGGTGAGATTGACAACCTCACTGTACATTGGGGCAAATTCTTGAGTTTGTGTTGTGCAGGTTCCAAGTTGTTAGCAACACCTTGGAGTCGTTTCCTTCCTCCTACTGGTTTGATAACCTGGGTTTCATAACTGAGGGAAGACTTTCTGTTGTGCTCATCACACCTTCCTCTTGGGTTTCCCAACAAAGATCTACAATGATCTGATCCGCATTAAGACGTTTTCTGGCACCATTGTCGGGGAGTTAAGGACGGCTTCACAAGGGAAGTCCTTCACAACCTTTCTCTTTACTTTGTTTTTGTTTTGCTTAGTTTCTTTTGCTTTGTTTGGCTTGATTATTTTTATAAAAAATCCAAAAAAATTAGTTTCGTTTGGTTTGCTTTCTCTTATAAAAAACACACAAAAATTAGTTCCTACTTTAGTTGCTACCATGTCTAGTGTTGTTCCTATCACTGTGTCACCTATGGAAAGGATATTTACTTTCAAACAAGTAAGTGAAGAGAGTTTCAAAGAAGCTTGGTCTAGAATTTCTGATTCACATGGAAAAACTAGGCCTAAAATGACTCTAGGCTTGGTTCTTAGCAGTTTCTACCATGGTCTTGCTCTTTGTTATAGATATGCGTTGGATGCTGTAGCAGGAAATGATTTTTTCCAATGTAATGAGGATGAATCTTTGGATGCCATAAAGAAGTTGATTACAATTTATAATTTGCCTAGCAAGTCTGATTCTTCCTTTATAAACATCTATGATAGGTTAAACACTCTTGAGACTAGTACAACTAGTTTGAAAGATTGCTATAACATGCTTAGAGAGCACCATGATTATGTTCCATTAAATTTTGAGCCTTCAAAATGGTTTCCTACAATAAAAGTTGCAATAAACAATGAAACTTTTGATGCTCGTTGTGATATCATGTCTGAATTTTGTCTTATGCCTAGAGATATCTATGAGTCTTTGAATCTTTGGGGACTTTCTGAAGGAGGAGAAGAAATATCTCTTACCAATAATGCAACTATATTACCCATTGGAATATGTAACATCCCAAAAATATTAAACTTGGATCATCAAACTCTAATCATCAAAATTAGGGTTAACAAAAACTTTCCCAACTAAAAATATGAAAGCATTCATATGTGTGTGTATTCAAAATATGGATTCTTTTGAATTGCCATGATTCTGTGTTTCTTTGCTTGCAAAAGTATTCTTAGGTAAAATAAACATCATCTAAACAATCCCCAAACTTTTCCCAAAGACAAACAACTCAAAATAAACAAATGAAGTGAATGCTCACTTTGGCCAAATTAACTCCCATGCCTACTTTGGCTATCTCTAATTTTCAAAACTCAACAGAAACATGTATGGATCTTTGCACCCCTTGTTAGTACTCATAATAAGGTACCAAGGCCCACTTTGTGATCATCCAAAAACATTCAAATGCTAAGTTTAAATGACAGTTTAAAATTGAATCTATCTCATATGAGAAGATCCCACTATTTCAAAAACCACTCAAACAAGCTCAATTTTCAAAACCCAAGCACCCACAGAATCCTCAACACATGCCTAGCACACCCACCAAAAATCTTTTCAAAATTAAAAAATAAATTTCTTGCGGCCATTTCATCAAACACTTGGAGACAGAAAATCAAATTGGCCAAACTTCACTGTTTTGAGCAGTAATTTGGCTAAGCATTGTTCACCATTGATCACACTTGTCTCCCCTAGTGCCAACCAGTGCCTTGACCACCCCTAGCCCCTACCCATTGCATCATGCCATGCCAACCCGAAGGAACCCTTGCCAGCCGAACATGTCTAGCTAGCCAGAGCAAGCACCAAGCCTAAACACCATGTCTAGGACGCACACCACCGTCCACCCCCACCCCCTGTCCAGCACTTGAGCCCTGCCAGCCCCTGGACCACACGCCCAAGCCATGCCAAGATTCTATGAGAGCATGCCGAGAGCGCACCAGAGCGCCACCCTTGACACACGCCCACAGACCGCGCGCCGCCCTTGCCGCGTGCATGCGTGATCACCACCACCCCAGCAACCCCACAGACATGCCCGTTCGCTGCCATGCGGACCACGCGCGCTGTGCGCCATCAAAACCTCCATCGGACCTGCTCAGAGCGTTGAAGCGTTTCGACCGATCAGCACCGCCTCACGCCTCGCCACCATACCGTTGAGCTTCGCCAGGGAGCACAGCAACGCCCCAATCGTCGCCTATGCCAGTAGCCCTCTGTGCCGTCGACCACGACGAGCTCAGCACGCACCCATCGGTCCCCTCTCGCCATTATAAATATAGGCCTCCCTCGCTCGATTTCTTCATACCAGTTCGTTCCCCTCTCTCTCAGAAACATCCCACACCCTTCCCCGAAGCAAGGTGAGCACCAGGTGGCCGGAATTGCAGCAGAGTTCGCCGCTGCAGAGGAGGAGAGGCACCATCGATTGGAGACGCCCCAGGAGGAGCTGCCGGTGCCAGGAGAATCGTCGTCGTCGACTTCGTCGTTCGCCCCCATCACCGACCCTCACCTGAGCCCCGGTGAGCCTCCCATGACCCCCACTGATCCGCTAGGGTTCGAGCTCGCCGGTGACATGTTCATCGTCGATGACGACCCTCAGCCATCGATCACCCTTCTAATCCAATGACCCACACAGCCCCGTACCGCTTCGCGTGTTATGAGCCACTGACGGGTGGAACCCCCCTGTCAGCTGAGCCCCGCGATGCGGAGTGACACTAGGCCGGCCCATTAGCATCTCCCGCGCAGCCCAACCGTTTGAATTTAGATTTTTCTATTTTCATTCAAACTCAGTTCTGTACCTAGTTTCAAAAATCAACCCAGCTTGATTCAGTGAACCAAATTGCATGAAACCAATTTTGTTAGAAAGGTACTGAAATGCTTAATCCAAGCCCGTTGGATTCAAATCATTTGGATTTGTAGATCAACCTTGGTAAACATAACAAGTCAGAAGCTTTTCTGCATTCAAACATTTTTCAAATTTCAACCATAATATCTTTTGAGTTGATTCCAACTCTCAAAAATCACATTTGATCATACCTTTCAGAATATATAAAAACATATGGTTTTACTTACAGAAATAATGTTCAAGTAATAAAAGAAGGCCACATAGGCATTTCTAGTCACTTTATTTATTTAAAGTAAAAAGGTTAAACCTTATTAAATTGTGACACCACTTTAAATCACATTCCTATGTACTGAAATATGTGGTGATGACATGTGTCAACATGATCCCATGTTTGAGTTGGAGAATATTAAATCTTAAGTAGTTTTTCAATGAGTAGAAATTACTTTTCTAAAAATAAAATAAATAAGACAAAGGCTTTAACCTTGTAAGGTTAGTGATGATGCTAGATCATCTATAGTACCCTATTGTGTGATGATTGAAAATAGTTAAGTATTGTTTGGTGATTGTGTACCTCGTACTTATTTATAGACGCTAGTACCGACCAAGGATACGAGGAGGAAGGAGGATACTACGAAGAAGAAGCCAAGGAGAACTTCAACCACTGCTCTGCTCAAGGCAAGCTTATACTGATACTTATCCAAGCTAATACTTGAAACCTTGCAAGCTAACACTTGCAATTATGAAAGTTAGATAACCTATGCAATGCACTAAGCATGCTTGGTTGGACACATTTGATGATACCCCATCCTAGTTTTACTTGCAAGCTTTATACTTTATTTCTTTATCAAAGTTATCTCTTAGAGTTTACTTAAGTGACTTGTAGATTCTAGGAAGATAATTGAAGGTTGCATAAAGAGCATTAAATTTGTCCTAAGATAGATAATCTTGATGTCATCCTAAGGCATGGGATTGGACTTAGTTAAACTCCACTTGTTTATCACCCCTCATTAGTACTCACCCCACTTGTAGATGCTAGTGCTAAGCATAAAACTTGATCAACTTTAGATGGGAATACTTGGTGAAAATGGTTATGAAAACCTTAGAATGATGAGTCATTCTACTGAGATGTTTTGACATGTGTTTCCGAACACCAGATGTCTTTGGTGATGAAAATGTTGAGGCATGAGCCTTAGCCCTTTATAAAACTGATGGTTGTCTGGATGCGATACCATTCCAATTTTACCGTACAACCACAATACCCGAAAATTGGGTAGGGCTTGATTGGAAACTTATATACCTTAGTATGGGTTCCCTCGCAGCCATGGTCTGAGCTGAGGCTACCTTGTGAATATTGTACACCTGTGTAGTACCCAAGATGATAGATGGTCATGGTTGGGAGGCCAAACTCACAGGAGAGGTGCCTATACTAGGGCGTGTAATTGAAAGGTTAGGATTGATTATCCGCATACTGAGTATGGTGAATTCAGGATTTGTTCCTGACGGATGTATCGAATGTTGTGGTGAAAGTGTACAATCTCTGCAGAGTGTCAAACTATTCGAATAGCCGCGTCCGCGGTTATGGACATTTGGAGTGCCCATATTGTTCCCCCGTCAGATGTTTTCAAAATGACTTGTGAAATTAATTGAGACTTTGACTTGACCACAACAAAGTTGTGATATGAAATTCAAGTTCCCACTTAGGTGTTATAAAACTTCAACTAGATTTCTTTGCTTCTGAACTTAGTAGAGGTAAATCTGGCTTTTTGCAAAACAACCCTAGAGCTTAGTGTCCTACTATAAAACCCCCTTAACTTGTTAGTATTAGTTTGCGAGTACTTAAAGAGTACTCCCTGGCTATTCCCGTGGCCAGACTATGAAGAGGAGTACCAAGATGATGAACCGCAGGAAGGTTACGACAACTAGGATCATATCGCATCGTCAGCATTGCATGTGACCCCGAAGATGGAGCTTCGCCTATGCTACCTTTATTATTACGTATTTTCGCTGCTTGAATTGTATTAAGACTGGATCATGAGATCCTTATTTGTGTAAGACCTTATTTATGGTTTGTAATGGATGATGTACTGTGGTATCCAAATCTGTTATGTCTCGCAAAAATGGTAATTCTGGGATTGCGATGTATGGTATAACAGGCATCTGGGATTAAAAATCCGGGTGTTGACAGAATAGCTGAAGGAGTGTTTACAAAGATCTCTGGGAAAGTGGTGTCTAGTGATTATCTTGTTATTGAATGTGTAGGAAAAGGACAAATTACGCTTGGAAAATCCCTCCTGAAACACCTTAGAGCAATAATAGATGTGGGAAAAGGCATTTTGGATTTTGCTTCTCTAATAACCAATCATACATTCCCTAAAGATAAGAGGAAAGGTAAGAAAGGTAGGAGCAAGAAATTTGATGTTAATGCTTCTTCATTTGAAAATACTCGATTCTTGCTTCTTGTGCCTAACTTAAAGGCGTTAAAAAAGTACTTCTTGGAAGATAACCCAAATAGTTTTCTTGAGTCTTAGGAGTTATTACTTCTGTAATAACATCTCCTCAACCTTTTAATTTGATTTTTTGTGCCAAGAATAACCTCTAATGAGAGGGAAGTAAGATTTGGGGAAGTTGATGTCCCGAAATAGATTTTTTATGCTTCACTGTAAATATTCGTGAAAAATCTCTGTATGTCGGATTGAGCTGTAATTTTCTAAATAAATCCCCCAGGTTGTTAGATAACTTTCGTTAATTCAACACTTTTTGATTTGAGCAACAGAAGGTCTTTGAAAAAATCGTTTTTTACCTGCTGGTCTGTTTTGACAGATTTCTGCCATTATTTGCATTTGCCTCTTTATCGATTTATTTTGGGGTTCTCTTTGGGAAATTGAACTTTTTGAGGGAATTGCTACAGTAGCGTGTGTCTTTAATGAAAGTTTTGCAGTTTTAAAACTAAACCCCAAAGGTTTATTATCTTTTGAATGCACTAATGTTGCTAATGAAGATTGTGTGAAGTTTTGTATGAAGGAAAATTTTTAGGTGTAAGGGAAGAATGATGTAATAAGATGAAGAACGGAGAAAAGCTCAGGCTTGGGAATGCCACCCCGTGTCACCCCAAGAAATATTCAAGAGGTACAAGCGTCAAAGCTTGGGAATTGCCCAAGGCATCCCCTTCTTCATTAATAAAAATCCCAGGTCTTTCTAGACACTTCGTTTTTATTGTTCCATGCACTGTTGTGTTGTTCTTGGAGCATCTTAGTTTTTGTTTTCAGTTTTTGCTTAGTTTGCTTAAATAAAGTAGTTGGACCCCTGCTTTCTCTGTGTTGTTTCAAATAAGTTGATTGGTGTTGGAAAGGAGTTGAAAAGTTTCATGCTTATAGTGATACAAAAGGGAGCTTGCTTTGACTGTGACTTAGACTTTATCATGTCATGCTAGATGTTGTTTTGACCTTATGCTTAGTGATTATTGTTGTAGCATGACTTGTTCCAAACAATTGAGATTGCTTAATGTGCCTTGCAAGAATCATGCGTAGTTTTAGCATACAAAAAGCATAGTATTGTGGTACTCTCCTTTGATGCTTTGTTTGGGTTGACTTGGCACATGCTCACGCCATGTTATGACTATGAACCAGTCACCTTAGCCTCTATGATCATTTATTTTTTGACTTGTGGTGCGACTTTATGCTTTGATTGATTAATGTTTTGTCGATCTGCATGATTATGGCCATTATTGCTCTCTTAGTTGGTTGCTCCCAGTCTTTTGCTAGCCTCCACTTGTATTGAGTAAGCTCTACTCATACATAAAACTCCCAATAAACCAAGTTATTCCAAAGTGTCCACTATAAATTCCTATGCATGGTGTGTTACACCATTCCAAGTATATTCTTGTTTTTATCTATCTTCCAAATTAAACTTGTTATGTGAAAATTAGTGATTAAAGCTCTCACAAATTTGATGGCACACTTTATTTTTCTTGCCCCTAATAAACTTGAACCATTGTGTCATATATGTTGTATATGCTTGCACTTATAAGTTGGGAATTAGCAGAACCGTGTTGTCACGGGGAACGCTTTCAACACGTGTAAATATCTACCCAGTTGATATCACGCTCTTTTGTTTATGGATGTCGGCGATGTGAAATAAAAAGTGAGCTTGTAATTCCATGGAGTTATGTATGTGTGTTAGAGAAACGATTGGGCCGCTAGCCTAAGCCATGCCTAATCATGGTGGAAACTTGCAGCATCACCATATTGAGCAATCTATGAAGCATTCTTCTTATAAAAAAAGAGAGAGATAGAAAAGTGGAAAGAATAGAAAAAGCACCATTTTCCCATGGTAAGTAAGAAGATTGCTGAGATGCTCATTGTCTGTTGCCTTGTCATTTTGATATGGGATAGCTCCTGTATCAATGGGAAAGGGGTACCCCGTTGGCGGTTCTTTATGATACACATATACTTACTATGACAAGAACTTACCGGTGACTAAAGTTGAGTAGCATGTGGAATGGCCCTTGTAATCAAGGGACATGAGATTGCCAACTTATACTTTGTCAAGCATATACTCCATATTTTGTTCACTTTAACCTTAATCACTTCAAGATTCTTATGATAGGGGCAATGAGAGCTAAAAGCTAACAAGTACCATAATTTTTGGAAGCTCTTTATGAAACTTGAAATCCCTGCTTCACTTTGAAGGGCCTTTCTTCCACTTTTATATTGAGTCTCCAGCTTATATCCTTAGGCACCAGTTAAGAGAGCATAGTTGTCATTCTTAGTTCTATGTGCATTGTCCCATAACTTATTGATTGATTCATAATGTTGATATTGCTTGTTCTTGAACTATCTGTATCTAGTCACCCTTATGAACTTTGAAGGTGCCCTATGCATTTATGTTTTGCTACTCCATGAGGGACAAGCTGAATGCCACTATGCTATGTTTTATGTATGTGAAACAAACAAACGTATTTCAATGCATTGTTATTCATGAATCTTTGTTTGTATCATTTCATGTTGCAGCATAGTTATTATGTCTTATTGTTAGAACTTCATCTTTCATGCTCATGTTTAGAGTACTTTGATCCCAGCTTTAAATGCTTGAAAATGGTTTGATCTTGATTGTGATGGTGCATGTCACCTCAAAAATTATTCTTTTTATCACTTACCTACTCGAGGACGAGCAGGAGTTAAGATTGGGGATGTTTGATACGTCGTAAACGTATCTATATTTTTTTATGTTCCATGGTTGTTTAGTATCAACTTTGCTATGCTTTGTCTACACTTTGAGGTATTTTATACACTTTCTGGGACTAACCTATTAACAAGATGCCACAGTGCCAGTTGCCTGTTTTCTGCTATTTTTGGTTTCAGAAAATCTAGTAAGGAAATATTCTCGGAATTGGACGGGACAAAAGCCAAAGTCAATATTTCACCGAGAACACACGGACCGAATGGGGACCGGAGGGGAGCCACAGGGTGGTTGCACCCTGCACCCCACGCGCGGGACCACCCTGGGCCGCACCTGGGCAGGGTGTGGGCCGCCTGGCCGCCCTCCTACGTCGCCTCTTCTCCTATATAAATCCCCTGATGCCAAAATCCTAAGTACCCGATCAGTTCTCCACAAAATAGTCTATAGCCGCCGCCACCATCGTCCCTAGATCGAGGGGGGTCTGAAGCTCTTCCTGGCACCTTGCTGAAGGGGAGAGATCATCTCGGAGGCCTTCTTTATCACCATGCCAGCCTCCGATATGATGCGTGAGTAGTTCCACCTTGGACTATGGGTCCATACAGTAGCTTGATGGTTGTTTATCCTCCTTTGTGCTATCATGTTTAGATCTAGTGAGCTTTGTTCATGATCAAGGTCATCTATTTTTAATCATGCATGTTGTGTTTGCGGGGATCCGATGGATATGAGATTACTATGTCAGATTGATTATTGATTCTATCATGTATTATGATTATTGATTCTATCATGTCTGTGTTGTTTGAGATCTTGCATGCCCTCCGTTTATAGTAGCTAGCCAAGTAGATGCTAGTGACTCCAAGAGGGAGTATTTATGCTCGATAGTGGGTTCAAGCCTCTATTGAATCTGGGGAAGTGACAGAAATCTCTAAGGTTGTAGATGTGCTATTGCTACTAGGGAGAAAACAAAAATCTTTTGTTCATGGAACAATTGTATTGTTTACCTTACACACATTGCTTAAAGCAGTTATTCGTTGCTTGCAACTTAATACTGGAGGGGGTTCGAATGATAACCTTAAGGTAGATTACTAGTCATAGATGCAGTTGGATGGTGATCTATGTATATTGTTGTAATGCTCAATCAAATCTCATAGGATCATGAATGTCTTGTATTGCATTGTTATGCCTTGCTCAGTCCTGTCAATGCTCCGCTGTAATTTGTTTACCCAGCATGTTATCTTATTTATCTTTAGGAGAACACCTCTAGTGAACTGTGGACCTCGGTCCAATCTTTACCATTGATACATCATCTACTCTTACTGTTTACTTTCTGCAAGCAACCATTACCTTCCACACCAAACGTTTAATCCTTTGTTTTCAACAAATCGATGAGATTGACAACCTCACTGTACATTGGGGGAAAGTCTTGAGTTTGTATTGTGCAGGTTCCAAGTTGTTAGCAACACCTTGGAGTCGTTTCCTTCCTCCTACTGGTTCGATAACCTTGGTTTCATAACTGAGGGAAGACTTAATGATGTTCTCATCACACCTTCCTCTTGGGGTTTTGCAATGAAGCTCTACAGTGATCTAAGCCGCATCACCGAGGCCCTCTTCTACTCCACAATACTCACTCCAGCTTAGGTGAAGCCCTAGAAGATCTCCCCTCTAATCTCCGACACCATGCCGTTGTGCTGCCGGAATCACAAGGAGAGAGCTACAACTTCTGCTGCCTGCTGGAACAAGGGAGAGGAAGGTCTTCATCGAGTACCGAATGTGTGATCGACTAAGGGAGCACTGCCAGAACATGGCGCCGGAAGGATCGTCTACACGATCTTGAGATTGGCAAGTGAACGACTACATCACCCACGAGAATCTGCTCTCGTTAACCACTTTGGAATCTTCGAGGGTGAGTACTCTATCGACTCGTTGCTACAATCTAGTAGATAGATCTTGGCTTGTGTGTGTTCATGTGATAGAAATTTTTTGTTTTCCATGCTACGAACCCCTATAGTGGTAGCAGAGTTGTGTCTATATGTAGATCTATTGCACGAGTAGAACACTGTCACATCCCAAAATTTTCCAAATTTTGAAATGTGAAAAATAAATAAACAAAATAATTAATTGTTGAAATTTAGGGTGAAAAGAAACTTTTTGTTTAAACTTGGAAACATCAAAACCCATCTTGAACAAACTTTGAATAAAATTTGAATCCAACTAAACTAAAATCAAGTGAAATACATTCTTCATAAATACATCTTGAAATTTTGAGCAAAGCAAGCCTAAGCTCCACTTAGCCAAATGCATATAGATGATAGTTACCACTATACTACCAGTATCACTTGCCAATACAATTCAAATGTATTGACCCTTGTGGCTGTAACTTATTATGTTGCAGGTTTGTTTGATGTTAGTGAAGTGTGTTGATTAGGATTACAAGTCTACAACCAACATGATTGCCTATGGCACTTTGAAGATGAATGACTCCATGCTATATAGTTATTTCTGCTGCATTGTAATGAGTTAGCCAAATGATCTATGTAAGATGTAATGAATTATTTTATTCCTGGTTATAAAGTTGTATTATGACCTTTTTTTCTTGATATTACATCTTAACTGTGGATGCTAGCTATTGATCCAGGGACTAGCATTGTAAACACAGGGATCTCTACCTTATTAAAGGTTGGGACCTCTATAGATGGTATCAGAGCACTGTGTTGCCTGTAGGATTGTAACCCTAGGATTGGAAAAAACACCTTAGAAAACTAGGAGTTGTATTTGTTCCAAAACTTATTTACAAACAATCTTGTAAAATCTTTCCCCAACCCTTTTTGGTTTTTATTCTACATCTCTCCCTTTTCAAACTTGATGGACAAGACTTCACCATAAGCAAAGACTTCAACTTGAGCAAAGACTTCAACATCACCAATGTCTTCAACTTTAGTTTCATCAAGAACTTAAACTTAGACATCACTAAGGACTACAAGTGAGACAAGAACAATACTCAAGACTTGAAGACTAAGGAAACACAACTAAGAAGAAACCATCATCACCTTTGAAGTTTAGTGACCAAGACACAAGAATTTTTCCAAGCAAACCATGAGCTTGATCAAGAAGAAACAACCAAGAAGAATGAAATGATCTCAAGAAAACCATATAGTTGGACCACCATACTTTGTTTAAAATTAGTTTAAACCCACCAACTTAATGTGGTGTAGCAAAAAATATTTTTGTTGCCTAAAAATGTGCTTGAAACTTGTTGTTTGAGTGGAATGTTTGTTTGTGATTGCATGCACATTGCTTGTGTGAAATTGTTGTGTGTGATTAGAATTCTTCCCTAGAAATCTTTTGCCTATTCTAATTCCAATCTAACCCAAATAGATGACTTCTCCAAGAAACTCCAACATCAAGAATGGTGGCAACAACAACCAAGAGATGCTTTTAGCAACCCAAGCCCAGTTGAATCAAGTGACAACTCAGTTTTTAGCCAACAACAATGAGTTAGACCCAAACATGCAAAAGTTTTTGGAAACCCAATCCCAATTTTTGCAAAGGATGACCAATCAAATGATCAACATGATAAGCAACTCTTCCCAAGGATATTCTGACAGCAATGATGTCAAGGATGATATTATAGAAGGAACTCAAGCTTGCAATATTTGTGGAGACATGGATCACACTTCCAAAGAGCATGAAGATCAATGCCCTAATTGTGAAGAGAAACATCCAACTAATCAATGCCCCACATCTCAAGTGACTTGTTTCCTATGTGAAGGAAATAATCATGTCCCTATCCAATGCCCCATCTATCCTATAGTTCAACAAAGGAAACAAGGTGGAGTGCATCAAAAGTTTGGAAACCCCCATGAGGAAACAACTTATAGCAATAAGGATGAAGACAAAGGCAAATCTCAGATTGCACCTCCATACATTAAGAATCACCTTGATGGACAAAAGAGGAAACATAGGTATTATCCAAGGAAATCGATTAAGGAACCGAGGAGACTTTCCCACCTTTGAGGTGAGATATGAAGAGCGTGAACTAGAGGAACTCCTAGCATTGGAGAAACCCAAGAATAAGAAGAATAAGGAAATTATCCAAGTGTGGTCCTACAACTGCAAAGATCTAGGCCATTATATATCAACTTGTCCAGAGAAGATACATGAAGAACTCAACCTTGTCACATGTTATAAGTGTGGTGACCAAGGACATTATGCAAGCAATTGTCCAGAAAAGATGAAGTACAAGACAAGCAAGCCTATGAGGGATCTCAGCCTTGTCACATGTTTCAAGTGTGGAAACAAAGGACACTATGCAGATGTCTGTCCAGAAAAGTTTCATCAAGATCCCAAGTAAGCCAAGATGTAATCTAGTTGGAAATTTTAAGGGTGGTAGTACCCTAGTTGCCTTGTAGCCAACTTGTAACCTCTATCTTTCCCAAATCTCGGGACGAGATTTCTTTTAAGGGTGGTAGCCTGTCACATCCCAAAAATTTCCAAATTTTTGAAATGTGAAAAATAAATAAACAAAATAAATAATTGTTGAAATTTAGGGTGAAAAGAAACTTTTTGTTTAAACTTGGAAACATCAAAACCCATCTTGAACAAACTTTGAATAAAATTTGAATCCAACTAAACTCAAATCAAGTGAAATACATTCTTCATAAATGCATCTTGAAATTTAAACACTTGGAAAATAAACCAAAACTCTAAAACCCTAATGGAAGAAAATCATTTCCAAGATCTCTCTAAGACCATGGATTTGATCCATACAAAAATTTAGCAACAAGCATTTATAAATGATCAAGAATGACAAATAGAAATATTATAAAACCATAGAAATTGATTCTATTCAATTTGGAACCATGGATAAAAACTTATGAATTTAATAAATTGAAAGGAAATAATTTCCAAAGCTAATAAAACACCTATCTAAAATGCATACCAAATTGTGAGCAATTAATCCTAAATGGATATAAAAGGATAAACAAATACTAAATAAAATTTTACAAGTTGGTATCACCAATTTTGGCTCTTTAAATAAAAAGATATGGATTTTATAAGGCAAAAGAAGAAATAAATAAATAAATAATATTTAAAAGCCAAATTAAAACTTGGCCTAATCCATAAGCAAATGAAATAAAAGATAATCCAAATGCAAATAAAATAAAGGGATAAAGAATATTCAAATAAAGTAATATGTCATTAACCAAATTCTATTCTATTTGAATAAAGACAAAATCCCTAATAGAAATGAATGATTAAATTATGGGAAAATAATAATTGGAATTTGCCCAAGTGGAATAAAAGTTATTAACTTAAATGGAATCAAATAATTATTTGAAAAAAAAATTATATTGGATTAAAACCATATTTGATTTTATTTGAATAAAGACAATTGCTCAATTTAAATGAGTAATAAATCATATTAAAAATATTTCAAATAATTCAAAGTGAATTATTTGACACCCTATTAAATAAATAAAACCTACTAAAAAGGGTTTAGTGAAAATTAGAATTCAAATAAAGAGTTTAAAAATATAATTAAATCTTGTTTGAATAAAAACAATGGCCTATTTAAATAAATAATAAATCCCAAGAAAATACAAAGAAATATTTTGAATCTGGACTTTAAAATACTTTATTAAACAATACTAAAGTATACTAAAATTTTGGAAAAGGTTTGACAAAAACCTGAATTCAAATTAGGTTTAAATCATTTGAATCAAAACAAAACAGAAAAGAAAAAGGAAAAAGAAACAGAAGAAAAAAATGGAGAAGAAGCAGCCCAGCCCAGCTAAGCCCAGCAGACCCAGCAACCAGCCCACTCCCTCCTCTCCACGCGAAACGTTTTCCTACTCGCATTCGCACCCTCACAGACGCTGACGCCCAGACCCCACCATCGCCACCTCATCGTCGTCCCCGCGGAGACCACGCCCTGATTTCTCCTCTGGCCGATTCTCTGCCGATGAATAATTCGCATCAATGCCATGCTAAAACCTCGCCGTGACCACGCAAGTTAAAGCGCCCAGGTCTCCTCCCCATTTCCCCTCACTCTCCCCTTCCTCTCCGCCACCAGGCTGGGTTGATTTTGCCCGAGACCACCCTCTGCTCCGACGCACTTCGGCGACAATTCCGTCCGCTACTCGCCTCCCCTTGCCCCCTCGACCACACGAGCTTGCTCCCCACCCTCTTGCGCACACTTTAGTACCACCATCTCACCCGCGCATGCTCTGTAACCTCGGAAACCTCTATGCTAGAGCAGCGCCACCGTCTGTCTCCGCTCCGACGAACACTACCGGTATCATCTGACCTCCCTTCTCCTCCTCTTTCACACGCGCATACTCGCCACGACTCTGCGCATCTAACAATACCCTCCTTTTTCTCTGGCATGTACCGTAGCCTCGCCACCGTCTTCAACAGAGAGCACCCGACGCCGTCTCGATCTCCGGCGAGCAATCAGCATCGACCTCGTGCGCCCCTCGACAAACGGCGAGTACCTTGAGCATCACCGCCATCCTGCGAACCCGGTGAGCCCCTCCACACCTCTTCTAGCTTCCTGAATCGCCAGCAACTCCTCTGTCTGAGTGTGCCGCCGCCACTCGCCGCCGCCAGCGCCGCCCATCCATGGTCACTCGCACGTTAGCCGTTAGATCATGGTCGCGTGGCTAGGATAGGACGACTTAACGAACCGGTATGATTTGATCTGTGCTGCAGGATGTTAGTTAGATCTAACGGTCTGTATCACTCGATCCGAACGAAACGTTTTCACCCTATAGGAAACAGACACGTGTCCAGTGTTTTGTTTTAAAAACAGATTTGATTCTATTAGATATGTAACTTTGTAAAATTCATAACTTTTAATCTACACGTCCAAATTTTGCAAACTTTATATCAATGGAATCAGCAAAAATAATTCTATCCAACCATGTACTTTTTTTTAGTAATTTGCTTCTGTAAACTTAGTTGTTTTTGCAAAAACTTGTGTAGGCATATTTTGTGTATAAAATTCATTCTAAAATATTTTTAGGGTAAAATCTTTTGTAAATGGATTGTTTTGAACCTACTGACCATACAAAAAAACATGTATATTAAAAAGTGTATTTTGTGGAGCTAAAAAATAAATCTTTGAATAAAAGCATATCTAGCTAAATAAAAATGTTGAATATGTTTTAAAAATGCTTTTCGAGTAAAACCTTTGGAAAATGATTTGAATTAATCTCTCTGATCCTAAACACCAAGTTTGAGATTTAAAATTATATTTGGTGAACCCTATAAAATTATTACCTTGTTTAAAGGCATTTCCAACAAAATAAAATATGGCTTTGATTTAAAAATGGTTTATAAGTCAAACCCTTTACAAATGGTTTTAATATTAAACACTTGACCTTAAAACACTAACATTTGTGTTTAAAAATATATTTGGCAAACACTAGAAAATATTCCTTTTGATTTAAATCATTTCTAGCAAAACAAGAATGATTCAAATGGCCATTTTCACTAATTTAATATCAAATGGTTTTGCCACCTTTATAAATGACCAATAGGTGTTTTATAATGTTTATAACCTATTAGAAACCACTTTTGCAAATAAAACAATCTTTGGCATGCTTGCGTGCATTGCTTTGTTTTTATTATTCTATGTGATGAATTGCTTGAATGGTAGATTGAATTTTGTGCCTTGATTGAATTGTAGTGGAATTTGAAGAGTGTGACTATTGCAAGATCAAGGGTGAACTTATATTCTCTACCAAAAAGGCAAGTGGTTCTTCATACTTTTGTCCCGTTATTTTCACTATGCATTAGTGATATTTCTAAGTAAGACTTGCATGGAATTTTTACTAAGTATGCTATGCCATGGGAAATCCTAGTAGATGATGCCTTAGTAGAATTTCCTAAGTTAAGATTCCTACTACTATCATGCTTAGCCTAGCTAGTAGAAAACAAGGGTGGATTATATTCATGCTATGGAATATTTCTAAGTCAAGGACTTGTGTTTTGTTTAATAAAACAACTAAGTGAATGAATCACCTGGGTGGAATGGTATTGCTTGGATGAATTTTTGTTGAGTGGTTACACAAGGCCAGGGGACTGGTGAACCTTGTGTATCTCACTTGTGGAATGCCACCTAGGAACAAAGAGATTTGAGATGTCAAATGTTGAGAAGCTTCAAGTGCAGCCACTTGGAATTATGGGCTCTGCCTGGATCATATAGGTTGCAATAACTTAGCCAAATGGACAATTGGTGGTAGGGGATGATAGGTTTGGGAATGCGTCCATTCTGGTCTAAGGGAAGGCTTCTGAAAGGTCTTGTCTCGATTGGTGGTAGGGGATGATAGGTTTAGGATTACAAGTCTACAACCAACATGATTGCCTGTGGCACTTTGAAGATGAAGGACTCCATGCTATATAGTTATTTCTGCTGCATTGTAATGAGTTAGCCAAATGAGCTATGTAAGATGTAATGAATTATTTTATTCCTGGTTATAAAGTTGTATTGTGACCTTTGTTTCTTGATATTACATCTTAACTGTGGATTCTAGCTATTGATCCAGGGACTAGCATTGTACACACAGGGATTTCTACCTTATTAAAGGTTGGGACCTCTACAAACACAATGGTCATTGTGGGTGATGGTGCTTTTATTATCAATTGCTTCTTGTGTACTTTGCATCTTGCGGTATGGTGGGACGAAGCGGCCTGGGCTAACCTTACATGACATCGTTCATGAGACTTGCTCCACGCTCAACATGCAACTTGTATTGCATAAGGGGCTTTGCGGGTTTATGTCTCTCCCATCATAGTAAAGATTAAATTTACAACGGGCACTTGATAGTTCAAGCATCAACGTTGTGGTTCTTGTTCGTAATTTAGAATGGTACTTATTAAAAGCCCCAAACCACGTAAAATATGCAAATAAAATTAGAGGTGTCTAACTTTGTTTTGCAGGGTGTGTTGTGATGTGATATGGCCATGATTGTGATTATATATGATGTATGCAATGATCCTTATTGTAAGTCGACAACCGATAGGAGCCTTATGGTTGTCTTTTAATTTCATTAAGACCTGTGTGTCTATTATTCAAAGTAGTTGTAATAGTTGATGCTAGTGGACGACAACCATGGAGAGGTGCCATTGACCTTGACATCACGTCAGTGATGACGGAGATCATGTTCGTGCTTGAAGATGGAGATCGAAAGCACAAGAACAAAGGCCATATTATATCACATATTTTTGAATTGCATGTGATGTTAATCCTTTTATGCATCTTGTAATGCTTAGATCACAACGGTAGTATTATAAGATGATCCCTCTCACAAAATATCAAGTTATAAAGTGTTCATCCTTAGTAGGCACCGTTGCCAAGACTCGTTGTTTCGAAGCGCCACGTGATGATCGGGTGTGTTAGATTCTGCAAGTGTATACCACGGGAGCAAGCCAGATTTGCTCATGCGGAAACTAAGGTTTAATCTTGACGAGCCTATCATGTACATACATGGTCTCGGAACACGGATCACCAAAATGTAAAGCATGAGTCATATAGTAGATATGGTGAACATGTTGATTGTTCGCCTTTGAAACTACATTAAGTCTCGTGATGATCGGACTTTACGTAGTGGATTTGGTTCATGTGATCACTAAAATAATGTGAGGGATGTTGTTTTGAGTGGGAGTTCACCTAGATTAATTTAACTATTAATTAGAACTCAATTTGTCATAAACTTAGTCTAAACTATTGCAAATATGTTGTAGATCAATGGCGGCCCCTACCATCAATTTTAATGTGTTCCTAGAGAAAGAAAAGTTGAAAAACAATGAAAGTAACTTCGTGGATTGGTTCCACAATTTGAGGATTGTCCTCAATGCTGGTCGGTTGACCTATGTGCTGGATGCACCGCTAGGTGACCCACCTGCAGAAGATGATACCGATGATGAGAAAAACGTTTTCCGTACTTGGAAGAATCAGTACTCCACACTTCAGTGTGCTATCTTGTATGGTTTGGAATCAGAGCTTCAAAAGAGGTTTGAAAACTTTGACCCACATGATATTGTCCGTGAACTCAAAATGATATTTGAGGCTCACGCGACAGTTGAGAATTATGAAGCTTCTGAAAAGTTCTTTAACTGCAAGATGGAGGAGGGAAGCTCCGTCTGTGAGCATGTGCTTAAGATGTCTAGGCACACAAATAAGCTCCAGAGCTTGGGAATAATAATTCATAATGCTTTGGGGATTCACCGTGTCCTCCAATCACTACCACCAAGTTACAAGAACTTTGTGATGAACTACAACATGCAGCGCTTGGATAAGACGTTGCCAGAACTCTTCTCTATGTTGAAGTCTACGGAAGTGGAGATCAAGAAAGAGCACCAAGTGTTGATGGTCAATAAGACCACCAATTTCAAGAAGCAAGGCAAGTCTAAGAAAAAGGGAAACATCAAGAAGAGCGGTAAGAAAGCTACCGCGCCGGCGAAGAAGACCAAGGCTGGGCCTAAGCCTGGTACTAAGTGCTTTTACTGCAAGTGAGAAGGTCACTCGAAGCGGAATTTCCCCAAGTACTTGGCGGATCTGAAGAACGACAACATCAAGAAGAAAGGTATATCTAATATACATGTTATTGATATGTATCTTACTAGTAGTCATAGTAGTGTCTGTGTATTTGATACTGGTTCAGTTGCTCATATTTGTAACTCGAAACAGGTGTTGCAGAATAGACGGAAACTAGCGAAGAACAAGGTGACGATGCGCGTTGGAAATGGATCAAAGGTTGATGTGATCGTGGTCGGAACGCTACCTCTTCATCTACCATCAGGATTAGTTTTATACTTAAATAATTGTTATTTGGTGCCTGCATTGAGCATGAACATTATATCCAGATCATGTTTATTGTGAGACGGTTACTTGTTTAAGTCCGAGAATAATGGTTGTTCGATTTATATGAGTAATATGTTTTATGGACATGCACGTTTAAAAGATGGTCTATTCTTGTTGAATCTCAATTGTAGTAATACACATGTTAATAATATAGAAGCTAAACGTTTGAAATTGAGCGATAATTCTACATACATGTGGCACTGTCATCTTGGTCACATTGGAGTGAAGCGTATGAAGAAACTCCATTCCTATGGACTTCTTGAATCACTTGATTTCGAATCACTTGAAAGATGCGAAGCATGTCTGATGGAAAAAATGACTAAGACTCCATTTTCTGGTATGATGGAGCGAGCTATGGACTTATTTGAAATCATACATACCGATGTGTGTGGCCCGACGAGTGTAGCATCACGCGGTGGTTATCGTTATGTTCTTACTTTCACGGATGACTTGAGTAGATATGGGTATATCTATTTCATGAAACATAAGTCCAAAACTTTCGAGAAGTTTAAGGAATTTCAAAGTGAAGTAGAGAATCAACGTAACAAGAAGATTAAATTTCTATGATCTGATCGTGGAGGTGAATATCTAAGTTACGAGTTTGGCGAGCATTGGAATAAATGCGGAATATTTTCACAATTGACACCGCCAGGAACAACACAATGTAATGGTGTGTCTGAACGTCGTAATCAAACTCTCTTAGATATGGTTCGTTCTATGATGTCACTTATAGATTTACTGTTATCGTTTTGGGGTTATGCATTAGAAACAACCGCATTCACTTTAAATAGGGCACCATCTAAATCCGTTGAAACGATACCCTATGAATTATGGTTTGGGAAGAAACCTTAATTGTCGTTCCTTAAAGTTTGGGGTTGCGAAGCTTATGTAAAGAAGTTACAGCCCAACAAGCTTGAACCCAAAGCGGAAAAATGCGTCTTCATAGGATACCCGAAGGAAACTATTGGGTATACCTTCTATCATAGATCCGAAGGCAAAATCTTCATTGCCAAGAATGGATCCTTTCTAGAGAAGGAGTTTCTCTCAAAAGAAGTAACTAGAAGGAAAGTAGAAATCGACGAGGTTGTTGAACCTTCTCTTGGATTTGAGAGTAACGCAGCACCGGAAGAAGTTACTATGGCGCCTACACCAATAAGAGAGGAAGCTAATGATGTTGATCATGAATCTTCAGTTGAAGTTACTATGGAACCTCGCAGGTCGACGAGGACTTGTACCACTCCCGATTGGTATGATCCCATTATAAGTGTCATGTTGGTGGACAACACCGACGACCCTGTGATATATGATGAAGCGATGATGAGCCTAGATTCCAATAAATGGCAAGAAGCCATGAAATCCGAGATTGGATCCATGTATGAAAACCAAGTATGAACTTTAGTGGACTTACCGGATGGCCGAAAGGCTGTCAAGAACAAATGGATTTTCAAGAAGAAAACAGATGTTGATGGTAATGTAACCGTCTATAAAGCTCGACTTGTCGCAAAAGGGTTTCGACAAATTCAAGGAGTTGACTACGATGAGACTTTCTCACCGGTAGAGAAGCTAAAGTCTGTGAGGATTTTGTTAGCAATCGTTGCATATTATAATTATGAGATATGGCGGATAGATCTCAAAACAACATTCCTCAATGGAGACATTGATGAAGAGTTGTATATGGTACAACCCAAAGGTTTTGTCGATCCTAAAGATGCTAACAAGGTATGCAAACTTCAACGATCCATTGATGGATTGAAGCAAGCATCTCGAAGTTGGAATCAATGTTTTGATAAAGTAATCAAAAATTTTGGTTTTATACAAACTTATGGAGAAGCTTGTATTTACAAGAAAGTGAGTGGGAGCTCTATAGCATTCCTAGTACTATATGTGGACGACATATTATTGATTGGTAATGATGTAGAGCTTCTTAAAAGTGTCAAAGATTATTTGAATAATAGTTTTTCAATGAAGTATCTTGGTGAAGCTACTTACATATTAGGCATAAAGATTTATAGAGATAGATCAAGATGCCTAATATCGCTTTCACAAAGTACATATTTGGACAAAGTTCTAAAGAGGTTTTGAATGTAAGATAGCAAGAAAGGGTTCTTGCCCATGTTGCCCAATACGACTTTGAGTAAAACTCAAAGTTCCGCTATAGCAGAAGATAGAGATAGGATGAGTAAGACTCCCCATGCCTTAGCCATAGGATCTATCATGTATGCCATGCTATGTTACATGGATATACCTTACGGGTGCAAAACATTGGTATAACCGGTCTAGCCCAAGGAAGGCCCATGTGGAGACCTGCAGCCCAGGGAGATTTCGGGTGGCCTAGGCCCATGGCGAGTTCGACTCCTTGGAGGACAAGTCTAGATGTAGATAGAATTTCAAAGGGTCCAACCCTAATCTGTAACTGACTCGACCTATCCCCGAGACCTAGCCTATCTATATAAAGGCTAGGAGGACACAGCGAGAAGGATCTAAACACCTCATATGCACACCTTCATGCCAGATTACATCTGTGCACCCGTGTAACCTTCGGTTCCGCCGTAATCAAGAACAGACAAGCAGGAGTAGGGTTTTCCCTCCTGGGTCCTGAGCCTGGGTAAACCTCGTGTCCCCTTACTGCGTGTCTATTAACCATCTCGCGATCTTCATCATCCCCATCTTCTCCAAAACCCAAGTCCATAACAATGGGCATTAATGAGTCGAACCCTCGTCAATTGGCGTCATCTGTGGGAAACGGGGACGTTGATCATGCGGTCGTGACGGTCCCATCCGAAGCGATATACGATTCCTCAGCGACGGAGAGTAACCTCCTCTTCGGCGCCTTCGACTTCACCACCCACTCGCCAGCTACCCTCAAGGATTTCAAGTCCGTAGGGGATGGAATCGAGATGCTGTTCGGGAGCTTCTGCTTCCAGGTGGGGCAGACCGGCACCCTCCACCTCCCAGAGCGGGTGCCACTTCCATAAATCAGGCCCGATTCATGGGTCTCGCCCATCGACGCCCTACGTATGATGCTGACAGACGAATCAGATGACAGTGACAACTACAAATCCAATCTGTGCGATCCCCTTCGGATGAAGGAACCTATGGTTCCAGATCTGAGAGTTGCGGCAGCAGCGACCCACTCCATGAGTGCTACCTGTGCATCGTCATCCACGGTGGTGACATCAACGACGGAACCGATCCACCACTGGGTTAAACTCCCAACCCCCCTCCCAATCCCCCTCCAAACCCTTAGGTTGATAATGCGGGAAACAAGGTGAACCCGCCTAACAGCACGGCTCGAGCCACTAAGGGCGTCAATCGTGCCCACAACCAGATAAACCTCAACGAGGAAGGCTGGGAGATCGCACGCGAAGCCGTGCAGGGAAATCACATCCTACCCGTGGATGCCTCCCGTTAGATGGCCTATCACTGGCTCCTGATCGATCAGCACAATCGACAGGTCAAGCTACAGGACAAGCTCAAAAAACGCAAGCGGGCAGCCGAGTCAAGCATGCGGCGAGCCGTGCTCTCCGCTGGTGGATCCTCTTCACACGGGAACAACGCCAACAAATACCGCTCTTGCCTGGAGCGCATGGACCCTGCCGCATGGCGCGAGGTCACCAAGGTACTCGACACGTCCTTCATGACGATGGAATCACAAGGCAATATCATGCCGAAAACGCCGTAGGCTGCAATCATGGAAGCCACCACCTATCTCGCGTCTAACCCGCCACCAACGGGAGACCCGAAGAAAGCGATCCACAAGTCTGTGCTAGCAGGCCTCAGACTCATTGGAGCTGCGCTCCACGATGAAACTCCCATGGAGCCGAAGAAAAAGGCCGCGGTCAAGTTCACTCGAAGCCGCACGCCCTCATTCGAGGAGGAGGAGCATGATCTGCCTCGACGCCGTCGGAGCCCATGGCACCGCGGAAGCAAATACGATGCTCGTAGCGAGCTCACACAACGCAGGATCGACAAATCGCGCGCTAAGTGCGTGTGCTCAACTGAGTCCGAGGAAGAGGACGACAGAGAACTGTGTGGAGCCAGATGCTTTAGCAGATTCGTTCGGCAATCGCGAATGCCGAGGAACTTTAAACTAACTTCGGACAACGCGAAGTTCGATGGCATGCAGGAGCCGAAAACCTGGCTCGACGATCATTAGTCGTCAGTCAAGCTCCATGGCGGGAACAATAACATCGCCCGACAGTGCCTTCAGCTGTAGCTGACAGGCGAAGCCAGGGCCTGGCTTAGCAATCTCCCCTTTGGCTCCATCCGAAGCTGGGAAGTGCTGGCATACAGCTTCATCCGCAACTTCAAGGTCACCAGCAAGAGACCAGCCTCAATCGAATAATTGCGAGCATGCACCCAACGGAACAGCGAGTTCACCCGCTCGTACATACATCGCTGGTCTACCATCAAGAACTCCACCACAAACATCTCTGAGGAGAGGGCAATCAACGCCTTCAAGGACGGTGTCAAACGCCGCGAATTCAAGGAGGATATCGAGCGCGTCAAGCCCAAAACCCTAGATCACCTCATGGACATTGCCAACTAATGGGCAGATGGTGAAGATTTCATCAACCGAACACATTCGGATGACGAAGATGACTTCGGCCCCAGGCGCGATCGCCGTAGCAAGAGAAGATCGTGTGTCTATGACGATCGCAAAGAAGTTGACATGGTCGCGGATGGCTACACCGATCGCCGTGACGATGTCAACCGCAATAGTGGATACCGCGGCAACAACTACTGTGACGGTGGACCGCCCGTCCAAACATGGCAACGTCGCAACCGTGACGACGAGCCTTCAGCATACGACAAGCTATCAGGTCCCTGCACCATCGACTTCTACATTGACAAGAAGTATGGTAATAAGAAAGCTAGCCACATGTTCAAGGACCATCGGGAGTTCTGATACGTTGGAAACGTATCTATAATTTTTTATGCTCCATGCTTGTTTAGTATCTACCTTGCTTTACCTGTCTACACTCTGAGGTGCTTTTTACATGTTTTATGGTACTAACCTATTAACAAGTTGCAACAGTGCCAGATGCTTGTTTTCTGCTGTTTTTGGTTAAGTTAGTAAAGAAATATTCTCGGAATTGACGGGACGAAGGACAAAGTCAATAACTTTCCGTGGGGAACAAGAAGTCCAGAGGAGAGACGAGGAGGCCGTCCAGGGGGGCTAGACCCACCCTAGGCTCGGGTGGGCCCTACCCCGCGCCTAGGTAGGGTTTGCCCGCCCTGGCGGCCGCCTCGGTCTCCCCCTTCGCCTATAAGAAGCCCCCAATACATAAACTCTCGGTACCCGATCAGAAATCCACGAAACCGTCTGTAGCCGCCGCCACCATCATCCCTAGATCGGGGGGTCTGAAGCTCTTACCGGCACCCTGTCAGAGGGGAGATCATCCTGGAGGCCTTCTCTCCGGTATGATTTGTGAGTAGTTCCACCTTGGACTATGGGTCCATGTAGTAGCTAGATGGTTGTATCTCCTCCTTTGTGCTTTCATGTATAGATCTTGTGAGATCCGTTCATGATCAAGATCTAATATATTTTTTATCATGCATGTTGTGTTTGCGGGGATCCGATGGATATTGAGATTATTATGTTGGTTTGATTAATGGTTCTATCTTTATGATTCTATCATGTCTGTGTTGTTTGTGATCTTGCATGCTCTCCGTTGCTAGTGGTTATCTTGGCCAAGTAGTTGCTAGTGACTCCAAGAGGGAGTATTTATGCTCGATAGTGGGTTCATGCCTCTAGTTTCCAAGGGAAGTGACAGAAATCTCTTCGGTTGTAGATATGTTGTTGCTACTAGGGAGAAAACAACGGTCTCTTGTGCATGGAACATGTGGACTGTTTACCTTACACACTTTGCTTAAAGCAGTTGTATGTTGCTTGCAAATTAATACTGGAGGGGGTTCGGATGATAACCTGAAGGTGGAATTCTAGTCATAGATGCAGTTGGATTACGGTCTATGTATATTGTTGTATTGCCCAATCAACTTCATAGGATCTTTTTGGCTAGTAATTGCATTGTTATGCCTTGCTCAGTTCCTGTCAATTGCCCCGCTGTAATTTGTTTACCCTTCATGCCATGTTGTTTATCTAAGGAGAGCACCTCTAGTGAACTATGGACACCGGTCCAATCTTTACCATTGATACATCTTCCAATGTTACTTATTTACTTGCTGCAAACCATTACCTTCCACACCATACGTTTAATCCTTTGTTACAGCAAACCGGTGAGCTTGACAACCTCACTGATTCGTTTGGGCAAAGTCGTGAGTTTGTGTTGTGCAGGTCTCCACATTGTTTGCAACACCTGTGTGACGTTTCCTTCCTCCTTCTGGTTCGATAACCTCGGTCTCAACTGAGGGAAGACTTGCTGCTTGCTGCTTCACACCTTGCTCTTGGGGTTTCCAACGAAGCGCTTACACGTCAAACACCAGGCGCCATCAAGCTTTCTTGTGCCGTTACTGGGGAATCTACTTCAACCTCTTCCACCTCGTCAAGAGCTATCAAGTTCCAGAAGCTCAGCAAGGGCTTCACCCAGATGCGACGCCAAGCGGTGAACCCAGGATTTGCACCGGCCCTAGGGTCCGTCGTCCATGGAGCTCCTACACCACCACCTGGAGGACCGTCGCAGCCGCCGGCTGCACCATCGTCGAATAACGGCGCAGATGGGTACCCGCCACCGATAGGGTCCATGATGATCCAGAAGGGGCGCCCAACCAACAGGGTGCAACAAAAGATCACTCGCCAAGTCAATCTGGCTGTGACCTCACCACCAGCCATACCTGAGTATCTCAGCGGCTCGGAGTCCTGCATCATGTTCGACCGTTCGGATCACCCGTGTCAGATACCTCGCCTAGGTCACTCTGCCCTGGTGCTCGAGGCCCAGATCGAAGGGTTCGAAATGAGCTGTGTCTTCATCGACGGTGGAAGTGGCATCAACCTGATGTTCGCCAGCACACTCGCAGCCATGCGAATCCCGCTCTGCAGCCTAGAGCCGTTGGACACGACATTCCACGGCATCGTCCCAGGTAAGGGCATATACCCCCTTGGCAAGATATGGCTCGACGTCATCTTCGGCAAGCCCAAAAACTTCAGGCGTGAACGGCTGGAGTTCAAAGTGGTGGACTGGCCATCACAGTACCATGCCATCCTCGGGTGCGTGGCATTCACAAGATTCCTGGTAGTACCGCACTACACGTACCTTCTACTGAAGATGCCAGGACCTAGGGGCGTCATGACTGTCCTATTAAGCTTCACAAGGTCAGACAGCTGCGACAGAGGCTTCAACAGAATCTCTCAGTCGTTCGGCATGCAGGAGGAGCTCACGAGGCTCAATGAGGTGACAGACAACGGGGTACCCTTAGTCACCAGGAAAAACGCACCTGATATGTCGTTCGATTCCACATTCAACACAAAGAAGGTGTAGGTCCACCAGACGGACGCCTCCAAGACGGCGTTGATCGCCAACGACCTGAGTCCCACATAGGAAAGCGCGCTCGTCAAATTCCTCCATGAGCGCTGGGAAATTTTCGCTTGGTGTCTTGCGGACATGCCAGGAGTTCCCAGGGAATTCGCCGAGCATGCACTCAATGTGTTTCCAGATGCAAAGCCAGTCAAGAAGTCAATGTGTCGACTATCAGAGCCAAGTGCCGAAGCCATTGGTTTCAAAGTCAACAGACTCCTCGATGCCAACTTCATCAGGGAGATCAAGGAAAGCGAGTCGCTGGCCAACCCCGTGCTGGTCCCCAAGAAGGACACAGACATCCTGCGGATGTGCATGGACTTCACATTGCTTAACAAGAATTGTCCCAAGGACCACTTTCCACTCCCACAAATCGATCAAATCATCGATTCCACTGCAGGATGCGAGAAGCTCTCCTTCCTTGACGCCTACTCAAGCTACAAATGATCAAGAAAAGACGGCGTTCATCACGCCGTTCGAGGTGTTCTGCTACAACACCATGCCCTTCGGGCTGAAGAACGCAGGCGCCACTTACCAGAGATGCATGCAGGCATGTCTGAAGGACCATATTGGTTGCAACGTCCAGGTCTATGTTGATAACATAGTGATCAAGACCAAGGAGGCCAGGACGCTCATCGACGATCTCCGCGAGACACTCGACAACCTCGATTGCTATAAGATCAAGCTAAACCCAGACAAGTGCGCTTTCAGTGTCCCGTCTGTCCAATTACTCGGGTACTTCATCTCCCAGCGTGGCATCGATGCAAACCCGAAGAAAATTAGGGCTATACTAGCCATGGAGAAGCCGAAGAACCTCAAGGGGGTCTAGCAGCTAGCTGGGCGAATCGCGGCGCTCAGCAAGTTCATCAGTCGCATGGGTGAGAATGCTCTCCCCTTTTATCAGCTGCTGCGCAAGGCTGACAAATTCAAGTGGACAATCAAAGCAGATGATGCATTCGAGGACCTCAAACGCCTGCTCTCCACATCACCCGTCCTGGTCACGCCGAAGCAGAGGGAGCCTTTGCTGCTATACATAGCAGCCACGCATCAGGTGGTCAGGACCGCACTCATGGTCGAACGACCCGAAGATGGCAAGACCCACGGGGTCCAGCGCCCAATTGACTATCTCAGCGAGGTACTGACCCCGATAAAGCAGATGTACCCTCATTACCAGAAGCTCGCCTACGGCATATTCATGAAGGTGCGTCGGCTGAGCCACTACTTCCAGGAGCATCAGATCATGGTCGTCAACGACGCTGTGCTGTCGAACATCCTAAACAACCCCGAAGCCATGGGGCGCGTAGCCCTGTGGGGCATCGAGTTGTATCCTCGAGACCTCATCTATGATCGATGCGCCGCCATCAAGTCTCAGGTCCTCCCTGACTTCCTTGTCCACTGGATGGAGCTCCTGGTGCCGGATACTCCGAACATGTCGCAATCCTGGACGATGTACTTTGAGGGCTCCAAGCGCGAGGCTGGAGCAGAGGCCGGCGTTATACTAACGTCCCCTCAAGGCGACAATATGAAGTACGTCCTTCGGATGAAATTCCGCGCCTCCAACAACAAGGCCGAATACGAGGCCCTCATCCACGGCATGAGGATGGCCAACATGTGCGGCGCAACACGCCTTGTCATCTATGGCGACTCGAACCTCATCGTCCAGCAAACGATGAATGACTGTGATGCCCATAGCGCCAACATGATAGCATACCGTGCACTCTACAACTCACTCAAAGGGGACTTTGACGGCTGCGAACTTCAACACGTTGGCAGAGAAAGCAACAAAGAGACCGACAAGCTTGCCAACATCGTCTCTACCTACGCTCGAGTACCACCAGGAGAGTTCCTCGAACAAATCTGCGTACCCTCCATCAAGCGAAAATTCCCAAAGGGCTCAGCCGAAGCCGCAGAACACTCAGGGGCTGCACCACCCGAAGGACAAGAAGGACCTGAGAAGCTCGATACAGAAGTTGAGCTGGTAAGCCTTATGCAGGTCATGGCGGTCAAAGAAACATGGACACAACCATACCTCCGCTACCTGATAAACAAGCAGCTGCCTGAGGACCCGACAAATGCCCGGCGCATATCTCGCTGATCAAAGGCCTTCACCATCATCAATGGTGAACTGTACAAGCGCAGCATTTTGGGTGTGCTTCAACGATGCGTCACCATCGGTGATGGCAAAAGCATCCTCCTAGACATCCATGAGGGTATCTGCGGCCATCACGTAGGCAGCCGTGATCTGGTTGCCAAAGCGCTAGGATATGGTTTCTACTGGCCAACCACAATGAACAATGCCAAGGAGATAGTGCAGCGCTACAACGCCTGCCAGAGGTACGCGGATAAGCCACATGCGCCAGGATCAGAGATGAGGCCTATCCCAGTGGCCTGGCCTTTCGCCCAGTGGGGCCTCGACATGATCAGCAACCAAAGTCCTCGCCAGGGGGCCACGTCTTCCTCCTGGTAGCAGTCGACAAATTCTCCAAGTGGGTCAAGGCCATGCCCGCTACCAACCAAAGCGGCAAAACTGCCGTCAAATTTTTCGAGTCTATTTTCTATAGGTTCGGAGTACCCCATAACATCATAACAGACAATGGCTTGAACTTCATCTCGAAGGAGTTTCGAGACTTCTGAGGGAACCTTAGAATCAACCTATCACACGCCTCCGTGGCGCATCCGCAGACCAATGGACAGGTCGAAAAGGCTAACGGCCTCATTGGCAACGGCATCAAGAAGCGCCTGCTACACCCACTCGAAAGGCTAGTGGCAGCCTGGGCGAACGAGCTACCCTCTGTTCTCTGGAGCCTACACACAACACCAAAGAGCTCAACCGGCTACACGCCCTTCTTCATGGTGCATGGAGCCAAAGCCATGCTACCTGCAGAGGTATGCTACAAGGCCCCACGGGTCATCGCTTACAGCGAAGCCGAATCATCGGCCGCACTCGAAGACGCCGTCGACACGCTGGATGAGGCACGCGACATTGCCGCAGCTCGCTCAGTGGTGTATTAGCAGAGCCTCCGCAACTACCACAGACGTCTTCTGCGCCCAAGGTCCTTCATCAAAGGGGGCCTAGTCCTGCGACTTAAGCAAGAAGGGCACAAGAAGCTCGAGTCACCCTGGGAAGGACCCTACATCGTCACTGAAGTCATCCCAGGTGGCGCCTACCGCCTCATGGACGTCGCATCAGAAGTCGAATACTCCAATCCCTGAAACGTCTCACGACTGCGACACTTCTACCCCTAGTTACCCCTTTTACTTTCAATAAGGTTATTCAACCAGGCTACTCAGCCGTACAATGTACCTCCTCGCTTACGATGAATAAAAGCTAAGTTCCTTGGCCCAAAAACTTTTTCCCTGATATCATTTATCGCTAAAACACGCTCGGGGGCTGCGCCTCACTATATGACTTCGTCGATTGACAAAAACGCATATAACCTGAGTAGCTAACCACGTCAGGCTAACGAAAAGCATATGCACACTCTATAATCATACAATACACTATGTGCCAATACATACAAACTTTACAAGGGCATTACAAGCCCACTCGAATAAATACATATTTTACATTGTCCCATTTTTGTTTACAGGACTTAATTGTGCTAGAGCAAAACGTTTTTCCGCTCCTCAAACACATCTACAATTTCTTCGGCATACTGCGCCATAGCCGAATAATGCGGACGCATATCCCATGCCATGCCATCTGGAGGTGGAGGTGTCCCAGCCGCTATCTCTGCAAGATTGATGTCATGGCAATGCAGTCGAACAAGCGACAATGTTGCCTTCACGCATGCTACCAGTTGATGGCGCACCAGCTCCTTTACATGACCTACATCTCGAAACTTCCCAAGCAAGCCCCAAAAGCTAGAAGGTGCGGAATCTAAAGGGAACATGGTGGCCCAAATCGCCGCGAGTGACGCCCTAGCTCGCTTCAACACCCGAAGAACTTGGTGAACGCGATCTTGCACCGTCGCAAGGACGATCGCTTGATCATGGTCCATCCAGAAGAAACCGCCGGCTTCTAGCTCTTGTTGCGTCAAGCAATTCATTCGAATTGCTATGCGTTCTTTCTCTTCCTTCGGGAGAAGATTCACAACTGCACACGAGCAGTGGATAAGCTAACATAAAAATTGGCACACTCGAGTAGGCGACAGTTCAAGAGGACTCACATTGGAGTTGCTCGCCCATATGCCGAAATTCTTCAAGCAGAAACTCTTCCCTGGCAATGGCTCGCTCGGCCTTGGACTTCCACACATCCACATGCCGCGGATGCTGAGGATGTCCTTCTCCAAGCTTCGGATGCGGTCACGCAAAAACGGCAACTGCGACGACTCGCTCAACGACGGGCGAGCACCAGGCACAAGAGAAGGCGTAACCGTCGGAACCGCACCCGAAGGACCCAAAGGGTGCACAGGCAAACATCAATATCACAAACATTTGACAACAACCAAAAGATGCATT
This sequence comes from Avena sativa, assembly GCA_916181665.1. NCBI lineage: Eukaryota > Viridiplantae > Streptophyta > Magnoliopsida > Poales > Poaceae > Avena > Avena sativa. The sequence goes on from OV702299.1 coordinate 52,739,714, forward strand.
CATATATACAAATAAGGCCACTACATGGCAGAGTGACACTTGTTCATCCAAAATACATTACATATGCAAAATAAAGAAGCTAAAACTAGGCAAGCTACAAAGCAGAAAGGGCCTAAGCGCCAGCACCTGGAGCAGCTTCGGATCCAGACTGCCTACTCTTGGCCGCTCGCTGCTGCTCCAACGAGTAGTCAGCTAGGAGATCTATCAGCTTAGGCCCAAAATGCTTGCAGCGGGAGGCGAAGGTGGCAAACGCTACCTCAGAGCCATCTGCCACTGTCGGCATCCTGGACGTGACATGTATCAGATCCAGCTGGGCTCTAGACGCCATCGCCATCGCCAGCCCCATAGCAGCACTGACCCCCTTCTGCGCGCGCTTGTACTTCGCAAGAGCACATCCGTCAGAGCCTATGCAAGGGAGTCGACGTCCTTGAGGGCAATGCCCTTGGGGTTTATATCCTTATAGAAGCGAGTGAGCGCCTTCTTGGCCTTGACAAGATAGAAAACAGCACAGGAACAACGATCTTTGATCGCCGTAGCAACATCTACCAATGGATCCCCGTGCTCCAGCGCGCTGTGATCGAACGCAACTCCAGAAGCATCTGGCAAGAAAAGCAACAAAAATCTTCGAGTGAGACAAATAAGACGCACCCAGAATATGGAACACCCAAAAGGAGACCATGGTGGCTTACCAAATATCGCCTTGGCAGAAGCCATGAACTTCTCCGCCATGGCCTTCTCTCGTGACGTCGTAGCAGCTGCAAGTTGCTGCTCACGATTTCCGGCCTCCTTCCGCTGATGCTCAAGAGCCTCCACAGTATCCGTCGCCTTCTTCTCCGCTTGGCCGAGGCTCTTTTCGAGAGCGTTCATCCTACGGAGGGCATCATTGTTCTTGTCTGTAGCATTGGGCAATAAAGGATGAACGCAAGGAAAAACCTTCAACACCCGAAGCAAAGTAAAAAGAAACCTACGCACCTCGGAACTGCTTGAGCTCACCTTCCAACAAAAGGTGCTTCTCGATTAGGCGGTTGGAATCGCGCACAAAAGGCTGCAAAGAGAACAACAATCTCGCTGAGTAAAAGGGCTCGGGGGCTGCCCTCACGCAAAGAAGAAAGAAACTTACGTGGTCTGATGTGGACTCCGAATGTTTTGTTATCATCTTCCGCATAACGAGTGAACAAGACTCCCGCCTTGCGGAGATCGAATCCTCATCATCAGAGTTGGCCGACATCTGGGGAGGCGAAGACACTGGCTTTGACTCCGCGACAATTTCTTCGGGGTCCTCATTGAGGGACTCCTCCAAATGATCACTACTAGCACTTACAAAGAGAGAAATCAACAGCAAGCTAATACTTAGCACATCAACAAAGTAACAAGACTTGACAAAAGCAACTTACGATGGTATGTCTGACAATTTGAAGACAGGAGCCTCCTTCTCCTTATTCTTCTTGGCCGGTGGCTGCGGGGCCATCGCCCGAATAGGCACAGCAGGAACGGGTGCAAAGGTCGCAACCTCATCCCCGCCGTGCTGATCGAGGAAGGAGGGACCCTTCATGTTGGTGGCGTCGCCCCATCCTAATTTTTGCTCTGGGACCTCTTCCTGGTCCGCCCTTCGCTCGGCTCGGGGGCTTCCAGGGAAGGAGACTGCGCCGAGGGGAGCTCGGATTCAGACTCCGCCTCCTCATTGTCCGGCGCATCCGTATACTTCTCAGGTAGAGGGGGAATCATCCCCGCTACCTTGAGACCCTGCAAATTGAAGACAAGAGGTGAAACAAGATAAGTAACGATAACAAAAAGCACTCGAAACAGTGTTACGCGCCACTACAATTTTCACCAGGGGGACTGATTTCTTGGCACTGAAGGGGGTGGTCAAGGACTTCCCCGGGAGGTCCTCATCGACCTTGTACTTCATCTGACGCCAAAGGGCCTTATCAAGGTCACCCGAGGACATCTCCTCAGGCAATACCCTTGTCGGGTCATTGGGGCTAGCATACAGGAACATCGGGTGCGCCCTCGCTTGGAGTGGCTCCACCCGACGCTTGAGGAAGGTGCAGATGATGTCAACAGCGTTGACCTCTTTGCCGACCATCAGTTGAAGAGCCTCCACCCGCTTGTAGAGCTTCTCCACCTCCTCGGATTCACCCTCCAAGATGCCATTCCCCCATGACCTCTTTCAGGTGATCTCTTGGGTGGAGTCGGAAGGGGCGAGCCTGTAATGCTAACCGTCCAGCTTGATGCCGTGGATGTAGAACCACTTCCGACGCCATTGTTGGATGGACTCGCTAAGATAAAAGAGAAGAACTGGATAGTAGAGCGGATAGAAATTCCGCAGCCATCCAGTGGATAGACACCACCGGTGCCAGATTGCCTCTTCACAGAGTAGAGTCTCCGAAAGATGCCAAAGTAAGGCTCGATTCCGAGCCAGCACTCGCAAAGAGTAATGAAACAAGCAATATGGAGGAGAGAATTGGGAGACAGATGGTGAAGCTGAATCCCATAGAAGAAAAGAAGCCCACGAAGAAATTCGTGGGTGGGCAAAGAAAGGCCGCAAATAACAAAGGCATAAAACATCACCCGAAACCCTTAGGGTGGGCGAGGGATTACCTCTTGGCTTGGGAGGACAGCATCACCCTTCTCCTTGGAGATCAGGCCAGCATCACGCAATTTCCACAAATCCGATTCGCACATCTCCGTGCGCCGCCACCCGCCTGAAAGGATACGGATGTCGCCTAGAGGGGGGTGAATAGGCGATTCAAACTTTTCCTAGAGTGGCTCAACAAAGGCGGAATAAAACTAGTGTTTACTTTGTAAAGCACAACCTAGAAACAACTAAGGTTTACCTATGTGCACCAACAACTTATGCTAAGTAATACAAGCAACAAAGTGATAGCAAGATATATAGTACTTCAAGCACGAAGGCTATCACAAAGTAAAGTGCATAAGTAAAGAGCTCGGGTATAGAGATAACCGAGGCACGCGGGGACACCGATATTTTACCGAGTTCCTCCCAACATGGAGTACGTCTCGTTTGGAGAGGGGGTGGTATCAAACCACCAACGCCACAAAATGCCTCCCTTATTCTCCGGTGAATCTCACCCCAATGGGATTGATCCATGCTTCCACTATCGGTGCACTTGTCGGTGACAACCGGAACCTCTCACAAGGTTGGGGCACTTCTCCACAACTTAATTGGAGGCTCCCAACAAATGCCACAAAAGGCCACAATGCCACCAAGGCCACAAACCGTCTAGGGTTCCAAGAACCCAAGAGGGACAAGCTCCAATGAGCAATTCAAACCAAATCCTCCAAAGAAAACTCAAACTGATGCACCAAATGCAAATGGCAAGAACACCACAAAGATGCTCAAATCCCTCGCTCTCAAGTTCCAACAAAGCTACCAAAGCTATTGGGGGAACAAGAGAGGAGGAATCAAAGAGAGACACAAAATCCCCCAAAATCTAGATCCCCAAAGATGCACTCACAAAGAGATGAATTGGTTAGGTAAAAACGTGGGGCTAGATATCCTCTCTCTTCCACTCAAATATGGGCAAGAATCATCAGAGGGAAAAGATTAGGCAAGCTTTAAGATCTAGAGCAAATGTGGACAAAGTTTAGCCTAATAGATAACAGAGGAGCTACTTAAACTGAAAAAGGTCAAGGCTTAAATAGATGGCCCAGAAAATATGGCCATTGGGATTATTTTTCGAACCGGTCCGGTACTACCGGATTTCCGCACTAGTCCCAGGCCGAGCAAAGAAATCAAGGCCAGAAATCAAGAAGGGCTAGCAAATGGGGCAGAGCATGCAGCAGCGATGCAGAGCAGCAGTAGCTACGCGCACGCAAGCTAGTGGGGCCAAGCAAGCTTGGCAGCAGCAGCAGCTCGCGCGAGCGCGCGCGCGGTCAACGCAGCTGCAAAGTAGAGCAACAGCAGCGTAGCAGCAAGCGCAGCAGCGAGGCCGGGCACGCGCGCGCGTGCAGCAGCAGCGCAGCGCAGCAGGCGGTGCGGCCAGCGCGGGAGGGGCGCGGCAGCTCGCGCGACAGCGATGCAGAGGCGGGGCCCAGCGAGGCGGCAGCGCATGGGGGGAAGGGCGCGCGACGCGAGGACGTGGGCTAGGAGCGAGCGCTGCAGCAGGTCAACGCAGCGAGCAGATCTGGAAAAAGGCTGAAAAACTGGGTCCGGCCGGTAGTACCGGCCCACCCGGGCGGTACTATCGGTCCGGTCCGGTAGAACCGGAAAAAGTATTGGGCCACACAGGAATAGGCTGCGCGCAGCCAGGCACGACCGGTACTGGACCCGGTAGTACCGATCGGCCCAGAAACACTGTTTTCTTTTTCCTTTTAGAATTAAAAACGGTAAATAATCAAACGGTCATAACTTTTAAACGGAAATATTGATTATCACCAAGTGAGAAAGTATCAAATAGAATAATGTGAGATATCTCACTTGGTGAGAAACCAAAAAGCCGCATAAATCAAAATCGCAACAAGATATATATGGGAGATCCGATTTTGATGAACAAGTGCTTGTTATGGAGATTACCACAAGCTCTATATACTCACATGGATAAGACCAAATAACAACCAAATACGATGATGCAAGTATGCAAAGGTTTGAGCTCTTTCCGAACGATGTGACCGAATTACTCATACGAGAGCCCCTCTTGATAGTACGGTTATCTATCCTAAACCCGGTCTCCTACACACAACAAGAGACCGGCAAAAGGGAAAACCTATCAAGAATATACCTTTTTCTTAAGCATTTCACTTGAGCTCGATGTAGACGATCTTGCCCTTCTCAAGATGGAACGCCTTTCTTAATTCCTCATCATCGACCTCGCATATTGAGCTTGCCCAACATATCTTCTTTGCATTTTATCGACCTTGAAGCCAACACATGCTCCAAGCGATGCTAATGGACAAATCCTACAAGTATAACTTAATACACACATTAGTTCATAAAGATTGTCATTAATTACCAAAACCACACATGGGGGCCCAACATGTTATTTCACCGCCGTTAGTGGTGCGGCTCGGAGCAATGGCCTTCTTCCCAGCGCCGGCGGTGCTTGAACCCGCTGTAGTGGATGAAGCTTTCTTGGGCTTGCCCATCATGGAGTGGCGAGTGCGGCGATGCGAACGGAGGAAAGCAGAGGGAAATACACGGAGGACGTCTAGTGCGTAATGAGAGCAAGAACTCAAGAAATGGTGGCAATGGAGAAGAAGCAGAGGCAAATGGCGAAGGGTAAAAATTCGTTGTTTTCCCCACGGTGTAAAAGGGGCGAAGACGATGCAGCAGAGCCGTCGATTGAGAAGCCCTAACGCGCGCCTCAGATCTCACCGTCCACGTGTCAGCACCAAACTGAACCGTCGTCAGCATGTCGTCCACTACGCGCGGAAACAAGCTCGAATGACTGAACTAAAGTCTTTGATCGAGCCTATGACTAGAACAGACACTCAGGGGCTACTCCCATAGGGAGCGCTGGTCACGCACCCTATGAACTATTCGACTGAGATCCTTCGGATCAAATACAAGAAAAATCTTTTGGCAACTTTGCCCAAATTAACGCTAAGTGACAAGCAGTCTCCTTGGTCACCCGAAACACCTCCGTAGTGATAAAACTTCAGATTTTGTGTTTGCGATGCAAAGATAAGTCCTACAGATATCATCTGATGGCCTGGTAACACACCAGATTGCACTCTGCCAGTAAATTCCCGTGTCAACAGGCACGATGAAATCCCGACGGACGTGTTGGGTACATTACTTGAAAAGCACTGGGATTCAACTCCTATAAGACTTCAATGGCCTGAGTAGAATTACACCAGCATTCGTTCCAGATTCAAGTCCGGAGACTCGAGTCTGATGAAGATCATGTTGTTTTGTCCTATGACAGTTAAATGGCCATGATCTGTCGGGTGAGCTAGGCACACACATCAACAATCCCTATGAATTAACATTTTTATTCCTAAAGACAGGTTGAAATACAAAGCACCCGAAAGATTATAGAGTCTCCAGTCGAATCTATGATTCGACTGAACACTCGGGGGCTACTGGCATGGATATACCCTACGGGTGCATAACATTGTTATACCCGGTCCAGCCAAAGGAAGGCCCATGTGGAGACCTGCAGCCCAGGGAGATTTCGGGTGGCCCATGCCCATGGAGAGTTCGATTCCTTGGAGGACAAGTCTAGATGTAGATAGAATTTCAAAGGGTCCAACCCTAATCTGTAACCGACTCGACCTATCCCCGAGACCTAGCCTATCTATATAAAGGCTAGGAGGGCATGGCGAGAAGGATCTAAACACCTCATACACAAACCTCCACGCCAGATTTCATCTGCGCACCCTTGTAACCTTCGGTTCCACTGTAATCAAGAACAAACAAGCATGAGTAGGGTTTTACCTCCGAGGTCCCGAACCTGGGTAAACCTCGTGTCCCCTTGATGCGTGTCTGTTAACCGTCTCGCGATCTCCAACATCCCCATCTTCTCCAAAAACCCAAGTCCATAACAATGGGCATTAACGAGTCGAACCCTCGTCACTATGTACTAGACCCAACATTGCATATGTTGTTAGTTTGACTAGCAGATATCAAAGTGATCCAGGAGTGCATCATTGGACAGCGGTCAAAAACATCCTTAAGTACTTGAGGAGAACTAAGGATATGGTTCTTTCTTATGGAGGTGATGCTAGTTGGAACGCCGATCCAGAAGATTCTAAATCTCAATCTGGATATGTATACTTTGAATGATGCAGCAGTGAGCTGGAGGAGTGCAAAGCAAAGCATTGTGGCGAGATCTTCAACTGAATCGGAATACATAGCTGCATCGGAGGCTTCACAAGAGGCGATATGGATGAAGGAGTTCATTATAAAGATCGGTGTGGTTCCTAGTGCACTGGACCCAATGCCTATCTATTGTGATAACATGGGCGCCATAGCCAATGTGCAGGAGACAAGGTCACACAAGAAGCTAAAGCATATCAAGCTACGTTTTCACGCTATTCAAGAGCATGTCCAAGATGGTGACATAAAGATTTGCAAAGTACACACAGATCTGAATGTGGCGGATCCGTTGACTAAACTTCTCCTGAGGGCAAAACATGACCAGCACCAAACCGCCATGGGTGTTCAGTATATTACCATGTAATCTAGATTAGTTGACTCTAGTGCAAGTGGGAGACTGTTGGAGATATGCCCTAGAGGCAATAATAAAAGTAGTTATTATTATATCTTTGTGTTTATGATAAATGTTTACATTCATGCTATAATTGTATTAACCGGAAACATTAATACTTGTGTGATTTGTAAACTAGTTAGAGTCCCTAGTAAAGCCTCTTTATAATACTAGCTTGTTGGTTGATAGATGATCATGGTTTCCTGATCATGAACATTGAGATGTTATTAACAACAAGATCATATCATTAGGATAATGGTGTGATGGACATACTCCTATAGATAAGTGTAGCATAAAAATCAAGTCATTTCAATAGTTCAATTTCTATAAGCTTTTAGATACATAGTAACCTAAATCCTTCGACCATGAGATCATGCTAATCACCATCACCGGATGGATGCTTTGATGACATCAAACACCACTTCGTAACTGGGTGGTTATAAATGTGGCATTGAGTGTTCAAAAAGTATGTGTTGAGGCACATGGATCAAGAGTGGGATTTGTCCATCCATATGACGGATAGATATACTATGGGACCTCTCGGTGGAATTTCATCCAATTGGCTTGCAAGCATGTGACTAGATCACAAGGGATCACATATCACAGGAACAAGTAAAGAGTACTTTCGGCAACGAGGTTGAACTAGGTATGCAGAGATACCGATGATCAGACTTCGGATAAGTAAAATATCACGAGACAAATGGAAATTGGTATCATATGTAAATGGTTCATTCGATCGCAAAGTAATGGTAGAAATATGTGTGAGACATATGAATTTCCAGATTCCTCTATTGGTTATTGATCGGAGAAGAGTATCGGTCATGTCTGCATAATTCACGAACCGTAGGGAGACACACTTAAGGATTCGATGTTTAGTAGATATGGAATGTGAGTAAGCTGACCGAACGTTGTTCAGAGTATCGGATGGGATCCAGGATATCACGAGGAGATTCGTAATGGTCCGGAGAATAAGATTCATATAAGGAAAGTCCAATTCCGAAGTTCGGGAATGGTTCTGGTGTTTTCGCCAGAATGTTCTAGAAGGGTCTAGAAGGTTCACTGATCCGGAAGGGGAAGGGTACATGGATGTGTCATGACAAAGTGGAATGGTTGCATCATGTCCTAGGTCACTTGGTTGGACACTTGGAAGAGAGAAATCAAACTCTAAATTGAAAGTCAAAAAGCTAGTTTGAAAAATTCAAACTAGGACAATATTTCCAAGTGGAGGGAGGGAAGGATTACTACCTAGGGAAGGAATCCTCCCTCCCCTTGCTGTCGGCCACATGAAGTGGAGTTGGGGGAGGATTCCCTCCCTCTTTCCGCCCCTCCCTCTCATAAATAGAGGGGAGGGGGCCCCCTTGCCCAACACCACAAAACCCTAGCTGGCCGCTACTCCCTCTGTAGTCGCCGCCTAGGCCTCATCTCAAGTCGCCGACTAGGGCAAGGCCCTTGCCCTAGCCGCCGGCCACACCACCTCCTCGGCGCCCTCTAAACATTAGATCACCAAGGCCCTCTTCTACTCCACAATACTCGCTCCAGCTTAGGAGAAGCCCTGCGGGATCTCCCCTCTAATCTCCGACACCACGCAGTCGTGCTGCCAGAATCGCGAGGAGATATCTACAACCTCTGTTGCTTGCTGGAACAAGGGAGAAGAAGGTCTTCATCAAGTACCGAACGTGTGACCGACTACGGGAGCACTTCCGGAATGTGGCGCCGGAAGGATCATCTACGCGATCTTGAGATTGGCAAGTGAACGACTACATCACCCACGAGAATCTGCTCTCGATAACCGCTTTGGAATCTTTGAGGGTGAGTACTCTATCGACTCATTTCTACAATCTAGTAGATAGATCTTGGCTTGTGTGTGTTCATGTGATAGAATTTTTTTGTTTTCCATGCTACGAACCCCTACACTCTGGGCCCACTCATGTACTATGATGTTTGTCATCGTCTGGCTAGACACGTGATCATGTTGCTGAACACATGAACATCGATAGTCTGGTATGCGTAAAGAGTACATGCCGGGTAACGAGAATAACCTAGTGTTTCATCTCGAGCACTTTAAAGTATCGATGGATCAATACGATACGTATCGGACATAATACAACGGTACACACGATAAAAATCTTTGTGTTATTTATGGCGGTTACTATGTGTATCAAGACACCAATAGTAATCATCGTTGTCGTGGAATGAGTTTCGTACATGTCCACAAATATCCTAACTCATACAGTTACACACTTAAGAGATCAATGGCATTTAGAATATGAGTATGTATGAAGATTTAGTAGAGAAGTAATTTTGAAGGTGTTTGGAGTGTCTCAGAATATACTAGAGTTGTTCAGAATATTGCTGAGAGTGTTTGAAATAAGCTTTGAGCATTAATGAGATGAGAGAAGGGTTCTGAGAGTGTCTTGGATGGTCTCAAAATGGTTCCGAGAGGTCCCAGATAATCCCGGAAGTGTCCAGAATGGTCCCGAGAGTGTCTGAAATGGTTCCGCACATATATGAAGGTTTTGGAAGGAGCAGAAGATTACGGAAGGTTATGGAAGGTTCCATAAGGTACCGGGAGTGACCCGGGTCATCTTAGAATGTCCGTAAGGTTCCATAATATGTGTAGCCACATTACGGTAACGGGCAAGGAAAAACATTCTAGTTAAATTCAGACTTGCAAAAGGAAGTTGTTTTTTGACTAAGTTTGAATTGACCTACACCTACCGGAACTCGATCGTCCAAACTTTAGGGCTGGGTCAGGAACGACCCAAGGGGCCTTTCCACCTATAAAAGGGAAATAAGGGGCAGCCCAAGAGGAACTCAAGTCGTGACCTTAGCCTCCCCAAGCTGTTGCACCTCCGCCGCCCCAAAACCCTAGTCGCTACCGCACGTTGTTAGGGGTGAACCTTGGGATGTCCCGATCTTTCACGAATCCCGTGTAAATATAGGGGGAAGCGAGTGGAAGGGGGAGGGGGATGAAATCCACGAACACACACGCGAAGAACTCGATGAACACACACACACACGAAAACACGATACAAGCCGGTAGCTCACGTCGGTGGCAACCGGTCCAACACAATCCCTAGGATCGGCGTTGGGCAAGACACTATCCCACGGCCAACAACGGGGGTGAGAGGCTTGATGAGATCTTGAGTACTTGGGGACGAGGCAGCGAGATCCCAAGGCCTTGTACAACTTGAACGCACGAGGCAAAATCCAAGAGGTTGTGGATAATTTGGTGTTCCTTGTCAAGGAGCATGAGACAAATAGTTGATAGATCCTCAAAGGGGTGTCTTCAACTACAATTATCCAAGTCTAGGGTTTACAATAGAGGGGTGGGGATATTTATAGGCCAGCCACTTAAATAGGGGTAGTTTAGGGATAAAACTGGAAGTTGGGGCGAAACTGGGGGTTACATGGGCCAAGCCCAAAAGGCCTTGACATGCCGGACGTCGAGCAGGCCGGAGACTCTGGTGTTGGGCCCGGAGACTCCGGTCTGGGCCGGATACTCCGGTCAATCTCTGGACCCCGTCTCCGGAGGGGCCTTCAGACTGTCCCCGGCTTGGTTCCTGGGGCCAGACCGGAGGTTGGTCCGGAGACTCCGGTGTACACCGGAGGTTGGTCCGGAGACTCCGGTGTACACCGGAGATTCTGGTGCGCAGTGCTCCAGCAACGTCTTCTCCTGGCCCTCCTTCCTTGGGGGCTTGGTGCAGCACGGTTGCTTCATAGCTAAGGATACATAACGTAGTTGCATGAAGTAGCAAGCCATCCAAAGGTACATCAAAATCACATGAGGAAAGGAGCGAGTTAACCTTAGCTTGTAGGAGCTTGGCTCGAGCGCGAGTCATTGGTCCACTTGGGGGACTAGATGGTGTAGATGGAGGTGCGTCCGTAGGACGGGCTGCATCAACTCCCCCCCTGGAAAAGAGTCGTCCTCGACTCTTCATGGTTTATATCTTGATTATCTCCATGGTATGGTGATAGGTCCTTGACGTTGAACGTATTGATCACGAGGTACTTGGAGGTTGGTATGTCGATGACGTATGCATTGTTGTTGATTCTTTTGAGGACCTTGAAGAGGCCATCTCCCCTTTGTTTGAGCTTGGAGTCGCGATCATTGGGAAAGCGGTCTTTGCTCAAGTGTATCCACACAAGATCGCCTTCTTCGAAGATTAGCTCCTTCTTGTTCTTGTTTAGCCTTGATGCTTGGCGAAGCACTTGTTGCTCGATCGTAGCTCTTGTGTCTTCATGGAGTTTCTTCATTGTTTGGGCATGCTTGTCAACATCCATATTGGTGCGGTCACGAAGAGGAAGGGGGAGGATATCGAGCGTGGTGAGAAGCTCGAATCCATAGACGATCATGAACGGGCTCCTCATGGTGGTGGAGTGTTTGGCGCGGTTGTAGGTGAACTCGGCGTGTGGGATACATTCCTCCCAATCTTTAAGGTTCTTCTTTATCAACACACGTAGAAGTGTGCCAAGGCTTCGATTGACGACCTCGGTTTGTCCATCGGTTTGAGGATGCGAGGCGGACAAGAATAGGAGCTTGATGCCGAGCTTGGACATGAGTGTCTTCCAAAATTAGCTCATGAATTTGACCTCGCGGTCGGAGACAATTGTTCTTGGTACACCGTGTAGCCAAATTATTTCGCTGAAAAACAAATTTGCTACATGTGAAGCATCATCGGTCTTATGGCACGGAATGAAGTGTGCCATTTTGGAAAAGCGATCCACTACCACAAATATAGAATCATGACCATGTTTAGATCTAGGAAATCCTAACACAAAGTCCATGCTAATGTCCGACCAAGGTGCATGAGGAATAGGCAATGGCATATAAAGACCAAAGGGGTTAGACTTAGACTTAGCTTGGACACAAGTAGTGCATCGTTGGACGTGGCGCTCCACGTCGCGCTTCATATTGGGCCAATAGTAGTGAGTGGAGAGCATGTCATATGTCTTGTCATGGCCAAAGTGACCCATAAGGCCTCCACCATGGGACTCTTGAAGAAGCAAAATTTGGAGAGACGACTTCGGAATGCAAAGCTTGTTTTGTTTGAAAAGAAAACCCTTATGCAAATAGAAATCATCAACCCCTTTGTCTATTGAACACTTTGCAAAAATTGATCCAAAGAATGGGTCAGACGCGTACAAAGATTTGATGTCATCAAGACCCAAGACATTTACTTCGAGTCGCGTTAGAAGGTTTGTGTTTTTGCGAGACAAGGCGTCCGCTACTACATTTTCTTTGCCCTTCTTGTACTTGACAATGTAAGGAAAATATTCCATGACCTCAACCCATTTGGCGTGCCTTTTACTCAAATTGGCTTGGCCCTTAAGATATTTCAACGACTCATGGTCAGAATGGATGATAAATTCTTTGGGCCAAAGGTAGTGTTGCCACACTTGTGACACGAACCAAGGCAAAAAGCTCTTTGTCATAAATTGGATAGTTAAGGCGTGCGCCATCAAGTTTCTCACTATGGTATGCAATAGGACGCCCATTTTGCATAAGGACGCCTCCAATGCCAATACCACTAGCGTCACATTCAATATCATAAGTTTTTGTGAAATCCGGTAACGCAAGAAGTGGTGTGTTGGTGAGTCTCTTTTTGAGCTCATCAAAAGACTTTTGTTGTGCTTTGCCCCAAACGAATGTGACATTTTTCTTGGTCAATTCGTTGAGAGGGCAAGCAATGGTAGAAAAGTCTTTCACAAAGCAACGGTCATCGGCCAACCCATGAAAACTACGAAGTTCACTAACATTGGTAGGGATGGGCCAATCTCGTATGTACTTAACTTTTGAGACATCAACTTCAATGCCATTAGAAGACACAACAAAACCAAGGAAAATCAGTTTGTCTTTCGCAAAGGTACACTTGGGGAGATTAGCATATAGCTTTTCATGACGAAGGATTTGAAGGACCTCCTTAACATGTGTAACATGCTCCGCTAGTGACTTGCTATAGACAAGAATATCATCAAAGTAAACAACGACACTCTTGCCAATGAGATATCTCAAATATGGTTCATAAGGCGCATGAAGGTATATGGGGCATTAGATAAGCCAAAAGGCATAACCAACCATTCATAGAGACCAAGCTTGGTCTTGAAGCTGGTTTTCCACTCATCACCCTCGGCCATGCGAATTTGATGGTAACCACTACGAAGATCAATTTTCGAAAATATAGTGGCTCCACATAACTCATCAAGCATGTCATCAAGGCGCGGTATAGGATGTCGATAACGCACGGTGATAGCATTGATTGGACGATAGTCCATGCATAACCGCCACGTATCATCCGTTTTTGGAACGAGAATCACGGGTACCGCGCTTGGGCTAGTGCTTACTTGTATCAAACCTTTGGAGACGAGTTGGTTGATTTGTCGTTCTATCTCTTTCGTATCTTCGAGGTTTGTGCGGTACACGACGCGGTTTTGAAGGGGTGCGCCGGGTATGAGGTCAATGCGGTGCTCGATTCCGCGAAGAGGTGGTAGTCCATGAGGAAGCTCTTTAGGGAATACATCTTGGAATTCCTGCAAAATAGTCATCAAAGAAGGAGGAACATTTGTCAAGTCATTAGTTTCTTGCGCTAGTCCCTTGCATATAAGTACATAGTGCAAGATGGATGGGTTGTTCCTCACTTCTCTCATCTCACTTTTGGTGGAAAGAAGAACACTCTTAGTTCTTCCACTCGAGTTTGGCTTGTGGCTCTCACTCACTATAGTGTGGTTCTCTCGCTCACCGCTCTTCGCACAAGGTGGTGTTGTGCTTTGCGCCCTCGCTAAAGCCTTTGCATTATTCGCAATTATTTGGCTAGGAGTCACTGGTTGCAAAACACAAGTCTTTTCAAGCCACTTGAAGGTATAAGTGTTTGTGTGACCATCATGCAAAGCACGCTTGTCATATTGCCACGGCCTTCCTAGCAACATATGGAAAACCGTCATGGGGACCACATCACATTCCACCGTGTCTTTGTATGGTCCAATTGAGAAAGTTACCGAGACGGTGTGCTTGATCTTGACGGACCCTTGGTCACTTAGCCATTGTATATGGTAGGGATGCTTGTGTGGATGGAGGGTGAGGTTGAGCTTCTCACACAGTTCCGTGCTTGCAAGATTGTGGCAACTCCCTCCATCGATGACAACTTTGATGGACTTCCCATTGATACCGGCACGAGTTTGGAAGATGTTTGATCTATGGTCTTCATTATCATTGACTTGCGTAGTTAAGACCCTTGTGACCACAAGCGATGGACTTGCGTCGTGCTCACACACAAGTAGTTCTTGGTCATCTTCCAAATGTTGCCTAGCCAATGCTTCCTTGACCCTTGCATGAAACTCATCTTCACTCAAATATTCTTCATCGCCATTGTCGTGGATGAACAAAACTTTCTTGTTTCCACATGCGGCCGACTTGTGTCCTTTGCCTCCACACTTTTAGCACTCACCATTTAATGGTTGATCATCCTTTGTGTATTTGCCACTTGGGGCAGTTTTCCTTGAGGAAGTGTTGGCTTGAAGGGAAGCTTGGTGGTACTTGATGAGCTTCCACTTGGTGTTGTTGATGTAGTTGCTGGCGCTTGCTTGAAGGTGAAGTACATCTTTGGCTTGTTGTACTTGATGTCCTCTTGCACTTAACGTTCGTCTTTTGTTGCTATGTGCACAAGCTCAACCATGTTGTTGTACTTTTGGAACTCGGTGATGCGCTTGATTTGGTGGTTCAAGCCATTGAGGAAACGTGCCATTGTTTGTTCATCACGCTCTTCAATGTTGGCACGGATCATGTTGAGCTCCATTTGCTTGAAGTACTATTCCACGGTCTTTGTCCCTTGACTAAGCGTTTGAAGCTTGTTAAAGAGGTCACGCGTGTAGTGCAAAGGAACAAAGCGAGATCTCATATGAGCCTTCATATCTTGCCAAGTTGTAATTGGAGGTTCTTCTTTTGCTTCACGAGCGAGTTGGACTTGTTCCCACCAAAGGTTGGCATAATCATCAAACTCGAGGTATGCCATGGCCATCATCTTCTCATTGCTATAGTTGTGCATGCGGGAGATCTTGTCAACCTTGAGTTCCCACGAAAGATATTCTTCGGTTTCATTGGAACTGATGAACTTGGGCATGGTGAATTTGAGCTTGCCGAAAGTTTCTTCTTCATTGCGGTTCTGGTATCGGAGGTTGGCATGATTTTGGCGGCCATCTTCATCATCCGATCTCTCATGTCTTGCTTGGTGATGGTTGCGTTGCCCTTGCGGTTGTTGAGGTGCCGCGTTTGGTGGTGGAACTTGATTTTGACAACGAGATTGGGGAGCTTGCTCGTGTTGTTGGCGCGGTTGAGGACGAGGAGGAGGTTGTTGGTCCTCACGAAGAGCTTGGGGAGCTTGATCTTGTTCTTGTCATGGTTGATGACGATGAGCATTGTCTTGCGCCATATGGCGAGGAGCACGACGAACCGCATGCGCAATGGGCTGCTCCCTTTCTTCTTGATGTGGAGGAGGCTCGTCATGATGATCATGTTGTCGACGTTGACGTTGATGTCGATGATGACGCCTTGGTGGGTCTTCGAGTGCTTCACGCCGACAACGATCTTGTTCGTCCACTTCGGATGCTTCACTTGTTGTTGAAGGGATATGTCATTGGCGATGGGCTTGGTGGTCTACGTGAGGTTGCTCTTGTTGAATCACGAGTGCCCTTGGTTGTGGACGGTTCACTTCACGTCTTGGAGGTCTTGCGGAGAGGTCACCATCATATCTTGACGTCACGGCATGTCGCGGAGATGGTACCGCTTGAGAAGAGCTCATGGAGTGAAGAACGGGTCCATCTTGGTGCCTTGAAGCGTGACGGCGAGGAGCGCTTGATTCACTTGAGGAGTGCCGTGACGAGCTTGAGTCGCGAGATCATGGCCTTGCTAGCCCATCAATGAGGCATTGAAGCTTCTCATCCGTTGCGGCGAGGGCGCGACCAAGAGCTTCATTTTGATGGCCGAGGTTGTGTTGCATGGCATGCATTTGGCCTCGGACTTCTTCGAAGCGGTTGTCGATGTTCTTGAACTCCACTCTAGTTTCGCTGAATTTTTCATCTTGGCGCTGCTCAAGGGCGTCACAATGGTAGTTGAATTCTCCTCGGACCTTCCAATGATCCCACCTTCTCATGTATTGTGTGTCTTCCTCTTGAGGCGGCGTTGGTTGGGACGACTCGTCGTTCCTGTCCACGATGCAAAGCCACAAGGATTGTATATGGAGGAGAAACATGGAGAGTTAGCCTTTTGCCTCACCTTGGAGATTGAATAAAACCAATTGCCACCCAAGAGAGCTAAGAACTTGCAAAGTGAAATCGCAAAGAAACTCACACACAAGGAAACTACACTCTCAAAACCTATTGGTGGAAGGTTAGGATTGTGTAAAACCAAAGTACCAACCAAAAAAAGGATAGTCAAAAGTGGATAAAATCCAACAAAACTCAAGTCAAAAGGATATGGTCAACTCGAAATGTGACGAGAACCTACGACTACACACACGCGTGGAGAAAAATGGGGTTAGCACGACTATGAAAGTGAGCATAAAAGGTCCTAACTAAGACTACGCTCGGTTGTCATGCCAACTCAAGGAGAGACCACAACTCGTTTGCCAAAAGAGGGTAAGCAACGGATTTGTGCACTTGCCTTGGCGCGCTTTTTCCTCTCTCTTTTGCTTACAAGCTTGATACTCTCTTTGTATTGGGAGACTATGTATCTTTCTATTTTTCTTTTTCTTCTTTTTTTTGATTCTTTTTCTCCCTTTCTATACTACTATGTTAACTTTTGTATTTGCCCTCACACTCTCACTTTCCAATGGCAAGTGCACAATGCTTAGACAAACACAAAATGAGTTGCTCTCATAGGATAGGTACACACAAAGGAAGATATGGTTACAAGGGTTGACACAAGTTATACCTTAGTTGTTGATGATGATCTTGTGTCGATGGAGCGGGGAGGAGTTTGGGGTCCGTGGTGTCGAAGAGCGCGGGCGATGTTGCGGAAGCTATCTGTTAGTTGGTGACACGCACACGGAACACAGACAACAAGCAGACAGATTAGCCAATGCAGAACAAGAGGAAAATTCAAAACTCTCCAGGGCCGGAGACTCCGGTCTGGGTCGGAGACTCCGGTGTAGGCCGGAGACTCCGGTGCACAGGGCCGGAGACTCCGGTGCAGGAAATCAGCTCGTGTTCTTGAGCGGAAATTCACGCCTAGAGTCCTCAAATCCGCGAAAATTTGGCCAAAATTGGGCTGGGAAACGCAGGAAAAAGCTGGACCAACACCTTAGACAAGATTTGGTCGGATCAAAACCACAAATAACGCTCCAAAACGATAGATCGATCCAAAGGCAAAATGGGGCTATTTTTTGGAAAAATTTCGAATTTATGGTGGATAGAAGAAAAATTGAGGGGAAATTCATGATCAACCTTGCTCTTGATACCAATATGTTAGGGGTGAACCCTTGGGATGGCCCGATCTTTCACGAATCTCCCGTGGAAATCGAGGGGGAAGCGAGTGGAAGGGGGAGGGGGATGAAATCCACGAACACACACGCGAAGAACTCGATGAACACACACACACGAAAACACGATACAAGCCGGTAGCTCACGCTGGTGGCAACCGGTCCAACACAATACCTACGATCGGCGTTGGGCAAGACACTCTCCCACGACCAACAACGGGGGTGAGAGGCTTGATGAGATCTTGACTACTTGGGGACGAGACACCGAGATCCCAAGGCCTTGTACAACTTGAAGGCACAAGGAAAAATCCAAGAGGTTGTGGATAATTTGGTGCTCCTTGTCAAGGAGCATGAGACAAATAGTTGATAGATCCTCAAAGGGGTGTCTTCAACTATAATTATCCAAGTCTAGGGTTTACAATAGAGGGGTGGGGCTATTTATAGGCCAGCCACTTAAACAGGGGTATTTTAGGGATAAAACTGGAAGTTGGGGCGAAAAGAAAAGCCATTGTGTTGTCCCCTGTGAAGAGCAAGAAGGGAAAAGAAAAGTTGCATGCTAGGTCATATCCTAGCTACATTGCAGTTGATATGGATGAGGAAGAGCATTGTGACAACAACATCTTGCAAACTCAGAATAGTGGCAATTTTCAGCCTCTGTGCACACAGATTGATGAAAATATGCAGAAATCAGTAGAGGAGGGAGAAGATGCAAAGGAAGAAGAATATGCAGAGGAAGAAGAAGGAGATGCAGATGAAGAAGGAGATGCAGATGAAGATGACAGTTGGATGCATACTTCCAAGTATGATCCAGTTCAGGCAGAGAAGTTGAGGAGGAAGGAAGTTGATTAAATTAAGAAAAGAATTGGTAAGAGGAAGAGAAGGGTAGATGAGGAGTTGTATGAGGATGAGTCAGATCCAGAAGATATTTTTGACTCTTATATTCCAGAGGAAGAAGACAGTTAATAGGCAGGTCCCAACAACCAGATCACACTCTCATGCAGAAGTGGTAGTTATGATAGATTGGGCTCCTTCTGATGATGAAGAGGAGTTTGGTTTCCTTGGAGAAGAGGATGGTGATGGGTTTGAGACTTTGCCATTTGTGTTGCCAAATGGGAGGAAGAGCAGAGCAAAGAAGCAGACAGAGAGGGTGCAGTGTGATGACACAAGGGAAAATCCAGAACAACAATTCACGTTAAAACTTTGTTTCAAGGATGTGTATCAGTTCAGGCAGGCACTGTGTAGACTTCATATTGTGCAGGTTAGGAATTTCCATTACCACAAAAATTGCCCAGATAGGATCATTGTGTGGTGCATACCAGAGAAAAAGGAGAAGTACAATTGCTAGTTCTTCATTTCTGCTTCAAAGATAAAGCATGAAACTACCTTCTGCATTAAGAAGATGCACTTGGAGCACAGCTGTCCTACTGAACCATCAAGCACCAGAGTTAACAGTAAGTGGCTGAGAAGTGCTTATGTTGACAATTTTAGATCAGACCCAGACACATGTATTAGATCTTTAGTTGACAAAGCTAGAAAGGACTTTGGTGTAGATGTGCCAAAAAGGATGGCATACAGGGCAAAGACAAAGGCAAGAGAGATTGTTATGGGAGATCACAAGAAGCAGTATTATAGAATAAGGGATTATCTGCAGACTGTTATTGACAAAAATCCAGGATCTAGATGCATTGTCACCACTGAGACTGGCCCAACAGAGGAAGAGAAGGAAGCTATCAAAAGAGGGCAGCGGGTTTTCATTAGTGACAAGCCAAGATTCCATGGGCTTTTCTTTTGTGTCAATGCTGCTAGGCTTGGATTTCTTGAGGGATGTAGGCCCTTCATAGGGTTGGATGGTTGTTTCATAAAGCTGACCACTAGAGCTCAAATCCTTGCAGAGATGGCAATAACAACATTTATCTAATAGCTTGGGCCCTTGTAGCAAAAGAAGATACTGAGAATTGGCAGTGGTTTCTAGAGCAGTTGAAGGAAGCACTTGGTGGAGAGGAAGGCTAGTTTGGACAGTACACCATCATGTCTAACAGGCATAAAGGGATGATAAAAGCTGTGACTATTGTCTTCCTAAACTCACCCAGAGATTCTATCTTAGACACATTTATGCCAACTTCCAGATAGCAGGATTCAGAGGAGAGGACATGAAGAAGTGCATGGATAGGGCAACATATTCTTACACCAAGCATGGATTTGACAAGGCAGTGGATGAAATGAAAAAACAGTATGAGCAAGCTTGGCAGTGGCTTTCAAAAATTCCAGTGCACACATGGGAAAGGTGGGCTTTTGACTCAAACTGCAAGACAAATTTGGTGAACAATAATCCCAGTGAAGTGTTCAATAGATATATCCTGGATGAAAGAAACAAACCAATAGTGACAATGCTGGTAGGGATCTATGACAAGCAAATGGTCAGGTTTGATGACAAGAGAGATGGTGGTAGAAAATCTAGGTGGGAAATCACACCACATTATGTTGAGAAGCTTGAAATGATGAAAAAATATGCTATACATTGCATCCCACAAAGAGCAGATGAAGGACTATGCAGGTAGCAAGTGGTGATCACACATATGAGTTAAATCTAGATAGTAGAACATGTTCTTGCAGAAAGTGGGATTTAACTGGGTTGCCATGCAATCATGCAATCTCAGCCATCTATAAAGCAGGAAAATATCCAGAAGATTATGTCTCAGATTTCTACAAGAAACCCTACTACCTCAAATCATATAGTCATGTGTTCTATCCAATGCCACAGCAGCATGGCTGGACAAGAACAGATACTGAAGACATAATGCCACTTGCTTTTAAAGATCACCAAAAGGGAAGGAGGCAGGAAAAGAGGAGAAAGGGAAATTTGAGGTCCCTAAACCCAAGGAATCATCTAGGATGGCCACTATCACATGTAGCAACTGCAAATTACAAGGACACAAGTACACAAGTTGTGCACAACAACTCATACCTAATCTTGCACTTAGGAAAAGCCAGCACAAGGTAACTAAATTATTGCACAAAGGATTTATGCATTGTATTTATATTTTAGTTAATAACTCTATTATTTGTAGTCAAACAGGACCATTCCTGCTGGGTCAGGCCCTAGAGTTGATGGAGAAGGCTCAACTTCCAGGGCACCATCCTCATCTTCTATGCCATAACAAGCTCACAGGCCACCAAGATCCTCTTTTGTTCCTCCAAGATCAACTACTGATGCACAAGCTCCTACTGGTTCGTCTCCAAGGCAAGGGAGATGATTCATGTCCTACTTCACAGCTGGGGCAAATGCATCTGCTGGTAGGGACTCAAGTAGTGGTCCTTTAGATGGTTGAATTGCTTAGAGCAAAGTTTATGTTATTTTCTTGGAGCAAAGTTTCTGATGTAAAACTGTTATTTTGCTGTGGCAAATTTGTGTATGTGATGTTACTTGTTGAACACCTTATTTAGCTTCCTAAGTCAGTCTTGTTGAACCAGTATTTAGCTACATATGTCAGTCTTGTTGAACCATTATTAAGCTACCTATGTCAATATTGTTCCACCAGTTCATTCAAATGCTTTTGCTGTCATTTATTTTCTTAGATGATGTGTGTAATTTCAGCATAATTCTCGCAGGTGATCCAGGCCAAATCACATATAAATTTCAGACCAAAACACATCATTCAGACAATAGTTATTCACATATAAATTCTGGCAGCTCACAGATACTTAAGAATTAAAACCAAAGCTCATCTCATAGTTCAACAAACAAAGCATCATTCAGATAATAATTGTACTTATTACAACTCACAAACACTTAAGAATTCAGCTACACAGAGCACCCATCACAATTCAACAACACATCGTAATTGAACATTACTTAATGAAGATAAAATTACACATCACAAAGATCTTTTATCTTCTTGAACCTGCTCTTGTAAGCTTCTTTCTGCTTCAACAAGTCAAAAATGATGGACTCCAACTCCCTCTTATCTTCTTTGTACTTGTCCCTGTCATTCTCTGCTTTTTTCAGCAAGGATTTGTGCATCTTACAGGTTGTTTCAACAGTGATCCTTTTCTCCTCTAATGCAGCCCTAGAATCCATCAATCCTTGTTCAGCTATAGTCTTGTGGGCTAAAGTCACCTGCTTTTCTTCCACTTGTTTAGCTAGCTCATCTTGTGAATTCCTCAGATCAATGTGGAGCTTGTTTATTTTGTCTTGATACTCAAACTTCTGCTCCATGAAATTCAGGGCTTCAGTGGTCTTGGCTTGCTTAACTTCTCCATACATATCCCATAGCTTGCATACTGCTTTCATCATAGCATCAGTAGGAACTGGATCAACCCATTGCAGAAAGTCACACTTCAATTCCTCCTAAAATTCAGTGATATTTCAGTTAAAAGAAGAACTAGCTATGAATATGAATCAAATGGCACAAACATTTGATCACACACCTGCCCTTCACAGCTTAGAAACCTCCTACCAGTGTTGTAGCCCTCAAATCCAACAAATTTAGCTGCCACAAAGCCACATTTACAGAGAATGGGATCAGCCCCATCGTCGGCTAAACCGCATCAATCTGAATCATATATGACATTCATGCTCTAACAAGTGCAAATGGAATAAAAAATCAGACTGGGTTTGACCTAAATAACAATTTCATCACAAACCCTAGAAATCAACAATATGAGCCCGAAAATCCCCAAATCCAGTGGCAAGAACTTACACTCTCGCCGTCAGAGCTCAGATCAAGAGGCAATTCTTCTCCATCGGACCACGGCACCATGGCGGGAAGGGTGGTGCGTCCTGCTTCTTCATCGGCGTCAGGGCGGTGACAGCGCGACAATGGCGGGCGCGGGCAGAACATAGCGAGGGGGAATGAGGTTCAGATGCGGCGGCGCAGCAGTTAAAACCGTGCCCTAACGCGGGCGTTAACGGCCGTCTGGTCTGTCCTAACGCCACCCCGCCACGTGTGCACTGACAATGGGACCCACCTGCCAGAAACATGGTTAGAGGGCTAATCACGAGGAATCAGTGCCCCGCGTCATAGCCCGTCCTCTAAAATGGTCTTTATGTGTCAAAAAACCGTAACGTGGTGGTTTCGTGTCTCCTCGTCCTTAAATGTGGTGGTTTTTTTGTCATTTTCTTAGTTTGGAGGCACAGACGCACAGTAGAAGGATCTAGAGTGACGACAAGAGCTCTATCTCGGGACGGCGCATGAAGCTCTGACCCGTGCGGTAGAGAGGTGGGGCATCACAATTTCGTGACTCGCTCATAGTTTAGAAACCGGACTCGTTGCGACCAAACGAACTGCTGAGTAAGGCTGGTCATAGTGGGGGTAACTTCACTAGTAACTAAGAGTCCAACTAAGCACCTTTTCTTATGTGGCAATGAGTTAACGAGGAAAGAGATAGATAGAGTAACTAGCTATGTTATTATAACATCACACATATCAAGACAAAATAAGTCTACAACCTAATTAATATGACATTACATGTTACCACTACGAAGATAATAACTTAAACTAATAACATATATATGTTACTAGTCTAAATTACACCAGTCTAAAGAGTTTTGTTTTTGAGCAACAGAAGAGTAAAGAGTTGTCCTCAAACATGCTGGGATATTTGAACTAAGAAATGTCACTGTTTGGGTCGTTCCATTCCATATCGTCCCGGCCCAGACACAAGTACACAACGGATCAGCAGCTTAGGACGTCTTGGGCTTCCGTCCGAGCCCCAGAACCTTCCCTCCTATCGCCCGCAGCTCCCAAACCCCAGGTCCCCTCAGCCGCCTCGACGCCGTCGCCGTCCCCGTCGCCGCCTTGCCGGTCGCTCCTCCCACCGCGCGCCGGTCTCCGGCCGTCTGCGCGTGACCCGCGCTCGGCGGATGGCTGCTGTGCAACCCTTTCTCGTCTGAGCGTCGCCCGACGTCTCCTTGCCGCGTGGCGTCTGCAGCCGTCAGGGGCCGCCGGGGAGTAACATCTCCCTGTTTGTCCTGAAGCTGGCGCGTTCCCTGCTGCTTCGTTTCTCCATGAACAACCACCTCCGCGCCGCATTGAGGGAAGCTCGCCTCCGGTGGGCTTCCAATGTTCCCAACAATCCACACCGGGGACTCCCGCCGTGGTGTGCTGCCAATTCGCATGTTCCAAGATCATTCCCCGCATCGGGTTGG
The DNA here is from genome assembly GCA_916181665.1 of Avena sativa. Lineage (NCBI taxonomy): Eukaryota > Viridiplantae > Streptophyta > Magnoliopsida > Poales > Poaceae > Avena > Avena sativa. The sequence goes on from OV702299.1 coordinate 52,763,506, forward strand.
ATTGCTCCAAGTGTGTTTCGATTGCGTCCCTATTCAGCTGCTCCCAGCCACACCAGGGACAAAGCCTTGGTGGATGCTGACGAGGAGGAAGAAGATGAGATGGACCGGAACTTCAAGCAAATGGGGAAGAGGCGAGATGTCCGCGCCGCACAGAAGACATTCATGGAGTACCTCCATGTCACGCGTGGCATGTGCTTTAGCGACGCCGAGCATATAAGCAAGCGCTCGCCCATTTTCCTGAGCAAGCTGCTGGAGGAGGTGAAGGATGCAGTGAAGGAGCCTGTGGAGGGGGGAGCTGAGGCGATCTTCAAGTCGAAGGAGAAGAAGAAGGAGATGAAGGATCAGAGGATCAGGAAGGCGCTTGTGCGGTTGTTCCAGTTCAACCCTGTCAACGAGTTCGAGCCGTTCTTGGAGAGCATCGGCATCAGACCAAGCGAGTGCAGTTCGATCTTGCCTCCGGATCTCATGTTTCTCGCGGACGATGAGGCATTGCTCTATAACTTCCATGTGCTTTGCAATTACGGTGTTGCGCGCAGCAAGATTGGGAGGATATACCAGGATGCGACAGAGGTGTTCAGTTTTGGCAATGGTGTGCTTGCATCTAAGCTGCAAGCCCTTGAGGAATTTGGGATCAGTAAGACCAGTGTGATCAAACTTGTAGTTTCTAATCCTGCTGTATTGGTTCATGACCCGAATGAGGAATTGAAGATCCTGGAGTGGCTAGAAGGCATTGGAATCCAGCGGGACTGGATTTTTCGATTCTTATCTGCTCAGAAGTCTTATGATTTGAGAAAGATGGTTCGAGTTCCCCAGTTCTTCCTTCGTTTGGGATTCACTAAGGAAGTTACTGGTAAATTGGTCAGGAAAAATCCAGATTTCTTGTTGGATGGTTCAGGAAAGATGCTATTTACAGTGGTTCTCATGATGCTAAAAGCGGGATCCGGGAAAAAAGAGTTGTTTGATCTTTTTATGGACTTCCCAGATGTCTCACTCGAGAAATTCACAAGTAACCTACGGAGGGGAATGGTGTTTTTAGCTGAGGTTGGCATGAGAGATGAGGATATTTACAAGTTTATTGTTTCTAATGCATCAATGCTCGGATCTGCCCCACTGAAGAAGCCAAACAGCATTCTTACACATCTCAATGCGGGGAAGAAGCGCATGCGCAAGCTTGTAATGGGGGACCCAAAACTGTTAATGAATTACACATTAGGGTCAAAGGTCAGCAAGCTACCAAAACAGGACCCCTTTGAAGATTCATTCATTGGGAAAATAAAATTCTTGAAAAGCATAGGATTTGTTGAAGGCTCTGAAGATATGAAGAAGGCATTCAAAACTTTCCGTGGTAAAGGTGACGAGCTACAAGATCGCTACAACTTCTTAGTGAGTAGTGGACTCGACCCAAAAGACGTTGTACGCATGATCAGGGTGGCTCCACAGATTTTGAACCAGAAGGTCCATGTCATCAAGTCAAAGATGTCCTTCCTTGTAAACAGTTCAGGGTATCAGCTGAGTGATCTGGTTGTTTTCCCCGCGTTCCTGTCATTTACCATAGAAAGATCCAAAGTGAGGATTTTCATGTACAACTGGCTGTTAGAAAGGGGGGTGGTTACTCCTCAGCTAGCTCTAAGCACGGTCCTAGCTTGCTCAGACAAATTGTTCATGACATACTTTGTGAAAAAACATCCCATGGGCCCTGAAGTTTGGGAAAACTACAAGAGGGAAGTAGCTGCAGCCAAAAACATGCCTTCTACTTCAGATGACTAGCATCCGGTTCCAATATTTTGATAAATCAACTTATTTAGCTGTGTACATTTGCTCACATAATGCTATTCTATGATAATTTGGCAAGCTTATCGCCCATCAGTAGGCAAGCAAAGCCCAACCTGTCTCGAGGTTTCTCTTTTATTGATTTGTTCATGTGGATGGTGTTTCTGCTATCCTGCAGACGGAACCAGTTAGCTTGTGCTGGTGATTATTCTAGACAGAAGGCTTAGCAAACCTCTGCACTGAACTTTTGGATCATGCTGTTAAAACTTTGACACATTCAGAGTTTGGTCAATCCAGAGAAATATTATAAATGCTTCAGCCTTATAGTATATATGGAAATGGCTCCTTGGTAGGTAGTGCTGTTGTGCAAGGGGTTCTGGGGAGAATAATGCAGAGGCAGAATCCATTTGGAGCAAGAAAAAGAATTGCTGCTTTCAGTTTGTCTCTGATGCTGCCAGCACATCTTTGTTTGTAGTAAGAAAGAGGGATACTGTTGACACATTTCGAGAAGATGAGGGGTTAAATTTCATGGATGTAGGATGGCGCTATGGCACGGACATTTGCATAAGTCAAAATGTAAGTGTTCCCCAATTGTGTGCTGTGCGAAAAGACCATTTGTGCATATGGGAACTGGTGTAGCAAGTGCACATGTATTTTTATGACCATTTGTGAACAGATTTGTTTTCCTTGTAGCCACGATTGTCATACTTTTAGATGAACTGTTGCAGTTGCACTATGTTGTAGTACTCCTACAACAAATGTGTATTCCTTTCTCGTGCCCTGGAAGTGCACACTACTACATCTCTGGAATAGACTGGCAATCATTCTGTTGAGCAAAATCTCAGAAGTGAACTTTACTGTGGCCTCGAATAAAATCCAAGTATGGCATCTGAGTACTGAACTTGAATTGTTCTAATGTTGTACAGTCAAAGTCAATCACTGGGGAGGTGGATGGATAAGATTGCTGACTCAATGCCACCTGGAAATTGCTGTGTAATTTCCTCCTGAACTAGTGGTCGTCGTGGACCAGGCTTGCTCATGATAATGCCCCGACAACGGCACGGTGAGATTCAGCAGGGGCGGACAGGTCATGTCCTTGAGGAGGACCCTGGTGATAATTGCATTGAAGTGAAGAACAAACAGGAACTGAAAAAAAACATAAACTGCATATGGTTGTGTCTAGCCAAGAAGTGAAGACTTGGTAGTCCACGGCCATGGGTCTGAATCAATGACCATGTCTCTTCAGAAATATACAACGGCAGAAGCTAAATTTCTCGATGACCATGTTTCTGAACCAGATCCACATCTGTAAGATTCCCTGAAACAAAACTGTCATGATGCTGAATCAAAGCACGATCTGTTTAGCACATGCATCAATAAAAACAAGATGCACCGGGACTGAAACTTATTCTTCCATTTATTTCCTCCTTGACCAGTTAAATCTTACAAAATTCTTCCATCAAAAATAGCTCTCTAATCCCGACGAAAACTACTTCCTCATCGTCGTGACACCTACATTGATTGATACGAGTTCCTTGGATATACAGTGCTTAATTAGTTACATATTGGACTCAAATGGAATAATAGAATGGAACATATATTTACATATGGAAATTCCACAGGAGCATTGGTGGCCTAGGCACCTTGTTGTTTATCACTAGACCATTTGACTGCTGAACTAGAGAGGGTTGGGCAAGGATGGGCGGCTTGTGGTTTTGCCTTGCGTGCTACATCTCGCTGAGCAGGTTGCTGATCTTCCGGAGCTCCGTCAGAGCCGCCGTTGCGGTGACCTGTCCTTTGCCACCCAGGATGTTGTTTGAGAAGTTCTCCATGGGGCCAGGCTGGCTGCGGTCTTGCTGAAACGCTGACTCAATCACCTACAAATCACATTGCAACTATTATTACCAGTGCATAGATAGAACGTTACACCATACATGTTTGGCAACTAAAGATACAGAAAGTACTTGTTTACACACAGAAAAATAGTACTCCCTCCGATCCAAAATAAGTGTCGTTGATTTAGTACAAACTTGTACCAAATGAGCAACACTTATTATGGATCGGAGAGAGTATGTAATTTCAGGCAAGTTCTTTTTTATTCATATAGGCTGCAACATACTAATTCATAAATAACTTAAGAACACAAGCCATGCAACTCTAAATTAAGTGGCAAGACACTAACATTCGATGTACAAGGTTATTCAAATACCTTTATCAGGATATAATATATAAAAGAAAAGTATCGATGACAGGGAAATTAAGAGAACTGGTGAACTAATACCACAAGGCAATAAAGGATGTTGCATATGATACCTGGATATTTTCAAGCATGCTTTGTCCAAGATTCTTAAATGTGCCCGCAACCTTCTTATCTCCAGAAGCCAACTTTGTGTTACCACGTGAGTTACTTGAATTCGCATCAGAGCAGGAAGCATCAACACCATCTTTACCATCCGATGTCTCACCGCTACCCTTCTCGATGCTTCCTTCACCCGAGGGTCTGCCCAGCTTCAACAACCACTGAAATTTACTAATGAATGGCTTCCTTTCATTAGAAACTACAGTTCTCCCAGAGGATCCATCTGGTTCTGCACTTTTATCAGAAGGTGCTGCTTCCGAATCTTGAACAGTTTTGCCGTCAAAATTAGAGCTGGATGACTCATCTTGAAGGTTCTCATCCCGGTAATTATCACCAGCAGAAGTGATACTACTTCTCTCAGAATCGTTATCTTCAAGGTTCTCATGTTCACTGCCAGCAATAGTTGCATAAAACAATGGAGAGTTCTCGCCGCTAGAGCAAGCTTCTGTTGCACACCGTTCTCTTTGTGCTTCACTCTCATCAGTTGACACAACCAGTGAACTTTCTAGTGGGCTAACTTTTGCCAGACATGGCGGGCTTACTGTTACACTCTGGCCAGTTGCTTGTAACTGTGAGGATTCTGCAGAACTCACAGGAGGCTCCTTGTGAATTGAGACAGCAGGGAATTCATCTTGTTGACTTTTCCCTGCAATTTCATGAGACCTTTCCACACTATCTGACAAAGTATTCAGAAGGCACCGCCTTGCCGAATTTCGAGCATCGCTTTTCATGCTGTCTACCTTCACCACTGGAGAAGGAAGTGACTCTGTCCTAGATAGACCAAGTTTCTGCCTCCAAGATTTCTTTATTTCACTGCTGGGAGAATGAACCTTCTCAGTCTCTTTAGGAGATGTTCCATCATTGTGCAAATTTCTCCACTGCTTTTCCCAGTAACTCTCGGATAAAGGATGCAATGGGGTTCTTGGAGGAGTTGAAATAGCATGGTTACTGTTAACTCTGTCATACTCGCAGATATCCCTCTTTAATAGGAAAGATGGAGATGGAGTGTTTGCATCAATGGCAATAGTCTGCAGGGATTTGGCCTTCTCAATTAGCTTCTGCACATCAACATTCGTTGGATAATTCAATAGTCTCTGGAGACAAGAGACATTAACCTCAGTAGCCAACAGAGACGATCTAACATGAAGAAGCATAGAGACTGCCATGGCTGCAATAAATGCCCCTCTTGCTGAACACAAGATGTGAAAGCTATATTCCTCGTCATTATTTAGCAGCATATTATTGGAACAGGCAAAGACTTTGTCCCATACTACTAAAAGATCATCGAGGCAGAATTCTCGTCCAAACAGGACCCTCAGCCAACGGAGTGCGAACCACTGTGGTTCCACTTTCAGCTCAATGAAATGGTTATGAAGAGAGGGCTCAACGATGGAAAGCAAATGATATAACGCTGACGATGCTTCAATAGCAGGTGGTAGGCTTGAGCTAGATCCAATACTGGATGGAGAGTAAAATTCTGCCATGCGAACCACTCCACCACCTCCGTCCATCAAACCATCAAATATAGCATAGGCATCATGTTCCATGAACCTCTCAGATAATACAATGCCTAGTTCACCTTCCGCCCCGTATGCATCACTAAGTAAAATTACTTCTTTTGTATCTAGGTCAAGCTCATCAAGACTGTTAACCTTGGAAGCACTTTCAGAATCATTCTCATTGTCAGCTTCTGAACTCCACTTTGGGTCCTTTCTAGGTTTATAACTAAAAACCATTTCGGTATCTGGGAAAGGTACTCCATCAAAATCATCACTGAAGCAGTCTTCATGGAGTTTTCGTACTTGAGACAGTTTATCAATGTCGACCTGAAGAACATACACTAGAGGAGCCAATAGCTCATGCATTCCTGTGACAAGATAATCTATTTGTCATAACATATTCAGCAAAAATAAAAATAACAAGAAAACATAAATGCAAAAATATACTGAAATAGCCATGCTAGTTAGTCAAATACTTAATGTAGATACTTTGGTGCTACTCGACATTGCTTTTAAGAGATCTCAGAGCCAATTAATATGCTATCATAATGCCATCTAAAAATATGATACGCTTGTTTATCAAATGGTAAATCTTACCAATTTACTGACATGCAAAGATAAGCAGCCCTAAAAGATTTCAGCCGCATTTAGTTCTGAGCGAAAAGGGCAAAGCCAAGCAGATTCCCTGCGACAACTTAGAAATGTGCAAGTAAAACGATTTTCTTACCTTGGCGGTACCCATACTCTGGGTGTTGGAGACACCACATCAATAGTATCCTGCGCAGCATGGCCTGGCAAGTAGGCGTCTGAAAGTAACTACCATCTTCAGGATATAATCGAGATAAATCTTGGTCAACAGTCTTCTCCAATTCTGCCCCTCTGAAGAAACGGCCCCAGCTACTATCTGTATAAAATAGTTAATAAAAATATCATGATGGAGAACATGGAATCAGAGCTGTCGCACAAAGCATCAAGCATAACTTGGGAGGCTTTCTTACATATCACCATAAAAAATACAGTTTTGTGTGAGCAAGCTATTTACACTCTCATTGATAGGCTTCAGCCTTCCTCTTAGGCTCTAGCATAACTAAACCAGTAATTACACCAGTAGAAAGAAGTCCTAATAAATAATAATCAACAATAAGAAAGTGAAAATAAATAGCATATATTTCTATGTCAATGTGCTAAATACCACTATACGAGCACCACTCATCGTCTGATAAATTAAGTGCCCAACAACTCATGAAAATTCAGGAAACCACTTTCTGATATAAATCTATGATGGTAAGTGCACAACAACCAATGTAAATTCCATTATTAGAGATCATTGCAAGTGTTTGAGGTAGGAAACAAGCCATCCATGTTCAAAGATATCCTCATCATATTTTTCTTTACCATGTCATCATCATAAATTTACAAGATCATGTTTAGGATCAAATACCTGGGTTCTGAGAGAGCGGGTTGTCCACAATAAGGTTAGATGTTCTAGCCTCCTCCTTTGGAAGATGAGGGTCTACCAGAAGACGGCGCTTCAAACTAACATACCTACAAAAACATGAAGCAAATCGAACATGAAACTTCTTAGGTAGAAAGAACATATTGGCACGCAAGCACACACAAAAATAAGGAGGGGCAAAATTCATTGCTCCAATCATTTATGCAACACTAACAGCACCAATCACCCTCACCAAAATTTCATCTCAGCAATCTCTCTCACCAAAATTTCATCTCAGCAATCTCTCTCATCTATGCACTAAAATATGTCTAGATACATGCGAATCTAGATAAATCCAAGTCACTTATTTTCAGACAGAGGGAGTATAACATGTTGCACGTGCAGGATAACACCGATACAATCTGAAATCTAACAGTCTGTTCACACATAACCATAACCAAATTAAAGGCATTAATTACCCTTAGTGATTGCATAGATTTTCTGGCAACCCCGAGCAAATTACTCATCATAACCAAACCAACAACCTGGTAACTGAAGAACAAATAAGACACGGCAATAACAACATCAACCAAGCAAGGAAAACAGAACAGATTCGTACCACAAAAAGACAACACACCAACAACCAAACAACCAAGAATAAGGATGGCGGCCTCACCTCCTCCGCGAATCGGCGGCGGCGCGGCGGAGCTCCTCGACGGATGCCTCCGGCGACGCCGGCAGGATGCCGAGATCAACCCGCCACCGGACGCTGCGTAGACTCGAGAACCGCCGCCTCTCCTCCTCCTCCGACATGGCCGGGTCCCTTCAGTCGCAGGCGAGCGAATTGGACTCCCTCGAATTAAACAACCCACAACGGAAGCCAAGAAACGTGGCCCAAAGCGCTAAATATAGCTTTTGTTTATCTGGGAAGTGGAAACCAAGAAAGGCAGGATCTTTTCCAGAGCAGATTCGGTTTTTCTGAGGATCTGGGAGGGATGGAGAGGTAATAAGAAGGGGGGGGGGGGGGGAGATGATTTCTCCTCTCCTCTTCTGTAGCTGAGAGAATGGCGTCCTTGCTTTAGCTGGGGGGAGGGGTGCTGATTTGGCCGGGAAGGAGGAGGGGGGTGGGTTAGGCAAGGAAGGGAAGGACTCTCTCTCTCTCTTATTATTTCCTCGTTACAGTTTTTAATTGTCTGTTTAATAGGAGAGAGAATCCAGAAGAGGTTGAGGATTTTGTTCTCTATTGGCAGTAGAGGCAGTTGGTAAGAGAGAGGTGATGGATGATGGCGATGACTAGGACTAGGAGAGTGGTGATTGGCAAGGTGGCTAGGCTTATTGGCTTCTTCTCATTATTTTATTTTTAAACTATTATATCTACTCTGTAGTATGAGTTTTCTAAAATATGTTTATATAATTTTCGATGAAGCATTTTCATAGTTTTGGATGTTTATGTGTGCGTGTCTAAATGTAAAGGGGGATGTATGGATGAGAGTGAGGATTATGATGTTGCTATCATCTGCTTTCTAGTCTATTTTGCTGCAATGGTTAATAATAATAAAAAGGAACCCCTTACAAGTATTACGACCGGTTGTATGTGTTTTCACGCCTCTTTGCTCGTTGCCCCTTTCCATCTATGTAGTTTTCAGATCCGTTAGATTTACCGTGGTTAGATTTATATATATTAGCCCGCAAATGTCAATAATGGTGGAAGATGACGACAGAAACGTCATTCACGATTTACGAATGACGTTCGAATGGTAGAATGGGTGTAGGGTTCACAGCATAGAAAACAAAAAAAATTCTACGATAGGAACAACTATGTATCAAGATCTATCTACTAGATACAAGCAACGGGTGAATATACATCCATAGAATATATATCCTCGAAGACCGAATAGCGTTAACGAGGTTGTACTCGTGGATGATGTAGACGAACGCTTGCCGATCTCAAGATCGTGATGAAGTTCATCTGCTCCAACCGGTCCAGCACCATCAAGTCTAGCACCGCAAAGCAGTGGTGCATCCGTGATCGCACACACGTCTGGGTACCCCGACAACCTCCGCGCCCTCGCTTCAGCAAAGCTGCGGAAGCAACAAATCTTTCCAGAAAAATCCACCGAGAACATGCATCTCGCTGATCCGAGACCATGAAGAAATTCTAAAGGGGGAAGAAAGATCCTTCGCGAGGAGATGTGCTTTGAGAGGAGTGGAGGGAAGCCTTTTATAGGGAGAGGGGGCATCCCAAGGGGCATGGCGCCCAGCTCATGGTGGCTGCCCCCACCTCTTCCACATTCATGTGGGTGGAGCTCCGACTCAAAATGAAAAGTCTTCACTCACATAAACATGCCTCCACTCACATGCATTAAATTTAATGCAAGCTCTCATTTAAAAAAATCGTTTATTTATTTATTTAGAATTTTGTTAATTATTATAATTAACTAACATTCACATAAAACCCTTACAACATTTCAATTTCATATGCACAATCAGTTTCAGCAATTTCAACTGAAACAGTTTCAGTGTCTAGTGAAATAAATTCCTGTGCTTTCCTTTTTATTTATCTGGCATATTATTTTGCTCCAAATGGTGTCGGTATCCCTTAAGTGTGTCACCCTACGGTTCGCGAATAATGTATACATGATCGAGACCCCTCTCCGATCAATAATCAGCAGTGGGACCTGGAGATTCGTACTGACTCCCACATATTTAACGATGACTTCTGTGATTGTGTGAACCTTATACGCATGTAACTCAATCCCTTTGTCTCGCGATATATTACATGTCCGAGATTCGATCATCGGTACTCTTTTCTTGTTCCCGTGATATAACATTCTAGTGATCAAATCACTTGCTTGCAAGCTAACTAATGTGATATCACCGAGAGGGCCCAAAGTATATATATCCGTCATCGGGATGGACAAATTCCACTCTTGATCCATGAGCCTCAACATAACACCTTCGTAGCACTGAACTCATCTTTATAGTCACCTTGTTACGGTGTGACGTTTGACGTTATCAAGATACTCTTCAGATGTTAGTGATTGACATGATCTCATGGTCTAAGGACTAAGATTACTTCGTACGATATTATAGCAATATAAACATAATAACCTTTATCGTAATGCTATACTTCAGATAAATGTTCATCACACCATTCCAATAATGTTGCGACCTTGTTATTAACAACATCCAATATCCATGATCAGGAAACCTTTGATCATCTTATTAATCAACGAGCTAGTTTATAAGAGAGGCATAACTAGGAACTTTCTATTTGTTTATTAAACACACATGTATTAACGTTTCCGTATTAATACAATTATAGCATTGCAAAATAAACATTTATCATAAATAAGGAATACGATAATAACCACTTTATTATTGCCTCTCGGGCATATTCCCTTCAATGGAAAATCGGAAGAAGATAATTCTACATCAGTTGGGCAATGTTAAGTCGTAAGGTTTACAATAGGGGATGTGGCGAAGTGGAGTGTGCAATGGGTAGAGGCAGCGAAGTGAACGACAGGATGAGGGTATGGATTCAGTGCTGATGTTAGGAAGAAGGAGAAGCAAGAAGAGGATATGTGCAAAAGCATAAGGAGATATGTCACACTAAGGTTAGTTATAAATAAATGTGGAATTCGTCCCAACTCCACCGAATGTACTACTCCCTCCGCTCAAATTAGTTGTCTTAGATTTATTAGATACATATGCATTTAGACATTATTTATAAGTAGATATATTTGTATCTAAATAAATCTTAGACAATTAATTTGAGATGGAGGGAATGCTGCTTTAAAAATCTATTATTTTCTTCCTTTATTCTATAGCTACATTGATGTCAATTGCAATAGTTGTGTGCATAGGGAAAGTGGCATTATGTATTATTTCTGCGGAATATAATAGACCTCATGGGGTTTTAAGTTATCTAGGATGCAGAAGGAATTAGGGCATTTATTCTGATGTGAAAATTATGTATTTAAAGAATGTAAATTTGTTGTCGGGACCAAACGTCAGTTTAGTAAGTTGTACAAAAAAAAAAGAGAATGTCGGTAAGCAAAGAGAAGTTGCTAGGAAAACGTAGCTAATAATCCATATACTTCAACATGTTAGTAATGTAACGTTTATGTTTTTTCATCCATACATGCTTGCTTAGAAGAGTGGTAGTATATATATGGATTAAGGTATGCAGGACTCTGCTACCAGAAATCACAATTTCTTATTATACATGTCCCCTGCAGCTAGCTAAGCTGACGTTGGAAATAATTAATTAGGAGCTATCTAATAAGGGCCGTGATTACGAATGTCGCGTGCTGCGGCCTGCGGGCGCTGCTTTGTAGAGTTGTGTTGCCGAGCATTTACCTCTTGGTGACAGTGACAGATTAAGCTGCTTAATTCAACGACCGGCCGATCGAGAATGAAACTTCCTGATGATTGCCATCACGCCAAGCAGCCATTATTGATTAGTAATTTTTATGACGTACTTACATGACGGAGGAGCCGTAGTACAGTACTCCCTTTATTTCAAAATATAAGATGTTTTAGTTTTGTAAAGCAAATGTATCTAGACTTGTTTTAGTGGGTAGATTCACTCCAAATTTAAATAAATCTACACACTAAAATAAGTCTAGATACATTTTCTTCACAAAGCTAAAACATCTTATATTTTAAAACGGATGGAGTATTTTTTTAGAGAAAAGACCGGCTGCATGCACTGCTCCGTGTTAGCGTGTTCCAATTGTGACGTGGAGCATTAGTACATATCAGTTTCTCGTTACAGCGCGCGTAAGTCGATCCATCGCGCCGCGCGTCGAGTGCTTTACCAGACGCTGCATATGGCCGTACGCGAGTGTGAGCCAAAAACGACGCTTCATCAGGCGCTGCAAAATGCAGCGCGCAGCGCCGGCGCAAACAGCAAACAATCATCCATATGTACTTTGAAAGATTAAAAAAAGGCAAAATAAATCAATAATAAATGATTCTAAAACACATATCATCTAGAATAGCATAGATCAAATGCATCCCATAGTTCAATGTCAAGGAGTACCAAGTTCAAGACCACAAAAGCAAGTTAACATCATCAAACACATCATTCATCGTCTTCTTTGCCACCATCCTCCATATCATCATCATCATCATTCTCAATGTCATCATCCTCTTGGCGGGTTGTAGTGCCATGCATCATTGAAGCATTCCCGTCTGCCTCCCTTAGAGGAGGCATTTGAGATACCAAAGAAGCCATGAAACCTCCCGGTGGTGCTCCCATGCCACCCATCCCTCCATAGTCATCCATGCCTACCGCCTCACTCGACGGTGCACTCATCGGTGCGCTCATGCCTCCATAGGCACCGAAGCCACCCATGCCTACCGCCTCACTCTCCGGTGCACTCATCGGTGCGCTCATGCCTCCAAAGGCACCGAAGCCACCCATGTCTACCGCCTCACTCGCCGGTGCACTCATCGGTGTGCTCATGCCTCCATAGGTACCGAAGCCTCCCATGCCTCCCATCCCTCCTCCAAACCCACCTATGCCGGGCATAGGTCTCGTAGCTCCTCCAAAGGCACCGAAGCCAGGCATAGCTCCAATGCCTCCTCCGAACAAACTCATGCCACCCATCCCTCCATAGCCACCCATGACTCCATATCCGGCCGGCGGTGCACTTGGCGCTCCCATGACATTCATGCTTCCGTAGCCCTTTAAGTAGTTTGTCAATGCTCTTTTTTATCAACACTTCATCGCGAGCAAGGTTGACATACTACTTTTGCCTTTCATCCATGTTGGAAGTGTCCTTGAAAAAGAGCTCCCTCTCTTCTTCCATAAGGCATTGATGCTCTGCCATGGCCACCTTCCTCTCCCCCAATGCCGCCATCCTCTCTTGCAATGCGTTCCTCCGCGCCTCGGCCTCCGCCTCCACGGTCCTAGCCGCCTTCCTGTCTTGATTTGCTTCAAGCCTTGCACTAACTAAACTCTCCATTTCCTTGGCTATGTCATCATCTCCGGCTTTCTTCCCCTTTTGATCTTTGGCGGCCTTCTTACCAAGCAAGGGTCTTTTTGATTTGGCAACCGAATGTGAGGTGGAGCTTCGCTTGTGGTCATCACTTGTTGCATCTTCGTCCTCCAAATTGATGGTGGCTTCGGCGGCGCCATTATTTGCAAGCGCATCAACCCCATCATGTCTCTTCCACTTCTCCTCATTGCAAAGCAACTCATAGCAATGGAAAAACACAAAAAACCTCGGCGGTATGGGCTTCCCCTTCTTGTTTATCTTGCCCTCTTCCTTGAACAAGCTTTGATCCATGGTAAGCTACATTGTCAAAAGAGAACAAATTAGTACAACAAACATATGAACATGACAACAACAAGCTTTGCAACTTACCCTATCCACTTCATTTGTGCCACTTGGATTAATTTTGTCAATATTGAATTGCACGGCCGACCACTTTTGACAATCAGCATTGATGAGTGACCAACGGGACCGAAGAGAACGGTCAGTTCTCTCATATCCACTTGTGTTGTTTGCGTCAAAGTAGTCCTTCATCCTCGTCCAATAAGTATGTCTTGTTTGATCTGTGTCAATCACGGGATCCATGCTAATCTTCAACAATGTTTTGCAAAGCAACCTATCCTCATCATTCCCCGCCCTACCCTTCGGCGCCTCAATCAAACCCTCTCCATGTTCATCTACTTGATAGGTTTGTTGATGAACTTGGTGCTCCTCCTCTTGTTGATAGTGGTGATCCATAAATGAGGAGCCAACATTCATTGTGTTTAAGAAGGTATCATCGTCAACACTATATTGCAATATAATGATCATGTCAAAAAATCATTCTTTCCCATCATCTAACTCTAAAAACAACAAACAAAAGCAAAATTCACCTTGTATCCATATTGTCGAGCACTTGGCGCGCGCCGAATGCGGCAGCTGCGACCGATGGCGCCCTCGCCGGCGGCGCGCGAGCCGAAGTAGCTGGCGTCACGAGGAAGTCCGGTAGCGCGCCCCGCTGACCATTTTTGCGCGTCGTCGTCCTCTTGGTCGGCTTTTGGCCACCGGCCGCGGCGGCGCCAGCCGGGCGCTTCGTGCATACGCCCTTCGACGCGGCCGGTGGAGGTGGTGGTGGCATCTGCGATGCGCCCGCGTTGGCCACCGGCCGTGGTGGCACGAAGAGAGCGTGCGGCACACCGGCGGTGACGGCGTTAGTGTTTGGCAACATCTGCGACAGCCCATCTGCGCCGGAGGCGGGGGCCGAGTAGGGAGGAGTTGGTGGTGTTCCGCCGGCCCCGTCCATTGCCGGAATAGCGTCGGCCGTTGCGCGCGTAGGGGATGGCAGCGAGGAAGGGGGAAGGAGAGGCGCGGGCGCGGGAGAATTTTCAGAGTGGTTGCGTTGCCGTAGCTTTGCCACGCTCCAGTTGACGCAACAAATTTTGGACGCGGAATAGCGCAACGCCCTGCCCGCGGTTTGCCGTGCGCTCTGCTTTCCAACGACTACCGGAGTGACGAAAATCTCGCGCCGCGCTGTATATGGACGGTTATTTTAGCGCACACGCAGTTTAGCGCTGGAGATGCAAAGTTCATTCACAACTCATGACTAAAATCACCACCAGAATTACGAGAGGGTGGGGGATATATTTTGAAATAAATTAGGAGCGTAAAAAACAAATAAACAAAAAACGCAAAAAGAAAAACTAATTAGGAGCGGTACGGGTTTGGCATTCCAAATGTCGCCGTGCTGCAGATGGTTCCGTAGAGTTGTGTTTACCTCCTCGTGAGACCGACAGATTAAGCTGGTTAAACGCAACGACCTTCCTATCATGAAAGAAATTTTCGTGCTGATTGCCGTCACGCTAAGCAGCCATATTATCGCTTGATATTATTCTTATGGCGTATACGTACATGACGGCGGAGCCGTATTTCATTGTTAGAGGAAAGGAAAATACCGGCCTGGATTGTTATTAACTATAGGATGGTGACATGAGAGCCAAATTCTAAGCGTGGCTACCTAAACGAGGAAAAGACCTGGAGCTACATAGGATCAGTCAAGTCGAGTGTATTTTCTGTTGAATCTGCCTAAATCTGAAAACTTTAACCGAATCTAACCTTTTCTCAAAACTAATTCGGAATCTGACCCATGGGGTCGGCATCATTTTAAATGGAGCTGAAATTGTATAGGTCCACGCACATACATCAGAAAATCAAACCAAAGTAGGTCGGCTCTGTTTAAAACGGCGACGACCTCTCTAGGTTGCCCCCTGTTGTCACGTGTTGGCACCGACCTGTATAACTTCGGCTTCGTTTAAAATGGCGTCGACCCAGGAGTCAGATTCCGAATTAGTTTCAAGAAGAGGTCAGATTCGATTGAAGTTTCTCAAAAAAGTCAGATTTGGCAAAAAAATAAAGTCCGGTGCTCCGTGCTCAGGTGACTCCTATGTTAGCTTGGTCCTCCTAGCTACCTAGGGGTTTTTGTTTTCGTGATTTATTATGCTATATATAGTTAGTCCTGCGTGTTCCAATTGTGGCGTGGACCTGCCCCACGCATACATCGGCCAGTCACCCAAAACCAGATCAATCGAAAACAGCGCAGACAGCTAGCTGTCCAGCTGTTCCGTCCACGCACGCAACAAGCAGCTCTCGTCACAAGAGCCACATCCATCCATCCTATCTTGTGAAGAAACACACGAGACAAAACCAAAAGCAATAAGCAAGTTCCGGCAGGTTTCCGGTCCAGCTCCCATCTTCTTCGTCGATGGCGACACTCGTGTACCTCTCGCTCATAATTGCTATTAGCGCTGCTCCCTCTTGCTCGTAAATTTCTTCGGCCTCACGTCTATGATTCCTGTCTATAGCCAGGAGAGGAGAGGAGAGGATGACATGGCAGTGGCCCTGGTTTGCTCGTCGCGCGTTGGCTCGTACATAGACCACGTACGCATGTGTTGCACGCCTCCAGCGAACCGTGGACGCCGTGTTTAAGTTTGACTCTGAAATTCGGAGAAAAGGAAATGGACGTGCGTGCTTGGATCCTCGCCACAATTTGTTTTCGCTTCAGCCGCCAGGCTCTGATTTTCTTTCTGAACAAGTGATTCGTACTCCTCCTATTTTATTCATAAGATATTCCATGATTTCCCGCATGCTCTCTACCATCATCATTCAGGAGTCAGCGACTATTTAGAGACGACTAGCTAGTAGCTAGGGTTAACCATTTAGCTTTCGGTTCCAACGAGCTTTCGGTTTGAGGCAACCATTCATGTGTCCGTGTATAAAACCCGGTAATTTCATCAAGTCATGTAACCGATGATTACTATTAATATTCTCTCTGTCAAAAAAAAATAAGTGAACCACATTTGTGTACACACTAACATGTCTAGCTATACAAGTAATAGACAAAACAACCTAAATTTATTTAAAAACAGAGGGAGTAGATCGGTGGAATTTTCATGAAAAAAGGGAAAATAGAAAGACCAACTTTATTATTTTTTGATATATAGTACATGTAAACTGCATCGAAACGTACCCTTGCAAAGAAACGAAGGCCAGTTTTCGAAATAGGAAGCAGCAAAATCAGTTTTCAGTCATGAAGATAGTAGTGTTGATTAAGAAGAATCAGAATGCATGTGAATACTGCACCGAGCCCAAAACTTGGTTCAGACGGTTCATGCTTCCTAGCGCTTCTAGAACGGTCGTACTACTGGCGGTGGTACACCTCATGTGCACCTGCACTGTTGTTTCTTTCTTTTCAGATGCAAATATCATTTCTACTGCAATTATTTGCATGGCTCTTTCTTTCTTGGCATTCTTAGATCCAGCAGTACGACCGTATAATATGTGTCAGCATTCATGTCTGGTTGTGCAGAAAAACAGACAGATCCCTCACCCTTGCATGTGCAACGAGCTTCCTAAATAATACATTTGGGTCATGTATTATTGGAAAAAGGACACCAAAAGTAGGGCAAGGATGACATTGGAAAAAAAGAGAAGCCACCGTGATTGAGGAGACAAAAGGAGGAAAAACAGGGGAGGCATCTTTGCTAGGGAGGGGTCTTTGTCATGCTTCTGCAATAATCTTCTTTAGTCCTTTTTTAAGGGAGTGCCTACATCTCACACGCCTGAAAACTTCTTATGTCTCAGTCGCTGACGTTGTCCTAATATTTGTGCTAATTTCCAGTTATAATCTACTTGTAACTCATAATATTTGGGTTAATTTTCAGTTACAACCTAGTTGTAACTTATTAAATTCTCAGTTATAACTTAGTTGCAACTCATGTGTAACTTCCACCTTGCACGAATCGCGAGGCAAATCCAGTGATGGGAGAGATGACTGAGACATAAGATGTTCTCAGACGCTTGAGAACTAGCAAATCCGTTTTTTTTAAATCAGATTCTCTTTGCCCTCTCTATTTCCAGTTTAAACTTGTAAGGGTGTGTGAGTTTCGTGTGTTTCGTTGACAAAAACTCCTAGTGAGGTTTCATTAATAAAATTGGGGAAAACCCTTTTATCTAGAATATTTATACATTTCGTATGTAGAAAAATTAAACCACGCGTATTTCATAAAAGTGAAATATTTTCATGTAGTAAAAAAATAGTGACTACAAACACTAGTGTGATCTGAAGGCACACCGCCCTCCTTGCCTCTCCATCACCGGAGCTGGTCAAAACTTATCGTAGTAGAGCTTGTTGTAATAGACAAACGAGAAAATCGTCGTTTTGAGACCCCAAAGGACCAACGCAGTAGAACCGCAACCATCGTAAATGATGACAACCGCGGATCGAAAGAGACTGACTTGAAACCACATGAACCAACATGAAAACCGAGTGAATCCCGTGAGATTCGCTGGACACACGACTGCACATGCCCTCCGCCAAAACTAGACACACCACCAGAGCGTGGATAGAGCGAGGGGGACTATTCTGACTTTAGGATAAAGCTGCCATGTCATCATCCCAAAAAAAACGCTAGAAACAACCAAAACAGAAAAAGAAAAACCTTCTGTCGACGAGAAGCCATGGTTCACCACACTTCCAGGATCCAAAGGCCAAAGAAGACAGAACGACCAGTAACATTGTGGACAAGGGGACGAAACCCTAAATGAGCTTGAGGGTAGCCGCCAATTGCCTTGATGAGCTAGAAATATACAGCCACCGCCTCTACTGACCACCGAAGCTCGACTACAATATTTCTGGCCGCTGATACAGAGATACTACCTATAATAACAGCTCATAAACACTTCATCATCGTGTTGTTGATTTCTAAAATACGGTCGGTGGCGGAAGCGGGATAAGGGCGGCTCACGACGTGACGGCGAGCGGCCGCGCCCTTGGATGCCAATCGCACATCCGCTGGGCCCATCTGCTAGCTTACGTTCCGATCCAATGGCTGCATCACACATGACACCGCCATGAGGCTTTTTTTAATCATGGAACGGTGGCGCCAAAAAATCATTGATTGATTAGCTTCGCTCAAAAAATGAAAGCATACTCCACGGTCCTCCTAATTTTGTCAGTGCTCGATTTATGGCACCGGCTCGAAATTGTCGCGGTGTGGCTAACTGAATTCACGAGGTTTGGTGCTGTTCGCGCGCAATGAGCTTTTTAGTAATGCCAGTGTAGCGAAGAAGGAAAATATAGGTGGTCAGTTTCTTTCCCGTGATGAAAAGAGAACATGGTTAGTTAAGGTGTCTGGGTAGATTTTTTTGCATCTATTGAGCATTAGGGCATCTAGGTGCTTAGCAGGATGTTTAAAGAAATAAACCAGTTTTTTACTTAAGCACTGGACCTGGTCCACGGATTTAGAGGCGTGGACCAATTTCAGCAAATGACACATGTCCAAAACAGAGAAAAAAAACAAGATTTGAAACAGTTTTCTAGATCTAAATTGCCACGTGTCAATTATGTAAGTTGGTCCACTTATAGACCAGGTCCCATAAAAATATTTCCCCCTAACTAGACACCTCTCCTATGTAGATAAGCACTGGTGCTAAAGAAACTACTCGGTTTATTTTGCTAAGCACCCATGTAAGCACCTTGCATTGTAGATGTAGCCTCCGTCTCCGGGGGAGGTCGCTCCGCTCCGTCGTCACCGCAACCGCACCGAGACACACATCGCAGCCGCCAGAGGTCTCGTTAGCAGAGGACGGACGGCGGCGGTGGGGCTTTCACCGTGCGCGCGGGTGGCGCCCAATTCTGGCCGCTTTGCCGGCGGGACCTCTGGCGGTAGCGGGGAAGGGGCTAGAGCCGGAGGCGTGGTTCTCCCCCGGTCGCTTGAGCCGTCGGCAGCGGGGCTTTCCGTGTGTCTGAATTGCACCCACATTGGGTGATATATCAGACGATAAATAGTTACAACAATGAAAAATAACTGTTTTGTTCAGTTAACCTTGTCTACATAATGCCTTTTTAACACAACAAATATGTAACCCAAAA
This sequence comes from Avena sativa, assembly GCA_916181665.1. Lineage (NCBI taxonomy): Eukaryota > Viridiplantae > Streptophyta > Magnoliopsida > Poales > Poaceae > Avena > Avena sativa. Next base: position 52,782,980 of record OV702299.1, read on the forward strand.
AACCCAAACATAACAAGTGGAGTTTGATTTGAAATGAACAATTGCTAAATGAACAATGTAACTTAAGAAAATACATCACACGTATATTAGAACATATAATACATATTACTTTAATAATCCGTTGGGTATTGAAGTGTATAATTTCATTTTCATCATTCTTTAAAAAAATATGTTACCTGTGTACAAGTCTGTACCATCCGGACAAATATCAGTCATATCAGTCGGTACATCGATTGATATGTGTGGAAATGATAGTATTTACGTAAAGATATGATACATCAGTATAGGTAGCCCATTGATGCAAACATATCAATCATATTGGCCATATTTAGAACCTTGCCTCCGAATACTAAAAAAAAATGAAATTTTGAACATTTAGGTTGTTAAAACTTAATTTCATCACCATTTTATCACAAATATTTGAAGAACCCAACAAAATCATACCTCTAAGCATAGAAATCCTAAAAATCCAATTTAAATATTTGTAAATATACTTTTCAAAGTTTGACTTCATCTTTGGGAAGAACAATGGTTTTCAAGAAACATGATAAAGTAACTATGTGGAGAGAGAGAGAGAGAGAGAGAAGATTTACAATATATAGTGTGTTGTGCATTAGGTTTGCTAGTAGCCGGTGTTGCACTATTGTGTTCGACAATGAGGCAGTTTGCTAAAATGGAGTAATTTGTCTTTTTCCATATTGGCATTGGCAACTCATGAGCAATTAAACTTTGGAGACGCAAGCAAAATAATGTAAGCCAAATATGGGACAGAATAATACGGTACGGTGCACCATCACCCCACCTGCACTTGGAGTTGATATTGGGACAAATTTACTATTGGTGATTGGGACGTCATTCTGCACCTCAATTAAGTAACCTGAAATCATTTTTTTTCTTCGGAGAAAAAATTGCTAGAAAACATAAATTCCAAATCCTGTAAAACACATCCAAATATATGTGTATGAGCATAAAGTTAAATCGATTAATTCGGGACGAAAAGAGTAGTTAATTACAGTAATCCGAATAGCGGGATCCAGACGAAATTGGCAGAACAGAATCAGAGGAAACGCAGCCGAATATGCTCCTCGAGCTCATGTTAGCTTAGCTTGGCCCTAGCTACGGGTATCCGAACTGTGCTAGCATTGACCTGGCAATAACTACAGATCGATCGGAAACAGTGCAGACCGCAGACTAGAGCCAGCTGCGCCGTCCTTTGCACGCACGCACGCACGCAAGCAAGCAACTCCGTCGCCGAAGACCACAGGAGCCACATCCATCTATCCTCTCGAGTTGTGAAAACACGAGACAAAACCAGAAGCAAGCAGGTTTCCGGTCCAGCTTCGCTGTCGATCGCGACCACTCGCGAGTCTTGATTAGCACTGTTCCCTGGCGCCGGAAGCATTTTTTCTTCGGCCTCACGCGTCTAGGATAGGAGAGGAGAGGATGACATGTCGGTGGCCCTGCTCTTCGCTCGTTGCACGCTGGCTCCTACATAGCCTGGTAGCCGCACGCATGGACCAAGCATCAGAAGTTCAGAACCATGGACCATGAAGGGTGTTCAGTTTGGCTTGAGATTGTAGTACAAAAAAAAAGCAAGTCTTTGGATCATCATGATATTTTTGTTTTTTTTTTCTTCAGCAGCCAGACTCTGATTTTTCTTACGAACTGAGGATTTGTACTCGGTTCTCCTACCAAACCTCACATTTATTGCGAATGGATATATACGCACATACGTACTCGTATCTAGTAGATCTAGCAGCGTCGTTATCTAAACCAGCGGTATCTTCTTCTTTTGTTTCCTTTTCAAAAAAAAAAAATTGCCTGTTTGTTTGGGACTTTAATTTTACCCAAAGTTACCTTAACTTGTACTATGGATTTAACTTTTATGGAAGATGAGGTAAAATGGTTCGTGCCGGCCTTGTGTCGGCCATAGTTTCCCAAAGATAATTTTGGCAAAGCTATAAGAATGTTCGTCTTTGAGTTACTGTTCTTCTATATAGTAGCCATGTTAAAAAAAACTCTTGTATTGTATAGTAGAATTTCTGTTTGAGCGAAGTAGATAATATACCGATTATAATGCACAAATATTCTATGGAGTAGACATGTATCAAGCATTTCACAATGATCCCATTTTAAATTACACGATACATCTATCATCATTCATGGGCAGCGCTGGCGGTGACTATTTGGAAACATGCAGGGTTGACACTTTAACCATCTGAACGTGAGTAGATCCATCGAGCAGAGTGCTTTCTCTGTCAGTTCCAACGGGCGTTCAGTTTTGGGCAAGGGTTGATGCTTCTGTGTATAAGCAATAGTTTCATGATTGAAGTCCAATAAAGAATGTGGCAAACGGAAAGCAGAACTTTGTTTTAGATTATATAAGGAAGCTAAGAAAACAGCAAGGCATGAGCACAAATGGTGCTTGCACACGAAGCAGGTGATCATATCAAAATTTCAAGCAACAAATAAGTTCTGAAGAAAGTCCACTTTTGGTCATCCAACTTTGTTAGCACAGTTTTAGTCCTATAACTTTTGTTTGGTCCAAAACAAACCTTCAACTTCCTAAATTGATCATCATCAAAAATTTCACGATTTTGTGGTGCCGTGAACACCCAGTTGCTAAAGACCACTGACTACTAATCGAAACAGGACTAAACCATGCCTAACCTACCCGACCGTGCCCATCTAAAGTCCGCATTGTAGGGTCAGGATCTTCAACCCATGGTCTATCTCAACCTCTCGCTAGAGCAGCTTCGTCGCTCTCTCACGGGCATCACATCCTTGTCGTCCCACTCATAATGTTCAACATCCTCTTCCATCTTGCTATGACTCTAGTCCGACACCAACAACACTACATGGGAGAAATTTGAGACGAGATCACAAGAGAAATTAGTGCTGGGTTTTTATATTTTGCTCGGGGTTGTGAGATATTAGGTGGGATATTGGGTTCGACCATGTAACATTGATCTAGTTTGGTCCCGGTTTGATCGGGTAGTCTATGGGTTTTAGCAACCAGGGGTCCTCGCGGACACTAAATCAATAAACTGTTAGATGTATATATCTGTATATTGTATTTCCCCATATGTTAGGGGCTTCCTGCATATTTGCCCTGTAACTGTAATATATATTGTGGCCCTTGGCCACAGAGAAATACAACTTGTCTATTCCTAACATGGTATCAGAGCCGGTTTTAGGGTTTCCGTGCCCACCGGTCCTCTCCTTGTGATCACCGCCTCCGTCAGCTCGCCCCGGCCACCTCCAGTTCCCGTTCTGGCCGCTTGCATGAAATCCTTGCCCGTGCATGTTCCTTTGTTTCCATATCAGATCTGTCAAACCTCACGCCCGATCGGATCCGATCTACACCTCCTGCTATTCCTTCCACTGCCGCTCGGACCCCGCAACCGGCGATCCGGCCCCACCGTCATCTACACCTCACCCGCCTCTGTGCTCTGCCACGCGCTCTGCCATCCCGTCCTTTAGCCTCTGCAACATCTACACACATACATACAAATCTGAAAAATCATCTACACCTACCTCCTGCATACCCTCCTTGGTATCTCTCACCGCCGCTTGGGCCCCGCCATCATCTACACCTCACCCGCCTCTGCGCTCTGCCACACGCTCTGCCATCCCGTCCTTTGCCTCTGCAACATCTACACACATACATACAAATCTGAAAAATCATCTACACCTACCTCATGCATACCCTCCTTGGTATCTCTCACCGCCGCTAGGGCCCCGCCACCGTCCGCCCTCAGCTTGTCCTTTGTGCTTTGCACCTACACCCGTCTGGCTGCATCGAAAATCTCGTCCGATTTTGTCTGCTGACGTTAGCTTGCGTCGCACCAGTCAGTCTAGTTCTGATCTGTTAAAAAAATATGTCTTCTTCCTCGGGTTATGTTGCGATTCCTCGCTGCCCGGTGATTTTCGATGGCGCGAATTACCCTGATTTCGCTGCCTTTATGCGCGTTCACATGCGCGCTCTCCGTCTTTGGGGTGTGCTCTCCGGCGAGGTCCCATGTCCGTCGTGCCCCCCTGCTCCTGTGGCTCCTCTTCCGCCGATGCCGATTGTTCTCGGTGCTGATGCTTCTCAGGAGGCCAAGGATGCTGCTCAGAGTGCTGATGATAGTGTTTTTGCTGCTTATGACCTGAAGTTCAAGCAGTACTCTTCTGATCTTGAGGCTTATCGATACGTTCTGACTGCTTACACTCAGTGGGTTGATGAGGATGCTCGTGCTGCTGCTGTTCTCACCTCCAGTGTTCTGCCACAGTATGCTGCTGAGTTCATGAGTCTCCCTACTGTTGCTGCTCAGTGGGCTCATCTTCGTCAGCGCTATCAGCCGTCTGGGGATGCTCTTTACCTGTCTGTGGTTCACCAAGAGCATGCTCTCCAGCAGGGTGATTCTACTATTGATGAGTTCTATACTCAGAGTGCTGCTATTTAGCGTCAGCTTGATTCTCTTCGTACTGCTGTTTGTGGCACATGCTCGTGTTGCCAGATTGTGCGTTCGAATTTGGAGTTTCACCGCATCTATGAGTTTCTGTCTCGGCTCCGCCAGGAGTTTGAGCCCCGGCGTGCTCAGTTGAACGCTCGTGGTCGTGTTCCGCTCTCTGAGGTGTTGTCTGAGCTTCGGGTTGAGGAGACCCGTCTTCGTGGTGCTGGTCTTCTTGCGATTCCATCTATGCTTGCTACCCGTGGTCCTCCTATGCCGTCGGTTCCCTCGACTCAGCCGCGGTCCTCTGTGCCGCCGCCGATACTACCCACTCCTCCAGGTCAGGGTCAGAGTCAGCACCGGCAGTTTCAGGGCCAGAGTCAGCACCAGCAAGCTCGTGGTCAGGGTCGTCGTGGTTCTCTTCGTCACCGCTCTTACTATAACAAGGATGGCCACACTTGGGCCACCTGTTATACACGGGATCCCAGTTTACGTCAGCAGCACCAGGCTCGTGGGCAGTCGGCTCCTACTGGATCTTCAGTAGTTGCTCTCTCCGATCAGGACATTATCAGGAGCCTTCGCGGTCTTCTTGCCGCTACAGGCTCTTCTTCGACAGACACTGCTGGTTCTGTGACTGATTCTTCAGGCCCTGTGCGACCACCACCTTCTACACAGTCAGGTACGTCTCCATGGTATCTGGATTCTGGAGCTTCTTTTCATATGACCTCTGAGTCTTTTTTCTGTCCGCTCTTCGTTCTCTCCCTTCTCCTGTCTGTGTTTTCATAGCTGATGGTACCTCTCTCCCTGTTTCTAGTAGGGGCATCCTCTCTACTTCTTCCTTTTTTGTTCCTGATATTTCTCATGTCCCTCTTCTTATGATGAATCTGTTCTCTTCTAGCCAGCTTACTGACTCTGGTTGTCACGTCATTCTTGATGTCGATTCTTGTGTTGTCCAGGACCGTCGCACGCAGGCCCTGGTTGGAGCTGGCCCTCGCAGCCATGACTCTTCAGGACTTTGGGAGTTAGACTGGCTTCGTGTTCCTTCCACTGCCACTTCATCTTCTAGTTCTTCAACGGTCGTCGCCTCTGCTACCAACTCCTTTCAGTAGTGGCATCATCGTCTTGGTCACCTTTGTGACTCTCGCCTTTCGTCATTAGTTCATCGTGGTCTTCTGGGGTCTGTCTCAGGAGATGGGTCTTTACATTGTCAGGGTTGTAGGTTGGGTAAACAGATTCAGCTTCCCTATCCTACTAGCGCGTCTTTATCTCAGCGACCTTTTAATTTAGTTCATTCAAATGTTTGGGGTCCGGCTCCTTTCGCTTTGAAAGGGGGCCATCGCTACTATATTTTATTCATCGATGATTTCTCTCGGTACACTTGGTTGTATTTTATGCGCTCTCGTAGTGAGGTGCTCTCCATATATCAGCGTTTTGCGGCTATGGTCCGTACTCAATATTCTACCCCCATTTGTGTGTTTCGTGCTGATTCTGCTGGTGAGTATATCTCCCAGATGTTGCGAGGTGTTCTTGCTGAGCAGGGCACCCTTGCTCAGTTCTCCTGTCCTGGCGCACATGCTCAGAATGGTGTTGCTGAGCGTAAGCATCGCCATCTTCTTGAGACCACTCGTGCCATGATGATTGCTTCTTCTCTTCCGCCGCATTTCTGGGCTGAGGCTGTCGCTACATCGGCTTACCTCATCAATATTTAGCCTTCTGCCGCTCTGCAGGGTGGCATCCCTCTTGAGCGCCTATCTGGACAGTCTCCAGACTATTCCATGTTTCACTTGTTTGGTTGTGTTTGCTATGTTCTCCTTGCTCCTCGCGAACGCACCAAACTGACCGCTCAGTCTGTTGAGTGTGTTTTCCTTGGATACAGTGATGAGCATAAGGGCTATCGCTGTTGGGACCCCGTTGGTCGTCGGATGCGTATCTCTCGTGATGTTACTTTTGATGAGACGCGTCCTTTCTATCCTCGTCCCACCGCTGGTACCTACCCGATGGAAGATATCTCGTTTCTTCTCTTTCCTGACACACCCCCTCTGTCTACTCCTTCTACTCCTATTGTGTCTTCTTCAGGATCTCCTATCCCTGATGTCTCTTCTTCTACACCGTCCTCCTCTGTTCCGTCTAGTTCTCCTAGTTCTCCTCGTTCCCCGGAGTCTTCCTCTGCTATTCCTTCTTCTTCATCGTTGTCTCCTGGTTCCTCTTCCTCTAACGGCTTCCCTCTACTCGTCCTGTTCGTCAGCGTCGTGTCCCCCATCGTTACTCTCCTAGTTAGTATGGTCTTTCTGTTGCCTCCGAGCCGACTTCTTATCGGGATGCTCAGCATCATCCTGAATGGCAACTGGCCATGGCTGAGGAGATTGCTGCGCTTGAGCGCACTAGCACCTGGGATCTTGTTTCTCCCCCTCCCGGTGTTCGTCCTATCACGTGTAAGTGGGTCTATAAGATTAAGACCCGCTCTGATGGATCTCTTGAGCACTATAAATCGCGTCTTGTGGCTCGTGGTTTTTAGCAGGAGTATGGTCGTGACTATGACGAGACCTATGCTCCTGTGGCTCATATGACCACTGTGCGTACTCTTCTTGCTGTTGCTTCTGTTCGTCACTGGTCTGTGTCTCAGCTTGATGTTCAGAACACCTTTCTCAATGGTGAGTTGAGTGAGGAGGTTTATATGCAGCCTCCTCCTGAGTATTCTGTTCCCGAGGGGATGGTTTATCGTCTTCGATGGTCTCTTTATGGCCTCAAACAGGCCCCTCGTGCCTGGTTTGAGCGCTTTGCTTCTGTAGTGACTGTTGCTGGTTTTTCCCCTAGTGATGATCCAGCGCTGTTTGTTCACACTTCTCCTCGTCGACGCACTCTTCTTCTTCTCTATGTTGATGATATGATCATTACTGGTGATGATCCTGAGTATATCGCCTTTGTTAAGGCTCGTCTTCGTGATCAGTTTCTTATGACTGATCTTGGTCCTCTTCGATACTTTCTTGGGATTGAGGTTTCCTCCACTTCTGATGGCTTTTACATCTCTCAGAAAAAGTATATTCAGGATCTTCTTGCTCGTGCTGCTCTTGGGGATGAGCGCACTGTTGAGACCCCTATGGAGCTTAATGTTAAGCTTCAACCTACTGATGGTGATCCTCTTTCTGATCCGACGCGTTATCGTCATCTTGTTGGGAGTCTAGTTTATCTTGCTGTCACTCGTCCTGACATCTCTTATCCTGTTCATATTCTGAGTCAGTTTGTCTCTGCTCCTACCACTGTTCACTATAGTCATCTTCTCCGTGTTCTTCGTTATCTTCGTGGTACGATCACTCGTCGCCTTTTCTTTTCTCGTTCCAGCTCTCTCCAGCTCCAGTGCTATTCGGACGCTACGTGGGCGAGTGATCCTTCGGATCATCGTTCACTTTCTGCTTACTGTGTGTTTCTTGGTGGTTCACTCATTGCTTGGAAGATGAAGAAACAGACAGCGGTTTCCCGTTCGAGTGTTGAGGCTGAGTTGCGTGCTATGGCCTTGTTGACTGCTGAGGTGACCTGGTTACGGTGGTTACTTGCGGATTTTGGGGTCTCTATTACCACACTCACTCTGGTTTTGTCTGACAGTACAGGTGCTATTAGTGTTGCACGTGATCCGGTCAAGCATGAGCTTACCAAACATATTGGTGTTGATGCTTTCTATACACGTGCTCAGGTGTAGGCTCAGGTTGTTGCGCTTCAGTATGTGCCTTCAGATTTACAGTTGGTGGATTTCTTTACGAAGGCACAGACCCGAGCGCAGCATGATTTCTTACTCTCCAAACTCAGTGTTGTGGATCCACCATGAGTTTGAGGGGGGGGTGTTAGATGTATATATCTGTATATTGTATTTCCCCCATATGTTAGGGGGCTTCCTACATATTTGCCATGTACCTGTAATATTGTGGCCTTTGGCCCAGAGGAATAAAACTTGTCTATTCCTAACATAAACTATGATAGTGATTGATTTAAAAAATTCAAGATCTGTTTTAGACCAAACAGAAGTTTTAGGACTAAGTTGGAGGACAGAAAGTGGACTTTCTTCATAAATTTTTAGTCATGAACCGAAGATACTTGTCAATTAAGAAGCACACATTAATAATACGCTCAGACCAAAATTCATGCTTACTAGTGGTAGACCGGTAGTACTGGCAGCGGTACAACTCATGTGCCCCTGTACTATTGTTTCTTTATCTCCATAAACAATATTATTTCTAGTGCAATTATTTCCAATGGCTCTTCTGTTTTTGGCATTCTTAGATCCAATAGTACGAGCATATAATATATGTCATCATTCATGTATGGTTGAAATATTCCGGTGATATGTCCCCTCAATGTGACATCATTCCCTAACCATACATGTGCAATGACCCTACCCAAAGCAGTGATATGTATTCCTCCCAATCGAAAATAATTGATTCGGATTTGTCTATAAGCAAATGTATCTACACACTGAAACACGATCTAGTTATACCTTTATCAAAATAAATCTGCGTCAATTAAGATAGGACGAAGATAGTACTTAAAATTTTACACGTCAATTGTCACAATCTCGATTCTAGATCCTGACAGAGTGTTTAAAATTTGGATCAAATCTTCCGTGCTAATAGTTTAGCTATACTTGAACTTGTTAGAGAAATAGCCAAATTACCACACGCCATAAAATTCTTATGGTGTTATTGTTCGTTGCAAAAGAAAATAATAATATTAATATGCTAATCTAGTGCGGACTTGATATCATATACTGCACTGGTGATCGTCATCGCTCGCGCCTATATCAAAATCCTGGCGTCAGCCACCTGAGAAGAACTCATAAATATATGGCATCTTGTTGTTGTAGATTTCTAAAATAGGGTCGGTGGGGGAGGCGGGAGAAGGGGCTGCTCACGCCCCGACGGCGAGCAGCCGCGCATCGGATGCCAAGCACACATCGCCAGGACAGGCCGTCGGTCTGGTCGGCCTCAAACTTTGTCCGGCTGATGTTTCGATCCAATGGCAGCGTCACACATGACGCCGGCATGGGGCATTTTTAATTAATCAGGGAATGATGGCGCCCTCTAATGATCATTGTTGATTGATTAGCTTAGCTCCAAATGAAGGCACAGTCCACGGTCCTCCTAATTTTGTCAGCGGTCGCTTTCTGCCACCGGCTCGAAACGTCGAGGAAATCATGGGGTTCGCGCGCAAGGTCTTTTCACGGATGCCATTGTACTACTCACGAAATATGTGGTGGTTGGTTTTTCTTGTGGAATAGTACAAACTTACAAAGACATATTGTCATGGGTTAGTTAGCGATGTACTCCCTCCGTCAGCAAATAAATATACTTCTAGCTTTGTCCTAAGTCAAACGTAGTAAAGTTGGACTAATTTTTTAGGACAATGTACCAACATTTATGACACTGATTTGTTATCATTAGATTTATTTTCAAATCTAGTTTCATAATATGTCAATTTGATGTAATATATGTTTCTATATTTCTCTATAAAGTTAGTCAAATTTGATTATATTTGACTTAGGCAAAAGCTACGTGTACACTTATTTACGGACGGAGTGAGTACTACTATTACCTGCTATATTACTCAAAGGTGTCATTTTTGCACATTGAGAACGGTCATTGCCAGCCTAAAGACAGTGATTGTCAACCTTTCTCCATGGAGATCGTCGTGCTTGTTTCAAATGTCTGTTTTTATTGTAGTAGTACCACCGACAACTTAGAGGTGTCATTTTGGATAATATTTGAGCATATGGATTTTGAACGAGTGAATTCCACTTTTGCACCTTGTTTTTTCTTTATATGCGCCAATTACCAGCATTAGCGATTTCTCAATCCTAATTACGTACTTTAGTAGAAAATATGCTAGTTCCTCTCCTTCTTATATATTTGTCCAATTGCACGCCACACTGTGGTTTTTCCGATTTGCTTTTCTTGTGTGAGTGGGCTCGCTTCCCTTAGTTAGACAAACATCTCCCACATGCCCGCAAGGGTCAGCGCGAGGTCACACTGTCTAGTTCATATCTCGCACAAACAAAGACACCACTTCATTTGTTTCGAGATCGCGGGACGACACATCAAGCAATGAGCGGCGGGGGACTTATAACACGCAATGAGCGGCGGTAGTCGGATCCAATGACGGATGTGAAGCACATAATCTGCTCCCTATCCGGTGGGACCGACTTGGCAAGTCACTACAAAAGTCTTTAAAAGGGTAAAAACTGAAACAATTTTTACCGAATGTGGTAATTAGGATGAAGTGTTGCTACATACGTGGGGTAATTAGCACCATAAATGTGTCGAGTTACAAATTATAATTCACTCATTTTGAAAATCCGATCTAAAATCGTTCCAAATTTAATGGAAGCCAAGCTTTTAAAATATTGATCTTATGTATATCTAAAACACTGTGTCTTCCTTGGATTCCTTATGTCAAATATTCAATCAATTACAATGGGGGTTAAACAACAATTCTTTAGAAAACCAGAGATTTTGAGTGTACGGTGCGGTGCGTTGAGACATCATGCATTAGGTGTGTTATTTTTAGTAGTAGCAGGTATATATTGCTTTATGATGTCTGAGGATGAAGTAGCTAACTAATTAGCTGAGGTGGAACAAGTTGTCTCCATATTGGCAAACTCATGCACGATCAATTATACATAGACTCTCAAACAAAATGTAAGCCTATCCTGGGACAAAATAATTCTGTGCACCACCACCCCACCCCACCCCACCTGCACTTGGATCGGATTGGACCACTGCATAATAGTGGAGCCGGAGATACCATCTCACCCACATATCTTTGCCCTTTAATTAACAAAAAAACGAGGCTTCAATTGAGCAAGGCCAAAACCTAACCTAACCAGACGCGATCTGCTCAGCTCAGCTCATGGCCCGGAGCTGTACTGATCAAGGCAGAATTAATATTTTCCCTACGTAGCTAATAATTGGTCGCCAAATTAAATGTTTCGCGTCCACGTCATCTGAAACGGACAGGCGATATAAATTTGTGGGCTGGAGCGCATGAGCGGAACACAAGAATAGAATTCGAGGGGGTGAGGGTTTTCTTCCAGGTGTGATTTCTTCGGTATTTTTTTTAAAGCTGAGGAGATAAGGAAGAAGAAGAGGGCCTCCATAGCCATGCATGCGTAGCTAGCGTACATGGAGCGATCAGGATTGCTCTTTGTTTTAGCTCATATCGCGATCTTACAGCTTGGATTTGTGATTTGGGAAGGAGACGTCGTGGTCGAGGAAGAAAAAATCTCCACATCAACTATTGCGTTCTGGTAAAAATGTTTTCCGGTGATAACAACCACTCAACCAGTAGTATTATTACCTGGGTAAATTGGAGTACACGCGACGACCTTACTTGAATTTGATCTGTTCTTTAGGATCGATCGTACCGGTGAATCAGAGTAGCATTTCGTACAAATTCGGAATTGTTCTTTATCTGTTCAAAGAAATGATTAATTCCGCGCCACTCTATATTCATGCTAATCAATTTTTGTCCTCCACATAAATTAATTTTGAAACCCGGCCATATAAAGAAAACTCAGCCGGCTTATCATTTAATGTGACTTTTTTTTTGAGTAAGTGGTATGCTCCATTTGATTCTTTTGTATGCTTGTTGAAGGGAGGAATTTTCTTGCTTTGCCAAGCCATGTGTTTCATAATTAAGGAACTTTCTTTCGCTGCTTCTAGACCACGATCTCGTTTGATCTCATGGCCTTCCTCGATGAATTCTACCATTGTCGTGCGGAGCTCGATGGCCTGAACCGCGCGTACATTGCCCTACTTCCCAAGTCCGAAGATGTTGCCACCGCGGACGGGTTTAGGCCCATATCCCTCCAGAACTGTGTGGTGAAGCTGCTCACGAAAATCTTGACCTCGCGCCTACAACGGTTCATTGAGCAACTGGTGGCATACGAGCAGACAGGGTTCATCCGAGGACGCTGTATCACTGACGGGTTCCTCTATGCAGCCGACCTGGTCCAGTGTTGCCGCATCCGGGGGGTTCCTGCGGTTGCCCTGAAACTGGACTTCAGAAAGGCCTTTGATTCCGTGAATTGGGATGCCCTCGATGCAATTCTTCGGGCGCGTGGATTTGGTGACCGGTGGTGTGCTTAGATCCGCATCCTCCTTGATACCAGCAAAGCTGCTGTGCTACTCAATGGGGTTCCGGGGCGCTGGATCAACTGCAGGAACGGGCTGCGCCAGGGGGACCCCCTCTCGCCGTATCTGTTTCTGATAGTTGCCGACCTTCTGCGCCAAATGATCCTGAAAGATACGGACGAACATCGCCTCCTACATCCCCTTGTGGACGGCCTCCCGTGCCCCGTGGTGCAGTATGCCGGCGACACGCTGCTCCTGGTGCGCGCTGATCCCGACCAACTTCGTCGCCTGCGTGACATACTTCGGGAGTTCTCAGACGCGACGGGTCTCGCCATCAACTTCCATAAAAGCGCCTTCGTGCCCATCGGCGTACCTGCTACCGACGCCGCACATCTATCTGCCATATTGGGGTGCCCAGTATCCTCGTTCCCGCAGACGTACCTTGGACTCCCGTTGTCGGATCGCAAGCTACCTTCCTCCGCCATGGACTACCTGGCTGGGAAGATCGAGCGTTGCATCCCCCCTTGGCAGATCCACCCCACCTCGCTTGGTGCTAGGATGACACTCTCGACATCTGTTCTATCAGCGCTCCCCGCTTATGCGATGTCGGTAATGCAACTGTCTAAGGGGACAATCGCGAAGATGGATCGCCCCCGGCGTGGCATGCTATGGAGTGCCATGACGTCCTGCTCTGGTGGCTCGTGCCAGGTGTCATGGGAGGTGGTGTGCCGGCTCCGCTCAGAGGGTGGACTGGGTATTGTCGACCTCGCTCTTCACAACACGTGCCTCCTACTCAAGAAACTTCATGTTGTCCTCTCTGGGCAGCGCACCCCGTGGGCGGACCGGGTCCGCGCGAACTACATGTGTGCTCGCCCTGCTCCCTTGGCTCCTGCCTGGCAGGTCTTCGCATCTCTCTTGCCCCTATATCGGGTAATCACCTCTGTTCGTGTGGGCCATGGCCGTTCCGTGGACCTCTGGGGGGACAATTGGACCTCCCTTGGCGCGCTCTCGACCGCCCTGCCTGCAGCATATTCCCACATTGTCCGTGCTGCCGGCTCTGTATCCGATGCGCTTGCTGATCGGGCTCCCGTGCTCCGCACGCATGATAGGGTGACCGACCGGGCTGAGAGTGAGCTTCGTCTGCTCCACGATGCTCTCGACCACCTCCTCGCGCGCTCCTCCACCGCGGACGATGAGCGGTCTCTATTGTGGGGTGATGCCACCCATTTCAGTGCCAAGGGCGCATACATGATGCTGAAGAGCTCTGGATGCGGCCCTCCCCTACACGACCTGAATTGGGCTGGGTATGCGCCGCTCAAGGTCAAGGTATTCGTCTGGGTCCTTCGTCATGGCAATACTCGCACACGTGCTTTCCTGCGGCACATTGGGTGTCTGGACACGGACATATGCCCCTTCTGCCCGCGTCGGCCGGAGACTCTCGCCCACCTATTCTTCACCTGCTCCCGCCTGCGTCTCTTCTGGCGGCGTGTGCTTGGGCCTCGCCGACGCGCTCTCCCCACCTCTACCGAGGCAGCCTGGGTCTCGCTCCAGGCAAGCAACCCCTCCTGGGGCGTACCGCTGTGGAGCATCGTCACCTCATGCCTCCTCTGGGTGATTTGGAAAACCAGAAACCGGATGGTCTTTGACGCTGTTCGTCTTCCCCCTTCGGCGATCCTCGAGCAAGTCGTTGAGCACCTGCGGTTATGGCGGGCTCGGGTCCCCCCGCGTGTTAGCTTTGAGTGTGTAGAGCAATGGTGCACCACGCTCTTGTAATTCCCTTTGAGCCGATGCTCCTCCCCCATTCTGTAAAAAGCTTTTTGGGCATTTTTCTGCCCTCTCGTTAATGGAAAATGCAGGTGGGCAGTTCGCCCCCCGTTGTGCCGTTCAAAAAAAATAATTAACGAACTTGGTTTATTATATTAGTGCATATATTTCACAGTTGATATTATCAATTACAGCAAGACAGAAACTGAGGATGGCGAGACAAAACCAGCAGCAAAATGAAGAGCACGAACACGGCACGATTTTCTGCTCCAGGCCTCCAGCTCACTTGACCGTGACGTGCACATTTAAACCATGTGCTTGGTTAATCCTTAATAATTCTCGGTCATTAATTCTAACACGTAGTACGGCTACGTAGCAATAATTTTCTTATCCCGCACGTTAGCACCAACGAGAATAGTTTCCGTGAGGAGAAAAACATGGCGCTGCTTAATTATAGCAGTATACTTGTACTATTTTGTCAAGCAGACACGTTGGAACATTGTACGACTAGAAATGGACCGGATGCATGGACCAGAGTTCGATCTTGGCAGAATTGCCTCGGCTCGAAGCTGCATCATAGTATTGTTCTTTCCTGGAAGTGCATGTTGCTTGCTCAGGCTTTCTTTGCAGTTTCAATGGAAAAATTATTCCTTCGCGTCTACTGTAATACCTATATCTCTTCGGGAGAAAATCGTATCTTCCTTTCCCGCCGTACATCCAGTCAGCAACAAAATGAAATGCTATGATATTTTCTTAAAAAGAGGATACAACATTTATTTCTAACATTTTCTAAATCGTTTGAATAAAGGAAAAAAAAAGCTTTCTCTTTGAGTAACACATGCCCTTATTTTCATTCGAGCAGACCAAATTTACCTTTTTAGGGAAAAAATATTTGTCGGGAAGGCAGAGTTTTTTTTTTTGGGGGGGGGGGAGGGGATGGCAAAGAGTCTTTTAAAGCAGGAGACAAATTAAAGATGGGGTGCTGGGCCCATTAAGCCCAAGAAGGCCCATTGCCACGCACCCCTTCCTCGCCGTTCCTACTCCGGCGTCTCACGACGTCTGCAGAACCCTCGCCTGCTCACCGGGGAGAGGGGGAGAGAGAGAGGGCGGGAATGGAGCCAGGCGGTCCAGATCCGGCTGGCGCAGTTCGGCTGCCCGAACTTCCCGCGCCGCCGAGCCGACAGTCGCATTCCGCCCGACAGCAGGCACCTCCAAACCATTGGCTACTACAGTACTCCTCCCACTTCCCGGTATTTAAGCGTAGTTAGCTCAACACCTTGCTAGGACTAGGTACCTAGGTTCTGTTTCTCTTGGAACAATTGGAGGAAGTAAGATTGGTGTGTTTTCCTTGGGAGTACTATTGCTTAGTGTGGTGGCGCCCCTCTGGATTGGTAAAATTTGCTGTCTTGTGCTGTGGCTTGCAGGTTGCAAGATGATGAGGTGTAATTCCAGCGGGTGAAGTGAGTGCACCTGCAGTGGTACAGCAATTTGGCCTCAGTCAGTAGCAGCCAGCTTGCAAATTTCATTTGCGCTGTATCTTTTATTACATCTGAATGCTTAAAATAGATATGGCAGACAGACCACATATAACTTCATTCATATTGACTTGTGGAACACCACATTTGTGCAACCTACTTTCAAGAGTTACAGCCCTAGGTCAGAAAATGTGATTAAAAGAATATTCAGTCAATGGCACCCAAGGATAACTTGGCACCGATAAATATTCTTCTACACTGCTGTCTCTGCTTGTTGATTTCCATGCCAAATAACATCCCTTCATGTCTAGAAAGTGCTGTGACTGCTGTAATGCTACTGCAACATGTGAGTTCGTTAAGGATGCTTGTTCCTACAAGTTATCTGTCATAGTATTTGCCACAATAATTAAAGTTGTAAAACAGTACTTGAATAAGGAATTAAGAGGCCCTATGCGTCGCATCAATTGATGCAGAGGCCGGGGCTGCCCATTTTCGAAAGAAAAAGGAAAATAATGTTTGGGTAGGGGCGGTAGTGTTCTAACTGTAGAACATATATTGGCCCAGGCTCATAACCTGACAATTGGTGTTCTGAAACAGAAAGAGTTTCCCTGAAAAGAAATGGAACTAGATAATTGCTAGATCTCTGATAACCATAGGCATTGAAGGTTTTATCGTTCATGTTGTGTAATTGCACAAACTCATGCATTGTTACACATTTTTATTCTTTGGATTCTATCTTGGGACTGTCTAAAGTTCCTAACTCGCACTATTGTGACACAGTGCTTCCTGCTGCCTCTGGAATGTGGAGTTAAAGTGCATCAGTTGCAATTCGTTGATAATTCCATGCATCATCTTAACATGAAATTTAAGAATTTGTTCACATGACACTATGTTAATCTTAGTAGATTCCATGCACTTATTTTTGGCTGTAATGGTGGAGTGAGAAGTAAGCAAGGTATCATGGGTTATACTGTGAACTGGTGCTTTTGGAGATCTAGTCTTAATGTGACATAGATACTTAGTAGCTGCAGCAAAAGTTGTTTGAAGCATAAAGTAGTTGCTCATGGAAGGTTATTCTTTTTGTGACACCCACCTGGAAGCTATGCTTTGTCTGAACTGATGGAGAAGATGGTATTTTTCTTTGTTGGATCTGCAAAGGTACCACTTGGCATCTCCTTAAATACCTAAGCCGCTTTTTATACTCATCAGATGATTTAGTAATTCAAAGTAGAATCTGTACCATGGATGTGACAAATTGATATCTTGCTTTCTTGCTATCTTGTATTTCTTACTGCCGCAAAGTCAAGTGTTCAGTTACACCCCGTGAAAGCAATGTCAGGGAGAATCATAGGTTTTGCCCAAAAATAGGATAGGTCTTTAGTTGTAATCTGCAAGACTGTCCCATAAATGGAAAACTGTAATAGTAGTTGGGGTTGGTTCTAATTGAATGCTCTAATTTGAGTTGGTCACCTTCAAAAGTTTATTTTTATGTGATCTTTGTCCATGTGGATTCGAATGGCTGATGCCTTGCAAAAGTGTGGAGATAGTGCATGGGACATAAATGGACAGCACATGAACATGCTCTTTAGGTTACACATGGTTGTTATGTGAAAATAAGGACTGATTTTGACTGACAAGTTATCTTTGTATGAAATTAAGGTATATATACTTTTTGCAATGTTATTTTGTAGGGTCCTAAATTCTAATAGTAGCATTTTTACTTTTATTGCTTGCATTCTTACATAAGGTATTTCTTCTTTGTGAGGCCACCCAACCCATGCAAAATGCTAAAGCAATCCCATCAAGCAACTCAATGCATTTTTGGACCCTGCACGCCTTCATATATCTGAAGAACAGGATTGCAACAAGCAGTAGTGACAAGGAAATCGAGAACATCTCAAGACCATGGAAGCACCAAGAAGTTGCAGTGCTCCATGTTTACTCCTTGTGCTGGCACTAGCTGCACATGGATGTAGCTTATCAATGGCAAGCTGCAGCTTCACCATATCCAACTACTGCACCCACACCATCTGGCCGGGGACGATGGCTGGCGCGGGCACGCCGCAGCTACCCACGACAGGGTTCCGGCTTGACCCAGGGCAGACGGTGCAGGTCCCAGCGCCAGCCGGGTGGTCTGGCCGGATATGGGCACGCACCGGGTGCAACTTCAGCGCCGATGGCTCGGGTGCGCCTGCCGGTGCGGTTGCATGCCAGACCGGTGACTGTGGCGGTGGACACATGGAGTGCGGCGGCACGGGAGGGACACCGCCAGCGACACTGTTTGAGATCACGCTGGGGAAGGGCGGCCCTGCCGACCAGGACTACTACGACGTGAGCCTTGTCGATGGCTACAACCTGCCCGTCATCGCCTTCCCACGGGCACGGCAGGGCAGCTGCAACAGCACTGGCTGCAGCGCTGACCTCAACCTGTGTATGTGACACGTAGAAGAATTATAAAACAGCTATGTATCCATGTTGTAAGTCTATGCTCTGATGCATATACAATCTTGTTGTTGCAGCATGTCCAAAGGAGCTGCAGGTGGACGACGGCAATGGTGGCGGCGCGGTGGCATGCCGGAGCGCGTGCGAGGCATTCGCGCAGGACAAGTACTGCTGCAGCGGCGCCTACGCGACTCCGGCCACGTGCAGCTCGACGGCCTACTCATCCATCTTCAAGTCGGCATGCCCACGGGCCTACAGCTACGCCTACGACGATGGCACCAGCCTCTTCACCTGCAACGCCGTCGACTATGCCATCGCTTTCTGCCTCCCTCCCACCGGGTACCAATCAAGTCCTTTTTTTTGCATTCACTTCGACATAGTAAAAATGTATTGCAATTTGCAACCAGTAACTAGCGGTGATTGTTGAAATGTGCTTCTGAATTTCTGACAAACCAAGAACTCAATACTTCACAAATCACACGTGCCCAAGTTCATCAGATATGTTCAGCTAAAATTTGGGCTTTTGAATACTGGAATTTGATGGATAACCCGTGGTTCACACAGGTTGAACACGCCTGGTGCCGCTAACATTGCTCCTCCTACTGACAACAATGGTGCTGGAAGCACCTATGTGCAGCCCCCGACAGGCAACAGTGGTGTTGGAATCGTATATCAGCCACCCCCCACAGACAACAGTGGTGCTGGAAGTTCCTACCTGACACCTCCAACAGGCGGAAATGGTGTCGGAAGTGGCTACCAACCACCCTTGGCTACCAACGATGGCGTCGGAAGTGACTACCAGCCACCCCTGGTTGGCAACAATGGCCTCAGAAGCGCCTACCAGCCAGAGATGATGCCTTCTTCGGCGAGCACACGATACAACCAGCTGTTTCTGCTACCTGCGGCATTGTTGTTCCTTATATGATCGCCTTTGATCTTTAGAAGACTGGAAAACCGTGCATAGCTGCAGGCTGGACACAGCGGAGAATTGGGTGATCAAAGGGGTGGAAGAAAGAAGAGGCTCGGCAGTGCATCAAGTAGAAATATTGTAGTAGTTTCTGACTGAGTGACAGTAGATGAAACTTGCAGTTCCTCGTGCATAGCAATTGTAAAATTAGTCTCAGAAACTAGATATTATACTGGTTCAATAGGGGAATACAAATATTGTATGCTTTTATGTAAATTATCTAAGATAATGTCTACTGCAGATTATGCACTCATTTATGGTCTGTTTTTCATGGTTCATGACTATGCTCTGTTTTTCATGGTTCATGGCTTTTAGGAACTTTACCACTGAATAATCAGTGCAGTCATTGCGTATTTTAGTCAGTAATATTCGTTTTTTGAACCATGGTATTTTACTCAGTAATCTAGACACATGAAGCAACTAATAGACAAGACAGACACCTAATTCGACACTTACCATGATAATACTAGAGTATTCAATCTTCTCGTTTTTTTGTAGGCTGTCTTGGTCATTTGAACTGAATAACCCTGTCTAATCCTTGGTAGAAATTTGTTATCCAAGAAACTGGAGGACCAAACAAACAAGAAAATGAAGCAACTTACACTTGTTATAAAAAATGGTCAGCTTTTATTATTATATAATCCAACATTTGTTACATGTAAGGCACTGTCATGAAGAAGTAGGTACAATGATAGGAGCTGGGTGCACCGATTTCTCCAACGGCCAGCACTCCCAGCTCCCATCTTTGTCCTTAGACAAGGAGAAGTGCTTGGGCATCCACACCTCCCCCTTCTCACTCCTCTCCTTGTCAAGCTTTCTAGCGTCGCCCTCGACTTGCCGCTTCGCCTCGCTGGCCTTCTCCCAGTCCTTTATCAGGATAGCCTCGCTGACTTCTCTCCAGACCACCGCCGACTCCGAAGGCGACAAGCCCTGCCACATTATCACCATTGTTCATGAGCATTACCCTTGTGCTGTTTTTGCAAAGTTTCAGCTATGCTGAACTCAAAGTGTTTATCATATTATCAGTTGATCACAACAATAAATAAAATGGTTTTATGCAATGCCATATATGTTGTCAGAGTTAAAATGTTAGTACTACCTCTTGATCTTTCACCTCCGGTGTGACGAGGTTAGCGATGGCGAGCTTGGCGTCGTAGAGAACCGAGACCTCGCCGCTCTGAACATCCTTCAGCGAGACAGTCCTGTCCCAGTGTCCATCGATCTCATACAGGGTCTCCTGCGATTCCGACGAGGAACGGAACACCTTGCCCTTCACGCACCTCCCGTCGCCTCCCATGCCCAGGAAGGAGTTGCTCCTGTGGTAGCTCAGCTCCGCCTCGAGCCCGGAGTCCTTGCAGACGACCCTGACGGTCCCGGACCACTCGATGGAGGGCGCGGGCAGCAGCCGTATGAGCAGGTTCGGACAGTCCACCTCGTACGTCTCGTTGACCTTCGGAAGCTTGACCTGCCTCCAGCCGTCCACCGTTGCCTCTATGCAAGTGCCTTCGGTGGAAAAAAAAATGAATGAAATGGATGCAGGAGTTCAGATAAGTTATTCGTGTTCTTTGTTTCAACAGCAGTGTAGTGTTATGCTGAAACTTATTCAGAATGAATTTGTTGCTCTGGTGTGGTGTGGCCTACCGTTGAACTTTGGCACTGGGCTTTGGCACCATAGGAGCTCGACGTTTCCGCCATCGTCGGTCGCGTGGAGCGCGGAGACCGGGGGACGATGAGACACCTGAAAATATTGAAGACATACGATGTTCACTTCCTTTCCAAAAGAAATCCAGAATCTTCAGAGAAAGTATTATGAAATGGGCATCTTCAGAGAATCTTCAGGTACCTGCTCAAGGAGGACATGGAGCGATCCGCTGGAGACATGGTGCGTCTCTCCGAGGACCGGGTTGTAGGGCGCGAAGCCGAAGATGGGCGGCCTCGTGGTCGAGATGCTCCAGGCCACGACCGCCGTGAGCCGCTCCAGGCTGTCCTTGCCGAGGGCGCATCTGTTCAGGTAGTCGCCTCCGTCGCAGTAGACCCCTTCCCCGTACAGCTGGAGCTGCGATTTCGGCAGGTTGAACGTGGCAGGCAGCTGAAAAATGTTCAGAGGCACGTCGGTCATTTCGTTCGTCAGTGAAGTACAGTACAGCGTGTTCAGACACTTGGGGAAGTATTGCTGCGATGGCGATCATCCGTCTACTATGTGGCACATTTTTGGGGACAAATGAATTATTTAGCTCCCTTTTAAAAAAAAAAAACAAGGGAGCTAAATAACCAATGGATTGATCTCCACATCACCAACCTATCTTTGGATATCGAGAACACATGGACGTCCACAGCAATCAGTCCCAAAGTTTGGTAGCATTGAGAAACATGTGCACTCTTGTGCAGTCCAAGCCTTCTGTTCCCACTTGGAACACGTGAAAATTTCAAGATTGCTCCATTTACCAGATCGGCGTCAATCACTGCGTCCTAAAGCAAGCAGCCAAACTCTTGAACGAAGGTTTTTAGGTGAACTAAACAGGCACTCCTACAACTAGCACTACTAGTTCGGTAGCCAAGCCCCCTGAATTTCTGCCGGATTCGGGGTGCTCAGTGCTCCCAATGAATCTCGAACCAAGTAAACTAGCAAATGGATCCAAAACTATCTCTCGAGATCGGAGTTTCACCCACATGCACCTACTGCTCGCCTGGGATCAAGATTCAAGAACAGAGATAGAGTGCAGTGGCACTAGAGGCATTTTCTTTCGTTGTTACCTGGAAGTGGGAGAGATCGGCGCCCGGCCTGACGTTCCCGAAGAGGCTGATCACCCGCTGCGCGAGGTTGGCCGGCCGGAGCTCCGCCGCGAGCCCTCCTTCCAGCGACAGCGGCGCGGTGAGCACCGCCGTGGCCGTGGCCGTCGCTGCCACCGCCGACGTGTCGCCCTCCGATTCAACCTGCGTCAGAATACAGTCGGCTTATATTATACTATACTCCCCACCGTCAATAGCAATGTGAACAAAACAAAACCACTACAGTAGTAATAAGGCGAATTAAGCAACCGGTAGCTGGCCGACGGCCGTCCGTCGTCGTCGCCGCATGTACGCTCTTGCTCGTTGCATTCGGGTTTCCCTTTCCATGGTCGGGAGGTACCAAGAAAAAGCAGTCTGGACTGCTTGGATTGACCAAGAAATGGAAACCAAACCAATCGAAACTTTCACCCGTGTGGGTGTGGGTGTGGCTAGCTCGTCACTTGGCAGCAAGTCCGGAGATATTGACTTACCATACGGTGTAGTACTAGTACTATCTAGCAGTAGCAGGTGTTGCGTGAAAAACAGAGGGGGAGAAAAGGTCCGTGCCGGCCGGTGGAAGAAGATGCCGCGCGCCGCTGTGGCCGGCCAAGGAACGTAAAGCAAGATGGGGCTAGTGGCACATGTGTTGGCGTCGCGTTACATTACATGGGGGAGTACGTAGGTACGTACGTACCGACATCTTCGACGCGGCTAGGAAAAGGAGAGATGGTTTCGTGTCACTTTCTTCGTTCCAGAGAAAAAGAAAGGCGAAGTGGTCAGCAAATCGGTATCTCTGTATGTATTCACCGGCTATGTCTGTGGTTCTCGTTTGCTTCGTCGTCACTGACTACTTAAAGGGCACGAGATATATAAAGCGAAAAAATAATTGCCGGAGCCGACGAAACATGACGTCACAAACTTAGCTCGATCGCCCAGTGGCATGATTCTGAAAAAAACAGAGTCTTTATTATGACTTTTTTGTTTTTCAAAAGAAAATGAGGTTGATCGCCTTTACCGCCCAGTAAAGAAATGTGGAAGCGCAACGGGAAAAGGTGATTGAGGAAGGGAAAAAATGGCAGGAGGGGACAAAAGGCGAGGACGGCGCGGCGTAATAAAAGGTTAGAAAAAAGAAGAATCCGCAAATATTCGCAACCATGACGTGGACGCAGGCCACTTGCCGGCACGCCGCAAGACTTCGGTCGCGAAACAATCTCGGATTCTTCATCGCCGGCGGCGCTCGCCTGCAGGCCGGCCGCCCGCCGGCGGAGAAGCAGAGCAGGCACGAAGACAGCTGCTTACCATGGTCGATCGATATTCGATAGCCACGAAACTTGCTAAAGAAAGGAGCAAAGCTTGCAAGAATGTCCAACAAAGGACAGGCGGAGAGATAGTATATGCGTACGTACCATCGATCGGACGAAGGGGTCCGTGCGAATCCGATTCCCAGCCCAAGCACCCTCGTCGATCCCCCTCCTCTCCTCCTGCGGCTGCGGGTTCTCTTCCCCTTCTCTTCAATTTGGAGCTAGAAATGGCAACCTCGCCCTCTCTCCCTCCTTTGTAGTATGCTGCGTGGGGCGGACGACGGGGGGTGCTGGGCTGGAATGATCCTCGACAAGGGTGGGAAGGAAGAAGCAAGCAAATCGGTCGGTCGATCGATCGCCTTTGTTTAGCAGGCGCGCGCCGTCTATTTATACACCGCCCGCCAGCCCCGCGTTCTCTCCACCGCGCCTTCATCCATTTTTCCGCCCCCCTTCGGTTCTCAGGGAGGGAGGGAGGGGGAGGCTGCTGCGCGGGAGGTGACGCACGAGTCGACGGACGTGCTCTCCGTGTCCACTTTCCGTTGGTGCGTGTGAACGCATACCGATTATCGGCACAGACCAACACGTTTTCGCCTTTCCGGACCAGTCCTAGAGTGGGTACTACCGTTCATCGTGAGACCTTTTTTCTGTTGCCAACTTTTTTTTTTGTTGAACGGGAGAATCCCGAAAGACATAAGAGAGTGCGTTCATTCGGTGATGGGAGTACATTTACAAAAAGAATTCCAGAAAGAAAATAAATTACACATGAGCCAATGGCTTTTACAGTTTGCACCCTAGAAAAACGCGTAGAAACATGTTCTTCGACCACGATCTTTGATCTCCAGACGCGGTCGCCATCGTCTTCACCGAGGACATCACCACTTGGGAAAGCAGCAACGTGCACTGTCACGCCGAGATCGACGAGGATCCTCCACATAAGGAGGGAAAGGGAGCTCAAGCTATCACCTAGCTCGACCACTGCAGGGCCAATCTCATGGCGAGAGATAGCGTTGGACTAGGGCCTTCGCTTGGGAACTGCGGCCGAGGTTGTAGTATCCTCAGACCCCAAGCACCACCTCTAGGCATCAGCAGAAACCACACCACCACCGTCCTCTCCCTCGCCACTTAGGCCGGCGGAAAGGAGCCGAAGCAGAGCTTGGCCACTGTGTCGGAAGTAGTGGTGCTTAGTGAGAAGGGAGCGAGCTCCGGCACCTACTGACGTGGTAGCACACTTGCAATTTACAACGCAAACCTATTGGGCCAGATTATATCTATTGCAACACATTTTCAATTTACATAACACACGAATCATAAATTTTAAAGTTTTAACTTAATTCTCGGCCGACTGACAGATACTAGAACCGTTTTTCGAAGCAATCAGCAGAAGCACTGCCTTTTCTATTAGAAGAGAGAGAAAAGATCCACTACACAGGAAGTTACGTTTATATTAAGGTGGAAATATGCCAAAACACCGCAAAGAGAAAAAAATCAAAAGATAGATTAATCTGGCTCGACTGGGATAGAAGGAACATAGGTAGCAAAATCACTTGCATGTTGAGGAATGTCGTCTCTAGTAAAGGAGGCCACCTCGATATAAGTCAGTCGTCGACCCGTGAAAATTTTGCGGTTTCTTTCTTTCCATGTGTTACACAAGACATATAGCAGACGGACACTAAGGCGAAGTTGCTCGCTTCTTTTTTCCTCAATCATACTGTCCCACCAATCAGAAATTGAGGGGAAGGTTTTCTCGTCATTGCTTATGGCCTCATTGTCCCAAGATTGTGTGGTGTTTCAGACCGTGTTCGTGAAGGGGCAATCTTTGCAGAGATGGGCGGCTGTCTTCGAGGCAGATCTATAAAGCGAGCAAGTAGGGTCATGAGGCCATCCACTGACGGCAAGCATGTATGAAGTTAATAATTTGCCGTCAAGAGCAGACCACAAAAATAGTTTGCATTTCGGCTTGGCTTGCGCATACCAAATCTTTTGGGCCTTGAACTTAGGGTAGCAACAGTTGAATTGCATGTGATAGGCCGAACTAGCAACCGTTGGTGATAGGACGTCAGTGGTCAACATCTACCTGATGAAGTCGGGTTGCAGCAGGATCAATTGGGTGCCCTGGATGAGGTCCCAGACTTCTAAGTAGTGAGATAGTTGAATAGGAGTGTCAGGTCTAGCGACAAAGCGGGTCCAATTGCCATGGATGATCTCTTTCATGACTCCTTTTGGCGATCTTAAAAAGGTCGAGGGCCAGAGCCTTAGAGGACCACGGTCACGGCATTTGTCGTGCCAAAAGGAGGTTGTTTTACCATCCGTGAAACTAGTCCTCGTGAAACGCTCTAAAAAGGGCCATGTTTGCTGAGTTGCAAAAAAGCTTCGATCTTACCCAAATGCGTCCAGGGTCAGTCCCTTGTAGCCATGGCCAACAAAGTCACAAAGCCCACCCAGTGGGCTCATGATCTGGCACCCCAAGGCTACCCAAAACCCTTGGTTTGCATACCATTTTCTAGTTGACGAGCGCTTTGTCGCTTGCTACCTGCCCCCTCGTCTCCTACCTAGAGAAATTTTTTTACGATCTTTATAATCTTTTTGCGGGCACACTTAGGGAGTGGAATGGTGGTGACGTTGTACATCGCGGTGGGCATGAGTACCAACTTAGCCAGAGTTATTCTTCCACGTGCACGATGTTTTCCCGTCCCAAGAGTTTTCCAGCAGAACCGTTTGTTGTACTCCCGCCAATTCATAGTATTAATTATCGCTGAATCGGATATTTCTATCACTAAAACATGTATAAATATATTTGATTCCGCGACACTTAATATGGATGGGGTACTATTGTTCATAGCACTGGAGATTTATTTGCTGTATTAAATGCTTCGTTCTCTTATGATATGATTAGCTCTAGCCCTTTCAAAAGTCAGTCAAAGTTATCTTGTTTAGTACTTTGCACCTTTTTCTTCGGCAAACCTGGAAACTTGATCTATATGTGTTCCAAGTGGGCCTGGTCACTATTTTATTTCTAAGGATCTCCGTGTTTGATTGGAGTGTCGGCTCTCCTTCGTTTTAGTCGCACGCACACGGCAAATGCATCCTCACGTATACGCATGCTTGGAAGCGAGACGTAGCAGCCTTTGCTTTACACTCCACGTCAGATCAGGAACCAAGCAAAAGCGACACGATGGAAGCATGATTTCAGTGGGGTTTTGTTTTATCCCGCTTTCTCTCTTGATCGCGTGTCACAGGGAATTATTATTCTAGTACTAGTAGTATGAAATTCAGACATTGAGACCCGTTCAACTCGCTTCTTGATTCGTTGGATCGAACGTAGACAGGCCTTTGACTTGAGGACGGGGAGAACTAGCGCCAGGTAGAGCTCCTGGTGACTGGTGACCGAAAGTTTCCTCTGTCGCCCACTTCGGCTCTTTACGCTCCACAATTGGTTCACTTTTTCTCGTTGACTTATCATTTGGAGAAAATTGTTCGTTTTATATGCTTAATCATACATGTAGATTTTATTTTTTCCGTTCTAAATTAATTGACGCAGAATTGTGTAGTTACACATCTACATAGGGATTGGTCCTCCATCTACATAGGCGATCTACAGCTTTTGATGATTACTTGTATTTCGCTTTATTTTTTATTTTGCTTGAACTTGTTGCGTGGAACTGCCGAGTCATCTAGCTCAGCTCCTAATGTCAATAGGAAAGTTCGGACCTTACTATATGGAAGTGTACCCCCAAAGTCTAGCATTTCGCATGGCACCTCGCCACGCATTCCCTCCAAACCTGGTTGAATGAATATAAGCATACTCTTGAAACTTTGGGACGTTGTCCCTTGTATAGCGTGGAGGTTGAGGACAACTTTCATCCGTTTATCAGATACCCTCTAGGCGAAACAGTACTGAAAATTCATGGCAAAAAAAGTGGCTGTTACTTGAGGTTAAATTTATGCAGAATATTGGGAGGATTAGTTTTAAATATGTCGGGAAATTTTCCTAAGAACAGTGTCTAAGAACACCGATGATCCTGTGGCGCATTTGGCATATCCCAAATGAAATGGTTCATAATAAACGGCCCCTCCAATGGAAGGATCCAGGCGGTTCTTGTTGTGCTATATGGATCCACTTCTATAGATCAACAAGCATGCCTGTGAGGACATGTGAAAGGAAAATTCATCCTGGATATCGACGATGTGGCTATACATAGAGTAACCCGAGACGAATCTGCACAGGGCAGTAACACCAATTGGATGGGACAAAATCAATATTGATGGCTCCTTCGGAGCAGACGGGAAGACAGGTACGGGCATGGTCGTGCGTGATCACAATGGTGATATCGTCTTATCATGTCGTCAGTTGTTCAATCGTAAGGACGCCATTAGAGCTAAATTAAGTGCGGCAGTGGAGAGACTTTCGTTGACACTAAACTGGTGTACTCAACCACTAACCCTTGAGGTGGATGGAGTTAGTTACCCTACTACAGTACATAAAGAGGATATGGATCGCTATGTTTATACGAACATGCTTGAGGATATCAAAACCTAGCCGAAGGACCATCGAACTTGCGGAATCTAATTTGGCTCAGGGTGCAGATGGACCCATTGTTTGAAAACATATGAAATATAAAAAAGTTCAAAATATTTATAATTACATCCGAATATTCTATGTTCGCACAAAATTTATCGAGAAAATACATTTTTTGTGTCATGTAGAAAAAAGATAAACTCGAATGTTCCAGCATGAATGTTCTTGGGCAATTTTTTTGTCCTTTTACATATATGTCACATAAATTTTTCTTTTTTTCCAAAAGCTATCCGGATGTACACTGGATTTTTTTTCCAGATTTTTTCGACATTTTAAATTTTTATTTTGATGTAGTTTTTGTAATAAATTTATTTGCATCCACGAGACAAAATACCACCTCCCCATTTTATAATTTATATGACAAAAGCTAGTACTCCTCCGACTCATATTAGTTGACTTCGATTTGGCTAGATTCGGATGAATCTAGAACAAATGCTCCTACGACAGTTTGGTTAGGCTCTGATCCGGAGGATTTAGCTGGCACATTGTAAGGTGCTTGCTAACCGGCTGAAAGTTTTTCTTCCAAGTATCATCTCGGAACACCAGAGTGCGTTCGTTCCTGGGAGGCTTATTACGGATAATGCATTGATTGCTCACGAATACCTTCATATTATCCGAAAGCAACAGATGAAGAAACCTTTTTTCGCTCTGAAGATCGATATGATGAAAGCATACGATAGAGTTGAATGGAGTTATCTCCAGGGCTGTCTGTTGAAGCTAGGTTTTGCAGTCCCCTGGATTGAGTCGGTGATGAGGTGTGTCACCCGAGTACGCTATGCGGTCAAGGTAAATGGTAAACTGACACAGCCAGTGATCCCTACCAGAGGCATTCGACAAGGGGACCCCATTAGCCCCTATCTGTTCCTGTTATATACAGAGGGCTTGTCTTGCTTATTGCTTGAACGAGAGGTGTCTGGACAGCTGCAAGGCATTCACAATGGCTGCCTTGGCCCTCCGATATCACACCTTCTCTTTGCAGATGATAGCATTTTTTCGCCAAGAGTGATCAGCGTAGTGTGGATGCTCTGGTTTCTACCCTGAAGATTTATTGTGATGGGTCGGGGTAAAAGATTAACCATGAAAAATCCACTATTTTTTTTGGAAACAACTGCGAGCTGCTACTGAAGAACTGTGTCATGGACCGGCTTGGGGTTCACAATGAAGCCCTACAGGATTCATATCTTGGGTTGCCGACTGATGTGGGGCCGTCTCCGATCGGGTGTTTCCAATTTCTTCCTGATAGAGCTTGGAAGCGCATTAACTCTTGCTCAGATAGACCACTCTCTCGAGCCGGTAAAGAAGTGTTCCTCAGAGCTGTTGTGCAAGCAATAGCCACATATGTCATGAGTTGTTTCATTCTTCCTGTGGCCACTTGTTTCACTTCGGAGATAGATGGCTGACTTCTGGTGGGGAGTCGAAGATGGACGTAAAAAATTGCATTGGAGATCGTGGGAATGGCTCTCCACTCCAAAATCTTGGGGAGGGGGTATGGGTTTTCACGACCTCCTCCTGTTCAACAAAGCTATGCTGGGTCGTCAGTGCTGGAGGTTACTGACAGAGCTGGATTCCCTTTGCGCCAGGGTGCTGAAGGGACGTTATTATCCCGATGGTAGTTTTTGGACTGCGGTTCGCCCTCGTTCATCATCTTATACTTGGCAAAGCATTCTATTTGGGAGGGAGCTGTTACAACAGGGGATAAGATGGGGCATCGGCAATGGTGAGACCACTCATATTCTCAGGGATAGCTAGATCCCGGGCCTGCAACCAAAGAGTATCCAACCCTTGCATGCTCTACCCCAGGATGCATGTGCTAGTATGCTGATTGCCGATAATGGCTGCTGGGATGAAGAAGTGATCAGACATTTCTTTGACGGGGCTATTGTTGGAGATATGCCCTAGAGGCAGTAATAAATATAGTTATTATTATTATATCTTTGTGTTTATGATAAATGTTTACATTCATGCTATAACAGTATTAACAAGGAAACATTAATACTTGTGTGATTTGTAAACTAAATTAGAGTCCCTAGTAAAGCCTCTTCATAATACTAGCTTGTTGGTTAATAGATGATTGTGGTTTCCCTATCATGAACATTAAGATGTTATTAACAACAAGATCATATCATTAGGAGAATGGTATGATGGACATACTCCTATAGATAAGCGTAGCATAAAGATCAAGTCATTTTAATAGTTCAATTGTTATATGCTTTCTGATACATAGTAACCTAATTCCTTCGACCATGAGATCATGTTTATCACCGTCACCGGAAGGATGCTTTGATGACATCAAACACCACACCGTAACTGGGTGGCTATAAAGGTGGCATTGAGTGTTTGGAAAGTATGGGTTGAGACACATGAATCAAGAGTGGGATTTGTCCATCCATATGGCAGATAGATATACTCTGGGCCCTCTCGGTGGAATGTCATCCAATTAGCTTGCAAGCATGTGACTGGCTCACAAGGGATCACATATCACGGGAACGAGAAAAGAGTACTTATCGGTAACAAGGTTGAACTAGGTATTCAGAGATACCGACGATCAAAACCTCGGATAAGTAAACTATCGTGAGACAAAGGGAAATTGGTATCGTATGTAAGTGGCTCATTCGATTGCAAAGTAATCGTAGAAATATGTGGGAGCCATATGAATTTCCAGATTCCTCTATTGGTTATTGTTCGTAGAAGTGTCTCGGTCATGTCCGCATAATTCACGAACCGTAGGGAGACACACTTAAGGATTCAATGTTGTTGAGTAGTTATGGAATGATGAGTAAGAGGCCGAATGTTGTTCGGAGTCTCGGATAGGATCCGGGATATCACGAGGAGATCCGGAATGGTCCGAAGAATAAGATTCATATAAGGAAAGTCCTGTTTCGGAGTTGGAGAATGATTCCGGAGAATAGAACTCAATTTGTCATAAACTTAGTCTAAACTATTGCAAATATGTTGTAGATCAATGGCGGCCCCTGCCATCAATTTTAATGCGTTCCTAGAGAAAGAAAAGTTGAAAAACAATGGAAGCAACTTCACGGATTGGTTCCGCAATTTGAGGATTGTCGTCAATGCTGGTAATTTGACCTATGTGCTGGATGCACCGCTGGGTGACCCGCCTGCAGCCGATGCTACCGATGAGGTAAAGAATGTTTTCCTCACTCGGAAGAATCAGTACTCCACAGTTCAGTGTGCTATCTTGTATGGTTTGGAATCGGAGCTTCAGAAAAGGTTTGAGAATTCAGACCCACATGATATTGTCCGTGAACTCAAGATGATATTTGAGGCTCACGCGGCAGTTGAGAGTTATGAGGCTTCTGAAAAGTTCTTTAACTGCAAGATGGAAGAGGGCAGCTCCGTCAGTGAGCATGTGCTTAAGATGTCTGGGCACGCAAACAAACTCCAAAGTTTGGGTATAGTGATTCCTAATTCTTTGGGGATACATCGTGTCCTCCAATCACTACCACCAAGTTACAAGAACTTTGTGATGAACTACAATATGCAAAACATGGACAAGACGTTGCCAGAACTCTTCTCCATGTTGAAATCTGCAGAAGTGGAGATCAAGAAAGAGCACCAAGTGTTGTTGGTCAATAAGACCACCAAATTCAAGAAAGGCAAGTCTAAGCAAAAGGGAAACTTCAAGAAGGGCGGTAAGAAAGTTGCCGCACCGGCGAAGAAGACCAGGGCTGGACCTAAGCCTGATACTGAGTGCTTTTACTGCAAGCAAGAGGGTCACTGGAAGCGGAATTTCCCAAAGTACTTGGCAGATTTGAAGAACGGTAACATCAAGAACAAAGGTATATCCGATATACATGTTATTAATGTGTATCTCACCAGTACTCGTAGTAGTGCCTGGGTATTTGATACTGGTTCGATTGCTCATATTTGTAACTCGAAACAGGTACTGCAGAATAAACAGAAGCTGGCGAAGAACGAGGTGACGATGCGCGTTGGAAATGGATCAAAGGTTGATGTGATCGCGGTCGGCACGCTACCTCTTCATCTACCATCGGGATTAGTTTTATACTTAAATAATTGTTATTTGGTGTGTGCGTTGAGCATGAACATTATATCGGGATCTTGTTTATTGCGAGACGGTTACTTGTTTAAATCCGAGAATAATGGTTGTTCAATTTATATGAGTAATATGTTTTATGCACATGCACATTTGATAGATGGTCTATTCTTATTGAATCTCGATTGTAGTAATACACACATAAATAACATTGAGGCTAAATGTTTGAAATTGAGCGATAACTCGACCTATATGTGGCACTGTCGTCTTGGTCATATCGGAGTGAAGCGTATGAAGAAACTCCATTCCGATGGACTTCTTGAATCACTTGATTTCGGATCACTTAAGAGATGCGAAGCATGTCTGATGGGTAAAATGACTAAGACTCCATTTTCTGGTATGATGGAGCGAGCTACAAACTTATTGGAAATCATACATGCCAATGTGTGTGGACCAATGAGTGTAGCATCGCGCGGTGGTTATCGTTATGTTCTTACCTTCACAGATGACTTGAGTAGATATGGGTATATCTATTTCATGAAACATAAGTCTGAAACTTTCGAGAAGTTTAAGGAATTTCAAAGTGAGGTAGAGAATCAACGTAACAAGAAGATTAAATTTCTACGTTCTGATCGTGGAGGTGAATATCTAAGTTACGAGTTTGGCGAGCATTTGAAGAAATGCGGAATACTTTCACAATTGACACCACCGGGAACACCACAACGTAATGGTGTGTCCGAACGTCGTAATCGAACTCTCTTAGATATGGTTCGTTCTATGATGTCACTTACAGATTTACCGCTATCGTTTTGGGGTTATGCATTAGAAACAACCGCATTCACTTTAAATAGGGCACCATCTAAATCCGTTGAAACGACACCATATGAACTATGGTTTGGGAAGAAACCTAAATTGTCGTTCCTTAAAGTTTGGGGTTGCGAAGCCTATGTAAAGAAGTTACAGCCGGACAAGCTTGAACCCAAAGCGGAAAAATGCGTCTTCATAGGATACCCGAAGGAAACTATCGGGTATACCTTCTATCATCGATCCGAGGGCAAAATCTTCGTTGCCAAGAATGGATCCTTTCTGGAGAAGGAATTTCTCTCGAAAGAAGTGACTGGAAGGAAAGTAGAACTCGACGAGGTTGTTGAACCTTCTCTCGAACTTGCGAGTAGCGCAGCACCGGAAGAAGTTCCTGTGGTGCCTACACCAATAAGAGAGGAAGCTAATGATAATGATCATGAAACTTCGGTTGAAGTTGCTACAGAGCCTCGCAGGTCAACGAGAACTCGTACCACTCCTGATTGGTATGATCCCGTTATGAGTGTCATGTTGGTGGACAACACCGATGACCCTGAGACATATGAGGAAGCGATGATGAGCCCAGATTCCAATAAATGGCAAGAAGCCATGAAATCCAAAATTGGATCCATGTACGAAAACCAAGTATGGACTTTGGTGGACTTACCGGATGGCCGGAAGGCTGTCGAGAACAAATGGATTTTCAAGAAGAAAACAGATGCTGATGGTAATATTACTGTCTATAAAGCTCGACTTGTCGCAAAAGGGTTTCGACAAATTCAAGGAGTTGACTACGATGAGACTTTCTCACCAGTAGCGAAGCTAGAATATGTGAGGATTTTGTTAGCAATCGCTGCATATTACGATTATGAAATATGGCAGATGGATGTCAAAACAGCGTTCCTCAATGGAGATTTTGATGAAGAGTTGTATATGATGCAACCCAAAGGTTTTGTCGATCCTAAAGGTGATGACAAGGTATGCAAACTTCAAAGGTCTATATATGGATTGAAGCAAGCATCCCGAAGTTGGAATCAACGTTTTGATAAGGTAATCAAAAGCTTTGGTTTTATACAAACTTATGAAGAAGCTTGTATTTCCAAGAAAGTGAGTGGAAGCTCTGTAGCATTCTTAATACTATATGTAGATGACATATTGTTGATTGGGAATGATGTAGACCTTCTTAATAGTGTCAAGGAATATTTGAATAATAGTTTTTCAATGAAAGATCTTGGCGAAGCAGCTTACATATTAGGCATAAAGATTTATAGAGATAGATCAAGACGCCTAATATCATTGTCACAAAGTACATATTTGGACAAAGTTCTAAAGAGGTTTGGAATGGAAGATAGCAAGAAAGGGTTCTTGCCCATGTTGCCCAATACGACCTTGAGTAAAACTCAAAGTCCAGCAACGGCAGAAGATAGAGAAAGGATGAGTAAGACTCCCTATGCCTCGGCCATAGGATCTCTAATGTATGCCATGCTATGTACTAGACCCGACATTGCATATGCTGCTAGTTTAACTAGCAGATATCAAAGTGATCCAGGAGTGGATCATTGGACAGCGGTCAAAAACATCCTTAAGTACTTGAGAAGAACTAAGGATATGGTTCTTTCTTATGGAGGTGATGAACAGCTCGTTGTTAATGGTTACGCCGATGCTAGTTGGAACACCGATCCGGATGATTCTAAATCACAATCTAGATACGTATTTATTTTGAATGGTGCAGCAGTTAGCTGGAGGAGTGCAAAGCAAAGC
Organism: Avena sativa; assembly: GCA_916181665.1. Classification (NCBI taxonomy): domain Eukaryota; kingdom Viridiplantae; phylum Streptophyta; class Magnoliopsida; order Poales; family Poaceae; genus Avena; species Avena sativa. Next base: position 52,817,404 of record OV702299.1, read on the forward strand.
GTTGTGGCGAGATCTTCAACTGAATCGGAATACATAGCTGCTTCGGAGGCTTCACAAGAAGCGATATGGATGAAGGAGTTCATTACAGAGCTCGGTGTGGTTCCAAGTGTGCTGGACCCAATGTCTATCTACTGTGATAACATGGGCGCCATAGCCAATGCGCAAGAACCAAGGTCACACAAGAAGTTGAAGCACATCAAGCTGCGTTTTCATGCTATTCGAGAACATGTCCAAGACGGGGACATAAAGATTTGCAAAGTACACATAGATCTGAATGTGGCGGATCCGTTGACTAAACCTCTCCCGAGGGCAAAACATGGCCAACACCAAACTGCCATGGGTGTTCGGTATATTACCATGTAATCTAGATTAGTTGACTCTAGTGCAAGTGGGAGACTATTGGAGATATGCCCTAGAGGCAGTAATAAATATAGTTATTATTATATCTTTGTGTTTATGATAAATGTTTACATTCATGCTATAACAGTATTAACAAGGAAACATTAATACTTGTGTGATTTGTAAACTAAATTAGAGTCCCTAGTAAAGCCTCTTCATAATACTAGCTTGTTGGTTAATAGATGATTGTGGTTTCCCTATCATGAACATTAAGATGTTATTAACAACAAGATCATATCATTAGGAGAATGGTATGATGGACATACTCCTATAGATAAGCGTAGCATAAAGATCAAGTCATTTTAATAGTTCAATTGCTATATGCTTTCTGATACATAGTAACCTAATTCCTTCGACCATGAGATCATGTTTATCACCATCACCGGAAGGATGCTTTAATGACATCAAACACCACACCGTAACTGGGTGGCTATAAAGGTGGCATTGAGTGTTTGGAAAGTATGGGTTGAGACACATGAATCAAGAGTGGGATTTGTCCATCCATATGACAGATAGATATACTCTGGGCCCTCTCGGTGGAATGTCATCCAATTAGCTTGGAAGCATGTGACTGGCTCACAAAAGATCACATATCACGGGAACGAGAAAAGAGTACTTATCGGTGACGAGGTTGAACTAGGTATGTAGAGATACCGACGATCAAAACCTCGGATAAGTAAACTATCGTGAGACAAAGGGAAATTGGTATCGTATGTAAGTGGTTCATTCGATTGCAAAGTAATCGTAGAAATATGTGGGAGCCATATGAATTTCCAGATTCCTCTATTGGTTATTGTTCGGAGAAGTGTCTCGATCATGTCCGCATAATTCACGAACTGTAGGGAGATACACTTAAGGATTCGATGTTGTTGAGTAGTTATGGAATGATGAGTAAGAGACCGAATGTTGTTCGGAGTCTCGGATAGGATCCGGGATATCACGAGGAGATCCGGAATGGTCCGGAGAATAAGATTCATATAAGGAAAGTCCTGTTTCGAAGTTGGAGAATGATTCCGGTGTTTTCATCGGGAATGTTCTAGAAGGTTCCGGAAGGTCCGGCACTCCGGAGGGGAAGGGTACATGAATGTGCCATAACAAGTTGGAATGGTTGCATCATGTACTAGGTGTCATCGCTAATCAAAATAAAGGGATAAATCAAATCCTAGTTTGAAAAGTCAAACGCCAATTTGAAAAGTCAAACGACAAGTTTGCTTGGTGGAGGGAGAGTAGGAAACCTACTTGGGGAGGAGTTCCTGTCCCTCCACCCGCCGGCCAAGGAGGCCGACTTTAGGGAGGACTCTCCTTCCCTGGCCGGCGCCCTCCCACCTATAAAAGGAGGGGCAGGGGTGCCCCTCTAGACCTACACCTCTCTCCTCTAAACCCTAGCCCTAGCCGCCGGCTTCCACCAAGTCGCCGCCGCCCCTAGGGTTTGCCTAGCCGCCGAGTTGGGGCTCTCCCCTTGCCCTAGCCGCCGGCCTAGCTCTCTCTCCCTTGGTGTCTCTAAACCCTAGATCACCAAGGCTCTCTCATAGTCCACCATACTCGCTCCGGCTTAAGGCGAAGCCCTGCGAGATCTTCCCTCTACTTTCGGTACCACGTCGTCGTGCTGCCGGAATCACGAGGAAAGTGCTACAACCTCCGCTGCCTGCTGGAACAAGGGAGAGGAAGGTCTTCATCGAGTACCGAACGTGTGACCGACTGCGGGAGCGCTGCCGGAACGCGGCGCCGGAAGGATCGTCTACACGATCTTGAGATCGGCAAGAGTACGACTACATCACCCACGAGAATCCGCTCTCGTTAACCGCTTTGGAATCTTCGAGGGTGAGTTTCACTATCGACTCGTTGCTACAATCTAGTAGATAGATCTTGACTTGTTTGTTTGCATGCGGTAGAATTTTTTTGTTTTCCATGCTACGAACCCCTACAGCTACTACATCCAAAATTCTCCAAATCCCCCTTAGTAGACATGGAGGTGCAGATTTTCCCTCCTGGCCTCTCGAGAAACATGGTGCATACTCTGTTAAGTCTGCATATAATTTTGCAAGAGTGCAATAGTTTGTTGTGCGACGTAGCCTGTCTAACCGAGGCATGCAGTCTGATTTGAACAAGGATACTAAAGTGTGGAAGAAGTTGTGGAATATTAAAGCCCCGGGAAAGATGAGAATTACATTATGGAGATTAGCTCATGACTGTCTACCGAGTGGCACCCAACTTCGACTTCGCAATATACCGGCAGCGGATGACTGCAACTTCTGTCATAGGGAGGAACAGGCGCCGCACGTTATCCTCTTCTGTTCTTACGCAGTGGAGGTTTGGAGAACTATGAAGAAGGCTTTCCCTGTTCATCTCAAACGAAAGTGTTTCACTGACCCAAAACCATGGGTTCTGAACTTCCTTGAGAGAGCTACTGATCGCGAGGCGATCACTCTGACTGTTACGGCGTGGCATCTTTGGGAGGCGCGGAATGGCGTCAGACATGGAGAAGAGAGGAAACACCCTAACAACCTTGCTGAGCAGATAAAGTCATACATCGAGTTGATTCTGCTGCATCTACTGAAGCCACCGTCCGCCCAAAGGCGTGAGATCTCTCCTCCTCGACAATGGTCTCCGCCGCCAATTGGAACGACTATCGTTAATGTTGATGCAGCTTTGTTCGCGTCTTCGTCCAGAATAGGGATAGGCATCGTGATCAGGAGCCACAATGGTGATTTTCTTGTTGCACGCAGTGAGTTAGCTGATCAGGTCACGGAGTCGGAAATTGCTGAAGCACTTGCTATTAGAAGTGCAGTCACCCTCGCTCGGGAAGAAAACTTGGACAACTTCATCTTGGTTTCGGATTGTCTTTCTGTTCTTCGGCGGATTGGCTCCTCACGGGATAGATCGCTGGTTGGTGTTGTCATTGAGGATATTAAATCCATTGTGGCATGCTTCTTCGGTGACTTTTCGTCACGTTAATCGTCTATGTAATAATTTAGCCTATTGTTTGGCTCGTCGAGCGGAACGTTTTGGTAGCTGCTGCTTTCATGTTGTTGCTTCGGATTTTATCCATGACAAACTTTGTATTGACTATATTTGATCAATAAAGTGGCTGAATTCTCAAAAAAAAAATACTGGCACATTGTAATTCCTTCTGTTCTCTGAGTGATGCAAGTTTCATTCCGAAAAAAATCGTTTTTCTCGTGTCAAAAAACTTCTCCCCACCGCACCTGCACGGCCTGTACCAGCGCACCGGGATCGCATCGCACATTCGCACTGCGCAAGCAGATCGCGACTGCTGCAGGAACTACCCCACGTCCGTCCCCGCACTCCCCCCACCGCGGATCCAGGCTCCTTCCAGGTCCCGACTCCGCAAATCAACAGGTCTCCCCTGCCGCCCGGCCGGCGCGCGCGGAGCCAGCTGCGCCGCGAGACCAGATCCGGGTCCCCCGGCGAAGGGATGACGGGGGCGGCGTCGCAGGCGTACGGGGAGGCCTGGTACTGGGACGAGCGGTACCGCAAGGAGGTCGGGCCCTTCGACTGGTACCAGAAGTACCCCGCCCTCGCGCCGCTGCTCCGCCTCTACGCGCGCACGCACCAGCGCCTCCTGCTCGTCGGATGCGGCAACTCCGGTGAGTAGCATATCTCCACCTCGCCTACCGTGTCCTCGCGGCGGGGTCGATCAGGGACAAACAGGGAGGAAGCTTCTCTGGGCCCGTCGGTTGACCTGCTCTAGTGTTCAGCGGGAGCGCTGCCTCGTGTTGGTCGTGTGATATCTCGAGACGGGCTGGGAAGTGGATCCCCGGGAGACTGTTGTCTGGATCGATCAACTGGAGTGCAATGTAGAATACACTGTAGAATACACTGAATGCTGTTAGACACGAAGGCTTCATCAAACATAGAGCAGTATAGTCAGACTAGCATTTCCATAAGAAACGCTCCACAGGTGTACTACATGTTTTATGCCGCAGCATTATTCGTCACTATGAAGTGGAATTTGTTAGTTCTAGCACCACCAATTATGGATGTAGCAGGTCAACTAATTATTTACTGGACGATCTTAGATAACCATTTCCTACTAGAACCCGTGCCCCATGTATACCACTAAAAGCATATGCAAATTATGGTGCATTGCAGGCTCCTGTCCCCATGCCACTGTCATTGTCTTGCAAAAAGAGGCATGTGTAGAGTGACATGCTGTACGGTCTCTGGTTACTTTATCAGTGCCACATCATATGGTAGCAAAAGAGTACAACTCCCTAAATACGCTGATGACTTCCTCCCTCAAAGAAGGACCCCTTGTAGTTGTAGCCAATGGAAGACAGTCACTTGGTTTAACGAACTACTGATAAATTACGGCATTATGAAAAACAAAATTACGTGCCATATTCATCTAGGCAAATTTTAGTAGTATTTTGATCCTAATTGAGCTTTGAGAGTTGTTTGAAGTGGATTTTGAATAGAAATAAGTGAAACGTGATTTTATGACCTTAGGCTGTGTTTGGTAGCAAAGTATTTTTGAAGTATTTCAACAATATTATAGTTTCTCAAAATACCACAGTTTTAAATATTTTGAGGTGTTTGTCTATGACTAAAAACCATAGTATTAATACTTCAATATCTCTCAAAACGTGCTATTTTTGAAGTATTGAAAAAACAACTCCAGACCTCCTTTTCTAAAACTGAAGTATTGCTAGCCCAGGCACTTAGATACTGTAGTTTTGGAATACTACAATGTCAAGAAAACTTCACTGCCAAACTAGGCCTTAAACATTATCGGCTTCTGGATAAATTTAGTTTCAGTCTTGGTTTCATGAGGCCTTATTCTTTCGTTTCACTTCTTTAAGCATGGAAAGGGTGTGCTACATAGTCCATGCTCATCTTTTCTTTTCTGAGTACCTGCTACGTTGACAGTTGGGCATAGGTAAAGAAGAAATTATCCTTACCCCTTTTGGAGGTGGAACACATAATTATATGTGCTAATGTGCATATATTTTTTCCATGAATAAACTGATCGAGATATATTCGATCAGACGATCACTAATTTCTCGTGTAGTTTCAAACTGTAGCATTGGTCACTTTTCAGACTTTAGATGCCAGTTGTTACATTGTTGTCAGCGTGTTTTTTCTTGGTTTAGTTGATACTACTTGTTTTAACGTACCTTTGAACGTTACACAGTTTTTGGTGAAAACATGGTTGATGATGGTTACCAAGACGTCGTCAACATTGATATATCATCAGTGGTGATTGAACAAATGAAGAAGAAATACCATGACAAACCTCAACTGAAATGTATGCTCTTTGTTTCCAGCATTCTATCAAGAACCCCTTCAGAGTATATACTGCTTACTATTGTATTCTTCTACAATTTACAGATATAAAGATGGATGTAAAGGACATGTCAGACTTTGAGTCTGGTTCGTTTCATGCTGTTATCGACAAAGGTACCATGCCATGTAATAGCCGCCAGCATTACAGAACACCTTTACATTTATATGCAACATGGCTTTGAGTTCTAAACCACTCTGTTATTTGCAGGAACACTAGATTCTATTATGGTGAGTCAGTTGTTGCCAGGATAGTGCGATATTCGTTCCGTGTGATACTCAGAGTCATCTTTTCTTGTATTGTAGTGCGGTCAAAATTCACAAGAGCATGCAACAATGATGCTAGAGGAGGTCTACAGGTAAGAGTACACTGATATTTGCTTGTGATACTTCTTTTTATTTGACTATAGCTTCTATTTCTTTCTTCTATCTGCAGAATTCTCAAGGATAATGGGGTCTACATTATGGTAAACGATAGTATACTGTCATGGCAACCTTTTGTTTTTCTTCTTGTGCCTAAACTTTGAGTGCCATGATTCTACAGATCACTTATGGGGATCCAAGTTATCGATTGCATCTCCTGAAGGACATGCAACTTTGGACAGTGAAGCTTCATGTCATAGGTTAGTGGGTTTTGCCACCAGTTAAATTAACCATATCCCAATCCATGTACTCTCGACCCTGTTGATATTTAATTTTTAACTTTTGGAGCAATAAATAACACTGGTATATTCTTATGACTTTGCAACCACAATGGACATAGCAGATAGATGGGAGAGAAGCTCTAAACAGACATGGGATCTGACGGAGCCATTGCCTTTACATGACGATAGCACATCGATTATCAGCCTTCTTGGCCCCAAACCTGATGTTCACTATATTTATGTGTGTATAAAGGTTAGCCATCAGCAAGCTTGCAGACTCATCAACTTAATTCCTAGACTCTTCATATTACTAGTTACTCACTACCCTTACCCTGTTATTGCAGGGCAATGACAGTGCGGGCTCTAAGGCCGGAGCCAATGAAGCAGCCAACTGAGTCCATCGATAACCTTTTTCATCATCGTGTATAAGCAGTGTAGTGAATAATGTAGGGAATATATTTTGTAACTCTAACTGGCCTTGTTATTGGCAACAGTTTAGCAAAATTACAGCTGTCGTGTTGCTTCTCCGATCACCAAATTTGGAATAGAAACGATGTGCTGTTTTCCTGTTGCCCAATTTGGTTCAAGTTTTATGTCCATGCCGCAGAACATTGGAGCTGCTAGGAATGTGGGAAATCTTGGAGAGAATGAACTAGATTTGTACAAAAGATGCAAAAAAAGAAATTGTGACGAGGTTGTTTGAGTTTCTTAGAGCAAACATGACTTGTGTACGGTGGGTTAATGTGATTTTGAATGATGAAGGTGTTATCAATGGCTGGTGCCCCGGGTCGTTAGAGGATCTCTAGCAGATCCCCTAAAACGAGCTTCTCTTCTTGATGGATGGTGCGTTAATAAGGAGAGTCAAGTTTCATTCTTTGGAGGTTTTCGGAGTGGAGTCCGTACCACTAGTAGTCTTGTACCAAAAATCCCACATTCAATATAATTCAGTGAGTGATAGTCATCTTGTACCAAAAATTTCACATTCAATATAATTATTCAAAAAAATCGCATTCAATATAATTATTGTATGGCTTTGCCGTAGTCTCGAAGAAAAAAAGCGTTGTGGTAAACTGATTTACGACTTTTTCCAAGTTTTAAACAACAAATCTGACAATAGACAATTCGCACCGGTCCTTGCCAAAATGATCGACAACTAGCCGAAGGATGCGAGATCAAGCATCATCGTCCTCTCTGATCATGCACGAGGCATCACCACCACCACCACCACTCGTCGGACCATCACCACCACCTTGCACTCTCATTCTTTGTTGCAAGATCTTGACCCTTGTCAAATCTCACCACTCTCTTGTGTAGGCGTCCATGGTAGTTGGATCCATCATCATTTCCTTGTTCTCCTCAACAATGAGCTCCGCCATGGCCTTCTTCTCCTCAATACGGGATCTTATCCCATCCAAGGGGGCCTTGTGCATCTCATTTTCCCAGCAAGCTTGTTTCTCTTGATGTTTTCTTGGCCGTGAGCATATTTTCTTCGAGTGTCATCAATTTTGTCCCTCAAGCTTGATGCCTCGGCTTGCTTCCTTAGTTTTTCCTTTGCCTTCTTATTTCCATCGGGCTTGCCCTTGTTTTTTCCTCCGTAGGGCACATCACTATCATCATCCAATTGGATCAATGTCCCTTTTTCGGTGGAGCTTCTTGCTCCCTGAACTTCCATTTCTCGCTATGCTCAAGCAATTTCCAACAATGTTGTAGCATAAACGACTTGTTTTTAGAAGACAACATTTTCTTGTACCTTTCCATCGCAATGGTATCCTACATACAACACAATGCACAAGTATTTCAAATGCAACACTATGGAACAATGCACACCTATTTCAAGCTATGTTTGGAAAGAATAGAAATATCTAGTACAATATTTACAAACCCCAAGCCTCCAAACTCCCTCGGCCTACATACATTCTCCCATTTTCTTCATATGAAAGCATGTCCACAAGCCTCCCAATAGAACCTTCCTCTCACTTCATCCATTTCATAGTGAGTCCCTTCTCCCAATAAGTAAAAGGCCATCTGGAACATAGGAAGATTATCCACGCAAGCATTAGTCCAAGTAAGTCTGGCCGGGTAGATCATGGGAGGTGCTCCAACTTACATTTGAACAAGTTATCCACCCTTTCTTGCTCCTCCAAATCACAACCTATCACAAATACCTCACTCTTGTGATAGTTCATCTTCATTCGAGACATAGCTTCAAATCAATATAGCAGGACTTCATATGTAGAATATTTGAATCTGAATTGTCCATGGGGATGACAATGTCATATGCATACTGAAGCACGTTGATACCATTTCTAATTAAGTTTGGTACTAATTCAGTAATATGCCCAGCCTCCTTGGCATCTTCAACTGTTACAACTAGAGTATCCACTATACAATCAAAGAGCAAAAGAGACATGGGGTCCCCTCGCCTCACTCCTGTAGAAGTAGCAAAATATGGACCTTGTTCACCATTGATGTTGATATCCAAACGGCCATGTTTCACAGTTTTTATAATTGTATTCACCCAGAGATCAGAAAAACCTTTCTTCAACATCACATCTTTCAGAAACTCCCGTTCTACCTATCATATGCTTTTTCAAAATCCATTTTCAGCATAATAGCAGGCAGTTTCTCTACTTTCACTTCATGTAGAACCTCATGGATAACAACAATCCCTTCTAAGATGTACCTTCCTCTAATGAAGCCATTTTGACAAAGATGAATAACCTCACGATCTGCATGTGCTAACCTTTGAGCAAATGCCTTAGTTACACTTATGACCCTCAAAATGACAAAATAAACACTTTAGAGGACCAAGTCTATGAAAGTCAAAATAATCTCCTAGGTTTCGAAGAGCCACATGAGTTGTCCATCACAAAGAGGCGAGAACCTCAAGGCAGTTGAAAATAGCATAGCCGAGACACCCCTCACATGATAGGTTATCAAAATAGTACTTTTGTCGCAAGGTTGTTAGGAAAAAAAGACCAAGAGAACAAATGTGTGAAACCAGTAGAACAAACCCGGTCACAAATGGAAAGACAATTTAAGGCATCAAACCACAAATCATTGGATAAATAGTTTTCAATTTGTATGACACGTCCTCCATTGGATCCTTGTGGTGCTACGGCGACACCACTAAGACGAGAATTAGGTTTATGGACTTCTATTCCACATGATGATGTCTCCACTATCCGTAGAACAACTAAGACAAACACAATCAACATGAAATAGGAAGCTAGAGTACGCGCCTAAAGTTAATCTGAGATCCCCTCCCCCTCCCTCTTGCACCTCGTGGTGTTAGATTGGCCACCGTAAGAACCAGAACCAATTAAGACAACGACGAGTAGGGGTTGCAAAGTGGCACCCGATCCGCCCCACTTCATAGTCAAAATTGGTTTGTATAATTCTATTTTTAGTAACATTAGTCTAATTTAAACTAAATATTTACTTTCTCGGGTTTATGCCGCTTGCAACCCTAGCGACGAGGCAATTTAGTACCACTCCATGTAGTTTCTTGATAAAAAAGGTGATTTTTTTTTGACATAGCCATATGCCATCTCATTTCAACCCAGGGAATGCCATCTCTTTTCAACCCAAGGGATCTATCAAAGGCATATGATAGGGTGGACTGGACTTTTCTTGAGGAAGTGTTGCATAAGATGGGCTTTGCTCACCGTTGGGTGCATTGGATAATGGTGTGAGTGACCACGGTGAGGTACTAAGTAAAATTAAATGGAGCCTTATTGGAAGCATTTTCCCCGACGAGAGGTCTTCGACAGGGTGATCCTCTATCCCTTTTCCTATTTTTGTTTGTCGCTAATGGGTTATCTTCTTTATTGCATGCGGAGGTTAATGCGGGTGGTATCTCGCCCGTCAAAATTTGTCGAAGGGCTCCTGGTGTCTCCCATCTCCTCTTTGCGGATGACACATTGCTCTTCTTCAAGGCGGAGGCAATACAGGCTGAGCGTGTCAAGCAAATAATTGACACATATGCATCTAGCACGGACCAATTGATCAACCCTGCTAAATGCTCTATCCGTTTTAGATCATTATGTCCGACTGTGGTGCAACAATCTATCTAGGACATATTGTTGATTGAGAGGGATTGTTTTGAGGATAAATACCTTGGGCTGCCAACCCCGGATGGCAGGATGACACGTGGAAGATTCGAGACGTTACAAGCTATTTTATGTAAAAAGATATTGCAATGGGGAGATCTCTCTTAAGGAGGAAAAGAAATTATGATAAAGTATGTAGCCCAGGCTGTTATTACCTATATTATGGGAGTTTTTAAATTGCCGTTCTCCATATGCGATGAACTCTCTAAGCTAATCAGAGATTTTTGGTGGGGAGCGGATAGAGGAAAAAAGGAAATTGCACTGGATGAACTGAGAGACTATGCTGCGACCGAAAGGAGATGGTGGAATTGGATTCAGAGATATACGCATATTCAATCAGGCTTTATTGGCTAGGCAAGCTTGGCGGTTAATTCAAAAGCCTAATAGTTTATGTGCCCGTGTACTCCGAGATAAGCATTATCCACAAGGGAATATTATGGATACTGTTTTTTCTCGTAATCCATCATCAACATGGACAGCTATCATGTATGGATTGGAATTATTGAAAAAAGACCTCATTTGGCGTGTTGGTAATGGTGCATCAATCCGAATTTGGAGAGATAATTGGCTGCCACGTGAGTACAATCTTAAAGTTATTGATAATAAAGGACGATCTAGACTGAATAGAGTGTCTAGCTTATTGGATGAGCAAGGTGCTTGGAAGGAAGCGGTGGTGAGGAAATCCTTCCCACCGGTTGATGTAGATGTTATCCTATCAATCAAAACATCACAGAGAATACAGGAAGACTTTATGGCGTGGCAACCAGAGAAAATGGGTGTATTCACAGTTAGGAGCGCATATAAACTTGGTCTTGCATTGGCAGAGCAAGGAAGAGATAGGCAAACATCGAGTGATGCCCCAACAGGTAATAGACCGATCTGGAAAATAATATGGAGAAGTAATGTACCAGAGAAAGTCCGGATTTTTTCTTGGAGAGCGCTCCATAACGCGTTGGCTACAGAAGTCAACAAAGTGTCTCGGCGAATTCCAGTCTCAGGTATTTGTTGTGTGTGTGGGCAGGAAAAGTAAGATGTGGCGCATATGATCTTCCATTGCACTCATGCTAAGCAGATGTGGCGGGCAATGAGTGAGGTTTGGAATTTACCCAAGATGGATAACCTGGTCGGTCCACGTGAGAAGTGGCTAGAGGAAATGTTGTTGTCGGTGGATAACAAAGTGTGTGACAAAATTATGATGATCATTTGGAGGATCTGGTATGTTCGGAATGAAATCACACACGACAAACCGATGCCCGCTATTGAGGGATCTAGGCGATTCCTATGCAGTTACTTGAAATCATTAAAAAATGAGCAGAAGCATTCGGTAGAAGAAATAACTAAGGGGAAGATGCCATTATGTGCCCAACCATCGGTTGAACTAAGGGGTTTATGTGTCATAGCTGACGTTGCCAGCTCCTGGACAAGGCCCCCTGATGGTGTTGTTAAGCTAAATACGGACGGCTCGTTTATGCAAAAAGATGGCACTGCTGGAGCGGGGATGATACTACGACGACATGATGGCTCTATTATTTTGACGTCGTGCAGGTCTCTCTGTAAGTGTGGGTCAGCTCTTGAGACGGAATTACTGGCAAGATGGAAGGAACTGCTTTGGCGATGGAGTGGTGCCATGAAGAAATATTAATTGAGACTGACATCTCCTTGCTTGTAAGCATGTTAAAGAATAGGGAGCGGGACCGATCTCCTCTTGGGCATCTTATCATGGAAGCGAGAGAGCTTCTTTCAAATAGGATTGTTGGGATTACTAAAGTTTTCAGGTTGCAGAATATTTCTAGTGATTTGTTAGCAAAATTTGGTAGATTGAATGACCATACTGCTGTATGGTTAGGGTCGGGACCAGAGGATATTCTGGATTCCCTCATTAGAGATTGTAACACCACTCTTATTGCTTAATACAATCCCTTTTCCCCCGCAAAAAAAATAATAGAAAGTGGAAGAATCTCTTGTTTTTTTTGAGTGTTGGAAGAATCTCTTGGTGGGACGGATCCACGTCCATTTGCAATCCAACTCCTCGAGATTCGCCACGTCCCCCTTTCTCTCCCACCTCCCCTCCAAAATCCCTCTTCCCCGTTCTCCGTCCCCTCCCTAGCCGCCTTCCACCACCCCTCTTTCGCTTTCCTCTCCGTCGTGCGCGCGCTCCACGCTTGCTCCTTCTCTATCTTCCCATCCATTCAATGGAGGCTCTGTCCGGCGCCGCCGCCTCGTCGTCCCTCCTCCCGACCTTCCCCGCCTACCAGCCGCCCTCCCGCGTAGCACTCCGCGCCCGCCCCTGCGGGCCCCTCCGCGCGGCCGGCGGCGGCGGCGGTGGCAAGGACGAATCCGCCAAGCCGAACGGGACTCCCGTCATCAAGGTAACAGTGCCCGCATGCTTAAGTGAGGCAGAGTGCAAAGTAGCGAAGATTTTTTTGGGTGTATTGGTTGCTGTGAGTACTGAGTAGATGTGTGTGGCCGTGTGGGTGCGGCAGCCTGGAACATTGGATACAAAGGAGAGTGGATTTTTTGTGCTTAGGGGCTCTTTTAGTCTGTTAGTTGCTGGAGTGGGTAAATACTCCTGGGTTTGTTCCATTACATATTATTACGAGGTGTTACTAGGTTTCAAGCTTGATGTGTTTGAAATCGGTCGAAAGATTTTTGGATAGCGTGGAGATAAACCTTCTTTTATATGACACAACCGAGAACTTCCGTAACTGTGAATTAATAGTTGAGAGATTTAAGTTTTTTTAACTCATTAACATTCATGCGAAACTCTTTGTGTGAATGAATTATTAGTTGAGAATCATGTTTATGATACAGATCTGCAAAGATGTTATTAAGCTTCCTGTTAATAAGATGATAGGATTATCTTTCAAAAATTTAACTCAAGACGATCCTGAAAATATTCATGGGGCAGAGCTCCTGTCTTTTTCCACAGAAGAAAAAAGTGGAACACGATGAAGTAGTTCAGTTTAGTATGGTTTGGTTTGCCTTATGATAGGTCACACATATTTGTTTTGCACCGACTAGCACTGCTACTTAACATTTGAAGAGTGATTATAGTCTTTGATTCGTGTTCCTTTTGATCTATCACGTTTCATCCGTTTGTACTAACTTCTGCTTAACAGTCGAAGAGTGATGCAAGTCAAAATGGAGCTCTCGGTCCAGTCACAACTGAAAAGTCACGCACGACCTTATCAGCAAATACAACCCCTGACTCAAGTGGATCCAGAGCTGGCTTGTTCAGAACTCCTATTTCTGGTGGTGTGCAGAGCGCAACTTTTGCCCATGGTTTACCTCCACCAGCTTTGGCTGTTCGCAATTTGATGGAACAGGTAACTTCTGCTAGCTAGCCCATTCCCTTTGAGCTTCTTCCTGGTCTGCTGTGATGAAGTCTTATTCCTGTCTTACTGTATTTTCAAGGCACGATTTGCTCATCTATGCACCGTCATGTCTGGCATGCATCATCGACGCGCTGGATATCCCTTTGGTTCACTTGTTGACTTTGCTAATGACTCGATGGGCCGTAAGATAGCTACTTGGTTACATTTTTCAATAAAATAATATTGCCATGTTAGGTGCCCTTATTAATTATTTTGTGTTGATGTCTTGTGCAGACCCAATATTTTCTCTATCGCCCCTGGCGATCCACACTAGAAACTTGCTCTCAGATCCAAGATGCACACTTGTTGTCCAGGTATGAGGTTTCTCAGTATGTTTTACTGTAGTATAAGTGCTCCTTGCTTGCTAGAAATGGGATAAGAACATCTAGTCCTCTGTTACAGGTACCTGGATGGAGTGGACTGTCTAATGCACGTGTAACGATATTTGGTGATGTCTACCCTTTGCCAGCTGAAGAACAGGTTCCTATTTAGCTGCCTTTGTTGCTTGCTAATTTATTGTGCAGTTAGTTAGGTAAATTTTTCTACGATAACAGGCATTTCAATAATTCAGAATTTGGCTCCTCCTAATGTGTGAAAGCCATGTGTGGACTCAAATTTCAAAATAATGAATTCCCCAAGTTACTTATTTTTGTTGAAGTTGGTTTTTGGTCTTTCCTAGTTTTTGGCTGCACTTTTTTCATAGCATGGGCTTAAAAGGAACAGTTGCTTTCTCATCACTGTTACAGAATACATGACCATTAAGAGTGAATGCAGATTTGTTCTTGCCTCGGTAGTTTTAAAAGATTGCATAAACTGATGGAAAATACATGTATCCGCCAGGAATGGGCTCATAAGCAATACGTTGCAAAACATCAACAGTGGGCATCCCAGCAGTGGGGAAACTTTTACTACTACAGGATGCAGAGCATAAGGTCTGTGACTTAATTTGATGAGTTATGCTGTTGTACTGTCATTTCAGGTTGGTGTATCCATTTATCGTTTACACAGATGCACAACTGAAAATATTCCGTTCTCCCTTTTGTTATAAAGAAATATTTTCTTACATAGATGTCTCTGTAAGTTAGGATTTGTGACAAACTGTCTTAATATTCACAGTGACATATACTTCATTGGAGGCTTTGGCACTGTTGCATGGGTAGATGTGAAACAGTATGAAGTTATGCAACCTGACAAGATAGCAGTTGACGGTGGAGAACAAAGCTTAAAGGTAGAGCAAATACAAAAACTGACAACTTGTGGTATATGACATTACAGCAGATTCTCCGTGCCTTCGTATTAGATTACATGCCAGTACTATAAAACCTCAGACCACATTTGATGGATGCTGTACATGTAGGAGTTGAACGCAATTTTCTCTAAACCACTTCGAGAGTTCATGTCCGCCGAAGGAGAGGTTGATGATGCCGCTCTTATATCAGTAGACAGCAAAGGGATAGACATACGGGTTCGCCAGGGTGCACAGGTAAGCTTTATGAGAGACTGTCTAAGACCATCATTATAGGCTATTTGTCTGAGGAAGAACCTTCAATTTGCAATTTCTCCTGTGCAGTTCAACATTCAGAGGCTTGCATTTGATGTACCTTACAAGGTGGAGACCCTAGAAGAGGCCAAGAGAGCACTGCATAAGATAATCAAGACAAGCAACAAATAAAATGAGGTTCACACACACCATCATTTACCCAGTTTCTCCAGCACTTAAAACTTGTGCCACACCCGACAAAAATAACAAAGGATCATGTAATGTAGCCTGCATAAGTGCAAAATAAGATGGGTATCTCCTTAATAACGATAATCTCTGTGGGAAGGAAATCGCCAAGTAGTGTACTTATATGCTTGTATCCTTGAAGTGTAGAGTAGCGCATGCTGCTTGTGGAAACTGAAAGCTTTTGACGGCTGAGCTAGTCGTTTGATTTCAGCATGTCAGCATTTTAGTTTGACTATGAAAATCTGGGTTCCCAAGTTTGAGTGTGCTTATTCTGATGATATTCTTACACTAAACTGTGGTTGCTTATCTTGGCATACTGATCGGTTTGCTGTACACTTGAAACTGCGTTTACAACTTTGCATGCACGGTGAATACCTCTGTGGCTGTAGTTCTATGTTGATCAAGGTTATAGAAAAAGTTTTGTCAACAACTATAATACTATCTAGATACGATGTGAGTATATATTAATGTATCCAATGCTATTGAGTTGGTAATGTACTCCCTTCGTTTCAAAATATAAGATATTTTAGGTTTGTGAAGGTAACATATCTAGATATCTTTTAGTGTGTAGGTTTGGCTTCGAACACATTATCTCCACAAAGCTAAAACATATATTATGAAACGGAGGGAGTAGATGTTACTGGTTTTCTATGAACTTTTTCAAACTTTATACCTTTTGATTATGGAGAAAATTTAGACTTTTTTTTTAAGAATGGAGAGAGTAACGCATCGTAGAAAAATACAGTTTTATTCATCGCAATATGGGAGACATCATGAATGTGGTTGATAAGTAGCCCTAGGTGGACCTTGTTTTCAAAAACTAAGACACAATTCATGTAAATTTACTTGATATGGCCCATACTAATAATTAGTACTACAACCTCCGATCCGATTTAACTATCATAGGTTTAGGCAAAAGCTTTACCTAAACCTGCAATAATTAAATCAGTTTGAAGGGAGGACCATTTTCATAGTGAGCTAATGATCCAAGAAAAGCACAATCATATTCGCATAAAAATAAAATGTTGGCCAACAGGGAAAGATTCCACACTTGCCTATACATTGTTAAATAGATGGTTAAATAGATGAGACCTCTTCAAGATGTTTTTAACACGGAATAGCATCTCGTTTAGTCTAGTGCTTCTTGTGACTCGAACCCAGCTGAGAGATCTAGCCACCAAGCCAAACGCTTGGTTCTCATGTTTGCATAAAAATGGACTTATGTGATTTATGGATCCAAACTGAGTGTAATCTCATCGCTTCATATATTGAGTAACGGTTTTCGCAGCCCTAGCTTTAAGAAAGTTGGCAAGGAAATTCTTGCCCATAGTTAAAAAATTATTTTCTATTTCTTGTGGAATTCGTCATCAAATGGCTCGTCCTTAAGCGCTCAATGAACTCATACTAATGCAAGGGCTGCTCGCAAGCCGTCTTTGATCAATCAACCCCTACATTTCTTGAATGGCAACTGCCCATATAACTTGTATCCCTCTTTTTATTGAACAAAGTATCAGACCACGTAGTTCTTGGCCCCCTTTTCTTATACCAGTTTCTTTTGGTGTTGAGTTCCTTACAGTCCAGTACTTCCTTGCTTGTTTTTTTGCCATGCTATCGTCGTTGGCAAAAGGGTGGGTTAGAGCAAGCGCTGACAGAGTGCAATGCTGATCAAACAGTTCGGGATACACTCCGCTTTTATTTTTCTATTTTATATAGAATAATAACTACATTCTGGAGTAAAATGATTCAAACATTTACATGCAGGTACCAAAAACCAACAAACAAGGCTTTATCTACCTTCAAATGTGGATTTAGATATAAGGATGTGTTCGGTTCGGGAACGAAGTGAAATGGTATGGCATGGTTCCATTCCACTGGAATATGTCGGTTTCAGTCTTGCGTTTGGTTAGAACAAAAAAGTCTAGTAGAATGGTTTCATTTTATGTTTGGTTGGGAAAAAAATAGAATAGAATGGGGTAGGTTATAGGAACAAAACAAGTGAGCAAGTGTGGGGTGCATTTAGCAAAAAAGGTGGCAAGAGAATAGAGAGAGTGAGCAAGCTTGGGTGGATGTAGCATAGGGGAATGGGGAGATTCCACTGATTTTGAGAAATGGTTGTGTTCTGGACTTAGAGGAAATATTATCTTTCGAAAAACCATCCTGTTTCATTCCATTTTTTCAACCAAACACTAGAACGCCTCTCAGGTGTGGAACTATTCCATCACATTCCACTTCGTGACTTCAACTGAACACACCCTAAGAGAAACGAGCTTTAATAGACTTCAAACATAGAGATAGTATATCCATACTCTATCAGATAGGGCTAAATGTGGCGTCAACCAACAAAATGAAAAGTTTCCTTATACTCTTGCAAGAATCAACCTCTTAAGATAAAAGATAGTAAAATACATATATGAAAAGTTGATTTCAAACCCTTAACTCGTAGAGCTTCGCCGGTTTAAACCCCGATATCGAAATCCATGTCATTTATACCCTACTATCGGTCTAAATTAAACCCTAGAGGTGTTTGGTACATCGGGAAATCAACAACTCTGGTTGGGATAAGAGGTTACTCTCACTGACAGCGAGGCCTAAAATTCATATTCATTTTTCTATTTTCTTTTCCCACAACTTCACCTACCTTTCTTCCTCGGTGCAAGGTAGGAGGAGGGCCTCGACGACCGATGCTTCTTTGAAACACGAGGGACGGCAAAGAAAGGGAGGTTGGTGTCGTCTGCATACACACTACAATCGACGGTCACCGCTTCCTCTCCGCTCTCCTTGCCCTCTCACGCTCGGTCGCTTCGCCTCTGATGTCGACGCCTAGGGCTGTTGTTCTAGGCCTCCTCAAGCGAGGTGAAGATGTCTAGGAGTTTTGCCTCGTCGCCCTGCTTTTACTTGCTGAAGGACGCGCTCGAGGTAGTTCTAAATCGATCGAATATAGCTCATATTTCCCGCCTCCGACCATGCTCGTCGTCAACTAGATGCCGCCTCCAACCTTCTCCGGCCTGCACGACCCTACCACTGGCGAGCTCCGAGTCCCGCTCTTTCCCCTGTGTCGTGCCACTGTTACGACAACCGCTGCCGCTCTAGTGATCACCGACGTCACGTCTAGTGACCATAGACATCAGTGCAGCCGCAATTCTGCTCGAAGGGAAGTGATGCTCTTGATATCCATGATTCCACCCTCCTTCGTCGTCGCCGTCATCTAGCCAACATGTTGTATGCTGCTAGCAGGTGCACATGCCTAGTTGTTGTAACATCCCTGGATTAGCACCTAGAATTAGAGAGGACACATGTGTATGCATTGTATTCATGCATGATGATGTGTAGCTCAGATCACTGTAGAGATTCGTTGGGAGACCCCAAGAGGAAGGTATGATGAGCACAACAACAAGTTTTCCTTTAGTAAGAAACCAAGGTTATCGAACCAGTAGGAGGAAGGAAATGACTCAAAGGTGTTGCTAGCAACTTGGAAACCTGCACAACACAAACTCAAGACTTTGCCCCAACGAGCAGTGAGGTTGTCAATCTCACCGGTTTGCTGAAAACAAAGGATTAACTATATGATGTGGAAGGTAATGGTGGTTTGCAGAAAGTAAACAGTAACAGTGGAAGATGTATCAATGGTAAAGATTGGACCAGGGTCCATAGTTCACTAGAGGTGTTCTCCTTAAGATAAACAACATAACATGCTAGGTAAACAAATTATATCATGACAATTTATAGGACAGAGCAAGGCATAATAATACAATACTAGACATTCATGATCCTATGAGATTTGGTTGAGCATTACAACAAGATACATAGACCGCCATCCAACTGCATCTATGACTAGTAATCCACCTTCAGATTGTCATCTGAACCCCCTCCAGTATTAAGTTGCAAGCAACGGATAACTGCTTTAAGCAAGGTGTGTAAAGTAAACAATCTTCATTAGCAACATTAGTGCATTCAAGAGATAATAGACCTTTGGGTTTAGTTTCAAAACAGCAAAACTTTCACTAAAGACACAAGCTACTGTTGAAATTCCCTTAAAAAGCTCAATTTCTCAAAAAGAACCCAAAAAGGAATCAATAAGAAGCAAATGCAAATAATGGCAGAAATTTGTCAAAACAGACCAGCAGGTAGAAACCGATTTTTTCAAAGACCTTCTGTTGCTCAAATCAAAAAGTGTTGAACTAACAAAAGTTAGCTAACAACCTAGGGGATTTATTCAGAAAATTACATCTCAATCCGACTTACAGATATTTTACATGAATTTTAAGAGTGGAGCACAAAAATCTGTTTCAGGATAGCACCTCCCCAAATCTTACTTCCCTCTCATTAGAGGTTATTATTGGCACAACAATCAAATAAAAAGGATAAGTAGCGGTTATTACAGAAGTAATAACTTCCAAGACTCAAGAAAACTATTGGGTTATCTCCCAAGAAGTATTTTTGTTTAACGCCTTTAAGTTAGGCATAGAAAGATGCTCACATAAGAAATATGAATTGAAGTAAAAGAGAGCATAAAGAAGCAAATTCAAAACACATTTAAGTCTAACACACTTCCTATGCATAGTAATTTGTAAGAAAATAAATCAAAGAAGCACATTGTAACAAGAATGGGTAGAAACAAGAGAAACTTCGGAACTTTCAGCACATAGAGAGGTGTTTCAGTATCATGAAAACTTCTACAACCATATTTTCCTCTCTCATAATAATTTTCAGTGTCCTCATAAATAAACTCAACAATATAACTATCACATAAAACATGCTTTTCATGATCTACAAACACATAATTTTTATCAAGCTAAAAAATAGTGGGATTAAAACTTTCAAACCCTCGTTTAACAAATTTATAACAAGGTGACTGATCATTCAATATAGGACCATTATCTAGAGCTTTATCATAAATATTTTCTAAGCAAAACTCTTTAGTACCATGCATTTCGAATCTAGGCACAAATAAAGGATTATCATATATAACATGAGCATAACAATTATCACAAGTTTTACCCATAGCAGATATTTCAAAAGAAACCATAGGAACATAACATTCATCCTCCTTTGGTAAGCATGGGGGACAATCAAATAATGTAAGAGGTAAAGAGTTACTCTCATTAGAAGGTAGGCATGGGTAGATCCATTCTTCCTCCTCTTGACCATCACTCTCCTCCTCTTTTTCATCTAATAAGCTTTTAGGTTTAGCAATTTCGTCTTCCATAGGCTCCTGCAAGGCATTAGTCTCTTTCGTTTGTGGAAAGCATCTATTAAAATATTCAAGAATATAGCCATTTTCTTCCTTGTAATTATCAAAGCAAAATTTAAGTATATCATAAACCTCGTATTCATAAGGTGCATCATCAATATTTTCAAGCAAACTAGCAAGTTCAAATGCACCCTTGAAAGCAATAAATTCTTCAATTTGTTCCACATCATAAAAGTCATAAATTCCTTTAACATAAAAAGATATGGTAACATTATCATTATACTCATATTGAAAAGGTAGGTGTTTATACCTGTACAGCAACAAGATTTATCAAAGCAATAAGTAACATTATAAGTAGAGCACACCTCTCTAGCAATAGTATTCAATTTATCAATTTGTTCCCATAAGTTTTTCCCTTTTTGTGACAAACGGTGTTCCTTATAATAATACTTTTGTTCTTCCGTGAACCCACCTTGCCAATAAGTACTAGTTTCAAAGAAACCAACCATTTATAGAAAGCATGACAAAGCAAGACTATAACAGACCAACAACTATAGTAAGAACTAACTTTTTTGTGTTTTTGATAAAAGAAAGCAAACCAAATGAAACTATTTATTTTGGAGTTTTTGATAAAAAGAGGCAAAAAAACAAGGCAAAAGAAACTAAGCAAAACAAAAACAAAGCAAAGAGAAAGGTTGCGAAGGACTCCCCTTGTGAAGTCGTCCTTAGCCTCCCCGGCAACGGCGCCAGAAATAGCTTGATGATGTGTACCTTAGATCACTGTAGAGCTTCGTTGGGAGACCCCAAGAAACCAAGGTTATCGAACCAGTAGGAGGAAGGAAACGACTCAAAGGTGTTGCTAGCAACTTGGAAACCTGCACAACACAAACTCAAGACTTTTCCCCAACGAACAGTGAGGTTGTCAATCTCACCGGTTTGCTAAAAACAAAGGATTAATTGTATGGTGTGGAAGGTAATGGTGGTTTGCAGAAAGTAAACAGTAATAGTGGAATATGTATCAATGGTAAAGATTGTACCGGGGTCCATAGTTCACTAGAGGTGTTCTCCTTAAGATAAACAACATAACATGATGGTTAAACAAATTACAGCAGGGCAATTGACAGGACAGAGCAAGACATAATAATGCAATACTAGACATTCATGATCCTGTGAGATTTGATTGGGCATTACAATAAGATACATAGACCGCCATCCAACTGCATCTATAGTAATCCACCTTCAGGTTATCATCCGAACCACCTCCAGTATTAAGTTGCAAGCAACGGATAACTGCTTTAAGCAAGGTGTGTAAATTAAACAATCTACTTGTTCCATGAACAAGAGATCGTTGTTTTCTCCCTAGTAGCAACAACACATCTACAACCTTAGAGATTTCTGTCACTTCCCCAGATTAAATAGAGGCGCGAACCCACTATCGAGCATAAATACTCCCTCTTGGAGTCACTAGCATCTACTTGGCCAAGATAGATACTAGAAACGGAGAGCATGCAAGATCTCAAACAACATAAACATGATAGAATCAATAAGATAGAATCAATAACCAATCTGACATAGTAATCTTAATATCCATTGGATCCCCGCAAACACAACATGCATGATTACAAATAGATGATCTTGATCATGAACGGAGCTCACAAGATCCAAACATGGTAGCACAACGGAGGATAAACAACCATCTAGCTACTACATGGACCCGTAGTCCAAGGTAGAACTACTCACGCTTCATACCGGAGGCTGGCATGGCGATGAAGAAGGCCTCTGGGATGATCTCTCCCCTTCGGCAGGGTGCGGGGAATAGCTTCAGATCCCCCTCGATCTATGGACGATGGTGGCGGCGGCTATGGACTGTTTCGTGGAAGATTGATCGGGTACTTAGGGTTTAGGCATCGGGGGCTTCTTATAGGAGAAGAGTGAGGACGAGGGGGTGCCCGAGGCGGCTGCCCCCCTAGGCGCGGGCCAGGCCTGGTCGTGCGGCCATGGGGTGTGGCCCCCTCGAGGCCCTCCTCCGTCTCGACTTCTAGCTCCGTGTTCCCCACGGTAAAATATTGACTTTGGCTTTTGTCCAGTCTAATTCTGAGAATATTCATTTTCTGACTTTTCTATAACTAAAAACAACAGAAAACAGGCAACTTGCACTATGGCATCTTGTTAATAGGTTAGTCCCAGAAAGCATATAAAAATACCTCAAAGTGTAGATAAAGCAAAGCAAAGTAGATAATAAACAAGCATGGAACATAAAAAATTATAGATACGTTTACGACATATCAATGCATAAGAAAATCTTGGGAATTTTCGTGCAAAGCTAAAGGGCTATAGAGTGATCGAGGTCTCTCTTGTTCTGGTGAAAATATCAGCGCGATTGCGATAGATTTCGACATGACCTCTGTATAATTCTCTGTTTAAGGGGGAAGTTATTCAAACATGTATTTGAATTTTAAATTTGAATTCAAAAGGATCTAGAAAAATTCACCAATTTATTATGGAATAATTAAATATTTAAGAGAAATGGAATATAAATTCTTGAATAAAATAATATGATCTTATAATAAATATATAATAATAAAGTAATTGGACCACATATTTCAATGTGTTTACAATTATTCAAATAAAAAGAATATTACAATAAGAATAATACAAGAAAAATAAACTTGAAATTGAAATGCAAATGGAAAATGAATTACAATAATAAATAAGAATTGATTCATATTTATAAACAAGATACAAATATTACAAGATTCAAATGACGAAAAGAAAGACAATTTTATTATTATACCATATTACATTGTCAATTACAATATTCAAACTAAAGAAAAACAAGATTACAATAATAATAGAAGAAATCCTAATCTAAATCTTCATGTCCCGAAGAATTATTTCCTGATCTTGTATACCTATAAAACAACTCCAAAGAACACTAAACAAAGTAAAGGAATAAGGGGGTTAGAGTATAAATTTAGCTCTCGGTATTAATAGTGAGATGCACTATTATTATTCATCATTGAGCTTATACAGTAAAAGGGGCAAGTTACACGAGTGGTATCCGCTTTTATCATCCAAGAAAGCTTCAGCTTAAGCATCACTAGCCAAGGGGAATTTTTCACTAATCTAGTAAAGGTAAGAAATAAAACATCAATAACCAGCCAGAAAAGATCTTCAAAGTTGAATCGATCCACAAGGGAAGAGTCCCACTTGCAAGCAGCATACACACAACATGCATATGTTGTGCTATCAGCACAGGAACAACTCACCAAAGCAGGATAAGAGGGAGTGATGACATATCAGCTAAACTGCCAGGCAAAACACACTCTCCACACAACTAAGAAACTATTTCACAACCACCTCAAGAACACCATTGAATACTACTGGTTTTAATCAGTACATCATCACCTTCATCACAAGAGCACTAGTAGTTCATTCCAAGAACTCAAGGACATCACTAATCCTTCCAGATTTAATACACATCAACAAGAACACCAGATCATCCCACCTAACCATCATCCAACCTATGGTTCCTTCAAGAAGCCATCCAATAGCTTGGATCAAGGAGAAGAAGGCAGAAGGAGTAGCACCAGGAGCACAAGAAAGGTGGAAGATATCAAGCATCATGACATGAAAGGCTAGATGATCAAGAGAAATAGTAATAGACCAAGATCTCCGACGGGCCATAGATCACTCACCAACAGCAGGTAAGAAACATCAGAAGTAAACACTAGATCATGCAGCATCTGTTTTTATATCTTGCATAAAGATCTGGGAATAAAACTAAATAATACATATCAACTAGATCCATCTACCTTCCACTAGATTTTATCTAGGAGGATTGAATGGAGATTTTTCTCACAGTCTTGCATAGAGGTGCTATGCAAAATCATCACACAAAATTAAAAAAAAATCATCAAGTAATATATGTCCTTAAAAGAAATCTTGCCTCGGTCTTTGCATCCTTGGCATATAACACAAGTTTTAGCCAACCAAGCTAACAACATATCATGCAAACAAGACCTACCACTATGCACACTCCAAAATGGAGGCACCACACTAGCAGTCTTATGCATAGAAGACATTAGAGAGTATAATCACACTAAATAACCATTTAGATATTTCAGCTAAAACAGATTTATCATTTTCCTAGTAGAAGAATCTAGGAATAATTTTTATACATTATTTTACTGTCAACAAAGACAAGAAGACAGATCCTTTCCCAATTTCCAAATCAGCAGCAAATTCACACCCATCATTCTATAATCCACCAATATAGAACCTAGTGGATCATCAGGTATGCACATGAACCAGTGATCATCACCTTTGGTCAGAGAAGCCAACAAACAATTAAAGAAACCAATTCATATCATTTTCTTAGGCATTGTCCCTAATAATCAAGTACGTATATAGAATTCTACTGTCATGTGGACAATACTTAGGAAACAAGTAATTCATAGTTTTATATGTACCACCATGTAAATAGATGCATCTCAGAGGCAAACATTTAGATAGCAGAGCTTGCTAATTAACCAAGCATAGCCAACATCAAAGACATAGGTTTAGGAAAACACCTTCCAGCAATTTCACAATACCAACATCACACTAGAATCAAAACATTCAATCAATCACTGTCATATTTGACAATTAGTGAACATCATACTAGAGGAAGCTTTAGAATTACATTATCCAAGCATCAATTCATCGGAATATAGCAAACCATTATGAATTATCAAGCACCAATGAGAGGATGAAACCCTAATCAGGGTTGGCTACAAGGAGGAAGGGATGAAGATCAGAGTGGTAAAAGGGGGACTCACTGGTGGTCCTCGCTTAAGCTTGAGAAGAGGAAGCAGACCAACGATGGAGAACAAAGGGCAATGGTGTGGTGGCACAGGGAGAGCCGGCTGCGTTGCAACCTGCGCCAAGCCGCACCAACCCCAGGAACATACCCCAGCTTCACCAACACCAAACCAGCACCAGGGAAACACCAAGCCATCACCGGGGCTCGACAAAACTAGGGTACTGAAACCCTAGATTCGCATAACCAAAGGGGGCGAGTAAACAAGAGATCATCTCCCAAATCCAGTTGAGTAGGAATACATAGCAGAGGACGGCACATGGTCCATGGTGGCAGCAACTAGAGTGACCACGTCTGCCGGAATTGGGCAGGGGCGGTGTCGGCAATAGCATCGCCAACACGAGGATGAGAGGGGTGAGGTCGAGCGTGAGGATGAGCGAGTGAGGGGCCGATATGCCCACGCTTTGGGCTAGGGTTAGGTTGAACCCAACCACTGGGCTCTGATATGGGTCAGGTCAGGTTGGCCTAAAAGGCCAGGCCCAAGATTTAACTGAATAGAGAAGAAAAAGTAAAATTACCAAAAATGACCCTATAAATGTTTTAGACTCTAGAAAAATATAGAAAACCCCTAAAAATATATACAATATATCAAAATGGTAACAAAAATAATATATACCTAGGAAAAATATAACATTACTTGTTTGAGTTAAATAAAATGCAAATAAATATTAACATCATTAAAACCTAAGTGAAATTTCATAAAATAAGGAAAAGTCCTAAAAATCAATAAAAATCATTTTTGTATATAAAAATAAATCTACTATTTTCATAAAAAACTAACTTAATTATTTTATAAAGAAAATTTGAAGTAAGTATTCAAAGACATTTGATCTCTTATGGAATTTTATAAACATAAGAATAATACTTAAAAATAAATAGAAATCATTTTTAAGATCTTGAATAAATATAATCTACTAGCAAAATATTTAAAATATTATTAGAAAGGTTTTTAAGATTTTAAAGTAATAAATCCTTATCTATTACCTATTTTGTAAATTCCTAAAATACATTTCTTAAGTAAGAAATAATCACAATTTTATACCAAACCTTAAATATTTTATATCTAAGTACTACTTCCAAAACCATAACTTGGATTCATAATCAAGCTTAAGTATAACTATTAGCTTTAAAATACTCTTTTAAAATCTTAAATTCAAATTAAAATCCCTTATAAATAAATATTGTGTATCACTCATATATAATATGGTGAATAATCTTTATCTCTTACTCATCATTAACATAACTTCAAATTCTAAAAATTATAAGATCATCTAATTAAGCTCCCATTAATAAGTTGCATGTTATTTTCATAATAACACATCAAATCTTAAACTCATCATTCACTTTAATTGAAAGTGAATAATTCCACAATCATTATTCTACTTGTCAAAATACTAAAAATTGATAATGTTCTAAACACATTACACCTTAAGTTTCACTTCTATTTTTATAGTTAACTTTAGTCTAAACAATCATAAACATCTTATTAGAAATTTATTCATGTTTTTATAGTTAACTTTGATCTGAAATATTTTAAAAACTCATCTTTATAGTTAACTTTAGTTTGTCTAAGTTAAAACCTAAAGAATATCAAGTCCAAACTAATCAAACAAACACAAAACAACATCGATCACATTATAGTTGTAGGGTTCATTGCATGGAAAACAAAAAAATCTACCGCAAGAACGCATAAAACCAAGATCCAATCTATGGAAAAACCAAGATCTAATCTACGAGATCAGTGCAACGAGATTGTAGAGAAATAACCCTTGTAGATCCAAATCATTTAACGATATCATATCTCATGGTTGATGTAGTCAATCACTTGCCGATCTCAAGATCGCGTTGATGATCTTTCCGACGCCGCGTTCCGGTAGTGCTTCCGTACTCGGTCACAAGTACAAATTCGATGAAGACCTTCCTATCCCCGTTCCAGCAGGTAGCCGAGGTAGTAGATCCCCTCGTAATCCCAGCAGCATGATGGCGTGGTGATGGTGGTGGAGGAGAAATCCCTACAAGGCTTTGCCTAAGCCGCAGCAGGAAGATGTAAGAGGGAGGAGGTGGCGCCTAGGGTTGGAGGCACAAGGGACAAGGGGCAAGGGGGTGCGCCCCCACCCCTATTTATATAGAGGGAGTTGCAGCCAAAGGGTTTAGCCCTTGCTAAGTTCCCCCCAACTCGGCTCACAAAGGGAAGAGGGGGAACTTTCCCCCCAAGCTTTCCCTCTTACCTTATTTGGGTTTTTGCCCTTTTCCTTGTGCTGGTCGGTTGGACCCTTTGGGTCATGGTGCAGCTGGCCCATGGCCCCCGCAGCATACCCTCGGCCCAAGTGTCACCACCCTGGGTGGTGGTGTTGGGAATATGCCCTAGAGGCAATCATGTATGATGATATTTCCCATTGTATTCATAAAGTTATTAAGTTGTCCTTGTATAAACATCTGATGTGTATCATTGAATATGTGATTCGGTTGTGGAACTATGCATTCATGTTGTTTGTACTAAATATCCTCGGTCATTGAAGTTGTGTTGGACACACAACTTAGACCAATGTGAAAGTTGGCTTGATGACTCGGTTCCACTTGTCATGGGTATGGAGATGCTATTCCAACTTACACAGATTCGGCTAAAGAGTTTAGCGAGTCGGATTGACCCATATTGAGGTACAACGAACAAGTTGTCATTTGTATATCTCAATCAATGTAATCCTTAGACCTGAGGTTGTTGCATAGTCCGAGTTGAGGATCACCGACTTAGGTTCTGTCAAACGCTGATCCGTAACTAGGCAGTTATAAAGGCAGGGTTCGGGTCGACTGAGAATCAAGCTGCGTGATGTGAATAACCAAGATGGGATTTTGCCCCTCCACTTGGAGAGATATTCTCTGGGCCCTCTCGTGATATATGATTCGGAAAGCATGGCCATGCACGACTTGGTTAAGTGTTAACCGAGGCGATCGACTAAGAGTTAGTCGGGTGAATCACTTATCTCGGATCGAGAAGAGAGTCGGACTATTTAAGGGATGAAAATTATTCGCCTATAGTCTGATAAGGTATATCATGAGGCAAAAGGGACTCGGACGTAAGTCACACTGGAAAGGCAAGTCGTCATGACTCTTTGGTACTTGGGAGTCGGCACGTTCTGCTAGGAGCCGCTACCGACTGATCGATTGAGAGTCGGACTCCAATCGTGTCCAAGTAGCCATGAGCCTGCGGGGTCACACACTTAAGAGCAGGAGCAAGTTCGGATTGGATCTGAACCTGTAATCTGGTTGGGTTGGACCTAAACCGGATTAGGACTGAGTTAGTGAGTTGGACTCATGGTGACTAGTGTTATATGGGCTTTAGTGAATGGGTCGCGCGAGCAGATCCCACGTTCACTCCCTATATATAGTGGAGCACCGTAACCCAGAAAGGTTAATCGTTGTTCGGTTAGGTCATTCCATGTGTTGGAAACCCTAGCTCCACAGCAGTCCAGCCGTCGTTACGAACCTAGCAGTTCACCGCCGGTACTCCTTCTTGTACGTGTGGATACCAGTAAAGGTGTTGTGCGATCAGCACCAGGACGATCGTATCGTAAGGACTGCACTGCATCAACTGACGCGCTTCATCAGTAATCCGCAACTGCGCGTCTAGTGGTAAACCTCGTGGCCTTCTACCTCAGATGGATCTTGGGATCACCACATTAGAGGAAATTTTTTGTTTTATCTCCACGTGGCCCAACAGGTGGACCCACTAGTGGTCCCTCTAGAACATTCTAGAAGCTTCCGGTCAAAACACCGAAAACATTTCCAAACCCCAGAAAATGACTTTCCTTATATGAATCTTATTCTCCAGAACATTCAGGATCTCCTCGTGATGTTCTGGATCCAATCCGAGACTCCGAACAATATTTGGTCTCCAACTCATATTCCATATCTACTTAAACAACATTGAATCCTTAAGTGTGTCACCCTACGGTTCGCGAACTATGCATAGATGATCGAGACACCTCTCTGATCAATAACCAATAACGGGACCTAGAGATCCATAGCAGCTGCCACATATTCAACAATGAATTCATGCTCGAATGAACCATTAACATATGATGACTGATACGTCGGAAAAATATCTATAATTTTTTATGTTCCATGCTTGTTTAGTATCAACTTGGTTATGTTTTATCTACACTTTGAGGTATTTTTATACACTTTCTGGAACTAACCTATTGACAAGATGCCACAGTGACAGTTGCTTGTTTTCTGCTGTTTTTGGTTTCAGTAAGCTAAAAAATGAATATTCTTGGAATTGGACGGGACAAAAGCCGAAGTTCATATTTTCCCCTAAACAATACGGAAAATAGAAGACGAGATGGAGGAGGACACCAAGGTGCCCACACCCTAGGTGGGTGCGGGGCCCACCCTTGACGCGCCCATAGGGGGTGTGGGCCCCCTGGCCCTCCATCGACCTTTCCTCCTTTGCCTATAAGAAGCCCCCGACTCAGAAACCCAAAAGAATCGACCAGAAAGCCACGAAAAGTTCTGTAGCGCCGCCGCCACCGAAAGGGAGATTGAGGGGACAGAAAGTCTCTATTCTGGAACCCTGCCAGGATGGGGAAGTGCCCCCGGAGCCATCTCCATCGATCTCCACCACCATCTCCATCACCATTGCTAATTCCCATGATAAGGAGGGAGTAGTTCTTCCTCGAGGCTAAGGGCTCTACCTGTAGCTATGTGTTCATCTCTCTCTCTCTCTATGCATGATCTTGTTGTGGTCATAAGCTTTGTAATCAAGTATATCTATCTTGCTACTCAAGTGCTTCAATAGATCTCTGGCTCTTCCCATGTGTGTGAAAGTGACAGTGTGCACGCCATGGTGGCACTTAGGCTAGAGTCTACATAAATACTCATCGGTCTTTAATAGATCTATGATTTTCCCCATGTGTGTGAAAGTGACAACGTGCATGCCGTGTGTGGCACTTAAGCTAGATTATATACATATTTATCATGAGTTATATTTTGAGTTGGATGTCTTTATAAAATTGTGGTGTTTGTTGGAACCATCTAGCGCTTAAGGTGACAGTGTGGGGTTATCAAGATTGGGAAAGGCGGACTTTGAGGAGTGTTGTTATAGCCCTATCATGGATTAGAGTGTCCAACGGGAGAGTAGTTAAGAGTAGTATCGTTAAGAGAAGATATTTATATGAGAGAGTGTTCACTAGTGAAAGTATGATCCCTAGGCCTTATTTCTAAACATTGAAACACCATTTGCTACTAGATCTGTTGCATGTTTGCTTGCTTCCTTCTTGTTGCCTTTATTCTTTACCTCACCGTTAAGCTATTTTCGGGCACCGTTACCACTTGTATTTCACTATCTTTTCGCCAAAGTAGTGCACCTATACACCTGACAAGTGTATTGGGTGTGTTGGGGACACAAAAGACTTCTTGTATCTTGATTGCAGGGTTGCTTGAGAGGGATACCTTTGACCACTTCCTCCCTGAGTTCGATAAATCTTGGGTAATCCAGTTAAGGGAAACTTGCTGGTGTTCTACAGGCCCGGGCTGGCAGGAGTGCAAACTGTGCACTTGCACAGGGCCCATAAAAATTGGGGGCCCAAAATTTTGGTATAGTCTTATATAGGTATGCAGCAGAAAAAAAGTTATCTTTCCTCCATTTTTTTAGGTTCTCCACTTGGTTTGTTGGTCCGCGGCCGCTGTGAATAGGAATAACATGTTAGTTTGGGGCCTTGGGCAAATTGATTGAACGCAGTTGATCGCTCGATCCATACACGATCCAGCTGGTCGCTTGTGTGGCCCTTCAGGAAGTGAGGCTACGCAAGGTCACGACTCGCAAGCCACGACTCCAAGGGCGTCTTGGCGGTCACGCGTACGCCTGTCAGTTCGTATTCCGATTTCCGCTTTGCCGCCTAGTAATTCTGAGTTCTTCCTCTGACCATCCCAAAATCTTATTTAGTGGAACGAGTCCATCAATCGGCAGGTTCCTGTGTCCCTCATCTCTCATCCTTCATCTCCGTATCTCATCTTTTTCGGTCTTTGTGCATGCCCTAGTTCTACATCAATCCTACATTCGTTTAATTGTGTTCTTCATCTCTTTTTTAGGAGTCAACATGGGAAAACAAGAAACCGGTTATAAAAAACGTACTTCCTCTGTCTAGAAAATAATTGACTTGTGTTTGTTTAGATTTTAATGTATCTATACACTAAAATGCGTCTATATACATTCAATTTCAGACAAATCTAAGTCAGTTATTTCTGGACGGAGGGAGTAAGAGAATTGAAAGGAGGAATAATTAATTCAGTAGAACAAAGCTTTTCCAAATTAAAGTTATTGAAGTCCTATATGCATACTACTATGACACAACAAAGACTCGATAATTTAGCAACAATAACACTTGAGAGTGAAGTGTTGGAGAAGATCGATTATGAGGATGTTATTGAAGATTTTATTTCAAAAACACTAAGAGAATGGAGTTGTTCAAATAAACAATATGCAAGCGGGAGTTTAATAAGTATATTTATTCATATATCTAATTTCTATGTAAGATACTTTGACATATATATATATATTATAATTGTTAAATAGTTAAAAAGTTGTGCCATAGGGCCCTATTTTAGAGTTTTGCACAGGGCCTCGGATTTTGCCGGCCCGGCCCTGGTGTTCTACAAACCTCTGCACTTGGAGGCCCAACAACTATCTACAAGAATAGAAGTGCATAGACATCAAGCTATTTTCTGGCGCCGTTGCCAGGGAGGTAAGGTAAAAGGTACTCACATCCTCCGGTGTAAGTGCTCGAAGTTATTTCCTTTAGATTCTGCAATTTTGTGTTTTTGTTTCTTGTTTTCACTATTTAGTCTTAATGCAAAAACAACAACAAAACTAGAGAGCTCTATAGTATTTATGTTGAGTTAGGACATGAAGTGTTTGAAGAGAAAATTAAAAAACTTATGGAACTTTATTTGCATGCTAATAGCAATGTTATTAGTATAAATTTTTTGAACACCATTGTTGCTAATGCTATGGAAACGTCTAAGCTTGGAGAAGCTAGTTTTTATAAAAATGATCTTTTTAGTTCCCCAGCGCTGGAAGATAGCTATTCTATTGCTTATGATGATACCAAACCTCCAATATATAATGATTACAAAGATGGATATGATATTTTCAGTCCACCTACTATTGAGGATAAAATTGATTGTGATTATAGTATGCCTCCTATATTTGATGATTATGGTGATGAGAATAACAATGATAGCTATTTTGTTGAATTTGCTCCCACTACAATTAATAAGAATGACAATGCTTATGTGGAGAGTAATAATTATTTTATGCATGTGGCTCATGATAAAAATGTTTTATGTGATAGTTATATTATTAATTTTATGCATGATGCTACTGAAAGTTATTATGAGAAAGGGAAACATGGTCTTATGTATCTCAACAATATTAAGTTTCCCCTCTTTATGTTGAAAGTTTTGAAGTTGCATCTGTTTTGCTTTCCTATGCTTGTTGCTTTGTGCTTTCATGACTTGTTTCTTTACAAGATTCCTATGCATAGGAATTGGGTTGGACTTAAATGTTTTTTGAATTTTCTTCTTGATGCTCTCTTTTACTTCACTTCATATTTCTTATGAGAGCATCTTCTCAAATTATCATGCCTAACAAAAGGCGTTAAAGAAAAGTACTTGTTGGGAGATAACCCAAGAGTTTTCTTGAGTCTTGGAAGTTATTACTTCAGTAATGACCTCTCCTTATCCTTTTTGTTTGCTTTTTGTGCCAAGAATGACCTCTAATGAGAGGGAAGTAAGATTTGGGGAGTTGTTGTCTCGAAATAGATTTTTGTTCTCTACCATAAAAATTTGTGAGAAATCTCTTAAGTTGCATTGAGCTAATATTTTACGAATAAATCCCTCAGTATGTTAGCTAACTTTTGTTAGTTCAAAACTTTTTTATTTGAGCAACAGAAGGTCTTCGAAAAAATCGGTTTCTACTTGCTAGCTGTTTTGACAGATTTCTGCCATTATTTGCATTTGCTTGTTATTGATTCCTTTTTGGGAAATTGAACTTTTTGAGGGAATTGCTACGGTAGCTTGTGTTTTTAGTGAAAGTTTTGTTGTTTTAAAACTAAACCCAAAGGTCTATTATATTTTGAATACAC
Source organism: Avena sativa (assembly GCA_916181665.1). Lineage (NCBI taxonomy): Eukaryota > Viridiplantae > Streptophyta > Magnoliopsida > Poales > Poaceae > Avena > Avena sativa. The sequence continues at coordinate 52,851,159 of OV702299.1, forward strand.
TAATGTTGCTAATGAAGATTGTGTGAAGTTTTGTATGAAGGAAAAAAATTAGGTGTAGAGAAATAATGATGTAATGAGACGAAGAATGGACAAAAGATTCAACGCTTGGGGATGCCCAAGGCATCCCCTTCTTCATCAATAAAAATCTCAGGTCTTTCTAGACACTTCGTTTTATTGTTTCATGCACTGTTTTGTTGTTCTTGGAGCATCTTTGTTATAGTTTTTGGTTTTTGTTTGCTTGAATAAAGTTGGTTGATTACAACACACTTCTTTTGGAGAGAGACACAACCTGTTTTCATTGCCTAGAACACTCTAGTTTTCATTCTTATTGTTCTTCAGTGTTCTCTTTTGCTAGCACTGTGTTTAGCCTTAGTTTTCTTGTGCTTTCAGCTTAGAACTTTTTAGTTCTTCTTTGTGAATTTGTGAGACAAGCTCATTGGTCTTTATTGATTGTTATCTGTGTGAGTTGTTTCAAATAAGTTGATTGGTGTTGGAAAAGAGTAGAAAGTTTCATGCTTATAGTGGTACAAAAGGAAGCTTGTTTTGACTGTGGCTTAGACTTTATCATGTCATGCTAGATGTTGTTTTGACCTTATGCTTAGTGATTATTGTTGTAGCATGACTTGTTCCAAACAATTGGGATTGCTTAATGTGCCTTGAAGGAATCATGCATTGTTTTAGCATACAAAAGCATAGTATTGTGGTATTCTCCTTTGATGCTTTGTTTGGGTTGACTTGGCACATGCTCACACCATGTTATGACTATGAACCATTCATCCTAGTCTTTATGATCATTTAGTCCTTGACTTGTAGTACCACTTTATGCTTTGATTAGTAATGTTTTGTCGCTCTGCATGATTATGGCCATTATTGCTCTCTTAGTTGGTCGCTCTCAGTCTTTTGCTAGCCTCCACTTGTATGAGTAAGTTCTACTCATGCATACAACTCCCAAGAAACCAAGTTATTGCAAAGTGTCCACTATAAATTCCTATGCATGGTGTGTTACACCATTCCAAGTATATTCTTTTTTCAGCTATCTTCCAATTAAAAAGTATTTTGTTTATGTGAAAACTTAGTGATTAAAGCTCTGACAAACTTGATGACACACTTTATATTTCTTTCCCCTAATAAACTTGAACCATTGTGTCATCTATGTTGTATATTCTTGCACTTATACGTTGGAATTAGCAGAACTGTGTTGTCACGGGAAATGCTTTCAACATTGCACTTGTACTTTGTACACAGTTGATATCATGCTCTTTTGTTTATGGATGTCGTCGGTGTGAAATAAAAAGGGAGCTTGTAAGTCCATGGAGTTATGTATGTGTGTTAGATAAACGCCTAGGCCACTAGCCTAAGCCATGCCTAATCATGGTGGAAACTTGCAGCATCCCCATAGTGAGCAATCTATGAAGCTTTCTTCTTATAAAAAAAGAGACATATTGAAAAGAGGAAAGAGAGAAAAAGGCACCATTTTCCCATGGTAAATAAGAAGATTGTTGAGATGCTCATTGTCTGCTTGCCTTGTCATTTTGATTATGGGATAGATCCTGTATCATGTGCAAGGGGTACCCCGTTGGCGGTTCTCTATGATACACATGTACTTACCATGACAAGAACTTATAGGTGACTAAAGTTGAGTAGCATGAGGTGCGGCCCTCGTATTCAAGGGACATGAGATTGCCAACTTATACTTTGTCAAGCATATACTCCATAGTTTGTTCACTTTAACCTTAATCACTTCAAGATGCTTATGATAGGGGCAATAAGAGCTGAAAGCTAACAAGTACCATAATTTTTGGAAGCTCTTTTTGAGACTTGAAATCCCTGCTTCCCTTTATGAAGGGCCTTTCTTCCACCATTATATTGAGTCTCCACCTTCTACCTTTAGGCACAAGTTAAGAGAGCATAGTTGCCATTCTTAGTTCTATGTGCATTGTCCCAAAACTTATTGATTGATGCATATTGTTGATATTACTTGTTCTTGTGCTATTTGTACCTAGTCACTCTTATGAACTTTGAAGGTGTCCTATGCATCTATCTGCTACTCCATGAGGGACAAGCTGAATGCCACTATGTTATGTTTTTTGTATGTGAAACAAACAAACGTTTTTCAATGCATGTTATTCATGATCTTTGTTTGTAGCCTTTCATGTTGCATGCATAGTTACTTTGTCTTACTGTTAGAACTCCAACTTTCATGCTCATGTTTAGAGTTCTTTGATCCCAGCTTTCAATGCTTGCAAATGGTTTGATCTTGATTTTGATGGTGCATGTCACCTCAAAAATTATTCTTTTTATCACTTACCTACTCGAGGATGAGCAGGAGTTAAGATTGGGGATGCTTGATATGTCGGAAACGTATCTATAATTTTTGATGTTCCATGCTTGTTTAGTATCTACTTGCTTATGTTTTGTCTACACTTGAGGTATTTTTATACACTTTCTGGAACTAACCTATTAACAAGATGCCATAGTGCCAGTTGTCTGTTTTCTGCTGTTTTTGGTTTCAGAAAGCTAAAAAATGAATATTGTCGGAATTGGACGGGACAAAAGCCGAAGTTCATATTTTTCCCTGAACGATACGGAAAATAGAAGACGAGACGGAGGAGGACACCAGGGCGGCCACACCCTAGGTGGGCGCGGGGCCCACCCTGGTCGCGCCCATAGGGGGTGTGGGCCCCCTGGCCCTCCACCGACCTTGCCTCCTTCACCTATAAGAAGCCCCCGACTCAGAAACCCAAAAGAATCGACCAGAAAGCCATGAAAAGTTCCGCAGCGCCGCCGCCATTGAAGGGGAGATTCGGGGGATAGAAAGTCTCTGTTCTGGCACCCTGCCGGAACGGGGAAGTACCCCGGAGCCATCTCCATCGATCTCCACCACCATATCCATCACCATTGTTGATTCCCATGATGAGGAGGGAGTAGTTCTTCCTCGAGGCTAAGGGCTCTACTGGTAGCTATGTGTTCATCTCTCTCTCTCTATGCATGATCTTGTTGTGGTCATGAGCTTTGTAATCAAGTAGATCTACCTTGCTACTCAAGTGCTTCAATAGATCTCTAGCTCTTCCCATGTGTGTGAAAGTGACAGCGTGCACGCCATGGTGGCACTTAGGCTAGAGTCTACATAAATAGTCATCGTGCTTTAATAGATCTATGCTTTTCCCCATGTGTGTGAAAGTGACAGCATGCATGCCATGTGTGGCACTTAAGCTAGATTATATACATATTTATCGTGAGTTATATTTTGAGTTGGATGTCTTTATGAAATTGTGGTGTTTATTGGAACCATCTAGCGCTCAAGGTGACAGTGTGGGGTTATCTAGATTGGGAAAGGCGGACTTTGAGGAGTGCTGTTATAGCCATACCATGTATTAGAGTGTCCAACCGGAGAGTAGCGAAGAGTAGTATCATTAAGAGAAGATATTTATCTGAGAGAGTGTTCACTAGTGAAAGTATGATCCCTAGGCTTTGTTTCTAAACATTGAAACACCGTTTGCTACTAGATCTGTTGCATGTTTGCTTGCTTCCTTCTTGTTGCCTTTAGTCTTTACCTCACCGCAAGCTATTTTCTGGAACCGTTACCACTTGTATTTCACTACCTCTTCACTGAACTAGTGCACCTTTACACTTGAAAAGTGTATTGGGTGTGTTGGGGACACAAGAGACTTCTTGTATCTTGATTGCAGAGTTGCTTGCGAGGGATACCTTTGACCACTTCCTCCCTGAGTTCGATAAATCTTGGGTAATCCACTTAAGGGAAACTTGTTGTTGTTCTACAAACCTCTGCACTTGGAGGACCAACAACTGTCTACAAGAATAGAAGTGCGTAGACATCAATGACCCACAAGTATAGGGGATCACAACAGTCTTCGAGGGTAGTATTACCAATTTATTGATTCGACACAAGAGGAGCCAAAGAATACTTGCAAGCCTTAATAACTGAGTTGTTGATGAGGTTTAATATCGTCAATGCCCATTGTTATGAGCTTGGGTTTTGGAGAAGATGGGGATGCTGGAGATCGTGGAACGATTAGCAAACAAGCAACATGGGGACACGAGGTTTACCCAGGTTCAGGCCCCCAGAGGGAAAACCCTACTCCTGCTTGTCTGCTCTTGATTACGGCGGAACCGAAAAGTACAGGGGTGCGCAGATGCAATCTGGCGTGGAGGTGTGTATGCGGTGGTATGAAGTGCCCTCTTCATCGTGGCCTCCTAGCCTTTATATAGAAGTAGGCAGGTCCCAGGCACATATCGAGTCGGTTACAAGTTTTAGGGTTTGCCCCTTTGAATATTCTATCTACTCTAGTCTTGTTCTCCAAGGATCCGAAGACGTCATGGGTTTGGGCCACCCGAAAATCTTCATGGGCCGCGTATATTCTTGTGGGCCTTCCTTGGAATGGACCAGGTATGCTAAGGTCGTGTACCCGTAGGGTATAACCATGTCAATAGCGCCCGAGTGTTCAGTCGAATCGTAGATTCGGCTGACGACTCTGCAATCTTTCGGGTGCAGCTAATTTCTGTTCATCAAAGACTGATTTTAGTATGTAGGGATTGTTGATGCGTGTGCCTGACTCTCCCGACAAATCAGGTCCAGCTAACTGTCTTAGGACAAAACAACACGATCTTCTTCAGATTCGAGTCCCTCGACTCGAACCTAGAATGAATGCTGGCGTAATTCGACTTAGGCCGACTTACAAGAGTGGAATTCCAGTGACTTTCAAATGATGTATCCAACGCGTCCGTCAGGATTTCCATCGTGCCTACTGGCACAGATTCTTACTAGCAGAGCACAGTCGTGTGCGTTGCCAGTCCATCAGATGATATCTGTAGGTCTTATCTTTGTGTTGCAGAAACAACATCCGAATTTTTATCACCGCGGAGGTGTTTCGGGTGGCCAAGGAGGATGCTTCTCACTTAGCGTTAATTGGGGAAGAGTTGCCGAAAAGTTTTTGCATACTGATCTGAAGGATCGCAGTCGAAGAATTCATAGGGTGCGCGACCAGCGCTCCCTATGGGAGTAGCCCCCGAGTGTCTGTTCGAGTCATAGACTCGAGCAGAGAATTTAGTTTAGTCTTTGTTGACTTTTAGGTCCGTATGACACAAATTTTTCGGATGCTTGAATCCATCCTCTCTATGGGAGTAGCCCCCGAGTCCGTAGTGGAGTCATAGACTCGACGTAGGACTCGAAGAATAGTTCAATGGTGTAGTACTCTGATCGTATTTCGGGTGCGCGGCCAGCGCTCCTGATAGGAGTAGCCCCCGAGTAGTTACTCGAATCGTAGATTCGAGTGAGTACTTTTAGCTGTGTAACCGAAGATTTGTAGCCGTTGCTAGTATAGCCTTGATGATGTCAGTGCTGACGATCGGTGACCTCAAGCGTCTGCAGCACCAGAGATGACGTGACTGGACGAACATGGGTCCCACCTTCTGACTTTGAATTGACTGGTCACGCGCAACGTGGAGATAATTACGGCGTCGCCTCGATTTCCGTGCGTAGTGGACGGTGTGTGAGCGACGGTTTGCTGCCGTGCTGACACGTGGACGGTCAGATCTTGATGTTGGATCTAGGGCTTCTCGATGAATGGTCACCGTTCGTCTTCTTTGTCCTTATAATCATTGGGGAAAAACTTGTTTGTTTTCACCGCAGCCATTCTTGTTTCACTGCTTCCAACGTCTTGAGCTTTTCTCGCCGCGCGCTGGAAATTCTCCGATCCTTCCCATCTTCTTTCCTACGTTCACATCACCATCGCCGCACTGCTATGGGGAAACCAAAGAAGACCTCCGCCGCAGTTGGTACCAGTGCCGCTGCCGGTGGCAAGAAGGGTACCGCCGCTACCCGCGTCACTGATGGTGGCTGGAGGCGGTCGGAGACGCGCGAGGGCGATCGTCGCAAGCTTCATGAGCGGGGTCTAATCCCGCAGGACAAGCAGGCCGTCAAGATTCCCGGCGATGAGGTAACTCCCCGTCCACCCGCTGGTTTTCGGGTCATGTTTGTCGCTTTTGTCCTTCGGGGCCTTTCTCTCCCAGTCCACGATTTTCTCCGTGGATTGCTTTTCTTCTATGGCATCCAACTCCATCATCTTTAGCCGAATTCTGTTCTTCACATTGCCTGCTTCATCACCTTCTGCGAGTGCTGGCTCGGTATCGAGCCACACTTTGGCCTCTTCCGGAAGCTCTATTCCGTGAAGAGGCAATCTGGCTCCGATGGTGTTTATCCCATCGGCGGCTGCATCATTTCCCTTAAATCCAACTTCCTCTTCTTTTCTTTTTCTATGTCCGAGTCCGTCCAATACTGGCGGAGGCGATGGTTTTACATCCGTGAATCCACAGTGGATGGGCAAAAGTTTGGCCTTGCTCCTTTCGACCCCTCCCAGAAAATCCAGCCGAAGAGGTCCTGGAAGAACCACATCTTGGATGGTGAGGTGGCATAGATTGAGGGACTATATCGTCGAGTGGAGGATCTTCAGGTGATTCCGGATAAAGAGGTGAACGGTGTGGATATCATCTGCACCTTCCTCAAACGTCGGGTGCAGCCGCTCCAGGCTAGGGCGCACCCGATGTTCCTTTATTCTGGCCGCAACGACCCGACTAGGGTTTCGACTAGAGAGCTCTCCAAGGGGGATGTCAATGGAATCCTCCGGCCGCTGCTGAAGTTTAAGGCTTACGAGGACATTCCGGGTAGCTTGCTGACCCCTCCATTCAGGGCCTCCTGACCGGTGCCGCAGGTGTAGATCTGGGACGTGCGCGTAGCGCTTTTTTCGACTGCCTCTCTTTGCAGTTCGTTTATTCTAAGAGTTTGTTTTTTGTGCAGGAGTTCAAGGTACCTGGCATGGCGCCTCCACTACTCGAATGTTTTCCGGATGCGCCGGACAATGAGGTAGTGGACTCCATGTCTGAGGTTCCTTCAGTGCGGTCGCCGGCTGAAGAAACTTTTGGGTCGAGTGAAGAGCAGACTCGAAAGCGGACGCGGAGCTTGAGCGAATCGTCGGATGCCTCGACTCCGCCGACACCTAGGAACCCGTCATGCCTTGAGCGTCACAGTGGAGGTGATGGTGGCTCTTCCTCTCCTATTTAGGCCATGCCCGTGCGGGCTATGGCGCCGCAGCCGCCGACGAAGCGGAAGAAGGAAGAGAAGAAAGGCAAGAGGGCATTGCCTGTCTTCAATTTGAGCAATATGGACTCGTAAGTATCTGCAGTTGCGTTTTGCTCTCTTTCAATTTTGCTTGCTTGTACTTGTCTGATGTTTTCTATTGTAGCCACTCCTCCGATGGCTCCTTCAGCGATGGTGCTTCGGAGATGGTGGGGGAGTCGAAGGTTTATCCTCCTCCTCCTCTGACGGTGGCCACCTCTAGGGCGCTGCTCCGAACCCTTCTCCATAGGAGGCTCGGGTGGTTGTCTCCCCGAAGACTATAGCCGGACCTTCGGAGTCGTCGTCTGATCATGTAAGTACTTTTGTTTTTGCCGTGGGGGGAGCCCCCGAGTATTTTCGGATGATCCGATGATCATGTTTTCCTTGTGTTCGTGTCTCGGGGGGAGCCCGCGAGTGTCTTTCGGATGATCTGCTGATCATGTCTTTCTTTTTCCTGCGTGTCTTGGGGGGGTCCCCCGAATTCTTTTCGTATGCGTGGTTTGCTTTGCTCGTTCCCTTGGGCGCATCCTCCGAGCCTTTTTTCTGACAAGTTGCATCTTCTTGCAGCCTTTTGTTCAGGGTGTCAACCAACTGGTGAAGCAGCAACTGGCATTGGAGGCCAGCCTTCAGCGGCTTCAAGGTTCGTGTTTTTTTATCGATCTTCTTCTTCGCCTGCTTGCTTGCTTATGAATCTCATGCTTGTTCTTTTGTGGCAGACGAGAATAACACTGCCCTCTGCGAGCTTGATGCTCTCAAAAAGAGCCTCGGGCGAGCGGAGAAGAAAGCTGAAGATGCCGTTGGTGCTAAGGAGCGGCTTGAGCAGGATCTAGCCAACGCGGCTACGGCCAAGGAGCGCCTGCCGCAAGAGGCCACAGATCGCGAGGAGAAGCTCGCCACCGTTGCGGCCTCGCGCGAGAAGGAGGTAGCCGGCAAGCTGATGGCTGCTGCCAAGGCTATTTTGGGTGAGTAGTTTCATCTGTTCCTTTTTGGCCTCCTTGCTTCTCTATTTTTGCTTAGTTTTCACTTTTCCTCTTCCGTTTTTCCAGATGCCGTGGGCATCGAGTTTTACCGTGGTGCCCTGGAGCATGGAAGTGCTCTGGATGATGCCACTGTGGCGGTCGAAGACCGCTGCAGTACCGTGGTCGGCTCGCTTGCCAAGGCCAAGGTGGTTCTCAGGCGCTTCTACAAGGAGCTCGTCCCCAAGGGCGTCGCCCTCGAGGATGTCGAATTGTTGGCGGACGCGCTGTCAGCCGAGGCCTCTGCGACATACAAGCGTAAGCAGAAGGGTATTGGCACGTCCATGGGGCTGGCGATGGCCATGGCGTCTGGAGCTGAGCTGGATCTTCAGTAGGTCACCTCCGAGATGCCGACGGCTGCCGACGGATCCGAGGTAGCCTTCACCCTCTATGCTTCCCATTGTAAATGCTATGGGCCGAAGTTGATTGACCTGCTGGTGGAGTACGTGGTGCGGCAGCAGGGGGAGGCCAAGAGCACGCAATCCGGCTCCGAGGCTACTCAGGATGCAACTTCTTAGGCCTTGTAGTTGTAGGATAGCTTTTGTGTCTTTTGCTGTAATGTATTTATGAACACTCCTTGTGCCATGCAGTGGCTTTTGCTGCATATAATGAATCCCCGAGTTGTTTGCTCAATCATGCGTTTGTTCATATCCTTGCCTTCTTTTCCTCTAGGGACCTTCGGGTGATGATCCTGTTGATACTTCGTCTGCGCCGCAGCTGTGGCCATCCTTGGATGATGCGTCGCAGCTTGTATTTCCTCGTGACCGCATCCGTAGTCTTGAGAAAGAGTTGCTTGGTGTTCGAGGCCACGCAGATGTTTGGAAGTCGAAGGCGGAGCGGCGCGCCGCCAGAGAGGAGTATCTGATGGGGGAGTTGTGGCGTTTGGCCGAACAGCTTCAATGTGAGTTTCCTCGAGCTGCTGCTCATTTCTCGGGTGCGCCTGTTGGCTTGTCATCTTACTTTGCAGTTGTTGTAGGTGCTAACCTTGTTCCTAGGGAGGAAAAAGAGCGTGTTGCTGTTCGGATCAATTGCCTGACCCAGCAGGACATGGAGGACGGCGGTTTTTTCTGGATGGACCGTGATCGTGCTATGGTCCTTGCGACTGTGCAGGATCGTGTTCACCAGGTGTCGCGGGTGCTGCGGCAAGTGATGACTTCCTTGGTGTTGATTTTGCATGTGATGTTTCCCCTGGATGAGGCACCATCGACTATATGGGGCCTACTGACGAAGTTTCAGGATGTGCACCATGTCAGGGAGCTGGTGCGGCATCAGCTGGTTGCAGGGGTGAAGGCTGCGCTTTCCCTCATGCGGCTGCATCGTCCTGATGTAGATCTTGCTGCTGTGGTGGCTGGGCCGCCTCTTCGGCCGGATGGTGGCATGTGGGACATGCGTCCACATTATGCGGCTGTAAGACAGTATGCCGAACAAATTGTAGATCTCTTTGAGCAGCGTGCGCAGGTGATTCTTCAGAATAGGTAGGACCTGTAAAAAGATAGATGTAAAACTTTTATGTATTCGACTAGGCGTGTTATGCCCCTTATTGTAAAGGTTTATTGTTTTTAGCATGTGGTGCCTTATTTGTATGCGTGCCCTTTTCGTTAGCCTGACATGGTCAGCTACTCAGGTGTACACGTGTTATCCTCAGTCAACGAAGTCGTGAGGTGAGGGGAGCCCCTGAGTGTGTTGTAACATGAAGAAAATGCGAATAATAGACAAATTTTTGGGGCGAGACACTTAGCTTTATTCATATTGCAAGGAGGAGGTACATTGTTCGGCTGAGTAGCCTAGGCTGAATAGCCTTATTGAAAGTAAAAGGAGGGGGTAGCTAGGGGTAGAAGCATCGCAGTTGTGCGACGTTCCATGGGTTGTATTATGCTACTCTAGACTCCACGTGCTTGAGGCGACAGGCGCCACCTGGGATGACTTCAGTGACGACATATGGTCCTTCCTAGGGTGACTCGAGCTTCTTCGGTCGCTCTTGCTTTAGTCGTAAGACTAGGTCTCCTTCGACGAATGACCTTGGGTGCAGCCGACGGTTGTGATAGTTGCGAAGGCTCTGTTGATAGACCAATGATCCAGCCGCGGCTATGTCATGTGCCTCGTCGGGTATGTCAACGGCGTCTTCGAGTGCGGCCGTCGATTCGGCTTCGTTGTAGGCGACGACCCGTGGGGCCTTATGGCGTACCTCTCCAGGCAGCACGGCTTCGGCTCCATGCACCATGAAGAAGGGCGTGTAGCCAGTTGAGCTGTTTGGCATCGTACGCAGGCTCTAGAGGACAGAGGGTAGCTCTTGTGTCCAGGCTCCTACGAGTCGCTGGAGTGGGCTCATTAGGCGCTTCTTGATGCCGCCGACGACGAGGCCGTTGGCCTTTTCGACTTGCCCGTTCATTTGCGGGTGCGCCACATAGGCGTATGTTATGTTGATTCCAAGGTCTTCGCAGAAGTCCTGAAATTCTTTGGAGATGAAGTTCGACCCGTTATCGGTGATGATGTTGTGCGGCACGCCGAACCTGTAGACTATGGATTCGATGAATTTCACGGTCGTCTTGCCCTTTTGGTTAGTAACGGGCATGGCCTCGATCCATTTGGTGAATTTGTCGATTGCGACCAGGAGGTAGACGTGGCCTCCTTTCGAGGACTTGGGAAGTTTGCCGATCATGTCGAGGCCCCATTGGGCGAAGGGCCAGGCCAAGGGTATGGGCCTAAGCTCCGATCCTGGTGCGTGTAGTTTGTCTGCGAACCTCTGGCACCCGTTGCATCTTCGGACGATGTCCTTGGCATCGTTCATGGTCGTTGGCTAGTAGAATCCAGCTCGTAGAGCTTTGGCGACAAGGACGCGGCTGCCCGCGTGATGGCCGCAGATGCCCTTGTGGATGTCTTGGAGGATAGTTTTGCCGTCACCGATGGTGACACACCTTTGGAGTACACCCGAAATGCTGCGCTTGTACAGCTCACCATTGATGATGGTGAAGGCCTTAGACCGGTGAGATATGCGTCGGGCATCTGTCGGGCTGTCAGGCAGCTCCCTGTCTATCAGATATCGGAGGTATGGTTGTGTCCATGTTTCTTCGACTTCCATGACCTGCATCAGGTTGACCACTGCGGCCTCTGTGTCGAGATTTTCTGGTCCTTCCTGTCCTTCGGGTAGCGCAGTCCCCGAGTGTTCTGCTTCTTCGGGTGATCCCTTTGGGAATTTCCTTTTAATAGATGGCACGCAGATCTGTTCGAGGAACACACCTGTTCTCGCCGTTTCTACCCTGCGGGTTGGGTGGCGGGTTGTGCTCCTGATCCACGTCGCTCTGGATGACTGCGGCACATTGTTAGCGCTCGTAGATCGGATTGCTGCTGCGGCAGCTTTCGGATCCGGAACCGTAGGTTCCTTCCTCCGATGGTGGATCGCACATATCTGAGTTGCAGTTGCTGCTGTCATAGGACTCATCTGTCGATGGCGATGTGCGTAGCACGGGATGTGGAGCCCATGAAGCGGGCCTGATCGATGGCAGGGGCACCCGCTCTGGGAGACGAAGAGTGCTGGTCTGCCCCACCTAGAAACAGAAGCTCCCGAACAGGATCTCGAGCCCGTCGCCAATGGGCTCGAAGTCCTTCAGGGTGGCTGGTGAGTGGGAGGTGAAGTCGAAAGCGCCGAATAGGAGGTGGCTCTCCGTCACCGCGGAGTTGTAGATCGCTTTGGTTGGGACCGTCACGATCTCGTCAATGCCCATTGTTATGAGCTTGGGTTTTGGAGAAGATGGGGATGTTGGAGATCGCGGAACAGTTAGCAAACAAGCAACACGGGGACACGAGGTTTACTCAGGTTCAGGCCCCCGGAGGGAAAACCCTACTCCTGCTTGTCTGCTCTTGATTACGGCGGAACCGAAAAGTACAGGGGTGCGCAGATGCAATCTGGCGTGGAGGTGTGTATGCAGTGGTATGAAGTGCCCTCTTCGTCGTGCCCTCCTAGCCTTTATATAGAAGTAGGCAGGTCCTGGGCACAGATCGAGTCGGTTACAAGTTTTAGGGTTTTCCCCTTTGAATATTCTATCTACTCTAGTCTTGTTCTCCAAGGATCCGAAGACGTCATGGGTTTGGGCCACCCGAAAATCTTCATGGGCCGCGTATATTCTTGTGGGCCTTCCTTGGACTGGACCAGGTATGCTAAGGTCGTGTACCTGTAGGGTATAACCATGTCAGTTGTCAACTCACCTGCACCTAGAAATAGTCTTACTCATAGTAGTTTATAAGTAGCAACAGTTTTGTAATCGCAATAGCAAAGTAACAGCAGCAGTAAAACAAGAGAAATAGTAACAGTAGTAGCAAACAGTAGGATATGAGTGTGGTAGGCATAGGGATGGATGGACGGGCGTTGCATGGACGAGATTAAACATGTAACTTCAAGATCTAGGGCAATTGCAGATAAATAAGATAAATCATCCAAGTACTAAACAATCATAGGCATGTGCTCCATATATAGTCATGCGTGCTCGCAATGAGAACTTGCACAACATCTTTTGTCCTGCCAACCCGTTGCAGCTTGGCCTCAAGGGAACTACTGGCAATTAAGGTGCTCCTTTTAATAGAGCACCGGTGCAAAGCATTAACACTCCACGAACACATGTGATCCTCACATCACAGTCATCCCCTTAGGTTGTCCCAATTTCTGTCACTTCGGAGCCCTTGGATCCGGACAATGATATGTGTACACAACTTGCAGATAAGATCATAAACAATACTATCATCATGAATCAATAATAAGTTCAGATATGAGATCATGACACTCGGGCCCTAGTGACAAGCATTAAGCACAACAAGTTGCAACAAAGTCAAATAGCACTAATAGAGATACTAGGCACCATGCCCTAACAATCTTATTCGATTACATGATAGAACTCATCCAATCCCTACCATCCCCATAGCCTACAGCGGGGGATTACTCACTCATGGATGAGGGAAACATGGATGGTTGATGGAGAGGCATTGTTGATGATGATGGCGATGATCCTCTCCAGATTCCCCGTCCTGGCAGGGTGCCAGAACGGAGTTTCTGGTTCCAAATTGCAGTTTCCGGTGGCGGCGCAGTTTCCGTCTCGTCTTCTGGCTCCGTGAATCTTCTGGTGAAATAGGATTTTTGGCATATTTTCCGGGATTTTTCTTGATAGTTGATTTTCTACACAAAAACTAGACACCAAGGTAATTCTGGTAAAAACAGTGGCAGCCCGTGTTAGTTGTATCCAAATAACACAAGTTTAGAGGAGGAACAATAGCAAAAGTGTTCGGGAAAGTAGATACGTTTTGGATGTATCAACTCCCCCAAGCTTAGCTTATTGCTTGTCCTCAAGGAATTCAGTTGAAAACTGAGTGCGATAAAAGAACTTTCACGAACACATTTGCTTCATATGATGTATATATTCTTAGCACAGGAGTAGATACTTAGACCATTCATAATAAGAAGTATGCAAATAAGTCTACTCAATAGTCATTGCAAGCTATGAAGAGATTCCAACTCAATAATAATAAGTAGCATGAAACATAAACCTAAGCAACATTGTAATGCTCATAATAAGGTATGATAGAGTGGTATCTTCGCTTGCCTTTGTTTTTAGAGCACAAAATAAATGCCAAGGCACCTCTGAAGTTCAAGTGAAGACTATAAGTAAAGATATCAAAGATACGAGCATCAAAGTCATGACATAATTAACCAAGTTTTGATACAAGCACATTATACTAAGAATGACAACTATGCTCTCAAGAAGGTGCTCATAGGACAAGTGGTGACTCAACAAGGAAGTGAAAAAGGTTTTTAAGAGTTTGAAAGGCTTCCGAATGTTGAAAGTAAGGTACTCATAAGCTTTGAGCTCTCATTGCCCCTATCATAGGCATCTTTAGATGGTTAGTGGTGAAAGTGAGGTCCAATATGAGTTATATGCTTGACAGACCATAAGCTGGAAATCTCATGTCCCTTGAGTACGAGTGACGCTCCTCATGCTACTCAACTTTAGTTACCTGTAAGTTCTTGTCGTCGTAAATACATGTGTATCATAGAGAACCGCCAACGGGGTACCCCTTGCACATGATACAGGAGCTATCCCATAATCAAAATGACAAGGCAAGCATACAATGAGCATCTCGGCGATCTTTTTATTTGCTATTTGCATAGGTTTTATTTAGGATGCTTCACAGATTGCTCATTATGGTTATGATGCAAGTTTCCACCATGATTAGGCATGGCTTAGGCTAGCGGTCCAGGCGTTTCTCTAACACATATATATAACTCCATGAACTTACAAGCTCCCCTTTTATTTCACACCAACGGCATCCGCAAACAAAAGAGCATGATATCAACTGGATATGTATCCATAAGTTTTGAAAGCGTTCCCCGTGATAGCATGGTTCTGCTAACTCCCAGCCTATAATTTGCAAGCATATAACTTTCATGGACAGTCACAATGGTTCAGGTTTATTAGGTGCAAGAAATAAAGTGTGCCATCAAGTTCGTGAGAGCTTTACTAACTAATTTTCTCAAAACAGCCAAACATTTTATTTGGAAGAAAACGAGGCATAATGAATATGCACAGAATAGCAAATGATGCTAATAGGTTGGTATGATGGACACTGTTAGCAATATTAGTTTTGGGGAGTTGGATGCACAAGTAGAGCTCATATTCAGTGCAAGTGAAGGCTAGCAATAGAGAGGGAGCAACAAACGAGAGAGCAATAGCTGTCATAATCATGCTTGCAACAAAATAGGACCAACTATGGTGTGAAAGTGATACAAGAACTCTGAGGCAAAATAGATCATCGAGGCTTACTGACTATTGTTCAGTCATATGCATGCGTGAGCATGTGCCAAGTCGATTCACATGAAACATTCAGAGGAGGATACCACAATATCATACCAAGTTATGAATAGAACAATGCAAGCAAACATTCATATGACATGCTACAAACTCTTAGCAAGCTAGAGCTAATCATAAGATAGCAAGAACTACTAAGCATCCATAAATAACATACACCTCACATGAACAGACTAAGCATGCTCACAATGATGAGTATATGTACAAAAATGAAAACAAATATAGTTCGTTACCAGCCTCTTACCACACCTCAAGTTGTCTTAATCTTCATTATTGCCCTTCACTTGTGTGGCTTGAATAATAACATGAAAGCAAACTCACTAAGGACTGCTGAACCCTGCAAAGAACTTCACAAAACCAAAGAAGAAGAACAAATATTTTTGGTGTTTTCGATTTTTTAAAGCAAGCACAGAAAGCAAAAACAAACAAAGCAAAATCTTTTTGGATTTTTCTTTAAGGCAAACCAAAGCCAAAAAGCAAAAAAACAGACCAAGAGAAACAACGAAAATATTTTTGGTATTTTTGTGTTTTGGGAAAGCAGAAACAAAAACCAAAAAAAAGAAAGTGAAACATGGATATACAAAGAACTGACAAAATATGATATATAGATGAGTGTGATGTCGGTGTACCTCCCCCAAGCTTAGGCTTTTGGCCTAAGTGGGGCTCAATAGCGCGGGTAGTAACCCCAAGCTGGTGGGTCATCATAGGAATGATCATAATCAGGCCCTCGCGATGAAGAAGACGCACCCCAATCATAAGAGGGCTACTGGTATGAAGACTCCCCCATGTTGGAGGGCTGAACCGAATCATCTTCGGCATCCTCTCCAACATTCTCCTCTTGCCGGGAGAGCTCCGCCACGTATGTGTTAAACTCCTCCTCCGTGAGCGGCCATCCTTGCCTGTTATTAAAATTAAACAAAGCAGGTGCAGGCAAATAAACTACTTTCTCAGTCCTACCCCCTATCCAACCATGCTTGACAAAGGATAACTCATATGGTAAACTTCTCACAGTAGCCCAAGAAGAAACAAAATTATGTTGAACCATGGAATCAAGATCAAGCCTCTCTATGGGGAACCGATAATCTGAATGGTGAGGCTCTAAACCATGGAAAGCTAGCAACCTAGAGGCAATGAGACCTCCACAAATTCCACCCTTCTCGCAGTTAGTGGTAAGACGGTAAGCTATCAAAGCACCCAAGTTATAAGACCTATCCCTATTCAAAGCATCTCAGATAAAAGCTAGATCGAATGAAGATAACTTTATAGCAATCTTTCTAGCAAGAACACACTTGGTAATGAAATAGGCAAAATATCTAATGGATGGGAACTGAATGTTTCGAATTTTACCACTTTCCTTCGAGAAGTCGAAACCTTGGAAAATTTCAGCATATAAATCCATAATTGACTTAGGCCTCTCCTTGATCTTCTCATAAGATCCCCAATAGGGCACTCTAATAGCTGCACATAAATAAGCAAAAGGCAGGTCGACGGCTATATTGTAGATTTTATAATGGACCATGGGATTAGACGAGGACCAAGTAAACCGGAAGTCCTGCACCACAGCCATGGTTAGATTAACATACTGATATGGTTCTTCTTCAACAAAGTGTTCCAACCCTGCATTAGTAATCATAGTCTGGAAATCCTGGAAGATTCCCGCGGCTCTCATAAATTCAAGGCATGGATATATGGAAGGGAAGACTCCTTCCTCACGATGGACTTTCACTGGCTTAGGTACCATCAAATCATATTGATTCAGTGGGTATGCACTCATCTTCCTTTCTGAAATTTTTAGACAAAAATCAAACCAAGTGATTTCCAAGTTGATAAATGATGAGAAACTACTATAGGAACTTGCTAGAGGGCTAAACATGCATCAAAATGAAATATCTTAAGCATAGAACAAGCATGCAATCTCACACAACCTGACACCTATAGCAGCAAAATACTCAAGATACAATCTACCAATCACAAATCTAATTGGACAAGCGAAAGAGGAACATACCAATGAGTAGTCCCTCCAAAAATTAGCAACAAAGATGGGCTAAGCAAGGAGATCGAAAATCGGGAGCAAGAACAGCAGGAACTCGAGCTTGAGAAATTTTTCTGGTGTTTTTTGGGAGAGAGAAAGAATTGGCTAGGAGGAGGCAACTTGGAGGGCCACAGGTGGGTCCCACCCAGGCCAGGTGTGCCCTGGGGGCTGGCCGCGCCACCAGGGGGTGTGCTGGCCTGGTGGGTCCCCCTGGGCCACTCCAGGTGTTCCTCTGCCCCTTTTTTCAAGGAAAAATTTAATATGAATTTTCTGGGATTTTTCGGGAAACTTTATTTTTGGCCAATTTTGAGGGTATGAAAAATGTTTTTCTCGCAGAAAATATTTTTTTATAAGAAGCAAAAGCAAACAAAAACCAAAACTACAGAAGTTCTAAGACACTCTTAACAATCAAACAACTAGCAAAACTAAAGCTAACAAGAGAAAGAGCAAAGACTAGGAAGGAGAAAAGTAAAAGTGAGCAAGTATAACCACTGTGAAAGCATTGTTTTGTTCATTAAAATCCCTTTGTTAACAAGGTTGATCAGGTCTTGTTACCAAAACAATCTTATATGAAACAAAACTTTGCATTCCACAAAGTGATTATGTTACCTCAAACTTGATAGCAATAGTCTAAACCATAATAGTTTTAAAACTTTCTTGCGGAATGGGACAATATATTTCTCAAACTTTGATGCTCTCAATATTTTCAATGGAATTCATGCAATAGCTCTTATCAATCTTCTTGGGGAAATAGACAGTATGCTCTTTGTCATTAATATTAAAAGTTACTCTTCCTTGATTACAATTGATGACAACACCTGTAGTATTAAGAAAAGGTCTCCCAAGAATAATAGACATATTATCATCTTCAGGCATCTCAAGCACAACAAAATCAGTTAAAACCAAGCAATTATGAGCCACTTAAACAGGAACATCCTCACATATACCAACAGGAATAGTAGTTGACTTATCAGCCATTTGCAAAGATATATCAGTTGGTATCAACTTTTCTAGCTGGAGTCTCTTGTAGAGAGAAAAAGGCATAACACTAACTCCAGCTCCGAAATCACATAAAGCAGTTCTAACATAATTATTCTTATTAGAGCAAGGAATAGTTGGTTACCTGGATCACCAAGTTTCTTTGGAACCTTACCATTGAAGGAATAATTAGCAAGTAAAGTAGAAATTTCCTCATTATGAATCTTCCTTTTATTAGAGACAATATCCTTCATATACTTTGAATAAGGAGGCAACTTAATAGCATCAGTCAAAGGAATTTGCAAAAATAAAGGTTTCATCCACTCACAAAACTTGTTGTAGTGTTCTTCCTCCTTTGACTTGTGTTTCTTATTGCGAAAAGGCATAGGTTTCTGCACCCAAGGTTCTCTCTCACTGCCATGTTTTTTAGCTATAAAATCTTCCTTTGTGTACCTAGTATTCTTAATGTGCTTCTCAGGTTCTTCCTCAACTTCCTCCTTATCAGGAGTATCATTTTTATCATTACTTTCAGTTTCAGCATCAGAGACAGATATACTATTAGGATCTATAGCAGGTTCAAGTGGTTCCTCAACTATTTTATGTTTCTTTTTCTTTCTCTTAAAAGGACTACCACTACTTTCCCCTTGTTGAGAATCCTGCTCAATTCTTTTAGGTTGTACTTCAGGATATAAAGGATCTTGAGTAGCTATACCACTCCTAGTTCTAATTCCATAAGCATGTTTATCTCCTGAGGCATTAACTAGCATATCTTTTTGTACCTTAGCAAGTTGATCAATTTGAGTTTTAACCATTTGGAAGTGTTTACAAAGCATTTTAATATCATTAGCAGTTCTTTCCACAATATCATTCAACTCATTAATAGATCTAGAGTTTTTTAATAAATGATTATGAACTTGTTTATTAAAATTACCTTGTTTAACAATAAATGTGTCAAGTTCATCTAAGCATTGATCAGGAGGCTTACCATAGGGAATATCACCTTCATCAAAGTGGAGAGAGTGTACCTCAATAGTAGATGAGTGGGGAATTGGCTTACATAATTCTTCTATATGAGGTAGATTCTTCACATCTTCAGCTCTAATACCTTTTTCCTTAAGACATTTCTTAGCTTCCTTCATCACTTCATCATTTAATTCAATTACTCCCCTCTTCTTTGGTGTTGGTGTTGGAACTGGTTCAGGCACAATTAGTTTAGGAGTAATAGGTTCAGGTGTATTTAACTCAGTTGAAGTCCAATCATTATAATTCTTGCTTATTTTAGCCATTAGTTCCTCAGCATCTGTAGGAGTTCTTTTCCTAAAAACACAATCAGCAAAACTATCTAGGTATGTCCTAGAATCATCAGTTAGTCCATTATAATAAATATCAAGAAGCTCATTTTTAGGCAATGGACATCCAGGATGTGCATGAATCAAGGCATAGAACCTTGTCCATGACTCATGCAACTTCTCTTCTTCTCCCTGTTTAAAATCAAAAAGTTTCTGCAAAGCAGCATGTCTAGCACTAGGAGGAAAATATTTTTGGAAGAAAGAAGCAATCAAACAACCAGGGCTATCAATGGATCCAGGTGGTAGTCTATTAAACCAAGCCTTAGCTTCTCCTTTTGGTGAAAAAGGGAAGATCTGTGTAACAAAGTACTTGTGCATCTTAAAATCATCAGAGAATAAAGCACTCATTGTAGAAAGCTCATTCACATGAGCTACAACACTCTCATTTTTAGTCCCACAAAAAGGTTCTTTCTCAACAATGTCTAAATAGGATAAATCAAGACAGAAATCATAATCTTCATCTTTAATATCTAAGGGAGAAGTGGCAAACTTAGGATCAGAGGACAGTTTAGAAATAACGGTATGTCTCTCAAGAAGACTCTTAATAGCACTAGCACCATGTGTGTTTCGGCACTCTTCAATAAATTCATTAGTCAACTCAATGTAACCATCATTAATATCATATCTTTCTCTAGACTCAGGTGAGCTAACAGGTGTAATAGTGTCTTCACTAGGAGTTTTAGTATTTCCTAGACTAGCCATAGTAGCATCTAGGAAAGGACCTAATGATCCACTCGCATCAAGCACAGTAGAAGTAACATCATGAGTATCAGAAGCAATTTCAGATTCAGCAGTAGTAGTGGTGTGTGTAACATGTGTATGTGGTGGTGTAACAAGCTTACTTATAACAGATGGTGAATCAAGAGCAACAAAGGTGTTTAGGACTGTACCTCTTCTTGTAGTGGATGGTAAAATAGGAAACTTTCCATCACGAGACTTACCCATGATGAAAGGAATAGCAGTGAACAATAATAGATCCAAGTGAACTTACAAATAAAGCTATGCTCCCCGGCAACGGCGCCAGAAAATAGTCTTGATGACCCACAAGTATAGGGGATCACAACAATCTTCAAGGGTAGTATTACTCAATTTATTGATTCGACACAATGGGAGCCAAAGATACTTGCAAGCCTTAACAACTGAGTTGTCAATTCAGCTGCACATGGAAATAGTCTTAATCACAGTAGTTTATCAGTAGCAACAGTTTGTAGTAGCAATAGCAAAGTAACAGCAGCAGTAAAACAAGAGCAATAGTAACAGTAGTAGCAAACAGTAGGATATGAGTGCGGTAGGCATAGGGATGGATGGACGGGCGTTGCATGGACGAGACTAAACATGTAACTTCAAGATCTAGGGAAATTGCAGATAAATAAGATAAAGCATTCAAGTACTAAACAATCATAGGCATGTGCTCCATATATAGTCATGTGTGCTTGCAATGAGAACTTGCACAACATATTTTGTCCTGCACACCCGTTGCAGCGGGGCCTCAAGGAAACTACTGACAATCAAGGTGCTCCTTTTAATAGAGCACTGATGCAAAGCATTAACACTCCATGAACACATGTGATCCTCACATCACAGCCATCCCCTCAGGTTGTCCCAATTTCTGTCACTTCGGGGCCCTTGGATTCGGACAATGATATGTATACACAACTTGTAGATAAGATCATAAACAATACTATCATCATGAATCAATAATAAGTTCAGATCTAAGATCATGGAACTCGGGCCCTAGTGACAAGCATTAAGCACAACAAGTTGCAACAAAGTCAAATAGCACTAATAGAGATACTAGGCACCATGCCATAACAATCTTATTCGATTACATGATAGAACTCATCCAATCCCTACCATCCCCATATCCTACAGCGGGGGATTACTCACTCATGGATGAGGGAAACATGGATGGTTGATGGAGAGGCGTTGTTGATGATGATGGCGAAGATCCTCTCCAAATTCCCCGTCCCGGTAGGGTGCCAAAACAGAGTTTCTAGTTCCAAATCGCGGTTTCTGGTGGTGGCGGCGCAACGGAACTCTTTTTGGAAAAACGTCGAACCCCCTCGGTTTTTAGGTCAAGAGGCAACTTATAGGCGAAGACGGAGGCCTAGGGGTGCCTGGGGTGGCCACACCCCCTCCAGGCGCGGCCAGGCCTGGCCCGCGCGGCTAGGGGGGGCCTAGAGCCCCACTCCGTCTCGTCTTCTGGATCCGTGAATCTTCTGGTGAAATAGGATTTTTGGCATATTTTCCGGGATTTTTCCTGATAGTTGATTTTCTGCACAAAAGCTAGACACCAAGGTAATTCTGCTAAAAACAACGTCAATCCGTGTTAGTTGTATCCAAATCACACAAGTTTAGAGAATAAACAATAGCAAGAGTGTTCAGGAAAGTAGATACGTTTTGGACGTATCAACATACGATACTGATTCCCTTTGTCGCGTGACACTTTACTTATCTGAGGTTCGATCGTTAGTATCTCAATACCTAGTTCAACCTCGTTATCGATAAGTACTTTTTACTCATATTGTGATGTGACATCCCTTGTGACCTAGTCACATGCTTGCAAGCCAATTGGATGACACTCCACCGAGAGGGCCCAGAGTATATCTATCTGTCATTTGGATGGACAAATCCCACTCTTGATCCATGCGCTTCAATCCATACTTTCGGAATACCCAATGCCACCTTTATAACCTTCCAGTAACGAAGTGGTGTTTGATGTCATCACAGCATTCATTCGGTGTTAGTGATTAACATGATCTCATGGTCGAAGGATTAGGTTACTATGTATTTGAAAGCTTGTAGCAAAACAAACTTAATGACTTGATCTTATGCTATGCTTACTTTGGGTGTGTGTCCATCACATCATTCTCCTAATGATATGATATTGTTATTAATAACATTCAATGTCCATGATTAGGAAACCATGATCATCTATTAATCAACAAGCTAGTTTAACAAGAGGCTTACTAGGGAGTCTTCTATGTTTACAAAAAACACAAGTATTAATGTTTCCTGTTAATACAATTATAGCATGGGATGTAAACATCTATCATAAACATAAATATATGATAATAACCACTTTATTATTGCCTCTTGGTCATATCTCCAACAATAGTAACCATAAAGGTTGTTTAAATCTTATCAAAGAAACCTTTTCTTTGAAGATTATTCTTTTTGCCACTTCAAAATAACTCAGTCCAAAGACTTTCATCATAGTCACCAAATGGCAATTAATCTCAAGCTTAGATTATTATTGCACCCTACCTTTATATATTGTATGATAAGACTTAAAATTCTTTATAAATATATAAATACTTGTGAAGTAAAATTGAATATAAACCAAACCTTAAAGAAATCACCTCAGTTCAATTAACTTTCAATATTGGGGAATTCACTTGGATGGTTTTATAAAATATATAGTATTACTTATGCATAATAGCATATTGCTTCTTTAAACACTATTTCTTACCGAACCAATGATGCTAATTTCAGATATTTAATCTTTTATTGTCTTGAAGATCGTGAGTGCATAATCTTACAATCACAAAAGGCAAGTTCACACTTGCTCATGTCCTTTGAATATTTTCTACCAAATATTTTGCGAATACAATGTTGTCATCACCTGTATTTCAAAAAGGTCAGAAAACTCTATGTTTATAATTAATATGAGCTATTGATTACTGGTCCAGGGTGATCAGTTAATCTATTAAGACCGGCAATGGAAACCATATTGTGAGAGAATATATCATCTAGGACTTAACAACCAATATCGTCAGTGATTCTTGCGCCGTATATTACGCGTTAACCATGATATTTGGAATGACATAGAGAAGTTAGCCATATCTTCTTCCTTTCGCATGTAACCGGATGCACAGGACGTGGTTGTTATCCTTGTAGCGTGATTGGTAATTCATAGAGGATTTGTAGCATATGGGTGGGATCCCTCAATATCCCACAGTAGTTCTGGCATCTGAATAGTCTGTACTGTCCATTGCCGTAATTCAATAGGTAGGCATGACGTACACCAAGGAGACACGCGGGATCATGAAGAGGGCAGTGATTGGCTTGGATCATCTACTGGGCCGCACATCATGGAATTGTGGATAGGAATAAGCTTCCCGGCTGTGCAACAAGAATTTTATCTCTCATGGGTAAAGCAACGCACCTTTGTAGAGTGTAAGAATTGTAACTTGTTACTCCATGTTCCGGGAAGGAGCTACGAACGGGGCATGCAATAAATTCCATGAAAGTTCTGATAAACCTGTGAAGGCTGACGGACATAGCTTTTCAGAATAAAAGCAACGTTTGAAGAAATGTTTTCGAAAACCTGCATAGCCTACGACCTACGGTCTGTGGCTGTAGCTAGTGTATCAAACACTACTTTTTAGTGAACTTGCTGAGTACGTTCGTACTCAATGTATCTTTTTAACCCTTGCTAGATTCTGAAGACAATAAAGACGACGTCTACATCAACTTATGCTCAAGGAGATCGTCATCAAAATCTCAAATCCTTCAATGAAGTCAATAAAGTCAACATGTACATCAACTAAAGTGAAGACAAAGTTGCTGATTAGCTAGGATTTTAATATCTAGCCATAGAACCTACTTTTGTAGAGTAATGTAGTAGCAATATTTGCAATCTAAATAGTTTAAATACTAGTATATTAATATGGTAGTTTTGAGTTATTATTTCTGATTCTTCTTTATAATAAGTTGTTTTCTCTCTATAACCTAGAGTGTTATCTGGATCTTTTGTAAAGAGTCGAGTTGTAATATATAGTCATGTCTTGGACATGTTGTGTTTCTGTTGTACCACTCTAAGAGATGTAATATTAGTGAACGATGTTTTATTGGTATTATGTCAACGACTATAGTATACTATATCATGCAGTGGTATGCTGGGTTACCGCAATTGTCGCTCCCATTCTATATGACCATTGGAGTACATAATTATACATGGTCTTTTGTAAAATTTTGCCTAAATGCCAATCAGTCAACTTAGTCAAATGGGATAAGGTTCGATTTATACCTGGATTAGTAAGTTCAGAATGCAAAAGATAGGGATTTCAAGGTTGTGGTTTGATCTGGCACGAGTTCAGGGTTTGAAATGGATTCTGCGTACATATTCTTGCAAATCATTAACCTCCTAAGAGCATCTCTAGCAGTGACCGTAAACATCCCAAAACCGTAAAATAACAGCTAGTTTTTCGTTCCCTGCAAAAAAGGCGCTGATCAGTTATAAACCTGCTCGGTCTGCAAAATAATTTTTAGGAGGGGGCCACCAAATTTCGACCTCCATCCTGTACATATGCGGTCTTCGCGGCTGGACTGAATGCACCCCGCACTTCCCCTCTCGTTTTGGCGGGACAGAAGTTCACTCTCCTCCCTTCCCGCTTCCCCCACCATTCCGCCGTGGATCTACCTCCCCACCCACTCCCCCTAGTCACCGCCTCGTGGATTCGACGCCATGGATCCCTTCGAGCTCCAGTCGGTCGTTGCTCAGGTCCCGCAGCCGCAACCGCCCCCTCCCTCACTCCATTAGTCCACGTGGGCTTGCCGACCACCGCCGGTTCCGCCCTCAATAAGAGGAAACGCGCGGCTATGCAAGTCATTTCCCCACCGTCGCTCCCCTCGTCGGTGCTGCTCAGGCCATGGTCGTTGCTGCACTGTCACCCGTTGCCCCGAAGGCCGCCTAGCATGGGTATGACCTATCGGGTCCCTATGATTAGTTACCTTAGGTGCATAAAAGCTTATGTCCCACGAAGGCCCAACAGAGTCCAAGAGGCACCCAATGGATAAAGACTTTCCTTACCTGTTAAGGAATAATTAGGAACCTCTCCGGCTACGGATCCAGGATCCATCCTCTCATATAAAGGTTGGGAGGACCCAACGAAGAGAGCACCTTAGTTTTTATGCAATCCGCCATAAGCTAGATCGCAACTAGCAAAGCGGCAACTTTGTAACCAAGATTTCTCAATAATCAGACTACATCGACTTCCTTGTTTGTCTGATTAGCCAACGAAATCCCCGACGCTCTCTTTTCCACGAAACCCTAAGTCTATAACAATGGGCATTGTTGAGGTTACCCCTTGTCAACTGGCACCGTCTGTGGGAACTTTAAGCGTTGGAGCCATGGATTCGGCGGCCTCCCCTTCATCAAGCAGCAACCCAATGATCGAGGTTGGTGAGATCCATTACGGTGTCGCTGATCCGCCCGGACGCCTCTTTATCGACTCTCATCGACTTCGACCAGGAGACCGATCTCATGACTAGAAGTTTCCACTTTCGCGTGGGAGCACCCGAGAATCTCTACCTTTCGGCTCCGCCCATCTCGGACTCGTCAGCCATACCCGCATACCCTACAACGACACCAACATCATCCATCGGCTCAACAGGATGGGCCGCCTCTGATCCGATGAAATTTGAATAAATTTGCAGAAACTCCGTAGATCTGGAAGATTTGGCTGATCTATATGGCAGTCTATATTTCGGCTCGATCTCCCAGTCAACAATGCAGCGCATCCTTAGCTCATCCAGCACAATTCCTGACAAAGCCGAAGAAAGCGTCGACTCTGGAATCAAGAAAGGGGAATCATACCCAGAGCAAGATCCCTGGGGCTTCGCTGGATCACAAATCAGCGTCTCTTATGGGTACATCAGCGATGATAATCAATCAAGCACGAGGCACCGCCAAGTGTGTGTGATCCAGGACGAAGGAACCTCAACGCCCGTAGACTCCCACGATAACCTGATCATTAACCCTGATGATATTTTATCGGATGATGCGACAGGGCATCGTGAAGAGAGGCAGGACCCGCCAGAAGGAGAATGTTGTGTCGTGCAAAGAGGAGGAGAACGCACCAGCGAGCGGCTAACACTTCAGTTTCCGCCAGCGGTCTGGCAGAAGGCTTGAGACGCTGTATCGAGTGAGGTGCCCATGACAGCAGACGCCACAAGAGAGGAACTAATGGCCTACCAATACTTGATGCACAACAAGAGGAAGGATCTACTGCCGCTACATCGGTCTCTGGATGAAAGGAAAAGGTTAGCCTATGAATCCATCTTGCGCCGAGCATAACTCAGTTCCACCCAAAAATTTAGTAGGGTCACTGGAGGACCACAGCACAGGCGGAGCACCTTGCGGCTGTAGCGTATCCCAGAAGCCGAAAGACGCGAGATGGCAAGGGATTTGGACTTATCATTCATGTCAGTTGATTCTGCGGGTAACATAAAGGCAAAAATAGCACATGCCGCCCTTGTTATGGCCCAAACCTACCTCTGTCCACCCAACCAGCAACCGATGATCCGTGGGCAGCCATTCACCGTTCCACCCTCCTAGGACTAGGCATGGTAGGCGAAACTCCTACACAAGGAGAACAAGGAGTTACACAGCGAGCCGATAAATCACCACGCCATCAAAACAGATCTTGGCACACAAGGATTACCCGATGATCCATCTCCCCTCACCACGTGCGCTTCATGCACTCTTCACGTGGGGATGATGTGAGAAACGACATTACACAGAAAAGGGTCGACAAATCCAGGGGGAACGCATCAGCCGAAGATATTCTGACAGATAAAGCGACGATGAGCATGAACCTTGTGGTGCCAGCTGATTTACCTATCGGGTTCGCAAGACTCCGGTACCCAGGGATTTCAAACTCCCCCATGACCGCCAAAAGTACGACGAGCTCTAGGAACCCGAGGCATGGCTGGCTGATTACCTGCAAACTGTCAAACTCCAGGGTGGTTCAAAGTCCACCGCAAAGCAAAGCCTCCAATTACACTTGAACGGAGCGACGCACTCGTGGCTCAGAAAATTACCCGCAGAATCTATCAGCAGTCGGAGCGATCTATAAGACAAGTTCATATGAAACTTCAAGTCCACATTCAAGCGACCCGCATCTATTGAGGAGCCGCGAGCCTGCAAGCAGAAACCCAGAGAATCTATCAGGACATACATATAGCGGTGGAACACCATCAAAAATTATGCAGAACACATCTCCAACGAGAGGGCAATAAATGCCTTTAACGATGGATTTCAAAGAAAGGATTTCATCGAGGATTTGGGGCAGGTGGAGCCAAAAAAAATTCTCAACTGATGGACATGGAAAACTGTTGAGCCGACGGCGAAGACGCCGTACACAAAAAACGTGGGCGCTCACCCGAGGAAGATCGCGATAGACGAAACAATGATAACAGAAGGAGGCGCAATTTTGATGGCTATAGCATACCCAATTATGTCGCAGCTGGCTTCAATGTGGAGGACAATATGAGAAATGATAACCAGAGCGGCGGATACAGTAGCAACCAAGAGGATGCAGGGAAAAGCAGGACAGGCCAGCCATACCGGCCAAGGGAACCTTTGATGTCCCTAATGTAAATGCTAGAAGGACCATGCAACATGCACTTTTACGTCGACTCTAAGGGAAGACGACGATCAACTCACCTCATGAAGGATTGCCACACTTTCCTCGGGATGCAAGCA
The DNA here is from genome assembly GCA_916181665.1 of Avena sativa. NCBI lineage: Eukaryota > Viridiplantae > Streptophyta > Magnoliopsida > Poales > Poaceae > Avena > Avena sativa. The sequence continues at coordinate 52,879,008 of OV702299.1, forward strand.
TTATGTAATGCAAAAGTAAATGACACCACAAATCACGGCTACGTCGTAGTGCCAAGAACTCTCGCTCTTGCGGCACCACCGCCACCACCAGGGCCAGCGCCAGTGGGGCAGCCACAACCTGCTGAGAATAGAAACCAAGAGGAGCAATGTCCATGATTCAAAAGGATGTCCATCCAATAGGATCCAAAAGTTAATCACCCGACAAGTCAATATGGTGGTAACAACGCCATCTCCAACTCCTAAATTCCTCCACTGGCAGAACAGGAAATCACCTTCAGCAGAGCTGATCATTCGCTTTGAGTACCTCGACTAGGTCATTCGGATCTCATCGTTGACGCACAAATTGGCGGGTTTGATATGAGTTGTTGGAATTATGCCCTAGAGGCAATAATAAAGATGTTATTATTATAATTCTTGTTCATGATAATGTTTATATTCCATGCTAGAATTGTATTAAGCGGAAACTTTAATACTTGTGTGGTTTGTGAACAACACCGTGTCCCTAGTACGCCTCTATGGACTAGCTCATTGATTAATGATGGTTAAGGTTTCCTAACCATAGACATGAGTTGTCAATTAATAATGAGATCATATCATTGGGAGAATGATATGATGGACAGACCCAAACTAAGCGAAGCAATTAGATCGTGTCATCGTGTTCATCTTTGCGAAGCTTTTCTTATGTCAAATATTGTATTCCTTAGACCATGAGATAATACAACTCCCTGGTATCGGAAGAAAGCTTTGAGGTCATCAAACGTCATCCTATGAGAGGGTGATCATAAAGGTGTCTCTCAGGTGATCGGAAAGTGCCTGTTGGGTTGTATGTATCGAGATGGGATTTGTCCCTCCCAAGTCGGAGAGATATACTTCGGGCCCACTCGGTAATCGATATCAACACCGCTTGCAAGCATGTGTTTAAGGAGTTAATCACAAAGTGATATCGGATTACGGAACGAGTAAAGTACTTGCTGTGAACGAGATTGAACTAGGTATGACGGTACCGACGATTGAATCTCGGGCAAGTAAAATATCGCGAGACGAAGGGAATATATATATGGGATTGATTGAATCCTGGCATCGTGGTTCATCCAATATGATCATCGATGAATGTGTGGGAGTCAATATGGGTTTCCAGACCCCGCTGTTGATTATTGATATAAGATCATGTCTGCATATTCTCGAACCCGAAGGGTCACACACTTAACGTGTCTCGACGCTAGGATAGATTGGATAATTGGTTTATGAGTTTTTGTTCGGAGTCTCGGATGGGATCCGGGACATCACGAGAGGTTCCGGAATGGTCCGGAGAATAAGATTCATATAAGGCAATGCAGTTTTTTGGAGTTCAGAATTGTTCCGGATTAATCGGTATTGTACCAGAAGCTTCTAGAACCTTCCGGAAGGGGACCAACGTGGCCCCACCTTCCGGGAGGGGGCATGGGCCTATGAGGGAGTGCCCTGGCCGCATTGGGTCAGGGGCACAAGGCCCCATAGGGCCCAACCGGCCAGCTAGGGTAAAACCCTAGATAGAGCTTCTAGAAGGGGGGTTCCATGCCCCCCACTCCTCCTCCTTTGGCCGCCGGCCTAGGGCTTGGGGGAGGGGTTAGGGCTGCGCCCACCCCTCTATATATAGAGGGCTGGGAGCGCACCCCCCCACACACACACCTTCCCCTCCAACCCTAGCCACCCTGCTGCCCTCCTCTCTCCCTCCCGACTGCTTGTAGGCGAAGCCCTGCTGCAGAAATTCTCCACCAATTGCACCGCGCCGTCGCGTTGTAGATTCAACCCATCTCTCCACCATACTTGCTGTACCAAGGAAGGAGGAGACGTCGAGGTGCCGCACGTGTGCATCTCACGGAGGCATCGCCACTTGTGGTACTAGATCGGATCGGATCGCGAGGAGGAGAAGCGAGTACGACTACATCACCCACGTTCCGACGAACGTTCCGCTGTGCGAATCTTCAAGGGTATGAAGATCTAATCCAATCTCTCTCGTTGTTTACATCTCCTAGATTAGATCTTGGCTTCCCTCTGTTCGCATCCGTAGAAATTTTTGATTTACTATGCCGCGAAACCCTTCATGAGCAAGGTCTTCATGGACGCTGGCGGCAGCCAGGGCCGTCTCTATGTTTTGCAGGCCCTTGTGTGAAGTTGACACATGGGCCCTAAGACTAATGTATTTATAGATATAGCTAAAATTATAGATAAATATATATATATACTAGTTGAATGCTCATGCGTTGCTACGGATGAGACCGCTACCAACGACAAACCCAATCGACCTGAGTTGTTGTCGGTAAGGAAACAGAGACTGATTCTTTTCGAGCGACCGGCATATCGGAAGGAAAGCGACGGACGAAAACTATGACAAGCGAAAACCACCTCTAGACTTTTTATATAGTAGAGATACTTTAGAAATACTAAAAATTAACATCCAAACACATATTTTTTGTTTCAAAATATAACAAGTACTCCATGCATCCTAAAATAAGTTATTTCAGTTTATCTAAATTCGCATGTATCTATATATACTAAAACGTGTTTAGATACGTCTAAATTTAGACAACCCCAAGTCACATATTTTGGGACGGAAGAAGTAGTACATCCTGCCAGTATCATCTAAAATTGTGAGAAAATTGAGTATATATTACATAAAGTATTAACGATAGAACCCTAATGCTATCCTGCAAGCAAGGGCAAGATTGATTACACGGGGCAGCAGCGTTGCAGGCCTGCAGCGGGCACACACGAGGGATTTGTCAGCGATCGATCGGTTGTTGGTTTGAGGAGACCGATCAAAATCGGTGGATCGGCCAGAGCATAGAGCCGGTTTGTTAAAGACGAATAGGAGAGAGACAGAGACGAATAGTCAGGAGATCTATCGCGTGCGCTGGCCGGTGGAGACGAAGAGACAGAGACGAGGAGACCGATCGAGATTGGTGGATCGTCGGGCGGGGCCGCTGTATCTAACGATGGCATGCGAGTCGATCTTGGTTTCTAGAAAGGTTACGACCGGTTTTACTGGGACTTCTATTTTTTCCATGGATGTGTAGGTGATATAGTATAGAAAACTAAGTAGTAATGGGCCCCTTGCCGACATGGGACCTTGGCCGTTGCACAAGGCTGCCATGCCCTAGAGCCGGCCCTGGCAGTAGCATTAACCTCATCTATGCCAAAACTCTACGAGCGATGAACATTGATACGTCGTAGACGTATCTATAATTTTTTATGCTCCATGCTTGTTTTATATCAACTTTCTTATGTTTTGTCTACACTTTGAGGTATTTTTATACATTTTCCGGAACTAACCTATTGACAATATGCCGCAGTGCCAGTTGCCTGTTTTCTGCTTTTTTTGGTTTCAGAAAAGCTAGTAAGAAAATATTCTCGGAATTGGACGGGACAAAAGCCAAAGTCAATATTTTACCAGAAGGAACACGGAGTCCAAAGGGCAGCCAAAGTGGGGCCACAAGGCGGCCAACCTGGTGGCGGCACGGCCTGGGGGACGCCAGCCCTAGGTGTGGGCCCCTCGGAAGCCCACCGACCTTGCCCCTTCGCCTATAAAAGCACCCCGATGCAGAAACTCTAAGTACCCGATCAAAATTCCACGAAAGAGTCTGTATCCGCCGCCATATCCATCCCTAGATCGGGGGGGATCCGAAGCTCTTCTCAGCACCCTGCCGGAGGGGAGAGATCATCTCGTAGGCCTTCTTCATCACCATGCCAGCCTCTAGAGTGATGCATGAGTAGTTCACCCTTGGACTACGGGTCCATAGCAGTAGCTAGATGGTTGGTTCTCCTCCTTTGTGTTATCATGTTTAGATCTTGTGAGCTCCGTTCATGATCAAGATCATCTATTTATGTAATCCTAAATGTTGTGTTTGTTGGGATCCGATGGATATTGAGTACTATGTTCAAGATTGATTATTGATTCTATCATGTATGTGTTATTTGTGATCTTGCATGCTCTTCGTTGTTCGTAGATTCTTTGGCCAAGTAGATGCTTGCAACTCCAAGAGAGAGTATTTATGCACGATGGTAGGTTCATGCCTCTAGTAATCTGGAGAAGTGACATAAATCTCTAAAGTTGTAGATGTGTTGTTGCTACTAGGGAGAAAACAACAATCCTTTGCCCAAGAGCAATTGTATTGTTTACTTTACACACTTTGCTTAACGTAATTATCTGTTGCTTGCAACTTAATACTGGAAAGAGTTTGGATGATAACCTGAAGATGGATTATTAGTCATAGATGCAGTTGGATTACAGTCTATGTATTATGTTGTAATGCCCAAACAAATCTCATAGGATTCATCATGACTTGTACATGCATATTTATGCATTTTTCAATCTATCATTGCCCAACTGTAATTTGTTCACCCAGCATGCTATTTATCTTAAGAAAAAACACCACTAGTAAACTGTGGATCCCGGTCCATTCCTTTACCATTGATATACCATCTACTGTTTACTTTTACTGTTTATTTTATACAAGCAATTACTATCTTCCACACTATACGTTTAATCATTTGTTTTCAGCAAACCAGTGAGATTGACAACCTCACTGTAAGTTGGAGAAAAGTTCTGTGGTTGTGTTGTGCAGATTCCAAGTTGATAGCAACACCTTGGAGTTGTTTCCTTACTCCTACTGGTTCGATAACCTTGGTTTCATAACTGAGGGAAAACTTGTTGTTGTGCTCATCATACCTTACTATTGGTGTTTCGAACGAGGCTCTACATCAACCGAGACACCATCAAACATCTCCTTGACAAATTTGGCAACAACGCAAACATCTTTCCACAGGATAGTCCTAGGTAAACCCAAAATTCCTTTAGACAAAATGTATCTTGATCGAGAAACAATTTCAGGCGGGATAAAATCGAGTTTGAAGTTATGGACTGGCCATCACAGTACCATGCGATCCTGGGGCGCCCAAATTTCGCAAGATTCATGGCAGCACCACACAATGCTTATCTGGTGATGAAGATGCCAGCACCCAATGTGATTATCACGGTTAGAGGAAGCTTCACTCGGTCCGATAATTACAAAAGTATGAGTAAACCTATGAGTATTACAAGCTTATATCCTCATACGGTTACTCCCATCGGTGCACGCGCATAAAGGAGGAGGGAAAAGATCGGATAACGTCCAGTGCGCGCGAAGAAGAGCTTGTGAAAATGGAAGCAACGGAGAAAGCAAATGGCAAAGGTGAAGGGAATATGCCCTGAGAGGCAATAATAAAATGTTTATTATGTGTATTCCAAGTATATGATAGATGTTTATTTTGCATGCTATAATTGTATTGATACGGAAACGTTAATACATGTGTGTTTAATAAACAAACAGAAAGTTCCTAGTTATGCCTCTCTCATAAACTAGTTCGTTGATTAACAAGATGATCAAGGTTTCCTGATCATAGACATTGGATGTTGTTAATAACGAGATCACAACATTAGTGTAATGGTGTGATGAACATTCATCTAAAGTATAGCATTACGATCAAAGTCATTGAGTTTATATTGCTATAAACAAACTACAAAGTAATCTTAATCCTTAGACCATGAGATCATGCCAATCACTAACACCGGAAGAGTTTCTTGTTGACATCAAACGTCACTCCTTAACTGGGTGATTATAAAGATGGCTCTAAGGCTACTAAAGTGTTATGTTGAGAATCATGGATCAAGAGTGGAATTTGTTCATCCCGATGACGGATAGATATGCTCTGGGCCCTCTCGGTGATATCACATTGGTTAGCTTGCAAGCAAGTGATTTGATCACTAGAATGTTATATCACGGGAACGAGAAAAGAGTGCATGTTAGTAACAAGATCAAACTAGGTATGGAGATACCGATGATCGAATCTCGGACATGTAATATATCGTGAAACAAAGGGATTAAGATACAAGCGTAAAAGGTTCCGACGATCACAAGAAAAGTCATCGTTGAATGTGTGGGAGTCAGTATGGATCTCCAGGTCCCGCTACTGATTATTGATCGGGAAAGGGTGTCGATCATGTCCGCATTATTCGCGAACCATAGGGTGACACACTTAAGGGACACTGGCATCCAGTTGGAGCAAATGTTTCATGCCGAAAGAATAAACAAGCGCAGGAATTTATTTCACTAGATACCGAAACAGGTTTTCGGATGAAATTGCATAAAGAGGTTATGCATGTGAAATGGAATTCTAGCAAGGGGTTATTTGTGAATGTTTGTCACTAAAGTAATTGACAAAATTCTGAATAAAATAAAAGAGTTTTATTTAATGAGAGTTTGCATTAAATTTGGTGGAAATTTAATGGGAATTTGAGTGGATTTTTGAGTGGAGAAAATTGAAGGGCCATTTTGTGAGTGGAGTGTCCACCCACATGAATGAAGGAGGGGAGGGGGCAGCCCCCATGGCCGGCGGTCACCCGTTTGGGTGCCCCCTCCTCCTATAAAAGGAGCCCCCTCTCCTCTCTCTCACTCACACCTCCTCGTGAAGGATCTCTCTCCCCCTCTAGAATTTATGCCCCATGGTCTCGGACTAGCGAGATACATGTTCCCGGTGGCTATTAGGCAAGAAAGGGTTGTGCTTCCGCTGCATCGCTGGAGCGAGGAGGCGGAGGTTGCCCGGTGTCTTGTACGTGTGTGCGAACACGGATGCGTTGCTGCTTTGCGACGCTAGGACTTCCTCTCGATCTTGAGATCAGCAAGAGATCGTCTACATCAACCACGAGTTGAACTTGTTAAGCTTTGTCGGTCTTCAAGGGTATGTTCTCTACGGATATACATCCGCCCATTGTTTGTATCTAGTAGATAGATCTTGGTACATAGTTCCCATCGTAGGAAAATTTTTGTTTTCTATGCTGCGAACCCTACAGTGGTATCAGAGCCGGATCTATGCGTAGATGCTTTACACGGGTAGTACACATATGAGTATGTGGGCGATGATGATTATGTTGTTGCTCCTTAGTTGTAATTTTGGATATTGGTGGCATAGTGGGATGAAGCGGCCCGGACAAACTTTACATGTCCTCGCACATGAGACCTGTTCCACGCTTGACATGCAACTAGTTTGCATAAGTGGCTAGCGGGTGTCTGTCTCTCCTACTATAGTCAATATCTATTTTGCAATGAGTTGTCAACAATTAGGTTATCCTCGTTGTGGTTCATGTTCGTAGGTAAGAACGGTTCTATCTCGAAATCCCTAAGCCACGTAAAACTTGCAATAGATAAATTAGAGGCATCTAGTTTAGATTGTTGTTGGGCTAGTGTTATGATATGGTGATGTTGTAAGTAGAAGTATGAGATGATACTCTTACAACATACATAACGTGTAATCTCCATAGACCTTGGATTTACACATATAGGTATGATAGTGATCATACCACGATGCACATGATAGAGATCATATGCGGGAACCATATTATTTCACTAATAAACATGTGATGTTTGATAGCATCTTATATTGCTTGTTTAGCGCTTTGTTAGCATAATAAGATGATCCCTCTTTTAAATATCAAGATTGAAATGTGTTCTTCCTTTAGTATGCACCGATTATGTTTTCGTCGCTCCAAGACATCACGTGATGATCGGGTGTTCTTGGATCCACGACCATATTTCGGGTGTAAAACAGTTACACACGCGAATACTAAGGTTCTAACTTGGCGAGCCTAGCATGTACAGACATGGCCTCGGAACACGGACCGAAAGGTTAAGCATGAGTCATATAGTCGATATGATGCCCATTTGATGCTCGCCTTTGAAGCTACACCGACTCACGTGATGATCGGACTTGGTGTAGTGGATTTGGTTCATGTAATCACCAAAAAGGCACGAGGGATGTCGTTTTTGAGTGGGAGTTCATTCGTAATATGGATTATTTGAACTCAATCTATCATACACTTAGTCTAAACTTTACAAATTCTGTTGTAGATGGCACCACCTGCTTTTAATTTCAATGTGTTCATGGAGAAAGAGAAACTTACAACGAACGGTAGCAACTTTACCGAATGGGCCATAAATTTGAGGATTCTCCTCTCTGCTGCACAAAAGCAATATGTGCTAGAAGCGCCGTTAGGCACCCCACCTTTTGAGGATGCCTAACGAGGAGAAGAATGTCTATCAGACTCGTCAGGAGGACCACAACTTAGTTCATTACGACATATTGTATGGGCTAGAGCCGGAACTTCGAAAGCGTTTCGAAAATGGCAATGCATTTGATACAATGGGTGAGTTGAAAATGATTTTCGACACACATGCTGTTGTAGAGAGCTACAACGCTTCAGAAAAGTTCTTTAGCTGCATGATGGAAGAGCACAACTCCGTTAGTGAGCATGTACTCAAGATGTCGGGTTATGCCGATAAGCTTGTGTCCTTGGGAATATCGATTCCCATTGACTTAGGCATCCATCGTGTTCTGCAGTCTCTGCCACCTAGCTATAAGAGCTTCGTGATGAACTATAATATGCAAGGCATGAAGAAGTCTCTCCCCGAGCTTCTGTCAATGCTTAAAACTGCAGAAGTGGAGATCAAAAAGGAACATCAAGTGTTGATGATCAGTAGGAACACTGGTTTCAAGAAAGACAAGAAGGGAAAACGGAAGGGAAGTAAGGGCGGCAAGCCTGTTGCCGTGCCTGAAAAGAAACCCCGAGTTGGACCTAAGTCTGATACCGAGTGCTACTATTGTAAGGGGACTGGCCACTGGAAGCGCAACTGCCCCAAGTATTTGGCAGACAAGAAAGCCGGCAAGGCAAACAAAGGTATATATGATATACATGTTATTGATGTGTACTTGACTAGTGCTCGCAGTAGCACCTAGGTATTTGATACCGGTTCAGTTGCTAATATTTGTAACTCGAATCAGGGGCTGCGGAACAAGCGACCGCTAGCAAGGGGTTAGGTCAAGATGCGTGTCGGCAATGGATCAAGTGTTGATGTGATCGCCGTCGGAACGCTGCCGCTCCACTTGCCGTCGGGATTAGTTATAAACTTGAATAATTGTTATCTGGTGCCTACACTGAGCATGAACATTGTATCTGGATCGTGTTTGATGTGAAGTGGTTATTCATTTAAATCCGAGAACAATGGTTGTTCCATTTATATGAATGAAATCTTTTATGGTCATGCACCGATGATGAATGGTTTATTTCTTTTGGATCTCGATAATAATGTTACACATATTCATAATGTTGATGCTAAAAGGATTAAACTAAATGATGATATATCCGCATATATGTGGCACTACCGTCTAGGTCATATTGGCGTTAAACGCATGAAGAAGCTCCATTCGGATGGACTTTTGGAATCACTTGATTATGAATCATTTGATACATGTGAGCCATGCCTTATGGGCAAGATGACTAGAACGCCGTTTTCCGGTTCAATGGAACGGGCGACAGATTTATTGGAAATCATACATTCTGATGTATGTGGTCCAATGAGTGTGTCGGCGCGAGGTGGATATCGTTATTTTGTTACTTTCACAGATGATTTGAGTAGATATGGTTATATCTACTTGATGAAACACAAGTCTGAAACCTTTGAAAAGTTCAAGGAATTTCAGAATGAAGTGGAAAATCATCATAATAGAAAGATCAAATTTCTACGGTCAGACCGTGGAGGTGAGTATCTAAGTTACGAGTTTAGCACTCACATGAAAGAGTGTGGAATTGTTTCACAACTCACACCTGCCGGAACACCACAGAGAAATGGTGTGTTGGAACGTCGTAATCGTACTTTATTAGATATGGTTCGATCTATGATGTCTCTGACGGACTTGCCGTTGTCATTTTGGGGTTATGCACTAGAAACTGCTGCATTTACTTTAAATCGGGCACCATCTAAATCCGTTGAAAAGACACCGTATGAATTGTGGTTTGGAAACAAACCTAAGCTGTCATTTCTTAAAAGTTTGGGGATGCGATGTTTATGTGAAGAAACTTCAACCGGATAAACTCGAACCCAAAGCGGAAAAATGCATCTTCATAGGATACCCTAAGGAAACTATTGGGTATTCCTTCTATCACAGATATGAGGGCAAGGTTTTTGTTGCCCAGAATGGATCCTTTCTAGAGAAAGAGTTTCTCGCGAAAGGTGTGAGTAGTCGGAAGGTAGAACTCGAAGAGGTTATTGAACCTCTCTTCAAAGTATGGCGAGTAGCGCAGCGCCGGAAGTTGTTCCGGAGTTGGCTTCACCTGTTGAAGAGGGAACTAATGATAATGATCATGAAACTCCGAAAGAGAGTACTACCGAACCTCACAGGTCAAGCAGGACACGTCCAGCTCCCGAGTTGTACGGAAATCCTGTCATGAATTTCATGGTTGATGAAAATGATGACCCTGCGACGTATGAAGAAGCGATGATGAGCCCGGATTCCAACAAATGGTTAGAAGCCATGAAATCCGAGATAGAATCCATGTATGAAAATCAAGTTTGGAACTTGGTGGACTTACCTCACGACCGAAAGGCCGTGGAGAACAAATGGATTTTCAAAAGGAAAACTGATGCTGATGGTAATATAACCGTCTATAAAGCTCGACTTGTCGCAAAGGGGTTTCGACCAATTCAAGGAGTTGACTACGATGAGACATTCTCTCCCGTAGCGATGCTAAAGTCAGTTAGGATTATGTTAGCAATTGCTGCATATTTCGATTATGAGATATGGCAGATGGATGTTAAAACCGCGTTTCTCAATGGTAATATTGAGGAAGAGTTGTATATGATACAACCAAAGGGTTTTGTCGATCCTAAGGATGCTAACAAGGTGTGCAAGCTTCAGCGATCCATCTATGGATTAAAGCAAGCATCACGAAGTTGGAATCTCTGCTTTGATGAGGTGATCAAAGAGTTTGGATTTGTCCAAACTTATGGAGAAGCTTGTATTTACAAGAAAGTGAGTGGGAGCAATGTGGCATTTCTGCTATTATATGTGGATGACATATTATTGATCGAAAATGATATAGATCTTTTAAACAGTGTTAAAAGTTATCTAAACAGCAAATTTTCAATGAAGGACCTAGGTAAAGCGTCATACATATTAGGCATAAAGATCTATAGAGATAGATCTAGGCGCCTAATAGGGCTATCGCAAAGTACATACCTTGATAAGATTTTAAAGAAGTTTAAAATGGAGGATAGTAAGAAGGGGTTCTTACCTATGACACAAGGAACGACATTGAGTAAGACTCAAAGTCCGGCTTCGACAGAAGAAAGAGAGATAATGGACAAGGTCCCCTATGCTTCAGCCATAGTCTCTATAATGTACACCATGCTATGTACAAGACCGGATGTGGCACATGCTATTAGTTTGACTAGTAGGTACCAATCGGATCCAGGTTCAGAACACTGGAAAGCAGTCAAGAATATCCTTAAGTACTTGCGAAGAACTAAGGATATGTTTCTTGTATACGGAGGTGAAGAAGAGCTCATCGCTAAGTGTTATGTCGACGCTAGCTTTGACACCGATCCGGATGACTCTAAGTCTCAATCCGGATACGTATTTCTCATGAATGGCGGAGCGGTTAGTTGGAGGAGCTCCAAACAACCTATGGTGGCGGGATCAACAACAGAGGCCGAATATGTTGCTGCTTCAGAAGCGGCTCAGGAAGCAGTTTGGATGAAGGAGTTCATATCCGAACTAGGTGTGGTTGCAAACGCATTGGACCCAATGGTGATCTATTGTGACAACAATGGTGCCATTGCCAATGCCAAAGAGCCAAGGTCTCACAAGCATTCCAAGCATATTAAGCGCCGGTTTCACTCCATCTGCGAGCATGTCAAGGATGGAGATATAAAGATTTGTAAAGTACATACGGATCTCAATGTAGCAGATCCGTTGACTAAAACTCTCCCTAGAGCAAAACATGATCTACACCAGAACTCCATGGGTGTTAGATACATCACTATGTAACTAGATTATTGTCTCTAGTGCAAGTGGGAGACTAAAGGGAATATGCCCTGAGAGGCAATAATAAAATGTTTATTATGTGTATTCCAAGTATATGATAGATGTTTATTTTGCATGCTATAATTGTATTGATACGGAAACGTTAATACATGTGTGTTTAATAAACAAACAGAAAGTTCCTAGTTATGCCTCTCTCATAAACTAGTTCATTGATTAACAAGATGATCAAGGTTTCCTGATCATAGTCATTGGATGTTGTTAATAACGAGATCACAACATTAGTGTAATGGTGTGATGAACATTCATCCGAAGTATAGCATTACGATCAAAGTCATTGAGTTTATATTGCTATAAACAAACTACGAAGTAATCCTAATCCTTAGACCATGAGATCATGCCAATCACTAACACCGGAAGAGTTTCTTGTTGACATCAAACGTCACTCCTTAACTGGGTGATTATAAAGATGGCTCCAAAGCTACTAAAGTGTTATGTTGAGAATCATGGATCAAGAGTGGAATTTGTTCATCCCGATGACGGATAGATATGCTTTGGGCCCTCTAGGTGATATCACATTGGTTAGCTTGCAAGCATGTGATTTGATCACTAGAATGTTATATCACGGGAACGAGAAAAGAGTGCATATTAGTAACGAGATCAAACTAGGTATGGAGATACCGATGATCGAATCTCGGACATGTAATATATCGTGAAACAAAGGGATTAAGATACAAGCGTAAAAGGTTCCGACGATCACAGGAAAAGTCATCGTTGAATGTGTGGGAGTCAGTATGGATCTCCAGGTCCCGCTACTGATTATTGATCGGGGAAGGGTCTCGATCATGTCCGCATTATTCGCGAACCATAGGGTGACACACTTAAGGGACACTGGCATCCAGTTGGAGCAAATGTTTCATGCCGAAAGAATAAACAAGCGCAGGAATTTATTTCACTAGATACCGAAACAGGTTTTCGGATGAAATTGCATAAAGAGGTTATGCATGTGAAATGGAATTCTAGCAAGGGGTTATTTGTGAATGTTTGTCACTAAAGTAATTGACAAAATTCTGAATAAAATAAAAGAGTTTTATTTAATGAGAGTTTGCATTAAATTTGGTGGAAATTTAATGGGAATTTGAGTGGATTTTTGAGTGGAGAAAATTGAAGGGACATTTTGTGAGTGGAGTGTCCACCCACATGAATGAAGGAGGGGAGGGGGCAGCCCCCATGGCCGGCTGGTCGCGCACCCTATGAATTCTTCGACTGCGATCCTTCGGATCAAAATATAAAAAACTTTCTAGCAACTTTTCCCAAACCAACGCTAAGTGAGAAGCAATCTCCTTGGCCATCCGAAACGCCTCCGCGGTGGTAAAATTTTGGATGATGTGTCTACGACGCAAAGATAAGACCTACAGATACCATCTGATGGCCTGGTAACGCACCTGACTGCGCTCTGCCAGTAAGACGCTGTGTCAACAGATACGATAAAAATCCTGACGGACGCGCTGGGTACATCACTCGAAAACTACTGGGATTCGATTCATGTAAGACCTCTGTGGCCTGAGTCGAATTACACCAGCATCCGTTCCAGGTTCGAGTCTAGGGACTCGAATCTGAAGAAGATCGTGTTGTTTTATCCTATGACGGTTAACTGGCCCTGATCCGTCAGGAGAGTCAGACACACGCATTAGCAATCCCTACAAACTAAAACCATTCTCTTATAAACAGGCATAAAACTGCAGCCGAAAGATTGGGGAGTCCCCAGCCGAATCTGCGATTCAACTGAGCACTCGGGGCTACTGACATGGTTATACCCTACGGGTACACAACATCAGCATACCTAGTCCAGCCTGAAGGAAGGCCCACTACAAGATATGCGGCCTGCGGAGATTCCGGGTGGCCCGAGCCCATGACGCATTCGGATACTTGGAGAATAAGACTAGAGTAGATAGAATTTCAAAGGGTATACCCTAATCTGTAACCGACTCGACCTATGCCCGGGACCTGCCTATCTATATAAAGGCTAGGAGGGCATGGCAAGGAGGGCACCTCTCACCGCATACACACCTCCACGCCAGATTGCATCTGCGCACCCCTGTACTTTTCGGTTCCGCCGTAATCAAGAGTAGACAAGCAGGAGTACGGTTTTCCCTCCGGAGGCCTGAACCTAGTTAAATATCGTGTTCTCGTGTTGTTTGTCTATTAACTGTTTCGCGATCTCCAGCATCCCCATCTTCTCCAAAACCCAAGCTCATAACAATGAGCATTGACGAGATGAAACCTCGTCATCGGAAGCACCCGATAAAAATACTAAGGAAGTCGATAACTTTATCTATTCCAATAGCGAAGCAAGGCAGTCGATAAAATCCTCTCAGAGCGCGTCCGCTGTGATAACATGTCTGAATGTCGTGTCTAAGACATGAAGATAAGACTCCAGGATCTATATTGTGCGGTCTAGTAATCGCATACGAATGTGTTCTGCCAATATTAAATCCGTATCTACGATACGATGAAAAAGTACCGACGGACACGTCGTGTACCAGAAATAAAAACACTAGGATTCAGTATTCGATAAGACCTCCGCGGCCCGAACTGAATTACGCAAACAAATACTGAGTTCAAGTCTAGGAACTTGAATTTGATATAGGTTCACATTGTTTTTTCCCAAGCGCAATTAACTGATTTCCGATCCGTCGGATGCATCAGACTCGTTGTACCAAATCTCTACAATGCTTGAATAAAAAGAACATTTGCTTACATCAAAACTTCAGCTAAACAGATAAACAAAGTTTTGAGACTTGATCTGAATCTACGATTTAGATAGAATCTCAGGGGCGACATGGGTATAACCTATCGGGTCCCATGATTAGTTACCCTAGGCGCATAAAATCTTATGGCCCGTGAAGGCCCAATAGAGTCCAAGAGACACCCGCCGGATAAAGATTTTCTTTATCTGTTAAGAAATAATCAGAACTCAACATAGAGTTCACATTGTAAACATAAACTTGTAACCTCTTCGGCTATAGATCCACGACCCAGCCTCTCATATAAAGGCTGGGAGGACCCGACGGAGAGAGCACATTAGTTTTTCTGCAATTCGTTGTAAGCTAGATCGCAACTAGCGAACTGATGACTTTGTAACCAAGCTTTCTAACTTTGTAACCGAGCTTTCTCAATAATCAGACTACATTGTCTTCCTTATTTTTCTGATCAGCCGACGAAATCTCCAACACTCTCTTTTCAACGAAACCCTAAGTCTATAACAATAGGTATTGCCGAGGTTACCCCTCGTCACCGTTGCTTCGGCTCCGGCAGGTGGAGGTGCTTTGGCTCCGATGAGCGATGGTGGCGTCGGAGGTGCTACGGAGGACGGTGGTGCGGCTTGAGCTCGCCTTGCATATGCTATTTTGCATCTTTTTTGGATAGATTTGATGCAAACATCATTATGATAATCTGTCGAACACTTGTGTCATATGCTGCAATAATCTGTCGAACTTGGTATGAGGGTTTGTTTACGGTCCAATGCTGCGAGCAGCTACCATAAACTGGAACCGTGAACAAAAGCGTTCTCTACTCGAACGTTTATGGTTCGCCTTTTAAGATACTCCCTCCCTTTTATAATATAAGCTTTTTTAGAAGCTAAAACAATTTGCTAAAAACAATTTGTTATACTCCCTCTGACCCATATTAGTTGGCTTGGATTTATCAAAATTTGAACTATATACTAAATAGGGTATAGATTCATCTAAATCTAAACAAATGTGAGTCAACTAATATAGGCCGGAGGGAGTAATATGTTTTTTTATATTGTGGAATGGAGGTAGTAGCCGTTAGGGATGCTCTAACAGGGATGCTCTAACGAGAACATTTCCATGATTAGTAATACTAGATTTAGGGGTGCGCCTTGGCGCACGACCCCGTTGAATTTAAGCAAATTTAGCGATTATAGTGAACAAAAAATAATGAACATTTTTTGATTCATACAATGTGTCAACTGAAACAAATCCGAGTTCATCTCTACGTTGGTCCGCTACAAACATACATCAAATACCACAATTTATTTAAGACGTCATTCAAAATGCATCAATGAAATTAAACCCAACTGCTCCAACATCATAAATGTGCTTAGCCATACAATTCATTATCTGACTCGAACTGAACTGCAATGCAAGGAACTTCTCCAATCTGCATGAATCCTGAAAAAAGGTTCAACACCAAATTTAATCTCACATGGAGAAATATGAAACGATGTGCATACACCATGATTCTATTCATTCTCCCTTTAATATGTACAATTCCTCTTCATACAGTATAATATTTAGGGATGCACCTATTTATTTGTACCCTATTCTATTGAAGTTTATAGTTCTATACTCTTTCAAGAGCCGTCCAACAAAAAAGAGCTATTAAATGTGACATGTTCAGTCATATCCTAAAATGCAACATTCTAACAGCGTATCCATATTATCAGCCCAAAAAACATTGCTGGTTTTTTTAACAGCTAGAAGCTCAAGCAAAGCAAATATACAACCTATCCAACAACCTGAGCGGAGAAGATGATGTTATACCCGATAGTACACAATTGTGTTCTTTTTAAATCGTATAAAGCTTAAATTGAAAATGATGACTTTTTAAATGTTGCTGAACTGCCTGGGAACATGCTAATATACAATGGTAGAGAACATTTTCGTATGTTTTATCTATGAAGATTGTATTGCATTTCTTTCCTTTATATGTTTTATTTATTAATACTTAGTCAAAAGAATAATTATATTATTGTATTGCATTTCTTCCCTTTATATGTTTCATCTAGACCTGGCAAGTTATCAAGTTTTTTATCTAAACTTATCAAGGTACCAATACTATTGCATATAAAAAGTTGAGGCAGGTGTGCGGACATGGACATGTACCTCTCACAACAATGCTAGCTTGTTACAAGCAATCATCGATGTCGGTCACAATTCATGAGGACATCTGAAGGTCTTCATGTCTCAAGTCACCACTCCAATCCATGGCAGGCTTGAAGACTACTGATGTAAAGTGGAGTAAGACATGAGTCTGTTAACTTTGCATACAACAAGGTGTTATGGAGTGATAGTGTTGCGTTGAGGATGGAGTCGCGTTGCAGTCTGCTGGGTGCAATGGGCTTCCAACTTAGAAATCAGCGGCTGTAAATACTGATAAAAAAATTATCACCTCTCCTGCAGGTACATCACTGTGGATATATAGTTAATCTTGTAGTAGCAGCAGCTCCAGCTCAGTACCAATCCGTACAAAACTAAAGGACCGCCAAATTACACAATAAGAAAGTGGGCATTTAAGATTGCAGGTATACCAATTGAAAGGCTACACATCTGCACCATAAGTCGTTTATTTTGGCTCAAAGTAAGCAGTAAAATATTTATTTAAAAAGAAGTTTTAATCGTAAGTAGAAGCACGCCATTAGAGCTATAAAACAGGGACAAAGATCCATTTATGTAGCTTCACACTAAATATAGTCTTGGTAGGTCCATACCATATTTTTGATTATGTGTGCAGCTAATACTATAAGCAGTGAAATGGCAACATATATTTTTCTTGTAAGAATTATGTTCTCAATAATATTGTACTTTCCTATACCTTCTTTCAAGTATTTTTGTGCCAACTTCTATTCTACAACTGATATCGATTGAGAGCTTGTTGCACATACAGCTAGAAAAACCATTGAATTGATGAGTTATATGTGTAGCATTGAGACATAAATGGTATGATCGGTTTATTTCTTTCCATTGAGACATAAAAATATATCAAATTAGCCAAACACTGAAGTAAGAAAACATCATTATTTCAACTGAAACTCTATTGGGAAAAATCCTAATTGATTACTGATGATAGGCCATGCAGAAAATCCTATAAAAATAAACCAAGTGGAACTCCTGACTAATGCTGCATAAATACAGGCAACCAAAATATACTCGAATCCTCTCTAAAAAAATACAAAGATCAGCTATCTCATGATTCATAGAATGATTTTTAGTAGAATAATCATATTCTCGGCAGCAAGACAATAACTGCAAAAAAGGACAATTGATCTATTCGATATGGAGAAAATACCGCATAAAGGAAATTTAAGTGTAGACACGAGGGATCACATCGTTCGGAGGGTACATAAGTAACATCTGGAACATGTCGTGGCTTCTGTACTATAAGATGATATTTCACCTCGATGTCAAGGCCAACATGATAAAAATCATCAGACTGGTGAGATACATATTGTTATATCATTTCTAAGTTGCAAGAAATGGAGCAAGAATTAGGTCCTACTTGTAAGCATCAATACACTCATGTATCATTTTTAGTTTTGAGATGCACATATCATAATTAGATAGCAACCACAACACATGAGTATTTAGAAAACGATTCAGATAGACATTTCATGAATCTAGATAAACCTTCAATACTAACTGATCAGATAGATAACTTGTGTCTCAACCTCACCATACACCAAAAAAATACAAAGATAAGATCAAGATTGATTCTTTTTTTAATGTGTGCACAATGGAACATTATAGAAAAACAATGAGATCATGTTCATAATCAGGAAAAGATTCATACCAAAAATCAAATACCAGGCCATAGAAATGGATATCAAAATAATGGTGAAAACAAAGAATACG
Organism: Avena sativa; assembly: GCA_916181665.1. Lineage (NCBI taxonomy): Eukaryota > Viridiplantae > Streptophyta > Magnoliopsida > Poales > Poaceae > Avena > Avena sativa. The sequence continues at coordinate 52,897,559 of OV702299.1, forward strand.
CATGTCAGCTAGTTCCATCTGATGAGGTCTTACAACCAATTATGTAAGCAATTTAAGTCAGATTTTAAACCGATTCACCAAATAAGGAACAATCGGGATGATAACATTACCACATTAGTCAACTGCCATAACAATTCAAACAAAATATATCAAGAATTTGCATATATATTTTTCTATAATCCCACGAAAGTATATTATTTCACGAATATATTTCAAAATGCTTGGAAACAAATATTAAATGTACGCAAGAGGAATCAGACATGCAAAAATGTATCTTTCATAGCACAAAGCCCCATTCAAGCATATATATACTGCAACTTTTGGGTGAAGCCATATCTGAAAATAGGAACAATAGAAGGAAGTCTAGCTACCTTTGGGTGAAGCCATATCTCAAAATCTGAAAGAAAATCTAGGATGCAGTACTCACTTTCTCTTGTGGTGCCAACCATAAAGGATAGTTTAGGTAAGCTCCCACATTGGAATAACTTGCAGCCAATAGCCCACTACTCGAAGCAGACAATCTCCTACAATCTACATATAAGAAAATCAGCTCAAGGATATTATTGACCACGGCTGTTACTAAGACAAACACTGAACCAGTCTACCTAGTTCTAGCTGTTGGAGATATGCCCAAGAGGCAATAGTAAAGTGGTTATTATCATATCTTCATACTTATGATAAATGTTTACATACCATGCTATAATTGTATTAACCGGAAACATTAATACTTGTGTGATTTGTAAACATAAAAGTCCCCAGTAAAGCCTCTTGTTAAACTAGCTTGTTGGTTAATATATGATCATGGTTTCCTGATTGTGAACATAGAGATTTTATTAACAACAGGGTCAAATCATTAGGAGAATGGTATGACGGACATACTCCTATAGATAAGCGTAGCATAAAGATCAAGTCATTTTAATAGTTCAATTGCTATAAGCTTTCTGATACATAGTAACCTAATTCCTTCGACCATGAGATCATGCTTATCACCATCACCGGAAGGATGCTTTGATGACATCAAACACCACACCGTAACTGGGTGGCTATAAAGATGGCATTGAGTGTTCGGAAAGTATGGGTTGAGACACATGGATCAAGAGTGAAATTTGTCCATCCATATGACTGATAGATATACTCTGGGCCCTCTCGGTAGAATGTCATCCAATTAGCTTGCAAGCATGTGACTGGCTCACAAGGGATCACATACCACAGGAACGAGAAAAGAGTACTTATCGGTAACGAGGTTGAACTAGGTATGCAGAGATACTGACGATCAAAACCTCGGATAAGTAAACTATCGTGAGACAAAGGGAAATCGGTATCGTATGTAAGTGGTTCATTCGATCGCAAAGTAATCGTAGAAATATGTGGGAGCCATATGAATTTCCAGATTCCTCTATTGGTTATTGATCGGAGAAGTGTCTCGATCATGTCCGCATAATTCACGAACCGTAGGGAGACACACTTAAGGATTCGATGTTGTTGAGTAGTTATGGAATGATGAGTCAGAGACCGAATGTTGTTCGGAGTCTCGGATGGGATCCGGGATATCACGAGGAGATCCGGAATGGTCCGGAGAATAAGATTCATATAAGGAAAGTCCTATTTCGGAGTTGGGGAATGATTCCGGTGTTTTCACCGGGAATGTTCTAGAAGGGTCCGGAAGGTCCGGCACTCCGGAGGGGAAGGGTACATGAATGTGTCATGACAATATGGAATGATTGCATCATGTACTAGGTATCATGGCTGGGCAAAATAAAGGAAGAATTCAAATCCTAGTTTGAAAGTCAAACGCCAATTTGAAAAGTCAAACGACAAGTTTGCTTGGTGGAGGGAGAGTAGGAAACCTACTTAGGGAGGAAGTCCTACTCCCTCCACCCGCCGGCCAAGGAGTAGGAGTTGGAGGAGGACTCCCTCCTCCCAACCACGCCTCCCTCCCACCTATAAAAGAAGGGGCAGGGGTGCCCCCTCTTCCCTACACCCAACACCTCCAAACCCTACCCTAGGCGCCACCACCTGCTGCTGCCGCCGCCTAGGGCCTCCTCCCAAGTCGCCGACTAGGGTTTCCCCAAACCCTAGCCGCCGGCTACACCTCTCCCCTTGGTTCTTCTAAACCCTAGATCGTCAAGGAACCTCTCTTTCTCCACCATACTCGCTCCGGCTTAAGGCAAAGCCCTACGAGATCTTCCCTCTACTTCCGGTACCACGCCGTCGTGCTATCGGAATCGCGAGGAGAGTGCTACAACCTCCGCTGCCTGCTGGAACAAGGGAGAGGAAGGTCTTCATCAAGTACCGAACATGTGACCGACTGCGGAAGCGCTGCCGGAACGCAGCGCCGGAAGGATCGTCTACGCGATCTTGAGATCGGCAAGAGTATAACTACATCACCCACGAGAATCTGCTCTCGTTAACCGCTTTGGAATCTTCGAGGGTGAGTTCCTCTATCGACTCGTTGCTACAATCTAGTAGATAGATCTTGGCTTGTTTTTTTGCATGCGGTAGAAATTTTTTGTTTTCCATGCTACGAACCCCTACAGTGGTATCAGAGCTGTGTCTATATGTAGATCTGTTGCACGAGTAGAACACAATGGTCATTGTGGGCGGTGGTGCTTTTATTATCAATTGCTTCTTGTGTACTTTGCATCTTGCGGTATGATGGGATGAAGCGGCCCGGGCTAACCTTACATGACATCGTTCATGAGACTTGCTCCACGCTCAACATGCAACTTGTATTGCATAAGTGGCTTTGCGGGTGTCTGTCTCTCCCATCATAGTATAGATCCAATTTACAACGGGCACTTGATAGTTCAAGCATCAACATTGTGGTTCCTGTTTGTAAGTTAGAGCGACACTTATTGAAAGCCCCAAACCACGTAAAATATGCAAAGAAAATTAGAGGCGTGTAACTTTGTTTTGCAGGGGTGTGCTGTCATGTGATATGGCCATGATTATGATTATATTTGATGTATGCAATGTTCCTTATTGTAAGTTGGCAACCGGCAGGAGCCATATGGTTTTCTTTAAATTCTGTTAAGACCCGCGTGTCTATTCAAAGTAGTTGTAATAGTTGAAGCTGGTGGACGACAACCATGGAGCGGCGTCATTGACCTTGATGCAATGCCGGTGATGATGGAGATCATGTTCATGCTTAAAGATGGAGATCGGAAGCACAAAGAAGAAAGGCCATATCATATCACATATTATGAATTGCATGTGATGTTAATCCTTTTATGCATCTTGTATTGCTTAGTTCACGGCGGTAGCATTATAAGATGATCCCTCAAGCACACAATTTCAAGTTTTAAAGTGTTCATCCTTAGTAAGCACCGTTGCTAAAGCTCGTTGTTTCGAAGCACCACGTGATGATCGGGTGTGTTAGATTCTGCGAGTGTATACAACGTGAGCAAGCCAGATTTGCTCATACGGAAGCTAAGGTTTGATCTTGACGAGCCTAGCATGTATAGACATGGTCTCGGAACACGGATCACCGAAAGGTAAAGCATGAGTCATATAGTAGATATGATGAATATGTTGATTGTTCGTCATTGAAGCTACATCAACTCTCGTGATGATCGGTTTTGATGTGGTGGATTTGGTTCGTGTGATCACTAAAACAATGTGAGGGATATTATTTTGAGTGGGAGTTCAACGACAATATGATTAAAAGTTGAACACTATTTATCATAAATTAAATCAAAGTGAATTTGCATAGTTGTTGTAGTCATTGGCATCCGTTTACCACCTTGCGCTTAGTTTTAATTGAGATGATAGAACTATAGAATTCTGGTTAGTTACTTTATGAACTGGTATCGTATTGTTTTGAAGTGTTAATCTAGAGTTTAAAAGTCCTATTGCAAACTTTCAGTAAGTTCCGGTTACTCCATGAAGTTTAATAATTGGTATTAAATCAAGAGTGACAATTCCAAGTGTTAGTGTATGAGTATCATGTTTGTCTCCATGATTCTTGATATTCAAAGGATTGTCTTAATATCAAGGTTATCTAGGATCTGAAAGAGTTGTTTCAGAAACCATGATGTGTGGAAGATATTGTGATATCTGAAACAAAGTTTTGGTTGCAACATGATAGAGTATAATATGGCAAAAGTCATGTTCTCATATTTGATGAGAATTTGCAAAAGGTTGGAGACACTGGTTGTCCTAATCCTCCAAAAGGTTTTGGAGAGCAACATTATACTCGCGATTCACCGTTATAAGCTAAAAGTAGCTTGATCATGGATAATTCCATGATAAAGGTGAATATCTGATGTAGGTAAAATGTTTACTACACCAACATATTACTAAAGAAAGGAATTTGGAAGAACACCAAACATTTGATGATGGTGATCTACTTCAAAGTGCAAGTCCAAAGACATTGGTATTTTACTATACATGCTTTGGACTATGTGTCATGTATATGGCTCCACTATTGATATTGATAGATTCTTTCAAACAAAAAAGAAATACTAAAAGAGAATCTCATAAATATATGGCAGAAAAGAAAAGACTAGAATTGCTCAGTTTGGGTATATAGAGGATATACGTGTTATGGCTGTATTCTTTGCTTGTTAAATAATGTGGTTCTTAAGTATTGGATACTGAATTTGTTGGTATGAATCGTCATACGAAACAACAGAATTCATGAACTACAATAGCCTAAGTAACTAGCAAAAGAATATGTGATAATGTTCATTGAGAACAAATAAAGGGTTATTATGTTGCTCGTTAAACATCAAAGCTTGCCTTCAAGATTTGTTTTATCAGGTATTATGAGAACAAAATGGTTGTTCAAATAATTGCCATAATCCATAAAAGATGGATGATTTACAAATCTAGTTGGATAAATCACATCCATAAAATAAGTGCTAAAAATGTCGAAAGACGATTGATTGAAAGATCACTTAGGAAGTGACGTCGCCGTTTAAATTATATTGAAAAGAAAACATGAAAAAACTCCATATGGATGGAATTTTAGAGTATTTTGATTTTTGATCAAATGACGCTTGTTAAACTTTCCTAGAGATAATTAAAACTTCGTTCATAGGCCAAAAGGAACGAATGACTTGCTTATTGGAACTTGTACATATTGTTGTATGAAGTCCATTGTGTGTAGTCAAGAGCGATGGATTTCAACTTCATATGCTTCCTCCAAAAAATTTAGTGAATATATGAATATTTACTTATAAGGATGAAGTATGAAACATTTGAAAAGTTCAAAGACTTTCAAGATGAAGTGCAAAATCATTGTAACAAGAATATAAATAGTTTATGATAAGATCATAAAGGAAGATATTTGAGTTACAAGTTTAGCATAATACCTAAGATTTAAGGAATCGTTCCGTGGATTTGCATTTTTCGAAACACCATAAGAGTATGGACCATTCGAGATTTGTAATTAAACCTTGTTTGACATGGTAAGATCAAAGGTGTAATTCATAAAACTGCCATTATATTTTAAAGATTAAAAGCTTTAGAGACTACCGTTTTTCCACCGAAAAGAGCTCCATCATAATCCGTTGAATTGACACCATATAAAGTTATGGTTTGGGATAAAACCCAAGTTGTCCTTTCTTAAACATTGGTATGCTATGCACAAGAAAGATGTTTGCAACCAAAGTCGGATGAACCTGTCTTTGTATGTTATTTCGAATAACTGTTCCTCCATAACATCGGAGACAAAAATGTTTGTCGCTTAAAACGTCAAGTTTCTTAGAGAAGGAATTTTTCGTGAAAAGTTAAGTGGGAGGACAATAGAACTTTGATAAGGTTAAAAGAACCTTAGATATATGTGCAAAGTTGCGCAGCGCCGAAAAGTGTTCCAGAGGCAGCAACAATGCTCATGGCTCACGTGCCTCAAAGGTTGTGGTCACGGAGATCTAAGTTCCTATTGAAACAAGTAGGTCGGGTAAACAATCAAATACCAAGATTTGTGAGTTAAATCATTATTTGACAGTAATGATCCGATTACATGCAAAGAAGCGATGATGGGCCCTAACTCCGTCAAATGGCTTGAAGCCATAAAATCCGTGATAGTTCCATATACGAGAGATCAAGCTTTGAACTTGAAAGACCCTCTGGAAAGGTACAAGACCTTACAGTCTTATTTGGATCTATAAAGAAATAGACATGGATGTTTCACATCTATGAAATAGTCGACATGTTGGGAAAGAGTTCACAACAATGTTCAAAGATTGACTATGACAAGATCTGATCTTTCATAGCGATATTTAGTCTAGACGGATTAATGTAGCAACCACGATATATAATTTTGTTATGTGTTGAATAAACAAAACAAGTTCTTCTAATAGAATGGTTACCAAGGACGTGTGCATGACACGGTCCAAAGGGTTTTGTTAATTCAAAGGATGCTAAAAGCATATGCAAACTTCAATGGTTGAAGTAAGCATCACGGAGTTGGAATCTTCACTATGATGAAACTATTAAAAGAGTTTAATTTCATCGGAGACGATGAAGATGCTTGCATTTGCAAGAAATTAAGTGGGAGTGCTAAGACATGTTTCTAATACATTATGTGGAATACATATTGTTGATTGGAAATAATGTATCTTTTATTTACACAGGATACAATTTCATATCGATGAAAGACTTAGGCAAAACCCGAATATTTGGCATCAATGTCTATATGGATAAATTGTGACGCCAATATGGTTGTGCCAGAAGTACATAGACGAGATATTGAATGAGTTCAATATAGAAACTACAAGAAAGGTTCTTATTGCACAAGAAGGATTGAATAAAGATTTAAGTATTTTTTGATACTTGATAGATACAATCATAAAAAGTATTTTATCAATCATGCTGTGATGTGTACAAATCCAGAAATGTCCTATGCTCTAAATGTTATGAGTATATACCAGAATAATTCATAAGATGATTGGACGATAGTAAAGATATTCTTATGATCTTTTAAAGGAACTAAGAATATATTATTTTGTAGAACTGACAAATAGATGGTTAGTTCATTGTAAAAGTATTACATGATACTAGTTTTGTCACGAAGTACAAATTAAGTTTATCTCAATCTAAACTAAGGGTGGCACAATGTGATGGAAAGTAAGTTCCATAATGGATTTGGATGAGTTCCAAAGTTAAGACATTGTGACAGATACTACAACAAAAGGCTAAGTATATAACTGCTATTATAGCAGCAAAAGAGGGCATTTGTGTCAAGTAGTTTGTTATCAAACTAGGTGTAGTTCACAACAGGGATAATACTATGAAGATATATTGTAAGACAATATTATCAACATGTTTTAACCCCAAAGAACTAAAGGTCACACCAAAGGACCAAATTTGTACAAAGCCATCTCATTAGAGAATGAGTGATGCATAGAGACGCAAAGACATGCAATTACACACGGACCTGGAAGTGTCAGATCCAGAGATCAGTTGACCACTAGCAATCGTGTACATACAACACTAGGAAGCCATAGGTGTTGAATACACAAAGGTTTGAAACTACATTATTGACTCTAGTGCAAGTGGGAGACTGTTGGAGATATGCCCAAGAGGCAATAATAAAGTGGTTATTATCATATCTTCATACTTATGATAAATGTTTACATACCATGCTATAATTGTATTAACCGGAAACATTAATACTTGTGTGATTTGTAAACATAAAAGAGTCCCTAGTAAAGCCTCTTGTTAAACTAGCTTGTTGGTTAATATATGATCATGGTTTCCTGATTGTGAACATAGAGATGTTATTAACAACAGGGTCAAATCATTAGGAGAATGGTATGACGGACATACTCCTATAGATAAGCGTAGCATAAAGATCAAGTCATTTTAATAGTTCAATTGCTATAAGCTTTCTGATACATAGTAACCTAATTACTTCGACCATGAGATCATGCTTATCACCATCACCGGAAGGATGCTTTGATGACATCAAACACCACACCGTAACTGGGTGGCTATAAAGATGGCATTGAGTGTTCGGAAAGTATGGGTTGAGACACATGGATCAAGAGTGGATTTGTCCATCCATATGACTGATAGATATACTCTGGGCCCTCTCGGTGGAATGTCATCCAATTAGCTTGCAAGCATGTGACTGGCTCACAAGGGATCACATACCACGGGAACGAGAAAAGAGTACTTATCGGTAACGAGGTTGAACTAGGTATGCAGAGATACCGACGATCAAAACCTCGGATAAGTAAACTATCGTGAGACAAAGGGAAATTGGTATCGTATGTAAGTGGTTCATTCGATCGCAAAGTAATCGTAGAAATATGTGGGAGCCATATGAATTTCCAGATTCCTCTATTGGTTATTGATCGTAGAAGTGTCTCGATCATGTCCGCATAATTCACGAACCGTAGGGAGACACACTTAAGGATTTGATGTTGTTGAGTAGTTATGGAATGATGAGTAAGATACCGAATGTTGTTCGGAGTCTCGGATGGGATCCGGGATATCACGAGGAGATCCGGAATGGTCCAGAGAATAAGATTCATATAAGGAAAGTCCTATTTTGGAGTTGGGGACTGATTCCGGTGTTTTCACCGGGAATGTTCTAGAAGGGTCCGGAAGGTCCGGCACTCCGGAGGGGAAGGGTACATGAATGTGTCATGACAATATGGAATGATTGCATCATGTACTAGGTATCATGGCTGGGCAAAATAAAGGAAGAATTCAAATCCTAGTTTGAAAGTCAAACGCTAATTTGAAAAGTCAAACGGCAAGTTTGCTTGGTGGAGGGAGAGTAGGAAACCTACTTAGGGAGGAAGTCCTACTCCCTCCACCCGCCGGCCAAGGAGGAGGAGTTGGAGGAGGACTCCCTCCTCCCAACCGCGCCTCCCTCCCACCTATAAAAGAAGGGGCAGGGGTGCCCCCTCTTCCCTACACCCAACACCTCCAAACCCTAGCCCTAGGCGCCACCACCTGCTGCTGCCGCCGCCTAGGGCCTCCTCCCAAGTCGCCGACTAGGGTTTCCCCAAACCCTAGCCGCCGGCTACACCTCTCCCCTTGGTGCTTCTAAACCCTAGATTGTCAAGGCACCTCTCTTGCTCCACCATACTCGCTCCGGCTTAAGGCGAAGCCCTGCGAGATCTTCCCTCAACTTCCGGTACCACGCCGTCGTGCTGCCGGAATCGCGAGGAGAGTGCTACAACCTCCGCTGCTTGCTGGAACAAGGGAGAGGAAGGTCTTCATCGAGTACCGAACGTGTGACCGACTGCGGAAGCGCTGCCAGAACGCAGCGCCGGAAGGATCGTCTACGCGATCTTGAGATCGGCAAGAGTACGACTACATCACCCACGAGAATCTGCTCTCGTTAACCGCTTTGGAATCTTCGAGGGTGAGTTCCTCTATCGACTCGTTGCTACAATCTAGTAGATAGATCTTGGCTTGTATGTTTGCATGCGGTAGAAATTTTTTGTTTTCCATGCTATGAACCCCTACACTAGCTTCCACAAGAGTTCATTCCTAGTGCCTTGTCACACATCCATAAAAGCATAGTCTGTTTAAATATGTACATCTGTACATCACTATCGACTTACTGCCATCATAAGCTGCAGTGGCTACATACACCAAAGTCTATATACAAAGCTCCAAGCACGTTTCCTTTTACTTAGGTAAACAACCTAAAATATCTGAACCAGATTTAAACAAAAAATCAACTCCTTCCTGGTAAAAACATATCTCCGAGAACACACGAATGGTTTTAACTTGAGCAACACCTTTTCTTTGCCCACAACACATACATCTCTGGTCAACTTCAGTTTAATTACCAAAAGCAGAAAATAGAAACACCATATGATCAGTGTAGAAGTGAAACATGGTGAAGTTCTGCTCTCCACTATAGGAAAGAAGAAGAGAATCCGGTATGATAAACTATTGTCAAACAAGTTTATTGCAACTTTTTCATTAGTACCAGACAAGTTTACAGGGAAAAGGAATGGTAAGCTAAAATCTGCACTATAGAGAACAACTTGAGTTTATAGGACGGTTATCCAACACATACCCTAACACACCGGAGGAGAAGAAGAACTGATTTAGCCCCCTTGGTGGGGACTTACCACCGTCATTCCATGTCACGGCAAAGATTCTATAGAAAAAACATAGTGGATATAATGATCAATCAGTGAATCCTTCGACATACTGTAACAAAGTTAAATTGCCGGAGCTTCCTTACAGCAACAAAAAACAACAATATAGTCAACCATGGTCAGGCAGAGATGCAAGATTGCATCCAATCTACGACACTGATAATACACAACGGAACTGATGGCCCTAGCATAAAAAAATGATACAGTAGTGTTACCTATCTGTAATCTTCAACTTCTGCCATGCGTGCCACATTAAAACCATTCCTTCCTCGGCGGACACAATCAGCGCCCCGTTTTGACACGACGAAACCAAATAGAGTTATTCAATTGGGGCTTGCGTCGTCTAATCAATAAGATATCAAGTCAACAACTTTAGGTTTCTGCAAAAAGAAAATTCAGCACATGAAGCTAGTCTCATATTTTAGCTAAATTTGAAAAAAAAATCTACCCGAGAGGAGTGTTCTAGTCAACAACAGATCAAGAAGTGGTCTAGTAATAAATTGTAATATAGAGAAAAATGCATACAGGTTGGAGGAGTGAATAGAGATCGTGATGAACTTAATTTTAGCTAAATTTGAAAAAAATAAAATCTACTGAGAGGAGTGTTCTAGTCAACAACAGATCAAGAAGTGTTCTAGTAATAAATTGCAATATAGATAAAAATGCATACAGGTAGGAGGAGTTAATAGAGTCTATGATAAACTCTATGTGAGAGCAGAAAAACTTCCGGCCTCTTGTAGATTAAGCAGGCATCGACGGCGAGGCTGTAAACACGAAGAAAATCAACAGGGAGGAAGACTCAATGGTAGAGGAGATTGGTCAAGGGCGGCGTCGATCTTGTGCATGGGAGAAACGGTGGCAGCCTTGTTTGTCCGTCTGTGTGCCGCTTCCCTACACGTGGCATTATAATCCGAAGAGCAAAAAACCAATGACGACTTTCTTTCCATTTATCCCAATTGCCAGGCTTACTAAGTTGAGAGCAGAAGTTATGCCTTTCTCACTCCACTGTTTAGCAGTTCTTGTTTGATGTCTGAAATAGCAGAAACATTCTACAAGAAACATCAAAAAGGATAAAAAACAAATTGCAGAAAAAACAGAAGCATGCCAAACTGAAAGAGGTAATTTCTGACTAATAGAAGGTTAAGACCAGCAGCTAGAAAATCAGTGTGTTGAGCTTAAACTAAAAAATACCACCAAGGAAAAGAGAGAAACAGCAAAACCGCTAATTAGCAGAAGGATATAACCACATGCATACTTTTTATTTCTACATATACCAGTTTCAAAGACCAAGTCAGCACATAATTTCTCTTATTGTATGTACGTAGCATTCTCATAATATTTTAAAGCTAGCCAACGACGGTTAAATCATAGCAGTAACAATTAAGGAAACAATATATTTGCTTACAAAGATAATCATACATATGCTCGAAGCCTCTATGATTTGTCCACTAAATAAATTCAGAAAAACGGTTCAATCATATATATAGCAGTAACAATTAGTAGGTATTTTATGGGCATCCCAATATGACAGTACCTGAATACATCGAGGAGAGTTCGGAGACATGGATTTGGAGCTGGCGACATGATTTTTGTCGCATATAGGTTTGGAGGAATTAATAGAGTTCGTGATGAACTCTATGTGAGAGCAGAAAAACTTCCTGTCCCATGTAGATCAAGCAGGCGGCGACGGCGAGGCTGCAAACAAGAAGAAAATCAAGAAAATCAACAAGGAGAAAGACTCAATGGTAGAGGAGGTTGGTCAAGGATAGCATCGATCTTGTGCATGGGAGAAACGGTGGAAGCCTTTGCCTGTTTGTCGGTGTGCCGCTTCCCCACGCGTGCTCGGTGGCGGCCATTGCCAGCGTCCTCCTCGCTCGCCGCCAACGATGAGGCGCAACGAAGGCCGAGGGGAGGAGCCTTAGAGGCGGCGCGAGGGAACAGGGCCCGGTAGCGAAGACAAAGAAATACATATTTGTGCCCAATTTTCCATAGAACTCATCTTCTTGCTTCAAAATACATATGAACCAAAATACAAAGAAGGCAGAATCAGAAGCACAACAAAAAATGAATCCGTAGAAATCAGCATTTGTGGTTGGCCAGGCTGAACTGCTCTCTCACTAGCCTTCTTCCTCGCTACTCTCTTGCGTCTCCATATTCCAACCCCAACAAAAAAATGAATGGAAACCTTGCAGATACGTACCAGATTTTTGAGAGGGGGCTGGGTTCCTCCAACGGGATCGGAGCGTTCTTGTTTCCGTGACGCGTGGAAGACTGCGACGGTAGGAGGGACGCCTGGTCCTCCTCGGCACGGGACCTTCTTGGCTCGCCGTCCTTCACCAAGGAGAGAGGAGGATGTGAGAGGTGGTCGCTGGTCAGATCGATCGGTGATGAAGGGGAGGACGCGACGGCTAGCTGCTGCTCTCTGTTCTCTCCTTGGGGAGAGAGCAGGCCATGGGTAAGAAAATGCGGACGGCAACAAAGATGAATGGAAGAGGACAGCAGAGGCGCGGTATACGGCGAGGAGAGAAATCACGGGAGGGAAGAGGGAGACGGAGCGCGCCAGCCGCCACATGCGAGGAAGAGGAGAGGGAGGGGCGCGTGAGTCCTAGGGGTCTAGGACCAGCGGTTAGGGTTGAGCTTTTTATATGGGGCAGTTAAAAGCAACACACGGCTAAGATTGTTTAGAGGCAAGATTGAACAGCTGGTATTTTCTAATTAACCTAGAGGCTCCTTGAGGGGGCACCAATTACATCTTTAGATGATGAAGTAGGACCCCAAGTACACTATAGAGCCCCGTCCTCCTGACTATCCTTGTGGAAAGGGCCCCGTCCTCCTGACAGGTGGGTCCCACCGATCAGCCTCTCACACAGGTCAAACAGGCCCCACGTTACAATTTTTCTTTCGTTTCCCTTGACGTTTCCTCTTTTCACCCCACCCCTTCTTCCTCACCTGTCACGCACCTTCTTCCCCTTCCCGACCCCCGACCCGACCCGACCCGAGAGATCCTCCAGATCAAGCCGCCTAGCCTAGGGCCACGCTCCCACCCACCACCCAACCCATGGCCGAGGTCGCCGACGCTTCCGGCCGCGCGACCGCCGGGGCCTCCATATCCCCTACTCCTGCCGCCGGCAGCGGCGACCGCAAGCGCGCCCGCTCGCCCGTGCTCCCTCCGCCGCCCCCCGGGCCCCCTCCGTCGGCGGCGCACAAGAGGCAACGGGCAGAGGGAGGAGGGTTCGACCGGCGCCGCCTCGGCGGCGTCCAGGACGACAGGAGGTGAGAGCCTTTAGAAAGTTGGGTGCGGGGTTGGGCAGGGAGTTCAGCTTGGACGCTGAAGCTAAAACACCAGAGTTTGCTTGGATCGTTGCTGTCATTCGAGATCGTTTGTCGCTGATTGGAAATCGTGGTCTTAGATTGGTTTAGCCGTATTGGTTAGAAGAACTGTTTTAGATGTAGACTTGCTGTGTGCAGTAAGCTGCCGACGCATTCAAGTTCTTCAAATTGTGGCTCTAGAATCGGGGATTACAGGATTTGATTGTTTTTTGGGAGGTTCGTTATGCTTTGGCGCTTTTCGGCTAGAAGGACATTTATTCACCACATTGCAATCCCAATAACACCAATATCCTGATATGCCTCTACATTGACTGAGGTGCTGTGCTTTGTTTAAATTCCGGAATTGCCATCTGTTAAAAATAATTTAGCACAAGGGAATGAAACTATCTTGATTTTGTGCTTATGAATTCTTTCGAGAGCGCTTCTATACAGTTTTAAAGTTGTTGTGCGTTGTTTCCTAGGTTCGGGAATGATCATGGTGGCCAGGGTCGACACAACAATCGTGCACCAGGTATGCATTAGTGGAGGAGGGGTCGTACATTATTCCTTAATCATCATTTGGTACGAATTCTAGTAGAATACAGGCTCCCGTAGTTTTAAGTTCCAATTAGACTTGATAGTCTTTCTCGAGTTCATTTGCCTCGTGGCTTACACTTTGTTTTTGACTAAAGGGGCCACCTGTCCCCCAATTTCTACAAAATTGGAGCCTGTAGGACAAAATCATCACCCAGGCTACAACTGAACTCAAAGAAACAAAAGACCACCAACCGGAAAGTTACGACACCACCAAACTATCAGGCATTAGGAAGAATTTAGACCGTAGCATAAACTCCATAAAGCTCAGGTTTTTGCCTGGCTGTGAAGTACCATGACACAAAAGATTTACATCATGTGACCATCATAGTCGACATCTCCTTTTCTTTTCCAATGATGATATCGACCATATTCTAAGGTGGATGTGTGGCCACACAAGAAAAGACCGGATTAGGAATGAAGTGATATGCGATAGGGTAGGGGTGGCGCCAATTGAAGAGATTTGGCTTTTGATAGGGTGGCATGGAAATCAGCAATCCATGTGCCCTGACCTTGATTTATTCTTTTATTTACTTGCACATTCCACTAGTTTCTGCTTGGGTTGCACTTTTCTCTAGTTGCTGCTTGACTTGCACTTTTCACTAGTTTCTGTTTGGGTTTCATATCTAGCCTACCCCAACTTGCTTGGGACAAAAGGCTTGGTTGTTGTTGTATATGCACCGTCGCAGATCCTCCTTGCCACAGGTGCCCAACCGTATCTTCTTCCGAACACTTGTGTTTCCACTCTCCTCAAACATTCAGTTACCAGTCGCAGAATTCCTCTGACCTTTTCTTTCTGCAGAATATTCCAGTTGTCCAACATGCGACACATAGCAAAAATAACATCAGTAGGGTCCTTAGACATTTTCCTTTGAAAACAAGCAGCATTTCTTGTTTATGATAAATTCCACAATACACCAGCAGCACCAATCATGTTTACAACTCGAGTAATTAGTTATCCAAAATTCTGGCAAAAATCATACAGGTTCTCAGCCTTATTCCCAATCCCCAATACACCAGCAGCACCAATCATGTTTACAACTCGAGTAATTAGTTATCCATTCTGAAAAAAATCATACAGGTTCTCAGCCTTATTCCCAATCCCCAAAGCACAACAAACTACACTCCAATTATATCTAGCTAAAGGGCAGTCAAAAAATAGATGATTAAGGTTCTCGTTACTTCCACAGAGTTCACACAAGACACATCCTTTCAAACTTTTCTTAGCTAGATTATCTTTTGTCAGAATACTTTTAACTATCAGTGAAACATACGCTTTGATTTTGGGATTTTCATCATCCAAATCATCTTACAAGTAATAAAGTGTAGCAGCCCTAAAGTTAGGCAACAACCAAACATATGCCAAATTGCCAAACTTTGGCTTGGCAAACTGTGGCTGGGAACCAAACACCCCCTAAGTGTACAAAGACTTGACAGAAAATATTCCAGACTTTGTCAGAGTCCAACTCACCCTATCTGGTTCATCAGACAATGTAACCTGACTACTGATGTCAAATAATTTATTCCACATTGCCAGAGATTCACCATACAAGGATCTTCTAAATCTAATGCAATTAAAATTCTGTGCAAAAACCTCGTGGCTTACATGATTGTCCTAATCTTCATTGGGACTTTTGAGCGAGCAATACTTAAATGTAGTAATGAGACTGGGCCATGAATCAAAGCGACATCAGGTTATATATTTATTGTATACCCTTAAAGTCTAGCAAACTAGAAGAGTAGTCGATAGAACATGTCTAGCATATGGGCACATAAACTATTTGTCTATTTTAGTATTTATGGATGGAATTGTTTGTTTATAATGTGCATTTTGGGTTGCTCCCAACATGTTCTATAGATTGGCATGATTCTGGACGTGGTGGATGGAGTGAAGGCTCAGGGAACTCCCGTAGGTACGTATGTACTCCCTCCCAAGTTAAATCTTAGGAAACTGGGTGTGTGGGCACCTTACATTTTGCAATCGATGGAGTATTTCTGAACAATTTTCATGCAATTTTATGATGCACGTAAGTTATTAAGTGACCAATTGTACCTGCTAAGATGAAATAATTATTAGATGCTTTGCATTCATTGTTATACAAATTTCAGAACTTGAGTTTTGGTTGGTCTATTGACAAATGTAAAAGCAGCCAAGCTTGAGTGCATGTTTTACATTATCTTAACTCATATGTTTCCTATTTATAAACATTCAAGTTGGTGGTCGTCCATTCGGTCCCTTTCTCAGCCTTGACAAGTAGGATGATGCAAACCTATGAGCATAGCAATAAATTTGATTAATTTGACATATAACTTGAGTTAACTCTGTTCAACGTTATTTATTTTTTTGTTTCGTAGCATAGCACATGTGTCTTACTGGTATGAATACATTACTTCAAATTGTCCCTGGCCTTTTCTAAAGTCATGCTTAAGCTCCGCCACTAAAGTCATACTTGGGTTCTCTTTATAGGCAAAACATTGCTGTACAGGACATGAACTAAGTAGTAAACACGAGTAGTTAAAGAAGCAGCCATCGTTGCAAACCACCTGATGTAATACACCTATGAAAAGTATCTCATCACTGCAGATGAAATAATAGAAAAGGGTGCAATCATCACGGATATCTTGGCCATTGTGTATGATACAACGATTTTAGGCTAAAAGGATATGGTTACTAGGTTTGGTGAACATAAATAGACGCTTCCACAACCTGATAAGAGAGAATAGAGTACACAGCATCTCTATTCAAATATAAGCAGCACTATGTTGTGCTTACTGAGAACGGGGCAATAGCATAGTGGTTGGGTCGCAGTTGGTGCATCCCAGCGACCGGAGTTCGATCCCTGTCAGGGAAAATTTTTCGGAATTCTCATGCCGACCCGCTTCTACTATATCAAAAAAAGTGTCTAGTTCCTCCTAGACACTGTTTCACTATGTTGTGCTTACTGCTTAGTTCGCCCCTCATCCATCTTTCTTCAAAATAGAGCCAACTGTCAGCAGTTTTGAAATTATAGGAACCACTTTGTACATTATAAATCAGAAGGGCCGAAGCAGCCCATTGTAACCTGCAGGGAAGACTAAATTACATTTTCCTTAGGATAGATTTGCAGTACTTGTGTTTCAGTTTCCTTATACTAAATGACAGAAGTTGATGCCCTGCAGGGAAGGCCTGATGTCTTACAAGCAGTTCATGCAGGAGCTCGAAGATGATGTTTTACCTGTTGAAGCTCAGCGCAGGTGTGCTATGCTGAACCTCTTTTCTTGGTAGCAGACATATAGTTCAACTACAATTAGTCTATCTCCCTTTACCACGATAGAAGTTTAAATTTGTTGTGCACTGTGTACTTTCAGTATGTTTGATGTGAAATATAACTTGACATTTCTGCTCATTACTAATCTTCAGATATGAGGAGTACAAGTCAGAGTACATCACAACACAGAAGAAAGCTTACTTTGAGCTTCATAAGAATGAAGATTGGTAATACTCCTTTTCTGCTACATCCTTTTAATCTGCCATCTAGTGAACCGTTCTCTTCAGAACATTTTAGTGACCCATTTCTTGGTTTGTAGGCTGAGAAACAAGTACCATCCTACTAACCTTGAATCTGTTATGGAAAGGTAGCTATTTTCTTAATGTGCTTGTACGATTATGTAGTGAATATCTCCTTATCATCATTTTATGGCGAGTCCATTTAAATGATTGTCATACTATCTTTTGTTGCACAAGCAGAAGGAACGAACTTGCAAGAGCTACCGCAAATGAATTCTTCCAAGATTTGCAGAGTGGAAGTTTGGACACGTAAGATGCCCCTCCTACCCCACGCGCATGCCCTACCCCTACTCCATACGCCCCTCCCACCTATGAAAGTGAGTATGTGTTTTACCTTCTTTTTTTCCCCACCGTGCAGTAGTCCAGGATTAACAAACAAATCTGGAAATATCGACGTGAATGCAAATGGGAAAAGGGGGAAGCTTGGAAAAGACGCTGA
Source organism: Avena sativa (assembly GCA_916181665.1). NCBI lineage: Eukaryota > Viridiplantae > Streptophyta > Magnoliopsida > Poales > Poaceae > Avena > Avena sativa. Next base: position 52,915,524 of record OV702299.1, read on the forward strand.
TGATTTATATTATTCTGCTCCCAAGGCTCATCCAGTTAGTTCTGAGCCTCGACGAATTAGCATTGACATTGAACAAGCTCAAGCTCTCATCTATAAACTTGATTCTGAGAAGGGTATTGAGAACAATGTTCTATCTAGTAGCGATGACAACAAAACAGACAGGGGATCACATGGTTCAATGGGACCAATTGTAATAATACGGGGTGCATCTACTGTGAAGGGTCTTGAGGGTGTTGAGTTGCTGGACACTCTTGTCACCTATTTATGGCGTATCCATGGTGTGGATTATTATGGCATGTTTGAGACAAATGAGCCGAAAGGCTTGAGGCATGTGAAAGCAGACTCAAGGACATATGATGGGGCTAGCTCAAATACAGCCGAGTGGGAGGAGAAACTTGATTCATTCTGGCAAGACAGGATTCAAGGTCAGGATCCATTGGAAATATTGAAAGCAAAGGAGAAGATTGATACAGCTGCTAGTGAAGTGCTGGATCCATATGTCAGGAAAATAAGGGATGAGAAGTATGGATGGAAATATGGTTGTGGAGCCAAGGGGTGCACAAAGCTTTTCCATGCTTCAGAGTTCGTCACAAAGCATCTCAAACTCAAGCATACAGATTTTGTGGTGGAGCTGACTGCAAAAGTTAGAGAGGATATATATTTTGAGAACTATATGACGTATGTTTTCTGCATCTTCATCCCTTTTTTTAGTGAACTAATGTTCCACATTGCAAGACAATCATGGGGTGTTTTACCTTAAATGCAGTGATCCCAAGGCGCCTGGGGGAACACCGATCATGCAACAATCTGCTCCAGTAAGCCTTGTTACTTGGTTTCTATTCACTTGCAAATTAGCAGCAATTTATGCTCATGTCTATTTATTTGTATTGGCCAATTTTACAGAGGGAAAAGGTCAGACAACGGCCACCGATCGAGAGTCGGCTGAGAGATGAACGTGGCCGTAGATTTGACAGAAATGGTGATTCACCAAATCATGATGGATCCAGTGAAAACCCTGATGATCCAATGCATGACGCTTATGGTGATCCGGCAATGCATGGTGCCTTTCCTTCGGATATTCCTGCTCCTCCGATGCTGATGCCTGTGCCTGGTGCTGGGTAAGTTTGCAATTTCATTTTGTTTTGCACAAGCATATACTCATCGTTATTTCATTGTCATTGCAGCCCACTAGGACCGTTTATCCCTGCACCACCGGAAGTTGCAATGCGAATGTTGAGGGAGCAGGGCGGCCCACCACCTTTTGAGCCGACTGCTGGTCCACGTCCTAGGAAAGCAGGAAGGGGTGGTGGTCCCCCAATGAGCGGTCCATCACCAATGTTTAATGCTCCTCTTCCTCCATTAATGCATGATCCTCGTATGCAGGATCCCCGTAAAATACGAAGGTAATACTTAAGTCTCAACCTTACTGCATTTGTATCCAGTAAATGATCCTTGCCATGGAATCTAATAAATTCTTGTCACATTCTGAAACATTGTTAACAAAAAGTATGCTGAGTGCTGGAAAATAATAATACACCGATATTTATCTCCGCACTTTTCCTTGACGTCATTATGTTCTTCATCGTGTTGATGCGCATATTATGATATCTTGGTCTCGCAAGTTCAATATGGAATGGTTGGCGCGCTTTGCTAGCTAATTTGAGCTGATCAACAAAGTTCACACATATTATGCTTCTGAGTGAACACCTGTACCTTATCATCAGAAGTTGTAAACATTGTCCCTCTGTTATATAATGCTACATGGTTATCAGTTTTCTGTTTCAAGCTAGCACTAACACTTCAGTTCCAGATTGTATCTCCTGCCCATTGCTTGATTTTTCTGTCGCTCTGTTGACCCGTTTTCACCGTGTTTGCAGCTATCAAGATCTTGACGCTCCTGGAGATGAAGTAACAGTTTTGGACTACCGGAGCCTGTAGACTTGTGTTGTACGGTCCTTGTATCTTGGAAACCATAAGCGATGTCATCACTACGACAAGACCTCACCCATAACAGCGGAGAACACGAGCAAGGCATTCCCTTTCTTGTGTCATGTACTTTTCGGTTCTTCTACAATGAATGAACCACATGAAAACGAAGGAACTGGAAACACGAAAGTGGTGTTCAGTATTTCCAGTCCAGCGGGAGCTGTAGCGCTTCATTTTTCTCCCGCCTAGTTAGCAGAGGTCTGCTGCAAGCTAGTAGCTTGCTGTATCCAGGACAGATATTCTCCGCTGTGTATGCAACCTGTAATTTATTCACGCAAGTTGTTGTTGGTAGATGGGAACAAATTGATGAGAATATTCTGTTTCTGGACCTCCGATCCATTCCAGTCTGTTATGTCTTGTCCTGATCCGGAAACCATGTGCAGCCGCCGCACGAGATCGTGGGATCTCGTTCGTGCCCACAGCTTGCTATTGGCTTCTGCAAGCTCGCCCAGCTAGCTATTGGCTTATGCAAGCTCGCCCAGCAGCAATGGATATCCACAGCGTTTTCAGGCAGCGCTGTCTCCAAGAGCATGTACTCCCTCCGTCCGTGTCGTGGTGTTATCACGGCATATGCCATGGGTAGGCTAAAGTTAGGGCCGATGGACGTGGAGGAATCCAGGGAGGGATGATACAGTGAAGACCGCGCACTCGTATGAACACAGAGAAGTACAATAAATTGAGACTCTCAAGTGGAGATAACACCTCATTCTATACAACTAATCTCTTATAATCTTGCCATACTTGTGGCTACAATCTGCTCCTTGAGCTGTATCTCCTATACCTTTATCTAGATCTCTCTGTGAGATTGAAGGAGGAAGAAGAAGGGCTCCTATTGAGCAGAGAGGGGAAGAGCCCTTCGGTGCTCCGTATAAAGGGGAGCCCAGGGGACAAGACTTGTTCACCACGCTTGGTATCTGTGTAGCATATTCCTAGCATCTTCTTAGATGCTCAGTATATGCGCATCTTTGGAGATGCCATGGCATATTCCTTAGCATATTCCTGATGCCAAGGGCATATTCCATACGCCCATGTGCCAGTCTGAGCCATGGGCGTCCCAAGACTGGCACGAGACTTATTTGTCTTGATGGTGCGTTGTGGTGGAGGTTGGAGCTAGTCCGGGAGTAGATGTTAGGGCGTATTCTGTGATCTGATTCGGCCCAGATGCCTCCTCCTTAGGTAAAACTCGGCATGTCTTACCTCTGATTCGGCCCGGGGGGAACTAACTCGGCCCAGTCCTGGGGCAAAGCAAGTAGGCCCAGCCGAGTGACTGTCTACTCGGCCCAGGATGCTGGCAGCCCAGCCGAGTCGTCCTATTGGTAGGAGAGCTCGCGGTGGGCCGCGTTAGCCCACCCGGGTGACGCCGGATCGGTGCGTGGGCGTGCTGGCTGGCTCGACGCAGACGAAGGCCCGCGGTGGGTCGGCCGGGGTGAGGTGGATGCCGGCCCACCCGGGAATGGCGAGCATGGAGGCTGGTGCTGAGTACCCTCGCGATGGGCCAAGATTCCCCTTATCCGGCCCACCCGGGATTGCAGTGGGGACGCGGGGCAAGGTTGATTCGGCCCGAGGCTGGGGTACGATGGGTCGGCTGAGTAATTCGGCCGGCTGTGGCCTGATTCGGCCCTAGGGGTGATGATTCGGCCTCTGTAGGCCTAATTCGATCTCCAGAGTGAATATTTGGTCCATTATGACCAAGATTAGGCCGAATTAAGTATAATTCGGCCTAGTCTGTCTTTTATCTTTTTCCCTTTTAGTTTTCTTCCTTCATGCCATATTTCTCTACTTATGTATGCATATTTCTCTCATTAAATCCTCCATTCATCTACAGAGATCCTTTTATATATCAACTCTGGGGTACCCGGGGTTACACCCCCGACATTAGTCCCCGAGGCTATGTGGGACTCGTAGAGTCGTGCATAGGCTTTATAAAATATCTCCAGAGTTGTTTATTCGGCCTTAAGTCTTTGTCATATATTATCGACTCCTGGCCCTCTGGGTCGTAACCTTTTTGGGTAAGCTCTTGACTTCTGGCCTTCTTGGGCACTGGTCATAATCCCTTTGGGTAAGTTTTTGGACTTCTGGCCTTCTTGGGCACTGGTCATAACCCCTTTGGGTAAATTTTTGGACTTCTGGCCTTCTTGGGCACTGGTCATAACCCCTTTGGGTAAGTTTTTGGCCTTCTGGCCTTCTTGGGCACTGGCCATAACCCCTTTGGGTAAGTTTTTGGACTTCTGGCCTTCTTGGGCACTGGCCATAACCCCTTTGGGTAAGTTTTTGGACTTCTGGCCTTCTTGGGCACTGGCCATAACCCCTTTGGGTAAGTTTTTGGACTTCTGGCCTTCTTGGGAACTGGCCATAACCCCTTTGGGTAAGTTTTTGAACTTCTGGCCTTCTTGGGCACTGGTCATAACCCCTTTGGGTAAGTTTTTGGACTTCTGGCCTTCTTGGGCACTGGTCATAACCCCTTTGGGTAAGTTTTTGGCCTTCTGGCCTTCTTGGGCACTGGTCATAACCCCTTTGGGTAAGTTTTTGGCCTTCTGGCCTTCTTGGGCACTGGTCATAACCCCTTTGGGTAAGTTTTTGGACTTCTGGCCTTCTTGGGCACTGGTCATAACCCCTTTGGGTAAGTTTTTGGACTTCTGGCCTTCTTGGGCACTGGTCATAACCCCTTTGGGTAAGTTTTTGGACTTCTGGCCTTCTTGGGCACTGGTCATAACCCCTTTGGGTAAGTTTTTGGACTTCTGGCCTTCTTGGGCACTGGTCATAACCCCTTTGGGTAAGTCATAATCCGAGTTATCGGTTTTCCAATCCAAGTTATCTTACAGAAAATTGACTTATGTCTTAAGTTTGAGTCATCTGACTCAAATCTGAGGTATAAGACTCAAATCTGAGTCATCTGTTTCCAAATCCAAGTTATTCTACTCAAAATTGACTTATGTCTTAAGTTTGAGTCATCTGACTCAAATCCGATGTATATGACTTAAATCTGAGTTATCCGATTCCAAATCTGAGTTACTCTATTCATTTTTGACTTACATCTCAAATCTGAGTCATCTGACTCAAATCCGAGGTATATGACTTAAATCCGAGTCATCTGATGCAAAATCCGAGTTACTTTACTCAATTTTGACTTACATCTCAAATCTGAGTCATCTGACTCAAATCCGAGGTATATGACTCAAATCCGAGTCATCTGATGCAAAATCCGAGTTACTTTACTCAATTTTGACTCACATCTCAAATATGAGTCATTTGACTCAAATCCGAGGTATATGACTTAAATCCGAGTCATCTGATGCAAAATCCGAGTTACTTTATTTAATTTTGACTTACATCTCAAATCTGAGTCATCTGACTCAAATCCGAGGTATATGACTTAAATCCGAGTCATCTGATGCAAAATCCGAGTTACTTTACTCAATTTCGACTTACATCTCAAATCTGAGTCATCTGACTCAAATCCGAGGTATATGACTCCTTCCGAGTCACTTTACTCAATTTTGACTTACATCTCAAATCTGAGTCATCTGACCCAAATCCGAGGTATATGACTCAAATCTGAGTCATCTATTTGCCAAGATATAACTTGATCCGATGAGATGATGTCAATTTGCCTTTGATATAGATCCGAGATATAGATCCGAGATTGGGTTTTGGGATATGATAATAGGGCTAATCGCTGAGAGATCTGATTCGGGATGTCGATATAAGACATAGATTCGAGATATGATAAGCTGGCAAATATTCATCTGAGATATGAGATAACCTGGCTAGATAGTGAAATATCAATCCGAGTCATAACTTAACCTGGTAATCTGGCGAGCTGAGTTAAACTTCAGTCCGAATCAGAGATATGCTTAGTACGCTGAGTCCGAATACCAATCCGAATTATAATATACCCTGGCAAGGTGAATCAAATGTTAGTCCGAATCAGAAGCAAGCTACTAAGCTGAGTTAAAGGTTGATCCGAAGCATAAATAAACTGACTCAAATTATATCCAAATCATCAATAAGCTGGCTAGTGAGCTGAATTAAAGGATAATCCAAAGCATACATAAACTGACTCAAATTCTGTCTAAATCATAAATAAGCTGACTCAAATTCTATCCGAATTATTAATAAGCTGACTCAAATTCTATCCGACTTATAAATAAGCTGACTCAAATTCTATCCGAATCATCAACAAGCTGACTCAAATTCTATCCGAATTATAAATAAGATGACTCAAATCCTATCCGAATCATAAATAAGCTGGTTGTTGAGCTGAATTAAAGGATAGTCCAAAGCATACATAAACTGACTCAAATTCTGTCTGAATCATAAATAAGCTGACTCAAATTCTATCTGAATTATAAATAAGCTGACTCAAATTATATCCGAATCATAAATAAGTTGACTCAAATTCTATCCGAGTTATAAATAAGCTGACTCAAATTATATCCGAATCATAAAGGAGTTGATTCAAATTCTATCCGAGTTATAAATAAGCTGATTCAAATACAGATCTGAATCAACATAACGTTCTCTCAATCTAAAGGTGACTCTACGGATGCGTTGACTAGTCCCGGGGTTAAGTTATTTTCTCCCTGGGTGAAGGATCGAGTGTTGGTGGCTGAGTTATCTGGCACTTACAGTATACTTGGGGAAGTATTTGAGTGATTCTCGCTAAGTCATACCTGCCCTGCTGAGTTACCTGGTACTTACAATAAGCTTGGAGAAGAGTTTGAGTCCTTCTTGCTGAGTCTTACCTGCTTTGATGAGCCAGACTTGAAGAGCCTCTGCACTTACCTCTCTGTTCTCTGTTCTCTCGGTGGAGCTGAATGAGCTTTATGAGGAAGAAGTTGATGAAGATGCTCCCGTACGGATGGAAACCCAACCAACGCCACTAAGAGGCCCCACGGTGGGCGCCAAATGTCGTGGTGGTATCACGGCATATGCCATGGGTAGGCTAAAGTTGGGGCCGATGGACGTGGAGGAATCCGGGGAGGGATGATGCAGTGAAGACCGCACTCGTATGAACACAGAGAAGTACAATGAATATAGGATTGATACTCTTAAGTGGAGATAACACCTCATTCTATACAACTAATCTCTTATAATCTTGCCATACTTGTGGCTACAATCATGCTCCTTGAGTTGGATATCCTATACCTTTATCTAGATCTCTCTGTGAGATTGGAGGAGGAAGAAGAAGAAGGGCTCCTATTGAGCAGAGAGGGGAAGAGCCCTTCGGGGCCTCTCTTAGAAAGATCCCCCTGGTGCTCCTTATAAAGGGGAGCCCAGGGGACGAGACTTGTTCACCACGCTTGGTATCTGTGTAGCATATTCCTGGCATCTTCTTAGATGCTCAGCATATGCCTTGGAATCTTTGGAGATGCCATGGCATATTCCTTAGCATATTCTTGATGCCAAGGGCATATTCCATACGCCCATGTGCCAGTCTGAGCCATGGGCGTCCCAAGACTAGCACGAGACTTGTTTGTCTTGATGGTGCGTTGTGGTGGAGGTTGGAGCTAGTCCGGGAGTAGATGTTAGGGCGTATTCTGTGATCTGATTCGGCCCAGATGCCTCCTCCTTAGGTAAAACTCGGCCTGTCTTACCTCTGATTCGGCCCGGGGGGAACTAACTCGGCCCAGTCCTGGGGCAAAGCAAGTAGGCCCAGCCGAGTGACTGTCTACTCAGCCCAGGATGTTGGCAGCCCAGCCGGGTCATCCTATTGGCAGGAGAGCTCGCGGTGGGCCGCGTCAGCCCACCCGGGTGACGCTGGATCGGTGTGTGGGCATGTTGGCTGGCTCGGCGCAGACGAAGGCCCGCGGTGGGTCGGCCGGGGTGAGGTGGATGCCGGCCCACCCGGGAATGGCGAGCATGGTGGCTGGTGCTGAGTACCCTCGCGGTGGGCCGAGATTCCCCTTATCCGGCCCACCCAGGATCGCAGCGGGGACGCGGGGCAAGGTTGATTCGGCCCGAGGCTGGGGTGCGATGGGTCGGCTGAGTAATTCGGCCGGCTGTGGCCTGATTCGGCCCTAGGGCTAATGATTCGGCCTCTGTAGGCCTAATTCGATCTCCAGAGTGAATATTTGGTCCATTATGACCAATATTAGGCCGAACTAAGTATAATTCAGCCCAGTCTGTCTTTTATCTTTTTCCCTTTTAGTTTTCTTCCTTCGTGCCATATTTCTCTACTTATGTATGCATATTTCTCTCATTAAATCCTCCATTCATCTACAGAGATCCTTTTATATATCAACTCTTGGGTACCCGGGGGTACACCCCCGACAGTCCGTTTCAAAATATAAGATGTTTTAGCTTTGTGAAGCAAATGTATCTAGACTTTTTTAGTATGTAGGTTCATTCATGTTTGGAGTGAATCTATACACTAAAATAAGTCTATATACATTCTCTTCACAAACCTAAAACATCTTATATTTTGAAACGGAGGGAGTACAATGCAAGGTGCTTAGAAAAATAAACTTTTTTAAGCACCAGTGCTTATTTATACTAGGTAGATGCCTAACTAGGCACCTCTTCTATAGAAATGAGCACCAATACTAAGCAAAATGGTTGGTTTATTTTTGTAAGCACTTCTCAAAGCACCTCCCATTATACATTCTCTAAGTGTTGGAATTATGCCCTAGAGGCAATAATAAAGATGTTATTATTATAATTCTTGTTCATGATAAAGTTTATATTCCATGCTAGAATTGTATTAAGCGGAAACTTTAATACTTGTGTGGTTTGTGAACAACACCGTGTCCCTAGTGTGCCTCTATGGACTAGCTCATTGATTAATGATGGTTAAGGTTTCCTAACCATAGACATGAGTTGTCGATTAATAATGAGATCATATCATTGGGAGAATGATATGATGGACAGACCCAAATTAAGCAGAGCAATTAAATCGTGTCATCGTGTTCATCTTTGCGAAGCTTTTCTTATGTCAAATATTGTATTCCTTAGACCATGAGATAATGCAACTCCCTGGTATCGGAAGAAAGCTTTGAGGTCATCAAACGTCATCCTATGAGAGGGTGATCATAAAGGTGTCTCTCAGGTGATCGGAAAGTACCTGTTGGGTTGTATGTATCGAGATGGGATTTGTCCCTCCCAAGTCGGAGAGATATACTTCGGGCCCACTCGGTAATCGATATCAACACCGCTTGCAAGCATGTGGTTAAGGAGTTAATCACAAAGTGATATCGGATTACGGAACAAGTAAAGTACTTGTTGTGAACGAGATTGAACTAGGTATGACGGTACCGACGATCAAATCTCGGGCAAGTAAAATATCGCGAGACGAAGGGAATATATATATGAGATTAATTGAATCCTGGCATCGTGGTTCATCCGATATGATCATCGATGAATGTGTGGGAGTCAATATGGGTTTCCAGACCCCGCTGTTGATTATTGATAGAAGATCATGTCTACATATTCTCGAACCCGAAGGGTCACACACTTAACGTGTCTCGACGCTAGGATAGATCGGACAATTGGTTTATGAGTTTTTATTCGGAGTCTCGGATGGGATCCGGGACATCACGAGAGGCTCCGAAATGTTCTGGAGAATAAGATTCATATAAGGCAATGCAGTTTTTGGAGTTCGGAATTGTTTTGGGTTATTCGGTATTGTACCAGAAGCTTCTAGAACCTTCCGGAGTGGGACCAACGTGGCCCCACTTGTCGGGAGGGGGCATGGTCCTATGAGGGAGTGCCCTGGCCGCATTGGGCCAGGGGCACAAGGCCCCATAGGGCCCAGCCGGCCAAACCCTAGGGAAACCCTAGGGGAGCTTCTAGAAGGGGGGAACTTGCCCCCCACTCCTCCCTCCTTTGGCCGCCGGCCTAGGGCTTGGGGGAGGGGGCCACCCACCCACCCCTCTATATAAAGAGGGCTGGGGGCGCACCCCTCCTACACCTCCTCCTCAACCCTAGCCACCCTGCTGCCCCTCCTCTCTCTCTCCCTCCCGACTGCGCGTAGGCGAAGCCCTACCGCAGAAACTCTCCACCGCTTGCACCGCGCCGTCGCGTTGTAGATCCAATCCATCTCTCCACCCTACTTGCTGGACCGAGGAAGGAGGAGGCGTCGAGGTGCCGCACGTGTGCATCTCTCGGAGGCATCGCCACTTGCGGTGTTAGATCGGATCGGATCGCGAGGAGGAGAAGCGAGTACGACTACATCACCCACGTTCCGTCGAACGTTCCGCTGTGCGAATCTTCAAGGGTATGAAGATCTCATCTATTCCCCCTCATTGTTTGCATCTCCTAGATTAGATCTTGGCTTTCCCATTCGCATCCGTAGAATTTTTTGATTTACTATGCTGTGAAACCCCTCAGTGGTATCAGAGCTAAATCTATGCGTAGATGTGTTTCACGAGTAGAACGCAACATGGTTGTTGCGGGCGTTGATGTTTTCTGTTGCAAGCCTCTTGTTTGTGTACTTCTTATGACGCGGGATAGTGAGATCGAAGCGGTCCAGGCCAACCTTCCGCAACCTCGTTCGCGAGACCGGCTCCGCACTTGACGTGTGGCTTGTTCCACACATGCGGCTGGTGGATGCCAGTTTCTCTCACTATAGCTGTCATGGGATTTACACCGGAGTTTGGCAACCATAATATCATCGTTGTGGCTTTCCGTAGGTAAGAATCGTTCTTAGCTTTCTACTCCCATAAGCCACGTAAAACATGCAACAACAAAGTAGAGGCGTCTAACTTGTTTTTTGCAAGGAGTGTTTTCTGTGATATGGTATGGCCCAAGATATGATGTGTATGTTGTATGCGATGATCATGTTTTGTAATGTTTCACGACTTGCATGTCGATGAGTACACAACCGGCAGGAGCCATATGGTTGTCTTTATAATTGTGTATGACTTGTGCGTTAACTTCTTATACGCCATGTAATAGCTTTACTTTCTCGCTAAGTAGTTAGCAATAGTTGTGGTTGCTATTCGTGGTGGAGGCAATCATGGTGGAGTGATGGATATCATGCCGGCACGCACAAGATGGAGATCATTGCGCAAAGATTGGCTATACCATGTCACATAAAGTTATATGCATGTGATGATTATCCTTTTGTGTATCTTATTATGCTTAGATCGTGTCGGTAGCATTATAAGATGATTCCTCACTTAAAGATCAAGATAAAATTGTGTTCTCCCCATGTATGCACCGTTGTGAAAGTTCGTCGTGTTCAAGCATCACGTGATGATCGGGTGCTATAAACTCTATGTTCACATACAACGGGTGCAAGCCAGTTTTGCACACGCGGATACTTGGGTTTGACTTGACGAGCCTAGCATGTACAAACATGGCCTCGGAACACATGAACCGAAAGGTTTAAGCATGAGTCATATGAATGATATGATCGACACTTCGTTGTCCACCATTGAAACCACATATCTTCTCGTGAAGATCGGATTAGGTGTGGTGAATTTGGATCATGTTCACTAAACAACTTGAGGGATGTTGAATTTAGTGGGAGTTCATCTAGTAATTTGATTAAGTTGAACTAGTTATCATGAACATAGTATAAATTGTACTTGCAAATTTTGTAGATCAAATGGCTAAGTCCAACTTCAACTTCAACGTTTTTGCTGAGAAAGAAAAGCTTAGAAACAATGGGTCTAACTTCACCAACTGGTTCCGCAATCTGAGAATCATTCTCGCTGGCGGACAAAAGGACTATGTCCTTGAGAATGCGCTAGGTGACGCCCCTGCTGTAGATGCGTCGGCTGATGAGAAAGCTGTTTATCAGCCGCGCAAAGATGATTATGGTGTGATTAAGAGCACCATGTTGTTTTCTATGGAATCGGACCTTCAAAATCGTCTTGAAGATTACCCCGGACCCTTTGAGATTCTTGAGGAACTGAAAACTATGTTCCAGACTTAGGCCCGTTCTGAGAGATATGAGATCTCTGAGAAATTCTTTAACTGCAAGATGGAGGAAGGGAGTTCCGTTAGTGAGCACGCCATAAAGATGTCGGGCTACACTCAACTCCTTGAGCAACTGGACTGCAAGATTCCAGAGGAGCTCAAGATTGACAGAGTTCTGCAATCACTCCCTCCTAGCTACAAATTTTTTGTAGTGACTCATAATCAGATTGGTTCCACTGATACGATCACCGAGCTCTTCGCTAAGCTGAAAGCTGCGGAGGTGGACATCAAAAAGGATAATCATGTGTTGATGGTCAACAAGCCCCCCACCTTTAAGAAAGGTAAGGGTGCAAAGAAGCCCTTCAAAAAAGGCAACGGCAAGCGCGTTGCCCCTGCTGAGAAGAAGCTCAAGTCTGGACCTAAGCCGGACACTGAGTGCATCTATTGCAAGGACAAGGGTCACTAGAAGCGCAACTGTCCGAAGTACTTAGCAGACAAGAAGGCTGGCACCATCAAAGGTATATTTGATATACATGTTATTGATGTTTTCCTTACTAGCCCTCGTTGTAGTGCTTGGGTATTTGATACTGGTTCAGTTGTTAATATTTGTAACTCGAAACAGGAGCTATGGAATAGATGGCGGCTTGCGAGGGATGAGGTGACGATGCGCGTTGGCAACGAATCAAGAGTTGATGTGATGGCCGTCGGCACGCTCTCCTTAGTTTTACCTTCGGGATTAGTTTTAAACCTTAATAAATGTTATTATGTGCCTGCGTTGAGCATGAACATCATATCTGGATCGTGTTTATTGCAAGACGGTTATTCATTTAAATCTGAGAATAATGGTTGTTCTATTTATACGAGTAACATCTTTTATGGTCATGCACCTGCTATGAATGATTTATTTCTTCTGAATCTCGAAAGGGATGAAACACACATCCATAACATTGAGGCTAAGAGATGCAAAGTAGATAGTGATAATACTACTTATTTGTGGCACTGTCGTCTAGGTCATATCGGTGTAAAACGCATGAAGAAACTCCATTCTGATGGACTTTTGGAGTCTCTTGATTTTGAATCATTTGACACATGCGAACCATATCTCATGGGCAAGATGATCAAAACCCCGTTCTCCGGAATGATGGAGCGAGCAATGGACTTGTTGGAAATCATACATACCGATGTATGCGGACCGATGAGTGTTTCGACGCGCGGTGGATATCGCTACTTTCTCACTTTTACCGATGACTTAAGTAGATATGGGTATATCTATTTAATAAAACATAAATCTGAAACATTTGAAAAGTTCAAAGAATTTCAGAATGAGGTGGAAAACCATCGTAACAGAAAGATTAAGTTTCTACGATCTGATCGTGGAGGTGAATATTTGAGTTATGATTTTCTCACGCATATTAAAGCAAGCGGAATCGTTTCACTACTCACGCCACCCGGAACACCACAGCGCAATGGTGTGTCTGAACGCTGGAATCGAACTCTATTAGATATGGTCCGATCAATGATGTCTCTTACTGATTTGCCATTATCATTTTGGGGTTATGCATTAGAAACCGCTGCATTCACTTTAAATAGGGCACCATCTAAATCCGTTGAGACGACACCGTATGAACTGTGGTTTGGTGCTAAACCTAAGTTGTCGTTTCTTAAAGTTTGGGGATGCGAAGCTTACGTCAAGAAGTTGATGCCGGACAAGCTCGAACCCAAAGCGGAGAAATGCATCTTCATAGGATACCCTAAGGAAACTATTGGGTATACCTTCTATCATAGAACCGGAGGCAAAGTGTTTGTCGCAACGAACGGATCCTTTCTTGAGAAGGAGTTTCTCTCGAAAGAAGTGAGTGGGAGGAAAGCAGAGCTAGACGAGGTTGTTGAACCTTCTCTTGAGTTGGAGAGTAGCGCAGCACCTGAAATTGTTCCAGTGCCGCGTGCACCAGTAGTAGAGGAAGCTAATGACAAGGATCATGAAGCTTCGGACGATGCTACTACTGAATGTCGCAGGTCAACAAGGTCGCGTGCCCCTCCTGAGTGGTACGGCAACCCTGTCTTAACTGTCTTGTTAGTAGATGACAGTGAACCTGCGAACTATGAGGAAGCGATGATGAGCCCAGACTCTGAGAAATGGCTAGAGGCCATGAAATCCGAATTGGGATCCATGAGCGAAAACCAAGTATGGACTTTGGTAGACCCTCCTAGCGACCGAAAGGCCGTTGAGTGCAAATGGATTTTCAAGAAGAAAACGAACGCGGATGGTAATGTTACCGTCTATAAAGCACGGCTTGTCGCGAAAGGTTTTCGACAAGTTCAAGGTGTTGACTACGATGATACTTTCTCTCCCGTAGCGATGTTTAAGTCCATTCGGATTTTATTAGCAATTGTTGCGTTTCATGATTATGAAATATGGCAGATGGATGTCAAGACTGCGTGCCTCAATGGCAACATTTATTAAGAGTTGTATATGATGCAACCCGAAGGTTTTGTCGATCCTAAGGATGCTGATAAAGTGTGCAAACTTCAGCGTTCCATTTATGGACTGAAGCAAGCATCTCGGAGTTGGAACCTTCGTTTTGATCAAGTGATCAAGAGCTTTGGATTTGTTCCAAATTGCTACGAAGCTTGTATCTACAAGAAAGTGAGTGGGTGCTCAGTGACATTTCTGGTACTATATGTGGATGACATATTGATTATTGGAAATGACGTTAACATGCTTAACGATGTGAAGAGTTATTTGAACAAATGTTTTTCAATGAAAGACCTAGGGGAAGCTTCTTATATATTGGGCATCAAAATCTATAGAGATAGACAAAGACGCCTGATAGATTTAAGCCAAAGTACATACCTAGACAAATTTCTGAAAAGGTTCAGAATGGATAAGGCAAAGAAAGGTTCAGTGCCTATGTTGCCAGGTAAGATATTGAGCAAGGCTCAGTGTTCAGCTACGGTAAATGATAGAGAAGCTATGAGCAAAGTGCCTTATGCCTCGGCCATAGGTTCTATCATGTATGCCATGTTGTGTACTAGACCGGATGTGTCCAATGCTCTTAGTTTGACAAGCAGATACCAAAGTGATCCAGGAGTGGAACACTAGACAGCTGTGAAGAACATCCTAAAGTACCTAAATAGGACTAAAGAAATGTTCTTAGTCTATGGAGGTGATGAATAGCTCGTCGTAAAAGGTTACGTCGACGCTAGTTTCGACACTGACAAGGATGATTCTAAATCTCAGACAGGATACGTTTATATTTTGAATGGAGGAGCTGTGAGCTGGAGAAGCTGCAAGCAAAGCGTGATCGCGGGATCTATAGTAGAAGCGGGATACATGGCTGCTGCAGAAGCGTCAAGTGAAGGAGTTTGGATCAGGAACTTCATCACTGATCTTGGCATGGTTCCAAGTGCCTTGGACCCACTGGAGATATTGTGTGACAACACTGGCACCATAGCACTAGCTAAGGAACCAAGATATCATCCAAAGACCAAGCATATCAACCGCAAGTTTCATATAATCCGAGATTATATAGCAGATGGAGATCTGAAGATTAGCAAAGTACATACAGATCTGAATGTCGCAGATCCATTGACTAAACCTCTTCCACGTGCAAAACATGATCAGCACCTTAGTGCCATGGGTGTTAGATTGTTGCCAGATGTAAACTAGATTATTGACTCTAGTGCAAGTGGGAGACTGTTGGAATTATGCCCTAGAGGCAATAATAAAGATGTCATTATTATAATTCTTGTTCATGATAAAGTTTATATTCCATGCTAGAATTGTATTAAGCGGAAACTTTAATACTTGTGTGGTTTGTGAACAACACCGTGTCCCTAGTGTGCCTCTATGGACTAGCTCATTGATTAATGATGGTTAAGGTTTCCTAACCATAGGCATGAGTTGTCGATTAATAATGAGATCATATCATTGGGAGAATGATATGATGGACAGACCCAAATTAAGCAGAGCAATTAGATCGTGTCATCGTGTTCATCTTTGTGAAGCTTTTCTTATGTCAAATATTGTATTCCTTAGACCATGAGATAATGCAACTCCCTGGTATCGGAAGAAAGCTTTGAGGTCATCAAACGTCATCCTATGAGAGGGTGATCATAAAGGTGTCTCTCAGGTGATCGGAAAGTACCTGTTGGGTTGTATGTATCGAGATGGGATTTGTCCCTCCCAAGTCGGAGAGATATACTTCGGGCCCACTCGGTAATCGATATCAACACCGCTTGCAAGCATGTGGTTAAGGAGTTAATCACAAAATGATATCGGATTACGAAACGAGTAAAGTACTTGCTGTGAACGAGATTGAACTAGATATGACGGTACCGACGATCAAATCTCGGGCAAGTAAAATATCGCGAGACGAAGGGAATATATATATGGGATTGATTGAATCCTGGCATCGTGGTTCATCCGATATGATCATCTATGAATGTGTGGGAGTCAATATGGGTTTCCAGACCCCGCTGTTGATTATTGATAGAAGATCATGTCTACATATTCTCGAACTCGAAGGGTCACACACTTAACGTGTCTCGACGCTAGGATAGATTGGATAATTGGTTTATGATTTTTTTTCGGGATCCGAGACATCACGAGAGGTTCCGGAATGGTCCGAAGAATAAGATTCATATAAGGCAATGCAGTTTTTGGAGTTCGGAATTGTTTCGGGTTATTCGATATTGTACCGGAAGCTTCTAGAACCTTCCGGAGTGGGACCAACGTGGCCCCACTTGTCGGAAGGGGGCATGGGCCTATGAGGGAGTGCCCTGGTCGCATTGGGCCAGGGGCACAAGGCCCCATAGGGCCCAGCCGGCCAAACCCTAGGGAAACCCTAGGGGAGCTTCTAGAAGGGGGGAGGAAACTTGCCCCCCACTCCTCCCTCCTTTGGCCGCCGGCCTAGGGCTTGGGGGAGGGGCAAGGGCCAGCCGCCCACCCCTCTATATAAAGAGGGCTGGGGGCGCACCCCTCCTACACATCCTCCTCAACCCTAGCCGCCCTGCTGCCCCTCCTCTCTCTCCCCCTCGACTGCGCGCAGGCGAAGCCCTGCCGCAGAAACTCTCCACCGCTTGCACCGCGTCGTCGTGTTGTAGATCCAATCCATCTCTCCACCCTACTTGCTAGACCGAGGAAGGAGGAGACGTCGAGGTGCCGCACGTGTGCATCTCTCGGAGGCATCGCCACTTGCGGTGTTAGATCGGATCGGATCGCGAGGAGGAGAAGCGAGTACGACTACATCACCCACGTTCCGTCGAACGTTCCTCTGTGCGAATCTTCAAGGGTATGAAGATCTCACCTATTCCCCCTTGTTGTTTGCATCTCCTAGATTAGATCTTGGCTTTCCCGTTCGCATACGTAGAATTTTTTTGATTTACTATGCTGCGAAACCCCTCACTAAGAGCATCTCCAGACGCGTCTCCCAGGGCTAAATCCACCCAGCTGCCCAAGCGCGCGCACGGGAGGGGAGGGGGCGGTAGTACTGTTGGGGACGCCCTGGTGTGCCCATCTCCACCCCACACCGCCAGCATCACCCCTACCCCTTCCGCTGCCGCAACATCGAGCATCGCTGCACCATCCTCCACCTCCTCTTGCGGTTGGGCTTCGCCGTCCGGGACTGTCGTGAGCTCCCTAGCCGACCTTTGGCCACCTTGCCTGCGAGGTGTTCGACGTTTTGCTTGTGCGGCGATGGATTCAATGACGAGCTTATGTTTGCCGCTCTGATGGAAGAGGAAGCCGCCGCCGACGAAGAGCATTTGAAGATCCTCTCTTGTCTGGTCGACATGTACTCTGAGCCCCACATCCGCGTCGTGGAGAATCCAAACCGGGACGCCGCAAGAGCAAGCCGAGGCAGCGGATGGAGGGCTACTACATGTTGTGCGTTGACTACTTCACCGATGATCCATTGCACAACATTGAGGTATTTCGGCGCCGTTTCATAATGAAACAGAAGCTCTTACTGAAGACTATCATGGCCATTCGAGGGTTCGACGACAAAGGACTACACCGACACGATAGGATTTTCCTTGATCCAGAAGTGCACTGCTGTGAGGATGCTTGCATATGGAGCTCCTTGCTGATGCACAGGATGACTATCTATGCATGGCCAAATCCACTGTCATCTAGTGCATGTAGTGCATGTACAGGTTCTTCACAGCAGTGGTGGCAGTGTTTGTACCAACATATTTGAGATCACCCAATACTGAAGATAGTGCTCGGATTCTAACACACAATAAAGCAAGATGATTCCTTGAAATGCTTGGAAGATTTGACTACATGCATTGGGCATGAAAGAACTTTCCATTTGCTTGGCATATAATGTACAAATGCCACAAAGGAGCTTACGTGGTGGTACTTGAGGCAGTGGTTGATCAGGATCTGTAGATTTGGTATGTGTTCTTCGGGATGTCAGGATCACAAAATGACATCAACGTCCTGCATTGCTCGGATGTCTTCGCCAAGATTGTTGAAGGCCATGTGTCCCCCGATGAACTTTGTGATCAATGTCCACCGGTATACCAAGGTATACTACCTAATGGATGACATCTATCCGAGATGGTCAAGATTTGTGAATACAATCTCCAACCCAATTGTGGAAAGAGACCTCACTTTGCCAAGGAACAAGAAGCTTGCATGATGGACGTCGAGCGGGCATTTGGTGTGCTCCAATCCTAACTTGCTATTGTACGGTACCCGACTACAACTTGGTTGAAAGATCATATGTAGAAGGTGATGAATATTTCTGTTATCTTGCACAACATGATCGTTGAGAGAGAGCGGGAGACACCGGTGCTTGACACTGAACCATATTTCAAGCAGGGTCCTGTTGCAGATATTGATCACCAGGTGTTGACCGTATTTTCTTCCTTTCTCACCATGTGTGAGGAGATCCGAGACCCGCATACGCATAGCCAACTGCAAGATGATTCGGTGGAGCGCACGTGGGTGTTCAAAGGAAACACCTAATTTGCTTACATTATGTTTTAAAACTTGTAAATTTATGAGGTTGTCTTGTTGAACTAGTTAAACTTATATGTACAACTATGTAATCAAATATGGTTTTTATTTTTGCCTTATTTTTAACCAAAAATCACCGGATGGGCCGCCGGTATTGAGGGACGACTAGGTGAATCCAGCGTCCCAGGAACTCGGCGACGCCTCCCCCCAGATGTTCATTTTTACCGCCAGACGATTTGTCGTGGGGCTCAACTGCTAGAGATGTCGAACCGCCATGCTTGATGTGCCAGCCACAGATCGATTTAGAATCGTCCTTGTTAGGGCATCTCTAGCGGCATGATCTAACCGGTCCAACCGCGTTTGAAACAATCCACGCGGACATGAGGTCCGTGTGTGCACGCTCCAGCGGCACGGCCCAAATGGAACGACGTGTCTGATGTCGACATGACCCCATCAGTCCACCAAATTCGGGGCACTAGGCCGAACATGTTGCGAATGAAGAGCGTGTCCTACTTGTGCTCCTGGTGCCTTACGCCTGTGATGGCACACTTGGAAGCGACCCAACCGCCTCCCTGTGCCTTACGCCTGCGATGGCGCTGGTCGCTGGTGTCCAGAAGGATGACCGCACTAGCAGCCATGACCATCAATGTCAATGCTGGCACCTATGTTGCGCTGCCTAAACTCGTGTATCAATGCCAAAGCCGCTGGATCCTGGGCCAGCATTGATGGCGAGGGCTTCTTATACCGGCCCTGTGGCCGTCTCTCCCGACACACCCTTTCCTGCGCCATTGCCCACCCGTATCGCCCTAGCCATCACACATGAAGATGCCGTTATAGATGAAAAAGGCCGCCAACGACCATGAGGCGGGCTCGTCCTCGGGTCGTCTCCGAGCTCAACGGTCGCCAACGCCTCTGCCGCCTCCTCCATCACGCACAAGAGAGGCTCCGGTCAGACACCGCCATAAATTACCGCCGCCTCCACGTGCGGAAGATTTCATGGGCCCGACGACGGCTGTACATGTGGTGCAGCCCAAACGACACGAATGCGATCGCCGGTACATGTCGATGCATGACTACATTCGGCAGTGGGATGAGGGGGATCTGTGCGATCACCATGACGTCTCCCTCCCTGTCAACTGGCACCTCAATGTCGATAGCGTGTGGATGCGGAGATACGTCGGCACATCAAGCAGCTCCTGCCGGTGCTGCGCCACAACCGTCGGTACCACCACAAGAACTTCTGGGTGAAGTTCCTCGCTTGGGAGGAGGATGATCTAGGAGTACAACGACATGCCCGCGCACTTCGAAAAATGAGGACTCCGACAATGAGGAGTTCGATGACGATGATGAAACATGTGTCATCGTGAAGGAGGAGGGCAGGGCCGCCCTCCCACCAGGCTATGACGTGGATGCGGCCATCACGCGCACCATCAAGATGTCCAAGCTGGACATTAAATCAGACGATTTGTGTTGCTTGTCTAGAGCATCTCCAAGATTGCTAAAAATGAATATAACAAGTAGAGAGAGAAGGTATAGCAATCCACAACCCACTTTGCTTTGGCGACGGATTGCTATATTTTCCATCATTTACAATGACATGTGAAAACAAGACATATACATGGCCACACATACACACTAGACCCATATATCAATGGGATAGAAAAATAAAGGGGACCACTGAATCTGGATTGCTATAATTTTAGAAAGTGGGCTAGAGACTTTGCAAATATACCAAGTGTGATGACAAATATACCCAGCTTGCTATATTTTTTTGGGTTAATTGGATCTATGCCACTCCAATTTCCATAACTTGGAGAAATGCCATTACAAAAAATGAAGTTGGAGATATGCCACTCCAACTTTCCCATACCTCTATGTATGCCATTTATCTCTAATACAAGAACATATACGGTCTATATACGGATGTATGGTTATCTGAATAGTTTTTTTAGTTATCCCGGTCAACCCATATCACTGCTCGCGATACTATGCCCTCCCCCAAATTAACACGGCTGCGCGCCTCTAACCCTAACTAGCTGGCGGCGGCGGTAGAGGCGAGCGGCGGTGGCGGCTAGAGGGAGGCGAGCGGCGGTGGCGGCTAGAGGGAGGCGAGCAGCGGCGGCGCTAGAGGCGAGCAGCGGCGGCTAGAGGGAGGCGAGCGGCGGCTGCTAGGTGGAGGTTGCTAGAGGAGGCGAGCGGCGGCGGATGCTGTAGGAGGCGAGGTGGCATGGTCAACGCGTCCAAAGGAGGGCGCAGCAGCAGGATGAAGCCGACGATGGACTGCCCGTCCATGGAGTCGCCAACCCTGGAGTCACCATACGAGTGAATATCTCACTTCTCTCTCTGTCTATGTTGTCTGTTCTTGAATGTACAGATAGTTATAGGCTTGAATTGACTCTCTATTCGTTGCAATTTGTCATGAATTTGTAGGCTCGAATTGACAAATACTTTTAGCATAGACCTTGTTGTTCAAGGGTTTGTGCTGAAGGAATCGAACGGTAGGAAATCTTATATGAAGGGGAAAACAATTAGATGGAATGTAAACTCCAATGATTTTACCATGGATGTGCTCATGGATGGATTAAGTACAGAGATTAGAGTTGGTAGGGATCAGAGTATGGCTGTTTGGTATTTTAACGTGATCATGGCGCAAGATGTTAGACTGACTGAAAATGACCAATTTCAATTGATGTTTGACATGTACAGAGCAGAGAGGAAGCTTGCACTTGCTATTGTTGTGTTTGATAACTCTTGTTCTGAAAATCTTGTGCCTATGATTGACAATGATGACTATGTGCCTGAGCCTACAATTCCTGATAATGACGTGCTACTGGTGAGTTTCCAAGGATGCCCTCTAACTCCTAGTAAGGCTGCAGCATCTAATTCAACCTCGCCATTAAAGCAATCTGCACAAGTGGCGCCATCTGCCGCTGTTATAGAAACTGATCCATTTGACATAGTTGAGGAATATGTCGGGGTAGATGATGAGTACTTGTATGATGTCCATGTGGATGTCTCAGCAACATGTGATGAGGAGGGCGGCGATATACAGGAGGAAGATAATTATGCTGATATGTTTGCGCAGCATGAAGAGGAAGAAGTGGATGACATTGACCCTGCTGGTTATAGTGTGGTGCATGACCCCGAGAACCCAGGCATCAGAGTTGGGGCTCTTTTTCCTGACATTGTGGCTTGTAGAAAAGCTGTAAGACATCGAGCTATTATTGTTGGGTTTAAGTTGGCAAAAATTAAAACCGACTCCACTCGATTTATTGCTCGGTGTGCACATGCGACATGTAAATGGCGCATCCATGCATCGGTACTCCAGGATGGTAAAACAATCATGGTATGGGTTGTTTACATGTTTATTATTTATTTGCAAGGTTTCTTTGCTGCACCATACTTATGTAGTTTTTTCTCATTCACAGATAAAAACACTTCCATTTGAGCACAATTGTCCAACTACGAAGCTAGCAAATTGCACAATGGCTTCGCAGGGATGGATTGCTGATAGGATTGGGGACTGGGTGAAGAAAAATCCCGGGGTTGGTGCGAAAGCTGCTAGAGCAAAGCTGCAAGATGAGTACAACATCAAACTGGAGTACAACAAGGCTTGGTATGGTATGAAAGTAGCTCTCGATCAAATTCATGGTAGTTATGAAGATAGTTTCCCATTGCTTTTTAATTGGAAAGCTGAGATAGAACAAAAAAGCCCAGGGAGCATTGTAGAGATAGAGCTACTGAAAAATGGAAATAGATACCACTTCAACATAATGTTTGTTGAATTTAAGCCTTGCATCGATGGTTTCTTAGCTGGTTGTAGGCCTTATGTTGGTGTCGACTCAACGACACTGAATGGGAAATTTAAGGGGCAGCTAGCATCAGCAACTGCTGTAGATGGACACAACTGGTTATATTACGTAGCCTTTGCCGTTTTTGATTCTGAAACTAATGACAATTGGGAATGGTTCATGAAACAATTGCATAGATCTATAGGTTCCCCACCCGGACTTGTCATTTCTAGTGATGCATGCAAAGGATTAGAAACTGCCATCGATCTTGTGTTCCCTGAGTGTGAAAACCGAGAGTGCATGAGGCATTTGTATTCAAATTTCATGAAGAAATTCCATGGTAAAGTGTACACGGATAATTTGTACCCAGCAGCAAGGACTTTCTCAGATCGTAAGTTTAGGCATCATATGAACATAATTAAAGGAGCAAATCCAGCAGCTATTGAATATCTAGATATGTATCACCATAGGTTGTGGTATAGATGTGGTTTTGGAGAGGACAACAAGGTTGACTATTTGACAAACAACATATCTGAGAGTTTCAACAAGCAAATTAAAGACTTCAAAGGGCTTAATGTTTGCAACCTTTTTGATAGAATTCGGGAGCTTATCACAGAAAAGTTTTGTGTTAGAAGAATGATAAGTGAAAAACTAAATAGCAGAATTCTTCCTCATGTCATGAAGCAGCAAAATGCTCTTAGCAAAACAATTGGCCGAAACAAGATTCTTTGGACCACTGAATATGAGGCAGAGGTTACTTTGCTGGATCTCAAATTTATCAAAAGGCACATTGTCAACTTACAAAATCGCACATGTATTTGTAGAGTTTGGCAAGTTTCTGGAAAGCCATGCATGCATGCACATGCTTTCATTTGTAGCATTCATGGTGCTGAGATTCAGACATATGTGGATGATTACTATTCAGTGGAGAAGTTCAAGGCAGCATATGCTGGGAGAATTCCTACAATGACAGACAATTCACAGTGGACACATGTGGATTTGGGATTCAAGGTGCACCCTCCTTTACAGAAGGCAGTGGCTGGTAGGCCAAGAGTTCAAAGGATAAGAGGATGGCTAGAACTTGGAAGGAAAATAGTCAAGTGTAAGAGATGCAAGGAACCTGGGCATATGGAAAAGACATGCAAAGTTCCTGATCCTAAGTATGTGGCTGTAGATGATGACATACATGATGGTGTACCAGATCCATCTACACCGACAACAAAAAGGTGATTCAGTAGTTAATTCTGTTTAGAAATCCTCTTTTCAAAACTTATACATAAGACTCGTCTATCTTGTTATTGTTGCAGGAAGAAAGATGATGAGACAACTCCTACAATGTATGGTGATGCATCAGATGATGAAATCCTTATCAACCTTGTAAGATAAAATGCTGCACTTAACTTAGTCTTTATTACTCAATCTGAATTTGTTTGTTTCCAATGCAGGAAAAGGGCTAGAACAACTCCACAAAAGCCCAACACACATGCTAAGAAGAAGACACCTGTGAAGATAGCTACAACACAGGAAAAGGCCAAGAAGAGAACTCCCATAAAGAAAGCTACATCACAAGAAAAGGCCAGGAAACCTACTGCACAACATAAGAACAAGAAAAACAGCCCGATAAAAAAAACCTTGTCTAAAGTGGGAAAGTTCAAGAAAAATGTTCCATTTGTGCCTGTTTTACCTCCACCTCCAGCAGTGCAGCCTACATCTGGTGCAAAGAGAAGCCTTCTTTACTGGCTTGGTGGTTAACGATTGATTCAGTTGTGAACTTATGTCTTTTAAATTGCTTTTGGTGCTTTTGGTACTAGTTATGTGAACTATTTGCCATGGACCTCTACTGAAACGTACTTGTGAACCTATTTATTTAGTCATGCTTATGAACCTATTCTGTGAACTATTGTCCTTGTTAATGTATGATAAATTCTAAGGAAATGCTGCCTAATTTTTGTGTTAAAGTTTCTGGACAGATATTTGCACATCAGTTTAAGGGACCATATGTGCTCAGAAATGGCTCATATTAGAACAGTATACTCATATTAGTGTTCTTGATGTTCTGTAATTTTTTCAGATTTTTTTAAGAAGTTCAAATTTTCGGCCAAAATTTGTCAAGTTCCTGTACAGGCATTAAAATGTCAGTTTAGAGGTCCAAAACTGCCCAGAAATGACTGAAATTAAAACAGTAGACTAATATTACCGTTTTTTATTTTTTGTAATTTTTTCATATTTTTCTGAGCAGTTCAAATTTCAGCGAAAATTTGAATTTTTTGAATTTTTGGCGTCCTAAAAAGGCCAAAATGCTGCCAAAAGTTCAAAACAGGGGCAGTATGGTAAATACTGATGTATACAATGAAATACATGTATTTATGAACCGTTTTTCTCTTTTAAGTGTAGATAATGGCATACATAGAGGTATAGGAAAGTTGGAGTGGCATATCTCCAACTTCATTTTTTGTAATGGCATTTCTCCAAGTTATGGAAATTGGAGTGGTATAGATTCAATTAACCCTATTTTTTTCGTAGGAGACCACTTTTAGCAATGTTGTTGGAGTAATGTTTTTGAGCCGGATTGCTAAAATAATAATTGTAAGTAAATATAGGAAGACGGTTGAAGGTGCTCTTAAATCGTACCGGGAGATGGCCTAAGTGCCGCTGAGTGGACATATGGTTCTGTGGATTGTAGACCAGATCTTTGGGACGTAGTGAGAATCAAGATTTGTGGAATACTGCGTTTACAAAATACAGGCTGCGATGTGGGACTTCGGCGTTTCCTCGCTGCTTCCTCTGTCTCGGTTTCTCTACCTTTCTTTGAAGTGGATGGAGCTATCGGGAAAGGGCAACCAATTCCAATATTCCATGTTTCGGCAGACAAATTCCTGTTGGAAGGTGACAAGCAGCCCGTGACAACTTGCCCACCCCATTAGCCACTTGACTCGAGATTCGTCCTATTCCGCGGCATGTTTGCCAGCGTCTAGTGGCCAACTCGTCTCGCGAACATAGTAGGCTGAAAGGGGATGTCTGCTTTCAACCAAAATCTATCTGATCCGTCAAGGGTTAAAGTTGACCGAGATTTTTGAGTGAATTCGTATTTTTACATGATCTTACTCTACTTAGCAAGTTTTCATCCCGATTATTACTCCATTTAGCAGATTTGTATCAAGGTAAGGTTACTCCCTTTAGCGAAAGTTTTGCGTGTTTTACCCCTTATAAGATATCGAGAAGAATCTACTGGGTGGACCTAGTCTCGTTAGGTATATGTGGTGTGCCCCGTCATGGTTTTTGTCTCGACATTTTCTTTCATTGACTCAAACCAAACAAAACGGTTTTGATAATATTTTGCGCGCTCGAAACGGTTCACCTCCCCCACCCGTACCAGACCGGCTAAGTCGCACCGCTTATTCTAGTCCGGTCAGGTTTGGGCGCGTAGAAAAACAAGGAGAGAAACCACGAGGTGGCATGCCACAATTTATTTGACATACGGGCCCAAATGTCAAAATGCTCGCAATATCTTCTAAGGGGTAAAAAGCCGCAAAAATATGAATAGGGTAATCCGGATGAAAGCAGGGACCAAAAACCAAAATTTGCCTGGAGATTTTTAAAATCTAAATCAATGGTCCTAGTCACCTAGTGTATTTTTTATTTCGTCAAAGCCAACACGAATCTCAAAAGGGTACATGAACTTAGACATACGAATATCTTCAGACGCTTTGGATTTACTAATAACAGAAAATAGGCAAATAAATAACTAGAAAAACCATATTATCACAATCTGTCTCGATGCCAAACACAACCTAAGAGCATGTCTAACAGACCCCTTAAAAGGGCCAAACCCGTATAATAACCGTCGGAATACGGGTTTGAGCTCCACCCGGCCGTCTAGCAGGCCCCGTAAAACGGTCCCCGCTCCGATTTTTGCTGTTTTCGATTACGGGGCGGGCCTTCGCCCCCTCCTTGTGCAGGGTGGGAGTAGGAATAGAGGGCCAAACCAGTATCCTCCCCTCCACTGCGCGCGAACGGTTTCAGCGAAACCCAACCGCCGCCGCCGCTCGATCTCCTCCGCCCCGCCCTTCCCGGCAACGTCGCGGCCGGATCCCGCTGCCATGGATCCTCCGCAAGGGCCGCCTACCGCCGGCGGTGCATCTCCAACGGCCGCGGTGGTTGATGTCCCCGTCGAAGGTCCGCCCAACGCCGGCGGTGCATCTCCAACGGCCATGATCTCCGCCACCATCCCGTCGAAGAGGAAGAGGATTCCGAAGCAATTCTTCGAAGCCCCTTCGGCGGCCGCAGCTCCGCCGGCCGCAGCCCCGCCGGCTGCCAAGAAAGGGGGCAGGATGAAGATGAAGGCGACCGGGCCGAGGGGTGCTCCGCAGCCCAAGGTGAAGACAAAGCAGGTCAGCCGCATCGGCCTCGCGCCTCCACCGTCTTCCAAGGCCACGACCCCTCCTTCCTCCGTTCCGTCCAATGCGATGTCCGCGCTGCCGCCACCCACCATGGACGTAGACAAGGTGTTCGATGTTGAGTCCACAACATCGTACATGGACATGCTCAATGAATCCGCGGTGGATTTGGACGCCGGCATCGATGCGTTTGATGGGGAGTGCAACGTCGAAGAGATTGATGACGAGGAGGAGGATGAGGGTGACGAGGAGGAGGTGGTTGAGGTTGATCCGGCGAGTGGTGGCGCCGCTGGCGATGGACTCGTTGATGGTTGATCACATTTGGGAACTCCCGTGGCTTGAACATTGCCTATGATCGCGTTGTGATGTTAAAAACTATGAATTATGCATCACATATTTTGTATGTGCTATGTTTGATCTGAAATTGTTGTGCAAATTGTTATCTAAAACCCTGTTTTGAGGGGTCGAAAACTCGGACGAGCTCGTCCGAGTTTTCGGCCGACGAAAAGTGAATACAAGGTCCTCTACTCACGTTTTAAGGGACGAAAATATACGGGGCCTGTTAGACATGCTCTAAGGCACTACTGCTGAAAAGCAACATATATGTAGATTCGCAAAAAAAAAAACATATATGTCTGCCTTTTTCAATGAGCCGAACTCAACAGAAGACAACACGGCAATAAATCATCATACTCCCTTCTAGTGCACGCCAGCGTGTCTACGCGACTGACGAGCAAGCACAGTTTTAGCTGGTAACAGAACACACGAACGGGCATCATAAATCGCATCTGGCCGTTCGACCTCGGATCCGATGGCTACCAGAGACCCTTTCTGTTCCCATTTCAAACCGGCCGGCCCCTCACCCGCCGCGCCCGCGCCAAACCCCCTTCTCCCCCTGCCTCCTCCGATCCGAGCCTCCCGCGCTGAGCAGACGGACAGGTGGGCCACCACCACGTTGCCAAGTCCGGGCGGCATGAGATCGGCCTCTATCAGGTCACAGTTGGGCCCACGTGGCAGCCAGAGAGAAACCCCGCAGCTTCGTGGAAGCTTCCCCCGAACAATCTCCTCGAGAACGAGTCCCCGTTCGCGACCGAAATCCGGGGAGCAGAGCAGAGAAAAAAACAAATCACCGAGCTCCACACACACGCGCACGCGCGAGCACCAGTGGCGAAGCCGCAAGGGAGCTGCGACTGCGCCGTCGAGACTTCTAGAACCTTCGCGGCTGCGCGAGGAAGGTGAGGCGAACCCACCTACCCTGCCTGAGGGAGGCTCTCGGCTCGATCGATCTCGTGACGGTTTGGTTGTCTGAAGTGTGTGCAGGGTCGGCGGCGGCGGCGGTGGCTGTTTTTCGCCGTCGTGGGTGTCATCTCTCCTGCGGACTCTGCTGTGAAGGTGGCAGCCGGGGTTTGATTGTTGGGCATGGCGATGGGGAGCTCGCCGACGCCGCCGGAGATCCGCTCGCCGGAGCAGGACAGGGCGGCGGAGGATGCGTCGGCGCCGCAGGGGGAGGAGGAGCAGTTCGATGACGCCTTCGACATACCTCATAAGAACGCCTCCCACGGCAGCCTGCTCCGATGGAGGGTACCGGATCCTTCTCGCACCTTTTGCTGTCAGACCGTGATCCATATATCGCCATTCTTGTGTGATTCGTCGTGGCCAGAAGCGCGCCGATTCTGTGAATTAAGAAGGGGGATAGAAATATCAAATGCTACTGATTTTGTTTGGTCTGGTGGATATAGTGCAGTAGTGTATTGGCATGTCATTGAACCGACAACTTGCATATTACATTCATCTCCTGTCTACATTTCCTTTAAGTGAACACGTAGTAGTCTGTTTGGTGGCACATTACCTTTCTACTGCTGTGCACATTTGCAGAGCGGCATATAACTTCTCATAAAACACCAAACATAAGCAAAGCACTGAAAACAGAGATCTATTGTGCCCTCGTGCAAACGATGTCAATTTCCGTGGGTTTCACAGGTTCGTGTAGTTCATGTATTACAGAATTTACAAAAAGTTGCAAACGGTAACTCTTTTACTACAACTAACCAGGCACTTGTTTCACATAATGGTTGTAAGTCGTAGTCATTACAAATTTGTTGTGGTAACAGCACAGGTGAAGGGCTCTTTGGGTAGAGTTTGCTATGTACGGTGTACTAATATGAACCTTACTTATTTTTGAGTTCTGATAAATATGGTTATCTTTTCCTTTCAGCAAGCTGCTCTCGTGCTGAATGCCTCACGCCGCTTTAGATATACTCTAGACCTTAAGAAGGAGGAAGAGAAAGAGATGATAAGAAGAAAAATCCGTGCGCATGCACAAGTGATACGGGTAGCGTGTTGTTTTCCAACTTAGGCACATTATTTTCTCTTTATTCTGTCTCTTCTTTTTGTTCATTCTAATTTTGAATTCTCCAGGCAGCATTTCTTTTCAAAGAAGCTGGAGAAAAAGATCTCAGAGGTACTATTTCATACCGTTAACCTGTGTTTTAGTGTTCATTATCATTAAATATGATCTTTGATCTCTGCCTTTGGTAAAGTCATAGCATCAATTTTCCCCTTAATTACGGATGAACAAAGTGTGCAACATGCCATGTTTATGGATGACATGACCCAGATGGTAGAATAATTTCGGTTTTTTCTATTGCCTTCCTAGACTGCATCAGAGCTTCTTTAGCAACAATGTCCCAAATGGTCTGTTAATGCAAATGCTAAGAAACAAAATTGTAACCCGATTACAAAAATAAATTACTTCATTTATTTCTTACAATGCAGCCACTATCTTTATTTATCTTACCAGCTTATTCTCCACAATCCACATTTCCTGATCTTTTTCCTCATGTTATTATTTCCTTTTTCACCTGTTGCTTTCTCAATGGCTGTTGTTTCAGTTTATACTTTTGTTCAGTAAGTCTTTCTGTTATATTTGTGCTTATTTTGCATACATTTCTAATTTCTAATTTTCTTCATCTGAGCAGAATCTTATACTGGTACAAAACCTGCTACGGCCTCTTGCAGTTTTCCAATTGAACTGGAAAAGCTTACAACTTTAAACAGAGATCATGATAGTCTTGTTCTTCAGGAAATTGGAGGAGTAAGTTAATACCGAGCTAGAGCTTTAAGATTTTCAATTTCATCACCAGCCGCTGTTCATTTCTCTCTAATGCCCTCTTCTGTTCAGGTCGAGGGACTGTCAGGTTTATTAAAGAGCGATTTAGACAGGGGAATTAATACGGCTGAGGATGAATTGCTACAAAGAAGGGATGCATTTGGAGCAAATACATATCCACGCAAGAAAAGAAAAAACATACTGGTATAAATTTCGTATGTTATTTCTGCAAGTAAATTGCACAAGGTCCATCTTGCAAGTTTTAGCCACTTGCAATTTCAAGTTCCTATTTTGTACAAAACTCTCTTTTTTGTATCAATGAATCGAAACGCAAGGCTTTTGTGTTTTCGCGAAAAAAAGACATCTGTTATCTTAGTTATTTACATACATTCTCTTAATATTTCCTTCCCGTTGTGTATGCTTTTCTGCTGTGTCCAAGCAGGGTTAAGCTTTCCATTTACATAAATTTTTGTTTTGTTCTAAAGTTAATCTTTCCTATTAGAAAGTCTGTCACAATAGGTTGTACATAACCTTCTTGCTTTACAACACCGCATCAATTTCAATGCTTTCACATATTTTGTGTCAAATTCTAACAATAATGGATTTTGATATTGCAGCGTTTTGTATTTGATGCATGCAAAGATTTAACTCTCATCATTCTAATGGTAGCTGCTGCCATATCTCTGACGTTGGGCATGGCCACGGAGGTATTTTACCTCTTCATTTACTTGTTTCCTTACATTAGCCTTTCACTCTCTGTCATATTCCTTGGCCGTGGTAGTTTTGGACTTCAATAGTTGGCATGCTTTAAGTATTTCTAAAACTGTGAATGCATTGATAGTGTGAAGCCTCCTGTATGGAGGGTGACCGATCCGGGTTCAAAGCCTGGGTCTCGCATAGAAAACCCCCCTCGCTGACACATGAAGTGCTCGCTCCCCACGTGAGAGTGAGCAGCCACACGCCGCGTTGGGGGGATTTCACTCCTTAGGAATGCCGTGGGGGCCATCTTCCCCTGCATAAGTCAACTTTTTTTTAGTATAGATATAACTGCATTTTTCTCTCTTATTTAGGGTGTTGAGGAAGGATGGTATGAGGGTGGAAGTATTTTCTTAGCTGTTTTTCTTGTGATACTTGTTACAGGTAATTAGTTTGAGTTTGTGCATTGCCTATTCTTTTCCTATTTTTGCCTTCAGCTTTAGCTTCTTACCATCTTATTTGTTTCTTTAACTTTTTATCTATCTAGCAACCAGTGATTACAGGCAATCACTTCAGTTTCAACATCTGAATGAGGAGAAACAGAACATACAAGTGGAGGTGAGTATGATCATTTCGAACTATATTTTGGTGCAGTTCCAGATATAAACTGTCACTCATTGGTTGTATGCCTGATTTACCATCTCTTTTAACTAGGTTCTTAGAGGTGGTAAAAGATTTCGAGCTTCAATATTTGACATTGTTGTCGGTGATGTCGTTCCCCTCAATATTGGTGACCAAGTAAGATGGTATATTATTTGTCAACTCTCTTTGTTTTTCCACCCTAGAATAATTTGCTTACAGTCATTATTTTTCATTTAGGTTCCTGCTGATGGTATCCTGATATCTGGCCATTCTCTTGCAATAGACGAATCAAGTATGACTGGGGAATCAAAAACTGTGAGTTAATGGGAAACGTCTCATTTAAAGGACTCAAACATGTTTCTCTTTTTTTGCCGGGGCGGGGGGTGGATTAAATATCTTCGCTTTTTAGGTTCGCAAAGATCAAAAGGCTCCGTTCTTGATGTCCGGTTGCAAGGTTGCTGATGGCTATGGGTCTATGTTGGTGAGTACCAGATTTTTGAGTGTTTCAGCAACATGTTAGGTTAATTACTGTTTTATGTGTCGCCATTCTCTCCATTATGTTTTATTTTAATATGTGGTTTAAACTGTGTATAGTTTGTAATATTTATCAACTTTTGCCTATCAAATACAAAGGTAACAGGTGTGGGTACCAATACTGAATGGGGCCAGCTGATGGCTAATCTTTCTGAAGATAATGGCGAAGAAACCCCATTGCAGGTTAATCTCTGTTCAGGTTCATGTATATTCTTGTATGAGTGAATACTGACTCGGCCCTTTCAACCATGGAGTAGGTGCGCTTGAATGGCGTTGCTACTTTTATTGGCATGGTGGGTTTGTCAGTAGCTGGTCTTGTGCTTGGTGTGCTTGCGATAAGGTATTTTGCATAAAATGCAGCCACAACAGGTGTACTGTTTATAACCACCCTGTACTGAACTACAGATATTTTACTGGACACACCAAGAATCCGGATGGGACTGTTCAATTTCGGGCCGGAACAACTGGTGCCAAACAAGGATTTATGGGGGCAATTAGAATTTTGACAATTGCTGTATGTAATTTTAATCTAGTAATATACAGCTAAAGTTGAATAGTATATCATCTTTTGATGACCCTCATTTTGTGTAATATTTATCCATAGGTAACCATCGTAGTTGTTGCTGTGCCCGAGGGACTACCATTGGCAGTAACATTGACGTGCGCATCTCCTTTTTATGCAAATTACTTGGAATGTTCAGTTACATGACTATCTATTTCTTTGGTTTCAGACTCGCTTATTCAATGCGGAAGATGATGCGAGACAAGGCTCTGGTAAACAAAGATCCTATTTCTGTACAAAAAATACCATGATAGGAGATTTTACTATCCATATGTTTTTATTTAGGTGAGGCGGCTCTCATCTTGCGAAACAATGGGATCAGCAACTACAATATGCAGTGATAAGACAGGAACTCTCACCTTGAATAAGGTCTGTGGAGTCAATTTCTGTTGTTTGTGCCATGAAATGCATTTAAAGATCTGTTATGATGCTATTCCAAGTCCCAATGTGCTGCCCTGACAGGATGCTAATTCCTTCCATTTAATATAAATCCTGGAACATACCTGTCAGCACCGCAACCAAAATTAACCAAAAACAGCCCCAATTTGGGCTCATGTTAACTTAAGGAATTTATAAATCTCTTCCCCTTTCCCCCTTCTACCATCTGTCTATCTCCCTCGTCTCTTAATACTTCGGGTTTCCGTGATTTTTTCCATTCCACTGTGTAAATATCCTAATATGGGTTCACAATCAATAACATCTTCACCATCGAGAGTAATGATCAGTCGAAGAACACTCATATCCTTTCTTCCTTAATTCATTATTCCATGAATTCCTCAAAACAAGGCTCATCAAAATGCAAAATCTAAGACTAGTAATAAAAAAAAAGAAAAAAATTCGAACGATTAAATTACTGCTCCCGAATATTCAACTGACTGATTAATTTCTTATAACATCGACGTTTTCCCAAAAGTATTAGTATACCTCTTTCGGATGAAAAATCTTTTTTACCTGTTCTAATGTGTTCTTTTTTTTTTTCTGTTCTGGCTCGGTTATTCCATCTAGCCGAGCCATTCATTCCTTTATATGAAAGAAAGATAAGGGACAGAATAAAGAAAAAAATTAAAGAAACAAACATATTCAATAAGAAAAAGGAGAGAGAGGGATTCAAACCCTCGATAGTTCCTACAACTATACCGGTTTTCAAGACCGTAGCTAGTATTGGGTCCGGACAATATATTTCTTCATTTACACGAGCATGTCTTCTGCTAATTCTGTCTTTATGGATTTTCATTCATTGTGGCATCACAACTCGTTTGGTAATCCTTATGTTATTGATTATGTAGATGACAGTTGTAGAAGCACATTTCATTGGGACAAAGTTGGATCCTTGTGATGATACTAGGGCAATCTCAAAAAGTGCAGCAGCACTGCTCATTGAAGGAATTGCACAAAACACTACAGGCACTGTATTTTTGCCAGAGGTATAGAAGCTTTGTTTCTTCCTTCTAATAATATTAGGAGTACCTGCATTATCCATTGCATTTTATCAGAGGTACCCTTCATTATCCACTGTTCAGAAAAATTGATAGCATACTTGTTACCAACATTTAATGGAAACCCCATATCTTCTAGATTTAACTGAACAGATCAGCCATCGAGTTATGACTGGTTACAACCACTCCATAATTTTTTGTTATATTTATGTAAAAATGATGATCCATAATGTTCTGTTGTTCTTCGAGGTACCTCGGAGAGCTGGTTATAGGCCAATTCACCCATCCTATCTTTTGTTTTTTTAATGTTTTTCAGGAGCACTGTTGCTTTTATTTTAAGAATAAAATAGAGTTTATTCTGTTATTTCTGTACTAGTCGCCTGGGAGTAGTTCTTGAACCTTGCACGTGATCCTACTATGTTCAAAATATTAGTGGTGAACAGTGAATACTAAGCAACCTGCCTCAACCAATACAGGAAGAGTGCCAAGTGTCATCCACTTTCATATATGAGTTGCTATGTTGTTTCCACACAATTTCATCTGTTCTTGTTTGATGCATAGGATGGGGGAGCTGCTGATGTTACCGGTTCGCCAACTGAAAAAGCCATTCTTTCTTGGGGCCTTAAGGTACGACTGATTTTTCTTCATACTTGGTATTTACTTTAAGCTTCTTTTGTTCACTTTAGGCTTCCACCTTGCACAGATAGGGATGAATTTCACCGATGTGCGGTCAAATTCTTCAGTTCTTCATGTATTTCCATTTAACTCAGAGAAGAAACGTGGCGGCGTTGCAGTACAGGTAATAAGCACATTTGCATATAAAACCATTGATATATCTAATTCCCTGAATTAGTTGAGTCACTGGAAAGCTAATTCTGGAATTACGAGCATTGGATGCCATTGAGCATTTGTTAGGGTTATAGTATCAGAGGAGTGTTCTTGGCCCTCATGTCTTTTAATATGCAAAGATCTAGAATTTG
Organism: Avena sativa; assembly: GCA_916181665.1. Lineage (NCBI taxonomy): Eukaryota > Viridiplantae > Streptophyta > Magnoliopsida > Poales > Poaceae > Avena > Avena sativa. The sequence continues at coordinate 52,950,488 of OV702299.1, forward strand.
ATCATATCGTGTCTGTTGTGTTGATATAAACTTCTGCACATCCCCGTTTTGGTTGTTACCTCATTGATATTTGGTTACTGTAATTTCAGTCAGATACTGGGGTCCACATCCACTGGAAAGGTGCAGCTGAGCTAGTGCTATCATCTTGCAAAAGTTGGCTTTCTCTGGATGGTTCAGTTCAGCCAATGAGTGCTGAGAAGGTAACTGACACCCAACTTGCCACCTGCTTTATTTCTGACGCGTTTTTAAAACTTTGAAATGTGTGCAGTATAATGAATACAAGAAATCGATTGAAGACATGGCAAAGAGTTCGCTAAGATGTGTTGCTTTTGCATATTGTCAATGTGAGATAGAAATGATTCCCAAAGAAGACATAGCTGATTGGAAGTTACCTGAGGAAGACCTGACTCTGCTTGGTATCGTGGGTATAAAGGTTGGTTCCCGTTGCTTGGTAGATTCACTTTCAGATTGATTGTATTTGTAATTTGAGTTTTGACACAAAAATCGACAGTCAGTTCTGATACATAGCCCTGTGTATAGTGTTCTATCGCATGCTCTTTAGTTGCCTGTGTTGGGAACATAGGATAATATGTTACTCAAAGATCTATGTTGCTCCGATGCATCAATTTGCAGCTACATGTGTATTCAGATAGACAGATAGTATATGGCTAATCTGATTCATCATATTTTGATTCTTTTCATTCACAACCTATCCAAGATATCGAAGAAAAATTGAGTGTTCCTTTCTTTTGTTGTCATTGCATCTTGGGGCATTTGGATTTTTAGGAATAATAAAATCCTGAAGAACCAGAGGCCAATCTTTAATAACTGGAAGGCAATTTTGTTGCATGAATTGGCCCTGGTTGGCCATAGAATTTAAAAGAAAGATGCCCAACAGTAGAGATTGGCTAGAGTTACAACACTAGTTTTTAAAATCTTTTTAATCCCCTTTGTATCATGTAACTGTGTTTCATTAATATAAAGGTCGCAATGGGAAATTCTCCCACCGTTTCCCCTCAACAAACAACATATGCATGCTTTCTGTCCTTGCTAAAACATGAAATATACTACTATGCACCGTAGTTATCTCCAAATGATTCATCCCCTTCTATTATACTAGCTGTCATAATTCATAAGCACAATTTCTTCTGTCCAGTCATATTGCATAGCTTTAGGACAACATTCATCTATTACTTGTGCTATAAAAAGTTTCTCCTGTAGGATCCGTGTCGCCCAGGTGTGAGGAATGCTGTACAATTATGCAGGGATGCTGGTGTAAAGGTATATCCTACTCATGTGCTTATTTTTCCTTGTTCTTTTTCTGGTAATTTTTACCTTTAATCTACGGCAGTCATCAACAAAGTGAATTGTGAAGCTTAATTTTCATGGTACTACTCATGTTTCAGTTAGGTCTAGTTTTGTAATTCTGATAGGGTTGACTCATCATGTTTGTCGCCACGCAAGATTTCTAGCAACAATTTGTCAGTTTTCCTTACTTCCTATTGAATAGTTTACTTTATTTTGTTATTTGTTTTCCTTGTGTGGATATTCAATTGTTTGTGTCCTATTCATTAAACATCTGACTTCTTGTAAAGTTGACCTTGTTGGTTAGTTACGTACTTTGTGTGTCCTATTCATTAAACGATTTCTTGTAAAGTTGTCCTTGTTGGTTAGTTACGTACTTAGTTCAATCCTTACAAAAAGTTAGTCTCTTTTCAGTTTTTTTCTTAAATGGATACATACTTTTTCATTTCCCCATTTTGAATGATAGCGCTTCTTGTGTTGTATTTATTATTTGTTATGTTCATACATGTAGGTGCGCATGGTCACAGGAGATAACATTGACACAGCTAAGGCAATAGCTTTGGAGTGCGGAATATTAGATGCAAATGATGTTACTTCGGAGCCGTTTGTAATAGAGGGAAAAGTCTTCCGCGAGATGTCTGAAACTTCAAGAGGAGAGATTGCTGACAAGATAACTGTAACACTCTGTTCTTGAGTCCCTTGTGTGTGTGTGTTATACTGTGCTAAAGTAAAAAAATAATTGGTACTAAACACAACAATGTTTGTGATTAATGTGAAGTCATTTTAAGTGGTGAATTATTTTGTACAGACATTGCTTACAAATTGTCTATGTGATGCTATGTTCTAGCTTATTTATCCCCAGCCACTCGTTTTCATTGAAGTTCCTGACATTCTTCTGATATTTTCACAACTAATTAACTTTGAATTTCAGGTCATGGGAAGATCATCTCCGAATGACAAACTTTTGCTCGTCCAAGCTTTGAAAAGGAAAGGCCATGTTGTAGCTGTAACTGGTGATGGCACAAATGATGCTCCTGCATTGCATGAGGTGTCATGTTTAACTTATGATAAGCTATTGGTGGTCATTATTTTATGTTTCAGAGTTTAGTGGTTTATTCTTTTATCTAATGTTTGAGTTTTTGTATAGGCTGATATAGGTCTTTCAATGGGCATATCAGGGACTGAAGTTGCTAAAGAAAGCTCTGATATTATAATCTTGGATGATGACTTCACATCTGTTGTCAAGGTTAGTGATTTTGACAATTTTATTTGCAAATATCTTTGTAATGAATGATAACTGTACTCAGCAATCAGCATGGAGGTTTTCTTCTATAACACTGGCATGGTGCTTTTGATGGGATACTATCAAAGTAACCTGTCAGGCTGTGGTTTCATGCTTTGTGCTAATTGCTATCAGTTTCATCGCAAACAAATGCCATCAGTTGACACAATGAGTACACAAGTACAGTCCACAGTGAAGCATATACATGCTCATACATGTTCTGGTATGCTGCCTTATGCTGATCATTCAGCTTTGACGTGTCAAGACCTAAGTGTATATGCAAAATCCTTCATAGATTGTGTTTAGGCCCGAATTCTGGTGACAAACTCTATTCAATGAAATGAAAAGCAAAGAGTTCTTCGCGTTTCCTGAAAAAAAATTCTGGTGACCGTACTTTATTCCTAATTGAGAATTTGTACATTTACATCTTCTATCTCTTTCTCTTATAGGTCGTTCGCTGGGGACGCTCTGTCTATGCGAATATTCAGAAATTCATCCAGTTCCAGCTTACTGTTAATGTTGCTGCACTTGTGATTAATGTTATTGCAGCTGTGTCTTCTGGTGACGTGCCTCTAAATGCTGTTGAGGTTCGGTCGTTTCCTTTTTTTTTCCAACTATTTTGTAATTTCTGATATTTTCCTTATTGCCATCACGTCTTTGTTTGTGCATAAATAATATGGTGAAGTATCTGAATTGTAATGTTCAAACACTTATATTCCAAGTTTGGCTCTCATGTACTATGTTCCTTTTTAATTTGCAGCTTCTCTGGGTGAACCTTATCATGGATACACTGGGGGCTCTTGCTTTAGCAACTGAACCACCAACAGACAACCTTATGAAGAGACATCCTGTTGGTCGAAGGCATGTAATATTACCCTACCTATCGAGGGTACTGCATTACAAGTTTAATAGAATGCATTTAACTGTTTCTATATAATTACAATATTTTTCCTTGTTTTTTGCTTCAGGGAACCCCTTGTGACCAATATTATGTGGAGAAATTTGTTTGTCCAGGTTGAATTTGTGTGCCTCACTTGTATTCGTGCCGCATAACATTGTTATTTTATATCCGTATCTTATTTATATGGGATTTTGTGCAGGCCATTTACCAAATAGCAATCCTTCTAATCTTTAATTTCTCTGGAACAAAAGTTCTGCGGCTGGAGAATGAAAGTCGAGATAGGGCTGAGAAAATGAAGAACACATTTATCTTCAATACCTTTGTATTTTGCCAGGTTGGTTACCTGTTTTCTGATTCAATGTTTCTCTTTAGAAAGATCAACATTGACATTTAATTAATCTAAAAAATGTTCATTTTTACAGTATTGTGGCAGTGGTTTATTGTCTGAAATAAACTGCCCCATCATGTAAACTTGACTCCATCGAAAATGATATATCAGTGTAAATTGCATTATACAAATTTTGTTGGACTGATGTAGAGCTGACATGATATAGGATAATATCTGGCTAGCCTGTATCTGACCTAACATAGAGAATTTCCTTAAAAAGTGTTGCCACTTATGCTCCATGGTGTGACCATGTGACACAGTGAGAGTGTTAGCTATTTTAGCGTTTGTGCAAAGCCGACTGAGGTCCCATCAAATAAAGTTTCTCCAGTATTTTAAAAGAAATCTTCATCATGTAAATATGTGATGTCCTTATTGTCGGTTGTCGTGTGCACACATGTTTGGGAATCTCTATTTTGGTGAAGCATATGCACACATGTTTGGGAATCTCTATTTTGGTGAAGTGATTGTCTCATGCTACTAAGGATCTTATCGCTGTAGCGGGACTTTTTTTTTTTTGTAGTTTTTCTGTTTTTTTTGGCTGTGTGTATCCGTAATGCCAATAGGGTAATGCGTTGTTGCAGAGGCTGGGTGTAATTGGTATCATCGTGATATTAATATATGCTCCTTTCCAAAAAAATGAGACAAGGATTGTCTCAAAAAGTTGGTTCAACCAATCAGTTTCTGCCTTTACCAACCTGAAACAGCTTTCCTTAAATCAGCCACTTCAATTGCTAGGTTTAAGAGTATTCAGGACTTATGGGTAATTTAAGTTAGCTCTAGTTTAGTACTACTTTTAGTTGCCTAGTTATGTTCTTGTCTTTCCTGAAACCAGACAAAGCCGGAAGCCCAGAACATTGCTTCATCTGGGGAAAATGCTGGAATATTGCTGATGTTCTTGTCTTGATAATTGGTCAAGGATTAGTTTCAACCACGCAGTGACTAAGCAGTCTGACGTTGATTTTAGAACCTTGACCGTACACAATTTTGTGAACTTGTCAAATCGCTGGCACCCCACTTGTTTGAAGTACACTATCCCCAGTGACTAAGCAGTATGTGCGTGTTATGATTTGGACTATGTAATCTTACCGTCACCAAACAAAAAAAGGATAAAAAAATCTTCAAACCGTACTTACAATATATAAGTTTTATTTAGTTCTGAACAAAGGTTTCTGTAAAACTTGATGTCTATACCAGATCTTCAATGAGCTAAATGCACGCAAGCCTGAGGAAAGGAATGTCTTCAAAGGAGTGACAAAGAACCACCTCTTCATGGGAATAATTTGTGTAACTACTGTATTTCAGGTAACAAGACATACATGGTTCTTCCACTTACTGTACTATCATCCTTGTCCATGAAATGCTGATAAAGTTACTCTCCACTTTGGCAGATACTAATAGTTGAGTTCCTGGGGAAGTTCTTCAAAATTGTGAGACTTAACTGGACACTATGGTTAGTTTCAGTTGCTATTGGCCTTGTAAGGTATATACTTCAAAATTTATCCATTACGCAAGGCTTGCAATTACTAATTTATCAATCCTTATAAGGTTTCATTATGTGATTAATGTGCCATATAGTTATTTTGTGAACCTAGATATCATTTGTCCTTTTTCTCTGAACTAGTTTAAGGTTCATATGAACTTGCACTTGGGACATACCAAGGTTGTTCTTAACATCTGACTTTTATATGCAATTTTCAGCATACACACCTACAATATCAAAGACTTTTCAGCTGCAATCCCATTATGGAAATTCGGTGAATTTTAACCTTTCCTTTTCTCCCTATGACGTTTCCAGCTGGCCTTTGGCTTATCTAGGAAAATTCATTCCTGTTCCTGTAAGACCTCTGCAGTCCTATTTCAAGCGCGTTCCTTGTTGGAAATCATCACGCCGAGGTAAGTCTCCACTTGTAGTTACCAGACAATGGTCTATGTTAGTGTTGATGGAACCACCTTACAATTTATGCTTCTTGTAACGCAGACGAAGAGGAAGGTGGCCAGGGATAAAAATGCTGCAAATTATTTAGTGTAAATAGATATGGGTCAACCAAAGAAGAGGAGACCTATACAGCCTCCAGGGGGGTAGCCACGAATTATTTCAACAGGAGATTCAGTGCAAAAACAACCTGAAGTTTAACACCCCTGCATTACAAGCTTTACATGCAGCGACGGTCAAGTGCAGGTTATTGTAAATCAATCATACCTTAGCGGACAATCATTCTCATTATCGCAGAAGTGATTGATTCACACTATTAGCTACGGGAATGTCACGATTTTTATGTGAAACTTGATAGCGCTAGGACATACATTGTAGGCATATTGCATCCTTTGTAGCTTTGGCGTTTCCACTTTCTTGTTTTGTAGGACAGTAAACAGAGCAAGCAATAAGACATATTTCAGGGTGCAAAAACTGCAGAGGCTGGGAATGTTTTTTCCTGGAACGAGCTAACGAGAATGCTTACAGTTGCATAGATTGCACACTAGCGTATCCTGTGAAGTGTGAACAGGAGCTTCTGATGCGCCTGAGCTTGGAAAAGTTCCCAGGCTATATTGAAATCCAGATTATGCACAGCTTGAAAACAAAAGTTAACAAATCTAGCTGCCATAATGTCGGCGAATCCAGTTTGTAGCCAAACTAAAATTAACTATTCCCTCCGATCCATATTAATTGACTTTGATTTGTCAAAATTTGGATGAATATGTCTAGATTCATTTAAATTTAGACAAATTTGAGCCAATTAATATGGGCCGGAGGGAGTACTATTTCTATATGATTTTTTTATGTTTCTTGTGTTGGTCGAATCCTATGTTGAAATGTTAAACTAAACTGGTTTGCAACACCATTTTTAGGTCCACAGACGGACGTGTGGCGCTCCACCGGACGCTGCAAATTAACACTATTTTTTATTTTTTTAATAAGCAGGAAGCACTAGAGCTCGGGAGCCAAAAAGAACTTTTTGAGAAAAGTGGAACATGATACAGTAGATGACTAAGAAAACAGATTAAAACCCAATCTAAAAGGGAGTGCACTAAAGCTAGCTTCACTCTATATTGGTGAAGGAGATCACTTCTGAATCTATCATGTGAATAACAAAGCACACAAGCAGGATCCGAATCAACGTGCCATTGTTTCCGTTGCATCAAGTCCTTTGTATTTAGTCGGTCATTCAGAAGAAGCCAAACGAACACCCGAAGTTTAGGTAAAACATTTTGATTTCCAAATTGAATTCAAGGAAGGGTCCTTCGGCAGCAAAAACAAACTAGTGCTAGTACCTGTTACATGTATACATTTGTATATTGTAGTTTCTCCATATGTTAGGGGGCTTTCTGCATATTTGCACATTTATATGTACTATATATTGTGGCCTTTGGTCCCTAGAGGAATACAAGCTGTCTATTCTTAACATGGTATCATAGCCAAGTTAGCCTCCTACTCCTCGCAACTTCGTCACCGCAGCCGCCACCGTCCCTATCGTCGACAATCTTGCCGTCATCGCCGCCGCCGGTCGCCGCCTGTCTAGTTCCCGGCCGCCTGCCGTTGCCGTCCGGTTTGTCACAGATCGATTTTGTTCTCTAATCGGTCTCACCCCGTCCACCATCTTCGACTCCAGATCGATCAGATTCCACCGCCCGTCTGATTCGAGATCGATCAGATCGATACCCGCCACAACCTGCCACCCTGCAACATCTCCAGATCGATTAGATCCTGCAGATCGATCCTCCGCCCGACTGCAGATCTCCTCTGCCGCGCGGGCCTCTCCTCTGCCTCGATTCCAGCGCGCGCGGGCCTCTCCTCTGCCGCCCAACTGCAGATCGATCCTCTGCCTCGATCAGGGGACACCGCCCACCGCCCATCCACATCCCGTCCACCCTGCCGCATGCCAGCGGACGCGTGGGCCACCTCAGGTTCCAGCGGACGCGCGGTCTCCTCCCCCAGCCGCACGCCAGGTTCCCTCTGCCTCGACTCCAGCGCGCGCGGGGGCCACCTCACCTAGCTGCACGCCAGGCTCGCCGTCACCAGCCACACGCGGGCTCCCAGGTCACCGGATTTCGCCACCGCTACCAGGAATCGGTCCCTGGCAGCCGGAATTGATCTTTCCCGGTCCTTAGACGCCGCCCTTCCTTCCAGCTGGCCGGAATTTGGCCGGCATCTGGCTGCAGGTGCGAGTTGACCAGATTTGTTCTAAAAAAATTGTGTGAGAGATGTCTTCTGCATCGGGCTATGTTGCGATTCCTCGCTGCCCGGTGATCTTTGATGGCGCGAATTATCCTGATTTCGCTGCCTTTATGCGCGTTCACATCCGCGGTCTCCGTCTATGGGGTGTGCTCTCCGGCGAGGTCTCCTGTCCGTCGTGTCCCCCTGCTCCTGTGGCTCCTCTTCCGCCGACGCCGATTGTTCTCGGCGCTGATGCTTCTCAGGAGGCCAAGGATGCTGCTCAGAGTGCCGATGATAGTGCTGTTGCTGCTTATGACCTGAAGTTCAAGCAGTATTCTGCTGATCTCGAGACCTATCGCCACGATCTGACTACCTACACTCAGTGGGTCGATGAGGATGCTCGTGCTGCTGCTGTTTTCACCTCCAGTGTTCTGCCCCAGTATGCTGCTGAGTTCATGAGTCTCCCTACTATTGCCGCTCAGTGGGCACACCTTCGTCAGCGCTATCAGCCGTCTGGGGATGCTCTTTACCTGTCTGTGGTTCGCCAGGAGCATGCTCTTCAGCAGGGTGATTCTACTATTGATGAGTTCTATTCTCAGAGTGCTGCTATCTGGCGTCAGCTTGATTCTCTCCATACTGCTGTTTGTGGCACATGCTCGTGCTGCCAGATTGTGCGCTTGGATTTGGAGTTTCACCGCATTTATGAGTTTCTGGGAGTTTGAGCCCCGGTATGCTCAGTTGAATGCTCGTGGTCGTGTTTCGCTCTCTGAGGTGTTGTCTGAGCTTCGGGCTGAGGAGACCCGTCTCTGTGGTGCTGGTCTTCTTGCGGTTCCATCTGCGCTTGCTACTTGTGGTCCTCCTATGCCGTCTGCTCCTTCGACTCAGCTGCGGCCCTCTGTGCCGCCGCTAATACTACCCACTCCTCCAGGTCAGGGTCAGAGTCAGCACCAGCAGTCTCAGGGTCAGAGTTAGCACCAGCAGGCTCGTGGTCAGGGTCGCCGTGGTTCTCTTCGTCACTGCTCTTATTGTAACAAGGATGGCCACACTTGGGCCACATGTTATACACGAGATCCCATTTTACGTCAGCAACACCAGGCTCGTGGGCAGTCGTCTCCTTCTGGATCTTCAAGGACATTGTCAGGAGTCTTCGGGGTCTGCTTGCTGCTACAGGCTCTTGTTTGACAGGCACTGCTGGTTCTGTGACTAATTCTTCAGGCATTGCGCGACCACCACCTTCTACACAGTCAGGTATGTCCCCTTGGTATCTGTATTCTGGAGCTTCCTTTCATATGACCTCTGAGTCTTCTTTTCTGTCCGCTCTTTGTTCTCTCCCTTCTCCTGTCCGTGTTTTCACGGCTGGTGGTACATCTCTTCCTGTTTCTAGTCGGGGCACCCTTTCTACTTCTTCTTTTTCTGTTCCTGATATTTCTCATGTCCCTCTTCTTAAGATGAATTTGTTCTCTGCTAGCCAGCTTACTGACTCTGGTTGTCGCGTCATTCTTGATGCTGATTCTTGTGTTGTCCAGGACCATCGCACACAGGCCCTGGTTGGAGCTAGCCCTCGCAGCGGTGACTCTTCAGGACTTTGGGAGTTAGACTGGCTTCGTGTTCCTTCCGCTGCCACTTCATCTGCCAGTTCTTCTCCGGTCGTCGCCTCTGCTACCAGCTCTTTTCAGCAGTGGCATCATCGTCTTGGTCACCTTTGTGACTCTCGCCTGTCGTCATTAGTTCATTGTGGTCTTCTGGGGTCTGTCTTAGGAGATGGGTCTTTACATTGTCAGGGTTGTAGGTTGGGTAAATAGATTCAGCTTCCCTATCCTACTAGCGCGTCTGTATCTCAGCGACCTTTTGATTTAGTTCATTCCGATGTTTGGGGTCCGGCTCCTTTCGCTTTGAAAGGGGGCCATCGCTACTATATTTTATTCATCGATGATTTTTCTTGGTACACTTGGTTGTATTTTATGCGCTCTCGCAGTGAAGTGCTCTCCGTATATCAGCGTTTTGCGGCCATGGTCCGTACTCAATATTCTACCCCCATTCGTGTGTTTCGTGCTGATTCTGCTGGTGAGTATATCTCCCAGATGTTGCGAGGTGTTCTTGCTGAGCAAGGCACTCTTGCTCAGTTCTCCTATCCTGGCGCACATGCCCAGAATGGCGTTGCTGAGCGTAAGCATCGCCATCTTCTTGAGACCACTCGTGCCATGATGATTGCTTCTTCTCTTCCGCCGCATTTCTGGGCTGAGGCTGTCGCTACGTCGGCTTACCTCATCAATATTCAGCCTTCTGCCGCTCTGCAGGGTGGTATTCCTCTTGAGCGCCTATCTGGACAGTCTCCAGACTACTCCATGCTTCGCTTGTTTGGTTGTGTTTGCTATGTTCTTCTTGCTCCTCGCGAACGCACCAAACTGACCACTCAGTCTGTTGAGTGTGTCTTCTTTGGATACAGTGATGAGCATAAGGGCTATCGCTGTTGGGACCCTGTTGGTCGTTTGATGCGTATCTCTCGTGATGTTACTTTTGATAAGACGCGTCCTTTCTATCCTCGTCCCACCGCTGGTACCTACCCGGTGGAAGATATCTCTTTTCTTCTCTTTCCTGACACACCCCCTTCTACTCCTATTGTGTCTTCTTCAGGATCTCCTCCCCCTGATGTCTCTTCTTCGACACCGTCCTCCTCTGCTCCGTCTAGTTCTCCTAGTTCTCCTCGTTCTCCGGAGTCTTCCTCTGCTATTCCTTCTTCTTCATCGTTGTCTCCTGAGTCGTCTTCCTCTGACGAGCTTCCCTCTACTCGTCCTGTTCGTCAGCATTGTGCCCCCCACCGTTACTCTCCTAGTCAGTATGGTCTTTCTGTTGCCTCCAAGCCGACTTTTTATCGGGATGCTGAGCATCGCCCTGAATGGCAGCTTGCCATGGCTGAGGAGATTGCTGCGCTTGAGCGCACTGGCACCTGAGATCTTGTTTCTCCCCCTCCCGGTGTTCATCCTATCACGTGTAAGTGGGTCTATAAGATTAAGACCCGCTCTGATGGATCTCTTGAGCGCTATAAAGCGCGTCTTGTGGCTCGTGGTTTTCAGCAGGAGCATGGTCGTGACTATGATGAGACCTTTGCTCCTGTGGCTCATATGACCACTATGCGTACTCTTCTTGCTGTTGCTTCTGTTCGTCACTGGTCTGTGTCCCAGCTTGATGTTCAGAATGCCTTCCTCAATGGTGATTTGCGTGAGGAGGTTTATATGCAGCCTCCTCCTGGGTATTCTGTTCCCGAGGGGATGGTTTGTCGTCTTCGACGTTCTCTTTATGGCCTCAAACAGGCCCCTCGTGCCTGGTTTGAGCGCTTTGCTTCTGTAGTGACTGCTGCTGATTTCTCCCCTAGTGCTCATGATCCAGCGCTGTTGGTTCACACTTCTCCTCGTGGACGCACTCTTCTTCTTCTCTATGTTGATGATATGATCATTACTGTGATGATTCTGAGTATATTGCCTTTGTTAAGGCTCGTCTTCGTGATCAGTTTCTTATGACTGATCTTGGTCCTCTTCGATACTTTCTTGGGATTGAGGTTTCCTCCACTTATGATGGCTTTTACATCTCCCAGGAAAAGTATATTCAGGATCTTCTTGCTCGTGCTGCTCTTGGAGATGAGCGCACTGTTGAGACCCTATGGAGCTTAATGTTAAGCTTCAACCTACTGATGGTGATCCTCTTCCTGATCCGACGCGTTATCGTCATCTTGTTGGGAGTCTTGTTTATCTTGCTATCACTCGTCCTGACATCTCTTATCCTGTTCATATTCTGAGTCAGTTTGTTTCTGCTCCTACCACTGTTCACTATAGTCATCTTCTCCGTGTTCTTCGTTATCTTCGTGGTACGATCACTCGTCGCCTTTTCTTTCCTCGTTCCAGCTCCCTCCAGCTCCAGTGTTATTCGGACGCTACGTGGGCGAGTGATCCTTTGGATCGCCGTTCACTTTCTGCTTACTATGTGTTTCGTGGTGGTTCGCTCATTGCTTGGAAGACGAAGAAACAGACATCGGTTTCCCGTTCGAGTGTTGAGGCTGAGTTGCGTGCTATGACCTTGTTGACTGCTGAGGTGACCTGGTTACGGTGGTTACTTGCGGATTTTGGGGTCTCTATTACCACACCCACTCTGGTTTTGTCTGACAGTACATGTGCTATTAGTGTTGCACGTGATCCGGTCAAGCATGAGCTTACCAAACATATTGGTGTTGATGCTTTCTATACACGTGCTCAGGTGCAGGCTCAGGTTGTTGCGCTTCAGTATGTGCCTTCAGATTTACAGTTGGCGGATTTATTTACGAAGGCACAGACCAGAACGCAACATCATTTCCTACTCTCCAAACTCAGTGTTGTGGATCCACCATGAGTTTGAGGGGGAGGTGTTAGATGTATATATTTGTATATTGTAGTTTTCCCATATGTTAGGGGGCTTTCTGCATATTTGCACCTGTACATGTACTATATATTATGGCCTTTGGTCCCTAAAGGAATACAAGTTGTCTATTCCTAACAGTACCGAGCAATAGTATAATGAGAATCCCTCAAACAAAAACGCTAGAGTTAGAGGCCAAAGGAGGCCAAAGGATCAGTGATTGCACCCTCCATAACCAGATTAACTTGCTCTAATTCTCCAAAAGCTTCAACCGAGAGAGGCAGGGCAAACAATGACTCAAGTCAGAGGATGCATGAAACTGTACAAACGTGATGTCTTCGTTCAATGAAAAGGAGAACAAACGATAGAACTTATCATAGAGAAGCTCATTAGGAGACCAGAAATCCTTCCAAAACAAAGTTGTTACACCATTGCCAATTATAGAGTGGGTTCCACCAAAAGGAGCCTCGGCTTGATTGAGCATGTGGAGCACTAGGGGCATACAACGGCCAAACCAAATAAACCCGGGTAATATTTTCCTTGCATTTTTTATGAAGATTGTTGAGAAGTAGAGATTTATTTTGTCTCTACAAACTAAGAGTACCTAGACAACCGTGACGTTTAGGTCAGCAAACAAGCGACCAAGCAACTAGAGAATTAACCGAGGTCAAATCCTCTTTTCTGGCCCATAAGCGTGACGACAACAACGATCAACAATCTAGATAATTGATTTATAAACCTTAAAAGAACAGAGAAAATGGACATGCGCAGAAGAGAGCACGAAAGTCACCAAAGTAAGGTGATCGCCATAGTCCAAAAAAGGACACTAGCATTTAACCTTCTCTCACCGATGGACATGTTGTTCCTATAAATGGGCATTTCTTGGCCCAGAAAAATCCCAACGCACATATCTCAGGCCTAATCCTGACCCGAGCTGCACAAAAAACACCGTGGCCCGGGTTGTCGGGCCAGGCCTTTCCTAAATTCTCCTTTACCTTGGCCTGAACCCGGCCCAAGCAACCACCGCGCCTCGGACTGCCACCTAGGCCAAAAAATCCTGGCCTATCGGGCTTTTCGGGCCGGGTCAATCGGGCCAGGTTTCCCTTGTCCAGCTATAGTTGTGTCCAAAGGAAGGCCCAAATAGGTAAATGACAGAGAGCCCACAACACAAGCTGAGTTAGACGCTAATCATCAGTGTTTATTGGCATTACACATGATTAAGCATAGTTAACTCGCAGTTAGGTAGCTGAAGTAATTTTTTTTAGTAAACTCTTAGGGTCCACTAATTGAGTTGTCGTCGGCATATTGAACAATGGGGTAATCATTATTTGGGACCGGTAGGGGAGCAATCATAGTCTCGGTTATGAGCCAAAAAGTTAACCATGGTCTGAAGGAGATCAACACCATTCACAAATAATAATGGTGAGAGGGGATAACTGTGACATCCCAAAAATATTAAACTTAGATCATCAATTGCTAAACATTAAAATTAGGGTTAACAAAAACTTTCCCAACTAAAAATATGAAAGCATTCATATATGTGTGTATTAAAATTTGGATTCTTTTGAATTGCCATGGTTCTGTGTTTATTTGCTTGTAAAAAGATTCTTAGGTGAAATAAACATCATCTAAACAATCCCCAAACTTTTCCTAAAGACAAACAACTTAAAATAAACAAATGAAGTGAATGGTCATTCTTGCCAAATTAACTCTCATGTCTACTTTGGCTATCTCTAGTTTTCAAAACTCAACAGAAACATCTGTGGATCTTTAAACCCCTTGTTAGTACTCATAATAAGGTATCAAAGCCCACTTTGTGATCATCCAAAAACATTCAAATGCTCAGTTTAAAGGACAGTTTAAAATTGAATCTATCTCATATGGGAAGATCCCACTATTTCAAAAACCACTCAAACAAGTTCAATTTTCAAAATCCAAGCACCTACAGAATCCTCAGCACATGCCTAGCACACCCACCAAAAATCTTTTCAAAATTTAAAAGTAAGTTTCTTGCGGCTATTTCATCAAACAGCTTGCAGATTCAAATCAAACAAATCACAAACACTATAGTATACAGTAAATTTGGCCTAACTTGTTCCTTCTCTGGTTGCAACTAGTCCTTAGTAGATCATCTAGCTCCTTTAACTATCCTTAGCATCACTATAAGCAAGCCTAGCCATCAACGGTGAGCAGGCCGAGAGCAAACTTGTCACCCCAGTGTGGACAGCAGGCTAGAGGCCACACTAGCCTTGCCAACCTTGTCTAGGAGCTAGCCAGCACCCCACCGCCACTGCCTGTCCCAGCCTCGAGCAATGCCAACCATTGGACCACACGCCATGCTCATGCCAAACCTCTCTGCGACCATGCCGAGAGCGCGCCCGTGCGCCATGCTCGACCAGCACCCCTAGACCGCGCGCCGCCCTTGCCGCGTGCGTAAGTGATCGCCAGCACCCCAACACCCTGCCAGACATGCCCGTTCGCCGACGCGCGGACCACGCTCGCTGTGCGCCATCAAAACCCTCGTCGGACCCGCCCAGAGCGTCGAAGCGTTCCGACCGATCAGCACCGCCCCACGCCTAGCCACCACGCCATTGAGCTTCGCCAGGGAACATAGAATCGCCCCCTACCGTCGCCCATGCCGATAGCTTCCTGTGCCGTCGACCACGTCGAGCTCAGCTCGCACTCGTCGGTCCCCTCTCTCCAGTATAAATAGAGGCCTCCCCCGCTCGATTTCCTCACACCAGTTCGCTCCCCACCTCTCACTGATTACACTCACTCACCCCCGGAGCAAGGCGAGCACCAGGTGGCCGGAATTGCACCGGAGTTTGCCGCTGCAGAGGAGGAGAGGCGTCGTCGATTGGAGCCGCCCCAGGAGGAGCTGCCAGTGCCAGGAGAATCGTCGTCGTCGACTTTGTCGTTTGGCCCCATCGCCGACCCTCACTTGAGCCCCGGTGAGCCTCCCACGACCCCCACCTGCCGCGTTAGGGTTCTGTCTCGCCGGCGCTGCCCGACGTGGACGATTAGCCGTAGCCGTTCGATTAGATTTAGATCGTGTGACTGAGATCGCCCTGTACCGCTTCGCGCGTTATGAGCCACTGACTGGTGGAACCCCTGTCAGCTGAGCTCCGCGCTGCGGAGTGACACTGGGTCGGCCCATTAACCTTTCTCGCGCAGCCCAACCGTTTGAATTTAGATTTTTCTATTTTAATTCAAACTCAGTTCTGTACCTAGTTTCAAAAATCAACCCAACTCGATTCAGTGAACCAAATTGCATGAAACCAATTTTTTTAGAAAGGTACTGAAATGCTTAATCCAAGCCCGTTGGATTCAAATCATTTGGATCTGTAGATCACCCTTGGTAAAAATAACAAGCCATAAGCTTTTATACATTCAAACATTTTTCAAATTTCAACCATAATAGCTTTTGAGTTGATTCCAACTCTCAAAAATCACATTTGATCATACCTATCAGAATATATAAAAACATTTGGGTTTACTTACAGAAATAATGTTCAAGTAATAAAAGAATGCCACATAGGCATTTCTAGTCACTTTAATTATTTAAAATAAAAAGGTTAAACCTTATTAAATTGTGACACCACTTTAAATCACACTACCATGTACTGAAATATGTGGTGATGACATGTGTCAACATGATCCCATGTTTGAGTTGGGGAATATTAAATCTTAAGTAGTTTTTCAATGAGTAGAAATTACTTTTCTCAAATTAAAATAAGTAAGACAAATGCTTTAATCTTGTAATGATAGGTGATGATGCTAGATCATCTATAGTACCCCTTTGTGTGATGATTGAAAATAGTTAAGTATTGTTTGGTGATTGTGTACCTCGTATTTATTTATAGACGCTAGTACCGACCAAGGATACGAGGAGGAAGGAGGATACTACGAGGAAGAAGCCGAGGAGAACTTCAACCACTGCTCTGCACAAGGCAAGCTATTAACTGTGCAAGCCTAATACCACTGGTTGAATTAGCAAGCTAACACTTGCAACTTAGCAAGTTTATACCACTATTTTAGCAAGCCTTACTAACCAAGTTGACCTATGCAAGCTAACACTTGCAACCTAGCAAGTTTATACCACTATCTTAGCAAGCCAAACCATGCAAGTTTTACTTGCAAGCTTATACCACTTGATAAACCATCCTAGTTTTATTTGCAAGCTTTATACTTTGTTTCTTTATCAAAGCTATTTCTTAGAGTTTACTTAAGTGACTTGTAGATTCTAGGAGGATAATTGAAGGTTGCATAAACAACATTAAATTTGGCCTAAGCTAGATAATCTTGATGTCATCCTAAGGCATGAGATTAAACTTAATTAATCTCCACTTGTTTACCACCCCTCATTAGTACTCACCCCACTTGTAGATGCTAGTGCTAAGCATAAAACTTGATCAACTTTAGATGGGAATACTTGGTGGAAAATGGTTATGAAAACCTTAGAATGATGAGTCATTCTACTGAGATGTTTTGACATGTGTTTCTGAACACCAGATGTTTTCGATGATGAAAATGTTGAGGCATGAGCCTTAGCCCTTTATAAAACTGATGGTTGTCTGGATGCGATACCATTCTAATTTTACCGTACAACCACAATACCCAAAAATTGGGTAGGGCTTGACTGGAAACTTATATACCTTAGTATGGGTTCCCTCACGACCAAGGTCTGAGATGAGGCTACCTTGTAAAGATTGTCCACCTGTGCAGTACCCAAGATGACAGTTGGTCATGGTTGGGAGGCCAAACTCACAGGATAGGTGCCTATACTAGGGCGTGTAATTGAAAGGTTAGGATTGATTATCCGGATACTGAGTATGGTGAATTCAGGATTTGTTCCTGACAGATGTATCGAATGTTGTGGTGAAAGTGTACAATCTCTGCAGAGTGTCAAACTATTCCCCCGTCAGATGTTTTCAAAATGACTTGTGAAATGGATTGAGACTTTGACTTGACCACAACAGAGTTGTGATATGAAATTCAAGTTCCCACTTAGGTGTTATAAAATTTCAACTAGTTTCTTTGCTTTTGAACTTAGTAGAGGTAAATCTGGCTTTTTGCAAAACAACTCTAGAGCTTAGTGTCCTACTACAAAACCCCCCTTCACTTGTTAGTATTAGTTTGCGAGTACTTAAAGAGTACTCATGGCTTTGTCCCTGGCTATTCCCGTGGCCAGACTATGAAGAGGAGTACCAGGATGGTGGACCCCAGGAAGGTTACGACAACTAGGATCATCTCCCATCGTCAGTATTGCCTGTGACCCCGAAGATGGAGCTTCGCCTATGCTATCCTTATTATTACGTCATTCCGTTGCTTGAGTTGTATTAAAAACTGGATCATGAGATTCTTATTTGTGTAAGACCTTATGTATGGTTTGTAATGGATGATGTACTGTGATATCCAAATTTGTTATGTCTCGCAAAAATGGTAATCCTGGGATTGCGATGTATGGCATAACAGGCATCTGGGATTAAAAATCCGGGTGTTGACAATAACCTAGACCCACTCCGTGACATAGGGAAACTTTTTTTCCAGGTTAACACCATTTAAGAAAAACCGACAAAAATCCTAATAAGATTATCAAGTTAATCCATATGAGCCATCTGTAATCAAACCTCTGCATCTCAAAATCTTTAGAATGGCTTCATGTTCAATGATGTTGAACACTTTCGCAAAACCTAATTTCAGGATGATGACTTACTATCCTGAATGTTTATACTGGTGGATGTATTCGTAAGCCCAAGCCACATAGTCATGTATCGTTCGGCTTTTCAAAAATCTATATTGATTAATGTGTACCAAAAATAAGATCTTGTTCCGAAGACAATTGGCCAAAATCTTGGTTAATAACTTAAGGCAAGAGTTCAACAGAGATATGAGCTAACAATCATTTGGACCTTTAGGAGAGTGAACCTGAAGAATAAGGGTAATGAAATCATCATTTATGAAGGTTGGCTTTCCCTTCACAAAATTCTTGACAAAGTCTATAAAAATCATATTTGATGATCGCCAAAAAACTTTGATGAATAAATCAACGAATCCATCCGGTCCTAGTGCCTTGTCACTAGGGAGATCAACCACAACACAGTTTATCTGTTTCATCATGAGTAAAAGGTGCAAATAGTGTTTCTAAATTATTAGCAGGTTGCAAAAGCCAAGCAAAATCAAAGTTGTTGCTTATGGGAACTTTTTGTTTGACAACATTGATACAATTTGACTTCTATTCCCCCCAAAAGATTTATCATGTTAAGTTGAGTTAAATGAACCCAAATTTCAAGCCAAATTCTGGCGCCTTACCAATTTCAAGAAAGATAGAATCATACCTAAACATTTTTTAACATATTGATAAAACCCATACATGAACTTGTTGGTCATAAGTACAAAGTTTCGTGTGAATTCCTAAAAATTTGCAACATGCAAAACAAAACTATCGTGATTGCTTTAGTTCAAAGGTCCACAAATTGATATACTTTTAAACCAACATGCATATGTGTATACGTCGCTCGAGAAACTACACATATACTTATTTGAAAATTTGAGATGTGCTTTATATTTATATAAATCAACGATGAATTAAATTGCTCTAGTTGTTCCATTACCCAACCAATCTTGCAAATATTTAAGGGAGAAGAAAGAGGATACTATATCTACAATTCTAATGAGCCAAAATTGACCCTCTGAGTTCGCTACGTTGCTTGTTACTCTTGGGTTCGTTGGAAATCCTATGCGCATAGGGTCGCTCAAGAGCTTGTAAGTTGTAGATTTGTTTCTAGGAATTGCGTGTGAAGGTTTTTTTTAGATCACTTTAAGATCTATGGCTAGTGGAAGAACTCATACTTGGTTTGGCGAGCTCTCCAAGAAGAATGCTATATCCGAGGGATCATTGTTGGGCTGGTTAGCCATGACCTCCCCAACAAATATTAGAGTCCACCCGATGGCTTGAACTTCATGATATGTCATCGCGTGCTTGTTTGCTTCCATGCTTGGTTATTTCTATCCTCTTTATCTACTATCATTAGTTTACTTCTAGCTTGTTTACTTATGTATCTTGCTTTTTGAGTGTAATATTTCCATATATGGTTGCCCACATAGATGCATTCCAGACATTTATATGTATATGTATCTATTCCCTATAATCAATGGAGTTTTAAATTTTTTAGTCGACTAACTATTCAATTATGGACATCTCTTGTTTTTCAAGGTTTCCTTTCATTCAATGATAGGGGTCACTTTATGCCTAACTTACTTCTTGGCAGTGACGGCAGGATGGTGACTTAACGGGGGTAGGACGTGCTAATTCTCAATTAGGGGGGAAATTAAGTATTTTTTCTTTAAATCCTTTCTCAAATCAGTGTTAAACATTGTTGTAGCAAGCAATAGGGGAGGGGGGGGGGCAAGGTCCCTACTCGTCCCCCTAGCTCCGCCACTGCGTCTTGTGATGGTTGATATGGAATGTTGGATGCAGTTGGCACCATCCTTACAAGAACAATTTGTAAACCAACTGAATTAATCCTCTCGAGGCCCTATAAGGCCCATATAACTTAGAACATCACTTCAGATATTTGTGAAGACAGAGAGAGACATGTATGTAGGTTTGAATCTTTATGAACATGTCACCAATATTGAATCCTCTTTCCCTTCTCTTATTGAATTCATGGTGTCCACAATATTAAATCCACATTGTCATTTCCAGGCAGTAAAATCATGCAGTAGATAGATCAGACATAGTGACATGGTTTATAAATTGTTCAATCTTCTTATAGGTGAATTCAATCTACTAAAAAACGAGCATATGAATGGAATGATGGCAACACTTGCACCACAAAAATTGTGAGAGCAATGTTTCCAGTAGACTGAGAGTTATCACATCATGTCACATGCCATGTTTAGCAAAACACCGATGAGTTTTCAACATGTCAAGAAAATGTATGCAACATAAAAGTCTGCAAATAACTAACACTTTTGATGGAGCATCATCCTTGTGGATCTAGGATAAGTGTAGAATACAGCTCGATGAAGCCTCTTCAGTGTCTGACCAGGTGAGACCAGACTCATTCCCCTTATCTGTGGCCCGTCTTCCCAAGCTTGACATTGAACTCGGCCCCCGATTTTGAGCCATGAGGTTATCCATGGCTGTGAACTTATTCCCAACCAAGTGGAGGGAGAGGCGAAACAATGGAGGAGGATAAGTGGTGGAAGAGGGGGAGTAGAGAGGAAGAGTGTATAGAAAGAGACATGAGGAAAAGGGACACAGATATCAATGGGGCTCCTGACTGATTGAGTCTACCAAACATCTTTTATGTTGCTTTAAGCGCTAGCCAAGACATGGATGGAGAAGAATTTGATTGTGAACCTGGATATTTTTACTTTACTTTTGGAGGATTTCTTGGAAATGATGAATACTTTCGGCGGGGACAGTACTACCGCCTTAACTTCTGATCCAAATTCTTCCAAATAGAACAAACCGAATAGATAAGTCACTGAGCCAAACTCAGGATGAGTAGAAGAAGCCTCGAAACTTCCACCGGTACTAGCGGTACTACCGGTGGCTGGTCAGAACTTCTGCTCAGGGAAACTCGAGAAACCAAAACTGCAATAATTTTCGCATCCGAACTCCAAACGAGATGAAAACAATTTTGTTGGAAAGATAGAGACGAGTAGAATCCAACAAAAATGGAAATATTGGGTATCACCTAGGTAGAAAATACCATGAATATGTATACATATATATATATAGGGTAGCGCTATTTGACCCCCAGGGTGTAGAATAGTTATTCTACACCCACCCTCTATCTTTAAAACTATATATTATTTTTACGTCACATAAATTTTGTCTTACCTCGAGAGGTGAGAAGAACATAAGAAAATATAGATATGTCATTTTTTTACATGACGTATAAAAATATGACGTAAAATGCATATTTCTAGTGTTTTTTACACTATAATTACTCATAAACTATTTTTTATATCAATTTTTTTGCGTTGTGGATGAATATGAACATAATTATTTGTATACAAAACATAAATTTCTAAACGTGACAACATAAAGTTATGTGGGGTGCAAAATAACTATTCTGCACCCTGCAAAATAATTACTCATATATATGTAACTATTCTGCACCCTGCAAAAATCTTATCGTAATATAGCTTATTGTAATATACATACGGGAAGTCGTCGTGCTAAATCCTCAAGGACCAGCGCACAAGAGCAAGAACCATCACCAATGATGATAACTGTAGATTGGAAGAGACTGAACTGAAACCACACCAACAAACATGAAAAACGTTGGGTCCTAGGAGACCCGCCGTACACACATTCCATACACACTCCGTCGGCGCTAGACACACCACCGGAGCGAAGATAACACATGAGACCTTATTATGACTTCAGAATGTAGCCACCACCTCACCACCACAGTCTCACCATCTCAAACAAGACACTGAAAAACAACCTAAACATAACAATATAAATCCTCCTGCCGGCAAGGAGCCGTGGTCTGTCATACCGACCCGCATTGTCACCGGTGTTGGTGGTGGGTTTTTAGGTCACCGCGATAGCCATGTCTCCTTTCCTCAAGTTACCGTTTTGCATGCACGCCTGATTGTCCACTCCAACACCCTGTGCTTATATCCTTATCTGTCCTCCTTTCATTATAATTTAATGTATTTGAAAATATATTTTCTTCTCGGCATTTTAGACATATTTTTGCTGAACGCGCCATTTTCATTTGTAGTCATATTTAAACACCGGTGGCTACTTAAAAACACAGTAATCGGAAAAGCATGTCATATTCCTACAAAAATTGAAATATACAATATAGTGTTATATATTTTTGGTTAATTCTTATTTATAATTAAATTCTAAAGTAAGTAGATCCTAAGAACAATTTCTACCCTTTTTAAACTATCGGAAATCGAAATTTTGTTGGGTATTTTTTACTTTGCCGAGTGTTTAAATCCCGGACACTCGGCAAACAGCTATTTGCCGTGTACCGCACATATGACACCCGGCAAACAGGTCACTCACAGCAAAGTTACATCTTTACCGTGTATGCATCGGAAAAACACTCGGTAAACAAACACATACACGGTAATAAAACACATACACGGTAATAACCTCCAAAACACTCGGCAAAAGAAGGATACACGGCAAATCGTCCTGCCACGCGTCCTCCCCGCCCGCGGTTGACGGCGCAGCTTACGGCGTTATGGTTTACCGAGTGTCCTCAAAAGTACACACAGTAATAGTTCGCGTCAAATTTCTTCTCCCGTGCGTGCCAAAAAACTGAGTGTTTGAAACGCCCCTATGCTGTGTATGTTAAAACTTTGTTGTGTGTTAGTCTAAAACACTCGGTAAACACCTAATTTGTTGTGTGTCTTAGTTTTTACCGAGTGTTTACATCAGATACACGGTAAAATAGTAGGAAAATAGGATTAGTGCCGAGGTGGGTCTATGTTGAAATTAGCTAGGCTCAAGCCCCACTAAACTTGAAGGTTTCACATGGTTTGATATTTTTCCTTTGCAACTATGTCACATAAAATGACTCCACACAAGTTTTCATATTGTTTGGACCGTTTTTGAATTTCTTATGCCCATTTCAAACTAGGCCCGCAGATCAGGGTTCCACAGCAAAACGCGTTCCGGGGCATCGGAATACCTCAAGGACCTGCATGTGGCCCTAGCACATGCATAAAAGTGTTGTGCTATGTTGAAACATACAAAACCTACGAGTCTCCACGTGCTTGCATGTGTCCCCCCTCGCATACATGCTCTCTAACCTAGAAGCGAAGGTTTTAGACTTGTACAAAGGGGAAACTCCCTGTTCCGGTGAAACCGGGTAGGATAGTGCCCTACCTTGTGAACCAACATGGTTTTACGTCATCTTATGACCTAAACAAACACAAAACAAGAGAGAGCTATGCTGGGCTACCCCCATCAGAAGAATGTCTAGGAGGGTAGACGATCCGAGGCCCGCACATCAGGGTTCCGCAGCAAACCGCGCTGCGGGGCATCAGAATACCTCAAGGACCTGCATGTGGCCCTAGCACATGCATGAAAGTATGGTGTTATGTTGAAACATACAAAACCTACTAGTCTTCGGGTGGTTGCATGTGTTCCCCCTCGCATGCATGCACTCTAACCTAGAAGCGAAGGTTCTAGACTTATATAAGGGGGAAACTCCCTGTTCCGGTGAAACCGGGTAGGATAGTGCCCCACCTTGTGAACCAACATGGTTTTACATCATCCTATGACCTAAACAAACACAAAACAAGAGAGAGCTATGCCGGGCTACCCCCATCAGAAGAATGTCTAGGGGGGTAGACGATTTGAGGCCCGCACATCAGGGTTCCGCAGCAAAACGCGTTCCGGGGCATCGGAATACCTCAAGGACCTGCATGTGGCCCTAGCACATGTATGAAAATATGGTGCTATGTTGAAACATACAAAACCTACAAGTCTCCGGGTGCTTGCATGTGTCCTCCCTTGCATGCATGCGCTTTAACCTAAAAGCGAAGGTTCTAAACTTGTATAAGGGGGAAACTCTCCGTTCCTCTGAAACCGGGTATGATAGTGCCCAACCTTGTGAACCAACATGGTTTTACGTTATCCTATGACCTAAGCAAACACAAAACAAGAGAGAGCTATGCTGGGCTACCCACAACTCACAATTTTGCATCGAGTCTCTTGAAAGGGTTCGGCTCCCACTGTTGTGAGGTCCACACTTCCTGCACCACTTCTAGGAAGCCATCATCTTTGGGACAGAAGAATTGAAACTGGAAACGTCGTCCATGTTGAAGGTCCGGGGCAAGGCACAACAACAAGGGGAAGTAGTCTGACGGGCCTGAGGACATAGCCGAGAGGAAAGCGTCGGGGTAGCGCGCCTCCCAGTCCACTATCAGGAAATCCTGTCTAGTCTCTCCAAAGTGGGGCGTTCCCGTTCATTTGTCCACGTGAATCTGCGTCCGTTGAGGTAGAGCTCCTTGAGTTCCAGAATTGCAAGGGTCCACCTAAACTTGGCCATCATGCGTCGATGTAGGGTCCCTTGGTTCTTATCCTCTGGATTAAGGATGAGGTTGAAGTCACCGACAATGATCCACTGACCGACATGCATGTCCCTGATGTCTTGCAACTCTTGGAGGAAGGCACACTTGTCCACGTCGTTCTGAGGCCCGTACACACCGGTGAACCACCAATTGTGATCCGCACCCGTTGAAATGCAAGCAGTGATCGCATTGTCAGTGTAGTGGGGGTGAGTGACGGAGACCAGGCTGGACTGCCATGCAAGAAGGATTCCACCGTGGGTCCCTATCGCCGGCAAGAAGAAAAACTTGTCGTAGGAGGGGCCAAGGAAATCCCTCACCATGCGGTCTGAGATTACCGCCATCTTGGGAGCCCGTTTTTTGAACCATTGAAAATATGTATTTCAAAGTTTTAAAAAATTCCAAGCAAAAATTTTAGATGTAGAAAACAATGTGCTCTACCACTGTGAAGAAGTCTCAACTCGAAATATGTAGACATCTAAAGTAGTGAACGATGCCAAATTTCAAACCACCAATTTTTTTTCCATTTTGTTGAGACCAAAATATGAGGTATTTCGGGTTGAGAATTTGTGTGTTTGGTAGAGTACATCATTATCTATGTCCCGAATTTTTTTTCAGAATTTTTTTGGGTACTTCGAAATTAACTTTTCAAGTTCCGAAAAATATAGATAGATAGGGCTTCATGAATGTAGCTCGGGAACCATTAGTAATCTTGTTTGCTCTACATTTTCTCTCCAGCAGAAAGGAAATGAGGTGCAGAGGTGTATGCAAGCGAACAAAGCAAAGTGCAATATTGAAAGTTGAAGGGCAGTGAACAAACTGGTATATAGTACCATGTGTTTGTCGTGTGTCTTAGACATGAATACACGGCAAAAACAATGACCTAGATCAAGAATACACGGTCAAGTCCAAATCGCAAGGATAAGCTGGTAAAAAAATTCCAAATCGAACACGCACTCTCCTTGTCGCCCATCCTCTCCCCCTGCGTGCCGCCGCCGCTCCCTACTCCGGACTGCCGCCGCCGCGCTGCTCAGGACCGCCGCCGCCGTGCTGCTTGTGACCGCCGCCGCCGCGCTTCTTCGGACCGCCGCTGCCAATGGCTCCCAGGTAAGCACCCGCCGCCGCCCTGCTCGGCCCACCGCCCCGCAGCTGGGGACGCCCGCTCGGGCCTCTACTCCGGCCGGCCGTGGCCCCTGTTCCGGCGTCGACCTCTCCTCTTCCCCGTGCCGCCAACTCCCCGCTGGACCAGGAGCTACACCACCAAGGGCCACCATCAGGAAGAGAACCAGGAGCTCCACCGCTCGGGTGAGTTTCCAGATTTTTTCTATTGGATTAATTCATGCAAATTTGTTTGAACTAGAAACATCAGATTATACATGGACGGGCACAGGTTATTGACAATGGGTATTCAACATTAGGAAGAAAATACACAGAATCGACCACTACTCCTTGCTAGCTCCGGTGTTCCTGTCTTTAGCTGTTTATATGGAGTCGCTGCTACTACTAGACCAGTACAGAAGCAAATCTACTACTGTTCTCTTGCTATTGCTCCAAAAATAATAGCAAGATTAGTTGGGTAGATGGTCTGAATACTACATGATTATTTCTTTGCGAAAATAATGGGTATTCAGCTGAAATATTTCTTTGCTACTACTAGACCAGTACAGATATATTATGTGCACATATGATATTTCCATTTTCTATCATGTACCCGATCAGTAGGAAAATTTTAAAGAATAAAGGAAATGAGTGGGTACTACATGCATTTTCACACAAACGCTCTAATCTGAATCTGAAGCGACTTTATGAGCCAAACACTATTTTGGCTGCTCTAGAGCACTTTGGTGGAGTGGAGTTTAGAGTTGAAGTGGAGTGAAGTGGAGTGGAGCTCTCCCAAACACACCCTAAGTACTGATTATTTGAAAGAAACATCAGATGTGCATGTGTTTATTTGCTTGAACTAGCTGTACCTATTGTATTAACATATGTACAATAGCAGTGCATTTACCTTGACAAAACATATGTGTTTATTTGCTTGAACTAACTGTACCTATTACAATAACATATGTATTAACATGCTTCGAGTTTGACACCGGGACCGGCGCTGCAGGGCTTCTTGAAGGAGCATCTCGGATACTTCTCGACGATTAGATCACGCTTTAAGGGTAAAATTCATTCATGTCTCTTGTAATTAATGTGGGTAGGTTTATTTCTGGTCTAGATAACTAAGTCAGTCACGTTACCTAGGCGTCTCCCGTTCGGAAGGGTTACGCAAATAAATATGCATTAAATTGCATATTTATAGCCGTAACTCTTTCGGATTGTCCATATTTTTGGACAACCCGAGGATGTGTAGATTGGGTATGTTTTCCATACTTTGCTCTGCTCCTAGACCGGATTTCGGTGGCGCCTCCCCATTGTTCTCCGGATGCACATCCTCTCGGCTTTTTTGCCGAAACGTGTATCGGGAGAACATCGGGGAGGTGCTGCCAAAATTCTGTCTCGGTTCAGGGGTATAGCATGGAGAACATATCCAATCTACACATCTTCAGGTGGGATTAGGTCATTTACCTATTAGAGATATATATAGGTGGATGCATGCCGTAAAACATGATTTTGCTCGAATTAAATGGACTAAAAATTTGTAAATTAAATGCATTATATGCTTGTTTTTGGTACTTCTTAGAGGATGGAGAATCGCCGTGCCTGGATGTACAATGACCTACTCAGTCAGGCGAAAATGACCTTCATGTGAGTTGAGGATGAGCAAAAGGTTCTCCAAATGCAGGAGATGTGGGTTGAGCAACAACGAGCAATGCATGCTAGGTTCGCAGCCTATGATGCGCAATTTCATGTGAGTTCTTTCCCATAAGACTGGATGGCTAACTCCATTCAACTTGTAAAACATACCTTCTCAAATTGGATTTACAGCTCTTAGCTTCTGCGAATGGCACAGCTCCTCCTGTTCTTCCTCCTTTGTCTTCGATGAACTTCCAATTCGTAAGTTGTGTTGCATCTATTCAATACTCCATCTTATTGTGACATGTTTACCGTCTCATAACCGTTTACCATGTTTTGTAGGGAATGCCTTCGGCCGGATCCAACAACAAACCAACCCCTCCGGAGGATGAAAGCCCTGTGACGCCTGCCACTACGAGCGTGCCCATGCCGAATCTGGACAACCCGAACATTAGGAGGCAACTTTGTGAGTTCCCATACTCTTTGTCAATTTCTTGTTTGTATACATCTTGTGTCAAATTATACCAAGTCCTTACCATATAGCTACATAGATACCAAGTTTTATGGTTGTTCCAAATATACCCTTGTTAGAATCAAATGTCAATATTCTTCGGAGAATCATCTTACCATATACATACCAAGTCCACATAGCTATATAGATAACAAATTTGAATTTGGTTGTGCAAAACTATACCTTGTTAGAATCATGTCAATATTCTTACCATATAGCTACATAGATAATAAATTACAATTATGCTAGTGCTAAATTTACCTTATTAGTATCATGTAAATATGTTTGTTAGAATCATCTTACCATATAGCTATATATATACCTAGTTTGAACTTTTTAAGCTCATGCTTGTGTGTTTTGCACTTTGTAGGATTACATCAAGGAAGCTCAAAATTTACTTTGATGGAGCTATATACCACATGCTAGAGGACTTGTGTGCCACTTGGTTGTGTTGATGGATATGTGAACTTGAATTCAAGTGTTTGTTGAACTTGTGAACTTTGTATGCATGTTTGATGTACTAGTGCACTTGTGAACCTATTATGTGAGTTCTTGCTATGATATATGTGTGTTGTGAGCCTACATATTATTATGTATGTCCAGATTTGTTTTGAAATGCAGGGTATAATGAAAAACAGCATGAACGTGCCAATTTTTTGTGGACTTTGCCGTGTATTCCAGGAAAAACACTCGTCAAAGAGAACATCTTTGCCGTGTATCCCAGGTAAAACACTCGGCAAAGAGAACATCTTTGCCGTGTATCCAAGGTAAAACACTCGGCAAACAGAGAACCTTTGCCGTGTACCCCAGGGAAAACACTCGGCAAAGGGAACATCTTTGCCGTGTATAGCAGTCAATACACTCGGCAAAGAGTGCGGCTGTGCCGTGTATTATCCTAAGAGACACTCGGCAAACAAAGCGTCTTTATCGTGTATTGCATCATAAATACTCGGCAAATATTATAAGTCGACGTGTCTCCATCTAATGAATGGGACGATGTGGAGAAATCCTAGCCGTTAATATTTGCTGTGTGTTTGTCGTAAACACTCGGCAAACATTTGACGCCGTCTCCAGCTACCGCGCCGTGAACGCATTATTTTACCGAGTGCGCGGGAGTTAAACACTCGGCAAAGTCGAGTTTGCCGGCGGGGTGTACGCTGTGAACTCTTTGCCGAGTGTAAATACACGGCAAACGTTTGCCAAGTGTATTTCAGCCTTTGCTGTGTATTTTAAATACCTAGTAAAAAATCGTTTTCCTGTTAACATAGAAAGAGTTCGTGTGGAATAGAATCATCCAATACCCCTATAAGCTCCCGCTAGTACAAAGAGACACTTGCCTATGTTAACGTTAACAGGCTCCATTCATGGATTGCTTTGGATTAATTACAATTCATAACATTATGTTTTATTTTGTTTTTTAAGATTTAGATTGATTTTAAAATTAAAATTTCTATAAATAGTAAAAGTGTGCTGTACACAAGTCTTTACTTATTTTCAATTTTTCTTACAACTTTTTAGCGAGTGTATTCGACACCTTCGGTACCTCATGCACAACCAGCCCCGATACCCATTCTCCCTACCACAAAGGAGTGCTACAAATTTGGTATGTAGTAACAGCTTTAGTCAAGAAATTTTCACGTAGGCAGCCCACGTTCAAAAGCAAACAACGTTAAAGATCTGAATACAAATTGCAACACTACATTATTATTCATTTCGTTCACCGGTCATTATTGACTTCTGTGATAGAGCCGCCCAATATGCATGCCACCATTGATCAGAACTCGCATGCGCCTAAGTACACGCACTGGACTCGATCGATAAACGCTCAGAATCGATCAAGATCGAGGAACTCGTCTGGGTCAAGCGGCGCCTCCTCTTGCCTGGGGGCGACGGCGACAGCCTGGTGGTGGCCGCCGGGTGGCTGCGGCGGAGTAAGAGGAACATGAGCCTGTTGCTGCTGCTGTTGCAGCTGGGCGGCGTGCGCGGCGGCGAGATCGAGCTGCGCCCGCGTCCTGGCGAGCTCGCCCTGCGCTGCGAGGATCTCCTCCTGCAGGTTGCTGATGATCCCGGCGCATCCGTACACCGGGTCCTCCACCCGCCACTGCGCCTCCATGGCCAGCGTCTCCGCCGCCTGCGCTCTCTCCTCAACCGGCAAGCTCTGCAGAATGCCCAATGTAAATCATCAACCATGCAAGCCCGATCCTCTTTAACTAACTTACTACAGTAGTAAGTAAACTAGCTGGTGGTTTGTCAGTGGCGGATCAGTACGAACCTCTAGCAGCCTGGCGGCGTTGCTGGCGCCGAAGACCCGGTGCACGCAGGCGTAGCGGTGAGGGTTGGACGCCGGGAAGTAGGGGGCGAGCACGCAGTCGTGGGCGCACCGCCGCCGCAGGTACTTGCACGCCGCGCACCGCTTCGGATGGTTGCCGCCGCCTTCAAGCTGGTCTTCCTCCACGTTGCCGGGCACCGCCGACATGATCGGTGACGATCTAGCGCTAGATCGTGGTGTGAGTTTCTGGGATTTGGTGGATCTTTGGAAGATTTTGGTGGAGATCTTTGTGGGCGCGTGCTTATATAAGGATGGATTCATGGTGCATGGAGGGGGATGAAAATGGCAACACCAACGGCTACGTTCGGGGTAAGCATGGCAACCTTAACGGCATTGTTTGCTGCTAATTATGTCATGAGAGAGCACGCCGCGGGCCTGCACCGCTGATCGGTGCTTTGCTGCAAGCACACACATCTTTGTACAAGACGTTATGTCGGAATTTCCCATATACTTATATATGTAGGACTATATGAAAAATAAATAAAAACATGCACAATTGCTAAACTCACGGAAGGGATTTTTTATTTGAAAAACTCACCGAATCTAATAATAATAATCATCTGTAGAGAACTAAAAATAATAATAAGAAATAAATATGACCTTGAACCACCCACCAACGACTACAAGCAAGTAAACAAGTCAAAGACGCGCCCGTGTCCTCCCCTCCCTCACCGGAGTCCGACAATGCTTGACATGTTGTCCGCAATTCTCGCATCCAGGGTTGAAAACAAAGAGATAAAAAGAAAAAAGCGGTATTTTGTGGAAAAGGAATGAAAACGGAATATTCTAAATGGAAACAGAAAAGAAATAAAGGGGATGCATTTCTGGCGGAAACGAAAATAACAAGGATTAAAAAAATGAATATGGAAACTTTTCGGAATATCACCCAGCTAAGCCCATGTATGAAATAATACTTTCGGTCGGTGATTTCCCTTACTCTTAGAGAGACATGGAATCTAAAGATATAACAGGGCGAGATCCGGGCGTGCCTGACCTTGCTAGTCAATAGAGTGGAGCAGGACGGCCAAAGACGACGGAGAAGAGAGGAGGTGTCGAGGCGCTGCATCGGATGAGGATGAGAGGAGCGAGAGAAATGGCGGAGCTAAAAGGAGGAGGGGGCGGCGGCTAGCGGACATGGCGGCGGGTAGAACAAGGGCGGTGGACGGCGGCGCTAGCGACGAGAGGGGTGGCTGATGGCGCTATCAAGGGAGGGGAGGTCTAAGGTGAGAGAGGGGGTAGGGAAGTGGGTTACTACATCACAATGGGCATATGATTATGCTTTCGTTGATAGGCGATTAGAGCAATCTGACACCCGATTTTGCTCTAGTTTTGTTTGGTTGGTAGGCGATTGGAGCGATGTGGCCGAGTCTCATGATGACAAACAGTTTAACTCTCAGATGTGTGTGTGAGTTTAGCAACCCACACAGTTTAGTCTTTTCATGTGTGATAAGGGGTCTTAATAGGATTGATCTGTACTAGTGCGAACTTCCCAACCAAATGGAGGAAGAGGCGGAACGACGAAGGCGGATAAGCGGTATAAGAGGGGGAGTGGAGAGAAAGAGTGTATATAGAGAGAACTGAGGGAAAGGGACCCAGGTATCAATGAGGCTCCTGGCTGATTGAGTCTACCAAACATTGTTTTTGTTGCTTTAAGCCCTAGCCAAGACATGGGCGAGGAAGAACTTGATTATGAGTATGGTTATTGTTTACTTATATTAGTTTTGGAGGATTTCCTGAAAAGGATGAATCTCAAGAGGCCAAAAGCTCGAAATGAAAATCATCTAGACTGCCAAGAGCTCTTGAAAATAGTTGCAATCAAGGATCATGAGTTAGAGTTTGAACCTACCAAGATGATAGAGAAGCTCCCAGTGCAATCAAGCAAACCAACATCTAGGAACGTATCTAAAAAACTGGTATTGGTTAATATACAATTAATACTCTTTGTGATGTAGTAAACTTAGTTTGGATCATTATATGGTTGCAAAATGAAGTTATTTTTTTACGCATTCTACTTGTAAGAGAGTTTGAGGGGTAATAATATTAATACAAGGTAATAATTTCCTTGGAGTAAATATATTTATTTAGATATAATAATAAGTCAAACCAGTTCACAAATAAAGAAGGAAATACTACAAGTTTCCTATCTAGAAGAAAAAAGCAACGGCCAACGTCTTCACATCTTATATGTACTTTTATGTGTGAAAATTCCACCAATCTATTAATAATATTCAACATTAGTACAAAGAGCATGGTAAAAGTAATAAAAGTTACAAATAGATATTTGGAACAGCTAGCGACGACTACATATACTAGCGTGAGCCGAAATCACTCCACTGTCATCGCCCCTCCATCATCGGTGCCACACAAAGCATGTCGTAGTAGACATTCGGAAATTCGTTGTGCTAAGATCCTAAGGGACTAGTACACCAGAGTAGCAACCATCACCAATGATGATAACTATAGATCAAAAGAGATTGACCTGAAACCACACCAACGGACGTAAGAAACGGCTAGATCCAAGGAAATCGGCTAGATACATGACTCCATGCACAATCGAAGGCCGCTAGACGCACCACCGAAGCAAGGATATAAAAAGGCATATTCTGACATTAGAATATAGCCGCCACCTCACCATTCCGAAGAAGAAATTGAAAAACAACCTATGCGAGGGGCCGTGGTCCACCACACGGACTGGCGGTATCTCTAGTGAGGGGGAAGGAAACCCTAGATGAGTTTTACATGCACGCCTGATTGTCCACTCCATCACTCTGTGTTTATATCCTTATATGTTCTCCATTTATTGTCATTTAATATTTAAAAATATATTTTCTTCTCACTTTACTTCTCAAGGAAATAACTCCGGCATTTTAGACACCCATACTTTTGCTGAGCGTGCCATTTTCATTTGCAGTCATATTTAAACACCGGTGGCCACTAAAAAAATCTTAGCATAAAGGTTTGAAATAATTTCAACTTCTATAAAATGAAGTTGGGGGTCTCTAGCTCCTTTAGTCGAAAAAAGCATAAAGGTTTGAATCAAACAATGAAAAAAGAGTCTTTGTTTGGATCGCAGGGTTTTTTGAAAACATCGGAAAAGCATGTCATGTTCCTACAGAAATTGAAAATACAATATAGTGATCTTTTTTTGGTTAATTCTTCTTTAAATTCTATAAAGTAGATCCTAGGAACAATTTCCACCCTTTTTAAATTCTACAAACACAAGATAGAAAGAGTTCCTGTGGAATAGAATCATCCAAACCCCTATAAATTCCCGTTAGTACAAAGAGACACTTGCGTGTGGTAACGTTTTTTTTTGTTGAGAATTTGCGTGTGGTAACGTTAACAGGCTCCATTCATGGACTAGTTTTGGTTTAATTACAATTCATAACGTTATGTTTCCTTTTGCTCTTTATAAGACTTAGAATTGATTCTAAAATTAAAATTTCTTTAAATAGTAAAAGTGTGCTGTACATATGTGTTTTACTTATTTTCAGATTTCCTTACAACTTTTTAGCGAGTGTATTCGACACCTTCTGTACCTCATGCACATCCAGCCCAGCTACCCATTCTCCATACCATAAGTAGTACTGTAACAGATTTAGTCAAGAATTTTTTTACGTAAATTTTGTAAATGGTATCAAATGTTGACGCACACATAGGCAGCCCACATTCTAAAGCTACAAAGAGACTAAAGCAAACAACTTGAAGATCTGAATACAAATTGGAACACTACATTGTTCATTTGATTCACCGGTCAATATTAACTTCTGTGGTAAGCCGCCCAATATGCCACCATCATTCAGAGCTCGCATGCGCCTTCGTGCAGGCACTCGTCTGGGTCAAGGCGGCGCCTCCTCCTGCCTGGGCGCGTCGGCGACAGCCTGGTGGTGGCCGCCGGCTCGCTGCGGCGAATGCGGCGGCGGAGTAAGAGGAACATGAGCCGGCTGCTGCTGGAGCTGCAGCTGCACGTGGTGCGCGGCGGCGAGGTCGAGCTGCGCTCGCGTCCTGGCGAGCTCGCCCTGCGCTGCGAGGATCTCCTCCTGCAGGTTGCTGATGATCCCGGCGCATCCGTACACCGGGTCCTCCACCCGCCACTGCGCCTCCATGGCCAGCGTCTCCGCCGCCTGCGCTCTCTCCTCAACCGGCAAGCTCTGCACAATGGCATCTTACCAAGGTAAATCATCAACCATGCAGTAGTAAGTGAACTAGCTGATGGTTTGTCAATGGCGGATTGGTACGAAGTACGAACCTCGAGCAGCCTGGCGGCGTTGCTGGCGCCGAAGACCCGGTGCACGCAGGCGTAGCGGTGAGGGTTGGACGCCGGGAAGTAGGGGGCGAGCACGCAGT
This sequence comes from Avena sativa, assembly GCA_916181665.1. Lineage (NCBI taxonomy): Eukaryota > Viridiplantae > Streptophyta > Magnoliopsida > Poales > Poaceae > Avena > Avena sativa. The sequence goes on from OV702299.1 coordinate 52,984,886, forward strand.
CGTGGGCGCACCGCCGCCGCAGGTACTTGCACGCCGCGCACCGCTTCGGGTGGCTGCCGCCGCCTTCCAGCTGGTCTTCCTCCACGTTGCCGGGCACCGCCGACATGATCGGTGAAGATCTAGCGCTAGATCGTGGTGTGAGTTTCTGGGATTTGGTGGATCTTTGGAAGATTTTGGTGGAGATCTTTGTGTGCGCGTGCTTATATAAGGATGGATGCATGGTGCATGGAGGGGGATGAAAATGGCAACATCAACGGCTACGTTCGGGTAAAGCATGGCAACCTTAACGGCATTGTTTACTGCTAATTATGTCAGGAGAGACCACGCCGCGGCCCCTGCACCGCTGATCGGTGCTTTGCTGCAAGCACACACATCGTTTTTTTTAACATAGCACACACATCGTTATACAAGACGTTATGCATGCAGGATTGCTGAACTCACGGAAGCCGTTGCTAAACTCGCGGAAGGGATTTCTTTTCCCGAAAAAAAAAACCCGAATCTATTAATAATCATCAGCCACAGAGAACCTAAAATTAATAATAACAAAAAAGAAATAAGATCTTAAACCACCTCCTCGAATCAGTCTTTCGCCCCGCTATATTAATATAGCAAACGACCGATACAATCGGGTTATCACTGCTGGGACATACAACACAAAGCCAGCCCAAAAGAAACAAGAACGAAAGGAAAGAGAAAAATAATGCTGACACCGGCGATGCAACGCAAAAGGAGATTACTCGCCACTGTTGCGCCCTCCGGAGAATTTCCACCTTGCTCCTAGCACTCCAAAGCGTCGCATACCAAGCAACACCTCCAAGAAGGAAAGCGTTGACGACGATGCTACTGCCCGAACCAGTCCAAGGATTTCTCTCAGAACATGTTCTAGGGTTTTCCCGATATGCTACGGAGGGTGGGGCGGAGGTACACCCAACGCCCTTCAGGAAGAACGGCAACACCCTTAGACATCACCAAGTCGGTGCCGAGACGGCAAGGATTTCTCCCGGCCCCCCAAAGAACCAGACCCCGGACGCTCTGCATCGCTCCACAAAGCTTGCGGCCCACCAGCGCACACCACCACGATCATGCAGTCATCACCATAGTCACACCATGACCCTGATTGATTGCGAGGCCAGTAGACCGAAAAGAAAAGGCTTTGACAAGGTCGACAGGGAAATAGCACGCAGGAGGGAACTACCTCCGCCGCCGGAGGGCGGCCACCGACCGGATGCAGTAGCAAGGGAAAACCAGGCCTTCCGGCCCGGCCAAGCCCGAATGGGCCCGCAAAGCCCGTGCCACCACACTATAGCACGCCATCGACACCGCCAAGCCCCGCACCAGCTCCTCCTTTACCGTCCACCGGGAGAGCAACCACCGCACTGGGCAGCCCGCCTAGGCCTAGATTGAGCCTGGCAGGCCCAAATATGGATCAGGAGGGCGGGCTCCACCAGCCAGGAGCCGATCCCCGCCACCAACAACAGCACCTACGCGACCTGCACCACCCTCGCCAACACCGGAATCTTCGCCGCCGCCTGTGGACAACCCCATCGCCCCGCCGTCCCGCGCAGGAGAGGTCACGGGGGGAGGGGGTAAAGGCCAGGGGCCGCCGTCGCCAGCGCCGCCCGGGAAACGCCTGACGCCGCTGACGACGACAGGAGGAAAAGGGGAGGGGTGGTGCGGGCTGGGAAGGATGGCGACGCGGCCATCGCGAGAGCGGTTTTGTTCTGTTTTTCGATCTTGAGCCACCTACCAAGGACTACAAGCAAGTAACCGAGTCCAAGGTCCCCCCCCCCCCCCCCCCTCTCTCTCTCTCTCACCCAAGTCCGGTAATGCTTGACATGTTATCCACAATTCTCGCATCCAAAGTTAAAAACAAAAAATAAACTTTCCGTTCGTTTTAAGAAAAAAGAAATATTGAGCAAAAAAAAAGAAAAAAACGGTATTTTATGGAAAAGAAACGAAAACGAAACAGTCTAAATGAAAATGTTAATAAAAAGGGAGAGACTTTTGGCGGAAATGAAAACGACAAGGATTCTGGAAAGAGAATACGAACTTTCTAGAAATGTAATTCAGCTAGCCCATGTATGAAATAGTAATTTATCTAACTAGGGCCTACATTACACGTGCAACCATGCACTAATCAAGCGAGTGTGTAATGTGATTGTGGAAGTGTTGAACTACGTGTGCTACTACCGGAACAAGGCGTATAATTATTTTTCTTCTAAAGTAAAACAATGTAAAGTTTGACCAGGACTAAGGAAAAATCTATTTAAAACCATGATACTACATAGATATAATATAAAAATGTATATCGCTTATATCTAATGGCACAGCGTGATAAATATTGATAGTTTTTCTTAAAAAAATTGATCGAAGTTTACATTATTTGTCTTTAAAAATATTATTTTCCTTATTTTACAGAACGGAGATAGTACTTTATTTTCAGATGTCGCTTGGCAAAGTTCTGGGCTATTTTTATCTTATTACTACATCTTTACATGTTCATTTTGGTGCACAGACCAAGGTATTACGACCCTATTGTCTTCTACTTCTAACGTATGTCTATTTAGTTAAAAGAAGTGTTTAAGTTTTTTCGTGGGGCAAAGTCTCATCACGTCTCTTCTTTATATAATAATCAGCAGGATTACACACGTACTGTACGTGTACAAATACATGACAGAAAAAAAATCTAGACCTATTTTAACACTTCCCCTCAATCTAAACTTCTACTATGTACAAGGTTTAGATTGCTTCTAAAACGGTCCAGCATCTGTCAAAAGTGGCTCCAGAGGCCATGCGCTCTCAGCACAAAATGAAAATCGATCTCAATAAACTTGATACGTGTGTGGAAGACTGGGTTGGTGGTCAGGTATGTAGCCCTAAATTATCCATAATACGGGGTATGCTGCTGGTATACTCAGTGAGTAGTGACTCTATCCATATGGCTTCAGCAGCTCAATTGCTAGTGCCTTATACAATTATACTTTGCCTTAGTGCTTGATCGCGAGACAGTGGGCTGTTCCTTTGAGCTCCATGAGATGAGGTTTGGTTCAACAAAGACAGCGAAACCTCCCGTGGATCGGCCATCATCAACAAATTCTTCCCAATCCGCATCAGTGAAGATACTAATACTGGTGGATGTAGACTTGCGGAAACTCAGCCCTGTACTCAGTGTCCCCTTGACATATCGCAAGATGCGCTTGACTGATTCCCAATGAACATCAGTCGGTTGAGAGAGGAACTGGCATACTTTATTCACCGCAAAGGAAATATCTGGGCGAATGAAAGTTAAATATCATAGGCCTCCAACAACATTGCAATACCAGAAAGAGTCATCGACGCCAATATGAGGGCCATACTCACGGGTAAGACGCTCCGCCGTAGCCAGCGGTGTAGAAGTAGGTCGACAATTCTCCATACTCACACGATGCAAAAGATCTAATGCATACTTCCGTTGAGTGACAGCCACCCCCCTGAATTGTAGGACGCTTCTAGACCCAGAAAATACTACATCTTGCCAAGGTCCTTAATACGAAAACTGGCAGATAGGGATTGAACAAGACCATCAACTGCTCCAGGAGTAGATCCAACAATCACAATGTCATCTACATACACCATCATATATATCTAAACACCATCTCGAGATAAAATGAACAAGGATGTGTCGTCCTTGGAAGGAACAAATCTGAGATCAACCAGAAGAGCACCCGGCCGAGCATACCAGGCACGTAGGGACTGTTTCAATCCATAGAGAGCTCGCTGCAGCTTGCACACATGAGAGGGGAACTGCTCATCCCCAAAACCAGGGATTGCTGCATATACACATCCTCGGACAGAAAACTATGGAGGAATGCATTAATGACATCAACTTGAAGAAGACTCCACCCGCGAGAGACTGCAAGAGAGAGAGAACGAACCAGACTGTGGTTGGTTTGACAACAGGACTACACGTGTCGCCGTAGTCAATGCCATGCTACTGGGTGAAGCCTGTAGGGGTTTGTAGCATGGAAAAACAAAATTTTCTACCGCATGCACACAAACAAGCCAAAATCTATCTACTAGATTGTAGCAACGAGTCGATAGAAGAACTCACCCTCGAAGATTGCAAAGCGGTTAACGAGAGCAGATTCTCGTGGGTGATGTAGTCGTACTCTTGCCGATCTCAAGATCGCGTAGACGATCCTTCCGGCGCTGCGTTCCGGCAGCGCTTCCACAGTCGCTCACACGTTCGGTACTCGATAAAAACCTTCCTCTCCCTTGTTCCAGCAGGCAGTGGAGGTTGTAGCACTCTCTTCGTGATTCCGGCAGCACGACGGCGTGGTGTCGAAAGTAGAGGGAAGATCCCGTAGGGCTTCGCCTAAGCCGGAGCTAGTATGGTGGAGTATGAGAGAGGGCCTTTGGCGATCTACGGTTTAGAGGCACCAAGGGGGGGTGGTGTAGCCGGCGGCTAGGGCTTGGGGAAGCCCCAAGTCGGCGACTTGGAGGAAACCCTAGGCGGCGGCATCACTTGGAGGTGGTGGCGCCAAGGAGCTAGGGTTTTGGGTGTGAGGGGTAGGGGAGCCCTACCCCTCCTTATATAGGTGGGAGGGAGGCGGTTGGGAGGAGGGAGTCCTCCTCCAACTCCTCCTCCTTGGCCGGCGGGTGGAGGGAGTAGGGCTTCCACCCTAGGTAGGTTTCCTACTCTCCCTCCACCAAGCAAACTTTGGATTTGACTTTTCAAATTGGCGTTTGACTTTCAAACTTGGATTTGATTTCTCTCTTCATATTGCCTAGCCAAGTGACCTAGTACATGATGCAACAATTCCACATTGTCATGACACATCCATGTACCCTTCCCCCTCCGGAGTGCCGGACCTTCCAGACCCTTCTAGAACATTCCTGGTGAAAACACCGGAATCATTTCCGAACTCCGAAACAGGACTTTCCTTATATGAATCTTATTCTCTGGACCATTCCGGATCTCCTCGTGATATCCCGGATCCCATCCGAGACTCCGAACAACATTCGGTCTCTTACTCATCATTCCATAACTACACAACAACATTGAATCCTTAAGTGTGTCTCCCTACGGTTCGTGAATTATGCAGACATGACCGAGACACTTCTCCGATCAATAACCAATAGAGGAATCTGGAAATTTATATGGATCCCACATATTTCTACGATTACTTTGCGATCGAATGAACCACTTACATACGATACCAATTTCCCTTTGTCTCACGATAGTTTACTTATCCGAGGTTTTGATCATCGGTATCTCTGCATACCTAGTTCAACCTCGTTACCAATAAGTACTCTTTTCTCGTTCCCGTGATATGTGATCCCTTGTGAGCCAGTCACATGCTTGCAAGCTAATTGGATGACATTCCACCGAGAGGGCCCAGAGTATATCTATCCGTCATATGGATGGACAAATCCCACTCTTGATCCATGTGCCTCAACCCATACTTTCCGAACACTCAATGCCACCTTTATAACCACCCTGTTACGGTGTGGTGTTTGATGTCATCAACGCATCCTTCTGGTGATGGTGATTAGCATGATCTCATGGTCGAAGGAATTAGGTTACTGTGTATCAAAAAGCTTATAGCAAACGAACTATTAAAATGACTTGATCTTTATGCTACACTTATCTATAGGAGTATGTCCATCATACCATTCTTCTAATGATATGATCTTGTTGTTAACAACATCTCAATGTTCATGATCGGGAAACCACGATCATCTATTAACCAACAAGCTAGTATTATAAAGAGGCTTTACTAGGGACTCTAATTTAGTTTACAAATCACACAAGTATTAATGTTTCTGGTTAATACTATTATAGCATGAATGTAAACATTTATCATAAACACAAAGATATAATAATAACCACTTTTATTATTGCCTCTAGGGCATATCTCCATCAGTCTCCCACTTGCACTAGAGTCAACTAATCTAGATTACATGGTAATATACCAAACACCCATGGCAGTTTGGTGTTGGTCATGTTTTTCCCTCGGGAGAGGTTTAGTCAACGGATCCGCCACATTCAGATCTGTGTGTACTTTGCAAACCCTTATGTCACCATCTTGGACATGTTCTCGAATAGCGTGAAAACGTAGCTTGATGTGCTTCAACTTCTTGTGTGACCTTGGTTATTGCGCATTGGCTATGGCGCCCATGTTATCACAATAGATAGACATTGGGTCCAGCGCACTAGGAACCACACCAAGCTCTGTAATGAACTCCTTCATCCATATTGCCTCTTGTGAAGCCTCTGAAGCAGCTATGTATTCCGATTCAGTTGAAGATCTCGCCACAACGCTTTGCTTTGCACTCCTCCAGCTAACTGCTGCACCATTCAAAGTAAATATGTATCCATATTGAGATTTAGAATCATCTGGATCGGTGTTCCAACTAGAATCGGTGTAACCATTAACAACGAGCTGTTCATCACCTCCATAAGAAAGAACCATATCCTTAGTTCTTCTCAAGTACTTAAGGATGTTTTTGACCGTTGTCCAATGATCCACTCCTGGATCACTTTGATATCTGCTAGTCAAACTAACAATATATGCAATGTCGGGTCTAGTACATAGCATGACATACATTAGAGATCCTATGGCTGAGGCATAGGGAGTCTTACTCATCCTTTCTCTATCTTCTGCCGTTGCAGGACTTTGAGTTTTACTCAAGGTCGTATTGGGCAACATGGGCAAGAACCCTTTCTTGCTATATTCCATTCCAAACCTCTTTAGGACTTTGTCCAAATATGTACTTTGTGACAATGATATTAGGCGTCTCGATCTATCTCTATAAATCTTTATGCCTAATATGTAAGCTGCTTCGCCAAGATCTTTCATTGAAAAACTTTTATTCAAATAATCCTTGACACTATTAAGAAGGTCTACATCATTCCCAATCAACAATATGTCATCTACATATAGTATTAAGAATGCTACAGAGCTTCCACTCACTTTCTTGGAAATACAAGCTTCTTCATAAGTTTGTATAAAACCAAAACTTTTGATTACCTTATCAAAACGTTGATTCCAACTTCGGGATGCTTGCTTCAATCCATATATGGACCTTTGAATTTTGCATACCTTGTCATCACCTTTAGGATCGACAAAGTTTGCATACGATACCAATTTCCCTTTGTCTCACGATAGTTTACTTATCCGAGGTTTTGATCGTCGGTATCTCTGCATACCTAGTTCAACCTCGTTACCGATAAGTACTCTTTTCTCGTTCCCGTGATATGTGATCCCTTGTGAGCCTGTCACATGCTTGCAAGCTAATTGGATGACATTCCATCTAGAGGGCCCAGAGTATATCTATCCGTCATATGGATGGACAAATCCCACTCTTGATCCATGTGCCTCAACCCATACTTTCCGAACACTCAATGACACCTTTATAACCACCCTGTTACGGTGTGGTGTTTGATGTCATCAAAGCATCCTTCCGGTGATGGTGATTAGCATGATCTCATGGTTGAAGGAATTAGGTTACTATGTATCAGAAAGCTTATAGCAAACAAACTATTAAAATGACTTGATCTTTATGCTATGCTTATCTATAGGAGTATGTCCATCATACCATTCTCCTAATGATATGATCTTGTTGTTAACAATATCTCAATGTTCATGATCGGGAAACCACGATCATCTATTAACCAACAAGCTAGTATTATAAAGAGGCTTTACTAGGGACTCTAATTTAGTTTATAAATCACATAAGTATTAATGTTTCTGGTTAATACTATTATAGCATGAATGTAAACATTTATCATAAACACAAAGATATAATAATAACCACTTTTATTATTTCCTCTAGGGCATATCTCCAACAAATCCACAAGCAATGAGATGTGTCTTATGCTTGTCAACAGAACCATCTGGACAATATTTGGTCTTGAAAATCCACTTGCTGCTGATATCATTAACACCAGGAGGGCGAGGAACCAAGACCCATGTCTTGGTGTGATGGAGAGTAGCAACCTCATCAGCCATGGAAGTGCGTCATACTGCTTCACGAAGAGCATCACGATGAGACACTTGCGTCACAAAGAAAGGCCGTCGACTAGGATCATAGCGCACCGTGCCATCAGTGTATTGCTTCTCACGACGTGTCTGATCATGCGTGTGAGTTACCATTGCATGGCCAGGGTCATCCACAGGCGTCGCGGTAGAAGGGACATAAACACCTTCGACGAGAGGGGACGCGGGCTGAGCATCCACGGGAGCAACAGGGGCGACGAGCAAACCGGCCTAGGCCCAGAGCAGCGAGCCACTGGTGGCGACCCGGAGGGGCGAGCCACAGGAGGCGACCCACACGCTGGCGAGGGTGGCGTGGCAGGCGACCTCAGTCGCACGCCCCCGCATGCACGTCGATCACGGGCGATGGAGAAGCGGCGTCTTCGGCGGAGTCCTGTACAAAAGAGGAGCTGCCTAGAATAGGAAGATCAGTGGAAAAATAAGACAAGTCATATTTATGCATTGTGGTACTCATAACCGGTTCATCGGACGGATAGGATAGCGCATCCGCAATAGTGGAGACATCGACCGTAACTCCGGGAGAGGCGTAAGGAAAAACAGACCCATCAAAGACGACATCACGAGAGATATAGATCCGACTCGTGGAGTGGTCCATACACTTATACCCTTTGTGCATGGAACTGTACCCAAGAAAAATGCACATAGTAGAGCGGAACACGAGCTTATGAGCGTTGTACTTGCGCATGCTAGACCAGTAGGTGCACCCAAAAGTGCGAAGGAAGGAATAGTCAGGTTGGACTTTGAGAAGCTGGTGAACTGGCGTATCCTGCTGTAAAACATGGTCGGTCATGCGGTTAATGAGATAGCAGACTGTAAGAAAAGCTTCATCCAAAAACGCAAAGGAAGGAACGAATGGGCTAAAAGAGTCAGGCCTGTCTCTACCAAGTGAGGATGCTCTCTACCAAGTGAGGATGCTTGCGCTCGGCCACCCCGTTTTGCTGCGAGGTATGAGGGAACGAAACGCGACGAACAATGCCAGTGTGCTGAAAATTGCAATGCAACCTATGATACTGCCCCCAATCCTACTGAACGGCTTTGATTTTAGTGTCTAAGAGACGCTCAACATGAGTCTGGAACTCGTAAAACACTTGCTCAACATGACTTGTGCTTGAGGAGATAGATCCAAACAAAACAAGAGAAATCATCAACAAAGCTAACATAATACTTATACCCCTGGGAGGATGCAACAACAGGACCTCAAACATCGAAGTGAATTAACTCAAGAGGCATAGTGGAAACACAATGAGAAGCATTATAAGGCAATTGTCGACTCTTAGCACATTGACAAGAATCACAAACTGAAGTCTGAGTATTAGAAGAACACTCTAAATCATTACTCCTAACAATGTTTTGAACTACATTATTGGTGGGGTGGCTGAGACGATGATGCCACTGGGCGACAGTGGTGCGGGTGCTAGACGACGCTTGGTGAAAAGTCGCGGATGATGCACAACCAAACGAGATGGGATAGAGACCGCCGTGACTTCTACCGTGAATAAGGACCCTCCGCGTGACCTTGTCCTTGACAAGAAAAAAGAAACGATGAAACTCAACAAAAACATCATTTTCATAGACAAGACAAAAAACAAATAGAAGATGCTTGCTAATGTGCGGAACATGAAGGATATTCTTCAAGTGAAGAGATGAACCGACTAATTTAGAGTGACCAATATGCGAAATAGACAAACCTGCACCGTTGGCAACCTGCTCTTGATCCTTCCCGCCATAGCGCTCATGAACGTGGATACACTCGAGATCACTCGTCAGGTGATCGGTGGCACCCGTGTCCTCGTGCCAGTACTTCTTGTTGGAGGAGGACGATGCAACATTGCTGGTGCGCTGGTCCTGATCGTTAGGGCTGGAATTATAACTCGAAACTCGCGAGCTAAATGAGTAACTCGTGACACAGCTCGACTCGGCTCGAACTCGGTGTCTAACGAGTCGAGCCAAGTTTTTGATTTGAGCTTGTTTGTTCACCCAAGCTAAATGAGCTACTCGCGAGCTACTCATTTAGCTCGTTAAACTCGTTCAAATATAGAGTTTGAAAATTATCATGAATAAGTGCCATACTATGAATGTTTCTTGAACATGTAATGGTGTAGAGCTACTATATTTTTTATTGATCTTACTTCGTGTTATTATGGAAGTATTATTGTTGTTCTAGTTTCAAATTAGTAGAATAATTACTAGTTTTTCTTATATATGCTCATATTCATAACATATAACAATCTAAACGAGCTGCTCGTGAGTTACTCGTGAGTTTACCGAGTCGAGCCGAGTTTCAAATATGAGCTCGTTATGTAAATGAGCTGGCACGGTGCCAGCGGCAGAGACCGTTGCCGCCAAAGTTTCCTCCTCCATTACGATTGTTGTCGTCATTGCCATCGTTGCGTTAATGGTCCTGGCATCCTTGGCCGCCATTGCCCTGGTCATAGCCTCCCTGGCCAGGGTTGTTCTGCCCCTGCGGTGCACCACCCGCGGGGCGACCGCCACTAGGGCGACTGTTGTCGTACGGGTGCCTGGTGTTGGTACAGTAGACCGGGTGTGACATGAGGTTTGCCGAGGACGACCAGTCCACGGTCTCCGCTTGCTTCTTCCTGGAGGGCCTCGTAGTTCAGGACCTGGGAGTAAAAAATTCCGAGTGTGACGGGGACTCCCGCAAAGCCCATGCCAGCTGCGATGTGGTCGAAGGAAGGGCCAAGCCCGCCCATCATGATGTTGATGATCCCGTCATCGCGAAGAGGGGATCCAGCCGCGTCCATCGCATCGGCAAGGGATTTCACCTTCTACATGTACTCGGTGGCGGTCTTGTCTTCCTTCCTCGGCCCTTGGATCTCACGCCAGAGAGCATGGATGTCGGCGATGTTCTCGACAGTGTACATGGCGTGGCCGGCACTCTAGGCCGCCGCAACCGATTTGCAGCCGATGAGCTGGGCTGAGATGTCCTCGTGCATCGAGGAGAGCAGATGGCCGAGGACCTTTTGGTCCGGGGTCCACCACTGCGCGTATTCGGGGTTGGTGGCCTCGACCGCGTCATCACCGGTTTCCTCCTTGACAGTTGGGGGCGGCGCCTTTGCCGACCCGTCGAGGAAGCCATCGAGGCGGGCACCGACGAAGTTGGGAAGGGAAAGGGCCTTCCATAACATGAAGTTGCTGCCGCTCAGACAAACCGCGATTGTGGGGAGGACGAGCACAGCCGTCGTGGCAAATGGCGGCGCGATGAGGAGGGACGTGACGGTAGAGGTGAGACTTGATGAGGTGGATAGCACGAGCACCGATTTGGTAGCCATCGCTGCGGCAGCGGCGTGTGACCACGGCAGCGGCAGTGGCCAGAGGCGGCGCGTCCGACTAGGGTTTCTGGCGGCACATCGACGGCGAAAGGAGAGGGTTTAGGCTCTAATACCAAGTTAAAAGAAATATTTAGGGTTTTCTGTGGGGCAAAGCCTCACCACGTCTCTCCTTTATATAATAACCAGCAGGATCACGTACGTACTATACATGACAGAAAAATACGTCTAGACCTATTTTAACACTTTGTCTAGACCTATTTTAACATTTTTTTTTGCATTATATCTGTCCCGTATCTGCTCTGTATTCGTCTCCGGTGATTTCCGGTTCCGTAATCGTTTTCAGACTTTTCGGCTTGGTTTCTGGTTCCCGCGAGACAAAGCCAAGTTATGTCAAGGATTTCCTACATACTACCGCCGTCTAAAATATAAGATGTTTTTGTAAATCAAATATATCTAGACTACTTTTAGTTAGTATGTAGGTTCACTCAGGTTTGGAATGAATCTACACACTAAAAAAAGTCTAGATATATTTTGTTCACAAACCTAAAACATCTTATATTTTAAAACGGAGGGAGTACTAATATGCACGACTATATATGAAAATAAAATAGCATACATGTTGCTAAACTCAGGAGAGATTTTCTTTTTTGGTAAAAATGTCCACCAATTTATTAATAATCATCAGTTGTATAGGACCAAAAATAATACTATAAATAAATACAAATAAGTCCTTGAACAGACGACAGCCGATGACTAGAAAACGCGTAAATTCTTGACCTGCTGTCCACAATTCTCGCATCTAGTGAATACAGAGCGTTCCAGACACATACCAACATACATGTAGCTGATGAATGCCATTTTCTTCAGACGACCGAACGAGTGCCTAAACAGTCGTGCAGTCGGCAGCCGTGGTGCCCACAAATGAATGGCTATGGTTTTGTAGACCAGTACTCTTCCCCTCTCCCTGCGCTGGGCAAAAAAATCAATGAAAATGACACCACGAAGCTGGAGTAGCATATATAGATGACACCATGAAGTTTCACAAGCATGAAGCATACACCAAACCAACTCCAACTAGAGCCACTCTAGCCATGCTACTACTCATGGTCATGGTCATGGAGGCCTCCCCATTCCTAAAGCTCGTCTCACTCACTCTCCTACTAGCCTGGTATGCCCCGGCCATGGCAGTACCGCCATCCCTGGAGGAACAAGCAGGAGCTCTCCTTGCCTGGAAAGCCACACTCCACAGCCAACCAGCCCAGCTCCAATCTTGGGAAAACACTACATGGCCGTGTAGCTGGCATGGCATCATCTGCACGAATCATCAACAAGCAGGGCACCAGCTGGAGTCTCCGGTGATCACCGGGATCTCTCTGCGGGGGGTGGGGCTTAGAGGGGAGCTCGACAGCCTCAACTTCTCCATGTTGGCAGCACTGACGAGTATCCAACTCGCGCACAATCAGATAAGGGGCTCTTTTCCACCTGCTTTAGCATCATCCTTGCCAAACCTGCGGCACCTGATGCTGCAGGAGAATCAACTTTCCGGTGAAATACCAAAGCAAATAGGGCAACTAGAGAGCCTTGTGGGGCTAGACTTGTCAGCCAATCGCTTGTCTGGTCCCATCCCCAGTGAGCTAGGCTCCCTAAAAAAGCTACTTAGATTAGACCTATCCAGCAACAACCTCGTAGGTCCCATTCCAAGAAATTTAGGGAATGTTACTAAACTCACTATCTTGTATCTCGATGGTAATCAATTATATGGATATCTTCCTCGAGAACTAGGTTATCTCTTGAATTTACAAGAGCTATCTCTTAGCCAAAACAAACTCAAGGGTCTCATCCCCAATAGCTTCGGAAGTTTGATCAAACTTACTGGCTTATATCTATGGGAGAACCAACTTTCAGGGTGTATTCCTCAAGAACTAGGTTATTTGGTGAATTTAGAAACTTTGGCACTTCAAACTAACAAACTCATGGGTTCCATCCCCCATACTTTTGGAAATTTGACTAAGCTCACTATCATGTCCCTTTATGGTAATCAGTTTAGTGGATATCTTCCAGGAGAACTGGGTTACCTGGTGAATTTAGAGCAGTTGGATCTTAGTAGTAACAAACTCATGGGTTCCATCCCTGATACCTTTGGAAGTCTCCATAACCTCATCGGCTTGGGCCTATGGGATAACCAACTTTCCGGGTGTATTCCTCAAGAACTAAGTAACCTGGTGAACCTAGAAAATCTGGAACTTGACAAGAACCAACTCATGGGTTCCATCCCCCGTACCTTCAGAAACTTGATTAAACTCACGATATTGTACCTTGGCAATAATCAATTCTCTAGATATTTTCCTCGAGAACTAGGCTACCTGGTGAACTTAGAAGAGTTGGATCTTGGTCATAACAAACTCATGGGTTCCATCCCCCATATATTTGGAAATTTGACTAAGATCACTATCCTGTATCTCAATAGTAACCAATTCTCTGGACATCTCCCTCAAGAACTAGGTTACCTGGTGAACTTAGAAGAGTTGGATCTTGGTCATAACAAACTCATGGGTTCAATCCCCAATGCCATTGGAAATTTCACTAAGCTTACTATGTTGTACCTTTATGGTAATGAATTCACTGGATATCTTCCTCAGGAACTAGGTTACCTTCTGAATATAGAAGGGTTGGAGCTTAGTGGTAACACACTCATGGGTTCCATCCCAACTATATTTGGAAATTTGACCCATCTCACTTCCTTGTACCTCGATGATAATAAATTCTCTGGACAAATTCCTCAAGAAATTGGCACCTTAATGGATCTCCAATATCTGCAACTCGATGGGAACAATCTCTCTGGTCCCCTTCCACCTGAGTTATGTGCTGGAGGATTGCTCAAGAATTTAACTGCATTTGATAACAACCTAAACGGACCTTTGCCATCAAGTTTGGGGAACTGCAAAAGCCTCGTCAGAGTTCGTCTTGAAAGGAATCAACTAGAAGGAGATATCACTGAATTAGGAGCTCATCCAAATCTTGTTTATATGGATATGAGCTCAAACAAATTATTTGGCCAACTGTCTAATCTCTGGAGGGAATGTCATAATCTTACCATGCTGTCCCTCTCAAACAACAACCTCGCAGGAAAAATACCTGCAGGTATGGGGGAACTGTCTCAGCTAGAGCTACTTAATCTTTCATCAAATAAGCTTGAAGGAGAGCTTCCAAGTGCATTGGACAATCTAAAAAAGTTGTCCCAATTAAGCGTTGCAGACAATTTTCTCCAGGGAGGCATTCCACAAGAAATTGGAGCATTGTCCAATTTGGAGTTCCTAGATTTGTCATCAAATGACCTAAGTGGTTCGATACAAGGTTCAATCAAGAACTGTTTCAAGCTTCGCTATTTGAAGTTGAGTCACAACAATTTCAAAGGAAACATACCTGCCGAGCTAGGGATGTTGTTCAATTTACATGAACTGTTGGACCTAAGTGATAATTCATTTGTTGGGGAGATACCAAGCCAACTTAGTGGTCTGATCATGCTAGATGCTTTGAATCTTTCACACAATAAATTGAGTGGCTCAATTCCATCATCATTTCAGGGTATGGAAAGCTTGACATCCATTGATTTATCTTACAATGAACTGAAAGGACCAATCCCGGATAGTAGGCTCTTCCAAGGAGCTCCAGTACAGTGGTTCATCCATAATAAGATTTTATGTGGTGTAGTGAAAGGACTGCCCCCTTGCAGTAGTGCAACTCAGAGCAGAGAGAAAAGGAAAGGATACATAAGACTTGTACTGGCCATTGTTCCTGCTATGATATCTCTTATTTTTGTTGCATTGATATTGATAATCTCACACAAAAGAAAGAAATCAAAGGCAATTAACACTGATAATATAACACAAGAAAAAGTTTTCTCTGTTTGGACTTTCGATGGGGCAAACGTGTTCAAGCAAATTGTTGAAGCAACCAACGATTTTAGCGATATACATTGCATAGGAACTGGGGGATCTGGATCTGTATATAAAGCTACACTTGCAACGTGTGAGATATTTGCAGTGAAGAAGATACAGATAACAGAAGATGATTATTGTGTGAATGAGTCAGTGTTCAATCGTGAAGTCAAGGCTTTGGTGCAGATTCGGCATCGAAACATCGTAAAACTGTTTGGGTATTGTTCTTCTAGCAAAGGAAGGTTCCTTATCTATGAATATATGGAAAGAGGAAACTTGGCAGAAACAATGAGGGTGAACGAAAGGGCAATTGAATTAGACTGGAAAAGGCGGATAAATATTGTGTTGGATGTGGTTCATGCTTTGGCATACCTGCATCACGACTGTTCATCACCAATAGTTCACCGAGATATAACAAGCAACAATGTTTTGCTTGATGTGGAATTTAGGGCATGCGTCTCTGACTTTGGTACAGCCAAAATTCTCAATGTTGATGGGCATAATCTCACAAGGCTAGCTGGGACGAAAGGCTATCTTGCCCCAGGTAAAATAAAATCAAACATTTCCAACTAGTTTTTTAGTTTTGCTACTACACATGTAAGTACAAGTAAACTGTCATGTATTCTGATCATTACTAGTATGAATTTTGAGCTGTTTAGTTGCAACACATATGCTAATTATCTGGTATATTAATTGCAGAGCTTGCATATACAGAGAATGTGACGGAAAAATGTGATGTATACAGCTTTGGAGTGCTCATTTTCGAGCTATTTATGGGGTCCCATCCAGGCGATTTGCTGTCATCCCTCTATATGTCAGCTAGCAAGAATGGTGTGTGTCTGAAGGATTTGCTGGACTCCAGGCTCGAGCTCCCAGACGCTGAAACCGCTAGAGAAATATACGGTGCGCTCAGCGTTGCAGTTCGGTGCCTGGAGCCTAACCCATCACGCAGACCAACGGCACAATGTGCCAGTGATGAGCTATCTGCTGGGATCAAAACATGTGAAGATCATCATGTTGATTATCTGCAAACTGAGTTCGTCATTCCTACCCATTAGTGCCTAGGGGTATGGACGATGAATTGATATTCGTGCAATGTAGTTTCTTCTCAAGCAACTCCAGTATTTTACTTGAACATTTGTACTATGTCACACTACTAGCTGGTCTCAAGATCAATTTATTCATCTTGGTGGTCTACTTTCATGTTATGTAGTAAGATAAGTAAAATTTTGATGTTATGAAGCAGTAAAAGTTCTGATGTTATGAACCAGTAAACAGGTACTGTCTAACCGGTTGATGTCCATCCATTCACCGGCTCCAACAGGTTAGAACCCTGGTTCACCTGACCAGCATCTCCCGTGTGCGAGCCAGTTGCTTGAACAGTCGTGTAACGTGAGCGACTGGCTTCATACTGCAACGCACAGAAGGGAAAGAGGCATGAACGAACACAGGAAAAGATGAGTGGCCAAAATACAGGTTGCCACCGAAGACGAACACAAATGGCCGGCAGTAATTTTGGAAAGGAGCATAAATTAATATCATAAGATATCAATTACACTCAGCCTCTGCAACAACGCAAATGGTCGGCAGTATGGAACGCCAAAACAGAAGTACCATCACAAAAGGACCTGGCAGTTCAATAGCTTACTTCGGGATAAGACCAGATCATGACATATTGCATAATGCTAAGTAGGAGGCCTAATGGATTTGCTCACATGGTGATTGCAGTTTTTTAACCAGTTTACAGCTAATACTAGGACAAAATAAACTGTAGCAATCAATCAACATGAGGTATAAAATAAACCGTACAAACCTTTCCAATGGTTTAACAGGAGACACGGCATTACAGAGCTAGAAACATTCCAGTAGTTTAATACTACTAGGCTGTGTAAAAGGAAAAAAAATCAAAGCACAGCCATATGGCTTACATGGTTTCTTAAGAATCAGTAATTAACAAACAAATGCTGGTAGCACAACTGCTTAACAAAGTACTAACATACATTCTGATTCTAATTGTTACAGATAACCAATTCGCTAACCAATGCATGGCCATACAATTTACAGAAAGGCGAAACCAAAACAATGAGGGTCTGCTTGGAATGGATGTGAAATTGGTGTGACAACTGGTTGAGCTAAATACCCATATTATTTCTTCACGGTCCACAGCTAAATTTAGATGCTAACAACAGCACAACTCCAGCTCCAATAGCTCATCGAATCCATAAAAGTGAGGATAAATACGTTATCTCCAATCCTTACAAAATTGCATCACAAATGGAGCTAGACTTGAGGTACCGAAAGGGAGAGGGAGGCTACATTTTTGGACTTTCTGTCCTGCCGTGAGCTCCCTGTCTTTGCATAGGAAGCACAACGCCTTCCACCAGGTCTGGTTCTGGAATGTAAGGGCCTGTGTCCTCGCCGGCGCGGCTAAGCCACGCCATGGGTGGTGAATCGTGGCGGTGGCGACTGCCGATCTCCGGCATCGAGCAGCGATGGTGGTGGTGTTGGCCGGAATGGAGCAGTTGACGCAGCGGAAACTTGGGTGTCGGGTGAAGGGCGTCAGAAGGTAGCCATGGAGAACCGCCGGAGCAGTCTGAAAGGTCCACGAATACATGGCCGTCGCGTCGGCGTCCTTTGCCAGTAATGGCCTGAATCTAACAGCGGCGGATGCGATTTGGTGACCGAGGTAGGAGCTAGATGGAGCACGACGAACCGTTGGAACAGAGCGAGCGGGGAACGAGAGGGTTTGCTTGCCATGGCCGCAGGCCGGAGCACGGCGGACGGCGGATGGCTTGGGGCCGTCGTCACGGACTCACAAGAGACAGAGAAAGGGGATCTTGATACTTTTTTTGTCACGTGTTGGGTTTTCAGATGTATTTTCCTCTGTTTTTGTTGATTGTAGACACTTATTAAGAAGTGGTGAGAAGTAATTCAAAATACTCCCTCCTTTCGGGTTTATAAGACCTACGCGTATTTCTAAGTCGATAAATTAACCAACTTAGCATGAGGTACATAAGATAAAAACTATACTATTAGAAACTTCAAATGTTATATTTTGTAATGATATAATTTTTATATTATATAATTCATATTATATAGCTCATGCGGATGACCTAGATATACGCATAAGTCTTATAAACTGGGATAGAGGTAGTAAAATAAACTGCAGTACAATATTATCTTGGAAAGTACATCGATGAGATTGGTAGTAGATATGGATATTTGTAAGGGCATTTCTAATGGGCCGATCCAAATCGGTGATGCAAAGAGTCCGATTCCTTCTGGTCGGTCCGTAGACAGAATTTGGGTGAATCCATTTCTCAAAGTAATAGAAACTATTCTCTTATAGTATAGGAAATGGTTTATAATAGCTATTGCACCTTTTAGGTATCGTGAAAAGTAATACCTATGAAGATCGTGCATTTCAGTTAAATTTAGATCGATTTTTCGAGCCCATGATATAAATAAATTGGATGGATCCTCCACCCGTTTAGCTAAGAAAGAATAGATACATAAGTGGATAATAGATCGATATGAAGATCATGAGCTGCCCCATAATGATACCGCAGTAGTCGCGAATATCTCCTTCTTCCCTAATCCAAGATTGGAGAAAGAAGATCTAAGAGGGACCTAGCTATTCTTAGTTCTCTCATTTCTTAAATTTGTTTAGTATTTAGTAGCCAGGTACAAAATAAAAATAAAAAGGGCATTTCT
Organism: Avena sativa; assembly: GCA_916181665.1. Lineage (NCBI taxonomy): Eukaryota > Viridiplantae > Streptophyta > Magnoliopsida > Poales > Poaceae > Avena > Avena sativa. Next base: position 53,003,867 of record OV702299.1, read on the forward strand.
TTGAAACATTCGAATAGTGAGACGCACTAAAATTAAAACGCAATTTGCATTCCGAATTGCTACCTCTTCTCTTTTAGTATTATGAAATTCCATTCATATTAGAATATTCATTTCAGAATATTCATTGGCATACAATAAAAAAAAGGAAAACTCTGATATAATAGAAAATGAAACGAAACGGTCGACCCAGACATAGACGGTCGACCCAAGCGGATATATGCTATAAAATATATAGCGTAGCGAGCGTAGTTCAATGGTAAACATGTACAAAATTTGGATCGTGATCCGGTTTGGCTGGTTAGTGCGCCTAGCGGCACACCTATCCCATCCGCCGTGGGCAATTTTTGGCCATCATTGTGGTCCCCGGTGCCGACGTTTGGTGTGTTTCTAGTGCCTTTTCGCCGTTTTCCGCCGCTTATGGCCACTTACCGCCGCCTCGATAGTTTCCCATCGTGTCCAGCTGCAGGCAATAAAAGGAGAGGCCAGCGGCGGTGGATTTCCCTATCATCCCAATGACCACCATGTCTAGATGTCTTCCTGCCACTGGCGCTCGCAACCACGACGGGGGAGAGCCGGGGGAGTTGCTGGCACTGGACCAGCGGGCGACCCTTGACTCCATCCAATCGGCGCTAGGGCGGTCACGCTAGCCCGGGAGCTCTTAGAGGCTACCACGAGCTGAGATACCACTCAACAGGATCGCCGTCTCGCGCGACGTCCACAACAACGTCTTATTGCTGGAGTACCTCCGGCAGCAAGCACTCGACCATGTGCTCGCTGATGTCAAGGAAGCGATGCGCGCTAATCCCGACGATGTGGCCTTGTGTGCCTGCCTCGCCCAAGTTTTAGAGGACCTAGAGACATAGGGCAGTATACCGCTCTCTCCAAGAGGGGTGGGGTCTTGGTGGCACGCTGCTTCCAGCATCGTAGCTAACGCAAGTTTAGATTGTTGTGTCACGTTGCTTGTAATATGCTTACTATTAATGTAAGTTTTTTATTGCAATATATGGACGAGCCTGCCGCACTTGTTTGATCATTACAAGCAAGTTGCATACATAATTCAGAGACATTGAAAAATAGATGGGAAAAACGTGAGATAAACTAGGAGACCATGGTCTTCTCGTCTTCATCTAGTCATCAGAGTCAGAATGGTAGTGGCGGCGACACATGGTGTTATCGAAGACGCTGGCAATGAGCATGGCTTCATTGTCGTACATGAAGACGAGGAAGTGCCTGAATTTGATTTGGTGCCCCACGTCTTCCTCGACGGCCTCGGCAATGACCAGGGTCCGGTGATCATCCAAGACGCCATCCCCTTGATCCAATGCCGCCGGTCATGGTGATACGTCGGAAACGTATCTATAATTTTTGATGTTCTATGCTTGTTTTAATCTACTTTGCTTTGCTTTGTCTACACTTTGAGGTGTTTTTATATGTTTTCTGGTACTAACCTATTAACAAGAAGTCATAGTGCCAGTTGTCTGTTTTCTTCTATTTTTGGTTCCAGAAAGGCAGAAAATCAATATTCTCGGAATTGGACGAGACAAAAGCCAAAGTTAATATTTTACCGTGGGAAACACGAAGCCAGAATTCGAGACAGAGGGAAGCCACCAGGGGGCCACACCCCCTGTCCGCGCGACTAGAATTAGCCCGCGCCTGGGGGGTGTGGCCGCCCTGGCTGCCCCCTGCCTCGCCTTTGCCTATAAAGACCCCCCGATGCAGAAACCCTAAGGACCCGATCAATATTCCACAAAACCGTCTGTAGTCACCGCCACCATTGTCCCTAGATCGGGGGATCTAAAGCTCTTGCTGGCACCCTGCCGGAGGGGAGATCATCCCGGAGGCCTTCTTCTTCATCATGCCAGCCTCCGGTATGAAGTGTGAGTAGTTTCACCTTGGACTACGAGTCCATGTAGTAGCTAGATGGTTGTATCTCCTCCTTGTGTTACCATGTTTATATCTTGTGAGCTCCGTTCATGATCAAGATCATCTATTTGTAATCATGCATGTTGTGTTTGCAGGGATCCGATGGATATTGAGATTACTATGTCAGATTGATTAATGGTTTTGTCTTATTGATTCTATCATGTCTATGTTGTTTGTGATCTTGCATGCTCTCTGTTTCTAGTAGTTATCTTGGCCAAGTAGATGCTAGTGACTCCAAGAGGGGGTATTTATGCTCGATAGTGGGTTCATGCCTCTATTTAATCTAAGGGAGGTGATAAAAATATCTAAGGTTGTAGATGTGTTGTTGCCACTAGGGAGAAAAATGGTCTCTTGTTCATGGAACAAGTGGATTATTTACCTTACACACCTTGCTTAAAGCAGTTATCCGTTGCTTGCAACTTAATACTGGAGGGGGTTCGAATGATAACCTGAAGGTGGATTTCTAGTCATAGATGCAGTTGGATAGCGGTCTATGTATCTTGTTGTATTGCCCAATCGAATCTCATAGGATCATGAATTTCTAGTTGTAACATCCTCAGATCGTCCCTATGCAAGTCTTAGCGATTCCCGCCAAACCCGCATAGAAACGATTCAAAGGCGCGCACCAGACACTTTCGTGTGGATGGAAAACGAAGTAATACCATTACACATTAGTTCACGATGGAACCCACAGAACAAATATACTACCTCCGTTTGGGATTATAAGTCCCGCGCGGATAACTAGGTTGCCAATTTAAACAAGATAATATAAATATTATAGCATAAAAATTATATCATTAGGTACTTTAGAGGTTATATTTTTTAATGGTATAATTTTTATGGAGTATAAGTTATATTTTATTGGTCAAATTAACAATCTAGGTATGCGCATAGGACCTATAATTCCGAACAGAGGGAGTATACAGTAATGACTCCATGAGTCAAGAATACAGATATACAATACAAAGATCCAAAACACCTTAAAAACGATACAACGTACGAGTACGGATAAGACGCAAATGAGGCTAAGAACCTTGAAAATAACCAATGGCGTCCATAACCCTTCCCAGGCCAAGCCGGAAGGGTAACCCTGGTAACAACGTCGATCTCAAAACCTGCTTAAACAAAAGGGGTGCCGGCAAAGGGCAAACGAAAAACAAAGCGGTCAGTACCGAGGCCAGTACACGGCGAGTCTTAGAATTCGCGGTCCTCGCCTACATAGGTATGGTGGACTTAAGCGACCGAGAAGCAGACACGAAGTAACCTATAGAGACTTGAAACACTGCCGGCTATCAGAGAGGGATAAGAAAGACCTATTCGGTTCCAACCTGATACTAACACCAAACATACTCATCCTGGTATTTCCCCCTCGAGACCAAACGAGGAAGTCAACCGAGGAACTCACACAGTTGACAGTTTTATTCATTCTGTTATAGTTGCGGCAATTACTAGTCAGATATAGATAGCCTGAGTCATCCTAATATAATAAGCAGTGGGCACATTTAGTTAACCATTCCGTTGTAGTTGCGATACTTACTAGTCAGATACATATAGCATGAGACACCCCCAATTCCAGTAGTTGTTGGCACTTTTATTTAGCCACTCCGTTGTAGTGAAGTTGATTACTAGTCATTTCAAAGTCAAATTTATAGCACTAGTTTAGTTATAGTTGTCTATGATCGAGATACTGTGCTCCACGTCCATAACCACGGACACGGCTTTCAGAAAGTTTTACCCTGCAGGGGGGCACAAATAGCAACACACACACGATCAACCTCGAAAAAACCAAATGAAAACCCAATGAGGCATCACGACAAAGAAATCGCAAGATTTATATAATATTTCAGGGGGCCACCCCACCAATCTACCCGCAACGAAGTCGGCCGGCTCCAGAACGGACCCCGAGGTTTGCGTCAATGGCTGTAACGACCAGAAACCCGAAAGTGTGACTGGGCTTGTCGATACCGTGAAAACACTCCGCTTACCTAAACAGTATAGGCGCTCCACGCGCAATAGTAAATAAAGCAGTAAAACGTGGCATAAGTACAAGATAGTAATAAAGCCCCAAACTACTTTATGGCCCCAAGAAATAAGATATGACTCAAGCTCATACTAAAGGGATTCATGGGCCCACATGCGGATAGTGCGAATATTCAAAGAACAGGTATCACGTACTCGGGGTCCTATGGGACACAAGTGGATGGTTAAAAACTAAATAACATCTATTGTCCACCTGTGCCTCTTTATTATTTATCTACTTTTAATTTTAGTTATTAAACGGTAATTAAAGTCATGATCATCTCCAATATTAAACATGAGGCATTGCTCCAACAACTTTGAAACATCGACGGCACGAAGCATCAACCGTGCAAGAAACTACGACTCGCAAGACCGACTATCTACTAAACAATAGGTAATAGGATGTGTCCATGGCAATATAGTGGCTGCAAGAGATATCACGGGTACGAAAACTAAAGCATCGCAACACAGACAACAATAGATCAACATGAGGAAATAAAGACTATAAAAGTAAGATAGGTAGAAAGGGAAGAATGCTCGCCTGAAAAACATTGTCGAAGGTTCATAACCGAAGAACTTTTCGAAGCTCACAACATCTCATCGTCCTATCCGGGAAGATGCAAAACACTAAAAGAAACAAGCGATGCAACAATTACAACTAATGCAAAAGAATCGGCATGATTATGATAGGATGCATGGCATGACAAGTTAATGATGCAAACTATGTCGAAAAGGTATTAAATGCATAGCACATTGATGATATAGCATTCGTGAGACAATATTAATATGAAAACAATTAGTTTCCAATTTTATTTATCATGTTTTCCTTACATAATAGTACTGATTATAAAACTGTTTTTAATGCATGATGCAAATGATAAGATAGATATCATGGTTTTGAAAATGCATGACTGTAGCTAGTCAACTCTGATCAAATTTGAAAATAGTTTTGAACTCATGTTGGAAATTCATTCATATTTCATTTTATAAGTTTTCCCAAATTCGAATTATTTTAAAATGAATTAATTTGGTTTATGTCAATTTTTAGAATTTTATTTTAATTATTAAAGCTCACAACTTTTCTCACTCTAGGTTGAGCTACTCACAGGCACCGACAAGTGGGGTCCGGGTCCGCGGGTCCATAGAGCGCGGGGCCAGCTGGGAGCTGACACGTGGGCGAGCCAAGGGGTGCAGGTTAGGCTTTTTGTAAAATCATCAGGACCTGGCAGTTTGCAACCTGACAAACTGAAGTAAAGATCTAAAAACGAGTTGTATCGGCCTGAACTCGAACGAAGATGATGAGAAAACGAAGCGGAATTTTGGGTCGATTCGAAAACAAAACTTGTAGATCTCATTAAGATCTACAACTTTGGTGAAGGAATTTTATCCATACGAACAACGTACGCGTTGGAAAATATTGTGGAACTCGTCGGGTTCAGAATATCGTCAGACAGATTCATGAAAACTCGTTTCTCGGGTTGATCTTCATATGTCGATTCCAAAAGCTACAGGTAACCAAATGAAGCAAGATCTTTTGCGTTGGAGAGACGTAATGTAGGAGAACAAGTTTCATTCAGGAAGTTTTCGCAAATATGCTTCGAGGGCGCCGGGAAAAATTCGGTAAGATAGCCTGACGGTGGACGTACGTGCTGCAACTGCAGGTTCCAGGCGGCGAGCGCGGCGGAGCGATACGGGAAGAGGCCGGGCGTTGGCAGCAGTGCAAAATAGAGAGGAAAGACAAGCGGAATTGGTTCGTGGGCTCACCGGGAGGATGTCGGAGTAGATGTTGTCGCTCGAGATCAAGGGAGACGGTCGGTGGAGTATGGAGACGGCGACGCGGCGGCTCTCTTCGGGTTCATCAGGAACTTCGGGAAGGAAGATGCCCAGCTGCTCCGGCTCCTGTGCTTCGGGTGGAGGATGGATACGGTGATCCTAGGCGACTCCCGCACTCAGGAGCTCTTGGTATTACCCATGGCAATGCTCCTTTGCCGCGCCTACCTCTCGGTCTCTCTCTCGGATCGTGGGGAAAGGAGGGGAGGAAGGTGGCGGCGCTGAAAGAGGAGGGGATCTAGGGTTCGCTGGGACCGTCCTGGGGATAAGAAGGGCGCGAGGTGGAGGTGCGGTATGACGAGGATGACGGGAGGAACGGCGACCTGCCCGCTGCCATTAGCGGAGCAGAGGGAGAGGGAGGCGTCGGGGAACAGGAACATGAGACGCCGTCTCTTGTCGCGAAGGGGTACGGGCCACGGCGGGAGTTGGGAGCTGGGCCGGATGAGGTTTACTAGGCCGGGCAGGAAAACTAGGCTGGGCTGCAGCGGCTCCTCTCTCCTTTATTATTTTCTGTGTTCATTTTTATTTGTTTGTTTGTATAGGTTTCTTTCAAATGCAAACCAACAAACTAACTCAAATCCTTTTGAAACTTTTCCGATGATTTTGAATAGAGGGTTGTGGAATTCAAATAGGGATTAAGAGGGAATAGTGTAAAGGGGAGGAGATGACCACATACATAATATGTGTATGTGCCAATTTGGGAATTTTACCAGATTAGGGTTTTAGTAGAAGAACAAAAACATTTATGGAAATATTGGAAACTAGCACTGGATCCTCCTATGTAGAAAACAAAATAGAGATATCAAAGAGGGGTAGATTTGGTTGATAGCAACAACACAAGCAAGATAATCATATGCAATGTTTGGTTTTATGCTCAAAGGCAATGTGGCATGTTGACATGAGTATGATACCATGATGATGCACAAAACAAAAATACCAAGCGATTTTTTAGTAGTGGTTTTATCCGGGATGCTACACTAGTATTGCATTGTTATGCCTTGCGTAGTCCTGTCAATTGCCCTGTTGTAATTTGTTTACCCAGCATGCCATGTTTGTTTATCTTAAAGAGAACATCTCTAGTGAACTATGGACCCTGGTCCATTCTTTATCATTGATACATATTCCACTGTTACTGTTTATCTTTCTGCAAACCACTATTACCTTCCACACCATACAGTTAGTCCTTTGTTTTCAGCAAACCAGTGACATTGACAAACTCACTGTTTGTTGGGGCAAAGTCTTGAGTTTGTGTTGTGCAGGTTTCCAAGTTGCTAGCAACACCTTTGAGTCGTTTCCTTCCTCCTACTGGTTCAATAACTTTGGTTTCTTACTGAGAGAAATTTGCTGTTGTGCTCATCATACCTTCCGCTTGGGGTCTCCCAACGAAGTGTTCATGCACTCATCAAGGTTTTTTCTGGCGCCGTTGCCGGGGAGGCTAAGGACGTCTTCACAAGGGGAGTCCTTCACAATCTTTCTCTTTACTTTGTTTTTGATTTGCTTAGTTTCTTTTGTTTAGTTTGGTTTGCTTTCTCTTATCAAAAACCCCCAAAAATTAGTTCCTGCTCTAGTTGCTGTTGTTGTTAGCTTGCCCACCTTTTGCCAAAATGAACTCTGCTAAGAACACCAAGTTGTGTGACTTCACTAGCACAAACAATAATGATTTCCTAAGTACTCCTATTGCTCCACTTGCTCCTGATGCTACCTTTTATGAAATTAAGCCTGCTTTATTGAATCTTGTGATGAGAGAGCAATTTTCTGGTGTTAGTTCTGATGCTGCTGCTGCCCACCTCAATAAGTTTGTTAAACTTTGTGAGATGCAAAAATATAAGGATGTATATGGAGATATTATTAAGCTCAAGTTGTTTCCTTTCTCCTTGAGAGGAAAAGCTAAAGAATGGTTGCTATCCTTGCCTAAAGATAGTATTGATTCTTGGATTAAGTGCAAAGATACTTTTATTGGAAAATACTATTGTCCTGCTAAGATTATATCTATGAGAAGTGAAATAATGAAATTTAAACAACTTGATAATGAACATGTTGCTCAAGCTTGGGAAATAATAAAATCTTTGGTTAAGAATTGTCCCACTCATGGACTTACTGCTTGGATGATTATCCAGACTTTTTATGCAGGTTTGAACTTCTCTTCAAGAAACCTGTTGGATTCAGCTGCTGGAGGTACCTTTATGACCATCACCTTGGATGCTGCAACAAAACTCCTTGATAATATGATGGTTAATTATTCTAAATGGCACACTGAGAGAGCTCCACATGGTAAGAAGGTAAATTCTGTTGAAGAAACCTCCTCTTTGAGTGATAAGATTGATGTTATCATAGCTATGCTTGTTAATGAGAAAGCTCCTTTAGATCCTAATAATGTTCCCTTAGCCTCTTTGGTTGCTCAAGAAGAGCAAGTTGATGTGAACTTTATTAGAAACAACAATTTCAACAATAATGCCTATAGGAATAATTTTGGTAGTAACAACAATTATAGGTCTTATCCTCATAATTCAATACCTATGGAAACTCCTACAACAATGCTAAAGTGCCCCCTCTGAACTTGAAGTCATGATCAAAGACTTTATTAGTAAACAAACCATTTTCAACAAGACTGTGCAGGAAAAGCTTTTGAATGTTGAGAAAAATATTTCCTCTTTGTCTAAAGCACAGTCCTCTTTGATTAATAAAATGGCTGCTAAACCTGAAACCTTGGAAAGTACCTTTGCTGCTACTCATGCCATACAAGTTACTATTGATGAAAATGTATGACTGTTAGCCCAACTACATGCTAAGTGGGAAAGAGAAGCTGAAATTGCCAGAAATAATAGTATGTGCACTATCACCACCGCCAATATGGATGCCACTAAACCACAAGAAGTCCCTATTCCTCCTACCACAGTGCCTAAACCCAATGAGTTTACTACTAGTGATGCTAAGTTTGATTTTGATCTTGATGGTTGCAATATTTCTGAAGTGATTATGTTCCTACAAAAGCTTGTTAGAAGTCCTGATGCTAGTGATATGAATGTGGCTTTCACCAAACACATTACAGAAACTCTCATTAAAATTAAGGAAGAAAAGTTGAAACACGAAGCCTCTATTCCTAGGAAAGTAGAAGATAGTTGGGAACCCATTATTAATATGCAAGTGAATGACTTTGATCTCAAAGCTTCATGTGACCTTGGCTCTAGTGTCTCTATTATGCCTAGAAAGATTTATGAAATGCTTGATTTGCCACCTTTGGAAGATTGTTATTTGGATGTCCCACTTAATGATAATGATAAAAATAAATTCATGGGGAGTGTTAATGATGTTCTTATTATGGTTAAAAATGCTTATGTCCCTGTTGATTTCTATGTTTTGGATGTTGAATACAATGCTTCTTGTTCTATTACTTTGGGAAGACCTTTTCTTAGAACTGTTGGTATCATTATTGATATGAAAAAAGGCACCATTAAATATCAATTTCCATTCAATAAAGGTATTGAACACTTCCCTATGAGGAGAGAGAAGTTGATTTTTGCTCCTCCTTTGAAAGCAAGGTTTAATGTTAATGCTTCTTCATTTGAAAATACTTGATTCTTGCTTCTTGTGCCTAACTTAAAGGCGTTAAAGAAAAGTAATTATTGGGAGATAACCCAAAAGTTTTTTTGAGTCTTAGAAGTTATTACTTCAGTAATGACCTCTCCTTATACTTTTTGTTTGCTTTTTGTGTCAAGAATGACCTCTAGTGAGAGGGAAGTAAGATTTGGGGAGTTGCTGTCCCGAAACAGATTTTTGTGCTCCACTGTAAAAATTCGTGAGGAATCTCTGTAATTCGGATTGAGCTAATATTTTCTGAATAAATCCCCCAGTGTGTTATATAACTTTAGTTAGTTCAACACTATTTGATTTGAGCAACAAAAGGTCTTCAAAAAAATTGGTTTCTACCTGCTGGTCTGTTTTGACAGATTTCTGCCATTATTTGCATTTGCTTCTTATTGATTCCTTTTTAGGTTATTTTTGGAAAATTGAGCTTTTTGAGGAAATTGCTATAGTAACTTGAATTGCTATAGTAACTTGTATTTTTAGTGAAAGTTTTTCTATTCTAAAGCTAAACCCAAAGGTCTATTATCTTTTGAATACACTAATGTTGCTAATGAAGATTGTATGAAGTTTTCTATGCAGGAAAATTTTCAGGTGTAGAGGAAGAATGATGTAATGAGATGAAGAATGGACAAAAGTTCAAGCTTGGGGATGCCACCCCATGTCACCCGAAGAAATATTCAAGAGGTACAAGCGTTAAAACTTGGGGATGCCTTCATCAATAAAAAGCTTAGGTCTTTCTAGACACTTCGTTTTTATTGTTTCATGCACTATTGTGTTGTTCTTGAAGCATCTTAGTTTTCGTTTAGTTTGCTTAGCTTTCTTGAATAAAGTAGTTTGGACCCCCGTTCTCGCTGTGTTGTTTTAAATAAGTTGATTGGTGTTGGAGAGGAGTAGAAAGTTCTTGCTTGAATAGTACAAGAGGAGCTTGCTTTGACCGTGACTTAGACTTTAGCATGTCATGCTAGGTGTTGTTTTGACCTTATCATGACTTGTTCCAAACAATTGGGATTGCTTAGTGCGCCTTGAAGGAATCATGCGTTGTTTTAGCATACAAAAGCATAGTATTGTCGTATATTCCTTTGATGTTTTGTTTCGGTTAACTTGGCACATGATCACACCATGTTATGACTATGAACAAGTCACCATAGACTCTATGATCATTTATTCATTGACTTGTAGTACCACTTTATGCTTTGATTAGTAATGTTTTATCGCTCTGCATGATTATGGCCATTATTGCTCTCTTAGTTGGTCGCTCCCAGTCTTTTGCTAGCCTTCACTTGTATGAGTAAGCTCTACTCATGCATCCAACTCCCAAGAAACCAAGTTATTCCAAAGTGTCAACTATAAATTACTATGCATGGTGTGTTACACCGTTTCAAGTATATTCTTGTTTTCATCTATCTTCCAATTAAAAAGTATTTTGTTATGTGAAAACTTAGTGATTAAAGCTCTCACGAACTTGATGGCACACTTTATTTTTCTTGCCCCTAATAAAATTCAACCATTGTGTCATCTGTATTATATATGCTTGCACTTATACGTTGGAATTAGCAGAATCGTGTTGTCACAGGAACACTTTCAACATTGCACTTGTACTTTGTACACAGTTGATATCATGCTCTTTTGTCTATGGATGTCGTCGTTGTGAAATAAAAGAGGAGCTTGTAAGTCCATGGAGTTATGTATGTGTGTTAGAGAAACGCCTGGGCCGCTATCCTAAGCCATGCCTAATCATGGTGGAAACTTATAGCATCACCATAATGACATCTATGAAGCTTTCTTCTTATAAAAAAGAGACATATTGAAAAGAGGAGAGAGAGAAAAAGCATCAGATTCCCATGGTAAATAAGAAGATTGCTGAGATGCTCATTGTCTGCTTGCCTTGTCATTTTGATTATGGGATAGCTCCTGTATCATGTGCAAGGGGTACCCCATTTGCGGTTCTCTATGATACACATGTATTACTATGAAAAGAACTTACAAGTGACTAAAGTTGAGTAGCATGAGGAGCGACCCTCGTATTCAAGGGAGATGAGATTGCCAACTTATAATTTGTCAAGCATATACTCCATTGTTTGTTCACTTTAACCTTAATCAATTCAAGATGCTTATGATAGGGGGAATGAGAGTTGAAAGCTAACAAGTACCATAATTGTTGAAAGCTCTTTTTAAAACTTGAAATCCTTGCTTCCCTTTATGAAGGGCCTTTCTTCCACCATTATATTGAGTCTTCACCTTCTATCCTTAGGCACCAGTTAAGAGAGAATAGTTGCCATTCTTAGTTCTATGTGCATTGTCCCAAAACTTATTGATTGATGCATTTTGTTGATATTACTTGTTCTTGTGTTATTTGTATCTAGTCACTCTTATGAACTTTGAAGGTGTCCTATGCATCTATTTGCTACTCCATGAGGGACAAGTTGAATGCCACTATGTTGTTTTCTGTATGTGAAATAAACAAACGTTTTTCAATGCATGTTATTCATGATATTTGTTTGCAACCTTTCATGTTGCATGCATAGTTACTTTGTCTTACTATTAGAACTCCATCTTTCATGCTCATGTTTAGAGTTTTTTGATCCCAGCTTTCAATTCTTGCAAATAGTTTGATCTTGATTTTGATGGTGCATGTCACCTCAAAAATTATTCTTTTTATCACTTACCTACTCGAGGACGAGCAGGAGTTAAGCTTGGAGATGCTTGATACATTGAAAACGTATCTATAATTTTTGATGTTCCATTCTTGTTTAGTATCTAATTTTCTTTGCTTTGTCTACACTTTGAGGTGTTTTTATATGTTTTCTGGTACTAACCTATTAACAAGATGTCACAGTGTCAGTTGCCTGTTTTCTTCTGTTTTTGGTTCCAGAAAGGCAGAAAATCAATATTCTCGGAATTGGACGGGACAAAAGCCAAAGTCAATACTTTACCGTGGGGAACACGAAGCCAGAATACGAGACAGAGGGGAGCCACCAGGGGGCACACCCCCTAGCCGCGTGGCTAGGGTTAGCCTGCGCCTGGGGGGTGCGGCCGCCCTGGCTGCCACCTGCCTCGCCTCTTCGCCTATAATGACCCCCCCCGATGCAGAAACCCTAAGGACCCGATCAATATTCCACAAAACCGTCTGTAGCCTCCGACACCATCGTCCCTAGATCGGGGGGATCTGAAGCTCTTCCCGGCACCCTGCCGAAGGGGAGATCATCCTAGAGGCTTTCTTCTTCATCATGCTAGCCTCCGGTATGAAGTGTGAGTAGTTCTACCTTGGACTACGGGTCCATGTAGTAGCTAGATGGTTGTATCTCCTCCTTTGTGCTACCATGTTTAGATCTTGTGAGCTCCGTTCATCATGAAGATCATCTATTTATAATCATGCATGTTGTATTTGCGGGGATCCAATGGGTATTGAGATTACTATGTCATATTGATTAATCATTTTGTCTTATTGATTCTATCATGTCTATGTTGTTTATGATCTTGCATGCTCTCCATTTCTAGTAGCTATCTTTGCCAAGTAGATGCTAGTGCCTCCAAGTGGGGGTATCTATGGTCGATAGTGGGTTCATGCCTCTATTTAATATAAGGAAAGTGACATAAATCTCTAAGGTTGTAGATGTCTTGTTGCCACTAGGGAGAAAACAACGGTCTCTTGTTCATGGAACAAGTGGATTGTTTACCTTACACACCTTGCTTAAAGCAGTTATCCGTTGCTTGCAACTTAATACTGGAGGGGGTTCGGATGATAACCTGAAGGTGGATTTCTAGTCATAGATGCATTTGGATGGCGGTCTATGTATTTTGTTGTATTGCCCAATCGAATCTCATAGGATCATGAATGTCTAGTATTGCATTGTATGCCTTGCTCAGTCCTGTCAATTGCCCCGCTGTAATTTGTTTACCTAGCATGCCATGTTTATTTATCTTAAGAAGAACACCTCTATTGAACTATGGACCCTGGTCCAATCTTTATCATTGATACATCTTCCATTGTTACCGTTTACCTTTCTCCAAACCACCATTACCTTCCACACCATACAGGTAATCCTTTGTTTTCAGCAAACCGGTGAGATTGACAACCTTACTGTTTGTTGGGGCAAAGTCTTGAGTTTGTGTTGTGCAGGTTTCCAAGTTGCTAGCAACACCTTTGAGTCGTTTCCTTCCTCCTACTGGTTCGATAACCTTGGTTTCTTACTGAGGGAAATTTGGCGTTATGCTCATCATACCTTCCGCTTGGGGTCTCCCAACGAAGTGTTCACGCACTCATCACATGGCTAGCTAGCATGGTGCCTATCGTGGTGCTGACAACTAGAGAATGGGAGGAAGGAGGAGAGTATGGAAGAAGATGGTCGCGTGTGGCTTGTTAAAAGGACACGACATTGGATATCGGCGCGGGCTGAAATGACTACATTGATGTGGTTGCGGCATGAGTGCGTGCGTCGGGCGGCCCAGCCAGTGCAGGAGGGCATGCGTCAGTGGTGCAGCTAACCTTGGAGCGGTCTACCTCCATTGATGGCTAGTAGAAGAAAGTCTTTGGGTCACTAGCTTACTGCCATGCGGGAGAACGGGGAAGGACGCATCTCACTATCCGCCCCGACGTAGTCGTTGCCTGAATATGGTGAGCTGATGGGTCGTGTCAGACATGTTGGTTCGAATGGATCAAACTGTTGGAGGGGACGTGGCCACCGCTTGTGTCCGGTCAGACCAGTTCGGACGTGGCTTGACCATTGGATCGTGTCGCTGGAGATGCCCTAAGATAAATTGTACACTTTCCCTGGGGATGGCATGTTGCCATTGTCCGGGTCGTTGGACGCGAGCGAGCCACACCCGTGTGACTGGCCCTAGGGCTAAAATGAAGCCGAGATAGTTTGCCTCTACTCGCTAAAACTCGTTTAACTAACGAGTTAGCTCAGCTCGACTTGTTTAAAGAACAAGTTTATATTTGAAATTTGGCTCGACTCAATAAACTCACAAGTAGCTTGTTATAAGTTGTGAATATGAACACATATAAGAAAAATTAGTGATTATCTTACTTTCATAATAATATAAAGGCAAGATCAATGAAATATATAGTAGCTTTACACCATTACATGTATAAGAAACATTCATAGTATTGATACTCATCTATGAACAATTTCAAACTCTGTATTTGAAAGAGTTTAACAAGCTAAACAAGTAGTTCGCGAGTAGCTCATTTTGCTTGGATGATAAAATAAGCTCGAATCTAAAACTCAACTCGACTCACTAGACACAGACTTTGAGCCGAGTCACGAGTTATTCATTTAGCTCGCGACTTTAAAGTTATAATTGTAGCCCTAACCGACTCCACCTTATCGTTTGATTCGTTTCCATCTTCCCCTTGTTATCCTGAGTGAGGAAATGCTCGTGCACTACGCGCTGAGGGAGCCGCAACCCGCCGCCGTGCGTTGGTGGTCTGTCGCCACGTCCCTCTACCGCCACCGCCACGCGCTCTAATGCCGCGCCCCCTCTATGGCTCCTGTCGCCGCGACCCATAAGGCTCCCGCCACCACGATGAGGCCCTTCTCTAGCTGCGTACGCATGTCGGTAGTCTGGTCCAGCGAGAACGGACTCCAGCACCTACTCCTGCCCGGTCGCCACTCGTCACAACAGTCAGTACCGTCGACGACGATGGCCGCCTCCCCATGGCGCCCCTGCTCCGCCATTTCACATGAAGTCCTCGACAGCCACAAGGACGGCGACCGGTGCATCGCCGGAGTTGGGTGCCACGAGTTGCTGCTGCCGCCAAGGTTGCCATGTGGGACCGCCGGTGGTGCTACAAGCTGCGTTAACTTATGGTATATGTGGCCGGCGGCAGATCTCCTGGCGACACGGCGTTGGATTTTTGCAACACGATGCTATAATAGCACGACTTTTTTCTACTAATCATGGCAGATGGCTTTGCTACCTTGGGTTTACGATGTTGCTACCAACTATAGGTGGCTTTTGCTAGCATGGGTATACAATGTTGCTAATCTGGATTAAGTGGGGACAGATTTTGCTACCTACTAGTTTATGTTTTGCTATGTACTCCTTTTATTTTTGCTACAATGATGTTCTCTAAATGCTACAATATTTTGTTTACAAATTTTTGGATATGAATTTCGGACGGTGTCCCTGCGATGCTCAAAACGAAGTTGTTTTTTCTACCCTAACACAATTTTCGCTATAATTGTTTTCTGTTATTTTACATTGGCATATCTTTTTTCTTACAAAATTGTTTTTGTTACATCGTAAAAGAAAATCTAAGGTGTCTCCGACGAGGGTACTCTTTTTGTTCTCTTTTTGGTGACTCGAGATTAGTGTAGCAAAAGCACGATTTGAAACTTTTTAGTAGACATATTTCAGCACCGGGACCTGGGTGATCGGAAGTTTTGATTCTCAGAAAATGCCTAATATGACACTATTTCTAACGTGTACAACGTTCTTCATCCAGAAATATAAGACATTTTAGCTTTGTAAAATGAATGTATCTAGAAACCTTTTAGTTTATAGGTTTATTTCAAACCTCTACGAACCTATATACTAAACGTCTAGATATATTCGTTTTACAAAGCTAAAAATAAACAAAGGGAGTATAATGAAAAGGGCAGTACTACGCGTCCCCCGAAGGATAAAAATTTCTGATCCCCCGGGTCCTCGTGCTGACACGTGTCCACCTAAATCCCGATTTTGCTACACTCAGACCCGTTTTTGCTACATACGCCCCGCTTTTGCTACACTGTAGCAGAAAACGGTTCGGCCCAGAAATAGAAAAACAGATTGGACCTCGTCGGAGAGTTCGCCGGAGACCATGTAGCAATTTTTTTTAACTAATGTAGCAAAATCGACTTCGCCGGAGAATCGCCAGGAGATCTCGCCGGAGACCTCGCCGGATACCTCGAAGCAAGAAGTTTGTGCTATTGTAGCAAAATCATAAAACATATGTAGCAATATAATTCTGCTAATGTAGCAAAAGTCGACTTCGCCGGAGCAAAAACTTGTAAGAAAAAAATTCAATGTAGCATCGCCGCAGGTAGCAACACCAAAACCCGTATGGAGCAGGACCGGTCGCCATGTGTAGCAGAGCCTCTCACCGAAGGTAGCACCACCGCTCACCGCAGGGTAGCAACGACTGTCGCCATATGTAGCAACACCAGAAGTCGTATATAGCATATTTGGTCATGGTGTGTAGCATCGCCGCAGGGACAGCTCATTTGGTCACGGCGGGGCTAGCCATGGCGGAGCAGCGTGGGCGCAAAATAGGACGAGCGGAGAGCTTCGTCTCTGTCTCCGGTGACGACGACGGGCGGCCACTGGTGTGGGATGCGGAGGCGGAGCAGCGGGCGGCGCCCATGGCGTCCGGGCATCAGGCGAGGCCCAACCAGAGGCGAGGGCCTGCGGGGGACGCGAGCGGCGGGAGCGGGGCGACAGGGCCTGTGGGAGAGTGCGGCGGCGGCCATGGCGGCTGGGCGTCAGGCGAGGCCCAACCGGAGGCGAGGGCCTGCGGGGGACGCGAGCCGCGGGAGCGGGACGGCAGGGCCTACGGGAGAGCGCGGAGGCGCCGAGCCACAACGCGTACCAGGCAAAGCAGCGCGACAGGGCGTTGCTGTGGCGGCACGGCGGGACATTGTTGTGGCGGCGCGGGGCGTGCAGGGACGAGCGACGACGGCGTGGCCAGGCAAGGCTACGACAATGTAAGACGGCGACGGGAACCAATCTGCGTACGCGTGAGTCTCACGCTGAGAAGAGATAAGAAAAGTTTATGTGGGTCCGCAGGAAAACGACATATGCGTACGTTCCGCAACAAACGAGCGAGGCGACCCGGGGGATCGATCTTCCGGGTGATAGGTATCATTTTCCTAATGAAAATGGAGCTTGCCTGTGCCGGTTAAGTGCGACCATCCGTGCGATCTGTACGCGCGGAACCCATCAAGCGGCACTGCCTCCCACACCCTTCAGCTCGTGTTTTCCTTAAAAATACCAGAAGTACAACCTCGTCCGTATCCACCGTTTTGTGTATAAATTCTCTTCCGTAATACACTCACAATATTATTGTATAACATTGTTGTATAATGGTAAGATGACATTGAACCGAGGAGGTGATTTTTGATATATTTTAAAGTACGAAGGAAATGAAGCTCTAAATAACATTCCAGACATGGAACAAAGCATTATCAATCGCATAAAAAAATGGACTTCTAAGAGATTCATCATAAAATTAATTGTAGAGGATGTTGCTTAGTTATTATTGGTAAGTATTTCTGTAACTTTGCGCAAAAGAGGTATTTTTGTAACGAATTATAATATATTTATGTGATTGCGAATTTATGTGAAGACATGTGTGAATTGTGTGTTAGGGCATCTTCACCTGGCCGATCCAATCTGTTCTTGCACATCCGAGCTTGTCCGAGCGGACTGGCGGACAGGTGAACACTGGCCCAGCGGGAGATCCATCCGGACAAACGCGCGCGTACCGATTTATCCATGCACCAAATTTGGGTCTCGCTTGGGTTGACCCGAACAACACGCTTGTCCTTGTGCGTCCTATCACTAGTTCGTCTGGACCCTCTCGTCAGTGGCACAACAGACACTCTCCACCCCAAACCCTCACCCTCTATATCCCGTGACCAGAGCAGGTGCAACCGTTGGCACCGCCACTGCCCGCTACCGCCGACGCTCCCGCGATATCGAGCAGCACCGCAGGCCACGCGCGTTGCTGGAGTTGTCTGGACGTGTCGCAGGCAATCCCGTCGCCCCAGCCTCCGCCTGTCGACTGGACGCGCAACAACCTCTACATGGCGCACAACCTGCTCGGCCGTTTGCCTTTCCGCGGTTGAGGTACATTCGCCGGTCCTTTCTAGGTTATCTAGCCCGCTGCGGGAGTTGACATGGCCTATAGATGGATAGCAATCAAAGGGCCATCGAGTTCTTCTACAAAAATTTCGCTGATTCGTCGTCCGAGGAGGAGTCCGACGATGAAACCAAAATTCGGTTGGCAACTACACAGATGGTGCACGACCACTACCTCCTGTCGCCGCGTAGAGGTGGCTCGACGAAGCGGCACGAAGCCAACCATGAGCATGACCGAGAAGCTGGCCACATACGCCTTTATAAGGACTACTTCCACCCAACTAATCCGGTCTTCAAAAAGAAGGCATTCCGTCGCCACTATCGGATGTCCAGGAACTTGTCCTTGGACATTCTCAATTTGGCGAGGGAGTACGATGACTAATTCGAGTCCAAGTACGATTGTACTGGTAAGATTGGATTCTCCTCTTACTAGAAAAGTTCGCTTCCTCGGCAGCTTGCATATGGAGTGCCCGGTGATCTCCTTGATGACTACATGCGCATTAGCGAGTCCACATGCCATGAGGCAATGTTCCGGTTTTGCAGCGCGGTTATTGCGGTGTTTGAAAAAGTTTACTTGAGATATCCAAACACCAAAGAAAATGCCCACCTTTTATCCATCAACGAGAGAAGAGGGTTTCTTGGGATGCTTGGCAGCATCGACTGTATGCATTGGTAGTGGAAGAATTGTCCCTTTAGCTGGCAAGGGTAATTCAAAGGGCATGCAGAGGGGTGCACCGTCATACTAGAGTTTATTGCATCACATGATCTCTGAATTTGGCACTCCTTTTTTGGTATGGCTAGATCAAACAATGGCATCAATGTGTTGTAGCGGTCTCCGGTGTTTGCTAGGCTGGCTGAAGGCAATGCCCCACAGGTATCCTTGAGATCAATGGCAATCAATATGATATGGGTTACTATCTAGCTGACGATATTTATCCCTCCTGGGCCACCTTTCTAAAGAAAATCTGCAACCCTGTAGATGAGAAATGTAAGAGGTTTGTGAAAGACAAGAGGCCGCTAGGAAGGATGTGGAGCAGCATTTGGTGTGTTTCAATCAAGGTAGGCTATTGTTCGATACCCTGCTAGAACCTAGAGCACCGAGAGGATGTGTAACATCCCAGCATTAGAGCTTGGAACTAAGCTGACCACAGATGTGTGCATTGCATTCATGCATAGAAAATCCAAATAATTTTCGCGCTTTTAACAACAAAGTGATTGAAGCTTCTCTTAACTTGATGAAATTGAAGTAGATCATCAAGTTGACTACGATAAGTTTCAATATGACCTTTTCTAAAACCTTATTTTGGGTAAAAATGATTTGATCTAAGGGTAGATCAAATGTAATAAAAGTTAAACCCTAATACATTACTTAATGGATTATATTTGATCCTTAAGTAATCATATCTCAGTATTCATTACACAACCCATGAATACCAAGTTATAAATATAACTTAAGTAATAGGAATGTAATAACTAAATTTTAATCTCATCTACTTATACCATGAACATCATGGTAATACAACCTTAACTCCTTAGTGAGTTTGAGTAGGAAAGAAACCAAGTCAAGATCAGGCACCATGTATCTTTCTATCCATATCAATCTTCACCATTCCTATTGGAATCATATTCTAATATCTGTTGTTCATCAATGTTGAGTAATCAACTATTGATTCACCAATTCTTAACCTATCAATTCTTGATCTGTCAACTCTTATCCTATCATAGCATCCACTCTAAAACCTTTAGGGAAAGAAGTAAGAAGAGATAGGTGGTAATGCTAGTTTTAAATATTATATATAATGGGAGTGTTTGAAGAGAATTAAATCAATATGATAATTGATGGAGTTAAACTCACTCCTAAAATGAAAGAAGAGTTATATGGAATATATAATTATATGGTAACAAATAGGATTATAAGGAGGGGCATTGAAGATAGATACCAAGGGGTAATCCTATGGGATTAAGTAGGCATAGTCCATGAATAATATCCCTTAATCCAATAAGAGATACTAAGAAGATGATTTCAATAAAATTGTAAAGTTGTATTGATGAATACCTTGATTAGCCAACTGGAAACCTAATGACGAGGTTTAATCTCGTCAATGCCCATTGGTATGAGCTTGGGTTTGGGAGAAGATGGGGATGCTGGAGATCGCGGAACGGTTAGAAAACAAACAACACGGGGACACAAGGTTTACCCAGGTTCAGGCCCCCGTAGGGAAAACCCTACTCCTGCTTGTCTTCTCTTGATTACGGCGGAACCGAAAGTTACGGGGGTGCGCAGATGCAATCTGGCGTGGAGGTGTGTATGCTATGGTATGAGATACCCTCCTCATCGTGCCCTCCTAGCCTTTATATAGAAGTAGGCAGGTCCCGGGAACAGACCGAGTCGGTTACAGTTTTTAGGGTTTACCCCTTTGAACATTCTATCTATTTAGTCTTGTTCTCCAAGGATCCGAAGGCGTCATGGGCCTGGGCCACCCGAAAGTCTTCATGGGCCGGCGCATATTATCATGGGACTTCCTTGGGCTAGACCAGGTATGCTAAGTTAGTGTACCCGTTGGGTATAACCATGTCAGTAGCCCCCAAGTGTTCAGTTGAATCATAGATTCGGCTGAGGACTCTTCAACCTTTCGGGTGCAGTTGTTTTTATTCATCAAAGGATGATTTTGGTATGCAGGGATTGTTGATGCGTGTGCCTGACTTTCCCGACGGATCAGGGCCAGTTAACTGTCTTAGGACAAAACAACACGATCTTCTTCAGATTCGAGTCCCTCGACTCGAAACCGGAACATATGCTGGCGTAATTCGACTCAGGCTGTTGATGACTTATAGTGAGTGGAATTCCAGTGATTTTCAAATGGTGTACCCAACGCGTCCGTCGGGATTTTCATCACGCATGTTGGCACGGATTATTACTAGCAGAGCGCAGTCGTGTGCGTTGCCAGGCCATCAGATGGTA
This sequence comes from Avena sativa, assembly GCA_916181665.1. Lineage (NCBI taxonomy): Eukaryota > Viridiplantae > Streptophyta > Magnoliopsida > Poales > Poaceae > Avena > Avena sativa. Next base: position 53,025,033 of record OV702299.1, read on the forward strand.
TCTGTAGGTCTTATCTTTGGTTGCAGACGCAACATCCAAATGTTTATCACCGCGGAGGTGTTTCGGGTGGCCAAAGAGGATGTTACTCATTTAGCGTTAACTAGGGCAAAGTTGCCGAAAAGTTTTGCATGTTGATCCGAAGGATCGCAGTCGAAGAATTCATAGGGTGCGCGACCAGCGCTTCCTATGAGAGTAGCCCTCGAGTGTCTGTTCAAGTCGTAGACTCGAGCAGAGACTTTTAATCCAGTCGATGTTGACTTTTAGGTCCGTAGGACACAAATTTTTCGGATGCTTGAATCCATCCTCCCTATGGGAGTAGCCCCCGAGTCCGTAGTTGAGTCGTAGACTCGACATAGTACTCGAAGAATAGTTCAATGGTGTAGTACTTTGATCATATATCGGGTGCGCGACCAGCGCTCCTGATAGGAGTATCCCCCGAGTATTTACTCAAATCGTAGATTCGAGTGAGTACTTTAAGTTGTGTAGTCGAAAATTTATAACCGTTGCTAGTATAGCTTTGATGATGTTAGTGCTGACGATTGGTGACTTCAAACGTCTGCAGCGCCAGAGATGACGTGACTAAACAAAAGTGGGTCCCACCTTCTGACTTTGAATTGACTGGTCACGCGCGACGTGGAGATAATTACGGCGTTACCTCGGTTTCCGTGGGTAGTTGACGGCGTGTGAGCGACGGTTCGCTGCCGTGCTGACACGTGGACGGTTGGATTCTGATGTTGGCTCTAGGGCTTCCTGATGGACGGTCATCGTGCGTCTTCTTCGTCCTTATAATCAGTGGGGAAAAGTTTTGTTTGTTTTCACCGCAGCCATTCTTGTTTCACTGCTTCCATCTTCGTGAGTTTTTCTCGCTGCGCGCTAGAATTTCTTTGAACCTTTCCATCTTTGTTTCTGTGTTCACGTCGTCGCCGTCGCTGCACTGTGATGGGGAAGGCCAAGAAGGCCTCCACCGCAGTTGGTACTAGTGCTGCCGCCGGTGGCAAGAAGGGTTTTGCCGCTACTCGCGTCACCGATGGTGGCTGGCGATGATCGGAGACGCGCGAGGGCGATCTTCGCAAGCTCCATGAGCGGGGTATGATACCACAGGATAGGGAGGACGTCAGGATTCCTGGTGACGAGGTAATTCCCCGTCCTCCCGCTGGGTTTCGGGTCATGTTCCTCGCTTTTGTCCTTCGGGGCCTTTCTTTCCCAATCCACGATTTTCTCCATGGATTTCTTTTCTTCTATGGCATCCAACTCCATCATCTCTCGCCGAACTCTATTCTTCATATCGCCTGCTTCATCACCTTCTGCGAGTGCTGGCTCGGTGTCGAGCCATACTTTGGCCTCTTCCGGAAGCTCTATTCCGTGAAAAGGCAACCTGGGTCCGATGGCGTTTATCCCATCGGTGGCTGCATCATTTCTCTAAAATCCAACTTTCTCTTCTTCTCTTTTTCTATGTCCGAGTCTGTACAGTACTGGCGGAGGCGATGGTTTTACATCCGCGACTCCACGGTGGCCAGGCAGAACTTTGGCCTTGCTCCTTTCGACCCATCCCAGAAAATCCAGCCAAAGAGGTCCTGGAAGAACCACATCTTGGATGGTGAGGTGGCGGAGGTAGAGGATCTCTATCGTCGGGTGGAGGACCTCCAAGTTATTCCGGACAAAGAGGTGAACGGTGTGGATATCATCTGCACCTTCCTCAAACGTCGGGTGCAGCCGCTCTAGGCTAGGGCGCACCCGATGTTCCTTTATTCTGGCTGTCACGATCCGACTAGGGTTTCGACTGAGGAGCTCTCCAGGGGTGATCTCGACAGAATTCTTCAGCCACTGCTGAAGTATAAAGATAAAGAGGATCTTCCGGGGAAATCACTGACTCCTCCATTCGCCGCCTCTCGTCCGGTTCCACAGGTGTAGATCTAGAACGTGCGCGTAGCGCTTTTTTCTTTTCGACTGCGTTTTTCTTGCACTGGTTTTTGTTCTGAAAGTTTGTTTCTTGTGTGCAGGAGTTCAAGGTACCGGGCATGGTTCCTCCGCTACCCGAACGTTTTCGGGGTGCACCGGACAACGAGGTAGTAGACTCCATGTCTGAGCTTCCTTCGACGCGATCACCGGCAGAAGAAACTTTTGAGTCTAGCGAGGAGCAGACTCGAAAGCGGACACGGAGCTCGAGTGAATCGTCGGATGCTTTGACTCCGTCGACGCCTAGGAACCCGACATTCCTTGCGCGTCACAGTGGAGGCGGTGATGGCTCTTCCTCTCCTATTTCGGCTGTGCCCATGCGGGCCATGGTGCCGCAGCCGCCGGCGAAGCGGAAGAAGGAAGAGAAGAAAGAAGAGAAGAAGGGCAAGAGGGCCCTGCCTGTATTCAACTTGAGCGACATTGACTCGTAAGTGTCATCAGCTGCTTTTTGCTCTCTTTCGATTTTCCTTGCGTGTACTTGTCTGATGTTTTCTTTTGTAGCCATTCCTCTGATGGTTCCTTCAGCGATGGCGCTCTAGAGATGGTGGGGGATTCGAAGCTTGCTCCTCCTCCCCCTCAGACGGTGGCCACCTCTGAGGGCGCTGCTCCGAACCCTTCTCCGCAGGAGGCTCGGGTGGTTGTCTCCCAGAAGACTATAGCCGGACCTTTGGAGTCGTCGTATGACCATGTAAGTGCTTTCGTTCTTGCCACGGGGGGAGCCCCCGAGCATTTTTTCGGATGATTTGCTGATCAAATGTTGTTTTATGTCTCGGGGGAGCCCCCCGAGCATCTTGCGGTTGATCTGCTGATCATGCCTTTCTTGTTTGTGCGTGTCTCGGGGGAGCCCCCGAGCGCTTTTCGAATGATCTGCTGATTATTTTTGTTTTGCTCGTTTCCTTGGGCGCAGCCGCCGAGTCTGTTCCCTAACAAGTTTCATCTTATCGCAGCCTTTTGTTCAGGGTGTCAATCAGCTGGTGAAGCAGCATCTGGCATTGGAGGCCAGCCTTCAGCGGCTCCAGGGTTCGTGTGTTTTTTATCTATCTTCTGCTTCTCCAGCTGCTTGCTTGCTGCTGAATTTCATGCTTGTTCTTTGTTGCAGACGAGAATAACACTGCCCTTCGCGAGCTTGATGCTCTCAAAAAGAGCCTCGGGCGAGCGGAGAAAAAGGCTGAAGATGTCCTTGGCGTTAAGGAGCGCCATGAGCAGGAACTAGCCGACGCGGTTGCGGACAAGGAGCGCCTGTAGCAGGAGGCCACGGATCGCGGGGATCAGCTCGCCACCACTGCAGCCTCGCGCGAGAAGGCGGTAGCCGGCAAGCTGATGGCTGCTGCCAAGGCTCTTTCGAGTGAGTAATTTCGTCTGTTCCTTTTCGGCTTCCTTGTCTTTCTGGTTTTGTTTTGGTTTTCACTTTTCCTCTTCTATTTATCTAGATGTCGCGGGCATCGAGTTTGACTGTGGTGCCCTGGAGCACGGGAGTGCTCTGGATGATGCCACCGTGGCGGTCGAAGACCGCTGCAGTACCGTGGACGGCTCCCTTGCCAAGGCCAAGGAGGTTCTCCGGTACTTCTACAAGGAGCTTGTCCCCAAGGGCGTCGCCCTCGACAATGTCGATATGCTGGCAGATGCTCTGTCGGCCGAGGCGCCTGCGGCGTACAAGCGCAAGCAGAAAGGCATTGGTGCATCCATGGGGCTCGTGATGGCCATGGCGTCTGGAGCGGAGCTGGATCTTCATCAGGTCACCTCCAAGATGCTGACGGCTGCCGACAGATCCGAGGTAGCCTTTGTCCTCTACGCTGCCCGTTGTAAACTCTATGGGCCGAAGCTGCTTGACCTGCTAGCGGAGTACGCGGTGCGGCAGCAGGGGGAGGCCAAGAGCAGGCAATCCGGCTCCGAGGCTACTCAGGATGCAGCTTCTTAGGCCCTATAGTTGTAGGATAGTTGTCGTTTCTTTTGTTGTAATGTTTATATGAACACTCCTTGTGCCACGTAGTGGCTTTTGCTGCATATGATCAATCTTCGAGTTGTTTGCTCAGTCGTGCGCTTGTTCATATCCTTGCCTTCCTTTCCTCTAGGGACCTTCGGGTGATGATCCCGTTGATACTTCGTCTGCGCCGCAGCTGCGGCCATCCTTGGATGATGCGTCACAGCTCGTATTTCTTCGTGACCGCATCCGTAGTCTTGAGAAAGAGTTGCTTGGCGTTCGAGGCCACGCGGATGTTTGGAAGTCGAAGGCGGAGCGGAGCGCTGCCAGAGAGGAGTATCTGATGGGGGAGTTGCGGCATTTGGCCGAACAGCTTCAATGTGAGTTTCTTTGAGTTGCTGCTCTTTTCTCGGATGCGCTTGTTGGCTTGTCATCTTACTTTGCAGGTTTTGCAGGTGCTAACCTTGTTCTTAGGGAGGAAAAGGAGCGTGTTGCTGTTCGGATCAACTGTCTGACCCAGCAGGACATGGAGGCCGGCGGCTTTTTCTGGATGGACCGTGATCGTGCTATGGTCCTTGCGACTGTGCAGGATCGTATTCACCAGGTGTCGCGGGTGCTGCGGCAAGTGAAGATCTCTTTGGCGTCAATTCTGCACGTGATGTTTCCCCTGGATGAGGCACCGTCGAGTCTATGGGGCCTGCTGGCGAGGTTTCGAGATGTGCATCATGTCAGGGAGCTGGTGCGACATCAGTTGCAGGGGTGAAGGCTGCGCTTTCCCTCGTGCGGCTGCATCTCCCCAATGTAGATCTTGCTGTTGTGGTGGCTGGGTCGCCTCTTCGGCCGGATGGTGGTGTGTGGAACATGCGTCCTCATTATGCGGCTGTAAAGTAGTATGCCGAACAAATTGTAGATCTTTTTGAGCATCGTGCGCAGGCGATTCTTCAAAATAGGTAGGACCTGTAAAGAGATAGATATAAAATTTGTATATATTCGACTGGGCGTGTTATGCCCCTTGTTGTAAGGGTTGATTGTTTTTAGCACATGGTGTTTTATTTGTATGCGTGTCCTTTTCGTTAGCCTGACGTGATCAGCTACTCATGTGTACACGCGTTATCCTCAGTCGACGAAGTCGTGAGGTGAGGGGAGCCCCCGAGTGTGTTGTAACATGAAGAAAAATGCGAATAATAGATAAATTTTTGGGGAGAGACACTTGGCTTTATTCATATCATAATGAGCAGGTACATTGTTCGGATGAGTAGCCTTATTGAAAGTAAAAGGAGGGAGGGTAGCTAGGGGTAGAAGCATCGCGGTTGTGCGATGTTCCATGGGTTGAAGTATGCTACTCCAGACTCCACGTGCTTGAGGCGATAGGCGCCACCTGGGATGACTTCAGTGACGACGTAGGGTCCTTCCCAGAGCGACTCGAGCTTCTTCGGTCGCTCTTGCTTGAGTCGTAAGACCAGGTATCCTTCGACGAAAGACCTTGGGCGTAGCCGACGACTGTGATAGTTACGGAGGCTCTGCTGGTAGACCGCTGATCGAGTCGCGGCTATGTCGCGCGCCTCGTCGAGTGTGTCGACGACGTCTTCAAGTGCGGCCGTTGATTCGGCTTCGCTGTAGGCGATGACCCGTGGGGCCCTATGGCGTACCTCTACAGGCAGCACGGCTTCGACTCCGTGCACCATGAAGAAGGGCGTTTAGCCGGTTGAGCTGTTTGGCGTCGTGCGTAGGCTCCAGAGGACGGAGGGGTAGCTCTTGTGTCCAGGCTCCTGCGAGCCGTTGGAGCGGGCTCATTAGGTGTTTCTTGATGTCGCCGTCGACGAGGCCGTTGGCCTTTTCAACCTGCCCGTTTGTTTGCGGGTGCGCCACGGAGGCATATGTGATGTTGATTTCGAGGTCTTCGTAGAAGTCCTGGAATTCCTTGGAGATGAAATTTGACCCGTTGTCGGTGATGATGTTGTGTGGCACGCCGAACCTATAGACTATGGATTTGAAGAATTTTATGGCCGTTTTGCCCTTTTGGTTAGTAACGGGCATGGCCTCGATCCACTTGGTGAATTTGTTGACTGCGACCAGGAGGTAGACGTGGCCTCCTTTCGAGGACTTGGGCAGTTTGCCGATCATGTCGAGGCCCCATTGGGCGAAGGGCCAGGCTAGGGGTATGGGCCTGAGCTCCGCTCCTGGTGCGTGCGGTTTATCTGCGAACCTCTAGCACCCATTGCACCTTCGGACGATGTCCTTGGCGTCGTTCATGGCCGTTGGCCAGTAGAATCCAGCTTGTAGAGCTTTGGCGACAAGGGCACGGCTGCCCGTGTGATGGCCGCAGATGCCCTCGTGGATGTCTTGGAGGATGGTTTTGCCGTCACCGATGGTGACGCACCTTTGGAGTACACCCGAAATGTTGCGCTTGTACAACTCGCCATTGATGATGGTGAAGGCCTTGGACCGGTGAGATATGCGTCGGGCATCTGTCGGGCTGTCAAGCAGCTCCCCGTCTATTAGATATCGGAGTTATGGTTTTGTCCATGTTTTTTGACTGCCATGACCTGCATCAGGTTGACCACCGCAACCTCTGTGTCGAGCTTTTCTGGTCCTTCCTGTCCTTCAGGTAGCGCAGCCCCCGAGTGTTCTGCTTGTTCGGGTGATCCCTTTGGGAATTTTCTTTTAATGGATGGCACGCAGATCTGTTCGAGGAACACACCTGGTAGCACCCGTGCACAGGTGGATCCGATATTGGCGAGTCTGTCGGCCTCTTCATTGCTTTCTCTCCCGACGTGCCAAAGCTCGCAGCCGTCAAAGTCTCCTTTGAGTGCGTTGTAGAGTGTGCGGTATGCAATCATGTTGGCGGCGTGTGCGTCACACTCGTTCATCGTCTACTGGACGACGAGGTTTGAGTCGCCGTAGATGACCAGGCGCGTCGCACCGCAGATATTGGTCATCCTCATGCCGTGGATGAGGGCCTCGTACTTGGCCTCGTTGTTGGAAGCTCGAAATTTCATCCGAAGGACGTACTTCATCTTGTCGCCCTACGGGGAGGTCAGTATGACCCTGGCTCCTGCTCCAGCCTCGCGCTTGGAGCCGTCGAAGTGCATCGTCCATGACTGCGTCATGTCCGGGGTGTCCGGTAGCTGCAGTTCCATCCAGTGGACGAGGAAGTCCGGAAGGACCTGAGACTTGATCGTGTGGCGCTTCTCATAGATGATGTCTAGAGGTGACAGCTCGATGCCCCACAGGGCCACGTGTCCTGTGGCCTCTGGGTTATTCAGGATGCTGTTCAGGGGCGCTTCGTTGACGACCATCACCTGATGCTCCTGGAAGTAGTGGCTCAACCGACGAGTTGTCATGAATACGCCGTAGGCGAGCTTCTGGTAGTGAGGATACCTCTGCTTTGTTGGCGTCAATACCTCGCTGAGGTAGTAGATTGGGAGTTGTACCCCATGGGTCTTGCCATCTTCGGGTCTTTCGACCACGAGTACGGTGCTCACCACCTGATGTGTAGCTGCTATGTATAGTAGTAACGGCTCGCGCTCCATTGGCGTGACCAAGATGGGCGAGGTAGAGAGTAGCCGCTTCAGATCTTCGAATGCGTCATCCGCTTCAGGTGTCCACTCGAATTTGTCTGCCTTGCGTAGCAGTTGATAGAAAGGCAGGGCTTTTTCGCCCATGTGGCTGATAAACCTGCTCAACGCCGCGATTCGCCCAACAAGTTGCTGGACGCCCTTGAGGTTCTTTGGCTTCTCCATGGCCATTATGGCCCGGATTTTCTTTGGGTTTGCTTCGATCCCTCGCTGGGAGATGAAGTAGCCTTGCAGTTGACCAGATGGAATGCTGAAGGCGCACTTTTCTGGGTTAAGCTTTATCTTGTATCGATCAAGGTTGTCGACCGTCTCGTGGAGATCGTCGATTAGTGTCTTGGCCTCTCTTGTTTAGATTACTATGTCGTCGACGTAGACTTGGATGTTGCAGCCTATCTGGTCTTTTAGGCATGCCTTCATGCACCGTTGGTACGTGGCTCCTGCGTTCTTCAGCCCGAGGGCATTGTGTTGTAGCAGAATACTCCGAATGGCGTGATGGACGTCGTTTTCTCCTGATCTTCGACCTTCAGTCGAATCTGATTGTAGCCTGAGTAGGCGTCGAGGAAGGAGAGCTTCTTGCATCCGGCAGTCAAATCGATGATCTGATCGATCCGAGGAAGAGGGAAGTGATCCTTCGGGCAGTGCTTGTTCAGCGATGTGAAGTCCACGCACATCCGCAGGATGTCCGTGTCCTTTTTGGGGACCATCACGGTGTTGGCGAGCCATTCGCTCTCCTTGGTCTCCCTGATGAAATTGGCGTCAAGTAGTCTATTGACTTTGACTACGATTGCTTCAGCCCTTGGCTCGGACAGTCGTCGGATGGACTATTTGACGGGCTTGGCGTCTAGGAAGACGTTAAGGGCGTGCTCGGCGAATTCCCTGGGAACTCCTGGCATGTCCCCAGGACACCATGCGAAGATTTCCCAGCGCTCACGGAGGAATTCGAAGAGCGCGCTTTCCTATGCGGGGCTGTGGTTGTTGGCGATCAACGCCGTCTTGGAGGTGTCCGTCGGGTGGACCTGCACCTTCTTTGTGTTGACGGTGGAGTCGAAAGACATGTCTGGTGCGTTCTGTCTTGCGACTGGGGGTGCCCTGTTGTCTGTCACCTCTCGGAACCTTATGAGCTCTTCCTACATTCCGAATGACTGGGAGATTCTGTTGAAGTCCCTGTCGCACTGGTTCGATCGGGTGAAGCTCCTGTGGACTGTGATGACGCCCTTAGGTCCTGGCATCTTGAGTAGCAGGTACGCGTAGTGCGGTACTGCCAGGAAACGTGCGAATGCCACACGCCCGAGGATGGCGTGGTATTGTGATGGCCAGTCCACCACTTCAAACTCGAGTCGCTCGCACCTGAAGTTATCAGACTTGCCGAAGATGACGTCAAGCCATATCTTTCCTAGGGGGAAAATGCCCTTCCCTGGGACGATGCCGTCGAAAGTTGTGTCGGATTGTTCTAGACTGCACAGCGGGATCCGCATTACTGCTAAGGTGCTGGTAAACATTATATTGATGCCGCTGCCGCCGTCCATGAAGACGCGGCTCATATCGAACACTCTGATCTGCGCCTCGAGCACCAGGGCAGCATGACCTGGGCGAGGGACTTGGAAGGGGTGATCCGAACGGCTGAACGTAATGCAGGACTCTGAACCGCTAAGGTACTTAGGGATGGCGGTGGAGATGTCACAGCCAGATTGATCTGACGGGTGATTTTCTTCTACACCCTGTTTGTTGGGCGCCCTTTTTGGATCATCGGCGACCTTTTGGTATGGGGTACCCATTTCCGTCGTTGTTCTGCGCAGGTGCGATTGGGTGATTCGGAGGTCCCACAGGTGGTGGAGGAGCTACGTGGCCGATGCCTCCTGGTGCGGGTGCGTTCCCGTACCCAGGGTTCAGGGCTTGCTGCCTCATCTGGGACATGGTCTCGCTGAGTTTCTGGAACTCGCGGCAATCCTTGAGCATGTGGCTTACCTTCTTTTTTCCATCCTGCTTGTCGATGTAGAAGTGGATGGTGCATGGACCCGACAGTTTGTCGTATGCTAAGGGTCCATCGTCGCGGCCGCGGCATTGCCATGACTGCGTTGGGCGTCCTCCGTCGCGGAAGTTGCTTCCGCGGAGCCGCGACCATGTCGGGTCTGTCGCGATCGTCGTAGACGCACGGTCTTCTCTTGCTACGGCGTTCGCGTCGATGGCCGTAGTCATCTTCCTCCTCCGAGTGCGCTCGGTGGACGGAGTCCTCGCCATCTGCCCACCTGTTGGCGATGTCCATGAGGTGGTCAAGTGTCTGGGCTTGACGCGTCCAAGTTCTTCCTTGAAGTCCTGGCGTTTGACGCCATCCTTGAAGGCGTTGATCGCTCTCTCCTCAGAGATGTGCGCCGCGGAGTTCTTTGTATTGGACCAGCGTAGTATGTACGAGAGAATGGATTCGCCCGTTCATTGGGTGCAGGCCCGTAGCTCCTCGATCGAGGCTGGCCTCTTGCTGGTGCCCTTGAAGTTTCAGATGAAACTGTACGCCAGTTCCTCCCAGCTTCGGATGGATCCCGAGGGTAGGCTACTGAGCCAGATCCCGACTGCGCCTGTCAACTGCAGTTGAAGGCATTGCAGGGCGGTGTCCTTGTTTCTGCCATGTAGCTTGACGGACGACAGGTGGTCGCTGAGCCACGCCTTAGGGTCCTGTGTGCCGTCAAACTTCGGAGTGTCCGAAGGGAGCTTGAAATTCCACGGCATCCGTGTCCGCCGGACGGATCTGCTGAACCATCGAGCTCCGCAGAGTTCTCCTTCGTCGTCCTCCTCCTCAGATTCAGACGAGCATATGCGCTTGGCGCGCGCTTTGTCGATCCTGCGTTGGGTGAGCTTGCTTCGAGCGTCGTAATCGCAACTACGATGTCGCGAGCTCTTGTGCCTTCGAGGTAGGTAGTGTTATTCCTCGCCGGATGAAGGCGTGGGGCTACGGTTGAACCTGACCGCAACCTTCTTTTTTGGCTCCGCAGGAGCTTCTCCGTGGAGTGCAGCTCCAATGAGTCTGAGTCCGGCTAATGCGGATTTGTGCATGGCCCTTTTGGGTCCCCCACCGGAGGTGGATGGGACGCGAGGTAGGTAGTGGTTGCCATGATCGCAGCTTGCGGTGTCTTTGGGATGACGTTGTCGTCGGCATCCATTTCCATGAAAGACGTGTTGAGGGTTCGAGTCACCTCGCGACATGCCTTGGGGTCCATGTTCTCCATGCGAGAATGATGATTGTTACCATGGTTGTCGTGCGAGCTAGAGCCGCCCATGGCAGAGAGCACAGCGCGCCGCGCGCTGGACTCTGAGGCCGCTTGCTTGCGCTTGTCCAACACTTCTTGCATCTTCACCTGCTTCTTGTGTTCTTCGACGAGGAGCAGATGGTATGCCATCAGTAGGTCCTGTGAGGCACCTGCAGGCAGGATCTTGTTGCCTGCCACGGCTTCGCGTGCCTGAGCCCATCCTTCCTCGCTGAGGTGGATGATCCGATTGGGATCGGTGTCCTCCTCGTTGGGCAGGGGGAACTGGTTTCTCCTGTTCTCGTCGTTCCTACCTTGCGGGTTGGGTGGCGGGTTGTGTTCCTGATCCACGTCGCTCTGGATGACTGCGGCGCACTGGTAGCGCTCGTAGATTGGATTGCTGCTGCCGCAGCTTTCAGATCCAGAACCGTAGGTCCGTTCCTCCGATGGTGGATCGCACAGATATGAGATGCAGCTGCTGCTGTCATAGGACTCATCTATCGATGGCGATGTGCATAGCACGGGGTGTGGAGCCCATGAAGCGGGCCTGATCGATGGCAGGGGCACCCGCTCTGGGAGGCGGAGGGTGTCGGTCTACCCCACCTGGAAGCATAAGCTCCCAAACAGGATCTCGAGCCCGTCGCCAACGGGCTCGAAGTCTTTTAGGGTGGCTGGCGAGTGGGCGGTGAAGTCGAAAGCGCCAAAGAGGAGATGACTCTCCGTCGCCGCGAAGTTGTAGATCGCTTTGGTTGGGACCGTCATGATCGCACAATCAGCGCCCCTAGTTCCCACAGACAGCGCCAATTGACGAGGTTTAATCTCGTCAATGCCCATTGTTATGAGCTTGGGTTTTGGAGAAGATGGCTATGCTGGAGATCGCGGAACGGTTAGAAAACATGCAACACGGGGACACAAGGTTTACCCAGGTTCAGGCCCCCAGAGGGAAAACCCTACTCCTGCTTGTCTGCTCTTGATTACGGCGGAACCGAAAGTTACAGGGGTGCGCAGATGCAATCTGGCGTGGAGGTGTGTATGCTATGGTATGAGATGCCCACCTCGTCGTGCCCTCCTAGCCTTTATATAGAAGTAGGCAGGTCCCGGGCACAGACCGAGTCGGTTACAGGTTTTAGGGTTTACCCATTTGAACATTCTATCTATTCTAGTCTTGTTCTCTAAGGATCCGAAGGCGTCATGGGCCTGGGCCACCCGAAAGTCTTCATGGGCCAGCGCATATTCTCGTGGGCCTTCCTTGGGCTAGACCAGGTATGATAAGGTAGTGTACCCGTTGGGTATAACCATGTCACCTAAGCCATATATGATCAAGGGATTCTAATGATCATGATTTTGTCACCAAGATTGAATGCTAATATCATGTATAAGTGACATTGGTGGATAGAACATGATTGAACCCTAGTATAGATATGTTATTCTAGGTTAGCCATGACAAGTCATCATGATATGATGTAAAGTTTGTATATAAGATACTGGAGTTAAGTAAATATAAGACAGTATAATTAAACTGAAGCTAGAGTAGCATGGAGTTATTGAAGTAGTATTACTCCTCTTAAAGGATAGTAACCTTTTGAGGAGAATATAATTTGATATCTACATTTATTGGAGTAATGTTGGTAATGGATGATAAAGGAAGAGTATGAATGGAGGTAACTGTAATCATCTGTTGGATTGGAGATTATTAGTAGTAGAATAATTTGATAACCAAGTATGGATATAAGAAGATTATGAGAGCTTCAGTGTCAAGCTTATTGTATTTACAAGTGGATTTAGAAGAATAAAAGGTGGATAAGAATATTCTTGTGAAGTAAATCTCATCATGTTAACACATGATGATGGATAGGAAGAAGTAGAATATCTAGGAAAGGAATTCCTTAATCAGAAGTCCAGGATTGTAAATTATGGAAAATAGGAATTCTTGGTAAACACTCAACTTTATATCTTTAACCAAACATAATATCCAATTCATATGATTGATCTATTATCTTATTTCCACAAAGCTTTATATGAGTATTTTCCTATAGCAACTCACTTAAGCACATCTTTGTCATTTTCAATTACCATAACCATATATGCTTAGGAGTTATCTTTATCAATTCTTTACCATAAGACCTTCCAGAAGATAACTTTCTATTTTAAAGGGGATATCATTAAAGATCAAACACATGAAGACAATTCATTTAGCCATTAATCTCTATTCATAACAATAAAAAGATATAAGTATATTAAATTATCTAAAACTCATAGATACTGCTGATAATTCAAAACCCTAAATTTATTAATGAGTTTTATCATCAACACATCATAAATATTCAATTTATATTCATTAGGAAAATTCCTTGATCCATTTATCTAACCACTCATTTCATATGAGTATGGAATAAGTGGGGATACAATAACTATAAACCACCCTATACTTTATTATGTGATTAAAAAACATAAAAATAAACCCTATGACTATTATTAAACATTTTACAATTTCATTACTCCAAATAAAAGTGAAAATAGTGCTATAAAGAATTTTTAAGATATAAACCCTAAAACCCTACTTCCTACCAATTCTATTTAATACAAAAACCCTAAATATTAAACCATTATCATTGCACTCATAAAGAGGAAATAAAAATTATTTTATAAGTTCTCAATAAATACTTATGTAAAAGGCAAATCTCTAAAACTCTAAGTGATAAATATTGTACTCAATAAAATAGTTTCCTATTATTTCAAAAATTATAAGAAAATCAAGGAAGGTATCAACACCACTTAGTTTCTAATATTCCTGCATTATTTAATATGCTCTATAAATTTTTTTGGATGTTTAAATCCTTATAAAAATTCATATTTGAATGGGTTTAATAAAAATAGAAAATAAAAAGTTTTTGCTTAATAAAAACTGGAGCCAAAGCAGCATTGGCCCACGGCCCATCTTTTCCCTCACTTAACTGTTGCTCACGCGCGTTCCATCGAAGCCCAGCTGCAGCCCACCAAGGCCCAGGCCCAATGTACCCTTTCGTCCACTCTATCCCCGTCGTCCCCCTCCGGCCACGCCAGAAGAAGCTCGTTGGTGGCACCGCGTCGCTCGCCGGCGTGGAGATGCACGCCGCCGCCCCCTAGTGCCCATAAGTTTGTCGTGCCCTCTCTCGACAACCCTAGCTTCGCCTTATCATTTTCTCCCCTCGTTTCTCAATTAGACACCGAACCCTAGCTTCAGATGCTCCGGTGGTCCCTGACGCCTCCGGCCGTCCCGAACCTCGCCGTGATGCCAGGGAGCCCCGCCTCGTTCGTCTCTGTCGATTGCCCCGAAGTGTGCAAGCAGGCGAAGTCTTTACTGCTGCAAACCGACCCTCGTTCCCTGCCTCCGGTCGTCACGCTCGCCATCGATTCCGGCCACCTCTCTCCTCGACGACCCCTATGTCCGCCTCGTGGTGAGCTTCTGGTCCTTAGGGACCTCCCCTTTGCCTGACACTTTTTCTCTACCGAGCCCGCGCCGTGCAACTGTCGCCGCCGTCGCTGTTCGCCGTTCGCCGTCACTGGCCGCGCTCCGGTGGTCAAATAGCGGCGGCGCCACCACTTTTAGCCAGTCTGCATCACTCTGCGTCGAACCAAGCAAACCACATCTCCCCGCGATCCACCTAGCGCCGTCCCCGTGCGTCGCCTGGGAGGAGCACCGTCGGGTGACGTCAGGATGACGTCACCGTGACGCCAGCAGGTGCGGTCAGCCCCAGTCAAACCCTGGGCGGGTCCCACTTTGTCCACGTGGCTGCAGATGTGGCATCGGGCCCTTCTGTCAGCCTCACTGGCTATATTCAACCTGGTGTAAAAAATTATATAGTTTCTTTTATTTTCATAAAATTGTATTAAACTAGTTTAATTAATCCTGAAAATGAATACATATTGGAAATTCAATAACTAATTAATTATAAGTCATAAAAATACATATAATATATCAAAAATTTTGGAAAAATAAAATCTGTAGCATTAAACTATTATCAAACATTTTTATGCCAACAATTGAAATAAATATTATTTAATAAAGATTTTATAAATTTTAATACTTTGAAAATTCATATTTTAATATTGATAGATACTAAAAATATAAATAAAATACCAAAAATCTTAGAAAAATAAGAACTATAATTTAAAACTATAATCATGCATTATTAATTTCCTCAATTAAAAATTTATTATTTATTAATTATTTATGAAGTAATAAATCGTATAAAATTCATATCATATTATTTTAAAATCACAAAAATAAATGTAATATACCAAAATGATCACAAAAATAATACCTACATGTTAAAAATATAATATTCCACTTTTGAGTTAAGTAAAAAGTTAAACACTTTAACAACTTGAATTTAAAACCTATTTCTTTAATTAATAATTCATATAAAGGTAAATAGAATTTACTAATAATTCTAAAAATTAGCCAATTGAATCAAATAAATAGTATTGGTCTTAAATATTGATGGTATGAAGTGAAAATGGTTTAACACACTTTAAATACAATTTTATTGAATTAACCTTCAACCATAAGTGTAGATTATTTTATAAAAGGATCATTATCCAACATAAAATCTCCCAGAATAATTGAAATAAAACCTATTCCTTTACTTTAACCACAAGTTTATCAACATACCAAAACACTATAGTGAATTCATAAGTAGCTAAATAATATTATTACCTTGATTACAAACCATAAACACTCATTTATAAAAACATAAATGATTCTATTCCATTATAATCTTGAGAAACCACTATACCAAATAAAAGTAGTATCATCCCTACTTAACTCTAAAGAAAACATTATAAAGTAAACAAGATACAAATATTATAAGCATTACACCTGAAGCCCATCTATGTTTTTTTTAAAGTTAACTTTAGTCTCAAGGCTTATAAACATTATGTCTAATAAACCACTTAGGTTTTTATAGTTAACTTTGGTCTATTATAATTAAGCCATAAAGCATCTCTAGTCCAAAATATTCAAGCAAGCACAAATAACATCGACCACATCTGATTAACCACAAAGATTGTTTAGACTTTAGAAAAGAAATCTTTTCTTCAAATATTATTCTTTTTGCCACTTCAAACCACAACTCTTATATAAGCAGTCTTGAGTAGCATTTCACATTTGTGTGTGTCTCATTGTTTTATGATATTGTAATTACATGTTGTTTCACACACACTCACAAGGCCTTAATAAGAAGCACAAACATGAAACTTATCTAAAAGGGACAACACATTCTAAAGTAACCATTTCTAGTATCCAAACCCTAGAACAACGTTAACCCCGGGATTTGAGTTTATGAAATTGCATTACATTACTTATGCATAATAGCATCTTGCTTCTTTAAACATTAGTCCTTACCGGACCAATGATGCTGATTTTAGATATTGGATCTTATATTGTCTTGAAGACCGTGAGTGCATAATCTTGCAATCACAAAAGGCAAGTTCACACTTGCTCATGTCCTTTGGTTATTTTCTGTAAAGTATTTTACAAATCCAGTGTTGTCATCACCTGTATTAGAATAAGTCTGAAAACACTATTTTCATAATAATGTGATTATGGGTTATTTACCATGAGGTAATAACCTACTATGAAAGTTCCGGTGGTAAAGAAACATATTATTTAGGACTTAACAACCAATGTTGCCAGTGATTCTTGCGACGTATATTACGCGTTAACCATGAGATTTGGAATGGGACGGAGAAGTTAGCTGTATCTTCTTCCTCTCGCATGTAGCCGGATGTGCAGGTCGTGGCTGTTATCCTCGTAGAGTGCATAAAAACTGGTAATTCGTAGAGGATATGCAGCATATGGGTGGAAGCCCTCAACGTCCCACGATAGTTCTGGCATCTAACGGTCTGTACAAACCATTGTCGTAATTCAATATGTGGGCATGGTGTACACCAAGGAGGCATGTGAGGTCGCGAAGGGGGCAATGATTGGCTTGGATCATCTACTGGGCCCCACACCATAGGAAGTGTGGACGGGAAAGATCGCCCGGTTTTGCAACAAGAATTTGATCTCTCATGGGTAAAGTAACGCACCTCTGCAGAGTGTAAGAACTGTAACTTGTTACTCCCTGTTCTGGGAAGGAGCTGCGAACGCGGCGGGAATGGAACTCAATGAAAGTTTTGGTAAACCCGTGAAGGCTGACAAACATAGCTTTTCAGAATAAAAGCAACCTTTGAAGAAATGTTTACGAAAACTTGCATTGCCTACGACCTATGGTCTGTGGCTGTAGATATAGTGCATCAAATACTCCTTTTCTAGTAAACTTGTTGAGTATGGTCGTACTCAACGTATCTTCTTAAACCTTGCTAGACTCTGAAGCCATTAAGACGACGTCTACATCAAGTTATACTGCAGGAATCATCACCAGAAGCTAAAGTTCTTCAATAAAGTCAAGAAAGTCAACGTATACATCAACTCAAGTGAAGACGAAGTTACTGATTAGATGGAATTATAATCTCTAGCCATAGAACCTATTTTTGTAGCGTATTGCAATAGCAGCAATGCCAGACCATTAGTTAAAATACTAGTCTTAATAGTATGATAGTTTATGAGTTGTTTATTCCTGATTCTTCTTTGTAAGAAGTTTATTTCTCTCTCTTTAACCTAGATTCTCTGGATCTTGTGTACAGAGTTGAGTTGTAACCTATCGTCATGTCTTGAACCTGTTGTGTTTCTGTTGTACCACTCTGAGGGATGTAATACTAGTGAACGGTATTTCATTGGTGTTATGTCAACGACTATAGTGTACTACATCATGCAGTGGTATGTTGGGTCACCGCATGATGTGATGATTGCTTGTATGATCATGCATAACATGATTGTCGAGGAGCGTGATGATGGCACCTTGGAGCAAGGCTGAGACTTCAGAGTCGGGTGGTTAAGCCATAGCCAGGTCTAGCATCTTGGATGAAAATTTCTTCACAGGCAGACCCATGATCGGCTTCAACTAGATTTGATTGAGCATATATGGCCCCGTGCGGGAAACCTAAATGGTTAATCTCTTATTTATTTCTTGTAATTTGAATGATGTTTTTTTACTAACCATGTGAGTGTGAACTAGTCATATGTAAGCACTATTTTTATTAGATTACCTAATCTAGTTTATTTGTTTGTCAAAATATATATTTATTTAGGTACTTTGTGCCAAAATCTATAAACATATAAAAATTCTGACCAGCGGTGTCCAACCCAGATAAATGGTCACGTCACTGAGCACGGCTAGTTGGACAGACCGGACCACGACTCCAAAAAACGATCGCGACCCAATCCAAATAGAAAAAAAAGGATCATTTCGATCGGCCGTTTGGGCCACCCGAGTGGAGGTTCCCTTAGACGCGTGCTAACATCGTTGCACATATGACATATTAAGTTGATCGGTAAGAAAACTCGCTAAAATGAGACTTGTGTTGCGCGTGCACGGTTACTAGTGCTAGAAGTAGCTAAATTTGAATTTGGATATGAACTTGGCATGTTATCACTCTGTGCACTATAAAGATATGTTATGCATTTATAAAGAAACTTTGTTGCGTAGATAAACACATGATGTGCAATGTAGTGAAATTTTTAGAGAGAAAACACCGGCTTTTGTGATAAGTTTTTCTAACATAGAAAGTACCCCAGACATCGTAGTATTGGATGCACGTTGCTGCCCCCAAGGCTCTGTGCACATAGGTCCACATCCAGAGATACTACAAGTTTGGCGCGATTTTTTTTAAATAATACGAATTAATTAATTAATTTGAGTTCTATTATACGTTTTTTCAAAATTCCAGATCTAGCACTTTGTCGGCCAGGGGCAAGCCGACTGGGCCAATCGGCCAGGCCCTGGCCGACAGCAGCGCAATCGTCCAGCAGCCAGCTGACAGCAGGTCGGCCAATGGGG
Organism: Avena sativa; assembly: GCA_916181665.1. Classification (NCBI taxonomy): domain Eukaryota; kingdom Viridiplantae; phylum Streptophyta; class Magnoliopsida; order Poales; family Poaceae; genus Avena; species Avena sativa. Next base: position 53,043,646 of record OV702299.1, read on the forward strand.
CCGCGGGACCCACAACGGTCGACAGGTCCAGTCGGCCAGGCGCAGGCCGACTGGGGCCAGATAAGGGCGACGCCGCCGCGCCTGGCCTTCTTCTCCATGCGACGCGCCTGGCCAGCTGCTGCCTCTCTCTCTCCCCTTCGTGTTCTTCATTTCTAGCCACCTTTTTTCTCAAATTTTGCTCGATTTGACCACAAAAACTTCAATCCAAAACCATTAGAGAGGGAGTGGAAGCCCGATCTACGGATGGGTTAGCTCATGGCTTGATTTGGTGTTGGTTTGTTGGAGGAACGGTGATGGAGCTGTGGTGAAGCAATGGCAATGCTGGTGGAGCTATGGTGGAGCAGTGTTCGAGCTGTGTTGGTGGTAGCTTCTTTCGCTTCAAAGTAAACTCTAATCCCTCGATAATTAATGGATATTGTATATGGTTACGTACGTTCGTCGTATGGTTAGTCTATTAGAATATTTGGCTAGTTGATTAGTAAAAATTTGGCCGGTGGATTAGTAGCAATATTTGACCGATGGGTTAGACACAAAAATTTGGCCGTGGATTAGTAGCAATATTTGACCGGTAGCAATAATATCATATTTTTTAGAATATTTGCAAGCATTGCCCAAAGTTATACGCGTTGTCGATAATTAATTGATTAGGTTGTTTATTTTATGTCAGCAGAGATGACCAATTTAGTGAAGTTCGTGTTTTATTACGGTCATAGGAATGTTCGAACAAATGACTTTGTTGCAGATCTGAGAGAGTTTATGTGTACACAGTTAGATTTGACTGCCCCTCAAACGTGGAGTGTTAGTCAGTTGAAGGAATGGTTGACAGGATGTTTAGGCTATAACATCGAGACGTACACCGTCAGCGTGCAAGCATTATGGACAAAGTCAAGAAAAAATATTTTCTGGACTTTAAGGCATGTAGATACAGACAGAGACTGGTTTAAGTGGTTAAAAGGCTGCGAAGATAGGCATGTAAATCCTCGCGCATTAGTGCTTCCTGTCCTGAAGGAGATCGATGGTGGACATGTTTCGCGTCATAGTGTTGATTCAAGTTACGGGATGTACTCTATGTCCAGTGCTGGAGGCGGTGGTTATGAATCGGGACAGAGCAGTGAGATAGGAGGAGGAGGAGGCGGTGGTTATGAATCGGGGCAGAGCAGTCAGGCCGGAGGTGGAGAAGACTATAGTGGAGAGGCAGATGCGGACGAGGAAGATGGAGGCATGCAGAACATGATGGAAGAGGAGGATTACATGGATGGTGAGAGTGGTGATTCTGATGACCCAGATGATTCTGATGGAGAAGGCAATGGTGGAGAGGACATGCCGATTCCTGCTTCATGGAATCAGAACATGTCAACCGGAATGACCGTTGATGATGGTCATGATTCTGCGTGGGAATATCACAGCAACAGAATTGCCCAGGGTGCCAGATATCAAGACAAGCAACATTTGCAAGATGCAGTCGTTGCTTGGGCAATGTCAACACACAGGGTTTTGAAAACAACCGTGTCCTCTAAGAAATACTTGACAATGGAATGCGTGGATATAAATTGTCCAGGCAGGGTGCATGCCTATGTCCCTACGTATGACACAACTTGGTTGGTGAGCGACTATGTGCAGCACAAATGTAAGCTACACAATGTTCCTAAAGATCATCTTAACCTCTCCTCCACACTTCTAGCTCGGCTGCTTTACACGGACTTAGTAGAGTGCAAAGCGATGACAGTACCCAGTATACAGAAGAAACTAAAGACCCGGTTTAAGTACTCTATTTCGTATGGCAAGGCTTGGAGGGCAAAGCAAAGGGCTCTTGAGGAGAGGTTTGGTTCGTTTAGAGACGCGTATGACTCCGTGGTCCGACAACTTCAGACACTGCAGGATAGAAACCCAGGCACCTATGTCGACATACAATATTATGTGATACCCGAGGATCCATCCGTGAAGGTGCTTCATCGAGTGTTCTTCTCTTTTGCTGTATGCATCCAAGCTTTCACTTATTGTCGTCCAGTGATATGTGTAGATGGTACTTTTCTAACTGGCAAGTACAAGGGTCAGATCCTTACCGCCATTGGTCAAGACGGCAACAATCAGATTGTCCCACTCGCATTTGCTTTCGTGGAGGGCGAAAACACTGAAAGTTGGACATGGTTCTTCAGGCAGCTCAAAATAGCAGTTGTGAAAGACAAGCCCAATGTGTGCATCATTCATGATAGGCATGCAGGTATACTCAATGCCGTAAAACGGCTGACACAGCCAGGGCCAGAAGAGCAAACACCTTGGCTTGACATGCAAAGCCGATGGTGCATGCGCCATTTGGGTGCTAATTTCTTCTCACAGTTCAGAAACAAGAACCTCATGAATCTATTCAAAAAATTGTGCAAGCAGAACCAAGAATGGAAGCACGATTTCATACGTGCAAAACTCGATGAATTTACTCAGAAACATGTGAGGGCAAGGAAAGCTGCGCAAAATGCAGCCGTAGCTGCACATCAAGCAGCAGTAGCTGCACATCAAGCTACTGGAGCTGTCCCTGTGGAGGAAGATCCTGTAGGGCTTTGTGACTTGCCTGGATTTGATCCACCTGGTACAAGGAGAAGGCTCGGCAGATCGATCAAGAACTTCCAACAGTGGATAGAGCACGAGCCTTTGGAGAGGTGGTCTTTGCTACACGATACACATGGAGCTAGGTATGGTGTCATGACTACAAACCTAGCTGAGTCATATAACTTTGTCCTCAGAGGTAACAGGGCACTTCCACTGACAGCCATAGTCGAAGGTATTCTGTATGGCACGATTTCATATTTTAGAACCAGACGACAGGGTGCTCAGATGCATATCATGAACAATCCGAACACCCGCTTCTGTGAAAAGGTTATGAGGTACATGGATAAGATGATGGCGAAGGCTATGTCACACACCGTCGTGTGCATTGGTAATGAGGACAGAAGGTTTGAGGTGCGGCTAGCCACCGATAAGTTTGGGTGTGGTAATGAACTGAGAACGCATGAGGTGAAGATCGGTAATGAGCAATGGCCAACCTGCGAGTGCACCTGCAACAAACCAAAGTTGCTTCACCTGCCTTGCTCTCATGTGCTTGCTGCTTGTCGGCAGCTAGGGTTGGACGCCATATCGTTCGTGTCTCCCTACTACCTGAAAGAATCTGTGGTCAATACTTGGACGGGTGAGATGTCAGGATTTCGAGTAATGGGTAATTTCAACACCGTGAACCCTGGTGAAAGGCAGTACATCCCACACCCTGCTCTAATGCGAACAAGCAGAGGCAGACGCTAGTGTAGACGCATCCGGAATGACATGGACGAATCAGAAGCTGGCGGCCCAACTCGGCAGTGTTTTCTATGCAATGAATTTGGTCACAAGGATACTCATTGTCCCACATTCGGTACAGGCGGCACACCTACGCGAGGACGGGGTGCGCGAGGTCGAAGAGGTAGAGGACGCGGGTGAAACTATGTGGCGAACTATGTTTGATGTTGTAATATGTGTCGAACTATGTTTTATGTTGTAATATGTGTCGAACTATGTTTTATGTTGTAATATGTGGCGAACTATGTTTTATGTTGTAATATGTGGCGTATCTACGGGGTTATCACGTGCACCCGCCCTTCGGACATTGCTCACCACCCGGCACCACAGCGTCCTCCGCGGCACTCAACGCACCACCAGCAGCAGCAGCCACCCTCGCCCCTACGACAAGCTCCCCGTCCACGGCTTACACCACAGACGACTCCGAGACCTCCTCCCCCAGACCAGGCTGGAGGTTCGACGTGGCATCAGCAGTCTTCTTTCGACTGTTGGCAGCAGCAGCAGCCACCTTTGCACGATGGAGGTTCGTCGTGGCAGCACCAGCAGCAGGAGCCACCTTTGCACGATGGAGGTTCATCGTGGCAGCACCAGCAGCAGGAGCCTTGGGGTCACCCTCCCATGCCAAACTACGGGTTTCGTCCACAGCCACAGCCACAGGGTATGTGTCTTACAAGATAAGCGTCGAGGCTCAGTTCATGTCAAGTTCTTACATACTTTGTTTTTATGTGCAGGAGCATTCGGAATGCAGGGGTCTATGCCTGGCTATCAGTCGTCTGTGTCCGGATCCGCCTAGACTGATCAGGACGTTGATCATAGCACTCAGGATTTCATGACGCAGAGCAGTTGGCTGAACATTTTTCAGACTCCTGCACCTGACCCCACACAGGAGACTCAGTACGATGAGCACGGGTCGGTGATTCCTCCCCGACAGGTTCGACCGCCCCACAGGTTCGGTTGGACGACGCCTTCTAACCCACCACCCGAGCGTCGCGGCAGACGACGTCGCTGAGACATATATTTATCTATGTATGAGACATATATTTATCTATGTATGAGACATGTCTATCTATGCATGAGACATCTACTTATGTATGAGACATATATCTACCTATATATGAGACATTATTCTATCATTTCACGATTTTTATTGCAACACAGTTCAACATAACTTGCAACACAGTTTAACATAACTTGCGGTACATAAATAAGAGTCCTATCAATCCCTAGCATGATGCCTTTTCCTTTCCCTTCGATGATGCCTCGCCCTTTCCCTTGGACGATCCCTCGCACTTGCTCTTTTTGGCCTGCTCTTTCTTCTTCTCCTGCCTCTTGTCCCACTCAGCTCTCGCCTTGCTTCCAACGGGTAGCGGCATGAAGATATCATCCTCATCTTCGCTCTCTTTTATGCAGGCCCTACGTGCCACAGCCTGCTTCGTCATGTCAGCTTGACTCTTCTTGGCCTGCTCTTTCTTCTTCTCCTGCCTCTTGTCCCACTCAGCTCTTGCCTTGCTTCCAACGGGTGGCGGCATGAAGATATCATCCTCATCTTCGCTATCTTCTATCCAGGACCAAGGTGCATTAGCCACCTCCATCATGCGAGCTTCACTCTTGAAGGTGAGCTTGTCCCACCTTGCCTTGATCCTGAGAAGCTCTGCTCGTACCTGACTTGGGGTCTTCAGTTTCCACCCTCTTTGATGAAGTGACTTACCAAGTATAACGAGAGCATCATGGTTCGATACCAACGTATCCCAGTCGGCTGGTTTATCGCCTATCTCAACAGTTCTGGCTATGAAGAAAAGCCCAATGGACATATCTACAGGCCAGGGAGACGCGTCGGTCATAGTGGAGAGGAGTGGAGGGAAATGCGAGAGCAAGAGGAGAGGAGGGAAATGAGAGAGTAAGAGAAGGAAGAGATGAACTGGTAAAGGATACATCTCGTTGCCCGGATTTATAGAGGCACCGAAGCGAATAGGCGGAAAAAAAAGGCGGAAAGTAGTGGCGGGAAAAAAAGGGCGGGAAAAAAAAGGGCGGGAAGTAGTGGCGGGAACAAAGGGCGGGAAGTACTGGCGGAAAAAATCGGCGCGATGGCGGGAAAAATCGGCGCGAAGGATTGGCGAGAAAAACAGGGCTGCATTGATCATGCAGGATTTTGTCAGGGGCAGGACAATTAGGCAATCGGTCTAGGTCTGGCCGATTGTACTAATCGGCCTGGGCCAGACCGACTGAGCCAATCGGCTCCGACTGCATGTGTGGGGCAGGACCGACTGCATGGTGCCACATGCAGTCGGCCAGGGCCTGGCCGATTGGCCCAGTCGGCTTGCCCCTGGCCGACAAAGCGCTAGATCTGGAATTTCGAAAAAACGAATAATAGAACTTAAATTAAATAATTAATTCGTATTATTTAAAAAAAATCGCCAAGCTCGGCCACCATGTGCGCGTTCGGAATATTCAAGTGCACCCGGCTGGCGAAACGAAACAGGATAAGATCAGGCAGGCACACCTTCTCTTTCACCAGACCAGGCACACCGCTGAGCAGCGCCGGGCGGGCCCCAGTGTCTGTCCTCTCCTCTTTCACCTTATCTCCTACTCACCCTTCCCTCGCTGTACGATTCTCCTTTTTTCTTTCTCTCTCTCTTCGCTCTCTCGTACCTGAAACCCTTATCTAATCACAGTTGCCGATGGAACACAACGATTACCAGATAAGCAAAAGGAGGGATTAGCATAGGATGCCCCGTCCCCGTTCACACACAAACGCCCCCTCCGACTCCGATCATCATCAGGCACCCCACCCCACCCAGAGGCCAGAGCTCATCTGCCCCTTCGAAACCTTAAACAACATCATCATCATCATGATTCATTACACTAGATTACGAGATGGGAGATCGAGCTGCTTAATTTGATCGCCTGCACCGATGAAAAACGTACGTACTCACGCTATACTAATCAACATAAACAGATTATTAAGGTTGTGATCTCCCAGGTCAAGTGTTAAGTAATATAGGATCGGCTCTGCTGCTTTGTTTACCGGTTTACGTGGCAGCTCGTCGGCGCCGCTCCGAGAAGAGCTCCTCGATTTCCATTTTTTTACTGTATATCTTTTTCTCTCTCGTGAGGGTGAAGTTAATCACACTCCATTAAAATAAAAACCATTGCTTGTGCCTTGAGGTTGAGCCTTTTGGTTTTGGGGAGAGTGGAAAAGCTAAGCCACCTCAAAAAGGACCACTTTTCCCTGTGCTAAGCTTTTCGATTATTTAGCTGGCTAATGGTTGCGATCAGCTAGCCAAAGACGCCAAAAGCGAGTCGCTAACAACCGGATGACGATGATGCTTATCGGATGAGGCAGCGCACAGGACTCGTCACCCACCATTTCTGTTCCGTCTGTATGTCTGCTCCCCACCACAAGCCACTCGCACCAACAAACACGATTCCACAGCCAGAGCAGCAAACATGGTTAACAAACATTCAATTTTGGTGACACGAAATGACCACCTGACGATGATGCCATTGCCATTGCCACCGCGTGGTTCCAAGACCAGCCAAAACAACACAACAAAATAATGGAAGTTCTCATATATAGACCCGAGATATCTTGATGATTATACAGTACCAGCAGCATGTCGCCCAACCTAAATCCGGTCTAAATTTTAGCTAGTTGTACCCCGCGTTCTGCAGATCGGAGAGTGAGTATGACCTAGGAGACCGGAACGAGCTCGTGTTCGGGTTCAGGCTACTCGTCATCATCGAAGATCCCTTCTGGGACGCGCTGTGGAGCCTTGGCGGAGGGAACCTCCTGGGAGACGATGCTGTCGCCGCCTCCCTCCTGCCATGGCCGCTGCCATTATCATCCTCGTCGCCTCCGTCGTTCGAGCGGTCTTCGTCTTCCTCGCCCTCGTCCCCCTCCACGACGGTGTGGTCCAGCGACAGGAGAGGGGGCAGGTACGTGGTCACCAGCGAGCTGCAGGAGGCCCTCCGCCGTGACCACGCGGCCAGCACCCGGCGCCGCTTGTTGAACGGGTTCTCCGGCTTGGCGATCTCCTTGGCGGCCGCCTTGGCAGCTGCCTCCGCCAGGCTCGTGAACGATTTAGACTTGCCCGCGTAGAAATTCGACAGGCCCCTCCTGCGATTATAAGTTCATTCATCTCGGTCAGTTCTTGTTCTTCAGGAGGATAATACTCTACTCTCTTAATGCGCGGCTAATAAGCAAATATGGATTCTTTTTAAGCTAGCAGATGGATGGGATTTCAGCTAATCAATACAGCACCAAATAAATTGCATGAACTTTATCAGTTCGACAGTTTGACTAGGAGCAGAAAGATGCCTGACTTTCTCTATCCATAGTTGGTCCTAATTAGGATGCAAATGTTCAGCACAACAGACATGCTGTTTTTTCTAGCTCCAGCTATATGATCTACTAGTACCAGAGAATAGATATGAATGATTTTGCCACAAAAACAAAACACAACCGCTCAGGAATCAGAACTACTAGTATGACTTTTCTTCCTGAAGAGGAAAAAAAAGAACGTCAACACAGTTGCAGCAGCTAGCTACTCCGCAATATCCGTTTGACCAAGAAAACTTGAAGAACCCACAATAAAATCAGCACAAAATTAACAAAATAATAACTGAAAAAAGAGAGGAGGTACTACTAGAAGAAAGCAGATATACTAGTAGTATAGATGAGCTTACTTGTTGGGCAGCGCATCCTCGAGGGACTCGATCGTGCCCAGCCCCATACCGAAGACCTCCTCCACCGGCGGCTTCACGTTGCTCTCCACCTCATCCTCCTCCCCGTCCTCCTCCTTCTCCGACGAGGAGTCCTCCCCGATCGAAGAGCTGTCCGACGAGGCCGCCCCGGTCGAGGAGTTCTCCGAGAGCGCCTCCTCGAGCTCCCCCGTCCCCGCCTCCTCCCCCTCCTCCTCCTCATCCTCATCAACGTAGAAACCGTTGCCGCCGCCGCCGCGGCGGGGATTCCTTTCCTGCTCCTCCGTATCCGCCCGCTGCTTGCCCTTCTCCGCGCCCCGGAAGCCGTGCGCCCGCGCCATCCCCGGCGCCACCGCCGTCGACATATGCGCTCGACTGCTCACACGCGCAACTACTACGTCTACCTAGGCAGGAAGAAGATCCAGCCAAAAAAAAAATCTGCGACGACGACTACTGTGCAGATCGGCGGATCGGAGGGTTGGCTGGAGGGTGGGATTGTCCGCCGAGAAATTGACCACGCCGCAGCAGCTCAGCCCACAGACGAGGACGAGAAATCTTGGGGGAGATGGAGAGAGAGAGGAGGGAAGGAAGGAAGGAAGGAAGGATAGGATAGAGATGCTGAGCTAGCCTCGGACCCGGGGAGGAGGGGCCGTGCTGCTGTATAGTTACGGGACGGACGCCGAACCGGTCCATGCGCCCGGTCCAGCCATCAGAGGCCTGGCGCAGCACGAGGCGAGGTGGCCGGTCTCGCTCTCTCTCTCTGCTATGCTCGGCTGACAACACGGGCCCACCGGCGGTGACACGGACCACTGTGGGCGATTTTTTTTTAAATAATACGAATTAATTATTTAATTTGAGTTATATTATATGTTTTTAGGAAATTCCAGATCTAGGCTTTGTCGGCCAGGGGCAAGCCGACTGGGCCAATCGGCCAGGCCCTAGCCGATTGCATGTGGCACCATGCAGTCGGCCCTGCCCCACACATGCAGTCGGCCAGGAGCAAGCCGATTGGCTCAGTCGGTCTGGCCCAGGCCGATTAGTGCAATCGGCCAGACCTAGACCGATTGCCTAATCGTCCTGCCCCTGACAAAATCCTGCATGATCAATGCAGCCCTATCCTTTCGCCGCTGTTTTTCTCGCCAATCCTTCACGCCGATTTTTCTCGCCATCGCGCCGATTTTTCCCGCCAGTACTTCCCTCCCTTTGTTCCCGCTACTACTTTCCGCCCTTTTTTTCCCGCCACTACTTTCCGCCTTTTTTTCCCGCATGTTCGCTTCGGTGCCTCTATAAATCCGGGCAACGAGATGTATCCTTTACCAGTTCATCTCTTCCTCCTCTTACTCTCTCATTTCCCTCCTCTCCTCTTGCTCTCGCATTTCCCTCCACTCCTCTCCACTATGACCGACGTGTCTCCCTGGCCTGTAGATATGTCCATTGGGCTTTTCTTCATAGCCAGAACTGTTGAGATAGGCGATAAACCAGCCGACTGGGATACGTTGGTATCGAACCATGATGCTCTCGTTATACTTGGTAAGTCACTTCATCGAAGAGGGTGGAAACTGAAGACCCCAAGTCAGGTACGAGCAGAGCTTCTCAGGATCAAGGCAAGGTGGGACAAACTCACCTTCAAGAGTGAAGCTCGCATGATGGAGGTGGCTAATACACCTTGGTCCTGGATAAAAGATAGCGAAGATGAGGATGATATCTTTATGCCGCCACCCGTTGGAAGCAAGGCAAGAGCTGAGTGGGACAAGAGGCAGGAGAAGAAGAAAGAGCAGGCCAAGAAGAGTCAAGCTGACATGACGAAGCAGGCTGTGGCACGTAGAGCCTGCATAAAAGAGAGCGAAGATGAGGATGATATCTTCATGCCGCCACCCGTTGGAAGCAAGGCGAGAGCTGAGTGGGACAAGAGGCAGGAGAAGAAGAAAGAGCAGGCCAAGAAAAGCAAGTGCGAGGGATCGTCCAAGGGAAAGGGCGAGGCATCATCGAAGGGAAAGGGAAATGCATCATGCTAGGGATTGATAGGACTCTTATTTATGTACCGCAAGTTATGTTGAACTATGTTGCAAGTTATGTTGAACTGTGTTGCAATAAAAATCGTGAAATGATAGAATGATGTCTCATATATAGGTAGATATATGTCTCATACATAAGTAGATGTCTCATGCATAGATAGACATGTTTCATACATAGATAAATATATGTCTCATACATAGATAAATATATGTCTCAGCGACGTCGTCTGCCGCGACGCTCGGGTGGTGGGTTAGGAGGCGTCGTCCAACCGAACCTGTGGGGCGGCCGAACCTGTCGGGGAGGAATCACCGACCCGTGCTCATCGTACTGAGTGTCCTGTGTGGGGTCAGGTGCAGGAGTCTGAAAAATGTTCAGCCAACTGCTCTGCGTCATGAAATCCTGAGTGCTATGATCAACGTCCTGATCAGTCCAGGTGGATCCGGACACAGACGACTGATAGCCAGGCATAGACCCCTGCATTCCGAATGCTCCTGCACATAAAAACAAAGTATGTAAGAACTTAACATGAACTGAGCCTTGACGCTTATCTTGTAAGACACATACCCTGTGGCTGTGGCTATGGGCGAAACCCATAGTTTTGCATGGGAGGGTGACCCCAAGGCTCCTGCTGCTGGTGCTGCCACGACGAACCTCCATCGTGCAAAGGTGGCCCCTGCTGCTGGTGCTGCCACGACGAACCTCCATCGTACAAAGGTGTCTGCTGCTGCTGCCAACAGTCGAAAGAAGACTGCTGATGCCACGTCGAACCTCCAGCCTGGTCTGGGGGAGGAGGTCTCGGAGTCGTCTGTGGTGTAAGACGTGGACGGGGAGCCTGTCGTAGGGGCGAGGGTGGCTGCTGCTGCTGGTGGTGCGTCGAGTGCCGCGGAGGACGCTGTGGTGCCGGGTGGTGAGCAATGTCCGAAGAGCGGGTGCACGTGATAACCCCGTAGATACGCCGTATCTTCTCCTCGAGGTGACTCAGCCAGGTCTCCTGGTCCTGCCGGTGAATAAGTAGGGGTCCGGACGAAAGAGAGCGTCTGTACTCAGCACTTGAAGCGAGAGAAGCCGCTCGGTCCACCACCACAGCTCCACCACAGACAGCCTCAGCTCCTCCACCACAGCTCCACCACCATTGCCATTGCTCCACCACAGCTCCACCACCGTTCCTCCAACAAATCAACACCAAATCGCGCTATGAGCTAACCCATCCGTAGATCGGGCTTCCACTATCTCTCTACTGGCTTTGGATTGAAATTTCGGTGGTTAAATCTAGCCAAATCGGAAAAAAAAAGGTGGTTTTTAGGGCTAGAACGACGAACAGGAGAGAGAAGGAACGGCTGGTCGCGTGGAGAAGAAAGGGCTGGCGGCGCGGGGCGCGGCGTCGCTCGCCCCTTATCCTGGCCCCAGTCGGCCTGGGCCTGGCCGATTGGGCAGTCGTCTAACGCCTGGCCGACTGGACCTGTCGACCGTTGTGGGTCCCGCGGCCCCACTGGCCGACCTGCTGTCGGCTTTCTGCTGGACGATTAGGCTGCAGTCGGCCAGGGCCTGGCCGATTGGCCCAGTCGGCTTGCCCCAGGCCGACAAAGTAATAGATCTGGAATTTCCTAAAAACATATAATATAACTTAAATTAAATAATTAATTCATATTATTTAAAAAAAAATCGCCCACTGTGGTGCCGGTCTACGGAGGTACGGCCGCTGACCTGTACATACACCAGTCCCAGTCCTACCTAGGATTATACCGTATACTACATACCACTCCTACCCGTACATATACCAGTACCAGTCCTAACCTAGGAGTATACGGTACACATACCACTCCTAGTCATACTACCTAGGAGTATACCGTATTTATACGGTGCGCCGTATCCGTACGTACAACGACCGTGCGTGATCCGGCCGGCCGGCTGGACGGATCAGGCATCGCACGTGTGGGTGTGGCTGGGAGGAAGAAGCGTGTGTGTGCGGTGCGGGGTGACAAGTGGGGAGCAGTGCGCGCACACGCGTTGGACGGATCGCTTTCTGCCGTCGTGACTCTTCTCGCTCGGGCGTCAGCTGTCTGCGGCAGGTCCATGGATGGGCCGACACTCCTCGGATGCCCATCACCGCTGCCGTGCTCGATCCGGAATTTATTTATTTATTATCGTCCAACAAGAAAATGTCTCTCGTAATCTAGTATAGTCTCGTCTATTCTCCAGGGTTTCCTGGTTATCCGTCTCTCAGCTTTATGTGTGACGGTTCAGGAGAACTTTCAGTTATAGACTTATAGTTTGCGTTAAGAAAAGGTTCAGTTCTTGTTTAAAAAGCAAAATGCTCAGTTCAGTGCCGTACCGTGTCCAATCTGATGCTCGTCCAAACCGTACTTCACTTGGGAATACTGTTTGGCAAAGTGTGAGTAAACAGTCCCAGCAAAAAAAAAGTCCGAGTAAACAGTTGCTACTAGTGAGTTACTAGCTGTTCATGCTGCTTTCCAGGCCATGTGGTTTAACTAGCGTGCATGTACATACATGCATCGTGGATAAACATAACGACCAGGGCCAATTAATCTCCATTCATGCATTGCACAGAGTATCTTTGACCCAACGCGGCTGGCCCTGTCATCTTGTTTTGGTACCCCTACTCCTTGTCTAGTACTTTCTTCATTTTAAAATATACTAAGATATTTGAGCTTTATAAAACGAACTTATCTATAATTCTTTTAGTATGAAGATTCACTTAGATTTGGAGTGAATCTACACGCTAAAAAAATCTAGATTCGTTTTTTCACAGATCTAAAATATTTTATATTTTAAAACGAGGGAGTAGTTCAAATTGTTCATGCCTGTTGGGTGGTCAGTCGGCCCAATTGCTGTCAAATCAACCAGGTCTCGTCTCATCTCCATCCTAATTTATCCATGCATGTTTGTCGTGTCGTGTACCACCAGAGATCTACTACCACACTATGCCGGCCAGAACTTTTCGAAAACATCATGCCATGGGCGTGAATACGATGGCAAAGACAGTCCCAAACTGCGTGGTCAACCGACTGAAATTCCTCCCCAACTACCGTCCGAGCAAGCTCGCTGAAACTGCCTTGACATGTAGCCAGAAATTTACCGTGGGCTTGCTCGGCGCTACGGTGCCGACGGAGCAGCTTTCGTTCGTCTGGATAGATAAACGGATGAGGTCGGTAGGCCAAGCGCGGCGGATTATTTATTTATTTAGTTTAGGCCGAGCCACACACACACACCAAGATAAAGTAAAGTAATCGTGGTCCTTTGGTGGCGAATGGTGGATCGCCTTTCTTCACATCGCGTTGTTGTCAAAGAGATAGTATTCCAGGCATCTTCTGCTTGGCAGTACAATATTGTTTTCTGCTTGGCGGTGGTGCCCTGTCCGGATTATTATAAGAAAAGGAAATTGTTCGATGGGTCAAGGATAATGCATGGTTCGTGGACGAGATCGCGATTGATTAGCAAGCCGGTTGATGATTAATTGTTGGCATATATACGTATGGACCTGGGCATGCAGACGGTAGAGCACGCACGACACCAATTAGGAGAATACAATGAAAAGGAGGTTTTATACGTATTGTATGCAGGATCGGATTGACGCCGAAAGTCGTTAAATTTAGTTTGTCCGTGCCGTTGAGATACGTGGCAGGGGGTACGATGTGCGTCGTTTTCGAACCTCCCTGCTCTTTTTAAAGAAAACGCCACCCATCGCTATGTCGATGTTGTCAGCTAGTAGTAGTAATTGGGCGCTGCTAGTAGTAGTATGATCTCCAGTCCAAGTTAACCATTACAGGAAGATGCATATAATCTTCCTGTACAAACGGAAACGAGCTAACGCATGTAGTGTGGACACGAGTAGAGTTTCGTGGCGCGCCTTTGAACTATAGAAGCCTCGAAACGTACCGAGTTACTAACTAAAAATCTTGGGGTTTCGATCGTCAAAGGTCCATCCCATTCGCCATGATTTCTGTCCCCCACTTATCCGCTAGGAGGCCCCTCGGCGCACCAGATGCCATGTGAGATCTTTGCCTATCCTGTCTCTCCATTGGTCTGCAGTTCAATGCGCGCAGCTACCCCGTTGCCAGGTCCATTCTCCCGTCCTGTCCTGTCGTGCACATGTCCGTTTTTCCGGGTTCGTTCTTGCTGCACTTGGGCGAGCGGGCCTTGTCTTGCTACTAGATCAATCAGTCGAGCTTCTACGCATGTTGGGCACTACGTATACGAATATTCTGCAGGCACATTGTACACAATTTTACTATTTTCTCCGTTTCATATTAATTGAATTGGATTTGTCAAATTTTGAATAGACCTATATACTAAATAGTGCTTAAATTCATTTAAATTTCAACATATTCAAGTCAAATAATATGGGTCAAAAGGAAGTACTACATGTTTACTAGTGTAACGATTTTCTTGCCTCAGGATAGACCGTTCGGGAGGTCAAAGATGTGGAGCGGGCAGAGTGGAGAATCTATCCCTAGATACACTAAAAATTGTACATATGAGAAACCAAAGAAAGAAAGCGAGAATTATATACTACGGAGTACTCCCTCCCCTCCGCAAATAAGTGGACGTTTAAATTTTTTAAGATAAATTATGGGATGAAATAGAAAGTACATTGGAAATGTGTTAGCCATGTTCTTTCTTATCTTTAGTTCTTCCATCTCCAATGAGGTAAATGCATGTATAAAATAAAGAGACCAATTGCTAAATGTTATTGGGCTTAATTTTCGTAAAGCAATTATTTCTACTTTAAAATGCATTAGGAAGATAGAAGTATATTCTTTTGTGGACAAATTTTGAACCCAAACATATACTTATTTGTGAACGGAGAGAGTAGCGAAGAAGAGAACCCGGGCGGAAAAGTGGCGAGGAACGTGATGTGATCTGGCTATTGCGGATTGCAAAAGGAGCAATAACCGATAGGGTTTTCGATGTTACACTCGTCCGTCCATTCGTTGTCACATGCCCCAAGATCGGCAAAATGGACAAAATTAAACCAAGTTAAAAAGAAATTCACTTTCGCACAAAACTATTTTACTCGTTTTACCTTTTTGAGTAGCGCATAACGCAAAGTCGCTATGCTTAATAGGGTAGCGTCTCTCTAAAAATGCTATACACCATGCCAGCGTGGCACGTGGGCGCTACACTACTTATTTTATAAAGAGTAAAAAACATTGTGTTAGTTGAGTTGGTTTGAGACATTGTTTCGTCTTGATTGATCCTGAGTTTGACTCCCCAGTCTACCAATTTTTGCTGAACGTTTACGTCTGTCACTTAGGCGTTACACTATATATTATATAAAATGTCTATCTTTTTAGGGTGAACATCACTTTAGCTTACTCCCTCCATTCCGGATCATAGGGCTAATGTTGAAATAATTAGCAGTTTTTGCATTAATTTAATTCAAGTATAAATCATGACAGAACAATTTCCAAGACTAACTAGCATACGTATAGTAGACATACACCATACAGGCAAGTGAAAACCTAGCACATCTACGCATACTGCAATACTAGTAACCATCATAGAAAATAACAGGAGGGCAAAGAACTCGTACGAGTTCGTCGATGGTATGACCAACGACGCAACAGCACCGGCGGCGGCAGCAGCAGCCTGCTTGGAAGCGTCGTCAGACATGGCGATGGAGTCGAGGAAGCCGGACGAAGAAGAGCTTGAGCAGTTGCGCCTAGACGCTCCCCAAAAACCTTATCACCTCTCTCCCGGTGCAGGATTAGAGAGACGGAGTTTTGGAGGTCTGCTCTCCCGGACGGCCGTGCACGCAGCCAGCAGGATGGAGTAGCAGACAGCATCATAGAGAGGTGGAACGGCGATGCGCAGGTAGGCAGATGCAATCTAATTGCTGGTGACGGCTAGGGTTCGCGTCTGCCTGCTTATATAGTGCGGGTCGGGTAGGACGTGGGCAACAGCCCACGACCGAGTCGGTACCAGCCCATGATGTGGAAACGGACGATTGATTAACGCGTCCGTTAATGACGCATTAATGACTCATAATTAATTTTTCCAAACAGCAAAATAAAGCTCGGCTCGGTGAGATTCCCGCAACCCGCGGCGCGAGCGTCGTGTCCTGACGAGGCGTGGCGTGGCGTGGCGGGTGGCGTCGGAGGAGGAGTGCGCGAGGGCTTCTCTTCTTCTCACACCTTAGTGAGTGGTGCAACACTCTACTATATAAGATGGTCCAACTCCCCTTACACTAGCAATGTGGGACTAAACTTTAGCACCACTAGCACACACATGAGCTGCCATAACAATGGGGCAAAGAGAATTTCAGAATTTGTATTTGTTATTGGCCTAAAGCCCAACATCAAATGTGCCTCAATTTCCAACAATCCCTCACAAATTCTCATTGGCACATCACATCATTCTGTTCCAAATCACTGTTTTGATATACCAGCGTTTTTCAGTAGAGACTGTTAAGTTGAACTTCCACCTAGAGTACTAGACTACGCTCATCAACAACTATCAATGGACTAAGCTTTGAATTGCCAGTTTTGTGTAAATGAGTTTCACCTAATGTCATACTGATACTAGGATGCCGAAGGCTACCCCTCGGGTGGATCATATAAGTCACACTCTTGGCCTTTTTCATGAGCTTCCTAGAGATTACCCTATCTCATAGACTATGACCAGCAGTCGGGCTCATATAGGTGCGTTCTTTCAAGACTGCTCTGTAGGATAGCATCTTGGCTTATGTAAGCCTATGAACACATTAAGACTAAGTCAACCTATCATACAGATCGTGAGAGTAATGCATCTTCAGCGGAGTGGGTTAATAAAAGTTACTCTCCTCCAGTTAGCCACTGGCTTGTTTCCCTAGGTCCTAATTCATGGGATCTCCGATCACATAGGTTGGGTTACTACCACGGTAACTCATGTGGGTCTCAAACCCATCTCCTTTGATGCAATATCTATCACATTTCTTGATAGACCTTTTTTGAAAGGATCTGCTAGATTCTTAGTTGTTTGGATATAATCCAATGCTATTATTCCGGAGTTTCTCATTTTCCTAACAGATGTCAATCTTCTCTTTATATGTCTTAATGACTTCATATTATCCTTTGAACTACTCACTTTGACGATCACAGTTTAATTATCGCAGTTCATAAGAATAGCCGACACAAGTTTATCAACAAATGGCAAGTCAATCAAGAGTTCACGAAGTCAATCTGCTTCGACAGTAGCTGTATCTAGTGTTACGAGTTCTGCTTCCATTGTTGACCTTGTTAAGATGGTCTTCTTGCAAGACTTCCATGAAACAGCGCCACCACCATCAGTGAATACATATCCACTTGTGTCCTTCAACTCATCAGCATCAGAGATCCAATTTGAGTCACTATACCCTTCAAGTACCGCAGGGTCTCCGATATAGTGAATATCATAACTCGATGGACCCTTTAGATAGCGCATTACTCTCTTAAGAGCATGCCAATGATCATCTCCCGGATTGGAAACAGACCGGCTAAGTTTTCTCACAGCCAACGCGATGTCAGGCCTTGTTGCGCTAGCTAAATACATTAACGAGCCAATTATCTAAGAGTATCTTAGCCGATCTCTAGTTGTTCTTTTGTTCTTTCGAAGCATCTTACTAGGATCATATGGTGTCAGCGAAGGAGTACAATATGAGTAGCCAAAGCGAATCAACACCTTCTCCACATAGTGAGATTGCATAAGTGTAATTCCGCCATTCTCATCTCTCAACAGCTTGATGTTTAGAATAACATCAGCTTCTCCAAGGTCTTTCATGTCAAAACTTTGAGACAAGAAACTCTTGACCTGTTCGATGACAATCATATTTGTCCCAAAAATCAGTATGTCATCAACATACAAGCAAAATATAACTCCTTCGCCCCCACCATGGCGATAGTATACACATTTGTCGGCTTCATTTGCAACAAAGCCAGCAGATGTTAAAGTTTAATCAAACTTCTCATGCCATTGCTTAGGTGCTTGTTTTAGTCCGTACAAAGACTTCAATAGCTTGCACACCTTGCCTTCTTGACCATCTACTACAAAACCATCTGGTTGATCCATATAAATCTCCTCATCCAACTGTCCATTAAGGAAAGCTATCTTGACGTCCATTTGATGAACGATAAGACCATGTGAGGCAGCCAATGAGAGTAGAACTCGAATAGTGGTCAATCTACCCACAGGCGAATAATTATCAAAGAAGTCTTCGCCTTATTTTTGGGTATAACCCTAGGCAACAAGATGAGCCTTGTACTTTTCAATCGTACCATCAGGCCTAAGCTTCTTTTTGTTAGAATATATAACCATATTGTATTTGTATAGATATATGGTTGTATATGTGTAGTATATGTATAACTGTCCGTATATTGTGCGGTATGAACTCTAGCCTTGTAAGTCTATATAATGAGCAATACAAGGCACCACAATGTCTGGTTTCCCCTATCTTACATGGTATCAGACGAAAAAACCTAAACCCTAGACCTGCACTGACCCCCCACCTTCCACTGCCACCGAAACCACCACCTCGCGCCGGCGCGGCCAGCTCCCTAGCGCGCCGGCACCGCCCGCGCACCCCCCTCTCAGCGGTTTCAGCGGTTTGCCTCATTCATTGCTTCGGTTGGTTTCATTGGCTCCAAGTCTGACAGTTCGTTGTTCATCTATCGGCGTGGTGCTAACATGGCCTATCTCCTGCTCTATGTGGATGACATAATCCCGACCGCGTCTTCCTCAACATTGTTGCACAGTTTGATTCCCTCTCTTTGTATAGAGTTCAATATGACATATATGGGAGATCTTCATTATTTTCTGGGCATCTCTGTGACATGCATCAAGGACAGTTTGTTCCTCTCACAGGAGAAGTATGCATTGGATCTTCTTGACAGAGATGGTATGTTAAAGTGCAGATCCATCTCTACTCCTATTGATACTGCCTCCAAACTTTCAGCCAAGTCCAGTGATCTTGTTACAGACCCGACCGAGTACCGTAGTATTGCAAGTGGTCTTCAGTACCTTACGTTTACTCGGCCAAACATCTCTTATGCCGTGCAGCAGATTTGTCTCCATATGCATGATCCTCGGGCTAATCATTTGCTTCTCGTCAAGCGTGTTCTTCGCTACATCTTCGGCAGCACCAACTATGGTCTCACCTTGTTTCAGCGTAGCTCCAACAAGTTGACGCCCTACTCTGACGCTGATTGGGCAGGTTGCCTAGACACTAGACGGTCTACCTCAGGCTACTGTGTCTTCCTCAGCGCTAATCTGGTGTCATGGTCTGCTAAGCGGCAGCACACGGTCTCTCGCTCCAGCGTTGAGTCTGAGTACAGGGCGGTTGCGAATGTGGTGGCTGAAACTTGTTGGTTACGGCAGCTTCTTCAGGAGCTTCATCGACCGGTGACTGGTGCCACTGTGGTTTTCTGTGACAATGTGAGCTCGGTTTACATGACACAGAATCATGTACATCATCAGCGAACTCTAGCCTTGTAAGTATATATAATGAGCAATACAAGGCACCACAATGCGTGGTTTCCCCTATCTTACACTTTTTGAACACCCACTTACATCCTATAGGTTTGCACCCATAAGGACGATTAGTGATCTCCCAAGTTTCGTTAGCCATGATGGAATCCATCTCGCTATGAACAACCTCTTTCCAGTAGTCTGCATCAGGAGATGTATAAGCCTCTGAAATAGAGGTGGGAGTATCATCCACGAGATAGACAATGAAATCATCACCAAAGGACTTTGCAATCCTCTGTCTCTTGTTTCTTACAGGAATTTCATTGTCTACCTCCTCAGGAATTTCGTCATGTGCTCGTTCATAATATTCCATGGGAATGGCAGGTTCAGGAGTTTCAACAGATTCATGTCTAGATGTACTAGGCATATCTTTCGTCAGAAAAATATCCTCAAAGAATGTAGCATCCTTGGACTCCATAATTGTACCGACCTTCATGTCAGGTACCTCAGATTTCACCACTAAAAATTTGTATCCAACGCTATGATGAGCATAGCCAAGAAAGACGCAGTCTACGGTCTTTGGTACAAGTCTACGCTTTTTGGGAATTGGCAAATTCACCTTTGCCAAACAGCCCCAAGTACGTAAGTACGAGAGTGTTAGTTTTCTCTTCTCCCATAGTTCATAGGGAGCAGTTTCATTGTCTTTTGTGGAAACTTTATTCAGGACATGACATGATATCAATATCTCCTCCCCCCACCATGCCTTGGATAAACCTGAAGTACCTAACATGGCGTTGACCAAGTCTGTTAGAGTATGGTTTTTCCTTTCGGCAAACCTGTTAGATTGGGGAGAATGGGGAGGCGTCCTCTCATGAATAATGTCATGTTCCGCACAAAACAAATCAAACTCATTAGAGAAATACTCTCCACCATGATCTGACCGGACTCTCTTAATCTTTCTTTCAAGTTGATTTTCAACTTCTGCCTTATAGTTTTTAAAGTGGTGTAGAGCCTCATCTTTAGTTTTCAAAAGATATACATAGCAAAATCTCGTAGAATCATCAATCAACGCCATGAAGTATTACTTTCCACCTTTATTCAACACACCATTCATCTCACATAGATCTGAATGTATAAGCTCCAGTGGTGCCAAGTTTCTTGCTTCCTGCACAGGCTTGTGAGGCTTGCGCGGTTGCTTAGCTTGAACACACTCTTGACATTTAGAGCCTTTGGCTAAAGTGAAACTCGGAATTAAATCCATCTTAGCTAGCCGCCTCATACAGCCAAAGTTAATGTGACAAAGTCGTGAATGCCAAACATCGGTATCATTGCCAGGGGCACAAATATGGTTCACAACCTTATTACAAAAATCTGCTAGGGAAAGACGGAACAAACCGCCGCACTCATAACCTTTACCAATAAATTGTCCATACTTAGAGATGACTACTTTATTGGACTGAAATACCAACATAAAACCTTCTTTACAAAGAAGGGAACCACTAACGAGATTCTTATTTATTGAGGGCATATGTTGCACGTTCTTCGGCTGCACGATCTTTACCGAAGTAAACTTCAGATCCACCGTGTCAACACCACGAACATAAGCATGCGATCCGTTTCCCATCAAGACGGAGAGATCTCTTGTGACCTGATAAGAAGAAAACAAAGAGATATCAGCACACACATGAATATTAGCACCGGTGTCGATCCACCAATTTGTAGATTGACAAATTGACAAAATAGTAGGTAAATTACCATACCCGGATGCACCCTTATCATTGTTTCTCATAGTCACATTGATAGACTTAGAGTTCTATCCATTTTGATTCTTCCTTCCTTTGCGCTTCTTGCAGTTTGGAGTCCAATATCCAACCTTGCCACACACAAAACAGGGATCCCATGACTTGTCCTTCATATTCTTTTTGAAGTTGGTAGTATGAACGACCTTGATCTTCCCCTTGAACTTGTTGTGGAAGTTCATTTGCACCACATTGGCACTTGACTGGGGTGCCTCGGCTCCCTTTGGATGTGCGTCTTCTGCCTTTGCCTTTTCCTCAAGGTCCAGAAACCCAATGAGATTCTCAACAGACATCTCTTGCCTCTGGTGTTTGAGGTTAGTGGCAACACTCCACCAGGATTGAGGAAGCTTTGCAATAATGCATCCCGCAACAAATTTGCCGGGTAACGCACACTTCAGGAGCTCAAGTTGTTTTGCAATGCACTGAATCTCATGAGCATGTTCAACGACAGAACAATTTTCAACCATCCTATAGTCATGAAACTGCTCCATGGCATACAGTTCACTGCCAGCATCAATAGCACCGAATTTTGCTTCTAGTGCATCCCACAGTTCTTTGGCATTGCGCATATGTAAATATGCATCCACCAGCTTGTCCCCAATGACGCTTATGACACAGCCCACAAATAATATGGTGGTCTCCTTGAACGCCTTCTCCTGTTCAGGAGTAATCGTTCCTTCAGGATTACCAGTCGATACCCAGAAGGCGTCCATAGCCATCAGCCAGAGGGTACACTTGGTTTGCCAGCGCTTAAAGTGCGCACCTGTAAACGGGTTCGGTTTCAGACAAGCGACAAAGCCTTGACACGAAAACAACCTAAAATACGGTGTTTGGATTGTTGAAATAATTAGCAGTTTTCGTATTAATTTAATCCAAGTATAAATCATGACAGAACAATTTCCAAGACTAACTAGCATATGCATAGTAGACATGGATCATAAGGCAAGTGAAAACCTAGCACATCTACGCATACTACAATACTAGTAATCATCATAGAAAATAATAGGAGGGCAAAGAACACGTACGAGTTCGTCGATGGTATGACCAACGACGCAACAGAAGTGGATCCGCCACCGGCGGTAGCAGCAGCAGACTGCTTGGAAGCGTCGCCAGACATGGCGATAGAGTCGAGGAAGCCGGACGTAGAGGACAAAGAAGAGCTTGAGCAGTCGTGCCTAGACGCTCCCCAAAAACCTTATCGCCTCTCTCCTGGTGCAGGATCAAAGAGATGGGGTTTCGAAGGCCTGCTCTCCTGGACTGCTGTCCACGCAGCCGGTGGGATGGAGTAGCAGACGGCAACACAGAGAGGTGGAACGGCGATGCGCAGGTAGGAAGATGCAATCTAATTGCTGGTGACGGCTAGGGTTCGCGTCTGCCTGTTTATATAGTGCGGGTCAGGTAGGACGTGGGCAACAGCCCACGACTGAGTCGGTACCAGCCCACGATGTGGAAACGGCCGGTTGATTAACGCGTCCGTTAATGACGCATTAATGACTCATAATTAATACACAATTAATTTTCCCAAACAACAAAATAAAGCTCGGCTCGGCGAGATTTCCGCAACCTGGCGGCGCGCGCGGCGCGTCGTGACGAGGCGAGACGTGGCGTGGCGGGCGGCGTCGGAGGAAGAGTGTGCGAGGGCTTCTCTTCTTCTCACACCTTAGTGAGTGGTGTAACACTCTACTATATAAGGTGGTCTAACTCTCCTTCCACTAGCAATGTGGAACTAAAATTTGGCACCACTAGCACACACATGAGTTGTCATAATAATGGGCCAAAGAGAACTTTCAGAATTTGTATTTATTATGGGCCTAAAGCCCAACATCAAATATGCCTCAAATTCCAACAGCTAATACGTGCTTCAAGAAAATAGTTTAACTGTAGATTTATTCAACAATATATGAATCATATGTCTAAAAATATACCATTTGAAGCGTATTTTAGATATGAATATAATAGTATATTTTTTATTAAATATAGTTTGTATTTTATTGATCAAATTTACGGTCAAACTATTTTCTTAAAGTCTGTATTTGTCTTATAAACCGGAATGGAGGTAGTATTTGGATGAGGCCTTAGTCTTTGATGACACCATGTGCCGTCAACGAGCAGTGACATGGGTATGCCCTACGGAATGCTAGCCTAGCTGGTACCTAATGTTAGCCTACCCGTACATGATTATCCCATGCGGATGATGAAGCCTAGGAAGGATTCGGGTGACCAAGGCCCATACGGATGCGACTTCTTGAAGAACACGGTTAGCTATAGATAGAGTTTCAAAAGATCTAACCCTAATTTGTAACCCACTCGACCTACCCCGAGACCTGGCCTCCCTATATAAAGGCCAGGAGGGCACAACGAGGAGGCTCTCTCTCAACTCTCATACCCTAGCATAGACCACGCCAGATCCAATTTGTGCACCCTTGTAACCTTTGGTTCCGCCATCAATCAAGAACAAATAAGCAGGAGTGGGGTTTCCCTCCGGGGGGCTAAATCTGGGTAAGCCTCGTGTCCCCGTGTTGCGAATCTGTTAGCCGTTCCGCGATTTCCAGTGCCCCTCCTTCTCCAAAACCCAAGTCCATAACAATGGGCATTGACGAGTCCTCGTCAATTGGTGACCTCTGTGGGAACTGGAGATGCCGATTGTGCGATCGTGACAGACCCATCCACCGTGATCTTTGACTCCTCTGCTACGGAGAACCACCTCCTCTTCAGCACCATCGAATTCACCGTCCACTCGCCCGCAACCCACCAAGATTTCGACTATGTGGGAGACAGAGTCAACATGATGCTTGAAAGCCTATGCTTCCAGGTAGGCAAGATCGGCACCATCCGCCTCCCAGAGCGGGCGGTACCTCCCACAATAGCGCCTGCTTCATGGATGTAGCCAATCTGTGTCCTGAGCGCACTGTCGCTAACAAGCAATTCAGATGACAGCAGCAGTTGTAACTCCAATCTCTGTGACCCTCCTACGGAGGAAGGAACCTATGGTTCTGGATCTGAGAGTTGTGGGAGCAACGATCTCCGCCATCGCTACATGTGTGTGGCCATCCACGATGGTAACATTGACAACGGAGCCAAACCAACGGATCCCCCTCTCAATCCGCAGGCTGCTAATGCCGAAAACAGACTCAATGGCCCACCCCCGGCCAATCCCAACTAGAACGGGCCACACAAGGCTGCCAATGATGGCAGTCGCAATCGTCAAGAGATCTATCTCAATTACGCTAAGTGGGAAAGAGTTCGGGAGGCCGTGCGAGGTACCAATCCTTTGCCAATGGACGCCTCTCGGGACATGCAGATGGGCTATCACTGGCTCCTCATAAAGGAGCACAATCGAAAAGTTGACCAGCACAAGGAGCTCAAGCAGCGCAGGCGAGTAGCCGACTAATCAAGCATGCAAAGAGACGTGCTCTCCTCCGCTGGTGGATCCTCCACGAAAGGCTACATCGGCCCCAAGCATTGCTCCCGGCTGAAGCACAAGGACCCCGCTACTAGACGCGAGGCCACCAAGGCACTCGACTTGTCCTTCATGTCGATGGACTCGCAGGGCAACATCATGCCCAAAACACCACAGTCCACGGTCATGGCAGCCACTACATACCTGGCGGCAAACCCACCACCGGCTAGGGACCCAGACACGCAATCCACAAATCTGCAATTGCGGGCCTCGGGCTCGTGGGAGCTACGTTACTCAGAGAAATGACCCCGGAGACGAAGAAAAAGGCTGCGGTAAAATTCACCAGAAGCCGCACACCCTCATCTGACGAGGACGAGCATGACTTGTCGCAGCGTCGCCGCAGCCCACAGCGAAGGAGCCATAACTATGACGCCCGTGACGAGCTCACGCATCGCAAGATTAAAAAATCACGCGCAAAACGTGCATGCTCTATAGCGTCCGAGGAGAAGGACACAAAGCTATGTGGCGCCAGATGCTTCAGTAGAGCCATCCGGCAATCCCGAATGCCCAAAGGCTTCAAACTCCCTTCGGACAATCCCAAGTTCGATGGCTTGCAGGAGCCGAAGATTTGGTTGGATGACCACGTGTCATCAGTCAAGCTGCATGGCGGAAACAGAAACATAACCATGCAATGCCTTCAGCTGCAGCTGAAGGGCGCGGCCAGGGCCTGGCCCAATAATCTTCCCTCTGAATCCATCCACAGCTGGGAGGAGCTGGTATACAGCTTCATCCGCAACTTCAAAGGCACCTGCAAGATGCATGCCTCAATCAAAGAGCTACGCGCTTGTTGCCAACGCTCCAACGAGTCGATTTGCTCATACGTGCAGTGCTGGTATGTAATCAAGAACTCTACCGAGAACGTCTCGGAAGAGAGGGAAATCGACGCCTTCAACGGAGGTGTCAGGCGCCGTGATCTCAACGAGGAGCTGGGTTGGGTCGATCCCAAGACAATCGACCACATGATGGACATCACCAACCGCTAGGTGGATGGCGAGGACGTCGTCAACCGCAACCGTCTGGATGACGAAGATGATCTCGACCACAGACGCGTCTGCCAAGGAAAGAGAAGGGCACGCGTCTACAACGATCGCGAAGAAATCGACATGGTTGGGGCTGGCTACGCCGAACACTGCGGCAACGACAACCACGCCAACGGCTATCACAGCGACAGCTATCGTGACAGCGGGAATCCCACTTTGTCCTTCCAGCGCCACAATCGGGATGATGAGCCCTCCACACTCGACAAACTGTCGGGTCCATGCACCATCCACTTCTACATCGACAACCAGGATGGCAAGAGGAAGGTAAACAACTTACTCAAGGACTGTAGGGAATTCCAAAAGCTCCATGAAGGATACGCCTAGATGCGACGCGAGGCGGTGAATCAAGGGTTCGTCCGTACCCCAGGAGCCGTCGCATACGGAGCCCCACCTCCGCCACCTGGAGCACCCGCCGGCCGAGAACAACGGAGCAGAGCCGTACCCACGATGATTGGGAATATGATGATACAAAAGATATGTCCATCCAACAAGCTGCAGAAGACGATTACCCGACAGGTCAACTTGGTCGTTACCTTTCCACCTACCTGAGGAACTTCTTTCCTCGAAGTGAAGGGGCAGTCAACGATTTCCCCGATAGCTCCTCGTCGGCCCTGAACTTCAGCAGGGGTCGAAGCGCCCGATCAAGGTCGGCTGAAGACATCTCCTCATCCGACACTCTCATCGGGTCGGTGACATCGGATTACAGATACATCGGGTATGCCCTCACCTGGAGGGGCTGCACCCGACGCTTGAGAAACATTCGGATGATGTCGACACCGCAGACCTCCTTGCCCTGTACCAGCTAGAGCGCCTCCACTCGCTGGTACAAGTTCTCCACCACCTCGGTTTCACCCTCCATAACGTTGTTAGATCATGAACGTTTTCGGGTGACCACCTTGCTAGCATCGAAGGGAGGCAACCCATAGTGCTGGCCGCCGAGCTTGGAGTCGCGAAGATAGAACCACTTGTTCCTTCATCCTTGGACGGATTTGTAGAGGTGAAAGGATAAGTACTGAACAGTGGGGCGGATGGATATCCCGCACCCATCCAGCGCGTAAACGCCGCCAGTATCAGACTGCCTCTTCAGGGAGTAGAGTTTCCTGAAGAGGCCAAAGTGCGTCTCAATTTCGAGCCAGCACTCGCATATTGTGATGAAGCACACGATATGTAGAAAGGAGTTGGGCGATAACTGGTGGAGTTGTAGCCCGTAAAGGAAAAGAAGCCCACGAAGAAATTCGTGGG
Organism: Avena sativa; assembly: GCA_916181665.1. Lineage (NCBI taxonomy): Eukaryota > Viridiplantae > Streptophyta > Magnoliopsida > Poales > Poaceae > Avena > Avena sativa. The sequence continues at coordinate 53,070,669 of OV702299.1, forward strand.
CAGGAAGAGAAAGCCCGTGGATGACAAAGGCGTAAAACATAAACCGATAACCTTCGGGTGGGTCTAGGGTTACCTTGGACTTAGGGAGAATGGCGTCGGCCTTCTCCTGCGAGATCAGGCCAGACTCGCGCAGGTGGCGCAAGTCTATATCCCTGATCGAAGACCAGCGCCAGCCACCATCGGTGACGCGGCCGGCGGTGGTGGCCTTCTTGGTGGCGCCGGCAGCGCTCGTCCCCTCAACAGCAGAAGCAGACTTCTTTGACTTTCCCATCTTGCTTGCACGGCACGCGATGCGATGGGTGCAAAGGAGAGAAGAAGGGAAAACGCGAAGAACGTCCAATGCACAACACGTGCGAGCTATAGGAATGGAGGAGACAGAAAGACAGAGAACGAAGAAAGCAAATGGCAAGGGGAAGAATTACCACAGTCCCCTGCGGTATAAAACGACAAGGACGATGACACAGGGCCGTCGATCCAATTACCCTAACACGTGTCCTGCATCACGACATATGCGTGGCGGGCACTACTCGAACCGTCGCGAGCACGCCATCCACTATATACGGAAATCGAGGAGACACAGTAATTATCGCGTAAACTACGCATGACTAGTCAAATCCCGGTCAGATAGTGGGACCCACGATCGTCTCATCACAACGTTTCTGCTACCGCAGACGATTGGGCTTAACAAGCGTCAGCAATGACATCAACAAAATGAAAGGCCGGAATGACTACAATATTTCGGCTACAAATAAAATTACTTACTCGAGTCTGCGACTCAACCAACTACTCGGGAGCTACTCCTATCAGGAGCACCGGTCGCGCACCTGAGACTTCGATACGGTCCCCGAGTCAGTCGTATAACTTCCTAAAAAGCTTTGAGTCCTTCTTTGAGTTTACGACTCCACTACAGACTCGGGGGCTACTCCCATAGGGAGCGATGGTTGCACATTCAAAAAAGTGCCAGCGCTAATCGTGTTTTAGGTCATCCGAAGAACTTTTGGATCGCTGTAATGCACAATTGATAATTATAAGTCTCTGCTCGAGTCCGCGACTCGAACAAACACTCATGGACTACTCACATAGGGAGCGCTGGTTGCACACCCTATGAATTACTAAAATGAAATCTTTCAGATCCTTCATGATTACAATAAAGCATACATCTTATTCAGAAACTCTGCTCAAAATAACACTAATAGAGGCAATGTCTCCTTGGTCACCCGAAACGCCTTCGCGGCGATAAACTTTCGGATGCTGCGTCTACGATGCAAAGGTAAGACCTACGATACTTTTGATGGCCTGGCAACGCACCCGGCTGCGCTTTGCTAGTAATATTCCATGTCAGCAGGCATGATGAAAAATCCCGACGAACGCGTTGGGTATGTAACTTAAAACACTAGAATTCGACTCCTGTAAGACCTCCATGGCCTGAGTCGAATTACGCCAACAATTTTCCGGATTCGAGTCCGGGGACTCGAGTCTGAAGTAGATCGTGTTGTTTTGTCCAAAGACAGTTAACTGACCATGATCCGTCGGATGAGTCAGGCACACGTATCAATAATCCTTATGAACCAACACGCTGACTCAAAACTTGTTCGGATGAAAGTACCCGAAATATTTAAGAGTCTTCAGTCAAATCTGCGATTCAACTAAACACTCGAGGGCTACTGACATGGGTATGCCCTACGGGTGCCTAATGTTAGCCTACCCGGTACCAGCCTGGCAGGGTCCACATGATTACCCCATGCGGATGATGAAGCCCAGGAAGGATTCGGGTGACCAAGGCCCATGGAGAACACGGGTAGCTATAGATAGAATTTTAAAGGGTCCAACCCTAATCTATAATCGACTTAACCTACCCCGAGACCTGTCCACCCCATATAAAGGCCAGGAGGGCACGGCGAGGAGGCTCTCTCTCTCAACTCTCATACCCTAGCATAGACCACACCAGATCCAATCCGCGCACCTGTAAAACCTTCGGTTCCACCATCAATCAAGAACAGACAAGCAGGAATAGGGTTTTCCCTTCGGAGGCCTAAACCTGGGTAAACCTCGTTTCTTCGTGTTGCGAATCTGTTAGTCGTTCCGTGATTTCCAGTGTCCTCTCCTTCTCCAAAACCCAAGTCCATAACAATAGGCATTGACGAGTTGAACCCTCGTCAAGTATGCTAGGCTGTGTACTCGCCATGTACGATGTTTGGAATTAAATTAGCAATGTGAGCATCGGCCATTTGCAATGACAAGTTTTTATTCGAGTTTTCAAATATGTTACAAGCAAATCACGACCACAACACTACAACGCTACAACACCATTCTAACTATGCGCCGCCTATGACGCTGGCGGTAGCGGCGTCGGCGGGTCGGTAAGACCCTATTGTTCGTTGAGAGAGTGGAAGACCGCTTCCTGCGTCTGCAACTCTTCTTGAGCTTGGGCGAGGTGGACACACATGTAAGCGTCATTAGGATTGGCCCATACCTCCTCCCGGAGTTCGTCATGCTCTTCTGTGAGCGGTAGACGTTGTTGGGGCTCCGGCAAAAAGATGCGCTCCATCACCTCCCACGAGAAAGTCTCGCCGGTGGTCCTGTTGTAGTTGTAGGGAGTGTGCCGCGACCGCAGTGGGATAGTGTATACCTGCGGGCGCCCCGGAATTATAGGCGGCACCACGTCCGATGCCTCTGGTGGGTTTGTCCACCACGACGGCAACGGGGCGCTCAGGTTGCTCTTCTCTCCATACGTCGTGATTGCAATGGAGGCCGGCACGGCAATGCGGATGGCCAAGCATGGTGATTCGTGGTTGTGTGTCTGGTTGAACATATCTTGTTTGCCCCCCCCCTCCCTTCTTTTTAAGGCTCCGCCTGGATGCGACGGGAAATGCCCAGAACTGGCGGAAAGCGACGGGAAAGAACCGCGGAAGACGGCGGGAACACACTGGAAAAACACTGACGTTGACGATGACCTATTTGCCAAGCACGGATAGATGAGTTGCACCGCTAGACACGGCTGACCGAACAGACCGGACCAGACAAAAACGACCACTACCCTTACCAAAATAGATAAATACGGACCGTTTCGATTGACAATTTGGGTGTGACGGGCGGAGATGCCCTTGTCCGCTAGGAGGCCCCTCGGCGCACCGGATGCCATGTGAGATCTTTGTCTATCTTGTCTTTTAATTGGTCTGCAGTTCAATGCACACAACTACCCATTGCCAGGTCCATTCCCCTGTCGTATCACATAATGGATCGTGAATATGTCCATCTTCCTGGATTTATTCTTGCTGCACTTGCATTGGGCGAGCCTCGTCTTGCTAGATCAGACGTGCTTCTATGCATGTTGGGCACTACGTATCCGAATATTCCGCAGGCAAAACGTGCAATGAGCAATGTCGCCACTCCACTTGTACACATGTTAGCTTGGCAGTGAGATGTGCACAATTTTACCTGTTGACTACTCCCTCTCTTATAAAATATAAGATATTTTAGATTTGTAAATAAAAGGTATCTAGATTTTTTTTAGTAGTAGGTTCATTCCAAATTTAGATTAGCCTATACACTAAAATAAGTCTACATACATTTTATTTACAAGGCTAAAACATCTTATATTTGAAAAGGAGGGAGTACTAGAGTAGTACAGTAGAAATTTTCTTGTCTGAAGATGGACAGTTAGGGGATGGCATGGAGGTCAAAGATGTCGAGCGGGCAGAGTGGAGAATCTATCCCTCGAGACACTAAAAACTGCGTATGAGAAACCAAAGAAAGAAAGCGAGAATCGTCGGTAGTAGTGAAGAAGAGAATCCCGGCAGGCGGAGAAATGGCAAGGAACCTGATGTGATCTGGCTCTCGCCGACTGCAAAAAGGAGCAATATGGATTTCGATGTTACACTTGTCCATCCATTCGCTGTCACACGCCCACGGTCCCCTCTTCTTGTGGCTCGGTGGATTGATGAATGGGACGTCGAGACGGCATCTTTCCGATTTCCACCTCTCCCTCGGGAATATCTGGATATTTTCTGTCCAGTTTTCGCCAACCGCTCGCCATCGCCCTCCTCGCCATCATCGGTCCATGGACCAAGCGATGAGAAATTGGCTTCCTGCGTCTTGCTGGCCTGGAGTCCCGAGTGGACTGCACGTGTTTCTTGAGGCAAAAAGCTCTCTCCTGTGTGGAAGGTCTGAGGTGGACACGGTGCAATAATTCAGAGTGGCACCTAGACCATTCAGAGTGTACCACCGTGCCTTCGTCTTACGTGCGATTAGTAGCTAGCTAATCATCGTTATTATTGGGTTTGACTTCGGTTAGGTACGCCATATGTGGCGCCTGGCTTTTCCTGTCCTGTTTTATGTTATCCGTGTTTCGTTGTTTACTGACGGTCGGTAGCGAAGCTCGAGGGAGACGAACCGTGGAGTGGAGGGGCTTCAACATAAAGCACATGGACAGGTGCGAGATGTTACAGTACTGTAAGTTATTTCTGGGGTAACGTAGTTTATGTTTGTGATAATGTTTTGAGTTAGAGACCAGGACCCACTCAGGTCTCGCCTGATCTCCGTCACTTTAGAGCGGTGCATGTATGACTTTGCTCGGGTTTGTTGACTCGATCTATTAGGAGGAGAATGCATGGTTCCCAGGCAAACAAACCGGTACGGAAGAATAGAGAATAGAGAAGAGAGAGAGGCCGCGGCGGCTAAAACCCATTTAGGGGTTCCTTTCCTCCGCTGACCGACGTCATCGGACCGTTTCGTCTTCGGCGGTCTTAGGGCTTGGAGGCGTGGCGGACCACGGCCCCTCACCGGCGGGAGGTCTATGTGTTTAGTTTAGGCTGTTTTCAATGTCTTCTTCAGGATGTTGAGGCGGCTACGTCCTGATGTTAGAATAAGATTCTTTCCGTTCTATCCTCGTTCTGTTGGTGCATCTAGCATCAGCGGAGGACGCGTGAAGTCGTGTGTCCGACGGATTCCTTAGGATTCGGTCGTTCTTCGTATTGGTTGGTGTGGTTTGAGATCAGTCTCTTCCGATCTACGTTTGTCATCTTCGGCGATAGTTGCTGCTCTAGTGCGCTCGTCCTTTGGGCCTTAGCACGACGACTTTCTGTCAGTCTACTACAACAAGCTCTACTACGGCAAGCTTTGCCTGACTCCGGTGATGGAGGGGCGAGGACGACGGCGCGCATTCGGCTCGTGCTAGTATTTGTAGTCGTCGCTAGGTGGTCCAATGAACTATTTATAATTTTTATTACTTTTAGGAGTCTTTGTACTGCTACTGATGATTATTAATAGATCGGCGAAATTTAGAAAAAAAAGAGAATACAATGGTTCTCTGCCAGATTAATAATCTGTAAACTAAAAAAAAATCTGTAAACAGCTCGAAGATAGTTGACTCGATCTATTAGGAGCCCACAAAGATGCTTCTTTTCAGGGAGATACAAAAAAGTTTTTTTACATGCCCAATTCTATTTTCAATGAAAACGAAATGACCAATGTTCAGCGAGTTTGACTGTTCGAGATGTTAAGGTTCAGTCTAAAGCCATCAAACGAAACTCTGCAACAACAGCTACAGCTAGGCAGACTACAACAAAAGGACAAGGCTCTCCAAAAGACAGTGATTAGTATAATTTGATCTGACGTAAAGAGAAACTTGGCCCAATAAACCCAACTTATAATTCTCTAGGAACAAATGAGACGAACACAAGGAACTAATCTGGTTTGACCAATTCGATTAAAGCCATCGACCCGACATCAGCGGCGACGAGGACTCCATGCTCTACGAAAGAATTTTGAATATACTCTACCAACAATTATCCACATATTTTTCATCAAGTCGCTGACAATTTGAGAAAAAATCACGCAACACATTAACACTGCTGAATCAAAACGAAATCTAGAGTTCTTTTCGTCAAGAACAACACCCAATGGACAAATTCCAAAATTCTAGCAGTGCGGTTGGAACTTTGGGAGCTTGTTCAGCCAAAGATACAGAGTCGGTAGAGTCCACGGTCGGCGGCCTCGCGCGCGGCTGTGTATACCGCCGTCGCCGGCTCGCGTGGTGTCCGCCTCCACTATCTGCCGCGCCACCGATGCACAAAACAATGTCCGTGATAAAGTAGAAATAAAACTGCCACTGATGAACACGAGAAGCGGATAGCTCAAGACAAAAAACCAATGTCGCTCGTGCGAGAGGCCAGCTCCGATCGGCTCCGATAGCACGATTCCGTCAAGACGGAGTAATGCCACTGTTACAAAGGATATTTAGGGCCTAGAAGAACATTTGGGCTAGGCCCAACTAAGGCCTGCCTAGCCTACGGTGCTAATTTTCTCACTAGTATAAATTGTACTAGTCTTTTTTTTAACACTAGTATAAACTGTCAGGGACCCTTAGATGCACTAAAATGAAAGGCTATTATTCATTTGAGAGTACCATAAAAGAACTCGAGGACAAAGGCTACCATCAGTGACCACGTTTGAGTTTCAAACGAGTATTTTTGGCACACAGGCCAGGAGCCCAAATTTCCAGCAAGAGAGCTTAGCGTCGAATCAGGACTTCAGGAGATAAGAAAAAAAGTCCTAAACATGCTGGAGGTTTTTCAGGTTACAAGATCGGACATGGCAAGCTCGTACCACGACATACATGCTCACTTCTCAAATCAGGCTTTCCTTCCTTTATATTAATATAGTTAACATCAGATACAACGATATAGCTGTTGGGCTACAACACATATATGCTCACTCGGACGCTTTCTTTTTTACACGCTGCTGTGCTCGATCCGGTAATAAGCCAGGAGTCTCGAGTGGAGGTTTATGGATCACCTTTATTAGTGACACTAGCAAGGAGAAACTTTCAGTTACATACATACGATCTGCCTTGAAAAACCCTAAATAACAAAGGTTCAGCTCAGTACTATGTACTGATTTGACGCATCGAACCATAACGTATTTGGGGGACAAAATGGAAACCGTTTGCCAAAGTTTGGACTTAGAGTAAGCTACTGGTTACATTCATAGTAGTAGTGAGTTTTTCTTAGGGATTTTTTCCTTCTTTTTTGAGTATCTCCGCCTTTATTAAAATTCAACAACTGGTGGGATACAAATGCCTTCTGACAGATTTACAAACCAAACTCTACAACCCTCCTTTTCGAACACGGCACTGTGGGCCAAATATGCGCCTCCTTGTTCGATGATCTGCGTTCATGGCAAAAAGACAGGGTGTCAAACTCCATATGCGCAGCCCGAATCTCCTAGACGATATGGGCATAGCTCCCTATGGAATTTAAGGTTAGTAAATACATATATATCAAGGGAGTGGCTACATCTCAAGCGAATGAGAACTAGTTATGTCTAAACCGCTGATGTCATCCTAATATTTCTGCTAAAATCTGTTGCAACTCATATATTTATACTAATTTGTTGCAACTCATTAAATTTAAGTTACACTCTAGTTGTAACTTGTTGGAATTATGCCCTAGAGGCAATAATAAAGATGTTATTATTATAATTATTGTTCATGATAAAGTTTATATTCCATGCTAGAATTGTATTAAGCGGAAACATTAATACTTGTGTGGTTTGTGAACAACACCGTGTCCCTAGTACGCCTCTATGGACTAGCTCATTGATCAATGATGGTTAAGGTTTCCTAACCATAGACATGAGTTGTCAATTGATAATGAGATCATATCATTGGGAGAATGATATGGTGGACAAACCCAAACTAAGCGAAGCAATTAGATCGTGTCATTGTGTTCATCTTTGCGAAGCTTTTCCTATGTCAAATATTGTATTCCTTAGACCATGAGATAATATAACTCCCTGGTATCGGAAGAAAGCTTTGAGGTCATCAAACGTCATCCTATGAGAGGGTGATCATAAATGTGTCTCTCAGGTGATCGGAAAGTATCTGTTGGGTTGTATGTATCGAGATGGGATTTGTCCCTCCCAAGTCGGAGAGATATACTTCGGGCCCACTCGGTAATCGATATCAACACCGTTTGCAAGCATGTGGTTAAGGAGTTGATCACAAAGTGATATTGGATTACGGAACGAGTAAAGTACTTGCTGTGAACGAGATTGAACTAGGTATGACGATACCGACGATCGAATCTCGGGCAGGTAAAATATCGCGAGACGAAGGGAATATATATATATGGGATTGATTGAATCCTGGCATCGTGGTTCATCCGATATGATCATCGATGAATGTGTGGGAGTCAATATGGGTGCCCAGACCCCGCTGTTGATTATTGATAGAAGATCATGTCTGCATATTCTCGAACCCGCAGGGTCACACACTTAACGTGTCTCGACGCTAGGATAGATTGGATAATTGGTTTATGAATTTTTGTTTGGAGTCTCGGATGGGATCCAGGATATCACGAGAGGTTCCGGAATGGTCCGGAGAATAAGATTCATATAAGGCAGTGCAGTTTTTGGAGTTCGGAATAGTTCCGGGTTAATCGGTATTGTACCGGAAGCTTCTAGAACCTTCCGGAAGGGGACCAACGTGGCCCCACCTTCCGGGAGGGGGCATGGGCCTATGAGGGAGTGTCCTGGCCGCATTGGGCCAGGAGCACAAGGCCCCATAGGGCCCAGCCGATCCTAGATAAGTTTAAATCGTTTAAACTAGAGATAAGATAGGGTTTCTAGAAGGGAGAGTTTAAATCGTTTAAACTAGAGATAGGCTTGGAGGATGGGCAAGGGCTGGCCGCACCCCCCCTCTATATATAGAGGGCTGGTGCGCCCCCTCCCCTCCAACCTACACCTTCCTCCAAATCCTAGTTGCCCTGCTGCCCTCCTCTCTCCCTCCCGACTGTTTGTAGGCGAAGCCCTGCTGCAGAAATTCTCCACCATATACACCACGCCGTAGTGTTGTAGATCCAATCCATCTCTCCACCATACTTGCTGGTCCGAGGAAGGAGGAGACGTCGAGGTGCTGCACGTGTGCATCTCACGGAGGCACCGCCACTTGTGGTGCTAGATCGGATCGGATCGCGAGGAGGAGAAGCGAATACGACTACATCACCCACGTTCCGACGAACGTTCCGCTGTGCGAATCTTCAAGGGTATGAAGATCTAATCCAATCTCTCTTGTTGTTTGCATCTCCTAGATTAGATCTTGGCTTTCCCTCTGTTCGCTTTCGTAGAAAATTTTGATTTACTATGCTGCGAAACCCCTTCAGCGGTATCAGAGCTAGATCTATGCGTAGATGTGTTTCACGAGTAGAACGCAACATGGTTGTTGCGGGCGTTGATGTTTTTTGTTGCAAGCCTCTTGTTTGTGTTCTTCTTATGGCGCGGGATAGTGAGATTGAAGCGGTCCAGGCCAACCTTACGCGACGTCGTTCGCGAGACCGGCTCCGCACTTGACGTGTGGCTTGTACCATACATGCGGCTGGTGGATGTTAGTTTCTCTCACTATAGTTGTCATGGGATTAACACCGGAGTTTGGCAACCATAATATCACCGTTGTGGCTTTCCGTAGGTAAGAATCGTTCTTAGCATCTACTCCCATAAGCCACGTAAAACATGCAACAACAAAGTAGAGGCGTCTAACTTGTTTTTGCAGGGAGTGTTTTCTGTGATATGGTATGGCCCAAGATGTGATGTGTATAATGTATGCGATGATCATGTTTTGTAATGTTTCACGACTTGCATGTCGATGAGTACGCAACCGGCAGGAGCCATATGGTTGTCTTTATAATTGTGTATGACCTGCGAGTCAACTTCTTATACGCCATGTAATAGCTTTACTTTATCGCTAAGTAGTTAGCAATAGTTGTAGTTGCTATTCGTGGTGGAGGCAATCATGGTGGAGTGATGGAGATCATGCCGGAACGCATAAGATGGAGATCATTGCGCGAAGATTGGCTATACCATGTCACATAAAGTTATATGCATGTGATGTTTATCCTTTTGTGTGTCTTATTATGCTTAGATCGCGACGGTAGCATTATAAGATGATTCCTCACTTAAAGATCAAGATAAAAACTGTGTTCTCCCCAAGTATGCACCATTGCGAAAGTTCGTCGTGTCCAAGCATCACGTGATGATCGGGTGCTATAGACTCTACGTTCACATACAACGGGTGCAAGCCAGTTTTGCACACACGGAAATACTTGGGTCTAACTTGACGAGCCTAGCATGTACAGACATGGCCTCGGAACACAAGAACCGAAATGTTAAGCATGAGTCATATGAATGATATGATCGACACTTCGTTGTCCACCATTGAAACCACATCTCTTCTCGTGATGATCGGATTAGGTGTGGTGAATTTGGATCGTGTTCACTAAACAGCTTGAGGGATGTTGAATTTAGTGGGAGTTCATCTAGTAATTTGATTAAGTTGAACTATTTATCATGAACATAGTCTAAATTGTACTTGCAAATACTGTACATCACATGGCCAAGTCCAACTTCAACTTCAACGTTTTTGCTGAGAAAGAAAAGCTTAGAAACAATGGGTCTAACTTCACCAACTGGTTCCGCAATCTAAGAATCATTCTGTCTGGCGGACAAAAGGACTATGTCCTTGAGAAAGCGTTAGGTAACCCCCCTGCTGCGACTACGTCGGCTGATGAGAAAGCTGTCTATCAGTCGCGCAAAGATGATTATGGAGTGATAAGAGCACCATGTTGTTTGCTATGGAACCGGAACTTCAAAATCGTTTTGAAAACTATCCCGGGCCCTTTGAGATTCTCGAAGAGTTGAAAACCATGTTTCAAACTCAGGCCCGTTCTGAGAGATATGAGATCTCCGAGAAGTTCTTTAACTGCAAGATGGAGGAAGGGAGTTCCGTTAGTGAGCACGCCATTAAGATGTCGGGCTACACTCAACGCCTTGAGCAACTGGACTGCAAGATTCCAGAGGAGCTCAAGATTGACAGGGTTCTGCAATCACTCCCTCCCAGCTACAAAAGTTTTGTAGTGACTCATAATCAGATTGGTTCCACTGATACGATCACCGAGCTCTTCGCAAAGCTGAAGGCTGCGGAGGTGGACATCAAGAAGGATAATCATGTGTTGATGGTCAACAAGCCCTCCTTTAAGAAAGGTAAAGGTGCAAAGAAGCCCTTCAAGAAAGGCGGCGGCAAGCGCGTTGCCCCTGCTGAGAAGAAGCTCAAGTCTGGTCCTAAGCCGGACACTGAGTGCTTCTATTGCAAGGACAAGGGTCACTGGAAGCGCAACTGTCCGAAGTACTTAGCGGACAAGAAGGCGGGCACCATCAAAGGTATATTTGATATACATGTTATTGATGTTTTCCTTACTAGCCCTCGTTGTAGTGCCTGGGTATTTGATACCGGTTCAGTTGCTAACATTTGTAACTCGAAACAGGAGCTACGGAATAGACGGCGGCTTGCGAGGGATGAGGTGACAATGCGCGTTGGCAACGGATCAAGAGTTGATGTGATGGCCGTCGGCACGCTCTCCTTAGTTTTACCTTCGGGATTAGTTTTAAACCTTAATAAATGTTATTATGTGCCTGCGTTGAGCATGAACATTATTTCTGGATCGTGTTTATTGCAAGACGGTTATTCATTTAAATCGGAGAATAATGGTTGTTCTATTTATATGAGTAACATCTTTTATGGTCATGCACCTCTTGTGAATGGTTTATTTCTTCTAAATCTCGAAAGGGATGAAACACACATCCATAACATTGAGACTAAGAGATGCAAAGTAGATAGTGATAATACTACTTATTTGTGGCACTGTCGTCTAGGTCATATTGGCGTAAAGCGCATGAAGAAACTCCATTCTGATGGACTTTTGGAGTCTCTTGATTTTGAATCATTTGACACATGTGAACCATGCCTCATGGGCAAGATGATCAAAACCCCGTTCTCCGGTATGATGGAGCGAGCAACGGACTTGTTGGAAATCATACATACCGATGTATGCGGACCGATGAGTGTTTCGACGCGCGGTGGATATCGCTATTTTCTCACTTTTACCGATGACTTAAGTAGATATGGGTATATCTATTTAATAAAACATAAATCTGAAACATTTGAAAAGTTCAAGGAATTTCAGAATAAAGTGGAGAACCATCGTAACAAAAAGATTAAGTTTCTACGATCCGATCGTGGGGGCGAGTATTTGAGTTATGATTTTCTCACGCATCTTAAAGCAAGCGGAATTGTTTCGCAACTCACGCCACCCGGAACACCACAGCGCAATGGTGTGTCTGAACGCCGGAATCAAACCCTATTAGATATGGTCTGATCGATGATGTCTCTTACTGATTTGCCGTTATCATTTTGGGGTTATGCATTAGAAACTGCTGCATTCACTTTAAATAGGGCTCCATCTAAATCCGTTGAGACGACACCGTATGAACTGTGGTTTGGTGCTAAACCTAAGTTGTCGTTTCTTAAAGTTTGGGGATGCGAAGCTTACGTCAAGAAGTTGATGCCGGACAAGCTCGAACCCAAAGCGGAGAAATGCGTCTTCATAGGATACCCTAAGGAAACTATTGGGTACACCTTCTATCACAGAACCGAAGGCAAAGTGTTTGTCGCAAAGAACGGTTCCTTTCTTGAGAAGGAGTTTCTCTCGAAAGAAGTGAGTGGGAGGAAAGTAGAGCTTGACGAGGTTATTGAACCTTCTCTTGAATTGGAGAGTAGCGCAGCACCTGAAATTGTTCCAGTGCCGCCTGCACCAACAATAGAGGAAGCTAATGACAAGGATCATGAAGCTTTGGACGATGCTGCTACTGAACGTCGCAGGTCGACAAGGTCGCGTGCCCCTCCTGAGTGGTACGGCAACCCTATCTTGACAGTCTTGTTAGTAGAATACAGTGAACCTACGAACTATGAGGAAGCGATGATGAGCCCAGACTCTGAGAAATGGCTAGAAGCCATGAAATCCGAATTGGGATCCATGAGCGAAAACCAAGTATGGACTTTGGTGGACCCTCCTAGCGACCGAAAGGCCGTTGAGTGCAAATGGATCTTCAAGAAGAAAACGGACGCGGATGGTAATGTTACCGTCTACAAAGCACGGCTTGTTGCGAAAGGTTTTCGACAAGTTCAAGGTGTTGACAACGATGAGACTTTGTCTCCCGTAGCGATGTTTAAGTCCATTCGGATTTTATTAGCAATTGCTGCGTTTCATGATTATGAAATATGGCAGATGGATGTCAAGACTGCGTTCCTCAATGGCAACATTGATGAAGAGTTGTATATGATGCAACCCGAAGGTTTTGTCGATCCTAAGGATGCTGATAAAGTATGCAAACTTCAGCGTTCCATTTATGGACTGAAGCAAGCATCTCGGAGTTGGAACCTTCGTTTTGATCAAGTGATCAAGAGCTTTGGATTTGTTCCAAATTGCTATGAAGCTTGCATCTACAAGAAAGTGAGTGGGAGCTCGGTGACGTTTCTGGTACTATATGTGGATGACATATTGATTATTGGAAATGACATCGACATGCTTAACGATGTGAAGAGTTATTTGAACAAGTGTTTTTCAATGAAAGACCTAGGTGAAGCTGCTTATATATTGGGCATCAAAATCTATAGAGATAGATAAAGACGCCTGATAGCTTTAAGCCAGAGTACATACCTAGACAAAGTTCTGAAAAGATTCAGAATGGATAAGGCATTGAAAGGTTCAGTGCCTATGTTGTCAGGTAAGATATTGAGCAAGGCTCAGTGTCCAGCTACGGTAAATGATAGGGAAGCTATGAGCAAAGTGCCTTATGCCTCGGCCATAGGTTCCATCATGTATGCCATGCTGTGTACTAGACCGGATGTGTCCAATGCTCTTAGTTTGACGAGCAGATATCAAAGTGATCCAGGAGTGGAACACTGGACAGCCGTGAAGAACATCCTAAGGTACCTAAATAGGACTAAAGAAATGTTCTTAGTCTATGGGGGTGATGAACAGCTCGTCGTAAAAGGTTACGTCGATGCTAGTTTCGACACCGACAAGGATGATGCTAAATCTCAGACAGGATACGTGTATATTTTGAATGGAGGAGCTGTGAGCTGGAGAAGCTGCAAGCAAAGCATGGTCGCGGGATCTACAGTAGAAGCGGAATACATGGCTGCTGCAGAAGCGTCAAGTGAAGGAGTTTGGATCAGAAACTTCATCACTAAGCTTGGCGTGGTTCCAAGTGCATTGGACCCACTGGAGATATTGTGTGACAACACTGGCGCCATAGCACTCGCTAAGGAACCAAGATATCATCCAAAGACCAAGCATATCAACCGCAAGTTTCATATAATCCGAGATTATATAGCAGATGGAGATCTGAAGATCAGCAAAGTACATACAGATCTGAATGTCGCAGATCCATTGACTAAACCTCTTCCACGTGTAAAACATGATCAGCACCTCAGTGCCATGGGTGTGAGATTGTTGCCAAATGTAAACTAGATTATTGACTCTAGTGCAAGTGGGAGACTGTTGGAATTATGCCCTAGAGGCAATAATAAAGATGTTATTATTATAATTCTTGTTCATGATAAAGTTTATATTCCATGCTAGAATTGTATTAAGCGGAAACATTAATACTTGTGTGGTTTGTGAACAACACCGTGTCCCTAGTACGCCTCTATGGACTAGCTCATTGATCAATGATGGTTAAGGTTTCCTAACCATAGACATGAGTTGTCAATTGATAATGAGATCATATCATTGGGAGAATGATATGGTGGACAGACCCAAACTAAGCGAAGCAATTAGATCGTGTCATTGTGTTCATCTTTGCGAAGCTTTTCCTATGTCAAATATTGTATTCCTTAGACCATGAGATAATACAACTCCCTGGTATCGGAAGAAAGCTTTGAGGTCATCAAACATCATCCTATGAGAGGGTGATCATAAAGGTGTCTCTCAGGTGATCGGAAAGTATCTGTTGGGTTGTATGTATCGAGATGGGATTTGTCCCTCCCAAGTCGGAGAGATATACTTCGGGCCCACTCGGTAATCGATATCAACACCGCTTGCAAGCATGTGGTTAAGGAGTTGATCACAAAGTGATATTGGATTACGGAACGAGTAAAGTACTTGCTGTGAACGAGATTGAACTAGGTATGACGATACCGACGATCGAATCTCGGGCAGGTAAAATATCGCGAGACGAAGGGAATATATATATGGGATTGATTGAATCCTGGCATCGTGGTTCATCCGATATGATCATCGATGAATGTGTGGGAGTCAATATGGGTGCCCAGACCCCGCTGTTGATTATTGATAGAAGATCATGTTTGCATATTCTCGAACCCGCAGGGTCACACACTTAACGTGTCTCGACGCTAGGATAGATTGGATAATTGGTTTATGAATTTTTGTTCGGAGTCTCGGATGGGATCCAGGATATCACGAGAGGTTCCGGAATGGTCCGGAGAATAAGATTCATATAAGGCAGTGCAGTTTTTGGAGTTCGGAATAGTTCCGGGTTAATCGGTATTGTACCGGAAGCTTCTAGAACCTTCCGGAAGGGGACCAACGTGGCCCCACCTTCCGGGAGGGGGCATGTGCCTATGAGGGAGTGTCCTGGCCGCATTGGGCCAGGGGCACAAGGCCCCATAGGGCCCAGCCGATCCTAGATAAGTTTAAATCGTTTAAACTAGAGATAAGATAGGGTTTCTAGAAGGGAGAGTTTAAATCGTTTAAACTAGAGATAGGCTTGGAGGATGGGCAAGGGCTGGCCGCACCCCCCTCTATATATAGAGGGCTGGTGCGCCCCCTCCCCTCCGACCTACACCTTCCTCCAAACCCTAGTTGCCCTGCTGCCCTCCTCTCTCCCTCCCGACTGTTTGTAGGTGAAGCCCTGCTGCAGAAATTCTCCACCATATACTCCACGCCGTCGTGTTGTAGATCCAATCCATCTCTCCACCATACTTGCTGGTCCGAGGAAGGAGGATACGTCGAGGTGCTGCACGTGTGCATCTCACGGAGGCACCGCCACTTGTGGTGCTAGATCGGATCAGATCGCGAGGAGGAGAAGCGAGTACGACTACATCACCCACGTTCCGACGAACGTTCCGCTGTGCGAATCTTCAAGGGTATGAAGATCTAATCCAATCTCTCTCGTTGTTTGCATCTCCTAGATTAGATCTTGGCTTTCCCTCTGTTCGCTTCCGTAGAAAATTTTGATTTACTATGCTGCGAAACCCCTTCAGGCATTATTGCCAAGCTTCCTCCCTCGTGGAGGAACTTTTCTACCTCTCTGAAACATAAGAGACAAGAGTTTTCCGTTACGGATCTTATTGGGTCTCTTCATGTGGAAGAGAAGGCGAGAGCAAAGGACAAAACTGCTCGAGGATTTGAGGGAGATTCTAGTGCTAATTTGGTACAGAAGAAAAACTTCCAATCCCACAAGTTCAAAAACAAGAACAAATCTGAAGGAAAAGGGAAGTTCGATGGCAAGAACAAGGCCACACACTCAACCAACTTTAAGAAGAAAAATGATAAGAGGAAAGGCTCTTGCCATGTCTGTGGTGATCCTAATCATTGGGCTCCTAGCTGTCCTAATCGCTTTGACAAGCATCAACATGGGAACAACGGCAATGCCTCTAATATTGTTATTAGCAATACTGAGATGAAGGATGCTGGGTACGGTATTTTACCTACTATCCTTTCAGTATATCGTTCTCCTGATTGGTGGATAGACATAGGTGCTAATACACATGTATGTTCTGATATTTCCATGTTTTCCTCTTATCAGGTCTCAAGGACCTCTTCCGTGCTGATGGGAAATGGCTCACGTGCTTCTGTTCATGGTGTTGGTATGGTAAATATGAAGTTTACTTCGGGGAAGACCGTACAGCTGAAGAATGTGCAGCACGTTCCCTCCATCAATAAGAATCTCGTCAGCGGATCGCTTTTATGACGAGATGGCTTTAAGTTGGTTTTTCAGTCCAATAAAGTTGTAATTTCTAAATATGTATAATTTGTTGGAAAGGGTTATGAGTGCGGAGGTCTGTTCCGCTTGTCTTTGTCAGACTCGTGTACTAAAGTTATTAATCATGTTTGCAATGATAATGAGCCCAATGTTTGGTATTCATGACTATATCATATTAACTTTGGTTGCATGACGCGGCTAGCCAATATGAGTTTAATTCCGAAATTTACCACTGTCAAAGGTTCTAAGTGCCAAGTTTGTGTGCAAGCAAAGCAACCCCGCAAGTCTCATACGGCTGCGGAACCGAGAAACTTAGCACCGCTAGAACTTATACATTTAGATATTTGTGAGATGAATGGTGTGTTGAAAAAAGGTGGAAAAGATACTTTATGACGTTGATTGATGACTCCACTAGATACTGCTATATTTATCTTTTGAAATCTAAAGATGAAGCTTTGAACTACTTCAAAATCTATAAAGCTGAGGCAGAAAACCAACTTGATCTTAATATCAAGCGGCTAAGGTCGGATCGTGGTGGAGAGTACTTTTCAAACGAATTTGATTTATTCTGTATGGAACACGGTATTATACATGAGAGGACGCCTCCCTACTCACCTCAGTCAAATGGGGTGGCCGAAAGAAAGAATCGCACTCTAACTGATTTGGTTAACGCCATGTTAGATACATCGGGTCTTTCCAAGGAATGGTGGGGGGAGGAGCTAATGACTGCGTGTCATGTCCTAAACTGTGTTCTTGTAAAGGATAAAACCCTTACTCCATTTGAGGAATGGGAAAAGAAAATGCTTAAACTCTCTTACTTACGAACTTGGGGTTGTTTGGCGAAAGTCAATATTCCAATACCCAAGAAGCGAAAGCTTGGACCAAAAACCGTTGATTGTGTTTTTCTGGGATATGCTTTTCATAGCATTGGATATAGATTTTTGATAGTAAAATCTGAGGTATCCGACATGCATGTTGGTACAATTATGGAGTCGAATGATACGACTTTCTTTGAGGACATCTTTCCTATGAAAGGTATGTCTAGCTCATCAAATCTGGAGATGACTAGTTCATCTAGTTAGGAATTTTCTATAATTCCTGAACCCACTATGCCGATAGAACACTCTGATGATACTGTGGAGGATGACAATGAAGCTCCCAAAAGGAGCAAGAGACAAAGGACTGCAAAGTCATTTGGTGATGATTTCATTGTGTACCTTGTGGATGATACTTCCACTTCTATTTCAGAAGCCTATGCATCTCAAGATGCTGAATTCTGGAAGGAAGCTGTCCGAAGCGAGATGGACTCCATCTTAGCTAATGGTACTTGGGAAATCATTGATCGTCCTTATGGGTGTAAACCTGTAGGATGTAAATGGGTGTTTAAGAAAAAGCTTAGACCAGATGGTACTATTGAAAAGTACAAGGCACGTCTTGTGGCCAAGGGTTATACCCAGAAGGAAGGTGAAGACTTCTTCAATACCTACTCACCTGTAGCCATATTGACCACTATTCGAGTACTACTTTCCTTGGCTGCCTCACATGGTCTTCTCGTTCATCAAATGGACGTTAAGACAACTTTTCTAAATGGAGAGCTAGATGAGGAAATTTATATGGAGCAGCCTGATGGATTTCTAGTAGATGTTCAAGAAGGAAAGGTATGTAAGTTAGTGAAGTCTTTGTATGGTCTTAAGCAAGCTCCTAACAGTGGCATGAGAAGTTTGAAAGAACTTTAACTGCTGAAGGCTTTGTTGTAAACGAAGCTGACAAATATGTGTACAATCGCCATGGTAGGGGCGAGGGAGTTATTATGTGTCTCTACATTGATGACATATTGATATTCGGGACCAACCTCGCTGTTATCGAGGATGTCAAAGAGTTCCTATCTCGCTGCTTTGAGATGAAGGACTTGGGAGTGGCTGATGTAATATTAAACATCAAGCTACTAAAGGATGATAATGGTGGGATTACATTGCTTCAGTCTCACTATGTGGAAACGATATTGAGTCGCTTCGGGTATAGCGACTGCAATTCTTCTCCAACGCCTTATGATCCTAGTGTGCTACTTCGAAAGAATCGAAGGAATGCTAAAGATCAATTAAGATATTCTCATATCATTGGCTCGCTCATGTATTTAGCCAGCGCTACTAGACATGACATCTCCTTTGTTGTAAGCAAACTGAGTCGATTTGTGTCAAATCCTGAAGATGATCATTGGCATGTTCTTGAAAGAGTTTTGCGCTATTTGAAAGGCACTGCAAGTTACGGTATTCACTATACTGGGTATCCACGAGTACTTGAGGGTTATAGTGATTCAAAATGGATATCTGATGCTGATGAGATTAAGGCCACAAGTGGTTATTTGTTTACACTTGGTGGTGGCGCTGTTTCCTGAAAGTCTTGCAAGCAGACCATCTTAACAAGGTCAACAATGGAAGCAGAACTCACAGCATTAGACACAGCCACTGCTGAAGCAGAGTGGCTTCATGAGCTCTTGATGGACTTACCTGTGGTTGAAAAACCAATACCCGCCATCCCGATGAACTGTGATAATCAAACTGTGATTGTCAAAGTAAACAGTTCTAAGGATAATATAAAGTCATCAAGACATGTGAAGAGGAGATTGAAATCTGTCAGGAAACTAAGAAACTCCGGAATTATTGCGTTGGATTATATCCAAACATCTAAGAACCTGGCAGATCCCTTCACAAAGGGATTATCATGCAATGTGATAGATAATGCATCGAGGGAGATGGGTTTGAGACCCACGCTATGAGTTGATCCCAGTGGCAACCCACTCTATGTGACCGGAGATCCCGTGAATTAGAGATGGGAGACACGCTGTTGGTCAGCTGAGAGGAGAGTATTCCCATATTATATTTATATCTCCATAAGGATGCAATACTCTCTTAATCTGCATGGTAGGTTGATATTTATCTTAATGTGTTCCAAGTGGCTTTTATAAGCGGAGATGTTATCCCGCAGAACATCTCTTGAGGAACACACCTATATGAGTCTGACTATCAAACGTCGCAGTCCGTGAGAGTTGGGTGCTCTCTAATAAACTCATGAAAGGCCCTGGAGTATGACGCATAAGCTCCAAACCGCGAGAAAGCCGACGGTAGCCCTGTATCTGTCTAGATTTTGTGTGAAACTAGCGTGCAGAAAACTTGTAGTTCAAGGCATAGTCCACTATTCAAGTTGCTATCTAGTGTAGCATGAAGTTTAACGTGGAAGTTCAACTTAACAGTATCCACTACACACCGGTATATAAAACAATGTTCTGGAAGGAAAATGATGTGATGTGCCAATGAGACTTTGTGGGGGATTGTTGGAATTTGATGAGTTTTGGGCTGTTGGCCCATTAGACAAATTCTGAAATTATCTTTGGCCCACTTGTATATGGAAGCATATGGCTGTGCTAGTGGTGCTAAAGTTTAGTCCCACATTGCTAGTTGAAGGGGAGTTGGACCACCTTATATAATAGAGTGTTGCACAACTCACTAAGGTGTGACAAGAAGAGTATCCCTCGCGTACTCCTCCTACGATGCAGCCCGCCTCGCCTCGCCTCGCCTCGACACGCGTGCGCCGCGGGTTGCGGGAATCTCGCCGAGCCGAGCTTTATTTTGCTTGTTGGGAAAACTGATTATGACTCATTAATGAACGCGTTAATTACTGCCGTTTCCAGTTTTTATGGACGTGGCTGTTACCGACTCGGACGTGGGCTGAGCCCACGATCCTCCTAACCTGCACTATATAAGCGTCCGGGCTAAACCTAATAGGTACCGAATCAATCGACACACGCGCCTACTTCTAGAACCTTGCGCCGCCGCTTTCGTCTTTCTCATCCCGGCTGGCGTGCACCGCAGATCGGGACAGTAGGCCTTCAGAACCCCGCCTCTCGTGAACCTGTACGGGTGAGGGGCGATCAGGTTTTTGGGGAGCGCTCAAGCGCGACTACTGGCAACCACGATGTCGTCCGACGACGAGTTTCCGAACGACGACTTCTTCCCGGACGTCACCAATCTCTTCGACAACCTCAACATGGGGCGATGCTACTGCGACCGATGCGGCTGCTATTCAGCCTACACTGTATGTGATCCTCAACTGTCTTTTTCGGATTATGTTAGAGTTCTTTTTTCTAGTGTTTGGTGTAGATGTGATAGGTTTATCTCCTATAGATGTAATTTGTTCATCTACTTTGTTGATCTGCATGATTGATTTTACTACTATCTATATGATCATGCTTTATCAATTTATTATTCGGATTAAATCATATGGATTATTGCTTATATTTCCAACATAACTCATGTGTAACTTTCCTTTGCACGAATCACGAGATAAATCGAATGGTGAAAGAGACGACCGAGACCTAAGAAGTTCTCAGGCGCCTGATAACTAGCAAAAGCGATATACGAATGCACCTATTTATCTAAATTAACTGGATTCACTTGTCTGTCCTTAGGACCTTGCCTAAGCGCCATCTTTAAGCTTGGACTCGAGGGATGGTAAGTGAAATAGGATCATGGTGAATTGATACAATTATTATGATCGGGATACCATACCTTATACTCACCTGTGAAAACACCAAGTGCTTCCAGGCTCTTCACCACATTCTGGCAATCGCCCGCCATCCTGATGGGGATAGTAGTAGTGAGTTAACCTGTAGTACTGCGCATGCAGCATGCTGCTTTTCAGCCCAATCTGGTTAAACTTGTTTTGAGCAACACTTCCCTCTTTTATTTAAATCTCCAAGATTACCGGGATATCCACACCATCAGGTGGATTAGAAAGCCCTCATAGCTAGACGTCCTCCTTTCAAAACAAAAACTAGCACTTTGGAGCTCTCAGCTCCAATCTTTAATCTCAGCAACAACGTGAGAGTATTGGTCCCACTGTGCCCTCCTTGATACTTCGCACAGCCAATTGACGGTCACTTGCCACGTAAATATTTCTTGCTAGAGTATCAGTTGCCAAAGCTAATGCTTCTCTGCAAGCCAGAACTTCAAGCGTTTCTGGATCATTAATCCCATCAAATACGACCGACGAAGCGCCCATGAAGTGGCCTTCGGAATTCCTTGCTACAGCTGCAATGCTGCTCTTGTTCTGATTCTTCCCTAGAGCTGCATCGACATTTATTTTAAGACTCTTGCTTCCGTATCCCCCTAGAGCAAATTTTAACTGGAAAACCGGGTTCCCGGTTTGTTTTGGTCGGTTCCGGGTGATCGACATGTGTATAAGCGCGTACGTGACGCTGTGTAAGTCGTTCGTTACCGGATGACGTTGAGGGGCTGGTTGGCCGATAAAATTAGGAAATATCGTCCTCGTCCCATTTGTCCCCATTTATTTTATTTATGCATTTTCACCTGGTCAATTCAACCTGTCCAAGCGCGTTCCAACTCGTTCGTGTGTCCGTTAGACATGCGTAGGTTTTCACCGACACGATCCGTTCAGACTGACGCGTCCGGCTTGATCTAGCCGTGCACTAAATTGGGACAACGGTAGCATTGACCCGGACACGTGCAGACGGAGGACGTGTCATGCTAGTCGGTCACGGGGTAAAAGATAGTTTCAATAGATTATCCCTACCCTTTAAAAAAGGCACGTTTAAGCAAAATAAAGGGGACTGCTACTGTTATTGGAGGAGGCCGTCGATACGGCTACTCACCGTCGTTGTTGCAGCCACCGTTGCCACTGCCGCCGGCCCCGTCGATCATCACCCTAGCGAACCAGATGGCCCGTTGCTGGACGCGTTCGCGGTGAAGGTCGTCCGCCTAGCCGCGAACCACTGCCTTTCCCGCCGCCTTCCTGCGGTCCTCCGTGGCCGGTTCACCAGGGCCTTCTTCATCTCGACGGCCCAGTGGTCCCTCGCCTCCTAGTCGAAGAGCTTTGTCACTCGGCATGCGGCTTCTGCCTCAGCCGCGATCAACCCCATCTGAGCCGGAGCACCATTGGGGCCGAAGCCTAGCGCCTACGCGATCTGCAAGGGGACGACGATCACCTCCTCCCCCTCCTCCTCCGCCACCTGCAGCTGATCCACCTCCTCCCCCTTCTTGTCGTCCTCCTCCACCTCTCTCTCGTCGCCGTCGACGAGATCCCACACGTCTGCCACCTCAGCGGCTGGAGCCACACGCTCCTCCTCTGTCGCCGTGTCAGCTGCAGGCTCGCGCTATGCCGCTTCCGCCTCACTACGCGCTTTGGCGGTGTGGCGAAACTCGTGGACGGCGACCTTGGCGGCCTCCTTGGCCACCTCCTATATTTTTGCTCCGCTAAACTTTGGCCGCCGGATTCGATCCCCTTTATTTGGACTCTTAAATTTAAACTTCGGCTAGACACTTGATCAAACACATTTCAATAAAACGAAAACACATAAAAATCAAACTAAACCACTTAGTTCATATACACATTGCATAGTTCATACATACATTCCAACCATAGGATTGTCTCCGGCGTCGGTGGTCATCACAGAAACCCTAGCTACGCCGCCGAGCGTGGGTGTCCACCTAAATGATGAGGGAGACGCGGCCGCCATCGTAGAGGAAAAAGGCCCTGCCGCCGAGGCAGAGGCGAGGCCGCGACGTGCGACATACTCCTTGTACCACGCGGCCTCCGCAGCGACGCGGTCGGGATTCTTGTGCCGGACTTCCACCATGTACCGCTCGCCGGCGGCTTTGGTCTCGAGTCGCTCCCGCGCCTCTCGGTCCTCCCAAGCAATGCGCGTGGCGTGGCCGCGGTTGGGTGGGGAGAAGAGATCTAGGACCTCGCTAGGCTAGACTAGGGGGAAGTTGAGAGGGCTGCAGTCGTTTCCGCGGAGCTCGACATCCTTGATGGCGTGCGCCCACGCTGCCTGCCGCGCCGATTTGAAGGTTCCAATCCAGTGGCGGCGGCGGCCGATGTTGCGGTCGGTGATCTCGGCGACCCAGGTTCCCCACTACCGCTGCCGCACGCCATGGTAATGGCTTGTCGGCGGCGGTGGAAGGCCGGGTGATCTCGATCTTCGGCCACGGGGCGTGTCGCGGACCCGAACGGTGCTACGGATTGGCGGCGGCGACCTACCGCTCGATCCGGCCATCTCCGACGGGTTTGGGTGGAAGGACTAGAGGTGAGGAGAAGAACAGTGGCAGCGAAGAAGAGCGGTGGACTTTTTCGCATCGGCGTTGCGGCCTGTGAAGGATTATATTGTAACAAAAATGTTTACGCTGCGAGCTTATGGAAAAGAAAAAAAGATTGTAATTAGTTTGAAAAGAGCAACCGGATCTATTTGCCACAAATAAATTTTGTTTGAAAATAGACTATAGATAAATATCTTGCTCAAAATTAGGTGAAAATTTGCAAACTAGGTATTAGTTGTTAAAAATTAAAAAGATTATAAATAAATCGCTTTTTTGGGCTTGGCCTGGAATGGCACACACAAACAGCCGTCTCAGCGGCATTCAACTATCTAAGATGTCAATTTAGGGACCGGCACGTTGAATAACGGAGGTGGGACCGACTTGTTTTTTTTCCTGAAAACGTCATCAACGTATACAAATAATATACATGCCACTATGGGTCCAAACCTCACCCGGTACCCACCCATAGCCCGCTTAGAGCATCTCTAGTGGCTCGTCTATATGACCGTCTAAAGCGATTTGGACGATCGTGGATGAAAAAAACCTTCCCAGTGACTCGTCTAAACGGAGGTCTAAATTTAGACGTCCTCCCAAACCTGCTACCCATCGTCCATATATGAACGACGGTGCCATGGCCGTCCAAAGCAACTTCTCGCCCGGGAGCTCACTCCCGCGCCCATACGGAGCAGTTGGAGAGGTAGGACGCGGGTGGCACTCGCACGAGGTCGACGTCCCTCTGCTCGCCGGCTCCATGTACTCTCCTTTTCCATGTAGATTTGGCGAGAGGGAGAGAGAAATTGTACGGGAACGAGAGGGTGCTCGACCATGGTGCCTAGGCTCATGCTAGATCCGTCCGCCGACAACCAATTTTTGCTGGATCCTCGTCTGGTCCTGTTGGGGACAGGCTCGGGCGTGGAGGGGGGCATGGGGTCGCACGAGGCGTCCGGCCTAGCGGCGGACAGGGAGGAGAATGGGAAGGGGCATGTCGGCGGTTGGGGAGGAGCAGCGGCAGTGGAATGGTGGGGGCTGCAGCTACTCCGACGATGTTGAAGAGAGGAGGCTTGTCTAGTAGTGAACTTGTTGCTGCTTGTGCATCGATACATAATATAGAGATGGATCGATGTGCTATCACTGGATAATATATAAATATTTGCTTGTATTGATAATCATATTGTTGTCTTCTTTGCTACTGAATATTGCTTCTAAATTTTGACGGTGGTTATAAAAAAATTACTAAAATATTGGAGAGAGAATGTAGACGTTCTACATATACACGTTCCACTGAAAAACTAAGATCGTTTATATTCTCTCTCCTTTTAGACGATCGTCTATACAGACATATAGATGTCCACGTTTAGACGTTCCACTAGAGATGCTCATCCCTTCAAACTTTTGCTAGGGGGGGATACCGAAGCAAGACTCTTATTTTAATTACCCCGGCTGGCGGCGCAATCCACCTAGGGTACACCTCAGGTGCCACCTGCTTGGTGGCTTTCTTCTTCCATCCCATTGACCCTTCAAGATCAGATAAGAAGCTTTCTACAAAAGCATATGTAGATAGTGGACTTTGATATATCTCCTTCCGTCGTCGGCGCGCGTAGCCGGGCAAGCCCCGGGCAGCGTCGGCGGCGGCGGCCCCTTGCTTTTCCCCTCTCGTGACCGCATCTGCGCGGGGCGGCGTGGTGACGGGGGTGCTCCCAGGCGGCTTCGGTCCGGCGCGGCGGCGGGCTTCCCGGCGCTGGTTCGGGTGGCACTTCTCGTGGTGGCGCAGCTTGCTGCAGGGCGTCGTGCTAGCATCGGCCAGCGGCGGTTGGGCCTGCTCAGCCCAGATCTGGGCCCCTTCGGGCCTCAGATGGGCCTGGGCGGGCCGGCGGTGCTGCTGAGGCTGCAGTCGCTCCCTGGAGGAGGATGTGGAGTATTGGGGTTCGGAGGTGCGGTGGCACTGTTGCCGGCTTGCTGCTGCATGAAGGCACGGGCTTTGCGGGCCCGTTTCAGGCCCGACCGGGCCAGGAGGCCTGGTGTGCCTCTGCTATCATGTCCGGTCGGCTACCGCTACGGCGGTGGAGGCTGTTCCCTCCCGCACGGCCATGGGGCTACCGCATCTGATCCCTTGTACTCTCTCGCATGTTCTCTAGGCCTCGCAGTGGTGTTCACAGTGAGACGATGATGGTGGCGTCAAGACCATGGTGGTGCGTGTTGGTGGGCGGCGTGATGGGTGACAGACTTCAGAACGTTCGGGGTAGTGGGTCGTTGGGGTTCGGGAGAAATCCTTGTCGGCCTTCGACACCGACGTGGTGACGCCTGCGGGTGTCGCCATTCCTTCCTGAAGGCCGTCGGAGGCACCCCTGTCCCACTCACCTCCGCGTACGGGGGAAACCCTAGGACAGGTCCGGACAGTAGCGACGTCTTCGTCGCTCCCCTTGTTGAAGGTGCTGCTTGTTGCGCGACGTTTCGAAGGTCTAGTCATGTGGCGGGAATTTTCCGAAGGGCACAACGGTGGAGATCCATCGTCGTCTAGTCGATCTACCGATGTTGGCATTGTTTTCTCTTTTATTTCTCTTTCATGTTTTTGTTGGGGCTAGTTCGCCCCAGCATCGTGTATCGTGTTGTGTCTTTCTTTGGGCGTTGTGCTGTCTGGCCCAGCAGCGGTCTCACCTGTGTACTTTATTTATAAAGCGGTGCGAATGCCTATTTCGAGGAGGAGGAGGATATATCTCCTCATGCATAACTTTTTTCTTCGCATGCCATATTGACAGTGTAACAAAACACTTCACCCGCTCCGATTCAGACAAAGACTCAATCATGCCAAAAATAAAGTCTCTTGCTAGGCCTCCGGACGAGTTGCTCATATGCTCAGTTATATCCTCATCCTAGAGTGCCCATACTAACCTTGTCATGTTGCACTCAGTAAGAGAATGTCTCCATGAATATTGCTCGCCACAGACGTTGCATCTATCAGGAGGGCACATGTTACGATGATGGCGAACATCAGCCGTTGGCAACGACTGTTTGGCCAAGCGGTAAAGAAACATCCGAATGTTGGATGGAACCTGAATCTTAGAGATTGAAGTACACTGTTTTTCTCTCCTTTGTATATCAGAACCCGAGCTCCTTCTATCTAACCAGGCCTCCCTTCGATCCCTTGTATCTACTAGCATTTTGTAAGCAGATCGAACGTAAATACACCTCGGCGATCGAAATGCTAGTCCCAGAAATCATCTC
This sequence comes from Avena sativa, assembly GCA_916181665.1. Taxonomy (NCBI): domain Eukaryota; kingdom Viridiplantae; phylum Streptophyta; class Magnoliopsida; order Poales; family Poaceae; genus Avena; species Avena sativa. The sequence goes on from OV702299.1 coordinate 53,097,842, forward strand.
GCCTTGTAGTACTCAAAGGTATGTTGACTATCACCGCTACATCCATTGGCCGGAACCACTTGTTCAAGTTAGCCAAATTCCAACTGAGGTTATCATGTTTAATGTAGTCACCAACCTTGATTGGTGCTCTTTGAGTCTTTGACGAGGGGTAGTGATATGTCTCAGCATTGGGATCCAATTATCATTCCACGCATCAGTTAAGTGTCGTGTCCCAATATGCTTAACGAGGCCTTGCTTTAGAACACCAAAACCTTCATGGATTCCTCTCCAAATCTGAGACGGGTTACTACCCAAAGTTAGCTGGTAGTAAATCAGTCTCTGGAAAGTACCGAGATTTAAGTATTTCTTGCACTTAGTGAAGAAGGGTTATGCAAAATACGCCACCCCAGCTAGAAGTGCCAAGTTAAATAATTTGATATCACGAAAACCTAAACTACCCATACCTTTTCGTCAGGTCATATCTTTCCACGGGAACCAAGAACGCTTCCTCTTTCTATGCTTACTTCCCCACCAAAACTTCACAAGAAGTGAACTTATATGCAAACACAGGCCTCTAGGAAGTTTGAAGCATGACATAGAGTATGTTGGAATTGCCTGTGCAACTGCTTTAATTCAAATTTCCATACCACCAGCGGATAGTGTTTGATCTATCCAACCTATCCAATTATTTTGATCGGGGCCGTGCGCGTACACGCATGGATTTTGTCGAGCAGTGCACACTCTTGACGAGGCGCACACAACAGGTCCGGGAGGCACGTCACATCGAAACAGAGCGAGCACACATTAAAAGCCCATACCATCATAGGCTATGCAAACATGGTCTCTGCTCTTTTTTTTTTGTTCGAAGCGAAAAAGGCGGTCTCCATCCATCGCCCCACGCATGAAAGGGCCAGTGGAAATCCCATGTCAGTCCGTGGACACATCATTTTGTAGAACGTCGCCCGAAGGCGTAGCATTGCTGAAGGGCCAGCCCAGTACTCAAGGGCCGGCCGGCCGCAGGTGCAGGCTGGGAGACCTCCTGTCATGTCGGCCCCAACGATCTCGCCCCAGCCATCTCGGCAGTTTTGCTGGAATGTTCCTCCATGGGCCATGGCGTCCGTGAACGGTTCTCCATTCTCAGCGGCAGGATCGGCCCGTCCCGGCCCGGGAGTACCTGGTCGACCGAAGAAAAACTACGCGTGCTGAGTATAGAAGCTCTAGGCACCGCCATGATGCACGACGATGCGTAGATGTAGTGGCGCGAGGGCCGGGCACGACGATTCGTAGACGAAGGGCAGCTACACGGCGGCAGTGTCAGACGACGGGGGAGCAGGTCGTACGTCCACACATGATGGTTAGCAGAGCGTAGTATTTGTAGACTGTAGACGCGGTGGCGGCCATGGATGGATAACTCATGTATTCATTCATCCTTCGGGACCTTCCCGGCCGTTGGCTGTGCGCGCCAATCATGCCGTGCGTTGCTTAACCCCACGCCCGTACACGCTGGGACGAACCATGACGCAATGCGCTACAGCAGCCGCTGGCCCAGAAATTATAAATATGCTTGGCCCTTAGGGACGAATTGTGTTATGCATCTCTCTTCAGCGGAATGCAGTCCAACTGGTGCGGATGCGTTTATCCACGCACGAACCACGGGACCAGGATTACACTGCCCCATGGATCCGTCACTTCGTCCAAACCAATTTTGACAAGAATAGTACTCCCACTAGACTAGTATACTAATATATAGTTTCTACACCAAAGTAGTTCGATCTTGTACTCCCTCCGTTCTAAAATATAAGATGTTTTAGTTTTGTGAAGAAAATGAATCTAGACTTGTTTTAGTATATAGGTTCACTCAACTTTGAGATGAATCTACATACTAAAAGAAGTCTAGATTCATTTTCTTTACAAACCTAAAACATCTTATATTTTCAAATCGGAGGGAGTAATTGATAAGAGTCGGCCGACGTCCAATCCGAGTGTCAGATCGAGATAGTGGATGGACAACTGCTCCGTCGATCGATCGGACACGCGAATAAGAACACACAGGCGTACGGTGATGAGGAAGAAAAGAAAAGAAAAGACCACCTCCTCCGTGGCTCCGCTCGTTCGGTCACTGTTGATAGGATTAGACGTGTGTGATAAACAGACAAAGTGTTTCCCCTAGTTCGTGTAGCATGGGCAGCCCTACTTCCATTTGTATGGACCTGCTTGTAATTCTGATGCTGTAAACATGGATTTCATGCATGCCAGAGTGCCTGCCACATTCTGAAAGTTCTCTGTTCTCTCTAATAGTAATTAACACACCGTGTGCCTGCCATACTCTGAATGTTCTGTTTACCAACTGTGTGCCTGTATCGAGTATATATACTGGTCCGCTACAGTGCCACCAAAAATCAATCATAAGACATGCTGACAAGACATGCATGCTACTACCAATACCATAGTTTGCCATCACACATGGCTCTACCGATGACCGTCGTGTGTCATCAGTCCTTTTCACAGTGAAATAACGGCAGAAATCGACCTACATATATATATACACTTCATGTATCAAAAGACCAGTTGACAGCCATATGCACTTGGCACATGTTCTTGGATTGGAGGCGACGCATATACTCCCTCTGTTTTTTATTACTTTGCGTTCTAGTAATTTTTAAAGTTAAATTTTGTCAACTTTGATCAAGAATATAGAAAAATATGTAAACATTTATTATTCTAAATATATATATTATGAAAATATAACTTACGAAGATTTCAATACTATAAGTTTTACATGGTAGATACTTCTATTTTTTGCTAAATATTTAGTCAAACTTTAATTTTTTTTACTTTATTTAAACCCAGAATGCGATCTAATTGTAAACGGAGGGAGTACACACACTCCTCCCTGCACATGGCAGAATGCTTCCCTCTCGTGCGTGCAGATAGGTAGTACTCCAGTAGATTTCGTCTTGTCTCTCCCACACGTCAGCTGCATATATATGGTCCAGGAAGGCAGGAATGACGCCGCGCCCATGGAGCTGATTGCTGCGCGCGTTCTGCGGCGCCTGCGTGCGTGCAGCCGCCGGCTCGCAGCGCGAAGGACGGGAATAGCTGCGGTTTTTGGAGCTTTCCGTCAGGCGCATCGTGTATGCACTGTATGAATTGAAGGCAGCAGCGGATTGATTTAAGATCAAACCCATCTCTATTTCGGCGGACGTACGCCAGTACTCCCTCAATTCAGAAATATAAAATATTTTAGCATTGTGAAATAAAAGTATCCGGATGTCTTTTAGTGCATATGTCTTTTAGTGAATTCACATGGCCTGAGGTAGCCCCTCGCGATACCTCCTCCCCCTCGCGTCGCACCCTCCCGGCGATCGAGGGGGCCAAACCCTACCCCGCCGCCACCTCCTCCCCTTCCACCCCTCTCCCTCCTCGTCGCCCCCGGAGGGCAGCCGGCCTAAGTGTGTGGCGCCGGTGATAGGGGCGGCAGGGATCTGGCCTCCTGGCACCAGCGCGGCGGTAGGGAGGAGATCGCCGGTGCTGGATGGGCCCCCCTCACCATCGACGCCTTCACGGCTCCGGCCGGCGGTGGCTTCGTGGGAGCTTGGATCTAGAGGCGACGGCCGCTACCGGAGTAGGGCGGGTGGCGATCTGGTGGAGGAGGTGCCGACGATGGGATTCCGTTGGAAGACCTAGATCGGCTCTCTATCCCTAATTGCCTGCTCGATCCGTTCTCCGGAAACCGGCCAGCGGTGTGGGGATCGCTGTGTCGGATCTAATAAAAGAGGTGGTCATTTGGTTTCTTTCGCACGAAGACGAAGGTATGCTTGATGTCTGCCCTCGTTGATCTGGTCTGGAGAGGCGGGTTTCGGAAGGCTCCGCCGACGAACTTTCATGGGCATATCATGCCTGGAGATTGCTGGATCGGAAGGTATTCGGTCGTGCGCACCTTGTTTTTCTGGCCGTTTGGTTTCAGCGGGAGCGTTGCGAAGCTCTGTTATTTGTTCCCACCAAGTGCCATTCTTAGAGCCATGGTGAAGTCGGATGCGGAGAATTTCAGGAAAGCGGGAATATGAGGGTAGCGATGGTGGTTTTTGTTCTTGTGGCGACCGAGAACTGATTGCGTGATCTTGGACTCGTTGCAGGGACTATTGGTGCGGGAAGACAACACAGGGGGAGTTCCCAGTCTTATATTGCAGGGTGAAAATTCAAGGTCTGGCCTTAACTGGTTGTGCCTGGCAATGACCTTGTTAAAGGCATTATTTTGTGAGCAAGGACTTTCTCTAGGGTGAAAACCTATGATCTTTGATCGGACAACGACAACGCTTGGGCACTGTTTCCTTCTTGAAGGCGTTGTTATTGGAGTGGAGGACTACTGGTGTTGTTCTGATGGTGTCAGTGTCGTTGCTTTGAGGATTAGTTCTCTGTAACATGACTTTTCTTTTTTGTAATTCTTCTCTCTTTTTTCTGAGCTATGTGCATCCGTAGGGCCGCTAGGGCATTGCGTTGTTGCAGAGCCTGGGTGTAATTGGTATCCCTATGATATCAATATATACTCTTTTCCAAAAAAAAATGTTCACTCCGAACCTTCCTCACGAAACAAATTTTCGTCCTGCTTTATAAATAAAGCACATAAGTGAGATCGTTGCTGGGCCAGACAACACAACGCTCAAAGAAGAGACACAACACGATAGACGATGTTGGGGCAGAAATATACACACGCCCTAAAAAACAAGAAAATACAAAAAGAAATGGAGACGGATCGACTAGACGAGGAACATCGCAGCCGCTGCACCCTCCGAAGAATGCCCACTACGCTCCTAGCCCTGACTCGTCAGTCGTCAAGCACCAAGCAACACCCTCAAGAGGGAAAGCGACCGCTGTTGCCCGGACCAGAGACGGGTCCTAGGGTTTCCCCCGACACACAGAGGGGAATGGATGAAGGGAAATCACGACGCCCTTGAGGAAGGAAGATCCCACCCGCGGGCGGCACCACGCCGGTGTCGGTCGAGCCGACGAGGATTTCTCCTGAGGACCTATCCACTACCCCCGGACGAGCCATTGCACATGAGACCCGTGAGAGTGAGGCCTCGCCACCACCAAAACTTGCCGCCCACGAGCATGCGCCACTCCGGTCCCGACTTCGTCATCATCGTCTCACCGAGCAAGCCGTTGCAAGGTCTTCAACATCGCGACACAGGAAGAAATGAAACAGGTCCCGCGGTACCGTGGCCGCACGGGAGGGAACAACCCCCACCACCGGAGGCGGTAGTCGACCCGACGCGGCCACAGACACACCATCCACCATAGGTCCGGCCGGGCCCAGTGGACCCGTAAAGCCTCCACGGAGGCACATCATCCTCCATAGGTCCGGTCGGGCCCAGTGGACCCGTAAAGCCTCCGCGGAGGCACACCAGTCCCATGGCGGTTCGATCAGGCCCTGACAGACCCGTAAAGTCTGCGGCCACGCTGCAACAAGACATCCAAGGTCATCGTGGATCCCATCCAACCTACCCACCGCGGTTTTGCAGAGCAGGCAGAGAACAACCAGCACTACCCAGATCTGGGCCCAAAAGGGCCCGATCTGGGTCGCCCTGGCATAGCAGCCTCGTACCCCACCGGCCGCAACTGGGCAGTGCTGCCCTACCGCCCGCAGCCGCACCCACGCACCGCCTTGCCCCATCCAAGCTTGATACCCGCCGCCCCAGGAGCTCCGCCGCCGAGAAGAAGGTCCCCGACCCGCCTGCCCGACGCGGGGAAGAGAAGACCGCTGCCGCCGACAACACACGGGTAGCGCCCGATGGCCTTGGCCGGCGGTGGCGACGGTAGGAAGGAGGGGAGGTGGTGGATCCCCCGCCGCTGAAAGGGATCGTATGGGCACCTAAGGGAGGGTGAATAGGTTCTACTTCAAATTTTCTTCTTTTTCAACTTAGGGTTTGAGAAGAAAGGTAAATTCTCTAGATTATGCAACTAAGGTGGATTTACCTATATGACAAACAAGCAATAACTAGCCTAACATTAAGCAAGAATATGTAAGTAAAGTGAAGTAAAGGATAGAAGTAACCAAAGTGGTGGACGCGGAGACACAAGGATCTGTTTCCCGTAGTTCCTTCCTTTTGAGGGGAAGTACGTCTACGTTTGGAGATGGGGTGGTTTCAAACCACCAACGCCATGAGAGGCCTCCCTTGTTCTCCGATGAACCTCACTCCAAGGGGATCGATTCACCTTCCACTATATCGGTGACCTTCAAGGTGGAAGCCGGCACCTTTACAACAAGTTCGAGGCACACATCCACAACTTAATTGCAGGCTCCCGAATACAAGCAAGCTGTCAAACAATCAAAGACAAGCTTGTAAGAACCAAATCAAAGCTAGGGTTTCCAAAGAAACAATAGAGCATGGGGGCCCTCAAGTGAATGAGGGAGAAATGAAGATCTCTCTTGGTGAAGCAGTAGATCAAGGCCTCCTCCTTCGATTCTCCAAAGATCAATGACTTTGGATGGTTGGATGAAGAGATCTTGTAGATTTGGTGGCTCTAAAGGGGTTTGTGTTCTTGAGCAGTTCAAGCAACTAGAGGAAGGGGATAAGGGTCCCTATTTATAAGCAGCCCCCTCCACAAACCGTTTTCTGACCGTTGGAGAAGAACCAGACCAGAGACTCTGGTCTGTACACTGGAGACTCCGGTCTACACCGGAGATTCCGGTCCATCTCCGGTCTAGCTTCCGGACCAGTATGCAGTGCGACCAGGCCCTTTTATGACCCATGTGGGTCGGAGACTCCGGTCTGAGGCCACACCGGAGACTCCGGAGGAGCCTCCGGTCCTGACTCCACTCCCCCATACAGTTTGACTTAGGAATGTTCCTGATGCCTCCTCCGGGGACGCCTCTGGAAACCCGGTCCAGGCAGACCGGAGACTCCGGTCTGGAGATTCCAGAACAAATGTCAATCTTGCAGGGATCTTTCCAAAGTGTGAGGGTACTTTTCACTTATCATAATAGCAACATGTTGACAGTGACAAACTGTAAAATGATCTACTTGTTGTTAACGAACACCAAAAGTCATTATGACAATAAATGTCCTTTCAATCTTCCCCTTTTTGGTGTTCGATGACAACAAGTGATTTTGCATGGAATAGGTTGAATAAGACTCCCCCTGACTATGTGCAAAAAGATAAACAAGTAAGTCATGCAAGGTAGATAGTATCAACGATAACACACAGAAATCTCGCATGAGTTACAATAGAAGGTGCACACGCACATAGTCACACACATAAAGTACAAAGTTCAAATATGGCAAAGTGAAGGCAAATAAGAGCGAATCCAAGCCCCGAACCATGCAAATCGCTGATAATGCCTTCTCCCCCTTTGGCATCGAAACGCCGAAAAAGGGGAAAGGCCTAATCTAGCGCCCTAGCAACTCAGTAGTCCTCGTCATCCTCGTCCTTCTCCTGATCCTCACCGTCCTCATCAAAGTCATCATCATCAGCATCATCAGGGACAGCAGGCCTCTTGTCGTGGGGGCGAGAGGAGGAGGTACCCTGGTACCCGTATCTAGGGGTGACATCAGCAAAGGTCTTCCAATCCACCAGGCTATCCTGTTGGGCATTCCATGCCCCAAACGAGAGTGTGTGGTCAGACTCTGTGGACTGCTGAGCACCATGGTCATCATTGTATTCATCCTCACCTTCCTCATCATCCCCTTCACCTTGTTCCTTGATCTCCTTGAGGAGCTTCTCAATGTGACGGTTGCTTTGGTAGGATGCATGTTGCTACTTACAGATGTCTATGTTCATGCAACAAAGGGTGCTCTCCCAGAAGGTGGCCTTCTTGACCCGCTCATGTACATAGTCCCGAGTCATGGAAGGCATAGGTGCATTGGAGGCATTCTTCCTCCGAACTCTAGGTGTAGAGGGGGCCCTCTCAGTCTCAATCTCCTCATCATCATCGCCATAGCGACGCCTAGGGGCAGGCCCCATACGCCCCTTCTGTTGTAGTGAGACCAATGCGTGATCAGTGAGATGCGGTTCCACGCCAAGTGGGGAATTATGCTCCTTGGAGTTGATGAGCCTCATAACCAAAGGTGCATATGGAGGAGACTTCTTGAAAAGAATAGCATGGAACATCTCCTCAAAAATAAAATCCATCACATCAATAGGCTCAACATCTGCTCGGGGCCAGCATTGTAGGTCCGGTGGGTATGATAAAGAAGGTTGACTAGCCCACCCCTAATAGCATCGTCATTACCAGCACTTGGTGCGATGGTATGACGGAATATCCTCAACATTAGGTTCTAGAGAGGCTTGAGTCCCTTGGACCCCCCCTACAACACCCTCGCTGCCATATAGAGGTGCAAGCTTCATCTTGTTCTCTCCAAGAGACGCAAAGTGCATGCGCAGCCCAACTGAAGTGGATACGCCATGAAAGGTCTCAAAGATGACATTGGAAAAGTCATGGAATGTAGCTATGCAACAGGTGGTTCCGGACATCCAAGTCATGGTCCTGTCTTAATCAGACCCAAACACTACAGTGGCGTAGAACTGCTGCACCAGGTAGATATTGTAGTCTTCATGAAGCTCCATCAAGTTAAGCAGTCCCAGCTTCTCACAGATCCATAAAGCATCATTGAAGTAGGGGCTGAGGCGCATCTTCTCAACACTCATGTACTTCTGAGGGAAGACATGTGATTTGGTGAGCACACCATACACATCCTTCATGAACACCACCTGCTCCTTTCTCCAGAAACGAGGGTCATCGCTGGTGCGAGGCAGCTCATAAAATTAGAGTTTCTCAGCTCACAGAACTCCTCTTTTGACATTTTGGACAAAGACTGAAGATTGTCATATCTGGCCCTCTTGGCACGGTCCTCTCGTTCAGTCCTTTCTTGTTCCCTCCTCAAATAGGCTGCATCACATGCTTCCTGTCTCCGGTTGGAAGGAGGCACGATAAACTGACCCTGAGCTTCATCATAGCGAGGAGTGCCCCTTTGTTACTTGGCCTTGGTACGACGAGGCCGTCTAGAACCATCACCTGTGAACAGTAGTGAGGGAGATAGCATGGAGATGAGTATATATGTCCCAAAGATGCAGTACAAGAGTTTTGATGCATTTCTGGTCTGTTTTGATTCACCCTACACCGGAGTCTCCGCACCTCATACCGGAGTCTCCGGCGCAGACCGGAGTCTCCGGTCCTGGGGACCGGAGTCTCCGGCCTGGACTGGAGTCTTCAGACCTGGGTCTGAAATCTCCGGTCGGGAGGCTCGGGCATGAGATGGGGAGATGCTGGTGGGGGTGAATCTAGTAGATCGGGAAATGCAACAAGGCTAAAGTATTAGAGTGCACGCAAACAAGTCTAGAGATGAACTCTAGGAGAAAAAGAGGAGAAGAGGTACCGGATCTGTCCATGGGATCGATTCCTCCAGTGGGAATGACCCAATGGAGGAGAGGAGAGGGTTGGCCAGCGGCACGGCGGATCCCGGGGGCTTCTTAAGCTCCGGGGAGGATTTTTGGAAGAGGAGGCGACTGGTTAGGAGGAGGGGGATGGGGTATATAATGAGGAACTGCTGTTTCAGTTCACCCCGTTCCCTTCCTATAAGTGGCAGAAACTGTCTGGACCGGAGACTCTGGTCTACACCGGAGACTCCAGCCTACACCGGAGACTCCGATCCTCCTCGACCAAAATTTCCAGGTTATGTGTTTGGGGACATATATGAGAGATAGATAGGTTTAAGACAGGGAATAGGCTTGGGTTGAGATAACAAACTGTGAAGAACCAATAAGAGTCATAGAAATTCACAAAAATATTCAGGAAAGCTCCAAAAAGACTCGAATCAAGCAATTGACAAACATGAGTAAGTACCAACCTCTCTAATGTGAGAGGGTGATGGCCTTGGCCACCATATTTGAGTATACTCGGCTTGGAACCACGAAGATATATCTTGGGTCCATTACCAAAAACTCATCATTTAAGCTCGCATATCACAAAATGATATTAAGAGGAATGATTTTGATTGCTTTGGGCATAATGGGGGAGGGATAGTCCAACCAATTAGAACTGCACTCCCCCTATATCCATGCCTACACCTAAACCAAATACAAGTCAAGTCATAGGTGAGAATGCAAGATAATCAAGTCAAGCTCCTTGAATCTATGATATTTAGTTCATTCCTCAAATAGCAAAATCTTGCTTCATCAAGTGGCTTCGTGAAGATGTCGGCAAGTTGGTCTTTGGTTGACACATATGATAGATCAATATCACCTCGATCAACATGATCTCTAATAAAGTGATGGCGAATCTCAATATGCTCTGTCCTTGTGTGATCCACCGGGTTGTAGGCAATCTTGATAGCACTTTCATTGTCACATAGAAGAGGCACTTTGTCACAATGGACACCATATTCCTTTAAAGTTTGCCTCATCCATAGCAATTGGGTGCAAGCACTAGCAGCTACCACATACTCGGCTTCGGCGGTGGAGAGAGATATACAATTTTGCTTCTTAGAAGACCAACATACCAAGGATCTACCAAGGAATTGGCAAGCCCCGGATGTTGATTTTCTATCATCCTTATCACCCGCCCAATCCGAATCCGTGTATCCACAAAGAGCAAATGTTGACCCTCGAGGATATCAAAGACCACAGAATGGGGTATGAACTAAATATCGAAAGATTCTCTTGACTGCCATTAAATGTCTTTCTTTAGAATTCCGCTTGATATCTTGCACATACACCTACACTCAACATAATATCGGGTCTAGATGCACAAAGGTAAAGCAAAGAACCAATCATAGACTGGTATACCTTTTGATCTACATCTTTACCATTTGGATTTTGTTCTAGATGAGTCTTTGTAGCCATGGGAGTAGGAGCTCCATTTAAATCTTGCATTTTGAATCCCTTGAGCATATCTTGAGTATACTTGGCTTGGTTGAAGAATGTCCCTCCTCTAACTTACTTGATCTCAAAACCAAAGAATACTCTCAACTCCCCCATCAAAGACATCCGGAACCTACTAGTCATAAGCTTTGAGAATTCATCATTAAAAGCTTTGTTATATGAGCCAAAGATAATATCATCAACATATATTTGGCATACAAAAAGCTCCCCATTGACCTTCTTAGTAAAAAGAGTGGTATCGATTTTCCCAACCTCAAATCCACGGTCAAACAACAACTCTCTAAGGTGCTCATACCACGTACGTGGGGCTTGCTTGAGCTCATAGAGCGCCTTATCAAGTTGTAGACATGGTTTGGGAAGTTGGGATCCTCAAATCCCAGGGGTTGCTTTACATATACCAACTCATTTAATGGACCATAAAGAAATACACTTTCTACATCCATTTGTTGCAACTTAAAGTTATGATGTGCCGCATAAGAAAGAAGGATACAGATGGACTCAAGGCGAGCCACGGGTGCATATGTCTCTCCATAGTCAATGCCTTCAATTTGAGAGAATCCTTGTGCAACCAATCTAGCCTTGTTCCTTACTATGATTCCATGCTCATCTTGCTTGTTCTTGCATATCCACTTCGCGCCTATAACATTGCGGCAATCCTTTGGCTTCTCAACTAACTTCCATACTTTGTTTCTCTCAAAGTTGTTGAGATCTTTGTGCATATCTTCCAACCAATCCAAATCTTCAAGAGCTTCCCACACTTTCTTTGGTTCAATCATGGAGATGTGTGCTTGGTGTTCACTGAACCTCTTCGATTGTGCTCTTGTGGAAATGCCTTTCCTTAGGTCACCAACCACATTTTGTAGACAGTGGTCTCTTAATTCCAACATTCTCTCCTTTCTAGCTTCACGATGAGCGTGGATCTCCACGTTGTTTCTTAGGGGACCCTCTTCATCACTTTGGTCCTCGTCTTGACCATCAACTTGACCTTGATCATCACGGGAATCATTCTCTTCATGAAGAGGCAAATATTGACCTTGGTCTTGATCAAGCACTCTTCTAGCATCGATTTGAGCTTTCCTCGAGGCAGTTTGTATGGATCTTCCTTGAACGATTGACTTGGCACCACTTGACATCCTGGAGAATGAATCAAGCTCCTCTTGACTAGAGTTGTCACTTTGATCAACATGTTGAGGGTCCACATCTTGTCTTTGGCTTCAGTCATTGTCCTCCTCGGTGGATGGAGCTTGTTGATGTTGTGAAGATGAGGGATCCACTTGAGTAGAGCATAGTTCTTCCCGATCCGCCATAAGGGGTTCCTCAACGGGGTGGATAAATCCCACACCCTTCTTCCTATGGCATCCTGAGGCATTTCATCATATGCATCACAAGCATCAACACGCCCCCATTAGGGACCATCATATTCATCGAAGGTCACACTACAAGATTCTATGACGGCTCCGGAGAGCTTATCATAGATTCTATAAGTGTGAGATTCGAGACCATAGCCAACAAAAATACCCTCTAATGCTTTAGACTCGAATTTGGACAAATGAACACCTTTTATGAGATAGAAAAACTTACAACCGAACACCCGAAAGTAAGATATGTTGGGCTTGTTACCGGTAAGTATTTCATATGGAGTCTTGTTGATTTCTTTGCGGAGGTAGAGCCGGTTTGATGCATGGCAAGCGGTGGAGATGGCTTCGGCCCAAAAGTTGTATGGAGATTTAAACTCCGCCAACATGGTCCTAGCCATCTCAATAAGAGTTCGGTTCTTCCTCTCGTCCACACCATTTTGTTGAGGGGTGTATGCAGCAGAATATTGGTGTTTTATCCCCTCATCACTAAGGAAATCATTCAAGGTGTAGTTCTTGAACTCAGTGCCGTTGTCACTTCTTATAATCAACACGGGAAGATTGTATTAACGTTGAACCATGTTGATGAAGTCGATGAAGGTATTTTGTGTCTCACTCTTTAACTTGAAGAAATATACCCATGAGTATCTTGAAAAGTCATCAACAATCACCAAACAATATTTCTTCCCACCAAGACTTGCATGAGAAGGAGGACCAAAGAGGTCCACATGAAGGAGCTCCAAGATCTTGGTGGACTTGATGCGGTTCTTTGGCTTGTGGGGAGCATCATGCATTTTTCCTAGAAAACAAGCCCTGCAAACACGATCTTTGGCAAAGGAAACAATTTATTTTAGTCCAACAATATGACCCTCCTTGTGGAGACTTTGCAAAGTTCTCATATTGACATGGGCTAGTCGGCGATGCCATAACCAACCCACATCGGCCTTTCCGAATAAGCACATCGCACTTGTAGTGGTTTGCCTCAAAAAGTCCACCACATACAAGTCATGTTCGACGTACCCAACGACAGCGACCTTGAGAGACTTGCTCCACATAAGGACCACAATATCATCATCAATAAAGACGGCAAAGCCCATCTTTCCAAGAGCACAGACTGAAAGTAAATTGTATCCAAGGGTCTCAACAAGCATGACGTTCACGAGTGTAATGTCGTGAGCAACCACTACCTTGCCGAAACCCATTACCTTAGACTTTGACTTGTCAGCATGTTACGGTTATTTGATCATCATTTGGCTTTAAGTCCTTAACAATAGACGATCTTCCGGTCATATGACTTGTGCAACCACTATCAAGCACCCACTTTGACCCTCCGTAAGCATATGTCTACAAAAGATCAAGCTAATTTTTAGGTACCCATTTTTCAATGGGTCCTCTTTTGTTAGCAACAAGGGTCTTGGGGACCCAAATAAATCGAGAAATATAGCCATCATATGGGCCAACATATTGTGCACACACATCACCATAATAATCACACATAAGGACATAGTGAGGGTTCGCACTTCCCGCAAAGTCATCATGAGACATAGTTTTACCACTTGTGGACTTACTATCCACAATGGTCTTGTTTCTCTCTTGTGCGGGCTTGGCCTTCTTCTTCTTGTTGTTCTTTTTCTTGGCTTTGGAGACATAGCCAATGCCCCCTTTCTCACCACTAGGCCTTTGCTTACTCAAAAGGTCATTAATAGACTTGTTTCCTTGTGGAAATGTGGCCTTGGATAGCTCCCCCTTCAACCTAGAATTTTCTTCGAGAATAGTTGTACTACTAGAAGGAATGAAATTACTAGGTGAAGGAATATTGGTCAATTGAGTTTGAAGAGTTTCATAGGACTTTGTGAGAGACAAGAGTTCACTTTCCAATGCCTTGTGAGCCTTGTCAAGTGAACTAAAGTCCTCGGCAAGTTTTTTATGAACCACGCCAAACTCAATCTTGTCCTTTTTAGCCTTTTTATATTTAGCAATAGCATGATCACGTTCCTTGATGAGTCTATTAACAATTACATCATTAGCCTCATCAAGCCCTTCGAGTTTTTGTTCAAGATACATTCTAGTCTCTTGTTCTTCTTCTAGAGCATTATTTAGGGCTTCTAGTTCAATCATGTGTTCATGCCCAAGTTTACATCTTACATCTAGAAGCTCTTGTGGGTGAGAAATTTGATCTAAGATGCTCCCAAAATGTGTCTTGGCCTCCACTTGTAAGTTAGTCACAAACTCATCAAAAGCAATTAATTCCCTTTTTACTTCAAGAGACATCTCATCATCAATTTCATCATTATCTAAGGGAGTAGAGTGAGATGATGAGGATACCTCCGTTCCTCTTGCCATAAGGCAAGTGACGTTCTTGTTGGGAGCATTCTCATTTGGAGAATCGAAGAGTGAGAATGTTGGAGTATAGGTAGTGGCTAGATCAGCCACACCACTTGATGATTCTTCTTCCTCATCTTCATCATCTTCATTGTCGGAGGAGAATTCTTCATGAGTGATCAAAGCAATTTCGCCCGACTTCTTGTTGGTGGGATTATTCTTGACGAAGGGTTTCTTGTAAGGAGCTTTGGGAGTTTTCTTCAACACAAGCTTACCCCCATGATCTTCTCTCTTCTCATAGGGGCAACTTGCCACAAGGTGATAACGGTCACCACAATTGAAGCAAGTTCTCAATCTAGTGGTATTTTCTCTTTTCCCATTTGGGTTGCTTCTTCGTTGCATTTCCATCTTGGCCTTGGCGAGGTTCTTCCAAAAGTTCTTTGCATAGAAGGCCATATATTGACCATGATCAATCTTGACATCATAGGGGTGGTCCATGGAGAGGCCTTCATCACTATCATCTTCATCCCCATGTTCCACAACTTCGGCCTTCAAAGCAACATTGACAACCTTGCTCATACCAAGAGCACGAGCACGGGAATCTTTGGCATTCTTGGCGGCAGCCTTGAACGAGGCCATCTCTTGCATAACTTCATTGGAGGTCATGAGATGGTAGTTGTGTCTTCCTTGTAGGATCTTCAAGTCGGTGGGATCAAAGGGCATGAGTGCAGTCACATATTTCCTTTTTATCCAAGCATCATCCACATGTGAGGCACCCACATTTCTAAAAGCGGTGGCGGTGCTCTTAAGCCTATGGTACATGTCTTCATGATTTTCACCTTCCTTCACGTAGAAGCCTTCGGCTTCACTGCTTAGTTCATCATCCCGGTTCCTCCTCATGCTCTCATTCCCAACAAACAACACTATGAGAGCATCCCAAGATTCCTTGTGAAAGAACATGTTGGGCCCCCATGTGTGGTTTTGGTAATTAATGACAATCTTTATGGACTAATGTGTGTATTAAGTTATACTTGTAGGATTTGTCCATTTGCATCGCTTGGAGCATGTGTTGGCTTCAAGGTCGATGAAATGCAAAGAAGATATGTTGGGCAAGCTCAATATGCAAGGTCGATGATGAGGAATTAAGAAAGGTGTTCCATCTTGAGAAGGGCAAGACCGTCTACATCGAGCTCAAGTGGAATGCTCAAGGCAAAGGTATAATCTTGATAGGTTTTTCCCTTTTGCCGGTCTCTTGTTGTGTGTAGGAGACTGGGTTTAGGATAGATAACCGTACTATCAAGAGGGGCTCTCGTATGAGTAATTCGGTCACATCGTTCGGAGAGAGATCAAACCTTTGCATACTTGCATCATCGTATTTGGTTGTTATTTGGTCTTATCCATGTGAGGATATAGAGCTTGTGGTAATCTCCATAACAAGATCTTGTTCATCAAAATCGGATCTCCCATATATATCTTGTTGCGATTTTGATTTATGCGGCTTTTCGGTTTCTCACCAAGTGAGATTTCTCACATTATTCTACTTGATACTTTCTCACTTGATGATAATCAATATTTATGCGGCTCTTGTTATCCTCTATCCAACGCAATTGGAATCGGGTCAATCGGAGCTACCGTTTAAAAGTTATGACCGTTTGAATATTTGCTGTTTTAAATAAAAAAGAAAAAGAAAATCTGGGCCGAGCGGTACTACCGCAGCCCAGTACCGCTCGGGCCTGACGCACGCAGCCCATTTTCTGTCTGGCCCGGTACGCGCACCGGCTGTATCGGTCTGGCCCGATAGTACCGCCCGGGTGGGCCGGTACTACCGGTCGGCCCGGTTATTTTCCCAGATTTAGATCTGTGCGCATCGCTCGCTGCGCCGTTGCTGCTACTTTTTCCTACTCGTGCGTGCCTACCCGCACACCTGCGCCTCGCTGCGTGCTGGGCCTGCTCGCCCAGCCTGGCCACGCTGCGCTGCTGCCGCTGAGCTGCTGCTGCGCACGCGCGCGTTGACCCGCCCGCCACTGCTGCTGCACGCGAGCCTGCACTGGGGCCCAGCTGGCCTGCATGCGAGCATGCGCTGCTCTGCACTGCTGCATGCGAGCCTGCGCTGCGCCTGCCCGCTGGCCCCGCATCGCTCGCAGCTGCTCGCGCGCGCTGCGCCTGCCACCTCGCGCTGGGGCCCAGCTGGCCTGCCGCCGCGTTGACCGCTCGCACTGCTCGCCCCAATTTCCTTGCTCGCTCGTTCGCTGTATGGTTGTTGGTCCGGTACTACCGGTTAAATCCGGTAGTACCGGTCCGTCCAGGAAAAATGCCCCAACGGGCAGATTTGGCCCCTCTCTTTAAATAGCTTTGCCTCTTTGTCTTTTAGGGTTGCTTCTTTCCCTTTTGTCTTCAAGCTTTGCCCTATTACTTTTGAGATATTTCTTGCTTGATTTCTTCCTCCCCATCCAATGATTCTTGCACACATTTGAGAGGAAGATTGAGAGGATCTAGATCTACGTTTTGACCAAACCAAAACATCTCTTTGTGAGTGTATCTTTGGGGATCTAGATTTTGGGGGATTTTGTGTCTCTCTTTGATTTCTCCTCTCTTGTTCCCCCAATAGCTTTAGTAGCTTTGTTAGAACTTGAGAGTGAGGGATCTGAGCATCTTTGTGGTGTTCTTGCCATTTGCATTTGGTGCATCAGTTTGAGTTCTCCTCGGAGGATTTGGTTTGAATTGCTCATTGGAGCTTGTCCCTCTTGGGTTCTTGGAACCCTAGACGGTTTTGTGGCCTTGGTGGAATTGTGGCCTTGGTGGCATTTGTTGAGGCCTTTTGTGGCGTTTGTTGGGAGCCTCCAATTAAGTTGTGGAGAAGTGCCCCAACCTTGTGAGAGGTTCCGGTTGCCACCGACAAGTGCACCGATAGTGGAAGCGTGGATCGATCCCACTGGGGTGAGATTCACCGGAGAATAAGGGAGGCCTTTTGTGGCGTTGGTGGTTTGATACCACCCCCTCTCCAAACGAGACGTACTCCATGTTGGGAGGAACTCGGTAAAATATCGGTGTCCCCGCGTGCCTCGGTTATCTCTATACCCGAGCTCTTTACTTATGCACTTTACATTGTGATAGCCTTCGTGCTTGAAGTACTATATATCTTGCTATCACTTTGTTGCTTGTATTGCTTAACATAAGTTGTTGGTGCACATAGGTAAACCTTAGTTGTTTCTAGGTTGTGCTTTACAAAGTAAACACTAGTTTTATTCCGCCTTTGTTGAGCCACTCTAGGAAAAGTTTTAATCGCCTATTCACCCCCCCTCTAGGCGACATCTGTATCCTTTCACCTTGGCGGTGCTGAGGTGCTCAATGTGTGGGTAATCCTTTGTACCCAATCCTTGTTGAACCATGTGCAAGGCGGTGGCATTGAGTTGACTATTAACAACTTCTCTTGTTGTCAAGTTGTCTGGATCTCCAATATAGAGTCCTTGTTCAATGATGTTCCATAGTTCAATGCAAGAGCTGCGCACATGAGTTTTCATTAGAGATTTCCATTGAGCAAAAGTAGTAGATGCCTCAAGCTTATGTGGGTCACCTCTATTGTTTATATGAGGGTGAGGAATTGGGGGGTCGGAAGAGTACCATAAATCACGGTGCTCACCCTTCCCACCATCCTTTTGTGTGGAGGAGTTAGTATTGTCTTGATTACCCCCCCACCATCATACCCTCGGGAGATACCGGAGCTTTCCCTTTAGGTAAAACTGATGGAGGCTCCTCTTGAGGATAAGGTGATGATGAGCCGTCTTTGTCTTTAAGAAGTTGCTCAAGCATTTTCTTGACTTTGTTGACCAAGGAAGAGCTCAATATTGTTTCCAAGTTTTTGAGATCTTCCATGGTCACCGTGGTGTGCTCACCACCACCTTCCTCTTCGTGGCTACCCATATTCTCTTAGGCGGTAAAGCCCGAATAAAGAGCCGAGGCTCTGATACCAATTGAAAGGGATCGTATGGGCACCTAGAGGGGGGTGAATAGGTGCTACTTCAAATTTTCTTCTTTTTCAAATTAGGGTTTGACAAGAAGGGTAAATTCTCTAGATTATGCAACTAAGGTGAATTTACCTATATGACAAACAAGCAAAACTAGCCTAACATTAAGCAAGAATAAGTAAGTAAATTGCAGTAAAGGATAGAAGTAACCAAAGTGGTGGATGCGGAGACACAAGGATTTGTTTCTCATAGTTCCTTCCTTTTGAGGGGAAGTATGTCTACGTTTGGAGAGTGGGTGGTTTCAAACCACCAACGCCACGAGAGGCCTCCCTTGTTCTCTGATGAACCTCACCCCAAGGGGATCGATTCACCTTCCACTATATCGGCGACCTTCGAGGTGGAAGCCGGCACCTTTACAACAAGTTCGAGGCACACATACACAACTTAATTAGAAGCTCCCGAATACAAGCAAGCTGTCAAACAATCAAAGACAAGCTTGTAAGAACCAAATCAAAGCTAGGGTTTCCAAAGAAACACTAGAGCATGGGGCCCTAAAATGAATGAGGGGGAAATGAAGATCTCTCTTGGTGAAGTAGTAGATCAAGGCATCCTCCTTCGATTCTCCAAAGATCAATGAATTTGGATGGTTAGATGAAGAGATCTTGTAGATTTGGTGGCTCTAAAGGGGTTTGTGTTCTTGAGCAGCTCGAGCAACTGGAGGAAGGGGATAAGGGTCCCTATTTATAAGCAGCCCCCTCCACGAACCATTTTCTGACCATTGGAGAAGAAACATACCAGAGACTCTGGTCTGTACATCGGAGACTCCGGTCTACACCGAAGATTCCGGTCCAACCTCCGGACCAGTATGCAGTGCGACCAGGCCCTTTTATGACCCATGTGGGCCAGAGACTCTGGTCTAGTAGAACCGAAGACTCCGGTCTGAGGCCACACCGGAGACTCCGGAGGAGCCTCCGGTCCTTGCTCCGCACCCCCATACAGTCTGACCTAGGCATGTTCCTGATGCCTCCTCCAGGGACGCCTCTGGAAACTCTGGTCCACACCAGAGACTCCGGTCCAGGAAGACCGGAGACTCCAGTCTGGAGATTCCAGAACAAATGTCAATCTTGCAGGGATCTTTCCAAAGTGTGAGGGTACTTTTCACTTATCATAATAGCAACATGTTGATAGTGACAAACTGTAAAATGATCTACTTGTTGTTAACAAACACCAAAATTCATTATGACAATAAATGTCCTTTCAGCCGCCCTCGAGGGGGAGGGGGGAGGGAGAGAGGAGCGCGAGACGTTTCGGCTGGGAGACACTTTTCCACTCTGAACCTTTACAAAACTATACCCTATAAGGCATTTAGATACATTCGATTCACAAAGATAAAATGTCTTATATGTCTGAATGGACGGAGTAGAATGCAGATACAGCTTCGTAAAATCCTTACAGAAAATGCAAATTGTCACTTGGCATGTGAATCGACTAGACATCCTCGAAAAAGGTTACCTCGATTGAAAGAACTGATGGGCAGGTTGTTTAATCTTATGTTGTCCTGAACTCCAGATAAAAATGCATCATTTTTCTCTTTCACTGTCATGTCGCTAGCTCACTTTACATGATAAATAGGGTTGCAAGCGGGGCGGGTAAGCGGGCATCGATTTAGTCTTAGCTCATGTCAGATGGTATAATTTGTAGGTCTGTTTCAATCTGTGTAGGTAGTATAATTTGTACTAACTGTCATGTTTTGCGGGCTTAAGCGGGGCCCGCATATGCAACCCTAATGTCGTGTACATTGCCTTTCAGTTCATAAATTTCCAAAAATATCACCCATATTTTTCATTGGATGAAATATGGGTTTGGGGCAAAAAGTTCCCAAACCAGGATTTGCATATTGGCAGAATATTTGAATTGCCTTATCTGGGAAATATGCAACATAATTTAACCATTACGTTGAATGAGAAAACTAGAAGTCATGCCGTTAGGAAAATGGGTTAGAAGACCCGAAACAACAAGTCGCGACACCAATAACCAACCAAAAGAAAAGACCACAATTCTACAGGGAGGTTGGGCCCCAAGGTGCTTCGCACTAGCGATTTCCCACGGACCATCCTCGTTCTTGGTGAAAATAACAAAAAGAGTCTATTGCCAGAAATTCATTATGCGAGATAAACCTATTTCGGAATCAATTTTCAAAATAACCTCGTTGCATGATTCCTGCCGTTGGGTCAACATACTATACAACATGACATCGTTGTCAAAGGGGTCATTGATACATCGGAAACGTATCTATAATTTTTGATGCTCCATGCTTGTTTTGTATCTACTTTGCTTTGCTTGTCTACACTTTGAGGTGCTTTTTACATGTTTTCTGGTACTAACCTATTAACAAGTTGCCACAGTGCCAGTTGTCTATTTTCTGATGTTTTTGGTTTCAGTAAAGTTAGTAAAGAAATATTCTCGGAATTGGACGGGACAAACGTCAAAGTCAATTACTTTCCGTGGGAAACAAGAAGTCTAGAGGGAAGGCGGAGAGGCCAGCCAGGGCGGCCAGACCCACCCTAGGCGCGCGTGGGCCCTTTCCCGCGCCTGGGTAGGGTTTGGCCCCTCTGGCCGCCGCCTCGCCCTCCCTCTTCGTCTATAAAAAGCCCCTGATGCAGAAACCCTAAGAACTCGATCAAATCTCCATGAAACCGTCTGTAGCCGCCACCACCATCGTCCCTAGATCGGGGGGATATGAAGTTCTTCCCGGCACCCTGCCGGAGGGGAGATCATCCCGGAGGCCTTCTCTCCGGTATGATGTGTGAGTAGTTCCACCTTGGACTATGGGTCCATGTAGTAGCTAGATGGTTGTATCTCCTCCTTTGTGCTTTCATGTATAGATCTTGTGAGCTCCGTTCATGATCAAGATCTAATCTATTTGTAATCATGCGTGTTGTGTTTGCAGGGATCCGATAGACATTGAGATTATTAAGTTGGTTTGATTAATGGTTTTGTCTTTATGATTCTATCATGTCTGTGTTGTTTGTGATCTTGCATGCTCTCCGTTGTTAGTAGCTATCTTGGCCAAGTAGTTGCTAGTGACTCCAAGAGGGGGTATTTATGCTCGATAGTGGGTTCATGCCTCTAGTTTCCAAGAGAAGTGACAATAATCTCTTCGGTTATAGATGTGTTGTTGCTATTAGGGAGAAAAAACGGTCTCTTGTTCATGGAACATGTGGACTGTTTACCTTACACACTTTGCTTAAAGCAGTTGTCTGTTGCTTGCAATTTAATACCGGAGGGGGCTCGGATGATAACCTGAAGGTGGACTTCTAGTCATAGATGCAGTTGAACGGCGGTCTATGTATCTTGTTGTATTGCCCAAACGAATCTCATAGGATCTTTCTGACTGGTAATTGCATAGTTATGCCCTTTTCAGTTCCTATCAATGCCCTGTTGTAATTTGTTTACCCTTCATGCCATGTTGTTTATCTAAGAAGAGCACCTCTAGTGAACTATGGATCCCGGTCCAATCTTTACCATTGATACATCTTCTACTGTTACTTGTTTACTTGTTTCAAACCATTACCTTTCACACCATACATTTAATCCTTTGTTACAGCAAACCGGTGAGCTTGACAACCTCACTGATTCGTTGGGGCAATGTCTTGAGTTTGTGTTGTGCAGGTCTCCGCGTTGCTTCCAACACCTGTGTGACGTTTCCTTCCTCCTTCTGGTTTGATAACCTCGGTCTCAACTGAGGGAAAACTTGCTGCTTGCTCTTTACACCCTACGCTTGGGGTTACCAACGAAGTGCCACGTCGATCATCATCAGTCATGCCCTCGTTCGACATGTCTGGCCCACACATGTTTGGGAGGTATGTCCGTGAGTCATTCAAAACAGATAATCTTGCTAGAAAGAATTGACGACATGTTGTTTAGGCTTTATGTTGTTCAGATGAATAACACATCATTTTTTCCTTTGACTGTCACATCGCTCGCTTTGCATGACAACCAGTGTAGGTAGCCTTTCAGTCCATAATTGTCGAAAATGTATTGCTCTCCTTTTCCCCCCAGTTGGATGGAATTTGGGTTTAGGGATGAATTTCCGTTTCACTATTTTGTTTGGAAAAGGTACATGTATAATATGTATGTTGGTAACATATTCTCACGAATCCACTGGCTTCCACTTTGGCATGTGTGTTGTAGCAGTCAGATGCTATTATCTATAATATCTTGGTTGGGATTTTGTATTTTGCTTGCTCTAGTACTCCATCGGCTTCATAATTTTATCGTGGTTTTAGTTCAAATTTGAACCACAATCGTGGCAAGAATCATGAAAAGAGGGAGTATTTGGCTATTGGCGCATTGTTTGTTTTCCTTGTGACTTCGTGATAGTTTTGTTGAGTGCAACCATTTACTTTTCTTACTCCCACATCTGACTAAAATTGCAAATTTTATCAAAGCTACAATTTAAGACTCAATGGAAAATTTCTTTGTTCCATTAAAAGGGAAAACTATAAGGGATGCCTACATTGTTTTTATAAGAATGACAACTTGAATTTGCGTATGTAAAGATTTAAACCAACATAATTGGATCGTACATTAACTCCCCCTAACCAAGATTTACATAGATATATTTAGCTAAAAATAGAATTATTGCGTTTCGTTTCTAAGAAATCAGAACAGACCCCCCCCCCCACCCCACCCCCACACACACCCGCTTCATTGAATAAGAAGACTAGAAGTCATGCCATTAAGACTTGCTCCGTTTGGATGATTGTATTGGCAAGGTAGGCATTGCACTCCGTAAGATATAAAAATTCTGGGGTATTTGCGTTGAGATTCATGTCAATATTTCTGTCTGGATGTTTAGATATTTGGTACCTAGAATTGATATCCTAGTAGAATGTCAAACACCGTCTGGATGGTCAGTGATGTATTGCATTTGTATGAGTATGATCATTTGTAACTTTTTAATATATTTTAATGATTATATGACATAAGAATTAATAAAAAGCAAATAGTTGGACGGCAATGAAGCCGGTGGACACCGGAGGATCGAGAGGGGAGGCCACCGGATTTACATGTGCCACCGCTCGATTTGCCAGGGGCAGCGTTGTGCTAGGGTCTAGCGTCGGGTGGCGAAGAGACATTCTCGTTCCTACTCAATACAAAGCGATGTCGAGGACAGAGGCTAAACTTTCGAGAGGGGGCTCACGACATGTTAACTAGGCCAGCCGAATATTCAGCCCAAATGCCTAGCGAAATATCAAGGACATACAAGCGCCCCAACTTGAGGTATTAGGGTTGTGAATGTCCCAATGTCCAATACCAAGCCCCTCACTACAAACATCCAAACGCTACCTTAAGACAATGAATTAGGAACTAAACCGTCGCAACGCCAATAACAAGGTGCTTGGCGCCGCCAACTGCCCACGGACCAGCCTCGTTGTTCATCCTCGTGCCCGAAGAACAAGGTCGAGATACTCCTGAACGCCCCCCGATCATTCCTGTCATTTCACTCCAGAGCTCCACGGTGTACTAAATGCACGGTACGAACATAGTACCACACGGCATTACCGCATTACTTCAATGGAAACAATATTCAGAGATCGGCTGGAAACACGCGCGCACGTATATATAGACGATCGACTGGCTGACGGGCGCCATACATGGAGACACAGTATAGCTGCAGAGTAGCTGCCCTGATTACACTGTGGCAGTGTGGGCGTACGTAACGGTATATGGTCGATATGCACCCTGTTCCTAGATCCGTGAATTGTGCTAGCTGATTCATGCACATGGGGCCGCCACCATACATACGCCAGAGGTCCTATGACAAGAGGGTTGTCTTCGACGGCAATGAGGACGCCAAATCATGAACTATAAGCAGCAACAACTGTGTTCCGAGAAGATAAGGCATTCTTTGAATCACATGACCACAATGTGTTCCGAGAAGATAAGGCATTCTTTGAATCACATGATCACAAAATTATAGGAATAGAAAAAACGCACCGGAATTTGTTAGAAATACATGTACAAAACAGAGGATTAAAAAACAATAGGAATTGGTCATTTAGATGAAGACATGAAAAACAAAAGAAAAGTGTCTCAATTCTATGCAAATGTGTGTGAAAGCGAAATGAAATTCCCTTGGAACTGAGGTATAAGAATGCAATTCATAGGAATTTTTAAAATGCCATTCATTTGATCCAAAGAGCTCCTGGATTTCTCCAAAGCCTCTTTGAAGACCCTTTCAGTCCAAAAGACCCTAAAGATCCTAAATCATCAAGCTTATGGTCCACCTAATCAAGCATTTTGTTTTATTAAAGTTTACTTGTTGCCATAAACATTGGATCCTTGCATTGGAAGACAAGTACTGGTACTAGATTAGTCCAGGCATCTGTATGATTGTAACGTATGCACCTGGCCCACGAGACATCCACGAGAATGGGATCGTCACACGCCACTTTTAGTTTTCTAATAATTCATTCCGATCGGCTCGATCATACACTACGTACACACAGCAATCACTCTTGCCAGTATAATATATCTTCAATACTAAATTGACTAAGCACGTTCGCTAAACGGAGATCCATATAAAGTCACATCCTTGCACATGTGCCCTTGATTGACAATGAACCAAATGTATGATTGCAAGCAACCGAGGAAGCAAGTGGTGGACTCTCGAGGACCCCCACACCCCCAACCCCCCCAACCAAACAAAAATCCACCGCCCTCTCTCCCTGCCGCCGCCAGAGAAGGCCACCGGCGGACAGTGGCGGTGGGGTGCCGCTCTCCGTTTTTTCAATGTTTTCTCCTGGTGTTCCCAACATTCTTGGCCGCTGCCGGTCTATGAACTGATCCTTCAACGTACTCGTCATGAAACAAGCCTCCGCCATAGCGAGTTGTCCTGATGCCGTCTTGATCCTCATTTGGACCGAGTAGACGTTGTGGTACCGGCTACTCTGATTCTCTACCCTACGAGAGTGAGGATCTGGGAGCGTGCCTGTGCGCGCCATGGCCCTTCACTTTACAAGGACTACGAGGCCACGGGCATCTTGGCAGGCCAACCACACGCCGCCGCCAATGTTGTGCTTACCGCTACCGGGCGTGGTGGCTGGTTCAGGTCTTCACAACTAGGCATGTGGGCCCCAAAAGGAAGTGCCTCATGACGTGTAGAAAACGATGTGGCACGCAGTGCCACCACAATCTTTCCATGGACGTGATCCCGCACCACCTATGTTGTGGTCGGGCGTGGCTCTCTGACTCGGGCTGCTCTCAGTGGTGTCCAGCCGGTCCGCAACTGGATGTTGTCATGGCCACTGGGCTTGGCGACAACGCTGTGGATGCCAGGGCGCGTAATGGCTAGGGGACCCGATCACCTTAGAGCCGGCTTGGCATTTTTGTTGACGTGATATCCAATGTTTTGTTGGGAGAATCATGGAGGTTGTGCTTGAAGAAGAACGGACATGCTTTGGAGGTTCTACTTGCATGCTCATGTTTAGTCGGTACTCTGTGAAGATTTTAGGGGTGTACTTGCATCGTATCGGGAGAAGCATATGCGTGTCGTAAGATCGACGTTTGTGGCGACACTAGCAGACTTTGTTCTTGGCCGTCTTAGTTTCCAGGGTGAAATCCCTTAGTCTGACTTTTGGTGGTTCTGGCTGGCATTGACGCCTGACTAGTCGGTTCCTTGTTGAAGGAATTGTTTGGAGTTGGACCTTCTATAGTGTGAAAACCCATGATCTAACCATGCTAGTTAGATAGGACGATAACATCGTTTGTGTATTTTACATTCTTGTAGACGTCATTTTGGAGAACTTTTTTTAGAGTGTCTAGGTGTCTTCATCCTTGGTTCTTGCTGCTACGAGTATGTGATTACCTCCACAGAGACTTTGTTTCTTCTTTTTTTTTTTGGCTGCGTACATTCTTGATGTCTTTTCTAGCATTATATTGTTGCAGAGAATTAGTGTAATTGATATCATCTTAGTATTAATATTTTTTTTTTCAAATATATGAGAATTGCATTTGCATGCGCACTACAAACCAAAGTACAACCTCTTATGAGATGGAATACTGAACATCGAGACCTTGCAGGATTGGTAAGACATGATTAATACATAATGCAATTTACATGCATGGCCTGTCATGTTGGCGGTCTTAATTGAGAGCTAGGCTATCAGTTGTAACTGTCATTACTACAAGGCATGCATTTTAGTGGTGGCAATTAGTATCATCAATAGTGGAAGTAATTCATACACCATAATTGTCTATGGAAGAGCCAATCAGTGTGCAAAAGTCTGTCGGAAGCAAAGGTATATACTACCACAATGGATTAGAGAAAGATGCTAAAATATAGTACCAATAAACCCTCGGAAGCCAGCAGACCCCATGTGGCCATCATCAGACTTTTGTTGTTGCAAAGACTAGGTATAATTTATGTCATCTTAGTATGAACATTATTCGTTTATTGAGAAAAAATACTGAGAATTGCATTTGCATGGCGCACTACAAATCAAGTACTCCGCCAATGAGATGGAATACTACTGAACATCAGGACCTGGCAGAATTGGTAAGACATGATTATAACGCATAATGCAATTTACTACATGCATGGCCTGTCATGTTGGTGGTCTTAATCGAGACCAAAGCATGCATTCGCTAGCAGTTGAAACCGACACTACCACAAGGCACGAATTGTAGTGGTGGTAATTATCATCAATAGACAATAGTGGAAGTAATTCATGCACCATAATTATCTATTGAAGAGCCAATCAGTGCAAAAAGCTGTCCGAAGCAAAGTATATGCCACAGTGGATTAGAGAAAGATGCTTGTAGTATAGTAATAAAATAATAATACTCCCAATAAACCCTTTGGAAGCCAGCAGGCCCCATGTGGGCATCATCAGCCTTTTGTTTCCGCCAGCCAAACTTGGGCCCGAGCGGAAGGAAGAAGAGAAGAGAGACGCGGAAGATCTGGTCCTCCCTCTCTCTTTGAAGCGCTTTCCCTTCTCGTCCAAGCCAAATGGCACCCCCTGTAGTTTCACCATAATTGGAGGGTACTTTTTTTATCTTCCTTCGACCAGAGAGCAGAGACCCCCTGTCATTTTCCTCGCAAAGACAAATGGGGGATCAGCATTGGGTACGTAGCTGAAACCCACTTCTAAAACGACCGATCGCGCTGCTGACTATTTTCTGCAGGTTAATTTTACTGCTGAAATACAGTATTTTTGTCCAGGTAAGCATCGATCGAGGAGCTAGTACGTCAAATCGCTGTCAAGTGCTACTACTAGTGCCAGCGTGTAGCGGGTCAGTAGGATGGCTACATTATTCCTACGCTTGCGTCTACGCAAACCCAATCAACTCGAATCTACAATTCCGTTGCCAGGAATCGTCCCATCTATGATCTACTAGTAGTTGTAGCCCACATAAAAATGAAAGAACAAAAGTGAGGTGTGCTACACTGCTACTCCAGATGCTACTCCATCCATGGTGAGTGCACAGATTAAACCGACCAGCTACCCCACGCAGAAAGCCAAAAATCTACACACAAGAACAGGTCAGGGCCCTGCACGGGTGCAACGTCACTTCGAGCCTTTAAAAAGCACGAGGGGGCTGGCTCAATTACACCACGAAATCAATGGCTCATTTAACCGGCCATTCCTGCAGCCAACCGCTACCTCCCCGCCGGAGCTCTCGATAGCTGCCATTCCTCCCTGGAGGCGGGAGGCAGTACACCTTGCGACTCGCGTGCCTCGCGCATGCATGCCCGCATGGCGTGCGTGCCTCTGGATCGCCTCGCCTCCTCATCCCGAAATGTTTATTCCCTCTAAGCTCTCACGCCATCATTGCCTTCCCCTACATGCATTGCATGCCTTGCCTTGCTCCCCGGCCCCGGCCATGGTTTCCTCTTTCTCTCGCTACAAATCATTGGGCTCACCACATTTGTGTTCTGCCCGGGCACCGTTTCCATGCACGCCCACCATGCTGCTATGCACGCCAACAATGTTCGTGCCTAGAGTACTTGCAAGGTACTTATGACCCAGTATGCATTAAACATCTCGAATTATAGTTAGTACGTATAAGTATTTAGGTGAATACTTATACATTTCAGCACACGCATTAGTTAGTACGTATAAGTATATCAATTAAAAATTAGTTAGTACGTATAAGTATTTAGGTGAATACTTATATAAGTATTTAGTTTTTACATTTTATGAAATTGTGATATATATCAGTATTTAGTTAGTACTTAGGTTTGAAAAATTATTTGAAAAATACATTTTTACATTTTATGAAATTGTGATATATATCAATTAAATTTCAAAAATATGCATTTCTGAAGATTGTGCCAATATCCGCAACGTAGATTTTTTTCAATAAAAAGAATATATTAATATCAATATATCAATTACACTTAACCTATGCAACAGAATAATGAATAGAGATTCTAGACATTAATTAAGGGTGCATGCAGTCGAATAACAAAAAAAAGCAAGGACCCGCTAAAACTATCGGAGACTCGCAACAACAATAACACCACATGAATCGCTGCGACTACTCCCTAAAATCTTGTCGACTCGACACGAGCATGCGAGATGAACTTTTAGAACATATCCACTCTTCTTCGCGCATGGCCTCAATGGTCCCCACATCAACACCTTGTCAATCGCGCCAAAAAGAATACCAAAGGAGACCCAAGGTGGATGGAGATCGCCCTAGCCATGGGAAAAATCTTCACGTACTACGACACTACCCTAGCCATGGGATATCCTTGGTTTTTTTTTCATGAAATCTATAATGAATGGTTGTTAGTTTATAATGTCCATCCATATTATCCAAGAAACGTTTGTATTTCTCGTGAAAAATAATAGGAACTTTTCCTATACCCTTGTTAAATTTCTTTTGCGTGGAATTGTCGACTTTATTTGGAACACATGAATTTTGGACATATTCTAAATCTATAGGTCTCAAACTCCAATTGGAAGCTATACTAGAATACAACTAGGTTTTATTATCTTTCTGTCGACTCGGGTGTTTTTCTGTGTGGATTTCACATATTCAAAACAATATTTTATAACAAAAGAAGTCTTAGCTATGCTTAAATATATTTGGGTAAGCATCTAGTTATCCTCCCTCCATGTATAAAGTAAGGAGTTCGTAAAATTGCACCCTTTCGGTTTTGCACCTAGCTTCAAGCTCAATAACATAATTTTTTTTGGCAAATGATATGTCGGAAAGTGTATTTTGGCTCACGAGTTCTCGTGATCTCTTCATGTAAAACAAAATAAAACATCATATTTACAAGTTTCAGGAAAATCTGGAAAAAAATCTAGACATAGTCAATTATGTATATTACAAGAATGCGAAATTATTTGTACCATAGGCCACACAAAAATGAAAATTTAGTAAAGTTTAGAGATTTAAAAACATGCATACTCACATCCACACTTTGTGAATAGCTCAGAAAACAAAGTGTTAGAAAATAATTTTTTACACATTTATGGCATTTTTTAAATTTATTTTTGAAACTTGTAAACATGATTTTCTTTAAAAAATAAGAGAACCACTAGAGCTTGGGAGCCAAAAATCTATACTCTTGAGATATACAAAAGAATTCTTTGTGATCTAAACATGTACATGTTTTTCTTAGCATAACAGTGTACAATTTAGTGAAAGAGGCTTTCAAAAATCTAGATGTATATTACAAGAATGCAAAATTCTTTGTACCATGGGCCACACAAATGTGAAAATTTAGTAAAGTTTAGAGATTTAAAAATATGCATACTCACATCTACGCTTTGTGAATAACTCAGAAAGCAAAGTGTTATAAAATGATTTTTTTACACATTTGTGGCATTTTTTCAATTTCTTTTTGAAACTTGTAGATATGATTTTCGTTTTTAAAAAATAAGACCACTAGAGCTTGGGAGCCAAAAATCTCTACTCTGACATACAAAAGAATTCTTTATGCTCAGTGTACAATGTAGTGAAAGAGGCTTTCAAAAATCTAGACAAGTGCAAAATAACAATAGTTTTTCTTAATTCAAACATTTCAAGAATAGGTAAACAGCCGTAGACCCGAGTTGTATATAGAACAGCGAAAGGCAATGCGACGATGGAAAATTATTACCAGTTTTTCTCTTATTTTCCCTTCAACTTTTGTTAGTAGTCTAGGAAAAGGCAAGGCAAAGCCCCAAAGCTAGAGAATTTAATTCAACTTACCCCACCCAAGCTAATTCAACTTACCCCACCCAAGCCGTTTATCTCCTTCTCTCTCTGGACGACTATTTAACAGCCTTGCCGCTACCGCCTTCGGTTTTTATTCGCTCCTCCCTTCCTCCTGATCTCTCCTTCCCCAACCTAAGTTTCCACCCGCCGGGCCTCTTCTCCTCTCCTGCACCCACCCAACGACCTCGATCCCCACACGCAACCCACAATTCACCGCGCCAGATGAGGTCTCCCGACGCAGGCGACGTCCTCCTGCCGGCGCTGACGCCGATCAGGACGAGAGCGGCGGTGGCTGAGCCCGCAACCGCGCGTGAGGACGCGTCGGCCTTGCCTTCGACGCCTCCGGAAGCGGAGCACCTGCAGGCGGCGCTGGCGGCGGCGGCGAAGGAGGTGGAGGAGGTGGCGGAGTCCAGGACGCCAAGGACGGGGGCGGAGGAGGAGAAGGAGGAGGAGGCGGAGCCCCGGACGCCGACGTCGGAGGAGAGCAAGCTGCGGCCGGCGACCGAGTGCCCTCCCGCGCCGAGAAAGCCGAGGGCCTTGGTCAGGACGCGGCCGTGCCCGAAGCGTCCGCTGGTGTACTTCGACGTCCCGCGCGACCTCTCCGCCGTGTTCATGCCCCTGCCGCCCAAGAAGCGGATCCGCGCGCCGCCGTGCCTGGTCCCCTGCCGCCCAAGATGCGGGGCCGACGGATCGTCGCTGTAGCCTCTCGGCCGGGTGAAATTTGCAGGCTCCACGGTGCAATTGTTCATTTACCGGCGAATTCTTGGAGTTCTTGTGTCCCTCTTCTTCTTCCTCCGCCTCTCTCTTTTCTTGGCTTCTTGGTTTCCACGGCCATGGTATAATCTCTAGTACAAATAACGCGTGATTTGACTTATCGGATTTTTTCCACCTCTCTTCTCTGATTTTTAGTGCGTTTGTGTGAAGGAGAAACTGTAGTAGAATTGAAAAGGTTGTTATTTATATAGGGATTAATGTTTGGGGAAGAACAAGAGTTTCCCAGATATCTTGTTGATTATCATCAAGAACTAGTACTATTCTAGCTAACGGTTCAAAAATGGTGTCGATTGTGATGCTTTTTCCAGTTGATGTCTGTAGCTTCGATTCTTGTGCCATCCGCAGCTCGAATTTTACACATGCGGAGAAGAGTCTGACGAAAAAGCAGACGCTTTCGGTGGAGCCAGCCACATCCTCCTCTGAACCTGAAGAGAGAAGAAAGAATTTCTGAATTTAACTGAATTCTGTCAATCTAGTGTGAAGTGCATAGAAGGATTTGCACAATTTAACTGAATTCTGTCAAGTAAATGGCTTTACGCTGTTGATCCAAGTAGTACAAGATTGTGTCTTTCAACATTGTGGCTGGAGGTCAGTCTTGCAGGGGAAAGATAAAAATCAGACCTTTTTTTCTTGTGAATTATTTGCGCTCAGAGACTGTATGTTGTAGTGAGAGCAGAATTCGTCATGTGGATGGGATGGGGTGGGATGTACTTTTGGTTCTTTTGTCCCAGCCAGCACTGGCGAGGGAGAGGGAGAGAGAAAGAAGAAGATTTTGTAGCAGAGAATCTTCTATTCATGAGAACAACATGGCATAGGTTTTTCCCCTGCAATTTCTTCTCTTGCTGGCCGGCTGCCGCTTGCTGTCGATGGCAACAGAGCACACCCCCCCACCAGTGTCCAGTGTTGCTCGGTCATTCCCCGATTTGCAAAATCTGGCGTTCTTCGGTTCAGTTAACTGGACGCACGCGCCATGATATCATCAGCCTCTCCCAGCCACGGCCGGCCTGCAGGCGGTTGGGATTGTCTCCCGCATGTTGAGATCCACGGGAGAAGGAAGGAAGGAAGGAAGGAAGGAAGGAAGGGGAAAGTCAGTGGAGGTTGTGCGTTGCGTGCGGGTTGGGCGATCCATGGATCTCGCGCCTGAGAAAGAAGCGGAAGACTGAGAGCTGAAACTTTCTTTCTTTCCCTCACTCCTCGCTTGACCTCACATGGGGGGGTCTGTTGCGTTTTTTTGCAGTTACAGCATGCTGGCTGCCACCCCTCAGGAATAGGTCTCGCCCCTCCTGTTTTAGCAAAGCCATTATTACGCAGAGGAGAGAGAGGGAGGGGGAATCCGTCTTCCTCCCCAGCAAGGTAGAGGTAGAGAGGCAGCAGGCAGGCGTACGGGGTTTGTGGACGTACGGCGGTACTTACTTGGGCTCGATAATGTGGTGGTGGCATGGCGATGGCCGCGGCCTTTGTGTTTTGCCGTGGCGAGGTGAGGCGGAGAGATTCGTGTGGCGACAGGCGCATGTGCGGTGGTGCGGGGGAGGAGGACGCGGTGAGAGAGAGAGGGAGGAAAGCGGGCAAGCAACCATCCATGGAACGGAATCCTACCTGTCTAATTTCCTGCAATCATGGGCCTGCATCCGTGGAGGTGCAGGGATGTGACGGTGGGCAATGAACTTTGGCAGACGCTGGACAATAAATAAATCAGAATAACTAGTAATTTGTACTAAATAAACTACTCAAGCTGGATTTTTGCTGTGTCCTAATCTGCTGAAATGAAATTATTGGAGTAGAAGTAATAGTGGTGCTGGTAGTGCTCGAAGCGTGCGGTGATGAATTTGCCAGCGTGGAACACCGAGTGACGATTGGCGACGGATCACCACCGCCGACCGACCGGTGGTCCCCAGAGGAGGCCTCAGCCGATCAGGATTACTAGATGAGGTGACCACACTGACCATTAGATCAGGAGAGAAGCTGAAACGGAAGGTCACCAACTGTTTTGGCTGCGCACTAATCCGAGTTAAAACATGCGATAAGTGTCAGAGCGGCCAGGTCAAAACGGTTAGAGTGCTGCTGCTAGTTAATCGCAACCTAGGATACCCCTGTAAGGCTGTAACGACATAACGCCCAATTGCCACATTGACTTTTTTGGGGCACCTGCTGCACGAATGGCGCGTTTTAACTGCAGTAAAAACGGCTCCCGGTACACGGAGCAGAAATACGAAGACAAGGCGTGTGCGCGAGTGACGTATACTACTGTATGTACGTACGCAGTACTACCCGGAGAGACACGGTGAAAAATTAAGGCTACGGCTGTCCTTGGCCTCTGCTGTTGCAGCGCCCTACATTCTCTGACAGGCGAGCGCGGCACCGCACGGCACGCAACGCAATCTCGCCCGCTCGCTCGCTGCGCGGCGCACGACAGATTTCCTGCCGGTTTGCCGCCGTAGCCCGATCTGCTCGATTAGATCAGGGTCAGAGGATCGCATAGTAGTACCGGTACTGATCATGTGCAGAATCATTTGAGTTAATTGGTGTCTGCTCTGGTTTTACCTCTGTGAAGTAGAAAAGACTGCTGTAATTATCAGCTTAATCACTGGCATGAGAGGTTCGGGGGACCCGCCCTGGACATTGCTGAATGCTAAACATTTTTTGACGGTTCAACAATTTCTGAACCGTACTACTAACCAATTTTCTCTGCTTTCTTGAGTGTAGCTCAGCTGGCTGTAAAACAAAACATTTTGATTTTTTGTTTCTTTTTTATCCAACAAGCAATTAAAAAGAAGAGAGAGAAGCGACCTGTGCAGTCACCACCAGCCATGAGCCATGTGATTGTGATTCCGTGCGTCAGCTAATCTTTTCGTTAAGGTTGTTGGCAGCTTTCGTAGATCCAAACGTGGCCACTTTACCCAACCAAACCAACCAACCACTACTGCCTCCCACAGCCACTCTCCGCCTTCCAACCAGCTTCCCTTCCAAGATAGCCACCGGTTGGACAAGGTATCTTTGCATGTTCATGTGCCCTCGTCTCGTACTGGAAAACAAAATAATAAAAGACAGTCCTTTGATGACACTTGTTGTACACGCGCCGTGATTTATTTTCGTGCCTGGAATCCTATGGCAGTTCCGCTCTGGCAAAGAAGAAACTGTATAACAGACATTATGATATTATACTAGGACTGCTATACGAGCCAACAACATTTTTCACTGCTATTTACATTTCAAACAGGTACACGTAGTAGTAGTAGTAGTAATACCAAGTTTCACGGCCGATTCACTTATTTCTACCCATGTTCTCGTATTATATTGAGGTAGGTGGTGAAATTGGGGCTGGCTACTACTACCACCACTTGCTTGTTTTATTTTTCTCTCATGGTTTGTCAGTTCGTGCAAAGTACTAGTAGTAGTAGCAAACAGAGACGCAAATGCTTCCATGGGACTGGCACCATATCCTGCCTGCCTCTGCCCTTTGTCCTCAGGAGGAGGGTGTGGCGAACTGACAGACAGACACATCACATTCACTTCAGCAAGCGGGGAGGAGTGACCAAAGTGGCAGATCTAGAAGGGAACAAACATGCTGCTCTCTGTGCGATGCGAGACTTAGCACGGCCGACCGGCATATTTGCTGCCATTGCATTGCTCGCCCACAGGGACCCCACTTCTCTTTAGCACACACACAGAAGCTGCATGGATCAGTGGAGTGCTCTATGACTGCTCTAGTAGTACTTTTGATCCTCTGACACCGCGAGCAGATCATGTGGAAATGTGGGGGCGAAGCCATCTCGGATCCTCTGTAGAAGAAGCTGCTAAAGCAAAATGTAAACACTGATGATCAGTGGTACAAAGCTCAAATGGCAAATGCGTAGCAGTAATTAGCAGTACTAATCACCGAGCTTTTTTGCACCCCAGGATGAACCACTTTCACCGTCTCTTTGCCGGCGCAGGCTGTCTTGTGTGTCATCTGTACTTACTTTCAGCAAAGATGTGATGCTCTAGATAACAAGGGCGAGAGGGCCACCCTTTTGCTCCTTTCTCTCCCCCCGTCTTCCGACTGAAGCAACGCTCTTGATGGGGCGATCCCCACCGCCAGCGCTACCTTGGCACTCAAGCAACAGCGCCGATGGATGATCCCCTCCATCTCTGACTAGCTCGCACTCGATTTCTTTAGCCTTTTGACCGCCAAAGCCTCCCCTGCCTTTTGGTTGCGCCAGGGAGGGAAGAAGATAGATATCGGGCGCATCGGATGCCATGCCATCAGTCGCTCTCACGCCAGTCCAGGACGATCTCGTCCTCTACAGCTCGATGGTAGGCAGGTGCCGGGTTTGGCCGGGCCGCAAAGCCTGCGGCCGGAAAGGCTGTCAGCTGCTGCCGCTTCTTCCTCTTCTTCTTCTCGCCCCCACCATACTGTGCTGCCGCCCAGTTCTTGTTTCTCTCTCTATATATCCGTCATCATGATCTGGAGCAATCCAGTTGTTCTCGGGTCTCCCGTGCCTCTCTGTTGGGAAAGATACCTTCCACGATGCGTGTGGAAAGCTAAAGCGAGCGTATCACGGTGTTGCTTTAGCAGCTCAAATTTGATGCTAGCTCTGTGTGGTAGGTACGTAATACAGTTTCACACAGGTCGTTTATACTACTCCCTCCATTCCAAAATATTTGATATGGTTTAGTGCAAATTTTAAATAAAACCAAGTCAGATATTTTAGGCCGGAGGAACTAGGAAGTACATCATCAGCGCTGGAGCGAGTCGAAGATGCGCCATCGTCCTCGCCCCCGCGGAGTTGGGAAAAGCTTGTCGTAGTAGACATTCTCATAGTAGATAGGCGAAAACATGTCGTGCTAAGCCTCCAAAGGACAATACACCAGAGTAGCAATCATTGCAAATGATGAAAACCGTACATAAAAAGAGCCAAACGTCCAACCACATCAACGAACACGAGAACCTACGAGATCCCAGGAGATCCTCAGAAAGACAACGCCACACGCCCTCTGATAGCTCTAGGCGCAAAGCCAGAGCGGGGATAGGGCAGAAGTACCTTATTCTAACTTTAGAATGTCGCCGACACATCACCATTATGAAGAAGACACTGAAATTATTTAAAAAACGAGAACCCTCACATTAGCAAGCTGCCATGATCCTTCGCACCTCAAGGTCCACCAGAGTTAGGAGGGACCGGTGATGTCACCAAAGACATGAATGAAACCTAGATCGCATTGATTGAAACCCAATATCTCTTATGGGTTGCCTCCTCTCTACAAACCTCATTTGTGTCTTCATCATTTGTATCCACTGTGATAATCGATATTTACAAAGGGGAGCAATAGGAATCTTACTATGGAAAAAAAAGAAGCTCCCAAAATAAACTTTTGATCTATGGTACATATGCTCCCCTTACGCAGAAACACATTTCAAAATGTGTCAAAAATTCTGAAAAATTACATGCGAACAAATTTTATGTCTTCACATAAAGTTTCATGAAAAAACCGACAAAAAAAAGTTCCGTGCAAGCCTTTATTTTAGCACCTAATTTTCTCTTTTACAGAAGGCCTCACAAATAGTCACTTTTGGTAAAATGACTTGGTGTGCACATAGGGTTTTTCTGTCCTAGCGACATATTTTCTAAATTTTCTTGACAATTAAAAATGCTTTCAAAATACCTTTTAAACAAAGGGAGCACATGCACCCTCTAGAGGCAAAACCCTAGAGCCAAAACGCTGCTAACTAGGGGAGCATATGCACCCTAGAGCCAAAGAGAGTATATGATTTTTCTTCTTCATCATTTAATCAAGTCATCAAAATTATTGAAGCTACTCCGTCCGTAGGAGTATAATAACTAGTTAATTAATACTAGGGACGCCGTGACAGTGTACAAAAGGAGCTGATCCACCATTATGCACCACGATGGACATGAGAGATCGAGATCTTGTAGCGCCGTAATTTAACTTCGGACGGGAGATCTGGTTAATTAATTGCATCGCTGCGTGTATCTACGTACGAGTATATAGGAGGAGCGTGCGGTATGTAAATAGTTGCAAAGCGCTACGTCACGGCGTTGTTTTATTCGTTATTACTGTATCACGGCCTGTAACATAAGACTACTAGAGGCGTTATTATTGCGCGTAGATTACTAGAGGTAAGTATAGTACTTTCCAGCGTCACTACATACGCGCTCAGCAATCATAGTCTCTCTGCCGTGATCCATCAAGTTCCATTTTCGGATCTTAGGTCGTTAATTCACTACAGGAGAAGCTTGGTATGCCGAGGGCTTATTGCCGTCAGCGTAGCCAGGAAAACCCTCGGCGTACGCTACGCCGACGGCTGCCCTCGGCGTACCGTCCTCGGCGGACCTCTCCCTCGGCGGAGCAGGCGCGGCCGTCGGCGTAGGACAAGACCGTCGGCGTAGGTCAATGCCGACGGCCTGACGGCGTCCGTCGGCGTAGAGACCGTCGGCGAACGTCAACAGCGCCGTCACACGGCCAGTTAACGGCGCGTCGGCTACGCCGACGGTCTCACCCTCGGCGTACCAAGCCACGTGGAGGCTGGTGGGCGGCCTGGCGCAGCTGCTACGCCGACGGCCTCTCCCTCGACGTACCCAGCCACGTGGAAGCTGGCGGGCGGCCTGGCGCAGCTGCTACGCCGACGGCCTCCCCCTCGGCGTACTCCTGCCACATGGAGGCTGGCGGGCGGCCTGGCGCAGCTGCTACGCCGACGGCCTCCCCCTCGGCGTACTCCTGCCACGTGGAGGCAGCGCAGCGGCCTGGCCCTACGCCGAGGGCCTTGCCGTCGGCGTAGCCGTGACCATTTGGTCACGCGTACCTCCTACGCCGAGGACAAGGCCGTCGGTGTACCAAATGCACAGTTTTTTTTTTGAATTTTTTACAGCAGCAGCAGCACTCACAGCAGCCATACATCCATGCATACATCCATACATCATCATCCATACATCCATACATCATCCATACATCCATGCAATATATATTCCACACCAATTGAAACAAGATCACATATGCCATACATGTATCAACATCAGTCATACAAGATCATCCATACATTAGTCATACAAGATCATCGACATCATCACACATCCCTACAACTCTGGAGGAGACGGGGTGTACCCGAGATCTCCCCTGGTGAAAAGTGGCGACCTCTGCCGAGGGGTGCGTCCAGTAGAAGCAGCAGAAGAGCCACCTGACGAGGGAGTAGAAGAAGTGTGAAGCTCGGGAGAACCATCTGCAGAATGGCCAGGAGATGGACCATGGTCATGAAGCGGTGTGATCTGACGCCCATCCGGCGAGGCGTGACCAAAGTGCCGGTTCCCAGAAGCTCCCGTTCCCTACATGTTGCCTACATGTTAGCAACTTGCGAGGCAAAGTAAAGCGATAACCAGTGGGTTAGCAAAGAACTTACCTGTGTCGATGCGTAGTAGGTCCTAGCGAAGCTTTCCTTCAATTGCAAAAATGGCGCCGGACCTGGCATGGGAGGCACGGGCCCCAAATCTCTATTCTGCCCAGTTTGAATATTCACCATCATGTCCTGCAAGATAGTTTAGAAGTCAGGCCGTAGTACAACAAACGGGGGGAAGTGGGACTTGTATCTTTTGCAAAAATAAAGGTTCAGACTTACATTTACGTATTGCATGTAAATCGCAAGCGCCTCTTGATGCTGCCGAAAGGCCACCTGATATTCCTCATAAACGGTATCGTAGGCCGCGTCTAACTCAGGCTACAATTTCAAATACAAGGAATCTCGTCAGTGGTTAGCCATGCAGGAACAAAAGTCATAAAGATGATGAGAACGAGAAAAACTTACATCCTCGGCGGAGCGACGAGGCTGGCCACGAGGCGGGATAGGGGGGCCGTCGGCGGGGTAGGTAGCCTTGAGACGGCTGAAGCTCGTGCTGAGGGTAGGCTGACCTTCTTATTTAGAATCTTGAGGCGTCCATGCTGTAATCCGTGCCCCGACAGGACCAACGACTCCTCGTCGATCTCCGCGTGAATAGGGTCATCCACATGGGGGTGACGAGCCTTCACCATCGTGCTGTAGTTCCCCAAGTCGTTCTGGGCAGTGCCGAAGTACACGGGCAACGAGGGTTGAGGCTCCGAGTAATTGGGCTTCTTTCGCCGCATCATCTCATAGACGGCGACGTCATGAATCACCTCCCTGGGTTGTGCCTCGGCCACCTGTATCGCGAAAAGAAAATATTATGCATATGAAGTATAAACATAAGCAGAAATGCACGCAGGTCGTTCCATGTATATACGTACCACCTTCCCCTTGAAGCGGTCAAAGTTGCGGTTTCCCGCGCAGTGCGTTCCACCATCGCCTCGGTTATCCGCGTTCCGCCTCGACAAGGCTGCAAACTCCTCGTCTTCTCTGAGCCACCTCGTCCTAACCAGCTCCTCCCATGCAAGTCGATGTGGCTCGGCCCAATCGGGGATAACCTGAAAATGCAATAGTCAACTCCAGACAATGCAATGACAACTTAGAAGCAATGTAGAATCTCATTGACATTTTACTCACCGACATGTACTCTTCTGGCGTCATCGAGTACTCAGGATTAGGGTTCCTACCGACAATGTCTTCCTTCCTGACCCTCACGCCCCTGTCAGCCCAGAAGTGGCTAGCGGCCGTGACCTTCTGGTTGTACCACACCTGGGGGGTCAACTTCACACAAGCCCCAAGCAAAGTCCTCTGCGCCTTCTCCTGGTCCTCCTCGGCCACACGGTAAAAGCAC
Source organism: Avena sativa (assembly GCA_916181665.1). Taxonomy (NCBI): domain Eukaryota; kingdom Viridiplantae; phylum Streptophyta; class Magnoliopsida; order Poales; family Poaceae; genus Avena; species Avena sativa. The sequence continues at coordinate 53,138,060 of OV702299.1, forward strand.
TTCAATCATGCATAAGTGTCATGAGTTAGCACGGTGGGGTCATCAAGTATGAGCATAACTCGAGAAATATGCCTTACCCAAAACTTGGTGATGACAGCATCAGCAGCTATCGGAAAGCCCGGGACACGGGTAGTCTGGTAGTCCGCCCAAGTGGTAGCTAGCTTCCTGTCACCCTCGTGGGTAATGTGATAGCCCGGCCAGAACTTCCTAATCAGAGCTCCAACAAGGCTGTTAGGAAGGCGAGGCTTGGTCCCCGGAGGAAATGTCCAATTGCTGCACAATAATAAACATTAGTACACAATAATTATTTATGACCAACATGAAATAAAATGTTTTAAATTGCCAAATTAGTATACTTACTCAAGGCCATCTGGAATAATAAGGGCTTTCGCCTCCTAAGTCCTAGGCTCAAACTTCTCGTCAGGGACTCCCGATTCCCCACGATTCCGCAATTTCTTCGGCCCCACCAACTCGCGGCTAGTGTCCGCCTCCGTATCGGTCCCCGCCTCCCTCTCGGCCCTCGCCTCCCTCTCAGACTCTGCCTCCCTCTTGGACTCTGCCTCTCTCTCGGCCCTGAAAGGCTGCTCTGTCAGGAACAACTCAGGAGCCACGTCGCCAGAAGCAGAGGGTGGTGGGTCAAAGTCCACGCCTCCTCCCGTGGCACCTCGTCCTCGTCCTCCTCGACCTCGGCCTCGACCCCGTCCTCCGCCAGCAGGAGCAAGATCGGGGTAACGCGGATTGGGATTTGGCTGTCTCCCACTCCGTGTAGCTCTTTTCTTGCGCTGCTTCAGCGCATTAAGCAAGGACGAACTAGTTGCCTTGCCGCTGCTCATATTGTTCAATCACCTGCATTAAGTAAGAGAAAACAGTTAAGCACAAAGACATAGTAAAATGTATACACAAAGAATAAAGGCATAATGCAATTAAGAAAACAGTTAAGCACAAAGACAAAATAAAATGCATTAAAAAATAAATACTCACTATCATTTTCATTCTCATTCTCATTCTCACTATCACTATCTTTTGAGTAGAAATCTGGATTCTCATCGAAGGGTGTAGGCTCATCATCGTTGTCATTCTCGGTATGGAGCTTCTCGAGAATACTTATGTCATGTAGATTCACCACTGACTCACCCCGAGTTTCTACATCATTCCCAAGGTCCTCAAGATCAACCGGTTCTAAATCAAAGTGTCCGAAGTCCTCTTGCTCTTGATAGAAAATTCCCTCGTACGTTACAGGGTTAATGTTGTTGTAATCGTCCTCGGAGGGAATCGGTAGGTTACCATGTGGCGATACCTGGAACACGACTTTCCAGCCCTGGAGTTCCGCTTTCTGGCATGGGTAGGGCAAATAATAAACTTGGTTGGCTTGGTGAGCAACAACAAAGACGTCGGCTCCGCTATAGGTGGTTAAAGGCCTAACTTCAACTAACCCAATGGAAGGGGTACTTCTCAGTCCACCCCTTGGGTCAAACCAGTGGCACTTGAACACAACAAGATTGAGTTCGACATTCGTACGATTGAAGGTCAGCTCGTATACATTCTCTAACCTTCCGTAGTAATCAAGGGAATCGGCTCCTTTGGTGAACACCCCAGTATTTACCGTTTTTGCATTCGGTCGCCCTTTTTGGTGCGTCTCTGTATGGAAGCGAAACCCATTCACATCATACTTCTCATACTTCATGACGACACTGTTACAACCTTGGGAAACACATTTTAGCTCATCTGACATCTCAACGTTGGGATCAGCTCCCTACAGGTACAAGAGGAATTTGTTGCGTTCAGTAGTTACGTGGAATAAGAGCGACAAGTCACATATTGCAAGGTAAGAGGGACAGGTTAGAAATTACTTTTTCCATAAACCAGGACACAAAGTTTTTTTATTTCCGGGAGCACCCTCTTTCAGTAGAGTGTCCAACTCCATGGGAGAGGGATCAGTCGGTCCCGGCCACTGTTCATCCGTGAAATCGCTAAGAAGGAGAAAATAAGCATTAGACGGGAGACCGAGTTACTAGCTGCATAGAGAAATAGGGTGTTCACCATTTTACCTAATGAAATCGACCACTTCCTTCATGTTCATAAGCACATAGAGCATTATGCAATCATTCTCTTCCTTTGGCAACCTATATTTTAGTCCTTTACCGGCCTTGCCACCGGGAAATTGGAATAGTTCGAGATTGGGGTCATTCTTGGGCAGGTCGACATTGTAACGAGAGACCGGGTTATGCATAGTGGGAACATCATCGGGCCAGTAGGTTGTCGCGGCATCTGCCATCTCCCGAAGGCATGTTGCTTCAGTTATGCATGCTTCAATCTTGGCTTTGTTTCCAGTTATCTTTCGAATATATTTAAACTCTCTCTCAATACAAAATTGCCAACGAAATTGCACCAGCCCCCCCAATAGTGCCTCGTTCGCGAGGTGCACAATGAGATGTGCCATCGGAGTAAAGAAGCCTGGCGGAAAGATCATCTCCAAATTGCATAGCAACTCCGGCACCTGAACTTGCAGCTTCTCAATCACCAGAGGACATATCTGCTTAGCACAGAGGGTGCGGAAGAAATGGCTCAACTCCGCAAGCACTCGCCATACTTTTTCGGGGAGATACCCTCGAACCATCACCGACATCAGCCGCTCAATCCATATATGATAGTCGTGACTCTTGAGCCCGTTGACTTGTCCCGTCAAAAGATTGACTCCCTTAATTATATTCGAACAATAACCGTCAGAGAACATCACGACGTATTTGAGCCACCTAAATGACTCCTTCTTTTAGACATTATCAAGGCAGTAGTAGGCATGCGGCTTGAACCAATTCGGAGAACAACGAGGAGGCGCCACCGAAATCCTGTCTCGAATCGAGGTAGAGCCAGGGAGAACCAAACTCAACTACGAATCCGCCGACTGCCCGATAAAAGCCATAAGCGTTACGGTCCAAAATATGCGAGACCACTAATGCATATTAAGTCGCGTAACGCTTACGGTCGGGATGACGCCTAGGTGACGCGACAGACTTGGTGATCTAGACACAAAAATAAAACCTAGGTACAAGAGAGGCGAACAGATTCTCACCCTCGAAGCGTGATCAAATCGTAGAAGATGATCTGGGACCAGTCGTCGAAACACTCCCCACGCTCACCCTCCGGTAACTATAAACAACATACCATATACAACATATATTTAGCAAATTTCATCTATTTTACTAAACATGAACTATTGTACATAAGAAAAACTACATACAAACTATAAACTACTACTACAACCTACTACTAGATACTACAACCTACTACTAGATACTACAACCTACTACTGCAAATTTCATCTATTTCATCTAGATACTACAACCTACTACTACAACCTACTAGTACATAAGAAAAACTACATACTACAGTCTATAAACTACTACTACAAACTACTACTTCAAACTAATACTACAAACTAAAACCACAAACTACAATTATTACAAATTAAAACTAAAACTAAAACTACAAACTAATACAAACTAAAATAAAAACAAGAACAAATTAAAAAAAAATAACCAATGGAGGGAGGGTGTGCTCGGTGGAGGGGCAGGGCAGTGCCTAAAGGGGTGGAGCAGTGGGGGAGGTGGCCGGGCAGTGGGGTTGGGGTGGGGAAGTGGGGGAGGGGTGGGGCAGTAGGGGTGGCTGCGGGGTGGTGGTGGCGGCGGTGTACTGGGGGTGGTGGCGGTGGTGTAATGGGGGAAGCGGCAGGGTAGTGGGGAAGTGGGGGTGGCGGCGGGGTGGTGGGGGTAGGGAAGTGGGGGAGGGCCAGGGTGGGGGAGGGCCGGGGTGGGGCTAGCGGCAGCGGCCCTGAGCTCAGGGACCGGCGGCGGGGTGGTGGGGTGGTGGTGGCGGCGGGGTGGTGGGGGTAGGGAAGTGGGGGAGGGCCGGGGTGGGGAAGTGGGGGAGGGCTCACGGGAGGGAGAGAGGGGGGCTGGCGGTGGCGGCCCCGAGCACGGGGACCAGCGGCGGGTGGCGGCGGGTCGGGGCTTGGGGAGGGGGTTGGGAGGCAGGAGGTGGGAAGCGGGATGGGGAGGGATTGGCGATGGGAACGAGTGGCCCGGGGTGCGCCGTGGGTCAAAAAAAAGGGTGATGCTACGCCGACGGCCAGGCATACGCCGAGGGCAGCCGTCGGCGTAGCTAGGGCAATTTTTTTAAATGCACATATATTTAGAGACTAAAACATATCAAAAAAAGAATAAATTCATTTAGATACACATGTGTAGGACCTAGTGTATAGATACATGTAAAATCTAGCCAAAAATTTCGATTAGACGGTTTCACCTAAACGGGGAGATTCCCCCCTTATACGGGTCCGGAACCTTCGCCTCTAGGTTAGAGCGCATGCATGCGAGGGAGGACACATGCAAGCACCTATACCAACCTCTCACCACACTCACACACATATGCTAGGGTCACATGCAAGTTTTCATCTCATTCCAATGTTCTCGTGGTCTTCCTCCGGTGAAACCCTGATCTCTGTGCGCACTCGGATCGTCTACCCCCCTAGACGTTCCTCTGACAGGGGTAGCCCGGCGTAGCTCTCTCTTGTTTTGTGTTTGTTTAGGTCATAGGTTGATGTAAAACCATGTTGGTTCACAAGTTGGGGCACTATCCTACCCGGTTTCACCTCGACGGGGAGATTCCCCCCTTATACGGGTACGGAACCTTCGCCTCTAGGTTAGAGCGCATGCATGCGAGGGGGGACACATGCAAGCACCTATACCAACCTCTCACCACACTCACACACATATGATAGGGTCACATGCAAGTTTTCATCTCATTCCAATGTTCTCGTGGTCTTCCTCCGGCGAAACCCTGATCTCTGTGCGCACTCGGATCGTCTACCCCCCTAGACGTTCCTCTGACAGGGGTAGCCCGGCGTAGCTCTCTCTTGTTTTGTGTTTGTTTAGGTCATAGGTTGATGTAAAACCATGTTGGTTCACAAGTTGGGCACTATCCTACCCGGTTTCACCTCGACGGGGAGATTCCCCCCTTATACGGGTACAGAACCTTCGCCTCTAGGTTAGAGCGCATGCATGCGAGGGGGGACACATGCAAGCACCTATACCAACCTCTCAACACACTCACACACATATGCTAGGGTCACATGCAAGTTTTCATCTCATTCCAATGTTCTCGTGGTCTTCCTCCGGCGAAACCCTGATCTCTGTGCGCACTCGGATCGTCTACCCCCCTAGACGTTCCTTTGACAGGGGTAGCCCGGCGTAGCTCTCTCTTGTTTTGTGTTTGTTTAGGTCATAGGTTGATGTAAAACCATGTTGGTTCACAAGTTGGGGCACTATCCTACCCGGTTTCACCTCGACGGGGAGATTCCCCCCTTATACGGGTACGGAACCTTCGCCTCTAGGTTAGAGCGCATGCATGCGAGGGGGGACACATGCAAGCACCTATACCAACCTCTCACCACACTCACACACATATGTTTTGTTTTGTTTAGGTCATAGGGTGATGTAAAACCATATTAGCTTCGCCTCGACGGGGAGATTCCCCCTTATACGGGTCCGGAACCTACGCTTCCGCATGCATGCGAGGGGGGACACGCACATGTGATTGAATCTTTGAACAACTTCACAAAAATTTGTGAAATATAAATTTCATGCACATGTGATAATAACACACAAACATGCAGATTTCTCAACTTGTGAGAAGATTCGACATTTTATGTGGGCGTGAAGACTATTATTCGGAGGCTACGATTCCATCCAATTGATAAAATAGAACCTAAATAATTGATACTAATAAATAAATACAAATAATTTGGTAAGGAAAAAAAGGTGCATAGGTACGCCGAGGGTCACCCTCGGCGTAGGCAGGACGTACGCCGAGGGTCACCGTCGGCGTATCCTATGCCGACAGCGGCTCCCGGCGTAATGCTGACGCCGTTAGGGCCTTCCCTGGCCTGGACTGTCTAGTGCCACGCGGCCACCGCGTACGCCGAGGGCAACGTTTACGCCGACGGTCACCCTCGGCGTACCTGCCGCTACGCCGACGGCTGCGGTACGCCGAGGGCTCGGAAGCTGGGCTGGCCTGGCCCTGTGCTACGCCGACGGCCCCGACCTTTGGCCGTCGGCGTAGCATCCGGCCATCGGCACACAACTCCATTCCTGTAGTGATTTAGTACCGTAAACAACGGCGCAAGATATGGCTGTAGATCACGCATGTCCTTTCTATGCTTCATTGGCACGCTGCGAAATTTTTGTCAACAAAGTTGGTGGCAAAGTTTTTTTTTCTTCGAAATTCCACTGATCTATTAAAAATCATTAATAGTAATACAAAGAGCTTTAAAAGTAATAAAAATTATAAATAGATCATTGCACCATCTAACGACGACTACAAACACTCTTTCATAAATGATGAATATATTAGTATTGCGAAGATATCAGTTATGCACAAGATTTTGAAGACATAAAAAGTTGCATATAGAAATAATAAAAAGAGAAAAAGGGCCCGCCACGATGGTCAATCACTTGGAAGAGTAACACTCTAACTACCACCAAAGGTAGCACCCAGACTACAAAAGAGGCTTTCCAGAACCATCATCACTAAGAAAGAAACAATGAATAAGTGTTATCGTCGCTAGATCGAAGATCTCAGATTTTCACCCTAAAAAAAGTTTAAGTTTACAAAATAGTGAATTAAACACGACAATTCCAGGTACAACCAATATAACGACAGACCTTGAATTTTCACCTTGGAAAACATGACTCTATACTTAAGCATCACCACCAGAATTGAAGTCCCCTAGTGATGTTGCTTCCACTTGTTGAGGCCGATGCTTGAAACCACCAATCACCGGTCTCAGAGGCACTGAGTGTGCAGTTTGAACAAAAAAGGTCCCATAGCCAAGCCCACACAACATCCGTGAAGCAAAGTCTTTATCGCATTCAGGACCCCGGTTCCGCCGTTGCTTTCTGGTCTTCCAATGGTAGTTGACTCGAGATTCTTCGCATCTACCAATACAATGGAAATCTCAACTTCGACATTATTAGACATGTAATATGGGTATCATATATAATATGATGTAGTATACCAATTGTATATGTACTGACTTGTACAATGCCATGATGGGGACATGTACGTAATATGGGTATGTACACCAATTGTATATGTACCGACTTGTATAATGGCATGATGGGGGCATTTACCATCTATATAACACACAATCAAACCATCTAACGAGGGTACGTTCCACTAAAAAAATTCTACATGGTATCAGAGGCCCCTCCCTTCCTCCTAGCTAACGCCGTCGGTGCCGACTCCACCGCCGCCGCAAGGACACCGATCTCCAAATCGATTTCTCCAGGACCAAGATCAGTCGACCCTCTCTCAATTCCGTGCATCTATTGATCCACAAACCCCCACCAAAACCCTAGACAATTTCAACCCAGGACCCTCTCTACACCCTCGACAAAAAACCTAGATCGAACCCTCCACTCTTCAACATGACCGATGACGCTGACCTCGAATTCCTCTACTACGGCTAGCATCGGTGAACCGTCGGCCACGAAGCTTACACGCGATAATTTCTTATATTGGCATGCCCACACTTCACGGCACATGGGTCATGGGTCTCCTCGAGGGATCTGAGCCGACACCGCCTGAGTTCTTGGATGCTGAAGATTAGAACAGGAAGAAGATCTCTATCTCAAATTATGCTTACGACACTTGGATAATGAAGGATTAGCAGGTGGTCACCTTCCTCGTGAATTCCCTCTCCGAGGATGTTCTCCCCATGACTTTGGGCTCGCCCATGCTGCTGAAGTTTGGCGTTCCCTCCAGGATATCTACTCCCCCATTCAAGTCGCGGGTCTACACTATCCGCGGAGCTCTTACCAATACAAAGAAACTTGACATGACTACTCAATAGTATATCTCGAAGATGAAAGGCTACGGTTCTGAAATTTCTCCTGCTGGGAAGCCGGTAGATGATGATGAACTAAAGGACCATAATCTGAATGGCCTCGATGGTACCTTAAATCCGCTTGTTGTTGCCATCAACGTCGTTCCCTCCACAACCCTCAGTGACACAACTCATGTTGTGTGAGAATCGTGACAACATGCTGCTCTCTACCGGCCAGACTCCTGGATCCTTTACGCCCTCGGTTAATGTGGCTCCTCAGCGTACAAACCCATTCATTGGGGGAGGACCAGTCCGTCGGATGCCGCCTCCGTCGCCCTACATGGACCAGCATCAGCATTCATATGCCCCTATGTACCCTCAGTACCAGCCATCTGTGATTCCCTATCGCCCACCCTACCAGCCTGCGGTGACCCAGCATACCACTGCATGTGTAGTACACTATTGTAACATCCTAAAAATACTAAACTTAGATCACCAAACTCTAATCACCAAAATTAGGGTTAAAAAAACTTTTCTAAATAAAAATATGAAAGTATGCATGTGTGTATACATCCCATTTTGAATTCTTTTGATTTGCCTTGTTTATATGTTTCTTTGCTTGTAAAAGGATTCTTAGGTGAAATAAACATCATCTAAACAATTCCCAAACTTTTCCCAAAGACAAATAAATCAAAACAAACAAAATGAGTGAATGGTCATTTTGACCAATTTAACTCCCATGCCTACTTTGGCTGTCTCAAACTTTCAGAACTTAATAGAAACTTATTTGGATCTTTGCACCCCTTGATTGTACTCATAACAAATTATAAAGGCCCACTTTGTGATCATCCAGAAACATTCAAATGCATAGTTTAAATGACAATCCAAAATTGAATCTTTATCATATGGGAAGATCCCACTTTTTCAAAAACCACCCAAACAAGCTCAACTTTCAAAACTCAAGCATCTGCAGACTCACCAGCACCAACCTAGCACACCCACCAAAAATCTTTTCAAAATTCAAAACTTGAATTCTTGCGGCCATTTCATCAAACACCTTGCTGATTCAAATCTTTAAAAATCCAAACACTATTGTGAGCAGTGATTGAAGCCTAACTTATTCCCTCTCTAGCTCACAACCATCTCAGTAGATAATCTAGCTAACTAAACCAAGCACTAGCCCCACTATAAGCTTGGCAATGCCATCAATGGTGAACAGCCGAAGCTCACCATGCCACCCCAGTGTAGACAGCAAGCTAGGAAAGAAACTAGCCGTGCCAACCTTGTCTGGAAGATCACCCATGCCTCACCGCCCCCTCTCGACCAGCCCTGCCTCGAAGACACCGAGCAGAGCACCCAGGAACGCCGCGCCCGTGCCTCTGTCAACCATGCCAAGCATGCGCCAGAGTGCCACACTCGACCGACGCCCACAGACCGCGCGCCGTCCTTGCCGCGTGCATACACGATCACCACCGACCCAGGAGACCGCCAGACATCCCCGTTTGCCGCGCCATGCCTCACAACCACCGCTCGCCGTCGAAGACGCCGCCTCTGCCACGCAGAGCATCGCACGTTCCATACCATTTGCCATCGCCCCTACATGCGCATTAAAGCCGTAGATCATCGCCAGGAGACCACCAAGCGATCGCCACCACCGGTCATGCCTCTAGCAGCCCGTAGCCATGTCGCCACCATCGCCTGCCCATGCCGTTCGGTCTCGTCGTCGCGACTATAATAGAGGCCACCCCCAGCCGAATTGAGCACACCATTTCACTCCCCTCTCCTCACTGATCGTTCCACCCCGTTCCCGGAGCAAGGTGGGCAACACTTTGCCGGAATTTCATCGGAGTATGCCGCTGCTGGAGAAGAAGGGGGCCAGCGATTGGAGCCGCCCCAGGAGAAGCTGCCGGTACCAGGAGGTTCGCCGTCGTCGACTTTGTCGTTCGCCCGCCTCGCCGACCCTCGCCTGAACCCCGGTGACCCCCCAACGACCCCCACTAGCCGCGCTAGGTTTCTGTCTCGCCGGCGTTGCCCAACGTCGACGATGACCCTCAACCATTGGATTAGAAACAGATCGAACGCCCCACATCGCCCCATACCGCTTCGCACCCCTCGTCTCACTGACGCGTGGGGACAGCGACTTAACCAGCCCGCGTAAGCGCTATGCTTAGCAGGCCGGCCCAGTATCACTTCCCGCGCATCCCAGTTATTTGAATTTAACCTTTTCTATTTTATTTCAAACACACTTCTGTACCCAATTTCAAAAATCAACCCAGGTCGATTCAATGAACCAAATTGAATGAAACCAATTTTGTTAGAAAGGTCTGGGAATGCTGAATCCAAGACCGTTGGATTCAAGTCATTTGGATCTGTAGATCATCCTTGGTAAAAATAACAAGGCAGAAGCTTTTCTGTATTCAAACATTTTTCAAATTAAAACCATAATAGATTTTGAGTTGATTCCAACTCTCAAAAATCACATTTAACCATACCTTTCAGAATATATAAAAATATATAGGTTTACTTACGGAAATAATGTTCAAGTAATAAAAGAATGCTACATAGGCATTTCTAGTCACTTTATTTAATTAAAATAAAAGGGTAAAACCTTATTAAATTGTGACACCACTTTAAATCACATTCCCATGGACTAAAATATGTGGTGATGACATGTGTCAACATCATCCCATGTTTGGTTTAGAGAATATTAAATCTTAAGTAGTTTTTCAATGAGTAGAAATTACTTTTCTAGAAATAAAAGGATTTAAGCCAATCTTTAATCTTGTAATGTTAGTGATGATGCTAGATCATCTATAGGACCCTTTTGTGTGATGATTGCAAGTAGTTAAGTATTGTTTGGTGATTGTGTACCTCGTATTTATTCATAGACGCTAATACGGACCAAGGATACGAGGAGGAAGGAGGATACTACGAAGAAGAAGCCGAGGAGAATTTCAACCACTGCTCTGCACAAGGCAAGCCTAATGATACTAGTTGATTGTGCAAACTAACACTTGCAATTTAGCAAGCTTATACTGATACTGTGCAAGCCAATACTTGCTGGTCACCATGCCAACTATATGCCTTAAGCATAGATGATCCTACCCACTTGATAAACCAATCCTAGTTTTTTACTTACAAGCTTTATACTTTATTTCTTTATCAAAGCTAGTACTTAGAGCTTACTTAAGTGAATTGTAGATACTAGAAAGATATGTGAAGGTTGCATAAAGAGCATAAAATTTGGCCTAAGCTAGATAGTCTTGATGTCATCCTAAGGCATGAGATTGAACTTAGTTGAAACTCCACTTGTTTACCACCCCTCATTAGTACTTACCCCCACTTGTAGATGCTAGTGCTAAGCATAAAACTTGATCAACTTTAGATGGGAATACTTGGTGAAAAAATGGTTATGAAAACCTTGGAATGATGGATCATTCTATTGAAATGTTTTGGACATGTGTTTCCGAACAACAGATGATTTATGGTAATGAAAATGTTGAGGCATGAGCCTTAGCCCTTTATAAAACTGAGGGTTTTCTGGATGCGATACCATTCCAATTTTATCGTACAACCACAATACCCGAGAATTGGGTAGGGCTTGACTGGAAACTTATATACCTTAGTATTAGTTCCCTCACGGCCAAGGTCTGAGCTGAGGCTACCTTGTGAAGATTGTCCACCTGTGCAGTACCCAAGATGACAGTTGGTCATGGTTGGGAGGCCAAACTCACAGGAGAGGTGCTTATACTAGGGCATGTAATTGAAAGTTTAGGATTGATTATCTGCATACTGAGTATGGTGAATTCAGGATTTGTTCCTGACGGATGTATCGAATGTTGTGGTGAAAGTGTACAATCTCTGCAGAGTGTCAAACTATTCGAATAGCCGTGTAACATCCCAAAAATACTAAGCTTGGATCATCAAATTCTAATCATCAAAATTAGGGTTAACCAAAAACTTTTCTAAATGAAATCATGAATGCATGCATATGTGTATGCATGGATTTTGAAATCCTTTTAAACCACCTTGTTTGTTTGTTTGTTTCATTGCTTGTAAAATGTTTCTTAGGTGAAATAAACATCATCTAAAACATTTCCCACACTTTTACTAAAGACAAGTAAATCAAAACATATATATGAAATGAATGGTCATTTTGGCCAATTTAACTCCCATGCCTACTTTGGCTGTCTCAAACTTTCAGAACCTAACAGAAACTTTTCTAGATCTTTGCACCCCTTGAATGTACTCATAACAAGGTATCAAGGCCCACTTTGTGATCATCCAGAAACTTTCAAATGCATAGTTTAAATGTCAATTCAAAATTGAATCTTTATCATATGGGAAGATCCCACTTTTTCAAAAACCACTCAAACAAACTCAACTTTCAAAACCCAAGCATCTGCAGACTCACCAGCACCAATCTAGCAAACCCACCAAAAATCTTTTCAAAATTCAAAACTTGATTTCATGCGGCCATTTCATCAAACAGGTTGCAGACACAAATCAAAAAAATATCAAACACTATTGTGAGCAGTGATTCTGGCCTAACTTGTTCCCTAGTTAGCTCACACACAGCTCAGTAGATCATCTAGGAAGTTTAACTAAGGACTAGCACCCCTGTGAGCTTGCCATTGCCATCAATGGTGAATAGCCGAGCATGCCCTTGTCACCCCATTGTGGACAACAGGCTAGAGGAAGAACTAGCTGTGCCAACCTTGTCTGGGAGGCAGCCCACCGTCCACCGCCACTACCTGTCCCAGCCGCGAGTGTTGCCAAGCCCTGGACCATGCGCACAAGCCGCGCCCAGACCGCCAGAGACCATGCCGAGCATGCGCCAGAGCACGACCCTCGACCGAAGCCCACAGACCGCGCGCCGCCCTTGCCGCGTGCATACACAATCCCCACTGACCCAGGAGACCGCCAGACATCTCCGTTTGCCGCCCCGTGCCGCACAGCCACCGCCGCCGTCGAAGACGCCGCCTCTGCCGCGTAGAGCACCGCCCGTTCCAGACCAAACCACACCGCCCCATGCCTCGAGACCATGTCGTTGAGCTTCACCAGGAGACACCGCACCGTCCCCTACCCTTTCCCATGCCATTAGCCGCCTGTAACATCGCCCCCGACGAGCTCACCGTGCGCCCCGACGGTCCCCTCGCTCGACTATAAATAGAGGCCATACCCGCACGGTTTCTTCACACCATCTCACTCCCCTCTCCACACTGATCGTGCCACACCGTTCTCAGAGCAAGGCAAGCACCACCCCGCCGGAATTTCACCGGAGCCTGCCGCCGATGAAGAAGAAGGGAGCCAGCGATTGGAGCCGCCCCAGGAGAAGCCACCGGTACCAGGAGATTCGTCGTTATCGACTTCGTCGTTCGCCCGCCTCGCCGACCCTCGCCAGTACCCCGGTGAGCCCCCAGCCACCCTCACTGGCCGCGCTAGGTTTCTTTCTCGCCGGAGTTGTCTCGCGTCGACGATGACTCCCAGCCGTTAGATTAGAACTAGATCGAACGATCCACGTCGCCCCATACCGCTTCGCCCAGCCCCGTGTCACTGACGAGTGGGGACACCCACTTAAGCAGCCTGCGGGAGCACTGCGCTTAGCAGGCCGGCCCAGTAACTTTTCCTGCGCAGCCCAGTTATTCAAATTAAACCTTTTTCTATTTCAATTCAAACACACTTCTGTACCCAACTTCAAAAATCAACCCAGATCGATTCAGTACACCAAATTGAATGAAACCAATTTTGTTGGAAAGGCCTGTAAATGCTGAATCCAATCCCGTTGGATTCAAGTCATTTGGATCTATAGATCACCCATGGTAAAAATAACAAGGCAGAAGCTTTTCTGCATTCAAACATTTTTAAAATTTAAACCATAATAGCTTTTGAGTTGATTCCAACTCTCAAAAATCACATTTAACCATACCTTTCAGAATATATAAAAATATATAGGTTTACTTGCAGAAATAATGATCAAATAATAAAAGAATGCTACATAAGCATTTCTAGCCACTTTAATTAATTAAAATAAAAAGGGTAAAACCTTATTAAATTGTGACACCACTTTAAATCACATTCCCATGGACTACAATATGTGGTGATGACATGTGTCAACATGATCCCATGTTGGGTTTGGAGAATATTAAATCTTAAGTAGTTTTTCAATGAGTAGAAATTACTTTTCTAAAAATAAAATTAATTAAATCAAGCCTTAACCTTGTAATGTTAGAGATGATGCTAGATCATCCATAGGACCCTTGTGTGTGATGATTGCAAGTAATTAAGTATTGTTTGGTGATTGTGTACCTCGTATTTATTCATAGACGCTAGTACCGACCAAGGATACGAGGAGGAAGGAGGATACTACGAAGAAGAAGCCGAGGAGAACTTCAACCACTGCTCTACACAAGGCAAGCTAGTAACTATGCAAGCCTAATACTACTAGTGAATGTGCAAGCTTATACTGATATTGGGTAGGGCTTGACTGCAAAATACATAATCTTATGACACACTTGATCACTCTGCTAATCTACTCATCCTCTATTTTTATAGATGGACATGAAGTACAGCAAGTTTTACCAACTTGGGAATGGAGGAGACCTTATCTTTGAGAGGGATCTGGATCAGCTTTCAGAACTTCTGGAGCGTCCGCACCCCGAGTTCTTTGGAGCCCAGCTCAATGATCAAGGAGGGGAAGATCTGCAGTGGCTAATTGTTGCAAGTCTTCGAGGCAAGATTGAACCTCCCACTGCGAAGGGAATTCAGTTTACCTTGAGGGAAAACAACTGGCTCGATGGACTAGCCAGAGTAATGCAGGAAGCTCTTTCCCGTCTGTGTGGGCAGAGCATCAATCAGATCAAGGGTACTCTCTTTGAGTTTTGCCCAAGGCGTGATGCAAATGGACAACCACTGGAAGCCCCATACCACCCCGAGCTGAAGACTCAATTGGACCACCTTAGCTTCATGATGTATGATCATCAGCAGGAGTTGGACAACTGCCGTGACTATTGCAAACACAAGTCTGCCATCATCAAGACGAAGGATCAGACCATATCCATGCTAGCAAAGGATCGCAAGTCTCGCCGCCGTCAGCTCGACAAGAAGGAGCGCATTATTGCCCGTCTTCGCCACCGCATCTCATCTCTGGAGGAGACCATCCACGAGAGAGACATGCAGTTGGAGGAAAGGGAGAATGCTGGAGAGAATCTTCGTGGAGACCCTTACTCCTATCTCAGCGATGACGATGATTTTATGGAGGATCGGGCCATGGACTTCTTCACCGATGAGGATGATTTCACCTTCATCGATGATGATGAAGATGATGAAGCCACAGACTCCGAGGAGTAGTAGCACTGAGCACTAGCGTAGTGAGTAGTAGTCGGTCCCACTGTATCGTAGATTCCAGGATGGTTCTTAAAACCATCTGTTTTTCTTTGTTGTGGTGTGTGTTGTGCCGTGTGCTATGAATGAATGAATGAAAAAGCAAGTTGCTAGAACAACCCGAGTCAAACTCTAAAAACTTTTCAAAGACCCAAAACCTTAGAAATTTCCCTCTTTCCTCATGATCTATATCAATCTTCAGATGCCACGTGGAGGAAGTGGTTCAGCCTCGGACCCGATGTTGCAGATCCTGCAAATGTTGACTTCTGACCACGAAGCTGAAAGAGCGGAACGTCAAGCCAACCTATCCACTCTGCAACAGATAGCCCAGCTAGCCCACAACAACCAAGGCCACAGAAATTAGGACAAACATGGATTTAAGCTCAAGAATTTCTAGAATACCAACCCACCCGTTTTCACCAAGTCAGAAGAACCCCTAGATGCCGATGATTGGCTGCAAACCATGGAAAACAACCTAGAAGTCGCCGGAGTGGAAGCCTACGAGAAAGTCCTGTTTGCCACCCATTATCTAGCCGGAGATGCCAGGGCATGGTGGAACAGTGTTCGCGCAATGACCGGAGGCCAGATGATGACCTGGGAGGAATTCAAGGTCAAGTTTAGCAGAACCCATGTGCCACCAGGTTTGATCAAGAGAATGAGAGACGAGTTTAGAGAGCTGAAGCAAGGAAGGATGACTGTAGTGGAATACCGTGACAAATTTTTGTCATTAGCTAGGTATGCCCCGGACGAGATAGACACCGAAGCCAAGAAGAAGGAAAGATTCCTGAATGGTCTGCATGACGAGATGCAGACGGTGTTAGTCAATATCCCCTTTGCTGATATTGAAGCCCTTGTCGACTCTGCTATCCAGATGGAAGGAAAGATCAACCAAGCCAATGAGAACCTCAAGCGTCGCATGATGCATCAACCAGGAACCCATCAGACCCCAAAGTATCGCCCCAACCCATCTCCAGGATTTGCCCCAAGAACCAACAGACCCCCTATGACCCGTCCGACCTACCCCAACCGTGGAAACCCTAGACCCAGAGGAAATCACAACAACCCTGACAACTCTAGCAATTTCACCCGTGCCCCACCCAAGTTCAACACCAACAATGCTACCGCCAACACCAACACTGCCCCGAGGACTGGAAGCAATGCTGTGCCTATCGCAGCCAAGGACAAGTCACAAGTGACCTGTTATGACTGTGGAAATAAAGGCCACTATTCCAACGAGTGCCCCAATAAGAAGAATGCTACAACCCCTAATGCCAATGCCCCAGCTCAGCAGCAGCGTCGTGTCCATCCCGGAAGAAGATTTGCCCCAGGGAATTCACTCAACCGCAATGGCCGTCTTTTTCTCATGCATGCTGAAGAAGCTCAGGAAGCGCCAGACGTCGTGCTGGGTATGTTTTCTGTTAATTCAGTACTTGCAAGAGTGTTGTTTGACTCCGGTGCCTCGCATTCATTTGTCACCGAAGAATTTGCCTGCACTAGTAAAATTCAACCAACCAAACTGAAGCATGTTATGATTGTGCAAATTCCCGGATCAACCACCAAGGCTAGGCAAATTTGCAAAGCCGTCCCTATCTGAATCCATGGCATACATTTTTATGCAAATCTAATAGTACTCGGAACTAAAGGTTTGGAAGTAGTACTAGGAATGGATTGGATGTCCAAACATAAGGGATTGATTGACTGTGCTAAGAAAGCCATCACCATGACCAGTACCACCGGAATATCAGTCGAGCATATATCTGAAACCTTACCTCGCCAATTCAAGTGTAACAAGAGTCTAGCCCAACCTACCATTGACCAAGTCCGGATAGTCTGTGAATACCCCGATGTATTTCCAGATGTTTTCCCCGGTATGCCCCCAGATCGGGATATCGAGTTTATCATCGAACTAATCCCCGGAACAGGACCCATAGCCCAGAGACCCTATAGTATGAACCCGTCGGAACTAGCAAAACTGAAGAAGCAACTAGATTCCATGCTAGAAATTGGATTGATTCAACCAAGTGCGTCACCATGGAGATCACCTTTCTTATTTGTGGACAAGAAAGATGGAGGTAACCGTTTGTGTACGGATTATAGGAAGTTAAATGATGTCACCATCAAGAACAAGTACCCCTTGCCCAAGATAGAAGATTTGTTTGATCAGTTGACCGGTGCCCAGGTGTTTTCTAAG
Organism: Avena sativa; assembly: GCA_916181665.1. NCBI lineage: Eukaryota > Viridiplantae > Streptophyta > Magnoliopsida > Poales > Poaceae > Avena > Avena sativa. Next base: position 53,155,516 of record OV702299.1, read on the forward strand.
ATTGATCTTAGAACTGGCTATCATCAACTCAAAATTCGTGCAGAGGATATTCCAAAGACTGCCTTTACCACCAGATATGGATTGTACGAGTATACCGTCATGTATTTTGGATTAACCAATGCCCCCACTTATTTCATGAACCTCATGAATAAGATTTTTATGGACTTGCTGGATAAGTTTGTCGTTGTTTTCATCGATGACATTCTGATTTATTCCAAATCAGAAGAAGAACATGAGCTACACCTAAGGACCATTCTTGGAACCCTTAGAGAGCATCAGTTGTATGCCAAGTTTAGCAAATGTGAATTCTGGTTACAGGAAGTAGGATTCCTCGGTCACATTGTATCAGCCGGAGGAATTGCCGTTGACCCTGTCAAAGTGAAAGATGTAGAAGATTGGCAAGCCCCAACCACTCAAACCCAAGTTCGTGCTTTTCTCGGATTGGCGGGATATTACCGCAAATTCGTAGAAGGATTCTCGAGTATCGCCCGACCCATGACCCAATTGCTGAAGAAGGACAAGAAGTTTGAATGGACCGACAAATGTGAAGCGAGTTTTCAAGAACTCAAGAGGAGATTGATTTCAGCCCCAATCTTGATCATGCTGGATATTACGAAACCCTTCGATGTGTATTGTGACGCATCCAAGATTGGTCTCGGATGTGTGCTAATGCAAGAAGGCAAAGTTATATATTATCTATCTCGACAATTGAAGCAACATGAGCAAAACTATCCAACCCATGACCTCGAACTCGCAGCAGTAGTCCTAGCCCTGAAGACATGGAGACATTACCTAATGGGAAACCGTTGTGAGATTTATTCGGATCACAAGAGCCTAAAGTATATATTCACTCAGAAGGAGCTGAATATGAGGCAGAGAAGATGGATTGAGCTAATCAAGGATTACGACCTGGACATTCACTATCACCCTGGTAAAGACAACGTGGTAGCCGATGCCCTTAGCAGATTGCCGTGCCGCTTGAACTCCATGATTTTGAAGGAGCAACCAAGTTTGCACAAGGAGATGGAAGATTTTCGAATGGAATTAGTAAGTGAAGGATTTTTGGCTAGCATAGAACTTCAGCCCACTTTGATCAGTCAGATTAAAGAGGCGCAGAAGGGAAATGCCAGTATCGACGGAATCAAGCGTCGTATCGGTACAGGAAAAGTACCCGGATTCACCAAGGACAAAGAAGGAGTTCTGTGGTACAAAGGACGCCTTTGTGTACCAGCAGATTCGAAGTTGAAAGAAGTTATCTTGAAGGAGGCTCACGATACTCTTTATTCTATCCATCCCGGAGGAACTAAGATGTATCAAGATTTGAAAGAGCAATTTTGGTGGCATAAGATGAAGAGAGAAATCGGAAGCTATATCGCCAAGTGTGATATATGTCAGCGAGTCAAGGCAGGACATCAAAGACCCGCTGGATTGTTGCAACCTTTGCAAATTCCGGAATGGAAATGGGATTCTGTAGGAATGGACTTTATCACTGGACTACCTACTTCTAGTAGGGGAAATGACTCTATTTGGGTCATAGTGGACAGATTGTCCAAAGTCGCCCATTTCTTGCCCGTCAAAACCACCTATCAGAGTTCGAAGCTAGCGGAGTTGTACATCGCTAGAATCGTCAGTTTGCACGGAGTCCCCAAGAACATAGTATCGGATCGAGGAACTCAGTTTACCTCGAGATTCTGGAAGAAAGTCCAAGAAGGATTAGGAACCCGCCTAGATTTCAGTACCGCGCCACCCTCAGACCGATGGACAAACGGAGCGAGTAAATCAAATACTCGAAGATATGCTTAGAGCATGTGTGCTAGAATATGGATCCAAGTGGGAAGACTGTCTGCCGTTTGCAGAATTTTCCTACAACAATAGTTACCAAGCCAGTTTGCAAATGGCCCCCTTTGAATTCATGTACGGAAGAAAGTGTCGCACCCCTTTGAACTGGTCGGAAGTAGGAGAGATTCAGATTTTCGGACCCGACATCCTCCGAGAAGCAGAAGAGAAGGTTCACAAGATTCGTGAGCACCTCAAGACCGCCCAATCCCGACAGAAGAGTTATGCCGACAAGAGACGTCAAGACCTCGCCTTCAATATAGGAGCTTTTGTTTATCTGAAAGTGTCGCCATTGAAGGGAATGCAGTGTTTCCAACTCAAAGGAAAGTTAGCCCCCAGATATATCGGACCTTTCAAAATTCTGAACCATCGAGGAGAAGTATCGTATCAATTGGAACTACCTGAAGAGATGTCAGCTGTGCATAATGTGTTCCATATCTCGTTACTTCGCAAATGTCTCGAAGTCCCCGAGAACACCGAAGTGTTCAAGAATATCGATCACCGGACCATAGAGATCAACAATGACCTGACCTATCCCGAAGTACCCATCCGCATTTTGGAAGAAGATTTTCGAACTACCCGAACCCGAAGCATCAAGTTTCTCAAGATTCAGTGGAGCAACCACACAGAAGAGGAAGCTACCTGGGAGCACGAAGATCACATCAGGACGGAGTTTCCCGCTCTTCAAATCCTAGGTAATCTTTTCGTCCTTTTTCAAATCTCGGGACGAGATTTTGTTTAAGGGGGGAAGGTTTTGTAACATCCCAAAAATACTAAGCTTGGATCATCAAATTCTAATCATCAAAATTAGGGTTAACCAAAAACTTTTCTAAATGAAATCATGAATGCATGCATATGTGTATGCATGGATTTTGAAATCCTTTAAAACCACCTTGTTTGTTTGTTTGTTTGTTTGTTTCATTGCTTGTAAAATGTTTCTTAGGTGAAATAAACATCATCTAAAACATTTCCCACACTTTTCCTAAAGACAAGTAAATCAAAACACATATATGAAATGAATGGTCATTTTGGCCAATTTAACTCCCATGCCTACTTTGGCTGTCTCAAACTTTCAGAACCTAACAGAAACTTTTCTGGATCTTTGCACCCCTTGAATGTACTCATAACAAGGTATCAAGGCCCAGTTTGTGATCATCCAGAAACTTTCAAATGCATAGTTTAAATGTCAATTCAAAATTGAATCTTTATCATATGGGAAGATCCCACTTTTTCAAAAACCACTCAAACAAACTCAACTTTCAAAACCCAAGCATCTGCAGACTCACCAGCACCAATCTAGCAAACCCACCAAAAATCTTTTCAAAATTCAAAACTTGATTTCATGCGGCCATTTCATCAAACAGGTTGCAGACACAAATCAAACAAACATCAAACACTATTGTGAGCAGTGATTCTGGCCTAACTTGTTCCCTAGTTAGCTCACACACAGCTCAGTAGATCATCTAGGAAGTTTAACTAAGGACTAGCACCCCTGTGAGCTTGCCATTGCCATCAGTGGTGAACAGCTGAGCACCCCCTTGTCACCCCATTGTGGAAAGCAGGCTAGAGGAAGAACTAGCCGTGCCAACCTTGTCTGGGAGGCAGCCCACCGTCCACCGCCACTACCTGTCCCAGCCGCGAGCATTGCCAAGCCCTGGACCACGCGCAAAAGCAGCGCCCAGACCTCCAGAGACCATGCCGAGCATGCGCTAGAGCAAGACCCTCGACCGAAGCCCACAGACCACGCGCCGCCCTCGCCGCGTGCATACACAATCCCCACCGACCCAGGAGACCGCCAGACATCCCCGTTTGCCGCCCCGTGCCGCACAACCACCGCCCGCCGTCGAAGACGCCGCCTCTGCCGCGCAGAGCACCGCCCGTTCCAGACCAAACCACACCGCCCATGCCTCGAGACCATGTCGTTGAACATCGCCAGGAGACACCGCACCGTCCCCTACCCTTTCCCATGCCATTAGCCGCCTGTAACATCGCCCCCGACGAGCTCATCGTGCGCCCTGACGGTCCCCTCGCTCGACTATAAATAGAGGCCACCCCCGCACGATTTCTTCACACCATCTCACTCCCCTCTCCTCACTGATCGTGCCACACCGTTCTCAGAGCAAGGCAAGCACCACCCCGCCGGAATTTCACCGGAGCCCGCCGCCGATGAAGAAGAACGGAGCCAGCGATTGGAGCCACCCCAGGAGAAGCCACCGGTACCAGGAGATTCGCCGTTGTCGACTTCGTCGTTCGCCCGCCTCGCCGACCCTCGCCAGTACCCCGGTGATCCCCCAGCCACCCTCACTGGCCGCGCTAGGTTTCGTTCTCGCCGGAGTTGTCTCGCGTCGACGATGACTCCCAGCCGTTAGATTAGAACTAGATCGAACGATCCACGTCGCCCCATACCGCTTCGCCCAGCCCCGTGTCACTGACGAGTGGGGACACCCACTTAAGCAGCCTGCGGGAGCACTGCGCTTAGCAGGCCGGCCCAGTAACTTTTCCTGCGCAGCCCAGTTATTCAAATTAAACCTTTTTCTATTTCAATTCAAACACACTTCTGTACCCAACTTCAAAAATCAACCCAGATCGATTCAGTACACCAAATTGAATGAAACCAATTTTGTTGGAAAGGCCTGTGAATGCTGAATCCAATCCCGTTGGATTCAAGTCATTTGGATCTATAGATCACCCATGGTAAAAATAACAAGGCAGAAGCTTTTCTGCATTCAAACATTTTTAAAATTTAAACCATAATAGCTTTTGAGTTGATTCCAACTCTCAAAAATCACATTTAACCATACCTTTCAGAATATATAAAAATATATAGGTTTACTTGCAGAAATAATGATCAAATAATAAAAGAATGCTACATAAGCATTTCTAGCCACTTTAATTAATTAAAATAAAAAGGGTAAAACCTTATTAAATTGTGACACCACTTTAAATCACATTCCCATGGACTACAATATGTGGTGATGACATGTGTCAACATGATCCCATGTTGGGTTTGGAGAATATTAAATCTTAAGTAGTTTTTCAATGAGTAGAAATTACTTTTCTAAAAATAAAATTAATTAAATCAAGCCTTAACCTTGTAATGTTAGAGATGATACTAGATCATCCATAGGACCCTTGTGTGTGATGATTGCAAGTAATTAAGTATTGTTTGGTGATTGTGTACCTCGTATTTATTCATAGACGCTAGTACCGACCAAGGATACGAGGAGGAAGGAGGATACTACGAAGAAGAAGCCGAGGAGAACTTCAACCACTGCTCTACACAAGGCAAGCTAGTAACTATGCAAGCCTAATACTACTAGTGAATGTGCAAGCTTATACTGATATTGGGTAGGGCTTGACTGGAAACTTATATTCCTTAGTATTAGTTCCCTCACGGCCAAGGTCTGAGCTGAGGCTACCTTGTGAAGATTGTCCACCTGTGCAGTACCCAAGATGACAGTTGGTCATGGTTGGGAGGCCAAACTCATCGGAGAGGTGCTTATACTAGGGCGTGTAATTGAAAGGTTAGGATTGATTATCCGCATACTGAGTATGGTGAATTCAGGATTTGTTCCTGACGAATGTATCGAATGTTGTGGTGAAAGTGTACAATCTCTGCAGAGTGTCAAACTATTCGAATAGCCGCGTCCACGGTTATGGACAGTTGGAGTGGCCATACTGTTCCCCCGTCAGACTTTTCAAAATGACCTGTGAAATGAACTAAGACTTTGACTTGACCACAACAGAGTTGTGATATGAAATACAAGTTCCTAGTTAGGAGTTATAAAATTGTGACTAGCTTTAGAACTTAGTAGAGATAAATCTGGCTTTTGCAAAACAACCCTAGAGCCTAGTGTCATATTATCCAAAAACCCCCTTTACCTATTAGTATTAGTTTGCGAGTACTTAAAGAGTACTCATGGCTTTGTCCCTGGCTATTCCCATGGCCAGACTATGAAGAGGAGTACCTGGAAGTTGGACCCCAGGAAGGTTACGACAACTAGGATAATCTCCCATCGTCATCATTGCCTGTGACCCCGAAGATGGAGCTTCGCCTACGCTACCGTTATTATTACGTATTCCGCTGCTTGATGTTGTATTAAGAACTGGATCATGAGATCCCTATTTGTGTAATGGATGATGTACTATGGTATCCAATTCTGTTATGTCTCGCAAAAATGGTAATCCTGGGATTGCGATGTATGGCATAACAGGCATCTAGGATTGAAAAATCCGGGTGTTGACAAGCCGCGTCCGTGGTTATGGACAGTTGGAGTGGCCATACTGTTCCCCCGTCAGATGTTTTCAAAAGACTTGTGAAATGAACTGAGACTTTGAATTGACCACAATAGGGTTGTGATATGAAATACAAGTTCCCACTTAGGTGTTATAAAATTTCAACTAGCATTCGTTGCTTCTAAACTTAGTAGGGATAAATCTGGCTTTTGCAAAACAACCCTAGAGCCTAGTGTCCTATTATCAAAAACCCCTTTCACTTGTTAGTATTAGTTTGCGAGTACTTAAAGAGTACTCATGGCTTTGTCCCTGGCTATTCCCATGGCCAGACTATGAAGAGGAGTACCTGGAAGATGGACCCCAGGAAGGTTACGACAACTAGGATCATCTCCCATCGTCAGCATTGCGTGTGACCCCGAAGATGGAGCTTCGCCTATAATACCGTTATTATTACGTATTCCGTTGCTTGAAGTTGTATTAATAACTGGATCATGAGATCCCTATTTGTGTAAGAACTTATGTACGGTTTGTAATGGATGATGTACTATGGTATCCAATTCTGTTATGTCTCGCAAAAATGGTAATCCTGGGATTGCGATGTATGGCATAACAGGCATCTGTGATTAAAAATCCGGGTGTTGACAAGTTGGTATCAGAGCCATCCTGACCATAGGAGACCCTAGTTAGACTGGACGTTTGAATCAAAAACTTAGTTTCAAAACCAAAGAAAACAAATATTTACAAAAACTTATTCTCATTCTTATCCCTTTGATTCTTTCATGAAAATTCATGTTTCTCAAAAACTCTTGCAAAATACATAAAATTTTGACACACTTGATCTCTATACTAACTTACTCATCTTATATTAATTTAGATGGACGTGAAGTACAGCAAGTTTTACCAGTTGGGAAATGGCGGAGACCTTATCTTTGAGAGGGATCTGGACCAGCTTTCGGAACTTCTGGAGCGTCCGCACCCCGAGTTCTTCGGAGCTCAGCTCAATGATCAAGGAGGAGAAGATCTGCAGTGGCTAATTGTTGCAAGTCTCCGAGGAAAGATTGAACCTCCCACTGCTGAGGGAATTCAGTTTACCTTAAGAGAGAACAACTGGCTCGATGGACTTGCCAGGGCCATGCAGGAAGCTCTTTCTCGACTGTGTGGGCAAAGTATCAACCAAATCAAGGGTACTCGCTTTGAGTTTTGCCCAAGGCGTGATGCTAATGGACAACCACTGGAAGCCCCATACCACCCCGAGCTGAAGACCCAATTGGACCACCTGAGCTTCATGATGTACGATCGTCAGCAGGAGTTGGATAACTGCCGTGATTATTCCAACCACAAGTCTGTCATCATCAAGACGAAGGACCAAACCATCGCCATGCTGGCAAAGGATCGCAAGTCTCGCCGCCGTCAGCTCGATAAGAAGGAGCGCATTATTGCCCGTCTTCGCCACCGTATCTCATCTTTGGAGGAGACCATCCACGAGAGAGACATGCAGTTGAAGGAAAGGGAGAATGCCAGAGAGGATCTTCGTGGAGACCCCTACTCCTTCTCAGCGATGATGATGATTTTCTGGAGGATCAGGCTATGGACTTCTTCACCGATGAGGACGATTTCGCCTTCATCGATGACGATGAAGGTGACGAAGCCACAGATTCCGAGGAGTAGTACCACTTGAGCACTAGCGTAGTGAGTAGTATTCGGTCCCACTGTATCGTAGTTTTCCGAATGGTTCTTAAAACCATCTGTTTTTCTTTGTTGTGGTGTGTGTTGTACTGTGTGCTATGAATGAATGAATGAAAAGCAAGTTACTAGAAAATCTGAGTCAAACTCTAAAAACTTTTCAAAATCCCAGAACCTTAGAAATTTCCCTCTTTTCTCATGATCTATCTCAATCTTCAGATGCCACACAGAGGAAGTGGTTCATCCCCGGACCCGATGTTGCAGATCCTGCAAATGTTGACCTCTGACCGCGAAGCTGAAAGAGCGGAACGTCAAGCCAACCTAGCCACCCTGCAACAGATAGCTCAGCTAGCCCACAACAACCAAGGCCACGGAAATCAGGACAACCATGGATCTAAGCTCAAGAACTTCCAGAATACCAACCCACCTGTTTTCACTAAGTCGGAAGAACCCCTAGACGCCGATGATTGGCTGCAGACCATGGAAAATAACCTAGAAGTCGCTGGAGTGGAAGCTAACGAGAAAGTTCTGTTCGCCACCCACTATCTAGCCGGAGATGCCAGGGCATGGTGGAACAGTGTGCGCGCAATGACCGGAGGCCAGATGATGACCTGGGAGGAATTCAAGGTCAAGTTCAGCAGAACCCATGTGCCCCCGGGTTTGATCAAGAGAATGAGAGACGAGTTCAGAGAACTGAAGCAAGGAAGGATGACCGTAGTAGAATACCGTAACAAATTTTTGTCATTAGCTAGGTATGCCCCGGATGAGATCAACACCGAAGCCAAGAAGAAAGAAAGATTCCTGAATGGTCTGCATGATGAGATGCAGACAGTGTTAGTCAATATCCCCTTTGCTGATATTGAAGCCCTTGTCGACTCTGCCATCTAGATGGAAGGAAAGATCAACCAAGCCAATGATAACCGCAAGCGTCGCATGATGCATCAACCAGGATGCCATCAGACCCTAAAGTATCGCCCGAACCCATCTCCAGGATTTGCCCCAAGAACCAACAGACCCCCGATGAACCGTCCGACCTATCCCAATCATGGAAACCCAAGGCCCGGAGGAAATCACAACAACCCCGGCAAATCTAGCAATTTCAACCGTGCCCAACCCAAATTCAACAACAACAATGCTACCGCCAACACCAACACTGCCCCGAGGACTGGAAGCAATGTTGTGCCTGTAGCAGCAAAGGACAAGTCGCAGGTGACTTGTTATGACTATGGAAATAAATGTCACTATTCCAACGAGTGCCCCAACAAGAAGAATGCCGCAGCACCCAATGCCAATGTCCTAGCTCAGCACCAGCGTCGTGTTTAGCCAGGAAGAAGGTTTGCCCCAGGGAATTCGCTTAACCACAATGGCCGTCTTTTTCTCAGGCATGCTGAAGAAGCTCAGGAAGCGCCAGACGTCGTGCTGGGTATGTTTTCTGTTAATTCAGTACTTGCACGAGTGTTGTTTGATTCTGGTGCATCGCACTCATTTGTCACCGAAGAATTTGCATGCACTAGTAAAATTCAACCAACCAAACTGAAGCATGTTATGATTTTCCAAATTCCCTGTTCAACCACCAAGGCTAGGCAAATTTGCAAAGTCGTCCCTATCCGAATCCATGGCATAGATTTTTATGCAAATCTGATATTACTTGGAACTAAAGGTTTGGAAGTAGTACTAGGAATGGATTGGATGTCCAAACATAAAGGATTAATTGACTGTGCCAAGAAATCCATAACCATGACTACTACATCCGGAATATCCGTCGAGCATATATCTGAAACCTTACCTCGTCAATTCAAGTGCAACAAGAGTATAGACCAACCTACCATTTACCAAGTCCGGATAGTCTGTGAATACCCCGATGTATTTCCAGATGTTTTGCCCGGTATGCCCCCATATCGGGATATCGAGTTTATCATTGAACTAATCCCCAGAACCGGACCCATAGCCCAGAGACCATATAGTATGAACCCATCTGAGCTAGCAGAACTGAAGAAGCAACTGGATGCCATGCTGGAAATAGGATTGATTCAACCAAGTGCGTCACCATGGAGATCACCTGTCTTGTTTGTGGACAAGAAAGATGGAGGTAACTGTTTGTGTACGGATTATTGGAAGTTGAATGATGTCACCATCAAGAACAAATACCCCTTGCCCAAGATAGAAGATTTGTTTGATCAGTTGACCGGTGCCAAAGTGTGTTCTAAGATTGATCTTAGAACTGGCTATCATCAACTCAATATTCGTGCAGAAGATATTCCCAAGACTGCCTTTACCACTAGATATGGATTATACGAGTATACCGTTATGTCTTTTGGATTAACTAATGCCCCCGCCTATTTCATGAATATCATGAATAAGATTTTTATGGACTTCCAGGATAAGTTTGTCGTTGTTTTCATCGATGACATTCTGATTTATTCCAAATCAGAAGAAGAACATGAGCTACACCTAAGGACCATTCTTGGAACCCTTAGAGAGCATCAGCTGTATGCAAAGTTTAGCAAATGTGAATTCTGGTTATAGGAGGTAGGATTCCTCGGTCACATTGTATTAGCCGGAGGAATTTCCGTTGACCCTGCCAAAGTGAAAGATGTAGAAGATTGGCAAGCCCTAACCACTCAAACCCAAGTTCGTGCATTTCTCGGATTGGCGGGATATTACCGCAAGTTCGTAGAAGGATTCTCGAGTATCGCCAAACCCATGACCCAATTGCTGAAGAAGGACAATAAGTTTGAATGGACCGACAAATGTGAAGCGAGTTTTCAAGAACTCAAGAGGAGATTGATTTCAGCCCCAATCTTGATCATGCTGGATATCACGAAGCCGTTCGATGTGTATTGTGATGCATCCAAGATCGGTCTCGGATGTGTGCTAATGCAAGAAGGCAAAGTTATATCTTATCTATCTCGACAACTGAAGCAACATGAGCAAAATTACCCAACCCATGACCTCGAACTCGCAGCCGTAGTTCTAGCCCTGAAGACATGGAGGCATTACCTGATGGGAAACCGTTGTGAGATTTACTCGGATCACAAGATCCTGAAGTATATATTCACTCAGAAGGAGCTGAATATGAGACAGAGAAGGTGGATTGAGCTAATCAAGGATTACGACCTAGACATTCACTATCACCCTGGTAAAGCCAATGTGGCAGCAGATGCCCTTAGCAGATTGCCGTGCCGCTTGAACTCCATGATTTTAAAGGAGCAACCAAGCTTGCACAAAGAGATGGAAGATTTTCGAATGGAATTAGTAAGTGAAGGATTTTTGGCTAGCATAGAACTCCAGCCCACTTTGATCAGTCAGATTAAAGAGGCGCAGAAGGGAAATGCTAGTATCGACGGAATCAAGCGTCGTATTGGTACAGGCAAAGTACCCGGATTCATCGAAGACGAAGAAGGAGTTTTGTGGTACAAATGACGCCTTTGTGTACCATCAGATTCTGAGTTGAAAGAAGTTATTTTGAAGGAGGCTCATGGTACTCTTTATTCTATCCATCCCGGAGGAACTAAGATGTATCAAGATTTAAAAGAGCAATTTTGGTGGCATAAGATGAAGAGAGAAATCGGAAGCTATATCGCCAAGTGTGATATATGTCAGCGAGTCAAGGCAGGACATCAAAGACCCGCTGGATTGTTGCAACCATTGCAGATTCCAGAATGGAAATGGGATTCCGTTGGAATGGACTTTATCACCGGATTGCGTACTTCTAGTAGGGGAAATGAATCTATCTGGGTCATAGTGGACCGATTGTCCAAAGTCGCCCATTTCTTGCCCATCAAGACCACATATCAGAGTTCGAAGCTAGCGGAGTTGTACATTGCTAGAATAGTTAGTTTGCATGGAGTCCCCAAGAACATCGTATCGGATCGAGGAACTCAGTTTACCTCGAGATTCTAGAAGAAAGTCCAAGAAGGTTTAGGAACCCGCCTAGATTTCAGCACCACGTATCACCCTCAGACCGATGGACAAACGGAGCGAGTAAACCAAATACTCGAAGATATGCTGAGAGCATGTGTGCTAGAATATGGATCCAAGTGGGAAGACTGTCTGCCGTTTGTAGAATTCTTATACAACAAAAGTTATCAAGCCAGTTTGCAAATGACCCCATTTGAATTCATGTACGGAAGGAAGTGTCGCACCCCTTTGAACTGGTTGGAAGTAGGAGAGAGTCAGATTTTCGGACCCGACATCCTACGAGAAGCAGAAGAGAAGGTTCACAAGATTCGTGAGCACCTCAAGACCGCCCAGTCCAGACAGAAGAGTTACACCGACAAGAGACGTCGAGACCTCGCCTTAAACATAGGATATTTTGTGTATTTGAAAGTGTCGCCATTGAAGGGAATGCAGCGTTTCTAACTCAAAGGAAAGTTAGCCCCTAGATATATCAGACCTTTCAAAATTCTAAACCGTCGAGGAGAAGTGTCGTATCAATTGGAACTACCCGAAGAGATGTTAGTCGTGCACAATGTGTTCCATATCTCGTTACTTCGTAAGTGTCTCAGAGTCCCAGAGAAGACCGAAGTGTTCAAGAATATCGATCACCAGACCATAGAGATCAACGATGACCTGACCTATCCCGAAGTACCCATCCGTATTTTGGAAGAAGCTTTCAGAACTACCAGAACCCGAAGCATAAAGTTTCTCAAGATTCAGTGGAGCAACCACACAGAAGAGGAAGCTACATGGGAGCGCGAAGATCACATCAGGACGGAGTTTCCCGATCTCTTCAAATCTTAGGTAATCTTTTCGTCCTTTTTCAAATCTCGGGACGAGATTTTGTTTAAGGGGGGATGGTTTGTAACATCCCAAAAATACTAAAATTAGATCACCAAACTCTAATCACCAAAATTAGGATTAACAAAAACTTTTATAAATAAAAATATGAAAGCATGCATGTGTGTATGCATCCCATTTTGAATTCTTTTGATTTGCCTTGTTTATATGTTTCTTTGCTTGTAAAAGGATTCTTAGGTGAAATAAATATCATCTAAACAATTCCCAAACTTTTCCCAAAGACAAATAAATCAAAACAAACAAAATGAGTGAATGGTCATTTTGACCAATTTAACTCCCATACCTACTTTGGCTGTCTCAAACTTTCAGAACTTAGCAGAAACTTATTTGGATCTTTGCACCCCTTGATTGTACTCATAACAAAGTATAAAGGCCCACTTTGTGATCATCCAGAAACATTCAAATGCATAGTTTAAATGACAATTCAAAATTGAATCTTTATCATATGGGAAGATCCCACCTTTTCAAAAACCACCCAAACAAGCTCAACTTTCAAAACCCAAGCATCTGCAGACTCACCAGCACCAACCTAGCACACCCACAAAAAATCTTTTCAAAATTAAAAATTTGAATTCTTGCGGCCATTTCATCAAACACCTTGCTGATTCAAATCTTTAAAAATCCAAACACTATTGTGAGCAGTGATTGAAGCCTAACTTGTTCCCTCTCTAGCTCACAACCATCTCAGTAGATCATCTAGCTAACTAAACCAAGCACTAGCCCCACTGTAAGCTTGGCAATGCCATCAATGGTGAACACCCGAAGCTCACCATGCCACCCCAGTGTAGACAGCAAGCTAGGAAAGAAACTAGCCGTGCCAACCTTGTCTGGAAGATCACCCATGCCTCACCGCCCCCTCTCGACCAGCCCTGCCTCAAAGACACTAACCAGAGCACCCAGGAACGTCGCGCCCGTGCCTCTGTCAACCATGCCAAGCATGCGCTAGAGCGCCACACTCGACCGACGCCCACAGACCGCGCGCCGTCCTCGCCGCGTGCATACACGATCACCACCGACCCAGGAGACCGCTAGACATCCCCGTTTGCCGCCCCATGCCTCACAGCCACCGCTCGCCGTCGAAGACGCCGCCTCTGCCACACAGAGCATCGCACGTTCCAGACCATTTGACACCGCTCCTACATGCGCATTAAAGCCGTAGATCATCGCCAGGAGACCACCAAGCGATCGCCACCACTGGCCATGCCTCTAGCAGCCCGTAGCCATGTCGCCACCGTCGCTTGCCCATGCCATTCGGTCTCGTCGTCGCGACTATAAATGGAGGCCACCCCCAGCCGAATTGAGCACACCATCTCACTTCCCTCTCCTCACTGATCGTTCCACCCCATTCCCGGAGCAAGGCGAGCAGCACTTCGCCAGAATTTCACCGGAGTCTGCCGCTGCTGGAGAAGAAGGGGGCCAGCGATTGGAGCCGCCCCAGGAGAAGCTGCCGGTACCAGGAGGTTCGCCGTCGTCGACTTCGTCGTTCGCCCGCTTTGCCGACCCTCACCTGAACCCCGGTGAGCCCCCAACGACCTCCACTGGCCGCGCTAGGTTTCTGTCTTGCCGGCGTTGCCCAACGTCGACGATGACCCTCAGCCGTTGGATTAGAAACAGATCGAACGTACCACATCGCCCCATAACGCTTCGCACCCCCTCGTCTCACTGACGCGTGGGGACAGCGACTTAACCAGCCCGCGTAAGCGCTGTGCTTAGCAGGCCGGCCCAGTATCACTTCCCGCGCAGCCCAGTTATTTGAATTTAACCTTTTCCATTTTATTTCAAACACACTTCTGTACACAATTTCAAAAATCAACTCAGGTCGATTCAGTGAACCAAATTGAATGAAACCAATTTTGTTAGAAAGGTCTGGGAATGATGAATCCAAGCCCGTTGGATTCAAGTCATTTGGATCTGTAGATCGTCCTTGGTAAAAATAACAAGGCAGAAGCTTTTATGCATTCAAACATTTTTCAAATTAAAACCATAATAGCTTTTCAGTTGATTCCAACTCTCAAAAATCACATTTAACCATACCTTTCAGAATATATAAAAATATATAGGTTTACTTACAGAAATAATGTTCAAGTAATAAAAGAATGCTACATAGGCATTTCTAGTCACTTTATTTAATTAAAATAAAAGGGTAAAACCTTATTAAATTGTGACACCACTTTAAATCACATTCCCATGGACTAAAATATGTGGTGATGACATGTGTCAACATGATCCCATGTTTGGTTTGGAGAATATTAAATCTTAAGTAGTTTTTCAATGAGTAGAAATTACTTTTCTAAAAATAAAAGGATTTAAACCAAGCTTTAATCTTGTAATGTTAGTGATGATACTAGATCATCTATAGGACCCTTTTGTGTGATGATTGCAAGTAGTTAACTATTGTTTGGTGATTGTGTACCTCGTATTTATTCATAGACGCTAGTACCGACCAAGGATACGAGGAGGAAGGAGGATACTACGAAGAAGAAGCCGAGGAGAACTTCAACCACTGATCTGCACAAGGCAAGCCTAATGCTACTAGTTGATTTTGCAAGCTAACACTTGCAATTTAGCAAGCTTATACTGATACTGTGCAAGCCAATACTTGCTGGTCACCATGCCAACTATATGCCTTAAGCATAGATGATCCTACCCACTTGATAAACCAATCCTAGTTTTGGACATGTGTTTCCGAACAACAGATGATTTATGGTAATGAAAATGTTGAGGCATGAGGCTTAGCCCTTTATAAAACTGAGGGTTGTCTAGATGTGATACCATTCCAATTTTATCGTACAACCACAATACCCGAGAATTGGGTAGGGCTTGACTGGAAACTTATATACCTTAGTATTAGTTCCCTCACGGCCAAGGTTTGAGCTGAGGCTACCTTGTAAAGATTGTCCACCTGTGCAGTACCCAAGATGATAGTTGGTCATGGTTGGGAGGCCAAACTCACAGGAGAGGTGCTTATACTAGGGCGTGTAATTGAAAGGTTAGGATTGATTATCCGCATACTGAGTATGGTGAATTCAGGATTTGTTCCTGACGGATGTATCGAATGTTGTGGTGAAAGTGTACAATCTCTGCAGAGTGTCAAACTATTCGAATAGCCGCGTCCGCGGTTATGGACAGTTGGAGTGGCCATACTGTTCCCCCGTCAGATGTTTTCAAAAGACTTGTGAAATGAACTGAGACTTTGACTTGACCACAACAGGGTTGTGATATGAAATACAAGTTCCCACTTAGGTGTTATAAAATTTCAACTAGCATTCGTTGCTTCTAAACTTAGTAGGGATAAATCTGGCTTTTGCAAAACAACCCTAGAGCCTAGTGTCCTATTATCAAAAACCCCTTTCACTTGTTAGTATTAGTTTGTGAGTACTTAAAGAGTACTCATGGCTTTGTCCCTGGCTATTCCCATGGACAGACTATGAAGAGGAGTACCTAGAAGATGGACCCCAGGAAGGTTACGACAACTAGGATCATATCCCATCGTTAGCATTGCCTGTGACCCCGAAGATGGAGCTTCGCCTACGCTACCGTTATTATTACGTATTCCGCTGCTTGAAGTTGTATTAAGAACTGGATCATGAGATCCCTATTTGTGTAAGAACTTATGTACGGTTTGTAATGGATGATGTACTATGGTATCCAATTCTGTTATGTCTCGCAAAAATGGTAATCCTGGGATTGCGATGTATGGCATAACAGGCATCTGGGATTAAAAATCCGGGTGTTGACAACTATAGTCGTTGACATGACATCTACAGAACACCGTTCCGTAAATATCACATCCCTCAGAGTGGTACAACAGAAACATTGCGGGTCCATATTACAAATGTACATACATTATTATTATTACAATACCAGAAGTTCAAGACTTCCAAAAGATCCAACTTACAAACCAAAATATAAACTGTTCAGCAGAAATTTAAAAGTAGCAACTCCGAATAGGAGTGGACCTCAACAGCTTATTCTATAGAGTTCATGCTGCTCGGCTCCGTTAGTTACTACTAACTAGATACTTAATTGGATTCGTTCTCATCGACACCATAGCAGATCTCGTAATCCACTCCTTCAACTCCTCAAGATAGATCAGGTTCCTTGTAGAACACATCTTCTTGACATTCGGCTGCATACATTGGCACGTCTTCGGAATCCTCAGAGTCTAAGCAAGGGATCAAAGGAAAGAATGAGTAACAGTGTTACCCAACAAGTTCATTATATGCAAGGTGGGAAGTTTGATGCTCTAACTACCACCTCGGATTATAAATCCTTGGCACTATGCAATTTTTGTAAATCTTTCTTCAAAGATTGATTTTATTCCGAAAAACTATGACAATCAGCCTTCACAGGTTGACTAGAAATTTCATGGAGTTCCTTTCCTGCCGTGTTCGTAGCTCCTTCCCGGAATAGGGAGTAACAAGTTACAATTCTTACACTCTACAGAGGTGCGTTACTTTACCCATGAGAGATCAACTCCTTTTTGCACAACCGGGCGTACTTTCCCGTCCACAATTCCATGATGTGGGGCCCAGTAGTTGGTCCAAGCCAATCACTGCCCCCTTCGTGACCCCGCATGCCTCCTTGGTGTACACCATGCCCACATCATGAATTACGACAATGGTTTGTACAAACCGTTAGATGCCAGAACTATCGTGGGACGATGAGGGTTCCCACCCATATGTTGCATATCCTCTATGCATTATTTAATTCTGTATGCATTTTCCCTATATAAGGTGCCTTTTAATAAAGCATTTATAAATATTTATTTATTTATTGCATATATTGAATTATTTTATTTTATTTCCCTTTTTATTGGACTTTTATTGATATAATGATTCTTTTAGGAATTATTAATTATACCTTAAAACTTATTATTAAATGTTTATTTAGTATTTTTCAAAAATACTATAGTATTAATATATAATGAAAGTGATTTTTATTTATTTTTATCATCTTTCAATAATTTTGTAAAATTCCATAAGGAATATATAAATTACAAAATTCTTATAAAAATTTTAATGTCTAAAATTTTATATTTTATTTTATTTGGATAAAGTGGATTATTGTGAATCCAAATATATTTTATTTATAATTTTTGGACTTTTATTTTATTTTCTAGAATATTATTGAGGTCAGGGGCATTTTGGTCTTTTCCAATTGATTAAACAATTTTTAAATGATTTGGGCTGGCCTTTTGGGCTTATTGGGCCAGTGTGGCCCAATAGGGTAGTGTCAAAATCACACCGAGGGGTTTTGGCCCACCCATCCCACTCTTTTTGCATCTTCCTCGTTCTTACCTTTCCTCTTCCTCGACCCCGCGGCTCTGGGGCCGCCGCTGGCAATGGCTGCCGATGAGGCTTCCCCTGGCCACTGCCGTGGTGCAGGGCGAGGTTTGCTACTATGCTCGTTCATCTAGTCCAGCTCGATTTGACTTCGGGGCTTCTCCGTAGCCAGATTCACCCCGTTCCCGAACCTTAGGGGTAGGGGAAAGGGCTGCCGCCGCCGCGGTCACGCCTGCGGTGGTGTGCTGGGCTCGTGTGCTGCTGTGGCAGCCGCCGTGGATGGTGCAGGTTGCAGCGCCCCCTGGGTGCTTCCTGTGCCGCCGCGGTTTCGTCGGCCAATCTGCTTCCTCTTCAATTCGTCAGCGAGGACCTCGGGTAAGTTGCCTCCATGGTCTTGTTCATGTTACTACCATGAATCTCTCTGTGTATCTAGTGGCTTCTCGTGCCTAGTGACTATGTTCTGATTAGGGTTCATCTCCTAATTAGGGTTCTTGTTTTTATTAGGGTTCATAACCCCCTATTGATCATATCCATGATGCTTTAGGTCTAGTGGTGATCATACTTGAGCATGAAGAATGATTGTTTGTTGTGGGTCATGATTTGTAGTGGTTTTGATAATGTTAGTGGCTTGTAAGATTTATTCCAGTGGTAATTCATTATGATCCCATGCTAGTGTTTCTATGGAATCCCTGATTGGGAATGTTGTTGATCTGAGAACTTACTCTACTGTCAGAATGCTTATACTGACAGTAGTTTCTCTCAGTAGTTGCTTACTGCAATTATAATGGTAGGCTTATATGAGATTATACATACTGAATATAATCATTACATGTAATGATTTTCTATGGATGTATAGATGAATTTGATGTTGATTCCTGGTACTTGGCTTCAGGAAGATGATATGTATTGGTTTGTCCCTTTTATCTGTGGAAACTAAGCAAACATTGGTTTTAGCTGATTTAGAACTTGTCCTTGTGATACCATTATGACCTGGCACACAACTGATTGAGTTTTATTTCTGGGCTTGGCTTTGACAATACTTGTGATTAATACTGGCAAGATAAAATGAAAGCTTTTCTTAACTCTCCTGCCTATGATGTTGGTCTGAGGCTCTAGGATTTGAAGTCCTAGTTAGTAGAGCAAATAGTTTGTTTGTAACTTGTAAGATTAGAGGTGCTACTCTCTCTGGGAGATGTGCCCTGATCTGATAAGAACAAATGAAGAATGATTTAAGTTGCATAAATTAACACTAAACTCTGTGATGCTGGTCTGAGAGTTTAGTGCTTTTGGCTGAGTTTGATTTCTTATCTTTATACTTGAAATATCTAGGATAGATTCACCTCATTTGGGTGATTATTGAGAGATTATTTCATAAAGCAACACATGCTTTTGTTTAGATACTATGATTGAAGCATGTGATGGTTTTATGAGACTCACCACAAAATCTCATGATGGTGTAGTAAGTTGATGATGATGATCTTGATCTGGTTTTGCTGGACTCTTGTGCTTGCTCTTGATCTAGCCTGCTCCTCCTAGCTCCTGGGCTTGATCTTGCTGTCCACCTGATTCATCCCCCTCCTTATGTCACCATCCTGGTGATGTTTGGTTGATCTGGGTGGTTTGGCTGCTGTTCTTGGTTTAGCTGCTGTCTACACTGGTTGTGCTTGTGTACTGTGTAGTGGAGAGATGCACTGGTGTGCTCCTCCACGGCTGTGTTGTGGTTTTATGAGATTGGGCTATGCTTGTGAGGTCGATAGCACACATATGCATGCTGGTGTGTGTCCAGCTTGTGTGCCTGCTATGCACTTGTGGATATGTTCAGAATTTTTGGAACTTACTATTACCAGATTACTTTCACCTGGCTGGTGAATTGGTCCCTTTTAGCTGTCATTTGACTTCTGGCTTTGAATTTATGAAAGATGGAATCTTTCATATTGGTGAAACTTGCCCCTTTTATAACATTTCTCAATGATGAATTTGTCAAGTGCATTTCACTGACATATCTGAGAGAAATAATACTAAAACTAATCTTCTTTTGTTTTTTATTTAATCTTTGTTTTGCAGGTACAAAGATAAAGATGAAGATTTAGTTTAGATTTAGATATAGGATAGTTAGTAAATATTCCAATGTAATTTTATTATTCTTTTGTAATTTTTCTTTTATCATTCTTGTAATCTTTATTTTATTCAATTGTAATAAAGATTATATTATTATTAATAAAGAATATTCTTATTCTTTATATATTTTCTTTTGTGAATTGTATGGATGATTTTACTATGTTATAATTTTGTAACTTAATTATATATTGATGATATGAAATAAATTTCATATTCATTATTGTTTTTCTTTGGATAGAATTTAAGTTATAATACTTATTTGTTAATCAAATTAAGATTCAAAACTTATATCTAATTCACTTGAATTATAATTCAATCACTCAAGTCTAATATTCAAATTCATTTGAAAACACATAACTCCTTAAGATCATCTCAAAGTTTATAACAATCATCCTTTAAGACTAAACCTAATCTCAAAAGATGAAAGAAACATTGATCACTTAAGATTTTAATTTGGCGAAAATATTTACCCACATTTTCACAAATAAATGCCTGCAACATTTCATATTCCTAAATCTACCCTTCGTTAGTTCCTAAATGCTGGGTTGTTACAGACTTCCCCCCTTAAATTAAACTTCGTCTCGAAGTTTGTGGAGATGTACCTGAATAGTTCTGGATAAGCTTTCCTTAAATCCTCTTCTTTCTCCCATGTGGCTTCCCTCTCAGGGTCATGTTCCCACTGTACCTTGCAATATTTGATTGCTCTATTCCTTAATCTTTTCCAGTTTTCTTCCAGAATCTTACAGGGCTTTTCAATATAAGTCAGGTCTGCTTGTAGTTCTATCTCTTGATGTGTTATTGCATCATCTGGAACTTTCAAACATTTGCGAAGTTGTGACACATGGAAAACATTATGCACTTGAGCCAATCTTGATGGTAAATCTAAAGCATAAGCTATAGTTCTATTTTGACTCAGTATCTTGAATGGTCTGATATATCTTGGACTCAATTTCCCTTTAACTCCGAATCTATTCACTCATTTCATTGGACTTACTTTTAAACAGACCATATCTCCTACTTCTGGATGCCACGATCTTCGACTTTGATCCGCATAACTTTTTTGTCTGCTCTGGGCTATTTCAGTCTATCTCTGATCTTATCAATGATATCTTGTCTTTCCTTGATATAATCTGGCGCAAATTCTTTGCTGCTTCCAGGTTCATACCAACATATTGGTGATCTACACTTCCTTCCATACAGAATCTCATATGGAGCTGCCTTCAGACTACTCTGATAGCTATTATTATAAGAAAATTCTTCCAATGGTAGGTGATCTTCCCATGTTCCTCCAAAATCTAGTGCACAAGCACTCAACATGTCTTCTAATATTTGATTTGTTCTTTCAGTTTGACCTCCTGTCTCAGGATGATAAGCCGTGCTGAAATCTAACTTTGAACCAAGTGCTTCATGCAATTGCTTCCAAAATGATGAAGTAAACACTGATCCCCTATCAGTTACGATCTTTTTGGGTACTCCATGCTTACTTACTATCTCTTTGACATATACTTCAACTAACTTTTCGGAATTATCCTTTTGATTCATCGGAATAAAATGTGCACTCTTAGTGAGTCTGTCGACAATTACCCATATCATATCCTTCCTTTTTGGTGTCAGAGGTAATCCTGTAATGAAGTCCATACCTATTTCCTCCCATTTCCATTCAGGAATTTCCAAGGGTTGTAATGGTCCTTCTGGACTTTGGTGTTCAGCCTTCACCCTTTGACAAGTATGGCATTCCGATACATATTTAGCAATATCTCTTTTCATGTTATTCCACCAGAATAGTTCCTTTAAATCAATATACATCTTGGTACTCCCTGAATGTATAGAATATGGGGTATCATGTGCTTCTTTGAGTATGACATTTCTGATCTCAGTCACATCTGGAACACATAGACGGTCTTGAATCCATAAAGACCCATAATCCCCAAGGCGAAAATCTGATTTTTGCCCTTGAGATATCCTCCAAATTTCCTCAGCAACAAAAGTATCTTCTTCTTGATGTCTAAAAATTTCTTGCTTAAGATCACTGTCCTGCTCTGCAACTACCTGCATAGTAGCTAATCCTCCAAGAACCTCTGCCTAATGAATTGATGTTCTAATCTTTCCAAGTCCATTTGTAACTCTTTTGGTAGCTCCCTATTGCTAGGCTGAATATCTACACTCTTTCTACTTAAAGCATCTGCTACAACATTTGCTTTCCCTGGGGTGTAATTGATTGTTAAATCATAATCCTTGATTAATTCCAACCAATGCTTCTGTCTCATGTTCAATTCCTTTTGAGTGAAGAAATATTTGAGACTTTTATGGTCAGTGTATAACTCACATCTGGCTCCATAAAGAAAATGCCTCCATCCTTTCAGCGCAAAGACTACTGCTGCTAACTCTAAATCATGAGTTGGATAGTTAACTTCATGTGGTTTCAATTGCCTTAAACCATAAGCAATCACTTTCCGATCTTGCATTAATACGCAACCCAAAGCTTCTTTAGATGCATCACAGTAAACGGTGAAATCCTTCCCTGTCTCAGGAACTGCTAAAATTGGAGATGTGGTTAATCTAGTCTTCAACTCTTGGAAACTTGCTTCACATTTCTCATCCCACTTGAATGGTGTATTCTTCCTTAATAATTTGGTCATTGGTCCGGCTATTTTGGAGAAACCTTCAATGAATCTCCGATAATAACCAGCCATTCCTAAGAAACCTCGAATTTGCTTCACATTGGTCGCTGCAGTCCACTTTAGTACTGACTGAACTTTAGATGGATTCATCCTTACTGATCACATGACCAAGGAATTCTACCTCATCTAGCCAGAACTCACACTTACTGAACTTAGCATAAAGCTTATGTTCCCTTAAAGTCTGCAATGCTATTCTCAAATGGTCAGCATGCTCTTCTTTAACCTTGGAATATATCAAAATATCATCAATAAAGACTATGACAACTTGTCCAAATATGGCATGAAGATCTTGTTCATCAGATTCATGAATATTGCCGGTGCATTGGTCAAACCAAATGGTACTACCAGATACTCATGGTGTCCATATCTTGAGACAAATGCTGTTTTTGGAACATCTTCCTGCTTGATTTTTATTTGATGGTATTCAGATCTTAAATCGATCTTTGAAAATACTCCATCTCCTTTCACTTGATCAAATAAATCTTGAATTCTTGGTAAAGGATACTTATTCTTGATAGTCACGTTGTTCAGATTTCTATAATCACCACACATCCGTCTTCCACCATCTCTTTTATCCACAAAGATTACTGGTGTTCCCCATGGAGATACACTTTCCTGTATGAATCCTTTTCTAGCTACCTCATGAATTTGCTCTTTGAGTTCTTTCAACTCTTTGGGTCCCATTTTATATGGTGCTTGAGCTATTGGTGTTGTACCAGGTATTAAGTCAATGGTGAACTCTATCTCCCAGTCTGGTGGCATTCCCGGTAACTCTGTTGGAAAAACATCTTGGAATTCATTAACTATAGGAATATCTTCCAATTTAACTTCTTTCATTGAATTCAACTGCAGATACACCATGATATGACTGTGTTTATCTGCTTGGTAAACTATCCTTGCTCCACTTGGAGTTTTGATTGAGACAGTTTTCTCCTCACAATTTATCTGAGCTCCGTGTTCCATCATCCAATCCATCCCTAGCACTACTGCAATTACCTTCAAAGGAATCACATAAAGGTCCGCGAAATATGTACAACCACAGATTGAGATAACCTGATCTTGTTTTATGTGGCATACAATCACATTCCCTCCTGCCGTAACTACGGTCATAGGACTTTCTAACGTTGCCCTTCTAATCCTGAACTTATCACAAAATTCTTCAGAAATGAATGAAGTAGTTGCACCAGTATCAAATAGAACTTTGCTGGGATTGGTAAGGATATTGAGCGTACCTATCACTGCATGCTCCAAATTATCCACCTCCTCGAGGGTTGCACAATTCAGTTTCCCGGTGGGTCGGTTCCTCTTTCCATTGTTGTTCTTGCCATTATTTCCTCCTTTATTGGGTTGTCCATTTCCTCCACTGGCTTGTCCTCCTCCTTTGGTAGGCCATCCTCCCGGTGGTTTGCTCGGACAATCTGGCTTGATATGCCCCTTCTGACCACAATCGTAACAGATCACTACAGGCTTTTTGCATTCCCTCTGGAAATGCCCCGGAATTCCACAATTGTTACAGATAACATTCCTTCTCGGATTAGATTGATTTCCACCACTGCCCTTGTTATTGTTATTGTTATTGTTGTTGTTGCCATAATTCCTATTCCGAGGTTTGAACTCTAGGTTGGATTTAGGTTTACTTGCCTGAATTCTCTTAGTTTCCTTCTTGGCTCTCTTCCTCCGATCCTCTTGGACATTATTGTAGTCATCTTCAAAAGTAATGGCTGCATCCAACAGCTGCTGATAAGTTTGCTTATTGGCTAACCTTAGCTGCATCCTCACAAATGGATTTAATCCATGCAAGAAATGCTTCTTCCGCTTCTCTTCAGTGTTAACATCCTCCTCAGCATAACGAGAAAGTTGGCTAAACTCCCGGATGTACTTCATGACACTAGTATATCCTTGCTGAAGCTCCTCAAATTCTCTCCGCTTCAACTCCATGACACTTTCCGGAACATGATATTCACGGAATCTCTACTTGAACTCCTCCCAGGTAAACTCCATTCTTGGTTGTTGCATGGCTAACTGATTTTCCCACCATGATGTTGCAGGTCTAGTCAGCAGATGAGTTGCATACCTCAATTTTTCCTCATCATTGCAACCCACAGTTTTCAGCTTCCTTTCTGTATCTGCCAGCCAGTCTTCTGCATCCATTGGTTCAGGAGCTGATGCAAAAGTTAATGGTCTTGCATTCTGGAAATCAGATAGACTCACTCCTCCACCTTCAGGTGCCCTCTGATTTACTCGCCCTAGCAGCTCTTCCATGAACTTATTCTGGGCCTCTTGCATCATTTGCATGCATTGCATAAAGTTATGCTCCATTAACGGCCTCATTGGTGGTGGTGGTGGTAATACTTCTTGGTTTTCTGCATCTGCATCGGCCTTTTCCTTGGCCTCTCGCTCCATCCGTTGCTGCTCAATTTCCATTTCTACACCTGTATCCATGACCCTCTAGTCCTGAAACATAAAGCGAATACTCATAATTACATCATGCACATGTGTTCTGAGCTCGACTTTACGCACAGAACTAGTCACACAATGAAGATCCAAAGAAAATCCAAATATGCATTTCACATATTTTACATAATGATACAAAGTCATTACAACATATACCATATTGGTATTATTACAAAACTACCTTATTACTTGGGTACAAGACACAGTACTTGATACTATTGACTACTTGTCTCCTCCTAATAGTAACCACGTTCATCGTACATTCCTGATGTCCAACCATGATGACGTGTTGTTCGTCGCACAGTTTGTGGAACATATGGCCTTCCAGAAGGAACATACTCTGTATCTGAAGTGTCAGGACTTGAGTCATTACTCAACCTGAGCGCATTGACTCCCTCCAGCTCAGCTGAAAAGTCTTCAGAAACGTATTCAACATTATCTCCAGCCTGCATCTCCTGAGCTTCATTTCTTGAGTTGTCAACAGGATACACAGATCCTGCTGCTCCCCAGGTGCTCTCATGGGCAAGATAGTTAAACACTGGATAATGTATATTCCCTGGGTTTTGAGAAGATGTTGATGATTCAAACACTCTCTCCTCAGGATCTTCTTCTTCATCCTGGTTATCTATTGACATGGTATTTCTACTACTATTAATAGGGTTCATCCTTGCACCCATCCAACTAGATTGTCCAACATTCCTGTCGGAACCATCTGTGGACATCTGGTGTTCATGGGATCCGTTATATGATCCCATTCTCCAACCATCTGAATTCTCAATAGGAAGTTCTGAGTCAGAACCCTCCTCTGAGCCCTGTGGTACTGCATACCGCATATCCATAGTAGGATCATGTGTAGGTTCAGGTCTTGGTGAATAAGGATATGGTATAAAATATTCTGGATCTATAGGTATATCCTTAAAGATAGGTGTTACACTACTACTTGCTTCTCTCTCTAGATGGAATGCTAAATGCTTCCTCCTTTCCAGATCAGTTAGATCCTCTAACATGTCATTTATGTCTTCAACAATCACTTGATGGGTCTTATAAAAAGATGCAACGAGTGCCCGGTATCTATCCATAAACTTGGAAGCTAACTTAGGATAGAATCATGAGGTATCACAGAGAATGTGCTACCTTCTAACTCCTTGGTTTTATGTTCCCGGATATTAGCTATCGCCTCCACAACAGCAACATGATATGCTGCTAAATGACTCCTGCCTTCACCTATAGGTAGATCATGATATAATCCAAGCTTCTCTAGAAGTTGTATACTCACACGATACTTGGATAACATCCGACCATCAAGGTAAGTGATAGTGTTCACTGGAATTCTAGTTGGACAACTAAAGAGCTTTAAAAGTTGACGAAGTTGGTCTATAAATGATCCTTGATAATCATCAAGAGTCTCCTCTTTCCTTACCAAAGTCTGTTTTGGAAACTTTGGTGCCATATCTCTGTATATCAGAAAAATATTTTTTTTTGATCCAATGATATATTGCATCATAACAAAGAATTATCGCACTAAAATATATAACGGAATATTCTCATTTGAATACCCATTATATTACTTTTAGAGAATTCTTTATCGTTGCTAAATTTTCCTACAGGTAATACCATTTACTAGGTTTCCAACCTAAGGTCAAAGCAATTTGCTCTAATACCAGTTGCGGTGACCCAGCATACCACTGCATGTGTAGTACACTATAGTCGTTGACATGACATCTACAGAACACCATTCCCTAAATATCACATCCCTTAGAGTGGTACAACAAAAACAATGCGGGTCCATATTACAAATGTACATACATTATTATTATTACAATACTGGAAGTTCAAGTCTTCCAAAAGATCCAACTTACAAACCAAAATATAAAGTGTTCAGCGAAAATTTAAAAGTAGCGACGCCGACTAGGAATGGAGCTCCACAGCTTATTCTATAGAGTTCATGCTGCTCGGCTTCGTTAGTTACTACTAACTAGATACTTAATTGGACTCGTCCTCATTGACACCGTAGAGAATCTCGTAATCCACTCCTTCAAATCCTCCGGATAAATCAGGTTCCTCGTAGAACACATCTTCTTGACATTTGGCTGCATACATTGGCACGTCTTCGGGATCCTCAGAGTCTAAGCAAGGGATCAAAGGAAAGAATGAGTAACAGCGTTACCCAACAAGTTCATTATATGCAAGGTGGGAAGTTTGATGCTCTAACTACCACCTCAGATTATAAATCCTTGGCACTATGCAGTTTTTGTACATCTTTCTTCAAAGATTGATTTTATTCCAAAAAACTATGACAATCAGCCTTCAAAGGTTGACCAGAACTTTCATGGAGTTCCTTTCCTGCCGCGTTCGTAGCTCCTTCCCGGAACAGGGAGTAACAAGTTACAATTCTTACACTCTGCAGAGGTGCGTTACTTTACCCATGAGAGATCAACTCCTTGTTGCACAACCGGGCATACTTTCACGTCCACAATTCCATGATGTGGGGCCCAGTAGTTGGTCCAAGACAATCACTACCCCTTCGCGACCCCGCATGCCTCCTTGGTGTACACCATGCCCACATCATGAATTACGACAATGGTTTGTACAAACCGTTAGATGCCAGAACTATCGTGGGACGATGAGGGTTCCCACCCATATGCTTCATATCCTCTATGAATTACGAATTAATATGCACGCTACAAGGATAACAGCCACGACTTGCACATCCGGCTTCATGCGAGAGGAAGAAGATACAGCTGACTTCTCCGTCCCATTCCAAATCTCATGGTTAACGCGTAATATACGGCGCTAGAATCACTGATGTCAGGGGTTATTAAGTCCCTACTTGATCATAATTGTTGCAAATAGAACCCTAAGTTCTATTGCTCCATTATATCACCACTTAGGATGATATCTATGATTTCTTTATTTATGAAAATAATATTTTCTTTCTTTTATAGCATATATGATAACACACAATTTGCAAATACTTTGATAAAGACTCTTCAAAGGACATGAGCAAGTGATGAACTTGCCTTGTGATGACAAGGTAGTGAAGTCTGATGCTTGCACTGGACCTTGAGCTTCTAGTTCTACAAAAACATCATTATTGCCCGGTAAGGACAATATTTAAAGAAGCAAAGATGATTATGCAAGTAATGTAATGCATTATTTAATTCTGTATGCATTTTCCCTATATAAGGTGCCTTTTAATAAAGCATTTAGAATTTTTTATTGCATATATTGAATTATTTTATTTCATTTCCCTTTTTATTAGACTTTTATTGATTTAATAATTCTTTTAGGAATTATTAATTATACCTTAAAATTTATTATTAAATGTTTATTTATTATTTTTCAAAAATACTATAGTATTAATATATAATGAAAGTGATTTTTATCATCTTTCAATAATTTTGTAAAATTCCATAAGGAATATATAAATTACAAAATTCTTATAAAAATTTTAATGACTAAAATTTTATATTTTATTTTATTTGGATAAAGTGGATTATTGTGAATCCAAAAATATTTTATTTATTATTTTTGGACTTTTATTTTATTTTCTAGAATTTTATTGAGGTCAGGGGCATTTTGGTATTTTCCAATTGATTAAACTATTTTTAAATGATTTGGGCTGGCCTTTTGGGCTTATTGGGCCAGTGTGGCCCAATAGGGCAGTGTCAAAATCACCCCGAGGGGTTTTGGCCCACCCAGCCCACTCTTTCTGCCTCTTCCTCGTTCTTACCTTTCCTCTTCCTCGACCCCGCGGCTCTGGCGCCGCCGCTGGCGATGGCCGCCGTTGAGGCTTCCCCTGGACGATGTCGTGGTGCAGGGCGAGGTTTGCGACTATGCTCGTTCATCTAGTCCAGCTCGATTTGACTCCGGGGCTTCTCCGTAGCCATATTCACCCCGTTCCCGAACCCTAGGGTTAGGGGAAAGTGCTGCCGCCGCCACCGTGTTCACGCCTGCGGTGGTGTGCTGGGCTCGTGTGCTTCTGTGGCAGCCGCCATGGCTGGTGCAGGTTACAGCGCCCCCTGGGTGCTCCCTGTGCCGCCACGGGTTCGTCGGCCAATCTGCTTCCTCTTCAATTCGTCAGCGAGGACCTCGGGTAAGTTGCCTCTGTGGTCTTGTTCATGCTACTACCATGAATCTCTTTGTGTATCTAGTGGCTTCTCGTGCCTAGTGACTATGTTCTAATTAGGGTTCATCTCCTAATTAGGGTTCTTGTTTTTATTAGGGTTCATAACCCCCTGTTGATCATATCCATCATGCTTTAGATCTAGTGGTGATCATACTTGAGCATGAAGAATGATTGTTTGATGTGGGTCATGATTTGTAGTGGTTTTGATAATGTTAGTGGCTTGTTAGATTTATTCCAGTGGTAATTCATTATGATTCCATGCTAGTGTTTCTATGGAATCCCTAATTGGGAATGTTGTTGATCTGAGAACTTACTCTACTGTTAGAATGCTTATACTGACAGTAGTTTCTCTCAGTAGTTGCTTACTGCAATTATAATGGTAGGATTATATGATATTATACATACTGAATATAATCATTAGATGTAATGATTTTCTATGGATGTATAGATGAATTTGATGTTGATTCCTGGCACTTGACTTCAGGAAGATGATATGTATTGGTTTGTCCCTTTTATCTATGGAAACTAAGCAAAGATTGGTTTTAGCTCATTTAGAACTTGTCCTTGTGATACCATTATGACCTGGCACACAAGTGATTGAGTTTTATTTTTGGGCTTGGCTTTGACAATACTTGTGATTAATACTGGCAAGATAAAATGAAAGCTTTTCTTAACTCTCCTGCCTATGATGTTGGTATGAGGCTCTAGGATTTTAAGTACTAGTTAGTTGTGCAAATAGTTTGTTTGTAACTTGTAAGATTAGAGGTGCTACTCTCTCTTGGAGATGTGCCCTGATCTGATAAGAACAAATGAAGAATGATTTAAGTTGCATAAATTAACACTAAACTCTGTGATGCTGGTCTGAGAGTTTAGTGCTTTTGGCTGAGTTTGATTTCTTATCTTTATACTTGAAATCTCTAGGATAGATCCTCACTTGGGTGATTATTGAGACATTATTTCATAAAACAGCACATGCTTTTGTTTAGATACTATGATTGAAGCATGTGATGGTTTTATGAGACTCACCACAAAATCTGATGATGGTGTAGTAAGTTGATGATGATGATCTTGATCTGGTTTTGCTGGACTCCTGTGCTTGCTCTTGAGCTAGCCTGCTCCTCCTAGCTCCTGGGCTTGATCTTGCTGTCCACCTGATTCATCCCTCTCCTTATGTCACCATCCTGGTGATGTTTGGTTGATCTAGGTGGTTTGGTTTGGCTGCTGTTCTTGGTTTAGCTACTATCTACACTGGTTGTGCTTGTGTGCTATGTAGTGGAGAGATGCACTGGTGTGCTCCTCCATGGCTGTGCTGTGGTTTTGTGAGATTGGGCTATGCTTGTGAGGTCGATAGCACACCATATGCATGCTGGTGTGTGTCCAGCTTGTGTGCCTGCTATGCACTTGTGGATATGTTCAGAATTTTTGGAACTTACTATTACCAGATTACTTTCACCTGGCTGGTGAATTGGTCCCTTTTAGCCGTCATTTGACTTCTGGCTTTGAATTTATGAAAGATGAAATCTTTCATATTGGTGAAACTTGCCCCTTTTATAACATTTCTCAATGATGAATTTGTCAAGTGCATTTCACTGACATATCTGAGAGAAATAATACTAACACTAATCTTCTTTTGTTTTTATTTAATCTTTGTTTTGCAGGTACAAAGATAAAGATGAAGATTTAGATATAGGATAGTTAGTAAATATTCCAATGTAATTTTATTATTCTTTTGTAATTTTTCTTTTATTATTCTTGTAATCTTTATTTTCTTCAATTGTAATAAAGATTATATTATTATTAATAAAGAATATTCTTATTCTTTATATATTTGCTTTTGTGAATTGTATGGATGATTTTACTAAGTTATAATTTAGTAACTTAATTATATATTGATGATATGAAATAAATTTCATATTCATTATTGTTTTTCTTTGGATAGAATTTAAGTTATAATACTTATTTCTTAATCAAATTAAGATTCAAAACTTATATCTAATTCGCTTGAATTATAATTCAATCACTCAAGTCTAATATTCAAATTCATTTGAAAACACATAACTCCTTAAGATCATCTCAAAGTTTATAACAATCATCCTTTAATACTAAACCTAATCTCAAAAGATGAAAGAAACATTGATCACTTAAGATTTTAATTTGGCGAAAAATTTACCCACATTTTCACAAATAAATGCATGCAACATTTCATATTCCTAAATCTACCCTTCATTAGTTCCTAAATGCACAGCAACAACCAGGGTGCCAGGACCAAGCTCAGCCCCAAAATCAAGGGCCCCATCAAAAGGAGGCGCAAGGATCATGGTCGTGTTGCTTCACCGTGGCAGGAAGGAGTCTACTATCAAATTGGCAAAAAGGAAGGTCACCTGCTAGTGAATATTGGTGGCGCTATGGGGATGATGATGACGATGGCACACCGAAGGAAAACAAGGGTGCTTATGGTGTAGTCATCAATTGATACTTTGATATAGGTGCCACACATCATGTCACTAGACAACTCAACAAGCTCAATGTTCGTGACACCTATAAAAGACGTGATCAAGTTCACAATGCCAGTGGACAAGCTATGGATATTGCACATATTGGTCATTCTGTTTTGCATACCCCGCATAGTTCTATACAACTTCGTAATATTTTACATGTTTCCGATACTTCCATGAATTTGCCTTCTGCTCATAAACTTTTCCTAGATAATAATGCCTTTGAAATTCACCCATTCTTTTTATTGATTAAAGATCAGGCAACAAAGCAAATTGTTGTTAGTGGTTCTTGTCATGATGGCTTTTTATCCTCTAGTTCCTGTTGTATTGGGTTCATCCAAGCATGCACTTGTCACCATCAAGTCTTCATCCTCTACGTGGCATCATCGTCTAGGGCATCAATCCTCCATTATTGTTTAGCAAATACTTAGGAAGAACAATCTTTCATATTCTCTAGAAATAAATTCTTACATATGTGATCCATGCTAATAGGCCAAGATTCACCAGCTACCCTATCTTGTTTCTAGTAGTGTTTCTATAGTTCCTTTGGAACACATCTTTGCTGATGTATGGGGTCCATCTCCTCTCTCACTACTGGTTGAAGTGCCCCACGGGTAAAATAGGCATGGCTCACCTGTGGGCAGTTCCCTACTAGTAACTAGAACAACCGTGACACACATGGAGTATGTGCGCCACAAATATGTGTGGGCCGGGGGCCTGCCTGCCGCATGCCACATACGCGTAGCGCACATTGGATATGTGCGCTACGGTTGTGGCAAGTTCTGTGGCGCACTATGCCATGTGCGCCACGGATATGTAAACTTAGTAGTAGGGCACCTTGTCCTAGTGCCCTACGGCTAAGTACCCGGCACCAACTCCACCCCCCCTCCGTGGATCGCCTTTTTAGGCTTTGAAAAAAGTAAAAGAAAATGAAAAACACTTCAAAAAATAAAATCCTTTCATATTTAGGTAAGTAATGTGGTATAGTTTGTAGGAAAATTAACAAACAATAATTTCGAATTTTTCTGCAAAAAGAGTCATGCCACAGTAAAATGGCCATAACTTTTGCATACGGTATCGAAAAAATCGTATAATATACCAAAATGTCGAGAACAAGATTCCGCATCTGCTCGCAATGAACTCTGGTCATTTAGCGATTATTTAGATTTTCAAAATTCAAAAAGTATAAAAGTTACAGTCAAAAGACTATTTTTTTGCAGAAAAAAAAGATGGCAACTTACCCGTAGCGCACCACTACCTAGTGCGCTACGAGTAAGTTGGGCGGGATTCAAAATTTGAATCCACACCCCGTCCACCTACCCCTCTTCTTTTCCCTCCCCTTCTCTCCTTTTCCTTTTCCTCCCTTTTTCTTTTCCTCCCTTCTCCTTTCCATCTTCTTCTCCTCCTTCTCCTTCTCATTTTCCTCCTCCTCCTTCTCTTTCTCCTTCTTCTTCTCCTTCTCCTTATCCTTATCCTTCTCCTCCTCCTCCTCCTCCTCTTCCTCCTCCTTGAAGTGAAGATGGTGACGGAGGCCTCCTCCTTGCAGTGACAACGACGATGGCGGGCTCCTTCTTCCTCTCCTCCTCCTCCTTGCAGTTCCAACGACGATGACGAGGCCTCTCCGACGAGGTGAGGCAACGGCGATGATGGTGACCACTCCGACAAAGCGGACCACTCCGACGAGGCAACAACGATGACCTGCACCGACGAGCGACGACACTGACGCCTGTGGCGGCGAGATCCAGATCTGCCGGTTATTTTGAATTTTGAAATTTGTATCCGTGGAGCACAACACGTAGTGCGCCACGGTTATTGTTTCATACGCGTGGCGCACAACACATAGTGCGCCACGGTTATATTTTCATAACGCGGCGCACCACCTAGTGCCCCACGGCTAACTTTTAGCCGTAGCGCGAGGATAGTGGCGCACTAGCAGACGGATAGCCTTTTCAGGTGCGCCATGAATGGCCTTTTTCCTAGTAGTGTCTCTGTAGGCAAACATGCATATTATGTAAGCTTCATTGATGATTTTAATAAATATAGCATATATATTTTCTTAAGAAACATTCTAATGTGTATCAAGTGTTTCTTGATTTCCAACAATATGTTGACTGCCAATTTGTAAAAAAGATTACCACCATGCAAACAGATTGGGGTGGTGAATATGAAAAATCAAATGGATTTTTAACGAGTAGGGTTTGCTCATCATGTATTATGTTCTCATGCTCATTAATAAAATGGCTCTGCTGAACGCAAACACCATCACATAGTTGACGTAGGTACTATCTTACTTTCCAATGCATCCATGCCTTTAAAATTTTGGGATGATGTGTTTATTACAACCACCTTTCTCGTAAAATTGCTTCCTACAAAGGTTCTAAATTTTGAGACTCCCGCAGAAAAACTTCTTCAAGTCAAACCCAACTATGAATCTCTACGAGTTTTTGGTTGTGCCTGTTGGGCCAATCTCCGTCCTTATAACAAACACAAACTCTATTTTTGTTCCATACAATGTGTGTTTCTTGGCTACAGTCCTCATTATAAAGGAGTAAAATGTCTAGATGAGACCACTGGTCGTATTTATGTCTCTCGTGGTGTGGTGTTCAATGAATACATTTTTCCTTTTGCTTCTTTACACCCCAATGATGGTTGTCCTCTTCGTGAAGAAATTCCTCTCCTACCACCACATAAATCCTCTTCGGCATCACATGATAGGGGTGTGCATACTAATGATCATTATTTACAAATCGTTCCTGTTGTTAACCCTCCACAAGCCACTGCCGAAGAGCTCTCTACCAGTTCTTCTCATAGTTTTGGGAAAAATTCTAAAGAAACCAATACAACAATTAAGGAAAAATAGAAGGAGAATAGTGTTGGAATTATGCCCTAGAGGCAATAATAAAGATGTTATTATTATAATTCTTATTCATGATAATGTTTATATTCCATGCTAGAATTGTATTAAGCGGAAACTTTAATACTTGTGTGGTTTGTGAACAACACCGTGTCCCTAGTATGCCTCTATGGACTAGCTCATTGATTAATGATGGTTAAGGTTTCCTAACCATAGACATGAGTTGTCGATTAATGATGAGATCATGTCATTGGGAGAATGATATGATGGACAGACCCAAACTAAGCGAAGCAATTAGATCGTGTCATCGTGTTCATCTTTGCGAAGCTTTTCTTATGTCAAATATTGTATTCCTTAGACCATGAGATAATACAACTCCCTGGTATCGGAAAAAAGCTTTGAGGTCATCAAACATCATCCTATGAGAGGGTGATCATAAGGTGTCTCTCAGGTGATCGGAAAGTACCTGTTGGGTTGTATGTATCAAGATGGGATTTGTCCCTCCCAAGTCGGAGAGATATACTTCGGGCCCACTCGGTAATCGATATCAACACCGCTTGCAAGCATGTGGTTAAGGAGTTAATCACAAAGTGATATCGGATTACGGAACGAGTAAAGTACTTGGTGTGAACGAGATTGAACTAGGTATGACGGTACCGACGATCAAATCTCGGGCAAGTAAAATATTGTGAGACGAAGGGAATATATATGGGATTGATTGAATCCTGGGATCATGGTTCATCCGATATGATCATCGATGAATGTGTGGGAGTCAATATGGGTTTCTAGACCCCGCTGTTGATTATTGATAGAAGATCATGTCTGCATGTTCTCGAACCCGAAGGGTCACACACTTAACGTGTCTCGACGCTAGGATAGATTGGATAATTGGTTTATGAGTTTTTTGTTCGGTGTCTCGGATGGGATCCAGGACATCACAAGAGGTTCCGGAGTGGTCCGGAGAATAAGATTCATATAAGGCAATGCAGTTTTTGGAGTTCGGAATTGTTTCGGGTTAATCGATATTGTACCGGAAGCTTCTAGAACCTTCCGGAGGGGGACCAACGTGGCCCCACCTGCCGGGAGGGGGCATGGGCCTATGAGGGAGTGCCCTGGCCGCATTGGGCCAGGGGCACAAGGCCCCATAGGGCTCAGCCGGCCAAACAAGGGGAAAACCCTAATTGGAGCTTCTAGAAGGAGGGGGGAAACTTGCCCCCCACACCTTCCCCTCAAGCCTAGCCGCCCTGCTGCCCTCCTCTCTCTCTCCCTCCCGACTGCATGTAGGCGAAGCCCTGCTGCATAAACTCTCCACCAGTTGCACCGCGCCGTCGCGTTGTAGATCCAATCCGTCTCTCCACCATACTTGCTGGACCGAGGAAGGAGGAGACATCGAGGTGCCGCACGTGTGCATCTCTCGAGGCATCGCCACTTGCGGTGTTAGATAGGAGCGCATCGCGAGGAGGAGAAGCGAGTACGACTACATCACCCACGTTCCGATGAACGTTCCGCTGTGCGAATCTTCAAGGGTATGAAGATCTCATCTAATCTCTCTCGTTGTTTGCATCTCCTAGATTAGATCTTGGCTTTCCCGTTCGCATCCGTAATTTTTTTTGATTTACTATGCTGCAAAACCCTTCAGTGGTATCAGAGCTAGATCTATGCGTAGATGTGTTTCACGAGTAGAACGCAACATGGTTGTTGCGGGCGTTGATGTTTTCTGTTGCAAGCCTCTTGTTTGTGTTCTTCTTATGACGCGGGATAGTGAGATTGAAGCGGTCCAGGCCAACCTTACGCGACGTCATTCGCGAGACCGGCTCCGCACTTGACGTGTGGCTTGTTCCACACATGCGGCTGGTGGATGCCAGTTTCTCTCACTATAGTTGTCATGGGATTAACACCGGAGTTTGGCAACCATAATATCACCGTTGTGGCTTTCCGTAGGTAAGAATCGTTCTTAGCTTGCTACTCCCATAAGCCACGTAAAACATGCAACAACAAAGTAGAGGCGTCTAACTTGTTTTTGCAGGGAGTGTTTTCTGTGATATGGTATGGCCCAAGATATGATGTGTGTAGTGTATGCAATGATCATGTTTTGTAATGTTTCACGACTTGCATGTCGATGAGTACACAACCGGCAGGAGCCATATGGTTGTCTTTATAATTGTGTATGACCTGTGTGTCAACTTCTTATACGCCATGTAATAGTTTCACTTTATCGCTAAGTAGTTAGCAATAGTTGTAGGTTCTATTCGTGGTGGAGGCAATCATGGTGGAGTGATGGAGATCATGCCGGCACGCACAAGATGGAGATCATTGCGCGAAGATTGGCTATATCATGTCACATAAAGTTATATGCATGTGATGTTTATCCTTTTATGTATCTTATTATGCTTAGATCGCGACGGTAGCATTATAAGATGATTCCTCACTTAAAGATCAAGATAAAACTGTGTTCTCCCCATGTATGCACCGTTGTGAAAGTTCGTCGTGTCCAAGCATCACGTGATGATCGGGTGCTATAGACTCTACGTTCACATACAACGGGTGCAAGCCAGTTTTGCACACGCGGAAATACTTGGGTCTAACTTGACGAGCCTAGCATGTACAGACATGGCCTCGGAACACATGAACCGAAAGGTTAAGCATGAGTCATATGAATGATATGATCGACACTTCGTTGTCCACCATTGAAGCCACATCTCTTCTCGTGAAGATCGGATTAGGTGTGGTGAATTTGGATCGTGTTCACTAAACAACTTGAGGGATGTTGAATTTAGTGGGAGTTCATCTAGTAATTTGATTAAAAGTTGAACTAGTTATCATGAACATAGTCTAATTTGTACTTGCAAATATTGTAGATCAAATGGCTAAGTCCAACTTCAACTTCAACGTTTTTGCTGAGAAGGAAAAGCTTAGGAACAATGGGTCTAACTTCACCAATTGGTTCCGCAATCTGAGAATCATTCTCTCTGGCGGTCAAAAGGACTATGTCCTTGAGAATGCGTTAGGTGACGCCCCTGCTGTAGATGCGCCGGCTGATGAGAAAGCTGTCTATCAGTCGCGCAAAGATGATTATGGTGTGATTAAGAGCACCATGTTGTTTGCTATGGAATCGGACCTTCAAAATCGTTTTGAAGACTATCCCGGGCCCTTTGAGATTCTCGAGGAGCTGAAAACCATGTTTCAGACTCAAGCCCGTTCTGAGAGATATGAGATCTCTGAGAAGTTCTTTAACTGCAAGATGGAGGAAGGGAGTTCCGTTAGTGAGCACGCCATTAAGATGTCGGGCTACACTCAACGCCTTGAGCAACTGGACTGCAAGATTCCAGAGGAGCTCAAGATTGACAGGGTTCTGCAATCACTCCCTCCCAGCTACAAAAGTTTTGTAGTGACTCAAAATTAGATTGTTTCCACTGATACGATCACCGAGCTCTTCGCAAAGCTGAAGGCTGCGGAGGTGGACATCAAAAAGGATAATCATGTGTTGATGGTCAACAAGCCCCCCACCTTCAAGAAAGGTAAGGGTGCAAAGAAGCCCTTCAAGAAAGGTGGCAAACGCGTTGCCCCTGCTGAGAAGAAGCTCAAGTCTGGTCCTAAGCCGGACATTGAGTGCTTCTATTGCAAGGACAAGGGTCACTGGAAGCGCAACTGTCCGAAGTACATAGCGGACAAGAAGGCTGGCACCATCAAAGGTATATTTGATATACATGTTATTGATGTTTTCGTTACTAGCCCTCGTTGTAGTGCCTGGGTATTTGATACTGGTTCAGCTGCTAATATTTGTAACTCGAAACAGGAGCTACGGAATAGACGGCGGCTTGCGAGGGATGAGGTGACGATGCGCGTTGGCAATGGATCAAGAGTTGATGTGATGGCCGTCGGCACGCTCTCCTTAGTTTTACCTTCGGGATTAGTTTTAAACCTCAATAAATGTTATTATGTGCCTGCGTTGAGCATGCACATTATTTCTGGATCTTGTTTATTGCAAGACGGTTATTCATTTAAATCAGAGAATAATGGTTGTTCTATTTATATGAGTAACATCTTTTATGGTCATGCACCAGTTGTGAATGGTTTATTTCTTCTAAATCTCGAAAGGGATGAAACACACATCCATAACATTGAGGCTAAGAGATGCAAAGTAGATAGTGATAATACTACTTATCTGTGGCACTGTCGTCTAGGTCATATTGGTGTAAAGCGCATGAAGAAAATCCATTCTGATGGACTTTTGGAGTCTCTTGATTTTGAATCATTTGACACATGCGAACCATGCCTCATGGGCAAGATGATCAAAACCCCGTTCTCCGGTATGATGGAGCGAGCAACGGACTTGTTGGAAATCATACATACTGATGTATGCGGACCGATGAGTGTTTCGACGCGCGGTGGATATCGCTATTTTCTCACTTTTATCGATGACTTAAGTAGATATGGGTATATCTATTTAATGAAACATAAATCTGAAACATTTGAAAAGTTCAAGGAATTTCAGAATGAAGTGGAGAACCATCGTAACAGAAAGATTAAGTTTCTATGATCCGATCGTGGAGGTGAATATTTGAGTTATGATTTTCTCACGCATCTTAAAGCAAGCGGAATCGTTTCACAACTCACGCCACCCGGAACACCACAGCGCAATGGTGTGTCTGAACGCCGGAATCGAACCCTATTAGATATGGTCCGATCGATGATGTCTCTTACTGATTTGCCGTTATCATTTTGGGGTTATGCATTAGAAACCGCTGCATTCACTTTAAATAGGGCACCATCTAAATCCGTTGAGACGACACTGTATGAACTGTGGTTTGGTGCTAAACCTAAGTTGTCGTTTCTTAAAGTTTGGGGATGCGAAGCTTACGTCAAGAAGTTGATGCCGGACAAGCTCGAACCCAAAGCGGAGAAATGTGTCTTCATAGGATACCTTAAGGAAACTATTGGGTCTACCTTCTATCACAGAACCGAAGGCAAAGTGTTTGTCGCAAAGAACGGTTCCTTTCTTGAGAAGGAGTTTCTCTCGAAAGAAGTGAGTGGGAGGAAAGTAGAGCTAGACGAGGTTGTTGAACCTTCTCTTGAATTGGAAAGTAGCGCAGCACCTGAAATTGTTCCAGTGCCGCCTGCACCAACAATAGAGGAAGCTAATGACAAGGATCATGAAGCTTCGGACGATGCTGCTACTGAACGTCGCAGGTCGACAAGGTCGCGTGCCCCTCCTGAGTGGTACGGCAACCCTGTCTTGACTGTCTTGTTGGTAGAAGACAGTGAACCTACGAACTATGAGGAAGCGATGATGAGCCCAGACTCAGAGAAATGGCTAGAAGCCATGAAATCCGAATTGGAATCCATGAGCGAAAACCAAGTATGGACTTTGGTGGACCCTCCTAGCGACCAAAAGGCCGTTGAGTGCAAATGGATCTTCAAGAAGAAAACAGACGCAGATGGTAATGTTACCGTCTATAAAGCATGGCTTGTCGCGAAAGGTTTTCGGCAAGTTCAAGGTGTTGACTACGATGAGACTTTCTCTCCCGTAGCGATGTTTAAGTCCATTCGGATTTTATTAGAAATTGCTGCATTTCATGATTATGAAATATGGCAGATGGATGTCAAGACTGCGTTCCTCAATGGCAACATTGATGAAGAGTTGTATATGATGCAACCCGAAGGTTTAGTCGATCCTAAGGATGCTTATAAAGTGTGCAAACTTCAGCGTTCCATTTATGGACTGAAGCAAGCATCTCAGAGTTGGAACCTTCATTTTGATCAAGTGATCAAGAGCTTTGGATTAGTTCCAAATTGATACGAAGCTTGTATCTACAAGACAGTGAGTGGGAGCTCGGTGACATTTCTAGTACTATATGTGGATGACATATTGATTATTGGAAATGACATTAACATGCTTAACGATGTGAAGAGTTATTTGAACAAGTGTTTTTCAATGGAAGACCTAGGTGAAGCTGCTTATATATTGGGCATCAAAATCTATAGAGATAGACAAGGACGCCTGATAGCTTTAAGCCAGAGTACATACCTAGACAAAGTTCTGAAAAGGTTCAGAATGGATAAGGGAAAGAAAGGTTCAGTGCCTATGTTGTTAGGTAAGATATTGAGCAAGGCTCGGTGTCCAGCTACGGTGAATGATAGAGAATCTATGAGCAAAGTGCCTTATGCCTCGGCCATAGGTTCTATCATGTATGCCATGCTGTGTACAAGGCCGGATGTGTCCAATGCTCTTAGTTTGACGAGCAGATATCAAAGTGATCCAGGAGTGGAACACTGGATAGCCGTGAAGAACATCCTAAAGTACCTAAATAGGACTAAAGAAGTGTTCTTAGTCTATGGGGGTGATGAACAGCTCGTCGTAAAAGGTTACGTCGACGCTAGTTTCGATACCGACAAGGATGATTCTAAATCTCAGACAGGATACGTTTATATTTTGAATGGAGGAGCTGTGAGCTGGAGAAGCTGCAAGCAAAGCGTGATCGCGGGATCTACAGTAGAAGCGGATCACATGGCTGCTGCAGAAGCGTCAAGTGAAGGAGTTTGGATCAGGAACTTCATCACTGAGCTCGGCGTGGTTCCAAGTGCATTGGACCCACTGGAGATATTGTGTGACAACACTGGCGCCATAGCACTCGCTAAGGAACCAAGATATCATCCAAAGACCAAGCATATCAACCGCAAGTTTCATATAATCCGAGATTATATAGCAGATGGAGATCTGAAGATTAGCAAAGTACATACAGATCTGAATGTCGCAGATCCATTGACTAAACCTCTTCCACGTGTAAAACATGATCAACACCTTAGTGCCATGGGTGTGAGATTGTTGCCAAATGTAAACTAGATTATTGACTCTAGTGCAAGTGGGAGACTGTTGGAATTATGCCCTAGAGGCAATAATAAAGATGTTATTATTATAATTTTTGTTCATGATAATGTTTATATTCCATGCTAGAATTGTATTAAGCGGAAACTTTAATACTTGTGTGGTTTGTGAACAACACCGTGTCCCTAGTATGCCTCTATGGACTAGCTCATTGATTAATGATGGTTAAGGTTTCCTAACCATAGACATGAGTTGTCGATTAATGATGAGATCATGTCATTGGGAGAATGATATGATGGACAGACCCAAACTAAGCGAAGCAATTAGATCGTGTCATCGTGTTCATCTTTGCGAAGCTTTTCTTATGTCAAATATTGTATTCCTTAGACCATGAGATAATACAACTCCCTGGTATCGTAAGAAAGCTTTGAGGTCATCAAACGTCATCCTATGAGAGGGTGATCATAAAGGTGTCTCTCAGGTGATCGGAAAGTACCTGCTGGGTTGTATGTATCGAGATGGGATTTGTCCCTCCCAAGTCGGAGAGATATACTTCGGGCCCACTCGGTAATCGATATCAACACCGCTTGCAAGCATGTGGTTAAGGAGTTAATCACAAAGTGATATCGGATTACGGAACGAGTAAAGTACTTGCTGTGAACGAGATTGTACCGACGAT
The DNA here is from genome assembly GCA_916181665.1 of Avena sativa. NCBI lineage: Eukaryota > Viridiplantae > Streptophyta > Magnoliopsida > Poales > Poaceae > Avena > Avena sativa. The sequence continues at coordinate 53,197,592 of OV702299.1, forward strand.
CAAATCTCGGGCAAGTAAAATATCACGAGACGAAGGGAATATATATATGGGATTGAATGAATCCTGGCATCGTGGTTCATCCGATATGATCATCGATGAATGTGTGGGAGTCAATATGGGTTTCCAGACCCCGCTGTTGATTATTGATAGAAGATCATGTCAGCATGTTCTCGAACCACGATAGATTGGATAATTGGTTTATGAGTTTTTTGTTCGGAGTATCGGATGGGATCCGGGACATCACGAGAGGTTCCGGAGTGGTCCGGAGAATAAGATTCATATAAGGCAATGCAGTTTTTGGAGTTCGGAATTGTTTCGTGTTAATCAGTATTGTACCAGAAGCTTCTAGAACCTTCCGGAGGGGGACCAACGTGGCCCCACCTGCCGGGAGGGGGCATGGGCCTATGAGGGAGTGCCCTGGCCGCATTGGGCCAGGGGCACAAGGCCCCATAGGGCCCAGCCGGCCAAACAAGAGGAAAACCCTAATTGGAGCTTCTAGAAGGAGGGGGAAACTTGCCCCCCACACCTTCCCCTCAATCCTAGCCGCCCTGCTGCCCTCCTCTCTCTCTCTCCCTCCCGCCTGCGAGTAGGCGAATCCCTGCTGCAGAAACTCTCCACCAGTTGCACGGCGCCGTCGCGTTGTAGATCCAATCCGTCTCTCCACCATACTTGCTGGACCGAGGAAGGAGGAGACGTCGAGGTGCCGCACGTGTGCATCTCTCGGAGGCATCGCCACTTGCGGTGTTAGATTGGAGCGGATCGCGAGGAGGAGAAGCGAGTATGACTACATCACCCACGTTCCGACGAACGTTCCGCTGTGCGAATCTTCAAGGGTATGAAGATCTCATCTAATCTCTCTCATTGTTTGCATCTCCTAGATTAGATCTTGGTTTTCCCGTTCGCATCCGTAGATTTTTTTTGATTTACTATGCTGCGAAACCCTTCAAATAGGACAAGAGCCGACATCGCTGATCTTGAGGCTGATTCGCTTGCGAGATCCACCTCGGATTGGCTCCCGACACCACCTGACGCGTCTGCCGCGGAATCTCACACGCGCGCACACATGCGCCAACATCCTTCCACCATGTCGTTGCAGCCTAGCTCTCCTCCCGGGTGTCGGTCGTCGTCGCCCTCTCCGCGCCAACATGAGGCCGCCATATCGCCACCGGACCCCGTGTCTCCCGCATGTTTTCTGTCCCAACCATCATCACTCGATCGGCTGACAACCTGCAGCGACATCACTATTGATTCGTCTGCAGCGGATCAACACCAGGTATATGCACCAACACCTGGATCTTCTGTGCAACCTTCACCTGCACCACCTCCTGCTACTATTATTCAAAAATGTCTGCAAAAAGGTATTTTACACCCAAAAAATATACTGATGGTATAGTTATATATACTCTACTCACATCTACAGGAGAACCATAGAATCTTTCTAAGGCTCTCTGATACAAACTGGAAGCATGTAACACAAGATGAGTATGATGCACTTCTTGCAAATAACACCTGGCATCTTGTGCCTCCAAGTTCCAACAAGAACATCATTGACTGCAAATGGGTTTATCGTATCAAAAAAATGCTGATGGTACTATTGATAGATATAAAGCCCATCTTGTTGCAAAAGGATTCAAACAACCGTATGATATAGATTATAAGGATACCTTTAGTCATGTTGTTAAGCCTTCTACTATCAGACTTGTTCTATCTATATCAATCTCACGAGGATGAAATTTACGGCAGCTAGATGTAAAGAATGTGTTCTTTCATCTCTAAGCTGCACACCCCCGGTTTAATTCTATCAAAGGCCAACACATACCTTTTTAATGACAAGGCAAGTATCACTATGTTCATTCTTATTTATGTTGATGATATTATACCGACGAGTTTCTCAGATAAGGCCATTTCAGCTCTTCTTCATCACTTAATTTCACAGTTTGCACTTAAGGATCTTGGATATCTCCATTTCTTTTTAGGGCTTGAGGTTCATAAACCGTCTAATGGCTTACTTTTAAATCAAGAGAAATATTCTATAGATTTGTTAGCCCAAGTTGGTATGAGATCATGCACATCATGTCCTATGCCACTTTCCACTATTGACACGTCGAATTTGACAGATGGCTCCCCTCTTGGCTTTAAGGATATATTACTCGCTAAAGGGGTATTATAGGTGCACTCTAATATCTGATCCTGACTAGACCGGATCTTTCTTTTTTAGTATAAACACGGCATGTCAGCATCTTCATGCGCCCACAACTGCCCATTGGTTTGATGTCAAGAGAATTCTGAGGGACTGTTCCATCATTCTTAGTGCCTATTCCTATGTTGACTGGTAGATGATTTAGAAGATAGACACTCTACTAGTGGTTTCACTACAGGAAATGCTAAATAGGCCGACGGCTGGACCCCATCGGCGTAGGCCCTGTTCCCCGTCGGCGTATAGATTCCCGTCGGCCTAGGCCCACCTAGGGCCCACCTATAGCAGGTAACGGCCGTTAGCGCATGGTTCTATACGCCGACGGCAATACGGTCGGCCTAAGGGGACACGTGCCTCCCTTGTGGCTGCCTACGAGCGCGGATACGCCGACGGTTATGCGGTCGGCCTAAGGGGACACGTGCCCCCCTTGTGGCTGCCTACGAGCGAGGATACGCCGATGGCCTGGCCGTCGGCCCTACAGCACTGACACCGATGGCAATGCCGTCGGGCAAACTAATTACATGCCATATGGTCTGTTCTACGCCGACGGCAATGCCGTCGGCTTAGTCCTTGGCAATTTTTTTTCATTCGTTTTATTCATTTCCTGCAAATTATATATTCCCAGATTCATCGTCAAAAGAAGACACAGGTTTCAGACACAACACATGGACAAACATAAGATCATCATCGTCAAAAGAACATAACTAGATCATCCATACATAGGTACATCCTCATCCAAACAACATAGCTAGTACATCCACACATAGGTACATCTCTAAGTGCATCCTAACACATGCACATGCCTACACCTCCGGAGAGCTACTCGAGAGACCCATGTCTCCCCGCTTGAAGAAAGGTGAAGCTTGACGTCGAGTAGCCGCCATCAAACCAACACCGGAAGAAGGAGAAGTACCGCCATGACCACCACCACCGGTAGAAGGAGAAGCACTGCCACCCTCAGCACGATGGAAAGAAGGAGAATCCCCGCCACCGCCACTGCCACCACCACCACCACCAGCACCACCACCACCACCAGAAGCACCAGGAGAAGCACGGCCGGTATGAACCGGTGTCATCGCGCGCGAGATAGTCGGCGAGGCATCAGGATGACCAAAGTGTGTATTGCCGGATCATCCCGGTCCCTACATGTTTGAGGCAGAGTTAGCAACCACCAAGACACAGGTTTGTTGTAACAACCGGTTTGGCAAAAAACTTACCGGGGTCCCTGAGTAGAAGGTCAAAGAATATTCGTCCTTTGATGGGAAGATTGGCTGTGGCCCTGGCCTAGGTGGCCGTGGCGGTAGAGTGGCTCGCTCTCCAGTGCCATAAAACCTCTCCAAAAGCTGCAAGATAGTTTAGATATGAGGCATTGTAGAAATAAAGATTCAAATAGGGAATGCGAGACTTGTCATATTTTGCAAAAATAAAGGTGGAAACTTACATCATCGCGTAACTCTGCCCACTGCTCGTAGGACGCTCGGGTCTGAGACCACGTCTCGAGCGTCACCAAGTGTTCCGCAAAAGCGGCCTTGTAGGCCGCGTCCAAAACAGGCTACAATTTCAAAAACAATGAATCTCGTCAACTTAGCCACTCACGAATGACTTTCGGAAATATGATGGAAATGAGAAAAACTTACATCGTCGTTCGCTCGAGAAGGCCGTCGAGGCGGGATAGCGGGGTCGTCGGCGGTGAGGGTAGCCTTGATCCGCGTGAGGCTCAAAGCAGGAGTTCGCGGGATCACCCTATCGAGAATCTTGAAACGGCCGTGCTCTCGGCCGCGCCCTGCCACGACCACCGCTCTCTCGTCGGTCTCCGCTGCTCTAGGATCTTCCACCTCCGGATGAAAACCAGTGAACGCCTCGAGGTAGTTAGCACCATCCTCCTTGGCAGTGCCATAGAACTCTGGAAGCGAGGGCTGAGGCTGGGACATATCAGGCTTCTTCTGCTTCATCATTTCCCATACTTCATAGTCAGAACAAGGCCTCTCTAGATGTGTCTCCTGCATGGACAAAAAAATGTTATGCGTATCAAGTTGGATCACGAAGGGAAATATATACATATTGTTCCATGTATACATGTATACCATATGGGCCTTGAAGCGACCATGGTTGTGGTTTCCCGCACAGTGTGTCCCTCCGGAGCCACGGTTTGCCTTGTTCCGCTCGCTCAAGGCATTGAACTCGGCGTCTTCCCCGCGCCACCTCGCCGACAACGCCTGCCATGCGTCCTCCTTACCATCGGCCCACGTGGGCATAAACTGAAAAAACAATACTCATTTGAAGAATGGATAATGCAATTAGCAACAACATAGAATCTGATTGACAATTTACTTACCCCGGCATAATCTTCCTCGGTCATCTTTGGTTGGGCCTTCACATTCAAATGCTTCGGCGCCCTCTTTCTCAACTTCTCGGAGCTGTATAGACTGGTGGTGGTATGCTTCTGATTGTAAAACTGCTGCCGTGTCAACCTTTGACAAGCCCCCCGCAAAGTCTTGTCCGCCTTCTCCTGGTCCTTCGGAAGCACCCTATAGAATCTCTGTCATCATACATACAAAATATTGTGAGGGTCATAAGTTAGCATGGTGGGGTCATCAACTATGAACGAAACTCGAAAACTTTGCCTTACCCAAAACTTGGTGATCACGGCTTCAGAAGCTTTCCCAGCATAGCCCGAGTTTTCGGCGGCCTCATAGTGCGCCCAACTGGTAGCTAGCTTCCTCTCGCCGTTGGGGACGGGAGTGTAAAAGCCTGGCCAAAATTTCCTAATCAGAGCTCCAACCAAGGTGTTAGGCGCACGGGTACCTGGAGGAAATGTCCAGTTGCTGCACAATAGTAAAACATTAGTACATGCCAAATTCTTATGACCAAAATGAAATTACATGTTCAAAATTATTATAGCCACTTACTCAATGCCGTTAGGCGTAATGATGGGTTTCTCCTCCTCAGAAGCAGGTTCGTCCACTAGGACACCCGATTCCCCACGAATCTTTGGCTTCTTCGGCCGCGTCGACGGCCCCGACTCCTGGTCTCGGGGCTCCCCCTCTGTGTCTCGAGACTCCCCCTCCTGGTCTCGAGAATCAAAGTCCTGGTCTCGAGACCCCCCTCCTAGTATCGAGACTCCCACTCCAAGTCTCGAGACTCCTCCTCGTCAGGAGACTCCGAGTAAGCAGACTCGGAAGCCACGTCGCCAGAAGCGGAGGGTAGGTCACTCAGAAGGCGTAAACCTCGTACTCCAACTCGTCCTCGTCCTCCACCTCGTCCTGCGCCTCGTCCTCCGCCTCGTCCTGCCCTCGGGGGAAGTCTATCCCCGTAGCATTCTCCGTACGAGGGTTGAACAACGCACTCTATTGGTGGTTTAGGTTTGTTTAGGTCATATCTACATGGAAAACCAAGGATAGGCCCATGGTTCCACCGGTCTACCCTCGTTTGACCCGCGGCGGGAGCCTACTCCTACATGTCCAGCACACTTCTATAGGTGTTATCGCATGCAAAGTGGACGGTCACACCCGGGAGCTAGGTTTTCCGTCTAGGGGCAATCCACCACCCTTGTGCATGTATGCTAGGGCCACACGCATGTTCCCGTGGCATCCCGACACTCGGGCGGTCCTTTTCCGACGAAACCCTAATCCGAGGGCCCCGCGGGTGTACCCCCATAGCATTCTCCGTACGAGGGTTAAACAACGCACTCTCTTGGTGGTTTAGGTTTGTTTAGGTCATATCTACATGGAAAACCAAGGATAGGCCCATGGTTCCACCGGTCTACCCTCGTTTGACCCGCGGCGGGAGCCTACTCCTACATGTCCAGCACACTTCTATAGGTGTTATCACATGCAACATGGACGGTCACACCCCGGAGCTAGGTTTTCCGTCTAGGGGCAATCCACCACCCTTGTGCATGTATTCTAGGGCCACACGCATGTTCCCGTGGCATCCCGGCACTCGGGCGGTCCTTTTCCGACAAAACCCTAATCCGAGGGACCCGCGGGTCTACCCCCGTAGCATTCTCCGTACGAGGGTTGAACAACGCACTCTCTTGGTGGTTTAGGTTTGTTTAGGTCATATCTACATGGAAAACCAAGGATAGGCCCATGGTTCCACCGGTCTACCCTCGTTTGACCCGCGGCGGGAGCCTACTCCTACATGTCCAGCACACTTCTATAGGTGTTATCGCATGCAACGTGGACGGTCACACCCCGGAGCTAGGTTTTCCATCTAGGGGCAATCCACCACCCTTGTGCATGTATGCTAGGGCCACACGCATGTTCCCGTGGCATCTCGGCACTCGGGCGGTCCTTTTCCGACGAAACCCTAATCCGAGGGCCCCGCGGGTCTACCCCCGTAGCATTCTTCGTACGAGGGTTGAACAACGCACTCTCTTGGTGGTTTAGGTTTGTTTAGGTCATATCTACATGGAAAACCAAGGATAGGCCCATGGTTCCACCGGTCTACCCTCGTTTGACCCGCGGCGGGAGCCTACTCCTACATGTCCAGCACACTTCTATAGGTGTTATCGCATGCAACGTGGACGGTCACACCCCGGAGCTAGGTTTTCCATCTAGGGGCAATCCACCACCCTTGTGCATGTATGCTAGGGCCACACGCATGTTCCCGTGGCATCCCGGCACTCGGGCGGTCCTTTTCCGATGAAACCCTAATCCGAGGGACCCGCGGGTCTACCCCCGTAGCATTCTCCGTACGAGGGTTGAACAACGCACTCTCTTGGTGGTTTAGGTTTGTTTAGGTCATATCTACATGGAAAACCAAGGATAGGCCCATGGTTCCACCGGTCTACCCTCGTTTGACCCGCGGCGGGAGCCTACTCCTACATGTCCAACACACTTCTATAGGTGTTATCGGATGCAACATGGACGGTCACACCCGGGAGCTAGGTTTTCCGTCTAGGGGCAATCCACCACCCTTGTGCATGTATGCTAGGGCCGCACGCATGTTCCTGTGGCATCCCGACACTCGGGCGGTCCTTTTCCGACGAAACCCTAATCCGAGGGCCCCGCGGGTCTACCCCCTTAGCATTCTCCGTACGAGGGTTGAACAACGCACTCTGTTGGTGGTTTAGGTTTGTTTAGGTCATATCTACATGGAAAACCAAGGATAGGCCCATGGTTCCACCGGTCTACCCTCGTTTGACCCGCGGCGGGAGCCTACTCCTACATGTCCAGCACACTTCTATAGGTGTTATCGCATGCAACGTGGACGGTCACACCCCAGAGCTAGGTTTTCCGTCTAGGGGCAATCCGCCACCCTTGTGCATGTATGCTAGGGCCACACGCATGTTCCCGTGGCATCCCGGCACTCGGGCGGTCCTTTTCCGACGAAACCCTAATCCGAGGGACCCGCGGGTCTACCCTCGTAGCATTCTCCGTACGAGGGTTGAACAACGCACTCTCTTGGTGGTTTAGGTTTGTTTAGGTCATATCTACATGGAAAACCAAGGATAGGCCCATGGTGCCACCGGTCTACCCTCGTTTGACCCGCGGCGGGAGCCTACTCCTACATGTCCAGCACACTTCTATAGGTGTTATCGCATGCAACGTGGACGGTCACACCCGGGAGCTAGGTTTTCCGTCTAGGGGCAATCCACCACCCTTGTGCATGTATGCTAGGGCCACACGCATGTTCCCGTGGCCAGGACCGTCCAAGGCCCTGTGCGAGCTGGGCGACCGCACAGGGCCCCCAAATTCCGAAGGGCCCCAAATTCCTAGCCCAGCTCAGCTTGTAGCCGTATGTGTCTCCAATTCCTAGCAAATTCCAACTGGGCAGCTGGGCCTCGTCCCGCTCCAAGTCTCCTGGGCCAATAACTGGTCCAGAACGATTCAATTATTAGGGATCAAACTAAGTCCGTCACTCTCGTATGTCTCCCGAATTCCCGATCCGATCCGTGGCCAAACAAACCAAAACTGCACGCATGCCGTGAATCCTGATTCAATTTATCGATCTGATTCCACCGCCCACTTTGTCTGGAACCACAAAACACCGACAGCCAACATTGCCGGTGCTCATTGCCCAAGCGCCGTTCATGCTCGCCCTGTTCATTGCGAGCTTGCGTCCACGGAATGCCGCCAATCAAAAATTGATACTATCTTGATTGCAGGTTCACCCCACACCCACCTACCAGTAGATCAAGGTTTGGTCAATCGGTCTTCTTCACTTCTTCGATTATTTTATCTAGTCATCTTGACGTTCTTGAATTCAGTCATAATATTATTCTTTTGTTTATTTTTACTCTCTTCGATCCATATTAGTTGATTCAAATTTGTCTAGATTTAGATAAATGTAGACACTATTCAGTATATAGGTTCATCCAAATTTTGACAAATTCAAGTCAAGTAATATGGGTCGGAGGGAGTACTTGCATCTACTATGACGCAAGAGAGACTCTATGGATTTGCAATAACAGGACTTGGAAATTATATCTAGAGAAGATTGATGATGAATATCATGAAATATTTTGTTTCAAGAAATATCAGCCAAATGCCATTTTTTCAGTAGAATGAGAATAGTCCCGATAACCCGAATTATAGTAGTTTTATCCAATTAACTCAATTTATTGGCACCTTATAGTATGATTAACATTTGATATATTCTTATAATCCTATATTTTGTACAAAATAACACGCAACAACGTAAGACATCAATGCCATATGTAAAATGAAAGTATGTTTTAGTTAGTACTATTATGTGAAATATTCAACCTTTAGGGCCGGTTTTGGGTCTTGCACCGGGGCCCTGAATTTCTGGAGACGACCCTGCCCGTGGCATCCCGGCACTCGGGCGGTCCTTTTCCGACGAAACCCTAATCCGAGGGACCCGCGGGTCTACCCCCATAGCATTCTCCATACGAGGGTTGAACAACGCACTCTCTTGGTGGTTTAGGTTTGTTTAGGTCATATCTACATGGAAAACCAAGGATAGGCCCATGGTTCCACCGGTCTACCCTCGTTTGACCCGCGGCGGGAGCCTACTCCTACATGTCCAGCACACTTCTATAGGTGTTATCGCATGCAACGTGGACGGTCACACCCCGGAGCTAGGTTTTCCGTCTAGGGGCAATCCACCACCCTTGTGCATGTATGCTAGGGCCACACGCATGTTCCCGTGGCATCCCGACACTCGGGCGGTCCTTTTCCGACGAAACCCTAATCCGAGGGCCCCGCGGGTCTATCCCCGTAGCATTCTCCGTACGAGGGTTGAACAACGCACTCTCTTGGTGGTTTAGATTTGTTTAGGTCATATATACATGGAAAACCAAGGATAAGCCCATGGTTCCACCGGTCTACCCTCGTTTGACCCGCGGCGGGAGCCTACTCCTACATGTCCAGCACACTTCTATAGGTGTTATCGCATGCAACGTGGACGGTCACACCCCGGAGCTAGGTTTTCCATCTAGGGGCAATCCACCACCCTTGTGCATGTATGCTAGGGCCACACGCATGTTCCCGTGGCATCCCGGCACTCGGGCGGTCCTTTTCCGACGAAACCCTAATCCGAGGGACCCGCGGGTCTACCCCCGTAGCATTCTCCGTATGAGGGTTAAACAACGCACTCTCTTGGTGGTTTAGGTTTGTTTAGGTCATATCTACATGGAAAACCAAGGATAGGTCCATGGTTCCACCGGTCTACCCTCGTTTGACCCGCGGCGGGAGCCTACTCCTACATGTCCAGCACACTTCTCTAAGTGTTATCGCATGCAACGTGGACAGTAGTTTAGGTTTGTTTATGTCATACCAATATACTTTTTTGGCCTTTACAAGCGTACATATGCGATAACCTTCACTCGGTGGAGGGTTTCTCCAAATAGTGGGTTCGATGCCCGAGGGTCCCCAAAAGAGAGGGGTTTCTAGGGTTATAGGGTTCGGTTCCCCGTGGTCCATAAAAAATGAGATATCTTACAATCACCAAGTTATTTATAAATTACATCTACATTAAAATTACAGTGGGAAATAAATTATGCAACTATTTGAATATTATAATTTGGAGTAAAGTAGTAAAAGTACCTACCTAGGCCGACGGCATTGCCGTCGGCGTACACGTGCTGGCAAGATAGGCCGACGGCCTGGCCGTCGGCCTATCGACGCGCCTAACGCCGTTGTCCACGCCCGTCAGGTGGGACGGGTGGTAGGGACACGTGGCACCATACGCCGACGGTACCTTTACGCCGACGGTCGCCGTCAGATGTTGGTAACTGGAGGCCGACGGTTTTATATACGTCGACGGCGGCCGTCGGGGAATTTCGCCCTACGCCGACGGGTTTTCTACACCGACGGCCACCTGGCCCAGCTGACGAGCCCGCCCAGTTACGCCGACGGACCCGACATTTAGCCGTCGGCGTAAAATAAGGCCGTCGGCGTTTCTTGTTATTCCTGTAGTGTTTTGCTATATTTTTTGCTCCCAATTTGTTTTGAAGTGCCAGAAAACAACCTGATGTGTCTTGATCCAGCATAGAGGCTGAATACAAAGCTTTTGTCAATGCCACATCTATTATTGCCCGGAAGAGTATGACACATGAGATAATCTTCTCCACGTGCCGCCCACATACCATGGCGGGTGAAATAGTCGACGTCCCAGGATGGAGCCCGACAAGAGCTGCGTCGACGCAGGCCGACCCAAGTTACTGACGACCGCCTGATGGCCGACGTCGTCCCACACCCACATCACGGCATAACTGTTATGTATGTAGAAAAATGAGCTGTTTGGATCAGAAGAAAGGGAATCAAAATAAGGAATTTTGTCAAGTTAGGATATGTCGGTTGTATCGGTGGTTGACATGTGCACGCATATGCTCGGAATCCAACACATGGCCCGAGCGTTCATTCTCTTGGACTTGTGATTTGTGAAAACAAATCAAAAGAGAGTAGACTCCAGTACCTGATCCCAAACCTATGGCATATCCGTGGAAAATAACATGGGCACTGACAAGTGACAAGTTGGCATAGGGATACACGTGCCAGCTGGATGGACCGCACCACGCAACGGAGACAACACTGTCACTGTTCATCTCGATCATCTAGCTGCCTAAGCCTAGTGCCTTCTCCGATCATTTTTAATCTTCATGGGGATGCACTGCAACCTCGATTGAGAAGCCGTCGCTCACGCTGAAGACGGCGCAGTTAATTGTGCGGAGCTGTGTGTCCGGTGCATCTCCTTGAATATGCTCGTTTTTGTTTTTGCTTGTGTGGTTTTAGTTGCTTGTGTCGTTTTAGGTTAGTCTTTTCCGATCTATGATTATCATAGTTTTCATTATTGGCGACGGTTAATGGTCTGATGCGCTGGTTTTTTTTGGGCTTCCGCTCGACGACTTCTCATGTATCCACTACAACAAGCTCTACTACCACAAGATTTGTCCGGCTCCAGTGACGGAGGGGCAAGGACATCGACATGCCTTTAGCTCGTGATAGTGTCTATAGTAGTCGCTAGGTGATCAAGTAAACTATTTGTAATCTCTATTATTTTTAGGGCTATTATACTATTGTTGATGATTATTAGTAGAACGGTGATTTTTTGTAAAATTAATACCACTCATTTATTCCATTTCTGGCCATGCCATGTCACCAAAATATTTAGTTCACATTGCATAAACATCAATTTACTCCCACCATGACTACTCCTCTGCCGCAACCGGAGGAGGCTGTCCGACGAGGGACGGGGGGGGGGGGGGGGGGGGGAGGGGGGACGCCTTTCTTTTTTCTTCCCTTTTTCTCTCGGCGCCCTAGCTCATGCTCCTATCCCCTCATCTGTTATCAGCCTGATTCGATTTGATCTGATTTGCCGACACAACCTGACCAAAACCGTGACGCCAATCCTGGCTTGGACAGAGGAGTTCGTTCACAATCTGGCGAGGCGCACTCCCCTCCAGCCATGGTCGTTCATAGTGACGGAGGCGAAGGGCATGACGCCATCCGTGGCATCCCACAAATATTACTTGTGTGGTACCGTTGTATGGCCTTTGTCTGAGATCTTCGACGTTGCACATGGATAACCGTGACGGCATACAAGCGGCGGCGCTACCACATCACACATTATCCACCTCGACCAAGGGTTTTCCTTGGTGCTAACTGAGGTGGGTACGTCAAGCTGGATCGAAGGCCATAGGTTCTACACACTTATACTGTGTGTGAGACTTCTTTGTATTGGTGGTGATGTAAGAAGACCGGATGGGTCGTATCGAAAGAAGTTTGTGTGTCGGATGATTCGAGTTTAGTAGCAGTAATCTCGGCGAGTGAGGCGGCGACACTAGCTGACTTTGTTCTTGACGATCTTAGTTTCCAGGGTGAAAACCCTAGGTCTTGTACCTAGTAATGGCGGCTTCCTAGTCGTTTTCTTGTTGAAGGTATTGCTTGAAGATTGGAATTTCTCCAGGATGGAAACCTAGGATCTAACTATGATGGTTGGACCGGTCGACGATGGTATTTGTGCACTAAAACCTTTCTGATGGCGTCATTTTTTGGAGAATATTTTTTAAAATCTAGGTATTGCCATCACTGGTGGTGCTCTTGCCGATGCGAGTCTCTCTTTGTTTCGACGGGCCTTTCTTTTTCTTTGCTTTATTTTCTGGATACGTGCATTCTTGATGTCTAGACTTGCTCTGAAGATTATGTTGTTGCAGATGCCGGGTGTAATTATATCATCTTGATATTAATATATTCTTTTTGTCGAGAGGAGGGGGCGTTTCGACTCACAGAAGTAGATGCTCCCATTCAAAAAACATATTTTGAAATGGTTAAAGCATTTTGAAAACGTGCATAGAGTATGTGGATGTTCACCCGAGATTTTTTACGAGAACCGATCGGTCCATCGGAACTGATCACCACGTCTTCTGCGAAAATTCCTTCTCGACACTGTCACGAGCCGGACGCTCACGCATGTGCATGTGCATGCGTCGATTGTCTCCCCGACCTGTCCTGTCGTCCGCCGATCCCGAAGAGGATCGATGCCTTCGGCGGCCGCGCGCGCGCGTGTCGTTCTGGCGCCGCTCGCCGTTGTGCCCAGGCAGCCCCGCGCGCGTAGGGCTCGGCTCGGGAATCAGTGCGCGCTGTAATATTCTTTTGGTCTGTCTCCGTCTACCGAGAAACAGTCCAGTCTGCAGCGGGTCGCAGGGGATGTTCACGTTCACAGTAGAGACGAAACGCAGCTTTTGCGTCGGTCTGGCCGCCGGATCGCCAAGACAGACAGTAACTGACTGTTGCGGCCGCTTCTGTTTGTCTTTGGTCATCATGGCCCAGGTAGGTGAGTGGATGACTATCTGTTGCGCCTCGAAATGGATATTGGATGGATCATGTGGCTATTACTTCCATCGATCAAAATTACTTGACTTAGAATTGTTTAAATTTGGATGTATTTAGCCATGTTTTAATGCTAGCTAGACAAACTTAAGTCAATTAATTTGGTTTGGAGGGAGTATTTTGGATTCTTTGGCTGGCATGCATCATGTTATAATGTGAACTCTACTCTAGTTTGGGTTCTCTACTACTTATGCAGGATACTACCCTAGTACTCTAGTAGGTAGTGTAATTCAGTTGTATCGGTGTCTCACAATCGCTGAATGAAAACTCGTTGATGAAAGACTCTAAAAACGTCTTAATAGTTGGAAAAGTTAAATTGCTATCCCATGACGGAAGACATGTACTCATAAATTCAGTACTCACCAATATGGTACTGTATATGATCTCGTTTTTCCAGCTACCAAAAGGTATCTTGAAGAAAATAGATTATTTCCGGTCAAGATTCTTTTGGTAAGGGGATAGTGAGAAAAAGAAATATCGACTAGCCAATGGAATGTGGTTTGCCGACCAAAATAATACGGTGGACTGAGCATACATAATTTGCAAGTCAAAAACACTGCGATTCTGGGAATTGGCTTTTCAAATTACTTACCGAGTATGGTGTCTGTCAAACCATTTTATGGAAAAAATATGTGGGGTCCAAAGCTGTGTCTCAAGTGGTTTGGAAACCCGGTGACTCATATTTTTGGGCGGGCCTAATGGCGACCAAAAAACATTTTTTCTGTTTTGGTGCTTTCAATATCAAGGATGGATCACATATTCGATTTTAGGAAGATAAGTGGCTTGACCAAACTTCTCTTCGCAAACAATATCTAGCTTTATATTCGACTGTAAGACACAAAGGGGACACACTTTCCACTGTTATGAAAGATAATCCTCCTAACGTATCTTTCAGAAGAAGTCTCATAGGTCCTTGACTGGTATCTTGGAACAATTTATAATTACGATTATCCACGATATAGCTGTCGGACGGTATGGAGGAGTTCAAATGGAAATTACAAGAGAGTGGTAAACAGTTGCCTCGTTATATAGAGCTTTGGTTCAACCTGATATATCGGTCGATGATAACAGTAAAATTTGGAAAATGAAAATACCGCTTAAGACGAAGATATTCGCTTGGTATCTACATAAAAGTGTAATCCTTACTAAAGATAATTTTGTAAAGAGGAATTGGCATGGAAGTATACAATGCATTTTTCGTCATCATGATGAGACAATTCGTCATTTATTCTTTTATTGTAAATTTGCTCGTTCTATATGGTCATTCATCCAAATAGCTTCTGGCTTATCTCCTCCATGTTTAGTGGCCAATGTTTTTGGTAATTGGTTATATAGAGTTGTTGATAAATACATGATTTTATTTAGGGTGGGAGCGCTTGCCATTATTTGATCGCTATGGCTTTATAGAAATGACAAGATTTTTAATAATATTGTATCTTCTTCCCTGCAGATTATTTATCGGGCCACGACTATTCTCCGATCATGGACTATTCTCCAACGTATGGAGTTTCGTGACTTGTTTTTGGAGGGGTGTACGCGTTTGGAGGACACAGCGAGGGATATCTTCTCTCTACATGGATGGCCGTGTGATTTGCGCATTGATCTGCCATAGTTGAGGCCTTTTGTTTTTAGTTGAGACTTTGTAATTTTGTTATGCTTTTTTTTCTCTGGTTGGGTGGTTTGTACGGCTGTGTGCATTTTGGTTATGCAGAGACCGGATGTAAACATTACTATAAATAATAAAAATACCTTTTTTCACAAACAAAAAAGTAGTACTACCTTTGTTCACAAATTTAAAATGTTCTGATAGGCCAAAATAATCTACCACAACAACGGCATATTGTGAAGCAGAGGCAATACATGCTTGCGGATCGAATTTTAAAGGGCTATACCTGACCATCCTCCTCTCTCTGTAGGATTAGTCAGCAAAGGTACAGGTGCACCAACCTACGAGAGTTTAACAACCCGTGAACATGCATATATAATAAGAAAAAACGAACGATATATTCCAAAATCACTAATCTAGGAGGAGTGGACTTCAGTTGAGACTTTAGAGACGGAGCAAGCATAAGGCAAAGCGGTTGAACCGAACATGCAGACTTCATAACACCAAATTCGGGTGACGATATGACAGCAGCATATTGGACATGCATGCAAGAGGATGGTGATAGATCCAGAAAGTCGGTCGAGATAAATCGAATCTGGAGAAAGTTTTGTACGCAGGAGAGTGGACTCGCCGTACGTTCAACGTCACTACGTCGGGAGCTACCTGCTGATAGATTTCTACAAGACTAAAAGAAGCTACCGACCAAATCCCAAGATTCGGTGGCTGAAGAAAATCTGCAGGTAAAGAAGCCACCCATGTTGCAGCTAGCAGGTGCTAACGCAAAGTTGAGGCGTGACAAGACTTCCTACAAACAAAAGAAGCACAAGACACCGGATAGAGCCTTTTTGTTTGGATGGTCGCCGGATAAAGCCTAAATGAAACGGCTGGATTAAGACGGAACCAAAAGGATCAGCGACACTATTTCATCCTGAACAGAAGTGCTGGTGGTGTGACTTTATTTAGAGCATCTCTCATTCCAAACCAATAACTTTCATTTATCTGTGTCCAGCAAAAAATATGTGCGGATCAGTGACCGTAAAAGAGGTCGGTCCGCGAAGAAATCTTTGCCGAACTGGTCATGCGCGGGGCGAGAGGCCAAACCGAGATGCGGCCTAAATCCACGCGGAAGTGTTGGCGCGCTAAAATTTCAGCATTCCCCTCGTCCCGCCTCCATTTCTACCGTGCAGCAGCCGCCGTCGCCTGCCGCCATCGATTACATCCGTAACCACCACGCCCCACCATGTCCGACTAGCCCGCACCTCGCCGCATCCGTGGTAGGTCGAATCTCGCATGAGGAGCCATAACTCCGTCGCAGTGGAAGATTTGGATGGCGACGGCCATGGATGCGCCGCGGAGGTTCAATTCTGCCGCGCCCTCGAGCTAGGGGACCGGATTCGGCCACGCTGCTGCCATTTCTTTGTCCTCTTCTGATTAGGCGGTGAGTTTTGGTCGGAATCGTCCGTGATTTGTCGGGTTGACTTGTTTTTTTACCTCCGTTTTGTGTAGATACTAACCTCGCTGAGCATGGAGTTCCTTTTGGACGACTCCTCGCCGCCCTCCTCCGACTTGGAACTCAACGAGCTGCTCAACGATGATGACATGGAGATTATGGTCATGATCCTCGCGGCGAAGCAGCTGCAGGACAAGATCAACTTCATCTGCCGGTGACGCGGTTCGATGTTTGTCCACGCTTGCATCCTGCGAAACCGAGCGCTCAGCCACACCAACCTCATGCAAGACTACTTCATCGAGGTCACCGACGTACCCATCACATCTCTTTTGTAGAAGGTAGTATTTTACTCGCGGGAGAAACACCGCAATAGGTTTTAGCGCTTGCAAAAAATCTCGGCAGCCCTGCACCGGAGGAAGAGTGGCCTTGAGTTTCTCGCCCCTTTGTCATAGGATTCGTTAATTGTGATTGTGTATGGCATCCCAGTCGACTATACAGATGAGTACCTTCGCATTGGCGGAGATACCACCATGCAATATGTCCGGATGTTTGCCAAGGTAACGATCTGGGTTTTTGGCCCCAATGATCTTCGATCTCCTAACAAATAAGATATCCAAAGGTTGCTAGCGAGAAAATAGAGGTTGGCCGGGGTTGCTACGAAGTGCAGATTGTATGCATTGGCACTGGAAGAATTTCCCCAAGGCATGGCATAGGCAATATTGTGGTAAAAATCATGATCCAACCATTGTGCTTGAGGCAGTAGCATCACAAGACTTGTGGATTTGGCATTGCTTTTTTGGATTGCCAGGATCAATCAATGACATAAATGTCTTGCATAAATCCCCTTTGTTTGCCAAATTAGTCAGTGGAGAAGCACCGGCTTGCAACTTTTCAAAGTTAATGGCCATGACTATACCACGGGATACTACCTTGCCGATGGCATCTATCCGGCTTGGTCAACATTTGTTAAAACTATCCAAACTACAAAGAACAAGAAGGAAGATAATTTTGCACAAGCACAAGAAGCATGCCGAAAGGATATTGAAATCTTTCAGAGTTTTGCAAGCACGGTTGTCATTGTTCGTTGGCCCTTCTCATTTTTGGGACAAAAAACCCCTCCGCGACATAATGACATGTTGTGTGATTTTTCACAATATGATCATCGAAGATGAGAGAGGATTATAGTTGCTGTTCTTTTATGATAATGTTGGCACCTGTGTGCAACCACAAAGAAATCCCAACTGCATTCAAACTTTTCTTGAGACCTATAGGCAAATTGAAGATGCAAACACACATCTTCAACTCAACAATGATCTCATCGAGCACCATTGGACGCTACATGGCAAGAAGTGGTATCCCTATGTCATTCATTGTATTTGTTAACTATTTATATGTGAGTTGAACCATTCATTATTTGTTAAACTATTTGTTTTGAACGATTCTTGTATTTTGATTCGATGAATATTGTAATTTGGATAATTATTATAAAACATTTGTTATTTGGTTTATGTTTCAATTATATATGACATACATCACCACACACGGAGCCGCGCGCCTTTTTAATCTTTCAGAGCCGTTCTCGTATATCCTTGATAACTGACGGGAAGCGTTGTCGACTTCTTGTGAAATCATCATCTCAACGGCTTGTGCCGAGTTCAAGATCAGTTAGCCCTGGCAGAGACGAGGAATGATGCTGACATCTTAGAAGCCCATTTTGCATAGCAATGGTTTTGATCACGTGGCGATGTGGTCCATGTCAAGACTTTGCGCGTGTGTAGTTTTCTCCGGGTGAGTTCGCAAAGGATGGGGAGCAGGGGAGGCGACGATGCTTCACAAGTTGTGCAGCATTGACCACATGAAATCGTGTCACGTGGCTTGTGTGAGCACGGTGATCGGTGCTCTGCAGTGCTCGGGTTGAGTCCTTGGTCGCCTTGGCGTGATTATATATTTATTTCTTTTGCAAGCTATGTTTCCATGATGTCTCGACTAGATCTTCACATTATGTTGTTATAGGGACTGTGTGTAATTGATACTATCTTAGTATTAATATATTTCCTTTATCGAAAAATATGGTATTTCAAAATATGGTGATAATCACAATGTAGTACAGTATTTTTTATTTTAAAGTCAAAAGCTTTATATAGTAAGAATAAATTTTTAAGCCAAATGAGTTGGAATCGCCAATATGTTTATCTGGAAGTTTGTGTTCAATGATTTGGAAGCTAGCCAACACTGCATTTTTCCTTAATCCTCGCTCACTGGTGGAAAACAGGCCTCTAGTCCCGATCCGCAACGGGCTCTAGTCCCGGTTTTGCGCCCGGGACTGCGAAAACAGGAGTAGAGCCCCCCCCCCCCCCCCCACTAGTCCCAGCTCACTACGGCCCGCGACTGATAACAGCCGCGTGGCTGTTTTAGCACTGCAGGGGGCGGAAACCCTCCCGGGCCGTAACAACACCCGAGACTATAAGGTTTCCTGCCGTGGCAGAGAATTGTGTGTTTCTCTGCCGCGGCAGAGATTGTGTATTTCCTTTTTGTTGCCATTTCGTTCCTTTTTTGTTTTGTGTTTCACTATAATTTCAAACATATATTTAAGTACACATATTCTACGCTACTATATACACAGTACACGTTGATGCATCTATATAATTAATCGATCCCTTGCAAGCATACATTGATGATATATATATCAAAAGGAAGAAATGTTTTGAAATTACATGGTCATTGATGAATATATATATATCATATCAGCTACATGGAGATCACTAAGGCAAATCGAGTTCCACGTCATCCGCATAATGCTCTCCATGTACATCAAGGACTTTCTTCATCATAAATCCCGTCAGCTCCTCTTGAATTGCTCTTATGCGCTGGTCTGGCTCTAGTTTCTCCCGCAAATCATAAATATAATTTGAGTCAACTTTCCGCTCACTGGTCAACTCGCGGATGTACTCGAAGACGTAGTATCCACATAAATGAGTTTCCGGTGGCTGCTGTAAACTCTTCACCATTTTATAAGTTAACTCCTCTTTGAATGGACCTGGTATTTTCTGTCTGAACCGTGTCCAACACCTGCTCGGCAAAGAAAATGAACAAAAGAGTTATTAGTTACTTGATATTAGGAAATGAATGAAAGAGGAAGATATAATGTGATAATGATTGAAATTACTTATGGAGCATTGCTTTCATGTCGCTCCACTGCTCTTGGTCCCAACTTAATGAGTCGTGGACTTCAACTAGGGAGTTGTCAACTTGAATTTTTAGCAAGATCCAGTGGAATCTGTGGACGTTTACATAAGCATACATGCATAGCTCATCGAGTAGGCAAAAATAAAATGTGTACAAGATATAAACACTCACTTGAAGTTGTAAGGAAATAGTATTTCCTTAACAAAATTATTCTCGGTTAAGAACCTACACAGGTCTTCCTCCACGTCTTTGGGGTGATTCTTTAACGTATATTCATTAACGATATATGGGTCAATGAACCCAGCGTCATATCTTCTAGCTCTTTTGCATTCAAGCATCTTCATTCTGCAGAATATAATATCATCATACAAAAGGATATATAGTTAGGATAATATATTAAATGCAATGAACGGGCTGAGCTACAAACTTAATTATAGAAATAAATAACTTATAGATAGTAGCAACCAATGATAGATTTGTCGAGGGCGTGCTGGTTGTATAACTGAAACAGTTCGGTCATTTGAACTTGTATCGAGTATGGTTTGAAGTGATGCTCCTTTCTAACGTCCACCAGAAATCAATCTTTCTGATGCTTTTTTTATGCTTGCGACATGTACCATTCGTACAGATTTCGCATATGTGTCGATAGACGCGCGAGCTCCTCATTACTGACTAGAGGCTTCCCTTAGACATACTTCCGTACTATCTGACCCACTGGCGTATCTTTATAGCCTAAATATTGACCAAGAGCCATTTTTGCTTTGGTAGCAAGTGCTTTGGCCTACGATACAGTGATTCCCATAGTGCAGCATTATTACGGGCTCTGGGGTCCATTATTTGCATGTCCATATCCATTTCAGCTCTGAAGGCCTTGTCGAGGTCTGAAATGACTTTGAGCGGGACGACCGATTGATTCTTCTGTGCTCCGAGATGGACAACTTGCTTCCCGCTTTTTGCACTTGTGATTTTTTTCTTTTGTGCTTACTTAATAATCTCCCGGTCATAGTATGATTCCAGATTCATCGATATCTGGGATGGTTGCTCAAGAAAGGACTTAGCCCACTTTTTGGTTTTTTCATCATATATCGGCTTTGGCTCAGGCTTTTTGGGTGCAAAATGTGCCTTAACTTGGGCAGCCACATCCGCGTTAGTTTCCTCATCGGTCTTGTCATAAGGTCTCTTTGGAAGAGCTGGCACGATGTCGACTATCTTCGCCGTTTGACCATTCTTCGATGTGGGGCGCGGGGGAGCGTCGCACTTCCGTTTCTTCGACGAGGTAGTAGTATTGCATGAAGGCGGAGGCGGAGATCGAGTATTGCGCGGAGGAGGAGATCGAGTTTATGTACTCCTGTTGCGACGATCGTCAGCGGGGGCAGGGTGGCCTTGGAGGTTGGCGATAATCGGGTTAGGGTGGACTTGGAGGTTGACGATATTCGATGCGGGGTGGACTTGGATTCCTCGGAGTCGGTGGCCTTGGCGCCGAGCCTGGAAACTTGATGTACTTCTTATTCAATATAATGATGTTGCGCTTGACATCTCCTAGTTTCGTAAGGCCTTCAGGCGTAGCGATTTCAATCTCTAGGTCCGCAAAATCCTCCACTATGTCATCCACCGTGACACGAGCATAGCCTGGTGGAATCGGAAGTGAATGGTGGAGTGCTCCAGGTAGACAAGGTAAAGCAGTGTCGATCGCCACCTTGAAGGACAAGTTGTTCATTGGCTGATGTAGCTCACATTGTGCCATCTCTCTCACATCATCCACGGGGTAGTGAGGAGCCGGTGCATCATCCAGCAGTGCTTGATCATCAGCCCGGACCTCCGTGGAAGCCACGCTGCTTCTCCGCTGGCTAAGATCCAATGCAGGATCATTAGCCCGCGAGTGAGTTGACGACGGTGGCCTTTGGCCAATTTCATGCATGAGGTTCTTCAAATCAGCTAGGTCCTGCTCTACCCTGAAGATCCGGTCTGCCTCCCGGTCCTTCTTTCTCTGACGGTTTCTGTAACTGGCATCATACTGAGGAAACCCTTTCTTCCCCGAGACACCGACGCCTTTGCCTCGTGTTCGTCCTCCCTTTTCAGGATTCCCTAGGGCACGTGTCAGCTCGTCGTTCTCTCTCTTGGGACGGAACAATCCCAATTGAGCATCGTTCATTGATTGAATAAGGTCTTGGGAGGGTTTTAGAATTTTATCATGAAATAATGTCCTCCCTGTTTTGTTGGAGATGTGCCCTAGAGGCAATAATAAATGTAGTTATTATTATATCTTTGTGTTTATGATAAATGTTTACATTCATGCTATAACAGTATTAACAAGGAAACATTAATACTTGTGTGATTTGTAAACTAAATTAGAGTCCCTAGTAAAGCCTCTTTATAATACTAGCTTGTTGGTTAATAAATGATTGTGGTTTCCCTATCATGAACATTGAGATCTTATTAACAACAAGATCATATTGTTAGGAGAATTGTATGATGGACATACTCCTATAGATAAGCGTAGCATAAAGATCAAGTCATTTTAATAGTTCAATTGCTATATGCTTTCTGATACATAGTAACCTAATTCCTTCGACCATGAGATCATGCTTATCACCATCACCAGAAGGATGCTTTGATGACATCAAACACCACACCGTAACTGGGTGGCTATAAAGGTGGCATTGAGTGTTCAGAAAGTATGGGTTGAGACACATGGATCAAGAGTGGGATTTGTCCATCCATATGACGGATAGATATACTCTGGGCCCTCTCGGTGGAATGTCATCCAATTAGCTTGCAAGCATGTGACTGGCTCACAAGGGATCACATATCACGGGAACGAGAAAAGAGTACTTATTAGTAACGAGGTTGAACTAGGTATGCAGAGATACCGACGATCAAAACCTCGGATAAGTAAACTATCGTGAGACAAAGGGAAATTGGTATCGTATGTAAGTGGTTCATTCGATCGCAAAGTAATCGTAGAAATATGTGGGAGCCATATGAATTTCCAGATTCCTCTATTGGTTATTTTTCGGAGAAGTGTCTCGATCATGTCCGCATAATTCACGAACCGTAGGGAGACACACTTAAGGATTCGATGTTGTTGAGTAGTTATGGAATGATGAATAAGAGACCGAATGTTGTTCGGAGTCTCGGATGGGATCCGGGATATCACGAGGAGATCCGGAATGGTCCGGAGAATAAGATTCATATAAGGAAAGTCCTGTTTCGGAGTTGGAGAATGATTCTGGTGTTTTCATCGGGAATGTTCTAGAAGGTTCCGAAAGGTCCGGCACTCCGGAGGGGAAGGGTACATGAATGTGTCATAACAAGTTGGAATTTGCATCATGTACTAGGTGTCATCGCTGAGCAAAATAAAGGTATAAATCAAATCCTAGTTTGAAAAGTCAAACGCCAATTTGAAAAGTCAAACGACAAGTTTGCTTGGTGGAGGGAGAGTAGGAAACCTACTTGGGGAGGAGTTCCTCTCCCTCCACCGCCGGCCTTGGAGGCCGAGTGGGGGGAGGACTCCCTCCCCCTTGGCCGGTGCTCTCCTCCTATATAAGGAGGGGCAAGGGTTCCCCTCTAGACCTACACCTCCACCACCCAAAACCCTAGCCCTAGCCGCCGGCCCTCCTGCAGCCGCCGCCCTAGGGCAAACCCTAGCCGCCGACTTGGGGCTTTCCCCAAGACCTAGCCGCCGGCCTAGCCATCTCTCCTTGGTGTGTCTAAACCCTAGATCACCGAGGCCTCTCTCATAGTCCACCATACTCGCTCCGGCTTAAGGCGAAGCCCTGCGAGATCTCCCCTCTACTTACGGTACCACGCCGTCGTGCTGCCGGAATCGTGAGGAGAGTGCTACAACCTCCATTGCCTGCTGGAACAAGGGACAGGAAGGTCTTCATCGAGTACCGAACGTGTGACCGACTGCGGAAGCGCTGCCGGAACGCATCGCCGGAAGGATCGTCTACACGATCTTGAGATCAGCAAGAGTACGACTACATCACCCACGAGAATCCGCTCTCGTTAAACACTTTGGAATCTTTGAGGGTGAGTTATTCTATCGACTCGTTGCTACAATCTAGTAGATAGATCTTGGCTTTTTTGTTTGTATGCGGTAGAATTTTTTTGTTTTCCATGCTACGAACCCCTACAGTGGTATCAGAGCCATGTCTATATGTAGATCTGTTGCACGAGTAGAACACAATGGTCATTGTGGGCGGTGGTGCTTTTATTATCTATTGCTTCTTGTGTACTTTGCATCTCGCAGTATGATGGGATGAAGTGGCCCGGGCTAACCTTACATGACATCGTTCATGAGACTTGCTCCACGCTCAACATGCAACTTGTATTGCATAAGTGGCTTTGCGGGTGTCTGTCTCTCCCATTATAGTATAGATCCAATTTACAACAGGCACTTGATAGTTTAAACATCAACGTTGTGGTTCTTGTTCGTAAGTTAGATCAACACTTATTGAAAGCCCCAAACCACGTAAAATATGCAAAGAAATTAAAGGCGTCTGACTTTGTTGCAGGGGTGTGCTGTGATGTGATATGGACATGATTGTGATTATATTTGATGTATGCAATGTTCCTTATTGTAATTTGGCAACCGGCAGGAGCCATATGGTTTTATTTAATTTTTTTTAAGACCCGCGTGTCTATTCAAAGTAGTTGTAATAGTTGAAGCTGGTGGACGACAACCATGGAGCAGCGTCATTGACCTTGATGCAATGCCGGTGATGATGGAGATCATGTTCGTGCTTGAAGATGGAGATCGGAAGCGCAAAGAAGAAAGGCCATATCATATCACATATTATGAATTGCATGTGATGTTAATCCTTTATGCATCTTGTATTGCTTAGTTAACGACGGTAGCATTATAAGATGATCCCTCATGCACATAAATTTGAAGTTATAAAATGTTCATCCTTAGTAAGCACCGTTGCTAAAGCTTGTTGTTTCGAAGCACCACGTGATGATCGGGTGTGTTAGATTCTGCAAGTGTATACAACGTGAGCAATCCAGATTTGCTCATGCGGAAGCTAAGGTTTGATCTGGAAGAGCCTAGCATGTACAGATATGGTCTCGGAACACGGATCACCGAAAGGTAAAGCATGAATCATATAGTAGATATGATGAACATGTCGATTGTTCGCCATTGAAGCTACATCAACTCTCGTGATGATCGGTTTTGATGTGGTGGATTTGGTTCGTGTGATCACTAAAACAATGTGAGGGATATTGTGTTGAGTGGGAGTTCACCTAGATTAATTTAACTATTAATTAGAACTCAATTTGTCATAAACTTAGTCTAAACTATTGCAAATATGTTGAGGATCAATGGCGGCCCCTACCATCAATTTTATTGCGTTCCTAGAGAAAGAAAAGTTGAAAAACAATGGAAGCAACTTTGCGGATTGGTTCCGCAATTTGAGGATTGTCCTCAATGCTGGTAATTTGACCTATGTGCTGGATGCACAGCTGGGTGACCCGCCTGCAGCTGATGCTACCGATGAAGTAAAGAATGTTTACCTCGCTCGGAAGAATCAGTACTCCACAGTTCAGTGTGCTATCTTGTATGGTTTGGAATCAGAGATTCAGAAAAGGTTTGAGAATTCAGACCCACATGATATTGTCCGTGAACTCAAATTGATATTTGAGACTCACGCGGCATTTGAGAGCTATGAGGCTTCTGAAAAGTTTTTTAACTGCAAGATGGAAGAGGGCAGCTCCGTCAGTGAGCATGTGCTTAAGATGTCTGGGCACGCAAACAAACTCCAAAGCTTAGGTATAGTGATTCCTAATGCTTTGGGGATTTACCGTGTCCTCCAATCACTACCACCAAGTTACAAGAACTTTGTGATGAACTACAATATGCAAAGCATGAACAAGCAGTTGCCAGAACTCTTCTCCATGTTAAAATCTGCAGAAGTGGAGATCAAGAAAGAGCACCAAGTGTTGATGGTCAATAAGACCACCAAATTCAAGAAAGGCAATTCTAAGCAAAAGGGACACTTCAAGAAGGGTGGTAAGAAAGTTACCGCACCGACGAAGAAGACCAAGGCTGGAAGCAGAATTGCCCAAAGTACTTGCCGGATTTGAAGAACGGCAACATCAAGAAGAAAGGTATATCCGATATACATGTTATTGATGTGTATCTCACTAGTACTCGTAGTAGTGCCTAGGTATTTGATACTGGTTCGGTTGCTCATATTGGTAACTCGAAACAGGTGCTGCAGAATAAACGGAAGCTAGCGAAGAACGAGGTGACGATGCGCGTAGGAAATGGATCAAAGGTTGATGTGATCGCGGTCGGCACGCTACCTCTTCATCTACCATCGGGATTAGTTTTATACTTAAATAATTGTTATTTGGTGCCTGCGTTAAGCATGAACATTATATCGGGATCTTGTTTATTGCGAGACGGTTACTTGTTTAAGTCCGAGAATAATGGTTGTTCGATTTATATGAGTAATATGTTTTATGCACATGCACCTTTGATAGATGGTCTATTCTTATTGAATCTCTATAGTGGAAATACACATATTAATAACATTGAAGCTAAACGTTTGAAATCAAGCGATAACTCGACCTACATATGGCACTGTCGTCTTGGTCACATTGGAGTGAAGCGTATGAAGAAACTCCATTCCGATGGACTTCTTGAATCACTTGATTTCGAATCACTTGAAAGATGCGAAGCATGTATGATGGGTAAAATGACTAAGACTCCATTTTCTGGTATGATGGAGCAAGCCACGGACTTATTGCAAATCATACATACCGATGTGTGTGGTCCAATGAGTGTAGCATCGCGTGGTGGTTATCGTTATGTTCTTACCTTCACGGATGACTTGAGTAGATATGGGTATATCTATTTCATGAAACATAAGTCCAAAACTTTCGAGAAGTTTAAGGAATTTCAAAGTGAGGTGGAGAATCAACGTAACAAGAAGATTAAATTTCTACGTTCTGATCGTGGAGGTGAATATCTAAGTTACGAGTTTGGCGAGCATTTGAAGAAATGCGGAATACTTTCACAATTGACACCGCCGGGAACACCACAGCGTAATGGTGTGTCCGAACGTCGTAATCGAACTCTCTTAGATATGGTTCATTCTATGATGTCACTTACAGATTTACCACTATCATTTTGGGGTTATGCATTAGAAACAGCCGCATTCACTTTAAATAGGGCACCATCTAAATCCGTTGAAACGACATCGTATGAATTATGGTTTGGGAAGAAACCTAAATTGTCGTTCCTTAAAGTTTGGGGTTGCGAAGCCTATGTAAAGAAGTTACAGCCGGACAAGCTTGAACCCAAAGCGGAAAAATGCGTATTCATAGGATACCCGAAGGAAATTATTGGGTATACCTT
The DNA here is from genome assembly GCA_916181665.1 of Avena sativa. NCBI lineage: Eukaryota > Viridiplantae > Streptophyta > Magnoliopsida > Poales > Poaceae > Avena > Avena sativa. The sequence continues at coordinate 53,224,697 of OV702299.1, forward strand.
CTATCATAGATCCGAAGGCAAAATCTTCGTTGCCAAAAATGGATCCTTTCTAGAGAAAGAATTTCTCTCGAAAGAAGTGACTGGAAGGAAAGTAGAACTCGACGAGGTTGTCGAACCTTCTCTCGAACTTGCGAGTAGCGCAGCACCGGAAGAAGTTCCTGTGGTGCCTGCACCAATAAGAGAGGAAGCTAATGATGATGATCATGAAACTTCAGTTGTAGTTGCTACAGAACCTCGCAGGTCAACGAGAACTCGTACCACTCCTGATTGGTATGATCCCGTTATGAGTGTCATGTTGGTGGATAACACCAATGATCCTGCGACATATGAGGAAGCGATGATGAGCCCAGATTCCAATAAATGGCAAGAAGCCATGAAATCCGAGATTGGATCCATGTACGAAAACCAAGTATGGACTTTGGTGGACTTACCGGATGGCCGGAAGGCTGTCGAGAACAAATGGATTTTCAAGAAGAAAACAGATGCTGATGGTAATGTTACTGTCTATAAAGCTCGACTTGTCACAAAAGGGTTTCGACAAATTCAAGGAGTTGACTACGATGAGACTTTCTCACCAGTAGCGAAGCTAAAGTCTATGAGGATTTTGTTAGCAATCGCTGCATATTATGATTATGAGATATGGCAGATGGATGTCAAAACAGCATTCCTCAATGGAGACATTGATGAAGAGTTGTATATGATGCAACCCAAAGGTTTTGTCGATCCTAAAGATGCTAACAAGGTATGCAAACTTCAACGGTCCATATATGGATTGAAGCAAGCATCCCGAAGTTGGAATCAACGTTTTGATAAGGTAATCAAAAGTTTTGGTTTTATACAAACTTATGGAGAAGCTTGTATTTACAAGAAAGTGAGTGGGAGCTCTGTAGCATTCTTAATACTATATGTAGATGACATATTGTTGATTGGGAATGATATAGACCTTCTTAATAGTGTCAAGGAATATTTGAATAATAGTTTTTCAATGAAAGATCTTGGCGAAGCAGCTTATATATTAGGCATAAAGATTTATAGAGATAGATCGAGACGCCTAATATCATTGTCACAAAGTACATATTTGGACAAAGTTCTAAAGAGGTTTGGAATGGAAGATAGCAAGAAAGGGTTCTTGCCCATGTTGCCCAATACGACATTGAGTAAAACTCAAAGTCCAGCAACGGCAGAAGATAGAGAAAGGATGAGTAAGACTCCCTATGCCTCAGCTATAGGATCTCTAATGTATGTCATGCTATGTACTAGACCCGACATTGCATATGCTGCTAGTTTGAATAGCAGATATCAAAGTGATCCAGGAGTGGATCATTGGACAGCGGTCAAAAACATCCTTAAGTACTTGAGAAGAACTAAGGATATGGTTCTTTCTTATGAAGGTGATGAACAGCTCGTTGTTAATGGTTACACCGATGCTAGTTGGAACACCGATCCGGATGATTCTAAATCTCAATCTGGATACGTATTTACTTTGAATGGTGCAGCAGTTAGCTGGAGGAGTGCAAAGAAAAGCGTTATGGCGAGATCTTCAACTGAATAGGAATACATAGCTGCTTCGGAGGCTTCACAAGAAGCGATATGGATGAAGGAGTTCATTACAGAGCTCGGTGTGGTTCCAAGTGTGAAAGGGTAATTGCCCCTATGTGTGGTTTTGGTGATTAATGACAATCCCTATGGTCTAATGTTTTCACTGAGTTTTATATGAAGGTATATTCCATAGGTCATGCTTGTAGTCCATGTGTTGGATTCAAGTATGGATGCCATGAAGATAAAGATATAGCTTGAGTATTGGCATCAAAATCATCGAGATTAAGAGAATAATATGATATGATCAAGATCTTGAGAGTGTGATCTCAATAGAAGAATTCAAGATATGGCTCTAAGTCGGTGTCATGATAGCCTCATTAGTTGAGCTATGGTTGACTAAGATTTAGAGCATGTAATCAAATTAAGAGTTCCTTATGTACCTCAAGATATTAAGATGGAGTGCGAGAAGATACTTGGTTGACCAATACAAAGAGTGAAGAGTGATTTCAAGTTGGTCAACACATGAAGCATAAAGAATGTACCACATGGTCTTGTGGTATGGTAAGCCTTGTCAATTATGCATCATGAACTAACCCATTATATATTTGCCTTTGCGTTTTCTATATGGGACAGGTATCTTTCCATGGGCATGCTTCAACAATGAAGATACTATATAGCCCATGAGAGGATGACATCAAGTGGTGATCGTCATTAAGGTTGAGAAGGGCAAGTTCAAGATAAGCATCTCGAGAAGATCATTTGCTTGAAACTTGTCGTCCATATTGGTGATAATGGACATGTGAATACATGTATTAATGAAGCTATCCCATAGTGGTGTATGGGGAGCAAATTAGGAGTCTTCACGAAGCAACAATGATCAAGTGTTGCATTCTGGCTTGGGTGGAGCTTGAAGCGTTGTCACCAAGATCAAGCAGGATGCACAAGGCAAAGGTATGGCCTTGCTAGGTTTTCCTTTTACCGGTCTCAGGGTGGTTGTTGGGAGACCGGGTTATAGGATAGATAGCCGTACTATCAAGAGGGGCTTTCGGTTGTGTAACTTGATAACATCGTCATAGGGAGCTCAATCCTTTGCATACTTTGCATCTTCCTATTTTGTTTCTTCTTGGTGGTTCTCCATGTGAGGTTCTTGATCTTGTTGCTAGATCTTCAACAAGCCCAAGTTCATCGAAAACGGAATTCGTATGCATCTTCTATGGCGTTTTCGAGTTTGAAGGTTTTATCGGTTCTTATTTAGGGAGGCTTCTTACCTTTCTTCATTTGGTTATATCCTCCTTTTTTGGGCTATGATTTTTCTCTGCACAATCTTGTAAAGCTTGTTGTCCTCGTCAAAACAAGACCAAGATCATCGAAATCGGAGTCCGGATGCAAAAGTTATTGCGTTTTCCGTGAAGTCAGTTTCATCCCGGTTGTGGATCCAATTCAACCGGCTCCCAGACCGGGTGGTCCGGTGCCAGCACCGGAAAACCGAGATTCAACCGGGTTTCAACCGAGATTCAACTGGGATTTTCGGTTTTTCTATACCGAGACTGTGTACTGACCCTTATCCCGGTTGAGATCCGGTTTTCCGGTCCAGGAACCGAACCATCCGGTTCTGGGCCGGTCCAACCGAACTTTCAACCGAGTTCGCACAGATTTCTTCCAACGGCCATATTTTCTTTCCACAATAAAAGGGGGTTCTTCCCCCAACATTTTAGGGTGTTCTTGACCACGAAATTGACCTCCATTGTTGAACCTCTTGAGCTTGCTTCCTCCCCCTTCCCTCCTATGATTCTTGCATCTTTTTGAGGGCTTTGGAAGAGGAGATCTAGATCTACAATCCCCACCAATCAATTCCTCCTCTAAGTGAGGGGAACCCATTGGATCTAGATCTTGGAGTCATTGGTTGACTTCCACCATTGTTCTTCCTCTCTAATTCCTCCCTAGCACTTGTTGCTTTGGTGGGATTTGAGAGTGAAGGATTTGAGCACCCTTGGTGGTCTTGCTTTGCATTCTTGCATAAGTGTTGAGCTTTCCATTACGATTTTTTCGAGTGAGAGACCGTGAGCTTGTTACTCTTGGAGGGTGACCTCCTAGTTGGCTTGGCGGTTGGTACCGCGGTGTTCTCTTCGTGGAAGATTGTGAAGAGACCCGGGATTCTCCTTCGTGGAGCTTGTGAAGTGGTTGTAGAGCTTGCCATCTCCGGAGTGGAGGAAAATCTAGCCACAAGGAAAGAGCCTATTCCTTCGTGGGATAGACTCGGAGAAGAAGGTGAGCCTTTGTGGCGCATGAGGAATCCTTCGTGGAACCTCACACCTCTCCAACTTGACGTAGCCCCCTTCACAAAGGTTGTGAACATGGGAATACATCTTCGTCTCCGCATGCCTCGGTTATCTCTATATCCGAGCTTACTTTCCTTGTGATAGCCATCGAGCTTGAAGTACTTATATCTTGCTTATCACTTGTGGTACATTTATCTTGTGCTATCTTGCTTAGCTTAATTTGTTGTTGGTGCACTTAGTTGAGCCTAGTGTATTTAAGTTTTGTGCTTGTAAAATAAACGTTAGTTTAATTCCGCATTCTATCAAGCCAAAACCGTAATAGTTTTGAAATTGCCTATTCACCCCCCCTCTAAGCGACATCTCTATCCTTTCAATTGGTATCAGAGCAAGGTCTCTCCTTGTTTAGGCTTCACCGCCTAGAGTGTAAAGATGTCGGCTAGTACTATAGTGCACAATGACACAATTATCTTTGATGGCACAAATTATGCTTTGTGGAGAAATTGCTTGCTTTGTAATCTTCGGACCTTGTGTCCAAATATTGAGCGATTTCTAGATGTAGGTTTTTCTCCTCCTATGGATCCTCAAAATCTATCTTTAGAGGATGAGAAAAATTTACATCTCGAAGCTCAAGTATCTAATGAGCTTATTTTATCTTTGAGCCCCACAGTTAATTTGTTCTTGACGATTGTAAAGCGCAAGTCGTCTCATGAGAAGTGGACCAAGCTTAAAGAAATATTTGGTGGTTCCATTTCTAATATTGTCGGTGGTTTCTCCGAGGAGATCTCTTTTCCTTCACATCATGAAGAGCTCCAAGTTGCTTCCACCTCCGGCAGCGATGAGTTCTCATCTTCACCCACTTCACCAATGTGTGGCAAGACACAAGGTAAAAATATGGTGAGTGGTGTTGGGAATTGCAATGTTGATATTGTGCTCGCTAATGATGATCCTTCATCTCTATCCCATTGCAATGTTTCTTCTTTGGACGTAAGAACTTCTTGCAACAATAATTCTATATCCCCTTGTGTTTCTAGTACTTGTATATCATCTAGAAATTATTTGAGTACTAGTGTAGATGATATGCTTGATTTGCCTTGTTACCATGAACAAAATGCTTCTATTTCCTCTAGTTGTTTATCTAACAATGTAGAGGAAATCAAACATTTTATGGAGCAAGACATGATCATGAATGAAGATTCAAGAATATCCTCATCTTCATTCTCCCATGCTCACATGTGCCTTATGGCAAGAGGATCAAAGGTATCTCCTACTTTGGATCCCAATATATCTTGTAAATATAATAGCAATGATAATGATGATAGTGATGATGACATTGATGAGGATACTAGTGCTCTCTTGCTTGAGTTGACTTTTTGTGTACTTCTCTTCGTGGTAATAATAAGGCCGTTACTTGTCTCAAACACGTTATGGACACCATAACTAAACAAACGGGAACCATAGAGGAGTTGGATTTACAACTTGATGATGTGAGTCGGAGATTCAATCTCCTTAAGCAAGATCTTGCCGAGGAGAAGCACACTAATTGTCTCATCACACAAAAAATTGAATCTTATGAGCTTAAAAAGGAAAATTCCATTAATGATGCTTGTGCTACTAACTCTACTTCTTGTGAAGCATCTACCCTAAAGGAGAATGTTGAGCTAAGAACTCAACTTGAGTTGCTAACTAGCAAGTATAGGAAATTGGAAGAAAGTCATGAAAAGCTCTCGGGCTCTCATAATGATCTTCTAATCTCCCATGATGGGCTAAAGTTAGCTTGCGAGGCAAGTATTACTAAGATAACATATTATGAGCCTCTTTTGGACATTAGCACAACTTCTACTCAAAATGCTATTTTGCCATGTGCTAGTCCTAGTAATCCATCTAGCCATACTATTGATAAACCTTGTGTTGGATTAATTGCTTTGCCTTGTTGCTCTAACAATGAAGCTTTTACTTCCTCTAGCACTTGTATTTCTACTAACCATATAGAGGAAATAAAAGAGCTCAAGGCCCAAGTCACTTCCTTAAGGAATGACTTGGAAAAGAGTCATGAAGAGAAATCCACACTCGATAATATCTTGAGTGTGCAAAAATCCCCCAATGATAAAAGTGGACTTGGATTCAACTCCAATAACAAGAACAAGTCCAATACAAACAAGAAGAAGGGCCAAAACCAAGTCAAGAATTCGGCCAAGATTATTTGCTTCAAGTGCAAGGTTGAAGGACATCATGTAAGATCTTGTCCATTGAAGAAAAAGCACTTGAGTGAGAAGCAACAAGGGAAGCGACCACAAGTTCATGTTCAAGCCCAAGTTGAAGCTAGGCCACTTCCGAAGAAAAATCAAGATAATGCTCCCCAAGCCAAGAAATCAATGAAGAAGAGAAAGGGGATCACTTGTTGCTACATATGTCGTGTGAAGGGGCACTTTGCCTCTTCATGTTCAAATGGTACCTTATCTAACCCTATCATTGTTGATGATGATTATTCTCTTAGGAAGTATAAGGATGGCAATGTGTTTGCCAAGTTTGTTGGAACTCAAAGTGGTGTCAAGAAAAGAACCATTTGGGTTGCCAAGCCTATTGTGACTAACCTCTTAGGACCCAACTTGGTTGGGGACCAACTAGCTCAAACTTGATCAATAGGTGTTTATGGAGGGCATTGGAGACTTGGCTAACTCATGAAGAATTAAGGGATCTTCATATGTTATATTTGATCAAGCCAAGTCCTTTGGATTATTATTTCCCTATCTTATATCCAATGTGCCTCTTCGCGGTAAATTGTACTTAACTCATTTATATTGTAAGTTACTTGCCCCTTTACATGTTTTGGTTTTGTACCAAGTATGTGTTTGTATTTGGTGTGCCTCATGCTTGATTATTTTGTGTATTCAAGTATGTCTAGGTGTTTGGCACATCATTTACTCGTGTGTTTTATTTTGAGCCTCTAATGCATCTTGATGATATCTTATTTGGCTCTTTTAGAGTGGTTAATGGAACATACCATTTTGGGGGAGTGACATGCCTCGTGCATCTCTCAAACCTTAAAATATGTGTACATGAGTACTACCACTTAGTATTGATATTGCAAGCTTATCTAGTCACTATGTGGTGTATCATACTCACGAGAAATTCAAATTCTAAATGTCCATCAATTATCTCTAGTTGAGATTGTTTTTCCTCTTATAAAAAATGAATATCACATTATGGGGGAGTAATATGCTTCTTTTGCATATCACAATCCTAGGAAATGTGAACATATGAGGTAGTGCCACTTAGAGTTGATAATGTTGATTATCTTGTTTCTAGGTGGCATGTTGTCTCAAATAAGGTCCTATTTTTTAGAAGCTTTTATTGCTCGTCTTTTTGGTCTTTGTTTGAGTAAGAAATTCTTGGTGCGGTCTTTCTCAAATACATATCTATATATCTTATTTGGGATACCATTTGCTTCAAGTTATTCTAATCATTGTTTTGCATGATTGTGTGACTGGTTGAAGCTATCAAGAATCTCTATCTTTGCATAGTGCTTAATATTTTTATTTCTATCCTATGCTTTTTATTGTGAAGATTTATCTTTAATATCCATGCAATATACCACCGAAAATCTATTCCAGTGCAATCATTGTCTTCGACAATTGATATACTTGTGTGTGGTAGCATTTGTGGATCATCTTCACTTTGGAGTTAACCTCTTATTGCCTTACTTTCTTTCCAAAAAAAATGTGTGGCTCCCATTGTCTTCCTTGGCTTTTGAACATATCTCTGATGATGTTTTTGATTATTATCAAATGTGTTTTAGTGGAAGACAAACCTTTTCTTCTCGGAACCTTGTGCCATTGTGAAAAGTGTTAAGGGTTTGGTTTATTTGTTGAAACCTTGCTCTTTTGGGAGTTTGTTATCTCATTCTTTATTCTCTATTTTATTTTCTTGAATGAGATAAATCTTTGAGCATTTGTGTTTTTAATTCATCTTTCATGCTTAATAGTTTTTGCTCGGTTCATTTGTTGAACTAATCTTGTGTTGATTTGATTCTTTGATATAGTTTGGACAACAAATGTGTTTTGTCACACCTTGTATGCCTTCTTGAATATTTTTGGTGATTTGTCCAAAGTATATCTTTGTTGGATCTTGAAATTCTCGCGCATGCATGTTTAATAAATGTATATCTTATGTCATGTTTTGCTTTCTTTGATCCAATATATAAGGTATACTCCATCAAATCCTTAACGGCTAAGATGTGCATGAAATTAAAATTTCATCTCTAAATATGCACATATTTTTATGGAGTGTATCCTATGTGTTGTGGTTATTCTAACCACTTTGGACCCAATAAGTTTGGGGACCAAGATGTACTTGAATGTTGTTTTAGGTACACTGAAGATGCAATGGATGCTTGTCTCGTCTGTAAAGAAAGTTGTCACCACATGATAATTGGAGCCAAGATAGGATGATATAAAAATTCTTATCTATTACATCATACCATTGCTATCTTGGTAACAAGTATCTTATTCATGCATACTATTCTTCCATCCAATCTCTTGTAGGTTGCATCTTGGCATGAATTTATTTGGTTGTAAATGTTCGATTCTTGCAATTATCTTTGAAAGACTTATGTATCCTTATTGCTTATGTGAGTAATTTGAGACGATGCATATAATGGGGAGTATATAAAATCATGTTCATGATTCACCAATTCCAAATATGCCTTCTAGCAATTTATTGCCTATCAACTCCTCAAGGTACTCTCATGTGCAATATTGTTGAAATTGCATTGAATCATTCCTTTTGATACTTGTTGCCTTTCTCAAAGTATCCCAACTAGCATTAGTTCCCTTAGTGTTAGTTGTGATGGTTTTGATATTTTTTTTTATTCTTTGGTGAAGTTCATTGATATACCATAAGATAAAATAGAGCCATGGGTTATATATGCACTTAAGCAAAGTATACTTTTTGGTATATCTCATGACTTCCGCTTGGATATCATGTATTCTTTTTATTAACCTCTTATGTGTGGATGTTTCTTTGTGGATTATTCTCATGTTTTCCCCTTAGAAACTTATATACACGAGAGTGTTAATCTCTCCCCTTGATATGCTCGCTCTTTTCTGACCATCACTCTTATCCTCTTGATTTTTAATGGTTTTGGTAAGGTCTTGATTTATGAGTGCTTGGTTTACTTTCATTTCATCTTCATGCACTCATATCTCATATTTGGTTTCTTTTGGACTTAAGCTTGTCTTGACAAGTGTATTGGTTTATATCTAATCCTTGTATCTTTGCTGTGTGCTAAATAATATAGAGGGAGTGAGGATTCCATGTTTGTGCATATTGTATTCAAATGAAACAACTAATTTATGCACGAACCTTGGGGAGCTTCCTTATTCCATTTAGAGCAATATTTGTCCATTTGATTATTTGGATCTTTTGATTGCTTGCTTCATCCGTTGAAGTTCCTTCACCTTGTTATCCTTTTAGCAATCCTTGATCCTCAATATAGTTTGATTTACTCCAAGTGTTCATCATTGGATATGTGCATGTGATTTCACTCATATTACGAGTAATGCACACCTTGTGTAGGAACTCATACTATATTGTCCTTCTAACCTTGTTATCCATTTTGGCACTTGTTGTCAATGGGGGAGAAGTTTAGAGGGTTTTAAGGGAAATTGTTTTCTACTTAAGATTGGTTTGTTCTTAAGTGTTTGCCTTTCATGCATTTCATCTTTATTATGTTTTGCATGGTTGTATATATAGTGTAAACTCTCCCAAAGGTTATGATTGACAATGTATGCAATGAAATTCAAGATCATCATGTGTGCATATATTGTGGGGGAGTTTGCTTTATATATGTTGGTTCTACTCACATCTCCTACATTAGTTGTAGTTTATGTGAGTAGAATCGGTTTTGATATGGGATAGTATCTTTGTGTTACTTAACCATATCAAATACAACCTCTTGTATACAACTTATTCTCCGATAAGTTGCGTACTTGTTTCTAATATTCATTATATAAACCCTCTTGTTGTGATTGTCATCAATTACCAAAATGGGGGAGATTGAAAGGGTAATTGCCCCTATGTGTGGTTTTGGTGATTAATGACAATCCCTATGGTCTAATGTTTTCACTGAGTTTTATATGAAGGTATATTCCATAGGTCATGCTTGTAGTCCATGTGTTGGATTATGGATGCCATGAAGATAAATATATACCTTGAGTATTGGCATCAAAATCATCGAGATTAAGAGAATAATATGATATGATCAAGATCTTGAGAGTGTGATCTCAATAGAAGAATTCAAGATATGGCTCTAAGTCGGTGTCATGATAGCCTCATTAGTTGAGCTATGGTTGACTAAGATTTAGAGCATGTAATCAAATTAAGAGTTCCTTATGTACCTCAAGATATTAAGATGGAGCGCGAGAAGATACTTGGTTGACCAATACAAAGAGTGAAGAGTGATTTCAAGTTGGTCAACACATGAAGCATAAAGAATGTACCACATGGTCTTGTGGTATGGTAAGCCTTGTCAATTATGCATCATGAACTAACCCATTATATATTTGCCTTTGCGTTTTCTATATGGGACAAGTATCTTTCCACGGGCATGCTTATGAAGATATTATACAGCCCATGAGAGGATGACATCAAGTGGTGATCGTCATCAAGGTTGAGAAGGGCAAGTTCAAGATAAGCATCTCGAGAAGATCATTTTCTTGAAACTTGCCATCCATATTGGTGATAATGGACATGTGAATACATGTATTAATGAAGCTATCCCATAGTGGTGTATGGGGAGCAAATTAGGAGTCTTCACGAAGCAACAATGATCAAGTGTTGCATTCTGGCTTGGGTGGAGCTTGAAGCGTTGTCATCAAGATCAAGCAGTATGCGCAAGGCAAAGGTATGGCCTTGCTAGGTTTTCCTTTTACCGGTCTCAGGGTGGTTGTTGGGAGACCGGGTTATAGGATAGATAGCCGCACTATCAAGAGGGGCTTTCGGTTGTGTAACTTGATAACATCGTCATAGGGAGCTCAATACTTTGCATACTTTGCATCTTCCTATTTTGTTGCTTCTTGGTGGTTCTCCATGTGAGGTTCTTGAGCTTGTTTCTAGCTCTTCAACAAGCCCAAGTTCATCGAAAATGGAATTTGTATGCATCTTCTATGGCGTTTTCGAGTTTGAAGGTTTTATCGGTTCTTATTTAGGGAGGCTTCTTACATTTCTTCATTTGGTTCTGTCCTCCTTTGTTGGGCTATGATGTTTCTCTGCACAATCTTGTAAACCTTGTTGTCCTCGTCAAAACAAGCCCAAGATCATCGAAATCGGAGTCCGGATGCAAAAGTTATTGCGTTTTCCGTGAAGTCAGTTTCATCCTGGTTGTGGATCCGGTTCAACCGGCTCCCAGACCGGGTGGTTCGGTGCCAGCACCGGAAAACCGAGATTCAACCGGGTTTCAACCGGGATTTTCGGTTTTTCTATACCAAGACTGTGTACTGACCCTTATCCCGGTTGAGATCCGGTTTTCCGGTCCAGGAACCGAACCATCCGGTTCTGGGCCGGTCCAACCGAACTTTCAACCGAGTTCGCACAGATTTCTTCCAACGGCCATATTTGCTTTCCACAATAAAAGGGGGTTCTTCCCCCAACATTTTAGGGTGTTCTTGACCACGAAATTGACCTCCATTGTTGAACCTCTTGAGCTTGCTTCCTCCCCCTTCCCTCCTATGATTCTTGCATCTTTTTGAGGGCTTTGGAAGAGGAGATCTAGATCTACAATCCCCACCAATCAATTCCTCCTCTAAGTGAGGGGAACCCATTGGATCTAGATCTTGGAGTCATTGGTTGACTTCCACCATTGTTCTTCCTCTCTAATTCCTCCCTAGCACTTGTTGCTTTGGTGGGATTTGAGAGTGAAGGATTTGAGCACCCTTGGTGGTCTTGCTTTGCATTCTTGCATAAGTGTTGAGCTTTCCATTACGATTTTTTCGAGTGAGAGACCGTGAGCTTGTTACTCTTGGAGGGTGACCTCCTAGTTGGCTTGGCGGTTGGTACCGCGGTGTTCTCTTCGTGGAAGATTGTGAAGAGACCCGGGATTCTCCTTCGTGGAGCTTGTGAAGTGGTTGTGGAGCTTGCCATCTCCGGAGTGGAGGAAAAGCTAGCCATAAGGAAAGGGCCTATTCCTTCGTGGGATAGACTCGGAGAAGAAGGTGAGCCTTTGTGGCGCGTGAGGAATCCTTCGTGGAACCTCACACCTCTCCAACGTGACGTAGCCCCCTTCCCAAAGGTGGTGAACACGGGAATACATCTTCGTCTCCGCGTGCCTCGGTTATCTCTATATCTGAGCTTACTTTCCTTGTGATAGCCATCAAGCTTGAAGTACTTATATCTTGCTTATCACTTGTGGTATATTTATCTTGTGCTATCTTGCTTAGCTTAATTTGTTGTTGGTGCACTTAGTTGAGCCTAGTGTATTTAGGTTTTGTGCTTGTAAAATAAACGTTAGTTTAATTCCGCATTCTATCAAGCCAAAACCATAATAGTTTTGAAATTGCCTATTCACCCCCCCTCTAGGCGACATCTCTATCCTTTCAAAGTGTGTTGGACCCAATGTCTATCTACTGTGATAACATGGGCGCCATAGCCAATGCGCAAGAACCAAGGTCACACAAGAAGCTGAAGCACATCAAGCTACATTTTCACGCTATTCGAGAACATATCCAAGATGGTGACATAAAGATTTGCAAAGTACACACAAATCTGAATGTGGCAGATCCGTTGACTAAACCTCTCCCGAGGGCAAAACATGACCAACACCAAACTACCATGGGTGTTCGGTATATTACCATGTAATCTAGATTAGTTGACTCTAGTGCAAGTGGGAGAATATTGGAGATATGCCCTAGAGGCAATAATAAATGTAGTTATTATTATATCTTTGTGTTTATGATAAATGTTTACATTCATGCTATAACAGTATTAACAAGGAAACATTAATACTTGTGTGATTTGTAAACTAAATTAGAGTCCCTAGTAAAGCCTCTTTATAATACTAGCTTGTTGGTTAACAAATGATTGTGGTTTACCTGTCATGAACATTGAGATGTTATTAACAACAAGATCATATCGTTAGGAGAATGGTATGATGGACATACTCCTATAGATAAGCGTAGCATAAAGATCAAGTCATTTTAATAGTTCAATTTCTATATGCTTTCTGATACATAGTAACCTAATTCCTTAGACCATGAGATCATGCTTATCACCATCACCAGAAGTATGCTTTGATGACATCAAACACCACACCGTAACTGGGTGGCTATAAAGGTGGCATTGAGTGTTCGGAAAGTATGGGTTGAGACACATGGATCAAGAGTGGGATTTGTCCATCCATATGACGGATAGATATACTCTAGGCCCTGTCGGTGGAATGTCATCCAATTAGCTTGCAAGCATGTGACTGGCTCACAAGGGATCACATATCACGGGAACAAGAAAAGAGTACTTATCAGTAACGAGGTTGAACTAGGTATGCAGAGATACCGACGATCAAAACCTCGGATAAGTAAACTATCGTGAGACAAAGGGAAATTGGTATCGTATGTAAGTGGTTCATTCGATCGCAAAGTAATCGTAGAAATATGTGGGAGCCATATGAATTTTCAGATTCCTCTATTGGTTATTGTTCGGAGAAGTGTCTCGATCATGTCCGCATAATTCACGAACCGTAGGGAGACACACTTAAGGATTCGATGTTGTTGAGTAGTTATGGAATGATGAGTAAGAGACCGAATGTTGTTCGGAGTCTCGGATGGGATCCGGGATATCACGAGGAGATCCGAAATGGTCCGGAGAATAAGATTCATATAAGGAAAGTCCTGTTTCGGAGTTGGAGAATGATTCCGGTGTTTTCATCGGGAATGTTCTAGAAGGTTCCGGAAGGTCCGGCACTCTGGAGGGGAAGGGTACATGAATGTGTCATAACAAGTTGGAATGGTTGCATCATGTACTAGGTGTCATCGGTGAGCAAAATAAAGGGATAAATCAAATCCTAGTTTGAAAAGTCAAACGCCAATTTGAAAAGTCAAACGGCAAGTTTGCTTGGTGGAGGGAGAGTAGGAAACCTACTTGGGGAGGAGTTCCTCTCCCTCCACCGCCGGCCTTGGAGGCCGAGTTGGGGGAGGACTCCCTCCCCCTTGGCTGGCGCCCTCCACCTATATAAGGAGGGTCAAGGGTGCCCCTCTAGACCTACACCTCCACCACCCAAAACCCTAGCCCTAGCCGCCGGCTCTCCTGCAGCCGCCGCCGCCCTAGGGAAAACCCTAGCCGCCGACTTGGGGCTTTCCCCAAGCCCTAGCCGCCGGCCTAGCCATCTCTCCTTGGTGTATCTAAACCCTAGATCACCGAGGCCTCTCTCATAGTCCACCATACTCGCTCCGGCTTAAGGCGAAGCGCTGCGAGATCTCCCCTCTACTTCCGGTACCACGTCGTCGTGCTGCCAGAATCACGAGGAGAGTGCTACAACCTCCGCTGCCTGCTGGAACAAGGGAGAGGAAGGTCTTCATCGAGTACCGAACGTGTGACCGACTGCGGAAGCGCTGCCGGTACGCAGCGCCGGAAGGATCGTCTACACGATCTTAAGATCGGCAAGAGTACGACTACATCACCCACGAGAATCCGCTCTTGTTAAACACTTTGGAATCTTCGAGGGTGAGTTATTCTATCGACTCGTTGCTACAATCTAGTAGATAGATCTTGGCTTGTTTGTTTGTATGCGGTAGAATTTTTTTGTTTTCCATCCTACGAACCCCTACATGTTTCTGGGTCCAAGGATCCCCCATGCCCGTACCACCAGTGCTTTGACCTCTCGGGCCATCCATCTGTACCAGGAGTGACACCTCTAGCTTCATTTTCTTCTCCATAGTTTCCCACTTAGGGATGGCACTCTTGTATCCACCTGTCCCCATTTTATGCTGGTATTTCTTTTTGACAGCATTTAACGCGTTCTTTGCCGACTTTGCCTTTGCTTTATCAGATTGCTTGTACTATACAAAATCGGGCCACTGTTCTCTCAACTTCTCATTTACTCCTTTGAAGTCTGGAGTTTTATTTTTCGCGACATATTTCACGTATAAACTTTTCTTGTGGTTCCGGTACAGTTCAGTCATCTTGCTTAGAGCCTACTCCTTCACTTTCGCTCTATTTTCAAGCCCACCCGGCCTTGGGGTAATACCATCTACCTCAAATTCTTCATACTCTGGAGGTAGTATGAAATGCGCTATGAGCTTCTGCCAAAGGTCATCTTTGGCATCATTGGTGACATAGCTGTTGGATTCTTCACCGGGTTTCTTTGACTGATTCCATTCTTGGATGGTGATCGACAGGTTGTCCCTAACAAGCACCCCGTATTGATTTATAAACATCCTCCGGTGCTTCTCTGGAGCAATCGGTTCACCATCATCATCTATTTGTTCGATGGTGAACCTCTGATTACCATCCAACTTTTTGTTCAGCCCTTGTTTCGTTCGAGCTGTTGATTGCTTGGATCTGGTGGGATAAAAGAAGAGGGAGTGATTAATATATATCTAGATCACTTAATGAATATAGGTAACATGAGGCTTTATATATATATATATGTACCTCGCCGGATCCTGTCGAGGGGCCATCATTATTGTTGTTATTTGTTTGCCCTTCGTCCATCCGGTCTTCCCCTTGGTACATTAGGTTTTCCTCTAGTCCATCACCGGATGGATTCAGATATGAGGATATCTCTTCCTCGAGCAAAATATCTTCGCCAGTAGTAATATTAAGAGGAATTTTACCTCTTATCATGCCCTGAAGAAAACCTTCACCGATGCGACCAGGATCTTCGGATGGATCCATGACTTAATTATCTATAACAAAAAGAGAGTTAAACAGGTTAGAAAAAACAATAACCCTAATAACTAAAACAAAAAAATAACCCTAATATTATTTGCGGTAAAACAATAATCTTAATAACTAAAACAAAAAAATCTAATATAAAAAACTATAAAAAAACTATAGAAAAACTATAACAAAAAACCCTAATAATCCTAATTATAATAATCCTAATTATAATAATCCTAATTATAAAAAAAACTATAGAAAAAAACTATAACAAAAAACCCTAATAATCCTAATTATAATAATCCTAACTATAAAAAACTATAGAAAAAACTATAATAAAATAATTATAATTAATCCTAACACTCTAGCTAATTATAATTAAAATAATTATAATTAATCCTAACTCTAGCTAGAAAAAACTATAACTAAATAATTATAATTAATCCTAACCCTATCTAACAATATAATCCCAATCCT
The DNA here is from genome assembly GCA_916181665.1 of Avena sativa. NCBI lineage: Eukaryota > Viridiplantae > Streptophyta > Magnoliopsida > Poales > Poaceae > Avena > Avena sativa. The sequence goes on from OV702299.1 coordinate 53,240,857, forward strand.
AATAACAAAAACTATAATTCTAATTAACAACCCTACTAGCTAACTAATAATTACAAAACAAAACACCCGCCCGTACCCCTCCCTCGAGCACCGATCGACGCCGGTGGCAGCACGTGACGGCAAGGCGGGGCGGCGTGCGGCGGGGCGGCACAGCTAGGCAGCACCGGCGAGGCGGCGAGGCGCGCGGCGGCACGAGACAAGGAGCGGAGATCACGGCGCCGGAGCGGCTAGCTGTGAGGCGGCGTGCGGTAGAGCGGCGACACGACAGAGCGGCGGCGGAACCGGACAGCACCTCCCCTACGTGTGCTTCGTCTTCGTCTGTGCGCGTGTTGCTTCGTCTTCGTCGAGAAATGCTAAGTGTTGGGGAAGCACCTCCTGAAACACGGAATATATACGGACCACCCCTTTAGTCCCTGGCTAAGCCACCGACCGGGACTAGAGAGTCTTTAGTCCCGGACCGTGGCTTAACCCGCGACTAAAGGAGTCGTGGCTTAACCCGCGACTAAAGACCCGTCCTTTAGTCGCGGGTTAAGCCACGGCCCGGGACTAGTGTGTTTTTTCGGCCGCTTGGTTTTCGTGCGTGCACGCACCCTCTAGTCCCGGGTCAAGCCACGACCCGCGACTAGTTTATTTTTTGTAAATTTTCTTTTTTTAATTCAAATCAAAGATAAAAATTTGGAAAATCATATCTTTTATTGTAAAAATCCAAATAAAACAAATAATATGTCTATTATTATCAAAAAAATATAAAGAATCTTAATATAATATCCATATATCTGTTTGCATCATTTATAAATTATTTTGTTTGTAAATTTCTTTTTTTAATTCAAATCAAATATAAAACTTTGGAAAATCATATCTTTTATTGTAAAAATCCAAATAAAACAAATAATATGTCTATTATTATCAGAAAAATATAAAGAATCTTAATATAATATCCACATATCTGTTTGCATCATTTGTAAATTATTTCATTTGTAAATTTTCTTTTTTTAATTCAAATCAAATATAAAACTTTGGAAAATCATATCTTTTATTGTAAAAATCCAAATAAAAAAGTAATATGTCTATTATCATCAGAAAAATATAAAGAATCTTAATATAATATCCATATATCTGTTTGCATCATTTATAAATTTTCTTTTTTAATTCAAATCAAATATAATATCCATTTAGTCCCGGTTGTAGTCACAAACCGGGACTAAAGATATTTCCCGCCATTTCCCACCGCTTCCCACTAAGTTTTCCCGCCCTTTCCTTTTTACGAGAGCTTTTAGTCCCGGTTGTAGTCACTAACCGGGACTAAAGATATTTCCCGCCATTTTCCAAAGCTTCCCGCCAAGTTTTCCCGCCCTTTCCCTCTATATCTAGGGCGATCGCTCCATGGCTATCCACACATCCACACCTTACTCTCTTAGAACAATGGACAACGCCTACTGGGCTATTCTGACCCTCGAGGAGACCGAGGCGCTGTGCGCCTCCAGCTACCCTTGTCCGCCGGGCTACCGGTCGCCTGCTGGCTGGAGGCTGAGCGCTGGAGGGGTTCCTGTCCCTCCTGTCCCTTAAGGTTCCGCATGCCAGGCGGCCATCACGAACCACTTCTACCACGATCTCACGCCGGAGCAGTGGATGGATCCCTAGTGGGATCCCAACAACTACGACACCTGGAATGACTTCTTCACTAATAGGCGGGAAAGGAAGCTCGCCAGGTACGAGGGTGATGGCCTACCCCCGGTGAACCACAACGAAGCCGGCCACCATCTGTGGTGGGCAAACCGTACTATCATCGGAGTGATGCGCTACATCGCCAGGGGAGACCATCCTCGCCTGTGGTGCCCACAAGTCCACCCGCCATAGAGCCACAAGAAGGCCCCTCCCCCGCCTGGCGGTAGCGGCATCGTCTTCCAGGAGACCCCTCCCCCGCTCGCCGTGAATCCGAGGCCGGAGTGGACCCTGGTATATGCCATGGCTAGGCTGAGGATCCCTGGAGTGACAGGTGACGATGACGATGACGAAGAAGACCCTGAAGCTGCGTACTATAGGACTAGGCATGATTATGACTAAAGGGGGCGGCTTTAGTCCTGAGTGTTAGATAGTCCTGGTTTGTCCCGGTTTTTAATATTAATAAATGTCTTGAGTGTTACCTAAATATGAAGATGTTGTATTTAGTCCCGGTTTTTAATATTAATAAATGTCTTGAGTGTTACCTAAATAGAGGAAATAGAGCAGGCTAGATCGAGAAGCCTATAAATAGAGGGAAATGCCTATAAAGAGAGGGTTCATCTTTAGTCCCGGTTGGAGAAACCAACCGCGACTAAAGGGATTGCGGCGGATTGGGCCAGGCAGCACTAATAATAGGGGTGAGTGTCGACATTATGTCGTGTGGCTTATACCTTGTCCCGGATGGTGTCACCAACCGGACTAAAGATGAACCTTTAGTCCCGGTTGGAGACACCAACCGGGACAAAACATGAGTCAGCACTAATAAGAGGGGTGAGTGTCGACATTATGTCGTGAGTGTCGACTTTATGCAGAGTTGCTTGTACTATGAATAGGCATCCTTGTGAGTCCAGTCCTCCAACCAGTTTGAGGCATCTCCAAGATGGTTTTCGAGAGCAGGGACACCACTACGACCAGTTTCAGGGAGATGCCGTCGGAGCCCAGTCCTCCGGCATCTCCAAGAAACTGGTCATAGAGGCACTCCCTAATATGTGAAATTAGTTAGCTCCCAGGCGTATTGATCTAGTTAGAGAAGTTACAAGCTGCAAGATGGTTTTCGAGAGCAGGGACACCACTACGGCCAGTTTCAGGGAGATGCCACCGGAGCCCAGTCCTCCGGCATCTCCAAGAAACTGTTCATAGAGGCACTCCCTAATATGTGACCTCACGCGTTTGGAGATCAGATCTTAATGGTAAGTATGAATCGGGACTAAAGGCCCCCCTTTAGTCCCGGTCCAGCCACAAAACGGGACTAACACACTCAAGATTGTTTGCAGACAACACTATAAAATGGACACATGGAGCACCTTCACTCATAAAATGTTACAATTATTACACATCATTTCTTCGCGTGTGTTCCTTTCTGATCCCGCCGTATCCATGGAGCATCTTGATTCATTAACATGATGCTTGGGTCATGCTTCACCGCGAAGGGCGGAATTTCATGAAACTTATCACAATCTTGTGACATGTCTGTCTTGTCCACCACTCCCACGATGTTTCTTTTTCCTGAAAGAACTATGTGGCGCTTTGGCTCATCGTTTGATGTATTCTTTTTCTTATTTTTTATTTTTCTAGGTTTGGTAGACATGTCCTTCACATAGAAAACCTGAGCCACATCATTGGCTAGGACGAATGGTTCGTCTAAGTACCTAAGATTGTTGAGATCCAACAATGTCATTCTGTATTTCTTGTCTACCTCAACCCCTCCTCCTGTCACCTTGACATATTTGCACCGAAACAAGGGGACCTTAAAAGTAGGTCCATAGTCAAGTTCTCATATCTCCTCTATGTAACCATAATATGTGGTCTTTGACCCATTGTTGTCTGTTGCATCAAAGCGGACACCACTGTTTTGGTTGGTGCTTTTATTATCTTGGGCTATCGTGTAAAATGTATACCCATTTATCTCGTACCCTTGGAAAGTTGATATAGTCGAAGATGGTGAACTAGACAACAAGTATAGCTGATCTCCAAGAGTGTTGTTTTTTATGAGATGTTGCAACCAACCGCCGAAACTCTTCATGTGTTCATCTCTAATCCAAGAGTCATGCTTTCCAGGGTTGTTGGAGCGTAAGATTTTCTTGTGTTCCTCGATATATGGGGCTACCAAGATAGAATTCTGTAGAACAGTGTAATGTGCTTCGGTGTAAGAATGTCCGTCCCTACATATTATTGATTTCCTTCCTAGAGTACCCTTTCCACTCAGTCTCCCCTCATACCGCGATTGAGGAATACCAATCGGCCTAAGGTCAGGAACGAAGTCAACACTAAATTCAATGACCTCCTTTGTTCCATAGCCCTTGGAGATGCTTCCTTCTAGCCTAGCACGGTTATGAACATATTTCTTTAAGGTTCCCATGAACCTTTCAAAGGGAAACATATTGTGTAGAAATACAGGACCGAGAATGGAAATCTCTTCGACTAGGTGAACCAGCAGGTGCGTCATAATATTGAAGAAGGATGGTGGGAACACCAACTCAAAACTGACAAGATATTGGACCACATCATTCTGTAACCGTGGTAGATATTCAGGATTGATTATCTTCTGAGAGATTGCATTGAGAAATGCACATAGCTTCACAATAGGTACTCGAACATTATCTGGTAGAAGCCCCCTCAATACAATCGGAAGCATTTGCGTCATAATCACGTGGCAGTCATGAGACTTTAGGTTTTGGAACTTTTTTCTGCCATATTTATTATTCCCTTTATATTCGACGAGAAGCCAGACGGGACCTTAATACTGCTTAGGCATTCAAAAAATATTTCCTTCTCTTGTTTGGTAAGAGCATAGCTGGCATGACCTTGAAACCATTCTGGATGCAGGCCATCTAGGTCTTTCATACGTTGATGGTCCTTTCGTGCTTCCGGTGTATCTTTTGTCTTCCCATACACGCCCAAGAAGCCTAGCAGGTTCACGCAAAGATTCTTCGTCGCATGCATCACATTGATTGCAGAGCGGACCTCTAAGAATTTCCAATATGGTAGATCCCAAAATATAGATTTCTTCTTCCACATGGGTGCGTGTCCTTCTGCGTCCTTCGGAACAGATTTTCCGCCAGGACCCTTTCCAAAGGTTACCATTTGATCCAAATCTTTGACCATATCAAATATATCAGCACCAGTACACTCCTTAGGTTTCATCTGGTGACATGCCAGACCGTTGAAATGTTTGCCTTTCTTTCTTAAGGGATGCTTGGCCAAAATTAATCGACGATGATCATTGTATACATTCTTCTTACAATGTTCCAAATATATACTTTCAGTCTCATCTAAATAGTGTGTGCATGCATTGTATCCCTTGTTTGACTGTCCTGAAAGGTTACTAAGAGCAGGCCAATCATTGATTGTTACGAAAAGCAATGCTCGGAGGTTAAATTATTCTTGCTTGTTCTCATCCCACATGCGTATCCCGGGTTCGTGCCACAACTGTAAAAGTTCTTCCACTAATGGCCTTAGGTACACATCAATATCGTTGTCGGGTTGCTTCGGACCTTGGATCAACACTGGCATCATAATAAACTTCCGCTTCATGCATAACCAAGGAGGAAGGTTATAGATGCATAGAGTCACGGGCAGGTGCTATGACTGGAGCTCTGCTCCCCAAAGGGATTCATGCCATCTGTACTTAGACCAAATCTTAAACTCATTGCGTCATCTGCAAAGTCCGGGTACTTTCTATCGATTTTTCTCCATTGCAACCCATCAGCGGGGTGTCTCAACATCCTGTCTGACTTACGTTCCTCTTTATGCCATCGCAACAACTTGGCGTGCTCTTTGTTTCTGAATAAGCGTTTCAACCGTGGTATTATAGGAGCATACCACATCACCTTGGCAGGAACCCTCTTCTGGGAGGAGGGGGGCTCACCCGCAACGTCACCAGGGTCATCTCGTCTAATCTTATACCAAAGTGAAGTGCATACTGGGCATTGCATCCAAATTCTCATACTCCTCACCGCGGTAGAGGATGCAGTCATTAGGGCATGCATGTATCTTCTGAACATCTAAACCTAGAGTGAAGACAACCTTCTTTGCTAGGTACGTACTGGCGGGCAGTACGTTATCTTTTGGAAGCATATTCTTCATCATTTTCAGCAACTTTTTAAATGGGGAGTCAGGTATTGCACACTCAGCCTTCCATCGCAGCAATTCCAGTGTGCTGCCCAGCTTTTTCAGACCATTTTTGCAATTTGGGTATAACAACTTTTTGTGATCCTCTAACATGTGATTGAACTTCTCCCTATCCTTTTCAGTTTCACAGTCTCTTCGTGCATCGGCAATGGTCCGACCAAGATCATCAGCGGGTTCATCATGTGTCTTCATCCTCCCCTTCAGCATCCCCCATGGAAGTATCTCCGTACTCAGGGAAACCATGATAGTTGTCATCCTCCTCTTCTTCTTCATTATCTTCCATTATAACCCCTCTCTCTCCGTGCTTGGTCCAACAATTATAACTCGGCATGAAGCCGGACTTCAACAGGTGGTTGTGAAGGGTTTTTGAGTCAGAGTAATCCTTCTGATTCCTACATCCATTACATGGACAAAATACAAAACCATTGCGCTTGTTTGCATCAGCAACACAGATGAATTCATGCACGCCATTAATGAACTCGCCAGAGCATCGGTCAGTACCGTACATCCATTCCCGGACCATCTGCATTATAGTAAAAGTATATCAAAAACCATTACACAAGATGATAAAATTATTACATGTTATATTGAGAGCTTCTAGAGCATTAATTTTGAATTTTGAAAAATTTACATACACCAATTTGTGAATTGGAGAAAACAATCAACATGATAAATGTGGAGTTTTTTATTATTGTTCTATCAATGAAAACCTTATTCCATTCTAAGCTCTGAAACTCTAAAATTACACATTTCAATTTTCAGTAACTATGTGCCTAATAAAAAATTGTTACACATATATATCAAAATCCTTCTAGCTACTTCTAGAGCATGCATGCATTGATCCATATCTCTATACTTCTAGAGCATTATAAAGCTAAAGTAGCAATAAGAGATGAAAGAATGAAGTTCTAACCTTTTAAAGATTTGGATTTAGGTGTTGCAAAATAAATCTTGAGAAAAAATGGCATGAACTCTCTTGCTTCTTTGAGAAAAATGGCCACCATATGCTTTAGGACAGCAGGACAGGAAGCAGAATATATAGTGATGGACAACTAGTCCCGGTCCGTGATATGACCCGGAACTAATAGTCCACAAAAAGACCAGCTAGCCTGCTCTAGGCCATTACGGACCGGGACTAAAGATCTGGTTCGGCCCGGGACTAGTGACTACGGCCGTTTCTAGCCGTTAGAGGCCTCACGGCCCGGGACTAGTGCTCTCACTAGTCGCGGGCTGTGACAGACCGGGACTGCTGGCCTTGTTCACGTCGAACCGTAGATGGTTTTTTCAGTAGTGGCTCCTCGTTTGGTATGAGACAACGGACGGGAGAACCCACAAGTTTATCGAAGAGGGGAACGGTGAGGCAAGCTCGAGCTGCTCCTGATTACGACGGGCAGCTTCACTAGTAGTACACGATAGACCTTTTGAGGCACTTCTTAATGTGCCTCTGAAAATAGCATTTCAGCAAAGTGCTCCAAATGATGAGTACATATATATAAGATGTATCACACGCTTTCTGCTTGACCTTGGGACACCACATATAGTATGGTTGATCCACGAAAATATAATGTAATTATTCTTTCGAAAATTGTAATGCAACCCTATGAATCAAAGATCACACAATAAGAAACTGGTGCCATTTGCATTGCAGCTCACGATCTATATCGAAACAGATACAAATGGCCGGGATACAAGTAGTAGTAGGTATCTTCCTGAAGATGCACGATACACAGAAGAAAAGTAATCGCGGTCTAGAGATCTACTCTTACAGTGATAGAGTGATACTCGGGAAAGCTCAGATCGCTATGACAGACAACACTTTGATGACCAGTAGTGCATGTCGTCTAGAAGCAGATTAGGTCCTCGAGACGTGGCTTGATCTCATCGATAACCGACGGGAAGTGTTGCATGAGCCATAGGTACCCCTCAGTTACCACAACTTTTATGAAGTTCTTCCCCGTCAGCAAGAAGTCAAGGCACCTATCCTTCAACTCCGGACAGTTGTACATTTCAGCACAACCTAAGGTTGTCGCCGCCGTTTCCACCGATAGCATATCCCACAGCTGCTGAGCACACATGAGCTTCAATCTGCCCAGGTCGTACCTGTCCGCTGCTGCAAGTACACGCTGAAACTGTTGGGCTGTTTGCGCATGAACAAACATTCTGTCCGTGTATATGAACCAAAGCATGATTTTAAAAGTCACAGGGTCCATGTCGTGCAGTGTGATGCGCGTCATTTTGTTAGCATCTGCCAGCGAACCAAAGAGCTCCGCTTTGAACACCGGCGAGCGGGCAGCAAGCACGGCCCGGTGAGCACGGAACGTCTCGCCGCCGACCGAGAAGGAGACGTCTTCTCCCGAGCAAACGTGGGGAGCAGGGTGTTCCGGCAAAGAGTCAAATCCATGGAGCTGGGGCAGCAGGCTTCCGATATGGTCGCCTATGTTTGAGGCCGGCACAGCTATGGAATTCGCCGGCAGAGCTATGACGCCACATACGAGCGTGATCACGCCGTTCGTGGCGTAGCGCTCAAGGCAACCTCGGTTCACCAAGAGCTGATCTGACCAGGTGACATGGTTACCTTTGTCATATTCGCCGATCTCGAGCAATGACCTTCTTAAACGGCGCCGAGACGGAGCACCGTCTCTGCGCAGCAGGAAGATCTCGAAGAAACCTTTGAAGTCGTTGAATTTGCTGTGCAGGGATAGGTAGAGATTGAGGTTATCGTCCTTCGCGTCCTCCCAGCAGTGGCACTCGATCTTCCAGCTATAATGCCCAGCGGACATGCTCTTGGAGACGGCGTTGCCTAGCCCGTGGCTTTTTATTTCTGGGTAGTCAAGTTTGAACTCAGTGAAACTGGAGTCGACCATGGTTGGCATATGAGTAGAGATTGTAGCACCGGGTTGAACTTATAGGCCAGTGCTACGCTACGAACGCTTCGTGATCCCCAGCCCGCAAGGAGAGTGATTAATGTGGACATATTTCCAACACATCGAGAACTGAAATGTGGCGCCTTGGGTTTTGAGCAAGGAGATGAGACGATTGTACGGAGTATCTTGATCACGGCTGTGTGTTATTAAATAAAAATAACCTAAAGTAGTAAGGAATTCAAAGATTAATCCTATCCGAAAACAAATTCAAACGGAATAATCCTTTTCTGCCACTTCCGCCCGCGCGGCGCCGCAGCCTCCTGTGCGGCGCCAGATAGGACGGCGCCGCAGACCTGCCACGCTGGCCGGCTGGGGCCAGGCGCCGCACAGCTGCCACGCTGGCTCGCGTACGCTGCGCCACCTAGCCTGGCGCCGCAAGCAAGCCTGCTGCGTCGCTCGGGCTGGCGCGGCACACCCTGCCACGCTGGCTCCACGGGCCCCAGCACCTTAAGTGCGGCGCCAGGGCTGGCGCCGCATCCACCCCTGCCGCGCCATGGTGGCTGGCGCCGCACACCTGGAGCCCTTAAGCTGGCGCCGTCGGCCCAGCCCGACCCTCTTCTCTCTTTCCTTCATTTCCTCTCCCCTCACCACTTAGAACGGCGGCGGCTAGGGCTCACTCTTCCCCAATCTCCACTCAAAACCCCAAGATTTGAAGAAAAACCTAGGGATTTCTTCCCCAATAGCCTCACCAAGGTATTTTCCTCTTCTCCCCTCAATTTCATCCGCAAATTTTAAGTTATTTGTCCCTAGATTGAGAAATTCCTCCAAATGCTAGGCCACCAATTGAATATGTAAATTTGTATGGAGCAATGAGGTCTTTGGTTGATATATAGAGTTAGAATTGGTATATTAAACCTTCATGTATATAGATAAGATTGTTAGGGTTAGGAGGAGGCCTGGAGACCTGCGGCGCCATGCCGGCAGGCGCGGCACGCCTTAAGGATGCGGCGCCAGCTCACTCGGTGCTGCACGTCCATATGCGGAGCCAGGCTCCTCCTGGCGCGGCAGGCAAACCTCCTGTCAATCTGACAGGAGTAGGCCTGGAGATCTGCGGCGCCACGCCTGACGGTGCTGCACGCCTGGGAGGGTGCGGCGCCTGGCGCCGCAGGCCTGGGAGGCCTGGGAGGGTGCGGCGCCTGGCGTGGGAGGCCTGGGAGGGACATATACTAAAGTTTTGTGCTATCCACTTGAAAGTAGCCCCGTCTGTGACTCTCAATTTCTCCCCCTTTGAGTTTATAGTGTCACCAGGACACTTACCACCGGTAAGGGCACACATCCGCTCACGCCAGCCATCGGAGCCTGTGTTAATGCACAAAGGATCCCTCTGGATAGGGAGTGCCAGGATCATGGACATGTCCTGCAGAGTGACAGTCATCTCACCGGTACGGAGGTGAAAACTATGCGTCTCCGGCCTCCACCGGTCAACCAGCGCGGTGATAGCAGCAGGGTTCATGTGCGGTGATCCACGATTGACCATATGGATGAATGGGAGCAATCCTAGCGCTTTGATGTGCACCATGTACCGATCATCATACTACATAATCTCTTGGAAACGCCCGTGATACCTCAGTCGTAGGGAAACAAGAGGCTGCACACATAGAAGCTCGATTATAACATGTCCATCCAACTTGAGAAACATATAATGATTTCGAGGTTTTTTTTCTTACCTTGATCCCCTCGGCAAGAATGCGGCCACGGTGAACCTTATCATACGACGGCTCAAGAAGAGACATGCCTTCTATGAACCCGGGTTATACATGGGGTGGTGTACGGGCTTCTTCCGATTCCGATTCCGACATTCTAGTTAATTACAAAAAGTAGAACTATATATGTGAGCATATTATAAACCAACTACTAATACGAATAAATTGCTATGTGAACCAAATTATGTGGGCACCTCTATGTGAGAAATGTAGGCATCTACATTTTTTCAAACCATTATTCCAATGTGGCATCTCTATGTGAGCAAAATTATAAACCATTGTTTCTATATGGGCATCTCTTTGTGACCTAATTTTACAAACCCTAGTTTCTATGAAGGCATCTCTATGTGACCAAGGTTCCAATAGCTATGAACAACAAATTAGAACTAACATGTATATGACCAAATACTATACAAACATGACATTGCTTCATAGAATCTCAATGGGATTTAGGGTTTCACCATGTCATTGCCATTGGTAACTCTAGACATCAACCAAACATGACTACACATCAACTAATCCTATGAGATTTAGGGTTTGGACAAATTTTGCAATTACAAACAAATACAATGGAATTTTCGGATGGACTAGAGGGATGTGAGGGAGAGTACCTTTGAGAATGGATTGGGGATGAAATCCCCTAAGAAGTCAATGGAGATCTTGCCGTTTTGGAGATGATTGGAGAGGGGGAGTGAGTGCAGCCGCCGCCGCCTCGTGCTGGAAACTGGGAAGAATGAAGCTAGGGTTGGGGGAGAGGGAGGCCGCACGCGCTTAAGGGCTCCAGGTGTGCGGCGCCATCTACCATGGCGCTGCATAGGGGGGTGCGGCGCCACCCCGACAGGCGCCACACTTAAGGTGTTGGGCCCGCGGCGTCAGCGTGGCAGGGCGTGCCGCGCCAGACCGAGTGGCGCGGCAGGCGTGCATGCGGCGCCAGGCTTGCCGGCGCTGCACATGCGAGCCAGCGTGGCAGCTGTGCGGCGCCGGGCACCAGCCGGACAGCGTGGCAAGCATACGGCGCCGTCTTAGATGGCGTTGCACCAGTGGTTGCGGCGCCAGGCGGGCGGGAGTGGCAGGAAAGAGTTATTCCGTTTAAATTTGTTTTTGAATAGGGTTAATCTTTAAATTTGTTAAAACACTTTGTTACACCACAAACCACTTACTCCTTCATTGATTTATCTGTTTGAAAGGCTGGAATTATACTAGGGCCACAAATTCAATTTCTGCGGCAATGCCAAAGATGACCATAGTAATTCAAATAAAAATTCATGTTTTACACACTGGTGACGAGCACTAGCACTTCAACATTCTCACAAGTTTCTACTTCCATTGTTGCACGTACTACGGATCAGCTTTTTAAAAACCAGTAAAATATTTGAACCAATTGTACATCACAATTATGTGTTCTCACAACATTATCCTGGCACATCCAATTAAAGGCATGGAGTATTACATAATATAGGAAACTTAAACGTAGCCTTCCAATGTGGTTGTCATCTTCTAGACCTGCTCAAAAGGTTAAATTAGATAATCCAACATCGCTACTACGGTATTTAACTAAATAAAGTCAGAGTCCCCAACAAAAATGTAACCGAATGGTTACGGAACCGAAAAGAGACAGCGACACGACGGTGGCGGCTCTAAACCATCTAAGGCCATGTCTCCCTTGTTGGCGACGTAGCATGTCCCCTCCGCATCCACTAGCCTTGGGACCTTGGAGGCGTGGCAGACCAAGGGCTCTCGCCGGCGAGAGATTTCTTGTTTTTTAGGATGTCTTTCAGTGTATTCTTCATGATGTTGAGGCGACGACTATATCTTAAAATCAGAATAAGATTCTTACATCTCTATCCTCGCCCCGGTGGTGTGTCTAGCATCGACGAAGTGTGTGTGAAGTCATATGTCCGACGGATCTCTTAGGATCTATCTATGTTTTGTATTCGTTGGTGTTGTTTAAGATAAGTCTCTTTCGATTTACAATTTTCATCTGTGGCAATGATTGCTGCTCTTGTGCGCTAGTACTTAGGGGACTTAGCACGACAATTTCCGTTTGTCTACTACGATAAGTTTTGACCGGCTCCGGTGATAAAGGACGAGGACAGCGGCGGGGCCTTCGTCCTGTGCTAGTCTATGTAGTCATCACTAGGTGGTCTAATGACCTATTTTTAATTTTTATTACTTTTAGGAATCTTTATATTGTTGTTGATGATTATTAATTGGTGGAATTTCCCCCAAAAAAATTAGTCCCCTGCTGCTTGAGAATTTTAGCTCGGAGGTGCTATCAATACAGAAAGTTTCAAAGTATTTGAGTATTAAGTTAAAAATTATTAAGAATTGATTATGAAAAGTGTTGTGCTTCGCTTCAACAAACGACACAAGGATTTTGATTCAGTATTTGTCTAACATGTAGATTGCTACGCATACTACCATGACATCATATTATGTTCATTACGTATGCTAGTAAAATCAGAATGAAAAACTAACTAAAAAGAAATAAATTTGGCATATGCTAATTCATTTTGTCGTGTGGGTATTTTTCAATGTCAGATTGTACAATCAGCTTGCCTTTTTTTCGAAATCGGAGTGCAGCCCCAGACAGTGGCGAAGGATGGAAAAAAATTAAGGTCGGGCGAACTCTAAAGTATAAAAGAAAAAATGATAAAAATATCCAAAATTGTCTAAACACATTAATACTTTAAATGATCTTAAGCATAATAAATTAATACAATGGTATTTGCAACTTATTTAAATAGAAGTATAACCTACAAACTTACCGACAACGAAACATTAATGTAGTCTAGAAGTTCCAGGTAATGGCAAAGCTCTACCTTCTTTTTAAAAATCTTTCTTAATTTCACAAAGATCAAGACTTTTGAAAATTCCTCGCTCAATGTAGCACACCATCAAATCATTAAGCCATCCATCGGACATCTTGTTGTGTAGCTCGGTCTTGATGATCTTCATAGCTGAGAATGCCCTTTCAACAGTTGTCGTCGCCACCGGTAAAAGTAATGCCAACTCAATGAGGCGGTAACTATAGGAAACATGATATGTCTTTCAAGTTCAACCATCATTTTAGCTAGGAATTCAATATCAAGACAAACTTTGAAATCTTCAGTTCTCCTCATATGAATAATGAATAGCTCAAGAGCATCTTGTATATGTTCACGCTCATAATCAGAGAAATCCTCATGGTAAATCTCTGTAAGACGAGCAAGCTTATTCACATTGAACCTAGCAAATGAGTCTTGGATCAAGACAAGAGAAGTTTTGAACAACCTCCAAAGATATCTCATTAAAGCGATGATCAAACTCAGTGATAATAGAGTCTATGGCAGCATAGAAGGTGTCAACACGATAAAAATGATCAGTGGTGACCTGGAATTTCCCCCCTTTTCTTGTTTTACCCCATTTTGTTACCATTTGATCCATACTTGGGATTGTGATCTCATTTTCAGTGCAAAATGATTTGACATCTTCCAATAGTTGCTCCCAACCATTATTTCTCTAATTCACCAATCGTGTTCTCACATCCTTAACCAAAGACATTGCCTGAAATGATACAATTAAAAAGTTTAGATCAATATTATAAACATAGGGAGTAAAACCATAAAATACTACTCATCACATACCTGGACAATATTCTGATCCTTCTTTTGTAATAGAAGAGATACATCGTTTGTCATACGAAGTAGTTTTAACATCATCTTCATGAAGAACACAAAGCTAAAATTCTCCATTTTATGAACATAACCTCCTGCCTTGGTTGGATTACGAGAGTCATCCTCAACAATGCCCAAAACTTCTATCACTTCATCCCACATTGATTCAATACGAGTTAAGGTTGTGTAGTGAGAACCCCATCTTGTATCTCCAGGTCAGCAAAAGGATGTTTCTTGATTTTTCCCTCGTCCCGTGGGCATCTCACCACCCTTAATCTTAGCTAAAAGAATCTCTTTATGCTTATCAAGCAATATATCCATCCTCCTGCAAGATGAACTACAGAGATTGGCAATCTCTTTCGCATCGTCAAAGAAATCCTCAAGACCTTTGCAACATCTTGATAAAGCAACAACTACCAACTACAACCGGTGGGCAAAGCAATGAATGTAAAAAGCATATGGGTTCTCGTTACGGATTAACTTCTGAAGGCCATTAAATTCTCCTCTTATATTAGATGCTCCATTATACCCTTGCCCTCGTAATCTTGCAATAAGTAGATCGTGTTTGACAAAAACCTTTAAAAGTGCCTTCTTTAAAGCCACAGATGTTGTGTTTGGGACATGCTTAATACACAAAAGTCTTTCAATAATCGCTCCACTTTTGTTCACATACCGGAAATAATATGATACAATTAGTTAGACTATACTATATTTAACAAAAGTAAACACATAATTAGTTAACATACTTGAAGACGTACCTCACAACCACGGCCATTTGTTCTTTGACTGAGATATCACGAGATTCATCAATAAGAACAGTGAAAAGACAACCATCCATCTCATCTTTGATATATTTCGTGACTTCCTCCGCGCAATGTTTGGACAATATTTTCTGAATATCTGAGGAAATCATCTTTGCATTTTTAGGACATAGCTAACCAAATGCAAGCTTCACTTCCTTATTCCTTTCTTTGTACCAATCAAGCATTTCCAAAAAAAATCCTTTGTTCAAAGAAGAAGAGGACTCATTGTGTCCACGGAATGGTTCACCTTGCAATGCTAGATAACTTACAATTCCCAAAGAAGTATCAACGCGAGTTTCATACTTGATTAGGGAGTCTTTGCTATAAGTTATAACTTTGCTTTTCACACTTGCCCTTTGATTCTTAAAATCACCACAAGTTGTCCTTGAATTATTATGGATGCTACATGACCCACCAACATGCTTACAGAACGCCGCCACCACCGCATTTTTCCAATGGTCATACCCCAATTTGGTAAAAACATCATAACCAAATTTTTCATCCATCCGATCATGTTCAAAAAGATAACAATATGCCCTATCTTTGTCCACACTATATTCTAACCAATTAAATTGCTTATACCATTGTGGCCGAAAGCTTCTATCATCTCTATCTTTGGGGAAATTATGACAAGTTGGTTGAGTTGGACTCTTCTCTAGATAAGCAAATATAACATCATCTCTAATATTGGGGTGAAACCGATCAATTGGAATGCGAAGTCCTGGATCAAACTTGATGTCATCTAGACCAAAATGATTTATACCTTTGTTTTCTTGAACATCAACGTTCTCTTCGACAACGGCTTCGACCGTGTCTCTAATATATTCTTCCACTTGTTCGATGGCCCTAAAATTTTCTGCCTCCTTTTCCACTTCTTGCTGTTGCTCTTGATGTACCGTAATATTACCACTCTCGTGTGTGCTTGGTTTCGAGTTACTGCTACTAGAAATTGGCATAAAATACCTTGTAAGACCTGCAATTCATAGTTCATAAATTATAAATTCATTAAATAAGACACTAGTGTTCTATCTGATTGCAAAAATTTCAAAAAGTACCTTTCCCCCCCTTTGGCCCCTTCCCTTTTTTGTCCATCTTCGATCTTGCTCAATTTATCATAAAAAACCCAAATACAGAAGTGTGGCTTCGCTAAAAATTTAAGCGATTACGGTTTAAAAGGCCACCGCCGATTGCAGTTTAGACCGCAGAATATGAGAAGACAGGGACGAGTGGCCTACCTGCGTCGTTGGTCAGTCCCTTGTCCCGCCAGGTTCAGTACTCCCTTCGATCTGGCGATTCGGCACCTTAGAAAAAATCGATCACGCCGCCGCGAGCGATCGCCAAGTTCTTTCCAATCGATGGTGCGACCTGGAAGCCCTAAGGCGCTACGCGTTAGTTTTTTTTAGAAAACTGTAGCCGTGTAGTATAGCCTGGCACATGGCAGTCCCAAAACTGGCCCATCTGGAAATATATATATATATATATATATATATATATATATATATATATATATATATATATATATATATATATATATATATATATATATATATACACGTCGTGTACAATGTTGATTCTTTTCATCACGGTGATTCAGCCAGAGCATATATATACGGCACGCTACAGTACACACATCCCACCGCTTGACCGCTGCAATGCAATGCGATAGGTATAATTTTTTTTTGGCCAGGAGTATGGCGGGCGCCATACCTCGCCCTACCGAGAGCCTCGCCGCTGGTCCTAGCTTCTCCGATGCACACATCTATTTTTATTGCAAAGTTCAAACGGTACTTAAAGTATTACCATCATGGATCAAATAGGGTTGAGACAAGTATCAACCATCTAAAAATGAAAAAAAACAAGAAGCTATCCATTTAGGAGTCTACTAGTATGTCGCCACCCAGTAGCCTGGAAATAAAAGTTCTAAGCAACCATCAACAACCGGTTGTATCTAGTATTCATAGGCTCCCACTGATCCTCCGGGAGTAGGTATGACCATAGATGTATCTAGTGTGCAGCTAGTCGAATAACTTTTCTGACAATGTTAAAGACAATGTTATTTCTGGTCATCCAAATAGACCAACATAAAGCTAATACTCCAATAGATAGTCTAGCTTTATCAACCTTATTAACCATATTTAGCCAATTTTCAAACATATTTATTATATTGGTTAGTGCAGGCATGTTACAAGTGAAGAAAACTATACAACCAAACGAGGCGTACAAATGGACATGAAAGAAACAAATGTTCTACTGACTATGATGAATCACAAAAGCAACATTTCTGACATCCATTTCACTTGTCCTTAACCAAATTATCTTTAGTCAATAGAACTTTATTTTTAAGGAACCACATAAAGATTTTGATTTTAAGTGAAAGTTTTAATTTCTTTTTTTGTTGGGAATTTTAATTTCCACATGTACTTATGTAGGAATCTTGTATGACCATCCATTTGATCTAAATACATAGACTTAACAGTAAATATACCCGTTTTTGTTAATTTCCACTTACAAAATATCAGGATTATCATTGAGTTGCACCATCCTTAGACGCTGACATAAGTGTAACCATCTTGTACACTTAGTGCCAGTCAACACTCTTCTAAAATTAATATTAAGGGGAGTTTGAGTAAGGACGCTAGCCACCAAGACATTTTTCCTTAGAAAAATATTATATAATGACGGATATTGCTGCGCTAAAGATGTATCATCTAACCAAACAACTTCCCCAAAAAGAACACTTATGCCATTTCCAACTTAAAAAAAGCCATTGGTAAAGAACATTTCCTTTATTTGTTTAAGACCTTTTCAAAAGGGAGAATCAGTAGGTTTGGCTTCTACTTGAGATAAAGTGTTATCATGGAGATATTTGTTATACAACAATTGCGAGCGAACCAGGAAGGGGTGTTAGGGTAACTCCAAGAGCTATCTCTCTAAAGGAAGGTCTCGTTATGTTTGTGCGCCTCTGACATGGACATGACTTATAACCGGCAGTTGGCTTTATTATTGTCCTTGCTCTTAGACCCTGTTCGGATGTGAAGTTTTAGCAAAACGTGTTTCTAGTAAACTTAGATAACCGTATAACAACCTAAAATTTTTTTGTGTGCAGGAACGAAAACGGGATCAAGCAAAATTCGGTTTCCACAAAGCCAGAAAAATAGGTTTTGGTAAAAAGTACTATTAGTCGTTTTTCTGAAAATGAGAATAAGCAAAACATTATGTAAACTAACTCTATCCATTCGCTCCTTCCTCAACAGATTCCCCAAGCCAATCCTCGCTTTTCGCTCCAACTCCCCACGCGCGAAGGGATAAGCCATAAGAATATCTTGATCCAAACATGGTTCTCCATATATGGATTTCTAACAGAATTAGTAGAAAATCTAGTTTTTTCAAAAAACCAAGCTAAAACTTGTTTTGCCAAAACTCAGCGTTAATTCCATCTATCCAAACAACCACTTAGACATGTTGCACGTGGCACCTCTTTCTTTATGGCTGCATGCAACGTTTCCATTAATTAGCATCACCATACGAGATAAAATTCTACACCCTCCGGACCGGTTTATTAGGCATCATAGTTTAAGATCAATTTTAACCATTAATTTTGGTTAATAAATTTTATATAATACTACTATGTCACAATAATTATACTATTAGATTCATCTTCAAAATTAGTTCCCAGTGGTATATTTTTCTAAAACATATATTGTATATTTTATTGGTCAAAATTGATGGTTAAATATTTTTTTAAACTACGTGCATGCCTAAAATACTGGACCGGATGGAGTAAATGTTTCTCAATTAGTGTTATTGGTCTTGTATGCACCACTAGAAAAATCATCTTCGGTTCGATGTGAACAAGGCCAGCAGTCCCGGCCTGACACAGCCCAGGAGTAGTGGGAGCACTAGTCCCGAGCCGTGAGACCTCTAACGGCTAGAAACGGCCGTAGTCACTAGTCTCGGGCCGGACTAGGTCATTAGTCCCGGTCCGTAATACGCCCGGGACTAATAACCTGGAGCAGGCCAGCTGGTCCTTTCATGGACTATTAGTCCCGGGTCGTATCACGGTCCGGGACTAGTTGTCCACCACTATATATTCTGCCTCCTGTCCTGTTGCCCTAAAGCATATGGTGGCCATTTTTCTCAAAGAAGCAAGAGAGTTCATGCCTTTTTTTCTCAAGATTTGTCAAGATTTAGTTTGCAACACCTAAATCCAAAGTTTTAAAAGGTTAGAACTTCATTCTTTCATCTCTTATTGCTACTTTAGCTCTATAATGCTCTAGAAGTATAGAGATATGGATCAAATGCATGCATGCTCTAGAAGTAGCTAGAAGGATTTTGATATATATGTGTAACAAATTTTGATTAGGCACATAGTTACTGAAAATTGAAATGTGTAATTTTAGAGTTTCAGAGCTTAGAATGGAATGATGTTTTCACTGATAGAACAATAATAAAAAATTCCATATTTATCATGTTGATTGTTTTCTCCAATTCACAAATTGGTGCATGTAAATTTTTCAAAATTCAAAATTAATGCTCTAGAAGCTCTCAATATAACTTGTAATAATTTTATCATGTTGTGTAATGGTTTTTGATATACTTTTACTATAATGCAGATGGTCCGGGAATGGATGTACGGTACTGACCGACGCTCTGGCGAGTTCATTAATGGCGTGCATGAATTCATCTGTGTTGCTGATGCAAACAAGTGTAATGGTTTTGTATTTTGTCCATGTAATGGATGTAGGAATCAGAAGGATTACTCTGACTCAAAAACCCTTCACAGCCACCTATTGAAGTCCGGCTTCATGCCCAGTTATAATTGTTGGACCAAGCACGGAGAGAGAGGGGTTATAATAGAACACAATGAAGAAGAGGAGGAGGATGACAACTATCATGGTTTCCCTGAGTACGGAGATACTTCCATGGGGGATACCGAAGGGGAGGATAAAGAAGAGACACATGATGAACCTGCTGATGATCTTGGTCGGACCATTGCCGATGCACGAAGAGATTGTGAAACTGAAAAGGATATGGAGAAGTTCAATCACATGTTAGAGGATCACAAAAAGTTGTTGTACCCAAATTGCGAAAATGGTCTGAAAAAGCTGGGCAGCACACTGGAATTGCTGCGATGGAAGGCTGAGTGTGCTATACCTGACTCCTTATTTGAAAAGTTGCTGAAAATGATGAAAAATATGCTTCCAAAAGATAACGTATTGCCCGCCAGTACGTACGAAGCAAAGAAGGTTGTCTACCCTCTAGGTTTAGAGGTTCAGAAGATACATGCATGCCCTAATGACTGCATCCTCTACCGCGGTGAGGAGTATGAGAATTTGGATGCATTGCTCGGTATGCACTTCACTTCGGTATAAGATTAGATGAAATTACCCTGGTGACGTTGAGGGCGAGCCCTCCTGGAAGAGGGTTCCTGTCAAGGTGATGTGGTATGCTCCTATAATACCACGGTTGAAACGCTTATTCAGAAACAAAGAGCATGCCAAGTTGTTGCGATGGAATAAAGAGGAACGTAAGTCAGACGGGATGTTGAAACACCCCGCTGATGGGTCGCAATGGAGAAAAATCGATAGAAAGTACCCGGACTTTGCAGATGACGCAAGGAGTTTAACGTTTGGTCTAAGTACAGATGGCATGAATCCCTTTGGGGAGCAGAGCTCCAGTCACAGCACTTGGTCCGTGACTCTATGCATCTATAACCTTCCTCCTTGATTGTGCATGAAGCGAAAGTTAATTATGATGCCAGTGTTGATCCAAGGTCCAAAGCAACCCGGCAACGACATTGATGTGTATCTAAGGCCATTAGTGGAAGAACTTTTACAGTTGTGGCACGAACCCGGGATACGCGTGTGGGATGAGCACAAGCAGGAAGAATTTAACCTCCGAGCATTGCTTTTCGTAACAATCAATGATTGGCCTGCTCTTAGTAACCTTTCAGAACAGTCAAACAAGGGATACAATGCATGCACACACTGTTTAGATGAGGCTGAAAATATATATTTGGAACATTGTAAGAAGAATGTATACAATGAGCATCGTAGATTTCTTTTGGCCAAGCATCCCTTAAGAAAGAAAGGCAAGCATTTCAACGATCTGGCATGTCACCAGACAAAGCCTAAGGAGCGTACTGGTGCTGATATATTTGATATAGTCAAAGATTTGGATCAAATGGTAACCTTTGGAAAGGGTCCTAGAGGAAAATCTGTTCTGAAGGACGCTAAAGGACACACACCCATATAGAAGAAGAAATCTATATTTTAGGAGCTACCATATTGGAAATTCTTAGACGTTTGCTCTGCAATCGATGTGATGCATGTGACGAAGAATCTTTGCGTGAACCTGCTAGGCTTCTTGGGCGTGTATGGAAAGACAAAAGATACACCCGAAGCACGAAAGGACCATCAACGTATGAAAGACCCAGATGGCCTGCATCCAGAATGGTTTTTCCAGTAGTGCCAGGCCGAAAACCGGACCAATTTTCGGCTGGACGAAACGCGTTTTCGGTCTAGATACGCCCAGTTTTTCACTCGCGTATCCAAGCCGAGTTCCCAAGTTTGGCTAAATTCAGTTAAACTCGGCGAAATATGGGCGAATACAGGTGGAATTTCATTAAAGTAGGCAAGGGGGCACATAGTACATCGTATTTTATAACTAGATAAGGCCGCCGCCGTGGTCGACGCCGGACACCACAACTACAGGCCGAGGCGGGGGTTGTTGCCGGCCTCGATGTGCGCCATGACTCCGGCGAGAGTCCGCCCAGGAACGCTCCACCAGCGGCGACGGTAAGCCGCATTGTTACGCGGCGGCGGCGGCGAGCCCGACAGTCCGTCGTGTCGGGCGAGTTCCTCGAGGCGCCTGTCGGCGAAAAATTGCCTCCAGAAGACCAGGTTGCCCTGATCCTCGATGAGATCCGGGTCTTGCATGGCGGCGATAGCGTCCTGGATCTCTTCGGCGAGTTCTGGGTCTTGCATGGCGGCGATAGCCGCCTGGATCTCTCCGGCGAGGTCCTCTCCGGTCGGCACCGGCGGAATGGGGATCCCACCGGTGCTGAGTTTCCAGCCTACGGGGAGACGAGTGTCCGAGGGCGCCATATAGCGCGCCTCGCGGAGCAGCCGGGCTTCCCACAGCGACAACATGCGTCGGCCCGATGCCATAGTTCGCCAGAGTTGAGGAGGAAGAAAGGTGCGAACGTCCGAAGTTTGCCGGAGTTGTGGTGGTGTGAGGGACTGTGAAGAGAGATAGCGAGATGTACGGCTTTTATAGGCCGGAAGAATGGCGGGAGGGGTGTATCGGCGAGGGCGGAAAAAGGAAAACGGCGGGAAGGATGGCGGCGAGTCGGCTTCTGTCGCTAACAGGCTGGTCCACTCGCCGAATTCGCTTCGTCCGACGTCTCCAGGACATACCTGGGATCCTGGGTTCGGCCTGGGTAGTCCGAACCAAAGTTGGCCCAAATCCGGCCGAAAAGATTTCCCTGGGTACACGACTGGGCCGATTTGCGGCGTCCGAACGTAATTTCGGCGTCCGGATCCGCCTCCTGGGTAGAGGAGTGGAGATGCTCTAAGGAGGATGGTGCTCGAATGTGCAAGGGTAGGCACCCGAAAGTACGAGGTTAGTACCCAATTATATGTTAGGATAGTAGTTTCACCTTGTATTATATATATGCCTCTTGGGCCTCTAGTCAATACAAGCAAATCATTTCTATCTCAGAAATCAGCAAAGAGGAGATGGCTCCACTTATATACAAAATGCATCACACGATGTCTGGTTCAACTTCGGACGCCATAACACAATAATTCAGGCAATATAATGATATAAATCTTTGGAAAAATGTTACGCAACCCTGTGAATCAAAGATCACACATAAAAACTGCTGCCATTTGCATTATAGGGCTCAACATATCGAAACAGATAGAAATGAACAGGATACATGTAGTAGGTATGTTCCTGCAGATGCACGATGCAGAGAAGAAAGAAACGCACACAATCACTATGGCAGACAATACATTGGTAACCAATAGTGTTTGACGTCTAGTAGAACCTTAGTGTATCAAGCCGCGCCTTGATCTCATCGATAACCGATGGGAAGCGTTGCATGAGCCACAGGTACCCTTCAGTTACCACAGCTTTTTTGAAGTTCTTCCCCGTCATGAAGAAGTCGAGGCACCTGCTCTTGAGCTCCGGACAGTTGTGCATCTCAGCATGACCTAACGTTGTTGCCACCGTATCGACCGATACCTGATTCCATAGCTCCTGAGCACACATGAGCTTCAGTTTGCCCAGGTCGTACCTATCAGCGGCTGCAAGCACATGCTGAAACAGATGAGGTTTGGGCAAAAAGGTTTCGGGATCCAACTCTTTGTACAGTGTGTCGGTGTACATGAACCAAAGGATAGCTTTGAAGGTCACTGGCTCGATGTCCTCTAGTGTGATGCACGGCATGGTAGCCTCTGCTTTGAACACCGGCGAGCGGGCAGCAAGCACGGCGCGGTGTGCGCTGAACGTCTCCCCTCCGACAGAGAAGGAGACGTCTGAACCGTCTGAGCATCTCAGCAGGCTTCCTAAATGGCCGCCTATGTTTGATGCTGGCACAGGTATAGAGTTTCCAGGCAGAGCTATGACACCACAGATAAGCGTGATCACGCCGTTTCTGACATACCTCGACTCCAGAGAACCTTGCTTCAAGAAGAGAGCATCCGACCAGGTAACGGAGTTACCTTGACTGTGCTCATCAATCCACAGCCACGACCTTTTTGCAGCGCACGAAGACGGAGTGCCGATTCTAGGCATCAGGAAGACCTCGAAGAAGCCATTAAAGATGTTGAACTTGCTGTCCAGGAAGAAGCTGAGATCGAGGGCACCAACCTCGTCGTCCTCCCAGTAGTAGCATTCTATCCTCCAGCTGTAATGCCCGGAGCCGGAGGAGATCCATTTGGAGACGGCGTCGCCGAGCCCATGGCTTTTGATTTCTGGGTAGTCAAGTTTGAACTCGGTGAAACTGGAGTCGACCATGGTTGCATATGGATCAGAGATTGTAGCACCAGGTCGAACTTTATAGAGAAGTGCTACGATTACGAACGCTTCGCGATCCCCAGCCCTCACGGAGTGATTAATGTGGACATATTTCCAACACATCGAGAACTGAAATGTGGCAACTTGGGTTTTGAGCAAGGAAATGAGACGATTGCACTATCTTGATCACGGCTGTGTGTTAATTATTTGTATGAGAGTGTCTATGTCTCAGGCGTCTTCTCAGTCGCTGACGTCGTTGTTAATTATAAGCAAGTTTTATTTCTCAGTCGCTGACGTCGTTATCAATTATAAGCAAGTTCAGTCGCTTATTTCTCAGTCGTTGACGTCGTTGTCAATTATAAGCAAGTTGCAACTGGGACCCGTCAGAGCTCAGTTACAAGTAAGTTGTAACTGCACCCCTCCACACTGATGGGTGCTCAGTTACAAGTAAGTTGCAACTGGGACCCAGCAGAGCTCAATTACAACCAAGTTGCAACTAGCCCTCCAGCAAGCCCCCAGTTACAAGCAAGTTGCAACTGGCCCACCGATGAAAATCAAGTCCCCCCAAGTTACAAGGGTTTAGGGGTTAGTCACAACATACTTGCGACTAGCTCGGTATATTTCCGATTACAAAGCAAATTACAAAATGATTCAAATCCAAGTATATGTAGTCGCGACACAGTTGCAACTAGGGTTTCAGACATACTATGCTTGCGACTGGCTCAATACATTCCTGGTTATAAAACAAGTTGCAAATGACTCAAATTCAAAAGTATATCCAGTCGCGACATGAATGCAACTAGGGTTTCAGTCATACTATGCTTGCGACTGGCTCAATACATTTCTGGTTATAAAACAAGTTGCAAATGACTCAAATTCAAAAGTATATCCAGTCGCGACATGAATGCAACTAGGGTTTCAGTCACACCATGTTTCCGACTGGCTCAAAACATTCTCAGTTACAAAGCAAGTTGCAAAAATGACTCCCCGCGATGAGGTCTCGCCGATGAGGTCCCCCTTCCTCCCGGTTGCAATCAAGTTGCAACTGTCCCCCTTGGCGGGGCCCTAGTTATAAGCAAGTTGCAACTGGGACCTGTCAGAGCTCAGTTACAAGTAAGTTGCAACTGCATCCCCTCCACGCCAATGGGTGCTCAGTTACAAGTAAGTTGCAACTGAGACCCAACAGAGCTCAGTTACAACCAAGTTGCAACTGGCCCTCCGGCGGGGCCCCAGTTACAAGCAAGTTACAACTGGCCCACCGATGGAAATCAAGTCCCCCTCCAAGTTACAAAGGTTTATGGGTTAGTCACAACATACTTGCGACTAGCTCGGTACATTTCCGATTACAAAGCAAATTATAAAATGATTCAAATCCAAGTATATTTAGTCGCGACACAGTTGCAACTAGGGTTTCAGTCACACCATGCTTGCGACTGGCTCAATACATTCCCAGTTACAAAACAAGTTGCAAATGACTCAAAATCTAAAAAACGGTACCAACATGATTGCAACTAGGGTTATGGTTCAGTTGCAAACATACGTGCGGCTAGCTCGGCACGTCCTCGCTTACAAGCAAGATGCAAATGACCCAAATCCAAAAATCCTAGTCACAACATAGTTGTGACTGACTCGGGGCGTTCTGGTTACAAGCAAAATTGCAAAATGACTCAAATCCAAAAATCCTAGTCAAAATGACTCAAATCCAAAAATCCTAGTCGATACATAATTGCAACTGGCTCAGGGCGTTCTCGTTACAAGCAAAACATAAAATTTTAAAAACATAAAAATGGATTTTCGGAAAAAACAACAGACGAATAAAAAACCAAAAAAAAAGAAAAGCAGAGAAAAACCAAACATGAGAAAAAATAGCAGAAAACTAATTACAAAAAAGTTCATTCATGACTAAAATAGAAGAGAAAAAATTTGAAGGGGGTTTGAAATAGTTCATTCACGACATAAAACAAAAACATACCAAAAAAACATGAACAAAAAACCTTAAAAAAGGAAAATTGAATTTTTTAAAAATCATAAACATCAACAAAAAACATCCAAAAAAAGAAAACGCACTCCTAGTTACAACAGAAATAAAATAACAGAAATAAAATAGCAAAGTAAAAAAACAGACGGGCCGCCGGCCCATAGACAAACAACCCCATCTAGCACGAGCGGCACATAGTGGATTCCTGGGTTTTCTGTGCACAGCTAGCGGCAGCGCATAGTAAATTCATACATGCCCACTTCAGCTTCCCGTTAAAAAGATAAAAGATACAGCCCACACACCACTGAGTACTATAAAAAACAGACCAAATCGCGAAGCAAATCGTACGGCGGGACACGTGACTGAGAAATAGCTATTTCTCAAGCGCCTGAGAAATATCAATTCCGTATTTGTATTGGCGCCGGTTCAGCTTCGCGCCTTCAACGCCGCCCTTGCCGCTTCGTTTAGGCATCGTTTGCCAAAGGTGTAGTATGTAGGAGTATTTGAGAGTCTTTTTCTCAAGGGATTGGGTGAAACCACTCTTGTCACCCAAAATACTTTGTACATCACAAACCAATTATTCATCAATACTCCTCTCTGATTTTATCTGTTTGGAAGACTGGAATTATACTACGGCCACAAATTCAATTTTCACAGCAATGCCAAAGATGACCATAGTAATTCAAAAAAAAAAAAATCAATTTTTACACACTGGTTACGAGCACTAGCACTTATACATTCTCACATGTTTCTACTTCCACTGTTACACATAGTACTACAGATCAGCTTTTTAAAAACCAGTAAAATATTTGAACCAATTGTACCTTACAATTATGTGTTTTCAAGACATTGTCGTCGCAGATCCAATCAAAGGTATGGAGTATTACATAATATAGGAAACTTAAAAGTAGCCTTCTTGTCATCTTCTAGATCTGCTCAAAAGGTTAAATTAGATACATCCAAAAGCACCACTACGGTATTAAACTAAACAAAGTCAAAGTCCCCAACAAAAACATAACCGAACGGGTATGAGACAGCGACACGGCGCCAGCGGCTCTAATCCCATCTAGGGTCCCGTCTCCCTCACCGGCAACGCAGTCGGCCCACTCGGCCTCCACTAGACTTGGGGCCTTGGAGGCGTGACAGTCCAAGGGTTCTCGCCGGCGAGAGATTTCTTGTTTTCAGGTTGCTTTTCAGTGTCTTCTTTAGTATGTTGAGGCGATGGCTATATCTTGATGTCAGAATAAGGTCCTTCTCGCTCTATTTTTGCTTCGGTGGTGTGTCTAGCGCCGGCGGACAGCACATGGAGTCATATGTACAACAAATCTCTTGGGATATGTCTGTGTTTCGTATTCGTTGGTGTCGTTTAAGGTTAGTCTCTTCTAATCTACGGTTATCATCTTCGACGATGGTTGTTGCTCTAGTGCGTTGGTCCTTTGGAAACTTAGCACGACGACTTCCGTCTGTCTACTACAACAAATTCTGCCACGACAAGGTTTGCTCAGCTCCTCTGATGGAGGGCCGAGGACGGCGGCTAGTGTATGTAGTTGTTGCTAGGTGGTCTAATGACCTATTTGTAATTTTTATTACTTTTAGAACTCTTTATAGTGTTGTTTACGGTTATTAATAGATTGGTGGAATTTTTCAAAAAAAAAGGTCAGAGTCACCAGCACTTATCAGGTTATAGTGCTGCTTGAGAGTTTCGGGCTCGCACGTGCTCTCGATGCAGAAAGTTCCAAACTGTTAGACTATTCATGTTAAAAATGACTAAGAGCTAATTGCGGAAAGTGTTGTGCTTCGCTTCAACAAATAACACAAAGATTTTGGTTCGGTATTTGACTAACATGTAGATGGCTATACATACTACCATGACAACATATTATGTTCATTGCAGATGCTAGTAAAATCAGAATGAAAGAAGAACTAAAAAGGAATCAATTTGGCATATGCTAATTCATTTTGCGTGTGGATATTTTCCAATGGTGGAGTGTACTATAAGATTTCCTTATCTGGTAGAAATTTTCTTCCAAATTTTTAGAGCTTACAAATATCCTCATGGAAGATGTGCTACTGCTACAAAGAATCATATTTTAGGGTTAATTTGTGTGGCCTTCTTCTCATGGTTGCAAGTGTCGTGTGATGGTGGCATGTTGTTGCCATGTAATGGATGAATACAGTGTTGCAATGTACCACAATCTATTATGGTATCTATTATATTTGGACATAATTATAATCTTTCCTTACAAATAGAGGGTCTTCCAACAATAGAAGGAATTTCATCATGACAAGTCATTTAGACTAGCAACAACAACATACTGATCGGAAGAATTAATAGCAAGAGGAACTTCATAAAAACGATCATGCCCCTTTCGTGTCGCGGATGATCTAACATGTCTTATTGCCTCCACCTACAGCTTCGCCACCCCGCACCACTGCTGCACGATCTGCATTGGTGAGTACATCAAAACCATAGCTTGCTATCACATATGAAAGTTGAGGAATAAGTGTTTACTTGGAAAGCGGCTGATTAAATTACTTAATGAATAAGGAGTATGGCAAGAATTGTTGCAAAATAAATACCTATGTGATAAAGTTTTGTCACAAGTAGAGGCGAAACCTATAGATTATCCTTTTTGAAAAGGTTTAATGGGAGTGAAAGATGATTTTTTGAAGAGAGGGGTTTTCAAACTACGGAATGGGAAAGACACGGTTTTTTGGGAAGACGTTTGGCTAGACAACGAATCTCTAGCATAGCAGTACCCATCGTTGTACAAGATTGCGCATACTACCTCTGTTCCAAAGCTTAAGGCTTTTTTTTTAAGTCAAGCTACGTAAAGTTTGACCAAACTTTTAGAAAAAAATATAAAGAACTATAATATTATATAGTTACCATGTGAAACTATGTTTCATGATGTATCAAACGGTATGGATTTCATGTTGTAAATATTAATATTTTTTCTAAAAACATGGTCAAACTTTACATAGTTTGACTTTTAAAAAAAATATAAGCCTTAAGCTTTGGAACGGAGGGAATATGAAACATGCTCTTGTGGCTGCCGATCCTCGCGCAAACCCGTTGAATATTGGTTTCGGGAGAACACTAGTGGTAGTAAATGGAAAAATTGGTTGTATTTATGCCAGAAACTAATGATGGTTCAACTGAATAATACCTTTGATAAATTTGTTTGGACACTTATGAACACTAGTTCATTTACTGTAAGATAAATGTACCTTGACCTAATGAACACGAATAATGCGTAAATACTTGTGGAAGTTGAAAACTCCACTCAAAATAAAGATTTTTCATGTGGTTTCTTAATAGCAAAGTTTTGTTAACGAAAAATAATTTAGCAAAAAGGAATTGGTATGAGAGTACAAAATGTTGCTTCCGTGACTCGGTGGCACTACAGAACATTTTTGTTTCTCGTGCCCTTTTGCATGTATCATTTGTCTTATCATCATTTTTTACATATGATATATCACCTCCAATTAATATTACTACCACATTTGCATGTGCGTTGCTACGGGTGACGGTGGTGTGAGATTTGTTAAATCGGTCAAGACTTTATCAGGTGATGAGAGCATGCTTTCCTTGCCGTGGTTTTTGGATATTTACTATTTGAGTGTTTTGCAAAACATTCTTTTTCGTTATGTGCAAGTAAGATAAATCGTGAATAACCGTTAGCCATGATAACCTCAAATATATGTTGTAAAAGTTTAATATTTTACTTTTTAGCATTTGTTATCTAAAATCCATATATGTTATTGTTCTTTGCACATGTATCACATGCCTTGAAAAATTGAGACGCTCATGCGTTGCTATGGGATGCCAAAGATGTATACAAAGGAAATGATACAGGGATGTCAAGCATAGTGACAAAAGTGAAATAGAAAATATAAATATAATAAAAATGATGAAAGAATATGAAAAATAAAAGAAATAGAAAAGTGAAGCTGACGGCATAGGTTAATGGGCAGTGACTCGGTGCAAACAATGTATCAGTGACAACATAATTCTTTCGGTGAACAAACACAAAAACTACACTGCAAATACCATGCACCCATGTGAGCGATTGTACAATGAGAACATCTCTTAAAATAGTACTAATTCTTACAAGACCAAGAGTTTCTCATGTTTCATTGTAATCAGAGATTTCTGCATAGAATCTCCTTACATTGCCAAATCACTGGAATGACATGGACCAAAGATACACTACCAGATTGCAAGACGCATTGAAGCAAAATAAGATGGTAGCATCTTGAATTGTTCATTTTCCTGAACATACATGAGGTGATAACTGACCATATAACAATATCAGATAAAAAAATTCACGGTGGAAAAACAGTTACAGTTATTTTCTTCCATCAAGAAAACCGAGATGGTTCTGTTTGACTCACCTATTGCAGTAGTAGAATTAGAAATTCTTTTTCCGCATGTCGAAACTAATAACCAATTGAAGGAACATATAATCTAACCTGACAATCAAGCAATGGGGAAATTTCCTAAAGGCAAACGTATTATCTAAATTTAAATGTATTTAGATACATTTTAGTATATATATACATTCGTATCTAGATGAACTCAAGTCAGTTATTTCTGAATGAAGGGAGTATCAACTTCTGTAGTAGTGGAAACGAAGAAAAGGGGACTTAGCAGAGAGAATCAGAATCGGTGTTGGAGCCTATTAAATCTCCTCACTCCAGCTCAAAGCACTTGACGGCATTGTCCAGGTCGATGTCGCTATAGAGCGGCAGGTCGGTCCGCAGCGCCACCAAGCTCAAACTAGCGTCTCTCGGCTCAGCGCGAAAACAAGTTGCACATAAAAAACAGAGCGGCGTGTCATGTAGTACGTACCTGAGGAAGGAGGTCTTCTAGCCGGGGAACATCTGCATCATGGACTTCCTCGCCATCTCCATGCACGCGCGTGCATACCGCTCCATTGACAAACTTGCAGGGATCAGATCAGGAAGCGGATGCTGGCGGGCACACGCGAGCTGATGGTCCAACTCGTCACTAGCCTGACGAAGGAACGGTGAGGTGGCTGGTGGGAAGCAGCGCGCCACGTCCGAAGGCAGCATCGGCGAGGTAGTGGAAGCCTAGCTCGTGTCGATGGGATTCTAAATCTAGGCGTTGCGTCTGTTCTCTCGGGAACGACGACCTATTCGTCAGGTAGATTGCGGGACGACAAAAAAATTTGAACCATTTTCTTTTGAAACAAGGCAAAAGACTTGCCATTTTATTAATAAAGGAGAGGTTTAAGAGGTCTTACAAACCAACAATCTTGAGAAAAGTCAAGACAAAAACAAAAGTCTACTCTCAGCGATATCATAATACTAAACGCCTTAGCCCCGGCTAAGCTCCAGAGGGCCACTTCTTTTTTAATTTTGGTTACAAGCATGTTGGAAGAAGAGGCATTGTTTCGGAAGACGCGAGTATTTCTTTCCTTCCATATTTCCCAAGACACCAGCATTGCAAGGGAGATCATGACCTTCTTTGATTGTCCCCTTTTGTGGATCATCTCTCTCCACCATTCTTCAACACTTTCCATGGTATGCCAATTATTTGGGTCAACGTCATGAAGCCCTAGCCAAGACTTGATGGCAATCCAAATGCGATTAGTGAATCGACACTTGAATAGAAGATGCGCCGCGGTCTCTTGTACTTGGTTGCAAAGCTTGCATCGCCCACAGTTAGGCCAATGTCTCTTCTCAAGCCTATCCGCCGTCCACACTATTTTGTAGGATCAACCAAGCAAAGATTTTACACTTCGGAGGCTCCCATGGTTTCCACACCAATGAAGGCATGATAGAGTTAGTTTGTCCCAAGAATTGCATATTGTAGGCCGACTTGGAGGAGTAGCACCCATCGCTCGTTAGCTTCCATGTAATATAGTCCAGAGTGTTTGCATCCAAATGCAACGATTGTAACCTTTCCTAAAGGTTTGAGAATTGTGAAATATGGTCTAAGGATAGCCCACCTTGGGTATTGATTTGAGTCACCCACGAGTTGTCTTCCAATGCTTTGTTTACGGTGCATATTTTCCGTTTTGAGCAATAAAATATGAGGGGGCGATGTCTTTGGGTCTTGCGCCGTTAAGCCATGAAGTGTGCCAAAAAAGAGCTTTTTTCCCATCCCAGCTTACATTTGTGGCCGCTGTCGTGGGAATGACCATGGCAGATGCTGCAATCGGCAACGAGTAGTAGAACATGGGGCAAGGATGGTCAGCCATATGCGGTGCGAGATGAGGGCGGAGACACAAGGTTTTACCCAAGTTCGGCCCCCGGAGGGTAAAGACCTACTCCTGCTAGATTGTATTATGGTGAGAGTATAAGGGGGCGAGCTCGACGACTAGGCAGTGAGTTGCTTGGGTGTATGATGGAATGTATTCCCTATGTGTACCCTAGGGAGGTTTATATAGGCTCACCTCGCTAGGGTTTACAGATTACAACCAAACTAGTTACGGATTAGGAGGTTCTATGACCTAGTCCGACTGGGCCTAGCTACGCTTCTGGGCCTCCAGCTTTCAGTCGCTTGAGTCCACGCCAAGTCTCGATCCAGTCGCCGTCCTGCAGGCCCACTCGCTGGCAGCTTGGGTCAATAGGAAACGTCCTGCTGGGTATACCCCGGTAGGCATATCCCCATCAGTAGTCCCCGGGGCCGTCATTGATTCGTCACATGTGTTTGCTGGCAGTCGGAGTATGCGGGTCCAATGCGGACGCCTAGTTGAATTGGCGGCGGACTCCTGAACAAAAGAAAGAACTATTCATTTTAGTCGCAATAACGGCGACCAATCGTGTCGCAGCTCGGCGAACGGGTCGGCGAGTAATTAGTCACTGTTATAGTGATCGGGTCGGTGAATCGTCGAGTCGCTGGGAGCAGCAAGTCGAGTAGACGAAGTTGGACCGTCAGTTTTGGTCAAACTAGCCATTGGTTAACCCAACGGTAACATTGGCGTAATTACCGCGTAGTAACGGCTCCCGAAAATAGCGGGTAACAACCGCTATATAAGGAGAGTGAAGGGCGAACGGGGAAAACGCTTCCCTCACTTCCTCCGATCTCGAGCATCCTTGTTTCCCCATTCCGTGCAGCGACCAGAACAATCTAGAGAGTTCTGAATCCCACGATCCTCCAGTCGATTGCTCCCCCACCGAACCATGGGGTAGATCCAAGTGCACGAAGGCACTGCTAAAATCATTTGAGGAGGCGGGGATTCTCCACGCCGGGAGATGGCGCATCCCTGCGGCCGGAGAAGTAATTCTGGATCCGCGCGAAGGGGAGTTCATCTGCTTCACCAGTCACCTGGAGCGGGGGCTTGGCTTCCTGACCTCCCTCTTCTTCCGGCGCTTCTGCGCCTATTATGGAATCCAGCCGTCGGATCTAGGTCCGCACAGCATCGAGCAGCTCGCCATTTTCGTGGCGTTCTGCGAGTGCTATCTGGGCTGCAGTCCCTACTTCCCCCTGTGGCAAGATCTATTCCAGAATCATCCGCGAAGAGACAGGCGGCCCAATGTTGGCCGCGGGCGGCCTGACGTTCCAGCTGAAGTCAAAGGCATCGTTCTTCGATTTTATGCTGCCCGCCAAAGCGGCGAACGAGTGGAAGAAGAGTTGGTTCTACGTCACCGAGTCGACAAGTGGCGCTTCCAAGGTACTCCTCTAACCGGCCCGAGCCGCGTCGGCTTCAGGTCATCAAGCTCCCGCTGGAGCAGCGGATGGTCATCGACGAGATGCTGCAGACCATTCGCATTTTGAAGAAGAAAGGTATCCAAACCATCAACCTCTACAACTGCTAGCTCGGGCGACGGATCGTGCCCCTGGCCAGCCGTGACCACTACATGTACGAATACACGGGCAAGGACGACCTGACGAAATCCTGCCTCGACGAGTGGAGGCTCCATGACTACACCCTGGCTCTGAAGAAGATCACCCATGCGGTGTATCTCGACGCGAAGGCCAGGGTCGCGCCTTATACCGTGAGGCTCCCAGCTCCAACGGTAAGCTTCTATTCCCTTTGCACTCGCAGTCGTAGTTATGCATTCGCGGTTGTGCTAATTTCGTCTGTTTTTTATGCAGTTGTTTCAAGTGGTGGAAGGGTGGCTCCCGCCCGCAGACGACGAGAATTCGAGCTCGTCCGCACAGGATGGGAGCGAGTCGTCGCCCGACAAGGGCGACACCAAAAGTGGCGAAGGCGGTAGAGACAATGATGAAGATGACGACCCCGTGGAAGTTGCTGCCCCCACGGTTCACAATACTCGCGGGCAGCACCAGCGCGAACTCGAGGCCAGCAAGAGCCTCGAGGCCCATGATGATGACGACGACGAACTTCCTGAGCACGCCTCACACCGTGAGGCTATGTCGTCGAAGAAGAAGAAACAAGCTCCTCCGAAGTTGAAGGTGAAGCCGACTAAGCCGGCGTCTCTGCCTCGGTCTACGAGTAGCTCCGACGCCACCGGCTCGGCCGAGGAGAAAGCAGACCACGCGGCCGCGGCGACTGGTGCCGCCGCCATAACGGACGAGGTGCCACTGGCTTCGTTACCACCGCCGCTCTCCCCAGTCACTAGCTTGGGGGCCGCTCCAACCGCAGGGGCCTCGCCGCCAAGGGAAGCTCCCACGACGATCGCCACTGAGGCTCCTGCTGCGGC
Source organism: Avena sativa (assembly GCA_916181665.1). Classification (NCBI taxonomy): domain Eukaryota; kingdom Viridiplantae; phylum Streptophyta; class Magnoliopsida; order Poales; family Poaceae; genus Avena; species Avena sativa. Next base: position 53,275,438 of record OV702299.1, read on the forward strand.
TTCATCTTCGAAGAAGCCATCAGTATCTTGGGCACACGACGTGTTCGAGATGGGCCTCAGTCAGAAGCTGGGGCCAGAACTGGAAAGGCCGGCCAGCATCCGCACCGGCCTTCGATTTCTTCCGGTCGCCAAGTGAGTGCTCCTCAATCTTTTCTCGCATGCTTGCCTTGTGTTTCAATCGGAAAGCTTTATTGACAGAGTTGTTTTCGTAGGACTGGGGTTAAGAAGATAGGCCACCCTTCAGTGGCCAAGGTTCCGCTGGTCGCCACAGAGGAGTCAGCTGATCCCTCGCGGAAGAGAAAGGGCGACGAAGTCATAGCTCCGGCCAAAGGCACCAAAAGGGCGAAAGGTGACGACGTCGTCACGGTCTCTGACCAACCGGCGACCGCCCCGAGCGAGCCTCCAACCGCAGCGGAAGTGGCTTCGAAGGTCATGGAAGATGTGGGGTTGCAACGTACGGTGCTTGCGGTCGATGTGGCCGAGCCGACCTCGAGTGGTGCAGCCGCAGCAGCGACTTTCCCTCGCTTCGTGGCGAAGGCCGCCACAGCGAGTGCCTCAGCGCCATCGAGCCAGCTTCCTGGGGCCGCCGACGCGGAGGTTGGACAACGTCGTGGCCATACTCCGGTTGTGCTTGCGTCGGTGGATGCGATGGAACTTCATGGCATGCTAGGTGCTGCCATCCAGGTATGTCTAGTCCCCGAGGATCTGGCCACTGAATTTTAGTGGTCGGATTCTTAATGTTTTTTATGTTATCCAGTCCCCGAGTGTCTGGTCGCTGAATTTCAGCGGGTGGGAACTTAGGAATTTTCGTTGCCCAGTCCCCGAGTGTCTGGTCGCTGAATTTCAGCGGGTGTGCATTTAGGGATTTTTGTTGCCCAGTCCCTTAGTGCCTAGTCGCTGAATTTCAGCGGGTGGGCACTTAGGAATTGTTTGTTGTTGACGTTGTGGTTGTTGCGCAGGGCCTACAACGCGTCAGCCGAGCGGCTTGCTGCGAAGTGCCGCATGGAGAAGGAGCTCGTCACCGTCCAGGAGACGAACAAGGAGCTTCCGGCGGCTGCAGGTTAGTATATATTTTAACTGGCACTCATCGCTTATTCGACACGGTGTTGACCGTTTTGCTCTGAAAACAGAGAGTAGTGCGGCTGAGATGAAGGAGGCTCGCCAAGGCCTTGTACCGTTGGGTGACCTGACGGTGGCTCAATCTTCTTTGAGCGTGGCCGAAAAGTGAATCACCGACCTGGAGCGTGAGCTCAAGGAAGCGAAGGCGAAAGCGAGCTCGACGAAAGGATGAGCAAAGGCTGCCGTTACTTCTGCCGCTGAAGAGCGAAAGGTGTCTGATGCGCTCGTTGCTGGGTTGCAGAATGATTTCTCTTCTCTTCAAAATTTCATCACGGACCTCTGCCGCCTGCTAATTGGTAAGCCCTCCTTCATCCGACTTCCGATTGCACGAACTGTGTTGTGGTTTCGATGTTTTGCTTACTGCATGTTTCTGTGCTGCAGGCCGGATCACTGATAACGCGGAGGAGGCGGAGTCGTACGACGCGCGGCAGTGTGTGACCATCCTGGTCGACTCAGCCGCGTTGTCAGCGACTTGCCTCTGTGCATATCTTCAGGAGATATCGCCCATGGAGGTGATCCCCAGCGACCTTGTCGAGGTATGGCGCTACCTGGAGAAGGCCCCGTCGGTCGTGGAATTCATGATGCGGTCGGCCTTCCGTCGTGGGGCGGCGACGGCGCTCAGCCTTGGGCTCGCCCACTTGCCGGATGACTTCGACCTCGACGATGTCACAAGCGGTTATCCCTCGTCGACAGGCTCGGTGGAGATTGCCGAGGTGTTGAAGTTGACGGACCGAGCTGCAGTATACTCCGACCGCGTTTGGGCGATGGGCGACCTCATCCCCTATCAGGAGATGACCGTCGCCCCCAATGATCCTAAACCGAAGCATCGGGATTTCAAGGTGGAACAGCCGTTCCGTGCGGCGATGGTAGGAGAGCTGATGACGTACCCGTCGAACCCGTACATGCCCTTCATCCGCAGCCGCAGGGACGGTGGCGCGTCTTCGTCAAAGCCTGCGGAGTGAAAATGTTTTGCCATTCGGCATTAGTGTAGAGTAACAATGTATCTGTCCTTGTACGCGAAACAAATTTTGCTGCTATAAAGGAATGTTCGTGTTATTTTGTGAGTCGTATTTCAATTTGGATGTTGGTTGTGCGAGTGTCCCCGAGCGCGTCCGCCCTTTTTATGGGGTTTACCTCGTTTTTATATGTTTTGTGAACTATTAGTGAGTTAAGTTCGACTCGCCATGGCTCGAAAAGCCAGTCGCGTGGCGACTCCCAGGGGCGCTCTTTACTTGACCGTTTTCCCGGGCGCGAACGGGGTCAGGTTGCCGAGTCCCCGAGCGTGGTACTTCGTCGTTCTAGTATCAAGCCCAAGGTAGGTGAGGACTAAGCGTGTTATGTTAGGCGCGTCACTCCTGACTGAGCCGTAATATCAGTCGCGTGGCGAGTCTTGGGCGCGCTCTCGTACTTGGCATTTTTCCCTAGCTGCTCGTCTTTGGTCGGGTGTCAGTCCCCGAGCGTGGTACTTTGCCGTTCGAGTCGCTGCGCCGAGGATGCAGAGGACTTGGTCGTTGTGGGAAGCGAGTGCAGTTGTCTTGGATCGGGGAGCCAGTCGAGCTGGGCGACTCCAATGGGGCTCCGGGTTGGCTTTTTTCGTGGACGGTACGAGGCCTGAGTTTTCCCAGTGCCCTCGTACCGCACTACTTGGCCGTGCTGGTCGCTTTGCCAAAGGTTGACTTCTTCGAGTAGCGTAACGCTGTTATTACGAGTGCGAGTGGCACAAGACACGGAGAGTATACGCAATTTTGTGGTAACCAATCTGTTTTATTTCATAGCGGGTAGGGGGTACATGTCTGGAGTTCTAAGAGTAGAACTTCCGTAGGAGGTTTACATTCCATGGCCGCTTGACGTCGAGTTTTCCGTCGCCTCGAACGTTGATGAGGTAGTAGGCGTCGTTGCCCAGGACTCGCCCGATGGCGAATGGTCCCTCCCAAGGGGGCGAGAGCTTGTGCATGCCTTTCTTGTCCTAGATCAGGCGCAGTACCAGGTCGCCTTCCTGGAAAGCGTGAGTCCATACTCGTCGGCTGTGGTAGCGGCGGAGCCCTTGCTGGTAGATGGCGGTGCGGGGGCGAGCTAGGCCGCGTGCTTCGTCGAGCTGGTCGACTCCGTCTTGGCGTGCGAGCTCGTTGTCGGCCTCCGTGTAGTTGACCACCCTTGTTGAGTCATGCTCGAGGTCGGTTGGCATTACTGCCTCGGCGCCGTAAACCATGAAGAAGGGGGTGAATCCTGTTGACGGAGGTGCGGATGCCCCAGATGACAGAGGGGAGCTCCTCGACCCAGCACCCGGCGGTGCGCTCGAGTGGGACCTGAAGCCATGATTTCAGGCCATGGAGGATGCTCTGATTGGCGCGTTCCGCCTGGCCATTGGACTCTGGGTGAGCGACTGAAGCGTGGTCGAGTCGGATGTTGTGTTCTTCGCAAAACTCGACCATGGCTCCCTTGGAGAAGTTGGTGCCATTGTCCATGATGATGCTGTTTGGGAACCCGTAGCGATAGGTGAGCTCGTGTAGGAACTTGGTAGCGGTCTTCCCGTCGCACTTGCGGACTGGCTTGGCCTCCACCCATTTTGTGAATTTGTCGACTGCGACTAGTAGGTGGGTAAAGCCAGAGGGGGCCTTCTTGAAGGGGCCTACCATGTCCATGCCCCACACGGCGAAAGGCCAGGTGATGGGGATTGTCTTGAGTACCGAGCTCGGCACGTGAGTCTGGTTGGCGTATTTCTGGCATCCGACGCACCGCTGGACAATGTCGACAACATCTGCGTGTGCGGTGAGCCAGTAGAAGCCGTGTCGCATGGCCTTTGCGACCAGAGAGCGGGTGTCGGCGTGGTGGCCATATTCGCCGGAGTGGATGTCTTGGAGGATTTTGCGTCCTTCAGCGGGTTGGACGCAGCGTTGAAACACACCGGTCACGCTGCGCTTGTGGAGCTCGCCGTTGATGATGACGAAGGACTTGCAGGGGCGTGCTATCATCCGGGCCTCTGTTTCATCCGCCGGTAGGGTGCCTCCCTCCAGGTAAGCGACGTATGGCGCGGTCCAGTCGCTTGGCTCGGTGATTAGTGCGACCAGGGCTGCTTCTGGTTGCAGCGGGATTCCGATGTCGATCTCCCTTGGGGAAGAGACGGAGGGTTTGGAGATGGTGTCAAGGAAGATGCCAGTGGGTGGTGCGAGTCGAGCCGAGCCGATGCGAGAGAGTGCGTCGGCCTCCTCATTCTTCCGCCTGTCGATCCACTCGACAGAGTAGCCTGCGAAGTGTTCTCCCAACTGGTCCACTGCTTGGCGGTATGCCGCCATGGTGGGGGAGACGGCGTCGCAGGTGCCGGCGACTTGTTCGGCGACGAGGTCAGAGTCTCTGTAGCAGCGCATGCGATTGACGTCCATCTCCTTGGCTGCTCGCATGGCATGGAGTAGTGCCTCGTACTCGGCCATGTTGTTGGTGCAGGGGGTGAAGTCGAGGTAGAGGACGTAGCGGAGCTTGTCGCCCTTCGGAGATGTCAGCATGATCCCTGCTCCTATACCGTCTGCATTCTTGGAGCCGTCGAAGTGCAGGCTCCGGTAATGGAGGTATGGCAGCTTCTCCGGCTGCTGGGCCTCCTCCCAGTCGGCGAGAAAGTCTGCGAGAGCCTGTGACTTGATCACCTTGCGTGGCTCGTACTTGATGTTGTGGACGCCGATCTCGACGGCCTACTTGGCGACTCGCCCAGTCGCCTCGCGGTTGCGGATGATGTGCTGCAACGGTGCTGAGGAGACGACCGTTATTGGGTGCTCCTGGAAGTAGTGCGACAGTCGCCGCTGTGCTCTGAAGACCGCGTATACCAATTTCTAGTACTGCGGATAGCGCTGGCGTGACTCGGTGAGGACTTCACTGATGTAGTATACGGGTCGCTGCACTGGGCGCTCCTTCCCTTCCTCTGGCCGTTCGACGACCATGACGGCGCTGACGACGCACTCGGAAGCCGTGATGTAGACTAGCATGGGTTCCTTGTCGACGGGGGAGGCGAGTAGCGGTGCTGCGAGTAGCGCCTCCTTGAGAGCGTGGAGTGCGTCGTCTGCCTCCTTGTCCCACTAGAAGGTGGGGTTCTTGCGCATTAGGCGGTAAAGGGGCATCGCCTTCGCCTAACCGAGGGATGAAGCGACTGAGGGCCACGACTCGCCCGGCCAGCTTCTGGACATCACGCAGGCACTCGGGTCTGCCGAGTCGGGCGATCGTGTTGATCTTGGTGGGGTTCGCCTCGATCCCGCGCTTGGAGACGACGTATCCCAGTAGCTGTCTAGTTGGTACACCGAAGGTGCACTTTCCTAGGTTTAGCTTTATCTTGTACCTTCGCAGATTGGCAAAGGTTTCCGCCAGGTTGGCGAGTAGATCGCTCTGGCGAGTGGATTTTACCACCACGTCGTCGATGTGGACATGGATATTGCGGCCAATTTGGCTCGCAAGGCACTCCTGCATGCACCGCTGGTAGGTCGCTCCGGCGTTTTTGAGGCCGAAGGTCATGGCAGTGTAGCAGAAGGCTCCGAATGGCATGATGAACGCCGTCTTCTCTTCGTCCTCGACGGCCATTTTGATCTGGTTGTACCCAGAGTAGGCGTTGAGGAAACATAGCGCCTCTGAGCCCGCGGTGGAGTCGATGATTTGGTCGATCCGTGGGAGGACGAATTGCTCCTTCGGGCAGGCGCTGTTTAAGTTAGTGTAATCGATACACATTCTCCAGGTGCCGTTTTTCTTCTCGACCAGGACCGGGTTTGCCAGCCACTTGGAGTATTTGATTGGCCGAATGAAGCCTGCAGCGAGTAGACGCTGTACCTCCTCGGCGATTGCTCGGTGGCGCTCTTCATTGAAGGGCCGCAGCGACTGCTTGACGGGTCGCACTTTGGGGTCGGCGTTGAGTTTGTGCTCAGCGAGTTCCCTCGGGACACCAGGCATGTCGGATGGATGCCATGCGAAGATGTCCCTATTCTCACGGAGGAACTCGATGAGCGCACCTTCCTATGCTGGGCTCATGCCCGTCCCGATCGTCACCGTTTGGCTGGAGTCGCCTGGGACCATCTCGACGGTGCGGGTGTGTGTCATTGTCTCGAAGGCGGTGGAGTTGCCACCCTCTGAATTGGGATTCTTGAGTATGGTGGGATCATCGTTGTTGACCCCGCTCGCGTACTTGGCGAGCTCCTCCGCGTGGTTGGCCTCCGCTGCGATGACGACGTCAGTGAGTTCGGCTCCTTTGGCCTCGCATTCTGCGGCCATGTCGGGGTCGCCATGGACAGTGATGATGCCGCATGGCCCAGGTAGCTTCATCGCGTTGTACGCGTAGTGGGGCGCTGCCATGAATTTGGCGAACGCCTGGTGCCCCAGGACGCATTGGTAGGGGCTATTGAACGGCACCAGCTCGAAGAAGATCCGCTCGGTGCGGAAGTTTGCTGGTGTGCCAAAGGTGACTGGCAACGTCACCTTGCCAATCGGGTACGCCTTCCGACCAGGGACGATGTCGTGGAAGGTGGTGTAGGTCGTCTCGATCATCGACTGCGGGAGCCGCAGTCGCCTGAACGTGTCCAGGTACAGGATGTTGATGGAGCTGCCGCCGTCCATCATCGTTTTGGGGAGCCACTAATCTCCCACCTTGGGCTTGACCACTAGGGCGACTCGGCCCAGATATTCGATCCGTGGTGAGTGGTCCTCGCGGCTCCAGGTGATTGGTTGCTCGGACCAGTTGAGGAACTGGGGGATGTCTATCTGTGACACCGTGTTGACGGCGATGGTGCGGGCAATGACCTTCTTCTCGCGCTTGGTGTTGAAGCATGTGAAGGTGTGAAGCGAGCCGGCGACGCTGCCGAACTTTTCGCCGTTTGGCGGGTTGTTGTCAGGGTCTTCTCGCGCGCGCCGTGCCTTCTCGATCTCCTTGAGAGAGTGGCAGTCGGCGGTCGTGTGCGTGGCGGGCTTTCCTTCCCTGCTATGAAACACACAGGGTTGGTTGAGGAGGGCCGCCGGATCAAACATTGGCTTTGCCTTGTAGTTGCCACCGTCGCGGCACTGGCCTCCATCGTGGCGGAAGCTCTTGGGTTCGCACGGCGCGTATCCGGCGTTGGCGAAGAAGTCGACTCGCCCGTCACTGCGACGTTTGCTGGTGAGGCAAGTGTTGCTGTAGCGTAGTTCGGGTCGCCTCCTGTTGTCGTGGCCGCTCGTGCGGCGATTTCCTCCCGACTCATCGTCGGTTTCTTGGTTTGGATCCTCCTCCGCGTACCTCTTTGCGATATCGAGGAGGTCCGGTATGTTGTCGAGTGTTCTGTACACTCGCTTGAGCTTGGCGACCAGGGGCTCGTAGCGACAGGAGGTCTTGAAGTAGTGGATCGCGGTGTCCGGGTGGATTCCGGCCATGTTGTACCGCAGGTCTTGCCACCGTTGGACCCAACTGCGGGTCGACTCGCGGGGTCTCTGGTCGCATCGCTCTAGGTCCTCGATGGTGGTGGCGCGGGTGTATGAACCCTCACTGTGCCTGACGAAGCACTGGGGTCCGACTCGGCTCAGCGATCCCGTTGGTTCGCCGTCACGGTGGTTGGTGAGGGTATGCCTCAAGTCTTCAGGCTGGCGTGCGCGCCAACTCTGGTTGTTGATGATGTGGGTGCGTGCGTCGACAGGCTGTCCGTTGGCGGCGATGAAGTTGTTCGCCAGCTGTGGGTCGTTGGTGGAGAGTGTCGCGTTCACGGGTCGGTGTTGGAGTTGCAGGGGCTCGGGTGGCGGTCAGTTGAGGGTATTTGCCACCATTGGGCGGCCGCTCGAGGCCGCCCTGTTTCTTGATGAACGCGAGTACATCCGACCCTGTGGGTCGATGCCCGTGTTTTATTGCTCGACTGCTTTGGCGAGCAGAGCCTTGGCGTACTGGATCTGCAGCGCGCCTTCCTCGGTGACTTGGATGTTGTCGACTGCTGCTCGGCTCGCGACGACGTTGTCCATTGGGGTGGATAACTGCGGGAGGCCTTTCGTGTCTCGCTCTCATGAGGAGACCACGATCCTTGGCTGGTCCCTGGGGGGTGCGCGGTTGGGTGGTGGTGGGGCACCATTGGCCGTCGCCCCTGGTGGGGGTCGAGCGCTTCCTCCTGGCGGCGCGTTCTCGCAGATTGCGCGCTTGGCCACGCGGGCCGGGTCGTTTTCATCGTCGAAGTTCAGGACGCGCCCCTGAACGGTAGGGTTCAGGCGCGACCTGATTCGGAGTTGGTGGTAGCGCGACAGATCCTGCGCTGTCACCTGCTCGAGGCGAAATTTTTTGCGCTCGGCTTGTTCCTTGCGGACAGCCTCTGCCAGCCGCAGGCGGAGTTCCTCGACCTCCATCGCCATCGCGTTTGGTGGGATCGGCGTGGAGAAGGGGTCTTCCGGTGGGTCGGCGGCAGTCGCCATGTAGGTCGCGGCGTGGCGACCGGTTCCGTCATGGAGGTCGGCGGAGTTCTCCGATCTGGAGTCGAAGTCGAAGATCCCAAGGATGGAGGTGTCCTCGAAGTCTCCGACGTTGGAGACCTGGGTGATGGAGCCCGCGGGCGATGCAGCGACGATGGATCCGGCGAGCGACGCTAGGGTCACCGAATCGGCGTCGTCGTTGAGGGCCGCGTCGTCCGCGGCCGTGGTGGGTTCGGCCACGTTGTTGTGGGCCAAGTCGTACTCGGAGGCGAGGCGGTGAATCGTGCGGACCTGTGTCTCAGAGAGCCGGTCGCGTGGCGGCGACTCGCGGATGCGAGCCGAGTCCTCTGAGATGATGATGTCGGTGAGGCCGACGAAGAGGCTGATCGTGCCGACCGGCAAGATCACGCTATGCGTGACGGGTCGCGCCGCCAGGACGTAGCTGCTCGGCAAGATCTGGAGCATCTCGCCGATCGCGATCATGCGGCCGGTGGCGATCGACTCGTTGATGGACAGATTGGATGTCGCCGCAGAACACCGGCCTGACCGGCCAGGCCCCATGGTGGGCGCCACTGTCGTGGGAATGACCACGGCAGACGCTGCAATCGGCAGCGAGTAGTAGAACATGGGGCAAGGGCGGCCAGCCATCTGCGGTACGAGATGAGGGCGGAGACACAAGGTTTTACCCAGGTTCGGCCCCCCGAAGGGTAAAGACCTACTCCTGCTAGATTGTATTATGGTGAGAGTACAAGGGGGCGAGCTCGACGACTAGGCGGCGAGTTGCTTGGGTGTATGATGGAACATATCCCCTATATATGTGTACCCTAGGGTGGTTTATATAGGCTCACCTCGCTAGGGTTTATAGATTACAACCGAATTTGTTAAGGATTCAGAGGTTCTATGACCTAGTCTGACTGGGCCTAGCTACGCTTCTGGGCCTCCAGCTTCCAGTCGCCTGAGTCCATGCCAAGTCTCGATCCAGTCGTCGTCCTGTAGGCCCACTCGCTGGCAGTTTGGGCCAATAGGAAACGTCCTGCTGGGTATACCCTGGTAGGCATATCCCCATCAGCCGCCGCGAAGAGGTTGGCGTCTTGAGGAGTGCAAGGCGTTCCAAGCCCAATCCATGGTTTATCCTCGTCGCTCCATTCATGCCATAACCATCTCACGAAGCGCGGAGGCAAACTTGGGGAGGTTGAGGATTCCGAGACCTCCAAAATCTTTACGCTTGCGCACGGTCTCCCAATTAACTTTGCATTTTCCCCCGGTTAATTTCTCACAAGCAACCCAAAGGAAAGCTCTTCGAATACTATCAATCTTCAAGAGGACTTCAATCGGGATTTGGAGCACGGTGATGAAGTATATGACAACACTAGTAAGCACCGACTTCACGAGCTTTGCACGACCATCAATAGTGATATGCTTCCCAAGCCATGGCACAATTTTGTTGGCCACCTTATCTTCTAACGGTTGAAAGTGCACTCTCCTTAATCTTGTAACCGATAAAGGCAATCCAAGATATTTCATTGGGAAGCATGTACAAGAGGCCGGGAAAGCTTGAAGAATATTGTCCAGATCTATGCCCGCACACCTTATGGGGGCGACCTGACTTTTAGAGCAATTTGTGGCAAGCCCAGTGACATCACCGAAGTGATGCAAAGTGGAGGCGAGGAAATTTATGTCGTCTTCAATTGGAGTTATAAAGATGGCGGCATCATCGGCATAGAGAGATGTCCGGAGCGTGGGGGCCCTCCCACGAAGCTTGTGAAGATGGCCTTGGCTAGTGGCCTTCAGGAGAATGTGTTGTAGAGGGTCAATGGCCAACACAAAAGGAGCGGGGAGAGGGGGTCTCCTTGCCTAAGCCCTCTTCCATGCTTGATTGGGTCACCGGCGATGCCATTAAGAAGCACTCTTGAAGAGGAGGAAGAAAGGAGTGCCGCGATCCAATCGCAAAACTTGGTTGGGAAGCCCAGATGTTGCAGCACACCCATCAAATAGTCCCATCGAACGGAGTCAAAAGCCTTTTTAATGTCAAGTTTGAAGAGGAGCATTGGCTTTTTTAATTTATGGAACTTCCTCGCCATGTTTCTCACATAAAGGAAATTATCATGAATGCTTCTTTTCTTTATGAAGGCACTTTGAGCATTGGAGACAAGCTTGTTCATGTGGGGAGAAAGTCTAGCGGCCATAATCTTGGATATTAGCTTTGCAATGGCATGGATGAGGCTAATTGGGCGGAAGTCGGTGACCTCCTCGGCTCCCTCTTTTTTGGGAAGGAGAGCAATGTTGGCAGAGTTGAGCCAATGGATATGGTTGTTGCGTAGGTCCGGGAATTGGTGAATCACCGCCATGATATCCCCTTTGATTACGTTCCAAAAAGTCTGGAAGAAAGCACTGGTATATCCATCCGGGCCCGGAGCTTTATCACTAGCCATATTGTCCACCGCAGTCTTTACCTCTTCTTCCGTGAATGGCGCACTAAGACCACTAAGGTCACATTGCGGAGTTGGGATCACATCCCAATTGATGTTTTTGGTGCGCGGATGTCCTCTTTTGATAACCTTCTTGAAATGATTTTGAATGATGCCCTTCTTTTGTTCGTGCTCCGTTACCCATCCATTATTGTGCTTGAGGCGGAGGATGTGGTTCTTGCACCTCCTTCCATTCACACGGAGGTGGAAGAACCTCATGTTGGCATCGCCTTCTTTGAGGACAGTGACCCTAGATGCTTGTATCTTCCTTGTCCTCTCAAGGGCCGCCAAGGCAACAAGCCTTTTCTTTAGCCTTGATCTAAGGTATCTCTCATCATTGCTTATATCTCTACCCTCTTGCGCCACATCCAAGCGCAGGATAATCTCAAGAGCCATGTGGAGCTCAACTTTTGCTTTGGAGAAAAGGCTTTTGCTCCAAACCTTCAAATTCTTGCCGGTGTTTTTAAGCTTATGAAAAAGGCGCTGGCAAGGTTCCTGGTGGACAATATCCTCATTCCACTCTTTATTCACCACTTCCATGAAGCCCGGCATTTTGGTCCAAAAGTTTTCAAAGCGAAAAAGTTTAGGTTTCTTCGGCCCACTATCACTTGCAAGGAGTAGTGGGCAATGGTCGGACAAGGAAGATGAGAGGGCATGTGAAAGAACATGTGGGCCCCCATGTGTGGTTTTGGTAATTAATGACAATCTTTATGGACTAATGTGTGTATTAAGTTGTACTTGTAGGAATTTTCCATTGGCATTGCTTGGAGCATGTGTTGACTTTAAGATAGATGAAATGAGAATAATATGTGTTGTGCAAGCTCAAAATGCGCCATCTATAGAAGATCTCATGTTTGATGCTTGCCATCCTCGGTGATCATGGATCGATGATGAGGAATCAAGAAAGGTGTCCATCTTGAGAAGGACAAGATCGTCTACATCGAGCTCAAATGGATTGCTCAAGGCAAGGGTATAATATTGATAGGTTTTCCCTTTTGCCGGTCTCATGTTTGTTGGGATACCGGGTTTAGGATAGATAACCGTACTATCAAGAGGGGCTCTCGAACGAGTAACTTGGTCACATCGTTCGGAGAGAGATCAAACCTTTGCATACTTGCATCATCATATTTGGTTGTTATTTGGTCTTATCCATGTGAGGATATAGAGCTTGTGGTAATCTCCATAACAAGCTCTAGTTCATCAAAAACGGATTTCCCTTTTATATCTTATTGCGTTTTGATCTTGGAGGTTTTACCGGTTTGTATTTTAGAGATAGGTAAAACCTTCCATTATTTGGTTCTTACTCATGTGAGGATTTAGAGCTTGTGTTAATCTCCATGACAAGCTCTAGTTCATCGAAAACGGATTTCATATGCATTTTCTATTACATTTTTTATGTTGGAGGTTTTATCGGTTCATCTTTTTGATAGAGGTTAAACCTTTAGTCATTTGGATCTATCCTCCCTTGATGGACTATAATGTTTCTTTGCATGATCTTTTAGAGCTTGTTGTCCTCTTCGAAACGAGCCCAAGATCATCAAAATCAGAGTCCGGATGCAAAAGTTATGGCCGTTTTCGTTCAGGGATGACCGGTAGTACCGGACTAGGGTCCGGTAGTACCGGAGGTCCGGTAGTACCGCCCCTTAGTGCCGGTCGGTACTGAATAAGGTGCGTTTGGTGACCTGGGATCCCCAGGGAATGTCCAGTAGTGTTGGAGATATGCCCTAGAGGCAATAATAAATATAGTTATTATTATATATCTTTGTGTTTATGATAAATGTTTGCATTCATGCTATAATAATATTAACAAGGAAACCATTAATACTTGTGTGATTTGTAAACTTAATTTGAAGTCCCTAGTATAGCCTCTATACTTCACTAGCTTGTTGGTTGATTGATGATGTGGTTTCTTTGTCATGAACATTGAGATGTTATCAACAACAAGATCATATCGTTAGGAGAATGATATGGTGGACATACTCCTATAGACAAGCGTAGCATAAAGATCAAGTCATTTCAATAGTTCAATTGCTATATGCTTTCTGATACATAGTAACCTAATTCCTTCGACCATGAGATCATGCATATCACCTTTGCTGGATGGATGCTTTGATGTCATCAAATACCACACCGTAACAGGGTGGCTATAAAGGTGGCATTGAGTGTTCGGAAAGTATTGGTTGAAACACATGGATCAAGAGTGGGATTTGTCCATCCACATGACGGATAGATATTCTCTGGGCCCTCTCGGTGAAATGTCATCCAATTAGCTTGAAAGCATGTGACTTGGTCACAAGGGATCACATATCACGGGAACGAGAAAAGAGTACTTATCAGTAACGAGGATGAACTAGGTATGCAGAGATACCGACGATCATAACCTCGGATAAGTAACATATCGTGAGACAAAGGGAAATTGGTATCGTATGTAAGTGGTTCATTCGATCGCAAAGTAATCGTAGAAATATGTGGGAGCCATATGAATTTCCAGATTCCTCTATTGGTTATTGTTCGGAGAAGTGTCTCGATCATGTCCGCATAATTCACGAACCGTAGGGAGACACACTTAAGGATTCGACGTTGTTTGAGTAGTTATGGTATTATGAGAAAGAGACCGAATGTTGTTCGGAGTCTCGGATGGGATCCGGGATATCACGAGGTGATCCGGAATGGTCCGGAGAATAAGATTCATATAAGGAAAGTCCCGTTTTGGAGTTGGGGAATGATTCCGGTGTTTTCATCGGGAACATTCTAGAAGGTCCCGGAATGTCCGGCACTCCGGAGGGGGAAGGGTACATGAGTGTGTCATTACATATTGGAATGATTGCATCATGTACTAAGTATTCTTGCTGTCCCAAATAAAGGATTTATTTAAATCCTAAATTGAAAAGTCAAACGGCTAGTTTGAAAGTCAAACGGCAATTTTGGGAAGTGGGAAGAGAGGAGGATTGGTGGAGGCCGAATTGGAGGAGGGTTCCTCCCTTGGCCGGCGCCCCACCAAGCCGACTTGGGGAGGGACTCTCCTCCCCTTGGCCGGCCAGCCCTCCCACCTATATAAGGAGGGGCAGGGCTCCCCTCCTAGACACACAAGTTTCCTATCCTCTAAACTAAACCCTAGATCTAGACCCCGGTTTAGAGCTATTCGGTTTAGAGCCTTCTAATTGGTTTAGAGCCTTCTAATTGGTGTGTCTAATTACTAGACCACTAATAGCCTCTCTCATAAGCTCCACCATACTCGCACCGGCTTAAGGCGAAGCCCTGCGGTATTTCCCCTCTACCTCCGGTACCACGCCGTTGTGCTGCCAGAATCGCGAGGAGAGTGCTACAACCTCCGCTGCCTGCTGGAACAAGGGAGAGGAAGGTCTTCGTCGAGTACCGAACGTGTGACCGACTGCGGGAGCGCTGCGGGAACGCGGCGCCGGAAGGATCGTCTACGCGATCTTGAGATCGGAAAGAGTACGACTACATCACCCACGAGAATCTGCTCTCGTTAAACACTTTGGAATCTTCGAGGGTGAGTTATTCCATCGACTCGTTGCTACAATCTAGTAGATAGATCTTGGCTTGTTTGTTTGTATGCGATAGAAAATTTTTGTTTTCCATGCTACGAACCCCTACAGTGGTATCAGAGCCGTGTCTATATGTAGATCTGTTGCACGAGTAGAACACAATGGTCATTGTGGGCGTTGATGCTTTTATTGTAGATTGCTTTTTGTGTACTTTGCATCTTGCGGTATGTTGGGATGAAGCGGCCCGGGCTAACCTTACATGACATCGTTCATGAGACTTGCTCCACGCTTGACATGCAACTCGTTTTGCATAAGTGGCTTTGCGGGTGCCTGTTTCTCCTAGCATAGTAAAGATCCAATTTACAACGGGTGATCAACAATGCTAGTATCAATGTTGTGGTTATTGTTCGTAAGTTAGAACAACACTTATGGAAAGCCCCAAACCACGTAAAATATGCAAAGAAAGTAGAAGCGTCTAACTTTGTTTTGCAGGGGTGTGCAGTGATGTGATATGGCCATGATTGTGATTATATTTGATGTATGCAATGTTCCTTATTGTAAGTTGGCAACCGGCAGGAGCCATATGGTTGTCTTTAATTTCTGTTAAGACCTGCATGTCTATTCAAAATAGTTGTAATAGTTGAAGCTGGTGGACGACAACCATGAAGAAGCGTCATTGACCTTGATGCTATGCCGGTGATGATGGAGATCATATTCGTGCTTGAAGATGGAGATCGGAAGCACAAAGAAGAAAGGCCATATCATATCACATATTATGAATTGCATGTGATGTTAATCCTTTATGCATCTTGTATTGCTTAGTAGACGACGGTAGCATTATAAGATGATCCCTCATGCACATAAATTTCAAGTTCTAAAGTGTTCACCCTTAGTATGCACCGTTGCCAAAGCTTGCTGCTTCGAAGCACCACGTGATGATCGGGTGTCTTTGATTCCGCGGGTGAATACAACGTAAGCAAGCCAGATTTGCTTATGCGGAAGCTAAGGTTTGATCTTGACGAGCCTAGCATGTACAGACATGGCCTCAGGAACACGGATCGCCGAAAGGTAAAGCATGAATCATATAGTAGATATGATGAACATGATGATTGTTCGCCATTGAAACTATATCAACTCTCGTGATGATCGGTGTTGATGTAGTGGATTTGGTTCGTGTGATCACTAAAACAATGTGAGGGATGTTGTTTTGAGTGGGAGTTCACCTAGTTTAATTTCACTAATTAATTTGAACTCAATTTGTCATAAACTTAGTCTAAACTATTGCAAATATGTTGTAGATCAATGGCAGCCCCTACCATCAATTTTAATGCGTTCCTAGAGAAAGAAAAGTTGAAAAACAATGGAAGCAACTTCGCGGATTGGTTCCGCAATTTGAGGATTGTCCTCACAGCTGGTAATTTGACCTATGTGCTGGATGCACCGCTAGGTGACCCACCTGCAGCTGATGCTACCGATGAAGTAAAGAATGTTTACCTCGCTCGGAAGAATCAGTACTCCATAAGTTCAGTGTGCTATCTTGTATGGTTTAGAATCGGAGCTTCAGAAAAGGTTTGAAGAGTCAGATCCATATGATATTGTCGAGGATCTCAAATTAATCTTTGAGACTCATGCGGCAATTGAAAGTTATGAAGCTTCTGAAAAGTTCTTTAACTGCAAGATGGAAGAGGGTAGCTCCGTCAGTGAGCATGTGCTTAAGATGTCTGGGCACGCAAATAAACTTCAAAGTTTGGGTATAGTGATTCCTAATACTTTGGGAGTTTACCGCATCCTCCAATCACTACCACCAAGTTACAAGAACTTTGTGATGAACTACAACATGCAGAACATGAACAAAGAGTTGCCAGAACTATTTGCTATGTTGAAATCTGCAGAAGTGGAGATCAAGAAAGAGCACCAAGTGTTGATGGTCAATAAGACCACCAAATTCAAGAAAGGCAAGTCTAAGCAAAAGGGACACTTCAAGAAGGGTGGTAAGAAAGTTACCACGCCGACGAAGAAGACCAAGGCTGGACCTAAGCCTGAAACTGAGTGCTTTTACTGCAAGGGAGAAGGTCACTGGAAGCGGAATTGCCCAAGGTACTTGGCAGATTTGAAGAACGGCAACATCAAGAAGAAAGGTATATCTGATATACATGTTATTGATGTGTATCTCACTAGTATTCGTAGTAGTGCCTGGGTATTTGATACTGGTTCGGTTGCTCATATTTGTAACTCGAAACAGGAGCTGCAGAATAAACGGAAGCTAGCGAAGAACGAGGTGACGATGCGCGTAGGAAACGGATCAAAGGTTGATGTGATCGCGGTCGGCACGCTACCTCTTCATCTACCATCGGGATTAGTTTTATACTTAAATAATTGTTATTTGGTGCCTGCGTTAAGCATGAACATTATATCAGGATCTTGTTTATTGCGAGACGGTTACTTGTTTAAATCCGAGAATAATGGTTGTTCGATTTATATGAGTAACATGTTTCATGCACATGCACCTTTGATAGATGGTCTATTCATATTGAATCTCGATAGTAGAAATACACATATTAATAACATTGAAGCTAAACGTTTGAAATCAAACGATAACTCGACCTATATGTGGCACTGTCGTCTTGGTCACATTGGAGTGAAGCGTATGAAGAAACTCCATTCCGATGGACTTCTTGAATCACTTGATTTTGAATCACTTGAAAGATGCGAAGCATGTCTGATGGGTAAAATGACTAAGACTCCATTTTCTGGTATGATGGAGCGAGCTACGGACTTATTGGAAATCATACATACCGATGTATGTGGTCCAATGAGTGTAGCATCGCGCGGTGGTTATCGTTATGTTCTTACCTTCACGGATGATTTGAGTAGATATGGGTATATCTATTTCATGAAACATAAGTCCGAAACTTTCGAGAAGTTTAAGGAGTTTCAAAGTTAGGTAGAGAATCAACGTAACAAGAAGATTAAATTTCTACATTCTGATCGTGGAGGTGAATATCTAAGTTACGAGTTTGGCGAGCATTTGAAGAAATGCGGAATACTTTCACAATTGACACCACCGGGAACACCACAGCGTAATGGTGTGTCTGAACGTCGTAATCGAACTCTCTTAGATATGGTTCGTTCTATGATGTCACTTACAGATTTACCACTATCATTTTGGGGTTATGCATTAGAAACAGCCGCATTCACTTTAAATAGGGCACCGTCTAAATCCGTTGAAACGACACCGTATGAATTATGGTTTGGGAAGAAACCTAAATTGTCGTTCCTTAAAGTTTGGGGATGCGAAGCCTATGTAAAGAAGTTACAGCCGGACAAGCTTGAACCCAAAGCGGAAAAATGCGTCTTCATAGGATACCCGAAGGAAACTATTGGGTATACCTTCTATCATAGATCCGAAGGCAAAATCTTCATTGCCAAGAATGGATCCTTTCTAGAGAAGGAATTTCTCTCGAAAGAAGTGACTGGAAGGAAAGTAGAACTCGACGAGGTTGTCGAACCTTCTCTCGAAATTGCGAGTAGCGCAGCACCGGAAGAAGTTCCTGTGATGCCTGCACCAATAAGAGAGGAAGCTAATGATAGTGATCATGAAACTTCGGTTGAAGTTACTACAGAGCCTCGGAGGTCAACGAGAACTCGTACCACTCCAGATTGGTATGATTCCGTTATGAATGTCATGTTGGTGGACAACACCGATGACCCCGAGACATATGAGGAAGCAATGATGAGCCCAGATTCCAATAAATGGCAAGAAGCCATGAAATCCGAGATTGGATCCATGTACGAAAACCAAGTATGGACTTTGGTGGACTTACCGGATGGCCGGAAGGCTGTCGAGAACAAATGGATTTTCAAGAAGAAAACAGATGCTGATGGTAATGTTACTGTCTATAAAGCTCGACTTGTCGCAAAAGGGTTTCGACAAATTCAAGGAGTTGACTACGATGAGACTTTCTCACCAGTAGCGAAGCTAAAGTCTGTGAGGATTATGTTAGCAATCGCTGCATATTATGATTATGAGATATGGCAGATGGATGTCAAAACAGCATTCCTCAATGGAGACATTGATGAAGAGTTGTATATGATGCAACCCAAAGGTTTTGTCGATCCTAAAGATGCTAACAAGGTATGCAAGCTTCAACGGTCCATCTATGGGTTGAAGCAAGCATCCCGAAGTTGGAATCAACGTTTTGATAAGGTAATCAAAAGTTTTGGTTTTGTACAAACTTATGGAGAAGCTTGTATTTACAAGAAAGTGAGTGGGAGCTCTGTAGCATTCTTAATACTATATGTGGATGACATATTGTTGATTGGGAATGATGTAGACCTTCTTAATAGTGTCAAAGAGTATTTGAATAATAGTTTTTCAATGAAGGATCTTGGCGAAGCAGCTTACATATTAGGCATAAAGATTTATAGAGATAGATCGAAACGCCAAATATCATTGTCACAAAGTACATATTTGGACAAAGTTCTAAAGAGGTTTGGAATGGAAGATAGCAAGAAAGGGTTCTTGCCCATGTTGCCCAATACGACCTTGAGTAAAACTCAAAGTCCAACATCGGCAGAAGATAGAGAAAGAATGAGTAAGACTCCCTATGCCTCAGCCATAGGATCTCTAATGTATGCCATGCTATGTACTAGACCCGACATTGCATATGCTGTTAGTTTAACTAGCAGATATCAAAGTGATCCAGGAGTGGATCATTGGACAGCGGTCAAAAACATCCTTAAGTACTTGAGAAGAACTAAGGATATGGTTCTTTCTTATGGAGGTGATGAACAACTCGTTGTTAATGGTTACACCGATGCTAGTTGGAACACCGATCCGGATGATTCTAAATCACAATCTGGATACGTATTTATTTTGAATGGTGCAGCAGTTAGCTGGAGGAGTGCAAAGCAAAGCGTTGTGGCGAGATCTTCAACTGAATCGGAATACATGGCTGCTTCGGAGGCTTCACAAGAAGCGATATGGATGAAAGAGTTCATTACAGAGCTGGGTGTGGTTCCAAGTGCGCTGGACCCAATGTCTATCTACTGTGATAACATGGGCGCCATAGCCAATGCGCAAGAACCAAGGTCACACAAGAAGCTGAAGCATATCAAGCTGCGTTTTCACGCTATTCGAGAACATATCCAGGATGGGGATATAAAGATTTGCAAAGTACACACAGATCTGAATGTGGCGGATCCGTTGACTAAACCTCTCCCGAGGGCAAAACATGACCAACACCAAACTGCCATGGGTGTTCGGTATATTACCATGTAATCTAGATTAGATGACTCTAGTGCAAGTGGGAGACTGTTGGAGATATGCCCTAGAGGCAATAATAAATATAGTTATTATTATGTATCTTTGTGTTTATGATAAATGTTTGCATTCATGCTATAATAGTATTAACAAGGAAACCATTAATACTTGTGTGATTTGTAAACTTAATTTGAAGTCCCTAGTATAGCCTCTATACTTCACTAGCTTGTTGGTTGATTGATGATGTGGTTTCTTTGTCATGAACATTGAGATGTTATCAACAACAAGATCATATCGTTAGGAGAATGATATGGTGGACATACTCCTATAGACAAGCGTAGCATAAAGATCAAGTCATTTCAATAGTTCAATTGCTATATGCTTTCTGATACATAGTAACCTAATTCCTTCGACCATGAGATCATGCATATCACCTTTGCTAGATGGATGCTTTGATGTCATCAAACACCACACCGTAACAGGGTGGCTATAAAGGTGGCATTGAGTGTTCGGAAAGTATTGGTTGAAACACATGGATCAAGAGTGGGATTTGTCCATCCACATGACGGATAGATATTCTCTGGGCCCTCTCGGTGAAATGTCATCCAATTAGCTTGCAAGCATGTGACTTGGTCACAAGGGATCACATATCACGGGAACGAGAAAAGAGTACTTATCAGTAACGAGGATGAACTAGGTATGCAGAGATACCGACGATCATAACCTCGGATAAGTAACATATCGTGAGACAAAGGGAAATTGGTATCGTATGTAAGTGGTTCATTCGATCGCAAAGTAATCGTAGAAATATGTGGGAGCCATATGAATTTCCAGATTCCTCTATTGGTTATTGTTCGGAGAAGTGTCTCGATCATGTCCGCATAATTCACGAACCGTAGGGAGACACACTTAAGGATTCGACGTTGTTTGAGTAGTTATGGTATTATGAGAAAGAGACCGAATGTTGTTCGGAGTCTCGGATGGGATCCGGGATATCACGAGGTGATCCGGAATGGTCCGGAGAATAAGATTCATATAAGGAAAGTCCCGTTTTGGAGTTGGGGAATGATTCCGGTGTTTTCATCGGGAACATTCTAGAAGGTCCCGGAATGTCCGGCACTCCGGAGGGGGAAGGGTACATGAGTGTGTCATTACATATTGGAATGATTGCATCATGTACTAAGTATTCTTGCTGTCCCAAATAAAGGATTTATTTAAATCCTAAATTGAAAAGTCAAACGGCTAGTTTGAAAGTCAAACGGCAATTTTGGGAAGTGGGAAGAGAGGAGGATTGGTGGAGGCCGAATTGGAGGAGGGTTCCTCCCTTGGC
The DNA here is from genome assembly GCA_916181665.1 of Avena sativa. Lineage (NCBI taxonomy): Eukaryota > Viridiplantae > Streptophyta > Magnoliopsida > Poales > Poaceae > Avena > Avena sativa. Next base: position 53,296,510 of record OV702299.1, read on the forward strand.
CGGCGCCCCACCAAGCCGACTTGGGGAGGGACTCTCCTCCCCTTGGCCGGCCAGCCCTCCCACCTATATAAGGAGGGGCAGGGCTCCCCTCCTAGACACACAAGTTTCCTATCCTCTAAACTAAACCCTAGATCTAGACCCCGGTTTAGAGCTATTCGGTTTAGAGCCTTCTAATTGGTTTAGAGCCTTCTAATTGGTGTGTCTAATTACTAGACCACTAATAGCCTCTCTCATAAGCTCCACCATACTCGCACCGGCTTAAGGCGAAGCCCTGCGGTATTTCCCCTCTACCTCCGGTACCACGCCGTTGTGCTGCCGGAATCGCGAGGAGAGTGCTACAACCTCCGCTGCCTGCTGGAACAAGGGAGAGGAAGGTCTTCGTCGAGTACCGAACGTGTGACCGACTGCGGGAGCGCTGCGGGAACGCGGCGCCGGAAGGATCGTCTACGCGATCTTGAGATCGGAAAGAGTACGACTACATCACCCACGAGAATCTGCTCTCGTTAAACACTTTGGAATCTTCGAGGGTGAGTTATTCCATCGACTCGTTGCTACAATCTAGTAGATAGATCTTGGCTTGTTTGTTTGTATGCGATAGAAAATTTTTGTTTTCCATGCTACGAACCCCTACAATTAGTACCGGGAAAAGTCCGGTAGTACCGGGATTCGCGTTTTTGGGCTTCAACGGTTGGATTTTGGGGGGGGGGCTATTTAAGAGGCCTTCTTCCCCAATAGTTCCACAACCATTCTTGCAAGTTTCCCCCTCCATTTTTGACCTTCTTGAGCTTGCTTTCTCTCAATCCCTCCGATGATTCTTGCATATTCTTGAGGGATTTGAAAGGGGAGATCTAGATCTACAATCCCACCAATCAATCTCTCCTCTAAGTGAGGGGAACATATTGGGATCTAGATCTTGGAGTCTTTTGTGGATTTCCTCCATTGTTCTTCCTCTCTTATTCCCCCATAAGCTTTTGTAGCTTTGGTGGAATTTGGGAGAGAAGAATTTGAACACCTTTGTGGTGTTCTTGCCATTTGCATTTGGTGCATCGGTTTGTGTTCTCCTCGGAGGATTTGGTTTGAGTGACTCATTGGAGCTTGTCCTTCTTGGGTTCTTGGAACCCTAGACGGTTTTGTGACCTTGGTGGCATTGTGGCCTTTTGTGGCATTTGTTGGTAGCCTCCAATTAAGTTGTGGAGAAGTGCCCCAACCTTATGAGATGTTCCGGTTGCCACCGACAAGTGCACCGATAGTGGAAGCGTGGATCGATCCCATTGGGGTGAGATTCACCGGAGAATAAGGGAGGCCTTTTGTGGCGTAGGTGGTTAGATACCACCCCCTCTCCAAACAAGATGTACTCCATGTTGGGAGGAACTCGGTAAAATATCGATGTCCCCGCGTGCCTCGGTTATGTCTATACCCGAGCTCTTTACTTATGCACTTTACATTGTGATAGCTTTCGTGCTTGAAGTAATATATATCTTGCTATCACTTTGTTGCTTGTATTGCTTAGCATAAGTTGTTGGTGCACATAGGTGAACCTTAGTTGTTCTAGGTTGTGCTTAACAAAGTAAACACTAGTTTTATTCTGCCTTTGTTGAGCCACTCTAGGAAAAGTTTTAATCGCCTATTCACCCCCCTATAGGTGACATCCGTATCCTTTCAGCGTGGAGTATGTGGTTGGGGAAGGTGATGTCCCAATCCTCATTGCAAAAGAACGTGTCGAGCTTGCTCATCGTTGGGTCTTGTTGTTCATTGCTCCAAGTATATTTTCGGTTTTGGAGGTGAATCTCCTTAAGATCACAAGCATTAAGGGCATTTCGAAATCTCACAATTCGGCTTCTATTGGCGTTCGCTTTGTTCTTATCTCTTGCTCTACAAATTTGGTTGAAGTCGCCGCTAAAAAGCCATCACGATCTATCAATTGGTTTGATCCCCACCAATTCCGCAAAGAAGGCATCCTTCAGGTTCCCTCTACGCCATTTTTTTAAACTTTTGGTGGGTAATTTTCATCGACTCTAGGGGCAAAATGGTCCAATTCATATGAACAAACCACATGAACACTCCTTTATTTATTAGTTGGTATAGTAATATGTTTGGTAATTGGTTGAATGAGATTGATCAGAATAAAGCTAAGATGCACATTGGTGTGTCAACTTTATGTTGGCCTATGTGAACATGCATGAATGACATAACTATTGACAAAGAAAGTGTACAACTCTTTTGCAATTTATTCGCTTAGTTATGTATTGGATCTAACTATGGTCCAATCTTCTTCCGGGATCAACGGGAGTCTGGTACTGGATGCAACCGACCCTTGAAAGTTGCACCAGGATCTATTACCTGGTTATAGGATGACAGCGCACGAGTAGACTTCAGAATGTACACCCTCCGTTCCATTTTAATCTAGCTCGTGTCAATGGGGATTCTGAATCTAGGGGTTGTGTACGTTCGCTCGGGAACGACTACCTGTTCGTCATGTAGACTGCAGGACAGCAGAAAAAATTGAACCTTTTTTTTAACTTGTCAGTGGTATTAGTGGGTAATTTTCATCAACTCTAGGTTCAAAATGGTCCAATCCATACGGACAAACTGTAGAAACACCACTTCCTTTATTATTAGGTATAGATTAAAATGTTTGGTAATTGGTTAAATAAGATTGATAAAAATGAGGCTATGATGCACATTGGTATGTCGGATTTATGTTGGCCTATATGAACATGCATGAATGCCATAAATGTTGAAAAAAGTGTACAACTCTTTTGCAAGTTGTTCGCTTAGTTATATATTGGATCCAACTATGGTCCAATCTTCTCCCGGGATCAACGAGAGTCTGATACTGGATGCAACTAGCCGTTGAACGTTGCACCAGGATTTCTACTACGTGGTTATAGAATGACAACGCACTAGTAGACTTCAGAATGTACTCCCTCTGTTCCATTTTAATCTAGCTCGTGTCGATGGGGTTCTGAATCTAGGGTTTGTGTCTGTTCACTTGAGAATGACGACCTTTTCGTCAGGTAGACTATGGGATGGCAGAAAAAATTAAACCCTATTTTGACTTATCAGTGGTATTAGTGGGTAATTTTCATCAACTCTATGAACAAAATGGTCCAATCTGTAGTTACGAACCATAGAAACACCGCTTCCTTTATTATTAGTTATAGATTAATATGTTTGGTAATTGGTTGAATGAGATTGATAAGAATGAGGCTATGATGCACATTGGTATGTTGGCTTTATGTTGGCCTATGTGAACATGCATTAATGATATAATTGTTGATAAAAAGTGTACAACTCTTTTGTAAGTTATTCGCTTAGTTATGTATTAGATCCAACTATGGTCCAATCTTCTCCCGGGATCAACGGGAGTCTGATACTGGATGCAACCAACCGTTGAATGTTGCACTAGGATTTCTACACCCTGGTTATAGGATGATAGCGCACTAGTAGACTTCAGAATATACTCCCTCCGTTCCATTTTAATCTAGCTCGTGTCGATGGGATTCTAAATCTAGGGGCTGCGTGTATTCGCTCGGTATCAACGACCTGTTCGTCAGATAGACCGTGGGACGGAAGAAAATATGGAACCATTTTTTTGACTTGTCGGTGGTATTGATGGGTAATTTCCATCAACTCTTTGAAAAAAATGGTCCAATCCGTACGAACGAACTGTAGAAACACTCATTTCTTTATCATTAGGTATAGATTGATATGTTTGGTAATTGGTTGAATAAGATTGATAAGAATGAGGCTATGATGCACATTGGTATGTCGGCTTTATGTTGGCCTACTTGAACATGTATGAATGGCATAATTGTTGAAAAAAAGTGTAGAACACTTTTACAAATTATTCACTTAGTTATGTATTGGATTCAACTATGGTCCAATCTTCTCCCAGGATCAACGGGAGTTTGATACTGGATGCAACCCGTCCTTGAAGGTTTCTACTATCTGGTTATAGGATGACAATGCACTAGTAGACTTCAGAATGTACTCCCTTCATTACATTTTAGTCTAGCCCATGCCAATGGGGATTCTGAATCGAGGCTACGCCTGTTCGCTCGAGAACGACGACCTATTCGTTAGATAGACTGCGGAACGACAGGAAATAATTGAACCGTTTTTTGACTTTTCAGTGTTATTGGTTGGTAATTTTCATCAACTCTAGGGGCAAAATTGTCCAATCCATACAGACGAACCGTGGAAACACTCTTTCCTTCATTATTACGTTTAGATTAATATGTTTGGTAATTGGTTGAATGAGATTGATAAGAATGAGGCTATGATGAACATTGGTATGTCGGCTTTATGTTGGCCTATGTGAACATGCATGAATGACATAATTGTTGACAAAAAAGTGTATAACTCTTTGGCAAGTTATTCGATTAGTTATGTATTAGATCCAACTATGGTCCAATATTCTCCCGGGATCAATGGGAGTCTGATACTCGATGCAACCAGCCGCGAAGGTTCCACCAGGATTTCTACTAACTGGTTATAGGATGACAACGCACTAGTAGACTTTAGAATGTACTCCCTCCGTTCAATATTAATCTCTATCTTATATAAAATCAGACAAATTAGTATTGCATTTATTAGTATTATTTAGATACGTGAACAACTACACTCTTCGTCATGGTTTAGAGGGTGTCTTATAAAAATTATGCATTTTTAAAACTCCTCTCCTCATAGGCGCGTTAGCCTGAATTACATAATTAATGTCATCTTTTCTTCCCCACTTCCTACTCCATGCATTTAAGGAATTAATTCTTGCATGCAACACCACCAATGCATGCGTCTAAACTCGTAGTTTTCATTGAGTAATTACTTTTAATAGGGCGCCAAATAATTAATGGGCTTATTTTTCCCTACGAATATGCATGTCTTTTGCACAAATCTAGCCCCAATCAACATCCACCTAGGTCCCAACAATCTCTCTAAAACATCCTCCAAACCGTGATGGAGGAAGTAATCCAAGCTACTCCCTCCGTCCCAAATATAAGGCACGCTTTTTCTCGCACGGTGTTTTATGCACAACTTTGACCACTTGTACAAATCAAATTATATGTGTTTATAGTGTATAAATACCATCGATGCATTCCTCTCGCAAATCTCTTTCATTCATATATACGTATAAATTTTTTGTGGACATATTATAAGTATAAACTTATACTCTATTGACCAGCAAAATTTAAGAACGCCTTATATTTTGGAACGGAGGGAGTACTATATTGAGAATTATGACATCCAACAGAGAGAATCACTTAGTTTCTGTGTTCTTGTTGTCTAAGAGCTAAATTGTAGATTATATTCAAAATAAATTTTGGCTGTAGCATATTTCATAAGGAGGGAGTACGGATTTTCTATGCTTCTTTTTTCAGATGGTTGATACATATCTTAACCCTCTATGATCCATAATTGTATTAAACTGAATTTTTGAACCTCGTAATAAATAGGTTGTGGGCATCACCATGGTACAGAGACCGGGGCTTTTATCCGTATTTAAAAAAACATGAAAATTCAGGAATGCAAATATTTTTGGGCCAGAGACCCACTTATAATGGTTGGGTTAGCAATTTTCTTTACGTTATGGCTCTCCGTGTACTACCTCTGTACAGGATTATTAGTCCTGAAGACCAAGTTGCTAATACCAAGACACTTTATAATTCTTTCTCATTAATATATATGTATGTACCAATAGTGCTACATGCATGGGAGAAATGAGAGGAAAAGGAGAACATGCAGTGGAGGAGAGACACTAATAAATGAGATAGCCCTTATAATCTCAAACAATATAAAAAATCTCTTAGAACTAATAATCCCGAACAGAGGTAGTACATAGGTTCTTTTCTAAACATGTAGACGCTATTAAAAATTGGATAAATGGTTTGCCATAGGGTAGGTACGAGTGCGTCCTTTTCCCCTTTTGTTAACATCCTCTAGATTTTTTTACCTAAAAAAAAGTCCTGGAGATTTTTTATTTAGTAAATTTTGTTGTGGGGCTTTTGCCTCGCGGTGGTAAAAAAAACTTCACTGATGCCAGCACAAGCTACCACCGACCAGTGCAAATAAGTTTTAGTACTAGTTTTAGTAGTATTGTGATTATTTATGTTGGGGGGAGGGGGGGACTTGACTTTATTCCAAGAAAAATAGAGTACTAGTTTTAGTTGTATTGTGATTATTTATGCGTTCAATCACTATATTTACTAAGAGATTTAACATATGATCGTCAAATGAATAACAAGCCTAAAAGCATTATATTAAGTCGATATTTCACAATCTTCAAGTACCAAACGATCTTCAGGACTAGCCCATTCATAGGAACATCGATAAAAAAACAAAGGGTCTAGGAAACAGAATATAGGGCAGGCTGCAAATCTAGGAAACAGAATATAGAGCAGACTGAACTAAGAATGGCACTCCACCTCATTTCATTTGTCACTACAACATGGCGGAAACCTGATCCAACACTGCAAAAAATCAGGACAAGTCTGAAGTTCCAAGGCTGGCACAAAAGGACTTGATGCTCTAGGTTCATCAAATGGGCAGAAAGGTCCAACAGTCCATCGTAGTAGATGCAACTGTATGAGCTCTGGCACTGGTAAAAGAATTCAATACACCATGACGTACGGTAATCATGCCCCGGTTTTCTCTCTAAGCTCAGCAATAATCGACGGAAACCTCTGTCCCAGCCGCACAAAACCCTCTGTTAACACAGCCTTCTTGAAGATTGCCTCTGCACAAAGAATTCCATGCACATGTCCTTGAGCTCGGGGCAATCGTACGTCAGCGCGCAGTCTAAAGCAACGGCGACCGTATCTGCCGACAAGCTGTCCAGCATCCTCTGGGCACATACAAGCTTCAGCCGGTCCATCCCATACCGGTCGGCCGCAGCAAGCAGCCGCTGAAACATCTCGACGGGATCGTCGTCCAGCTCCTTTTCTGCAGGCAATGCGTCAGTATACACGAACCGAAGCAGAGCTCTGAACGTCACAGGATCGATGTCGGGCACAGCGATGACGCATGGCATTTCAGCCTCGACCAAGAGCTCTGCTTTGAACACCGGTGAGCGTGCGGCGAGCACGGGCCGGTGCGCGTGGAACTTCTCGTCGCCGACGAGGAAAGAGACATCCCAACCGTCAGCGCGGTCGAGCAGTTGTCCGAGATGGTCCACGATCTCCGGGGCCGGCACGGCTACGGGGTTGTCACGGAGGACTATGACCCCGCAGACAAGCCTGACCGCGCCGCCGTTGGTGGCCTGGAACGACTCCAGGTCGGATCGCTTTACGAAATGATCCCAGCCTGCGCTGCGGACGCCGCATGTTTCGGTGAACTGCGCCGTCGATATCCTGGCATGAGGCGCGCATGGTGCGCCGTCCGAGCCCACAAGGAAGGCTTCGAAGACGGCGTTGAAGTTTCCGGCCTTGCTGACGAGGAACAGGAAGAGGGAGAGGTACTCTGGCGTGGCCGTCCTCGTCGATTCCACGCGGGTAGCAGTCTACCCTCCAGGAGTACTCGCCGGCAGAGATGCGTTTGGAGAGCACGTCGCCGGGACAAAGATATTCAGTTTCTGTGTACTCCCCCTGTTTAGAAATATAAGATGTTTAGGTTTGTGAAGGACCATGGCTCGCATACGGAGTAGAGGGCACGAGAAGTTGAAGCGTAAACTTTATACTCCCTCCGTCTTAAAATATAAGATGTTTAAGCTTTGTGAAGCAAATGTATCTAAACTTTTTTTAGTATATAGGTTCACACATGTTTGGAGTAAATCTAGACGCTAAAACAAGTTTAGATACTTTTTTTACAAACCTAAAACATCTTACATTTTAAAACGGAGTAAGTACTTACTAGTACAAGGACGAACGCTTCGAGTTCGGAGCTAGCAGCCTAGCAATGAATAATGAAAAGGAATAATGCTTGGTCTGAGTTTTGGGGGCTTATAGCTCCTATGCGACGTCTTTACATGGAATTGGAAGGAAAGCGACATCGTTGAAAAGAATAGCTCGCATGCGACGGTTGTGAGGCAACTAATATCCAAGGGCCACACGGGCCTTAAAACGGTCGTAAGGACACATTTAACTTTGTTCCAAGATTAGGGTTAAGCCAAACCGGTTGGTTGGGACAGCCAGTCAAGCCAGTCAAACCAACCGCTTCCGACCGAGAGCGCGCGTCACACTGACTGTAGCTTCCCCGACGGCGGCGGCGGACCTCACCCATCGTTCTCGGCGGCGGCGGCACGACAATTAATTTAGGCGGCGGCGCTTTCGTTCGACGGCGAAGGTGGTGAGTGCCATTTGAAAGCTAATTCCTCTCCCATTCTTCTCAATTCGAGATCTGAGCGTGACCATTGATGCTAGATTGTGAAGGCGAGGGTGTGCTGAACGGGGCGAGGGGGAACGATATGGAGCATGGAGAGGGGACTTGGTATATCCCGTATCTCTGCACTTAATTTCTCTAAGGTTGAGCTCTTTGTTCGCTTCCGCTAGCTCACAGTGCCCGCCAAAAACAGGGGAGACGATGTTGCGCGCCAAACCTTCGAATTTCGCATCAATTTCTTTCCCTCTAGGGCTGTTTTAGTTGATGGCAGCACGCAGATCACTGAGAGAGACACGGTTGTTAAATGGGAGGTGGAATTAGAACATGTTGATCCCCAAGAGCTAATAAACATGGGAGAGGAGGCGGTGAGGAAAATGGTGAAAAAATTGGGGATAGTGTGGTTTGGGGGCCAGAGCAAGAAGTTTCTTTGTTATGATTTGATGATTGCAAATGTGACTATGTTAGGGTTGAGACAGGGGGACATATAGTTGATGAAATCGATGAGCGAAACGGTTGGACAAGCAAAACTGTTCTGTTTTTAGCAGAGCTCATTGATCTGAAACCTGATTCGAGGGTTGGATATGTGGCCTCGAAGCTGGATGCTCAGATGGTCGAGGATGATTGGGCTGCACAAAGGCAAGTAATAACTATACTTACTGAGTTGGAAGTGTTAACAGTGGAGGATGATGATGCTAATGCACAAGGGGAGGCTGCAGATGGTAATGCACAAAGGATTGTAACTGTTTATTGGAATTCAGTTGAGATACATGACCGGACTGATTTGGTCATTGCACCAATAGATGACATTGAAATGGAAAAGCTTTTTGGCATTCCTATAGATGACAGAGACAACGAGAAGAAGAGGGATGAAGCTGCAAATGATGGTGACAACCATTTAAGAGATGAAGAGGCAGATATAGATCTAGAGTTGTTGGAAAATGCTGCAGTTCGTGTAGATGATGCACATGATGATGAGCTAGTAACAGTTTATGACAAAGAGGACCCAGTTATTGAAGTTGGGAGATTGTTTCCAAGCATGGATGAATTCAGGATGTGTTTCAGGACATATGCAGTCAAACGTGAGTTTGCTACCAAGACTATGTGGACTGATAAAAAGAAGTTCTATGCAAAATGCATAGGTTATGATGGTGGTGCCAAGCCTTGCAAGTGGTATATATCTGCTAGAAGCCAACCTGATGGAAGGACAATAAGAGTGAATCAAATTCCAAAACCTCATACTTGCATTACAAGATCTCAAACAGTTACAAAGATGACATCACAATTATGGGTTGCAGAAAAGATCAAGCCCATTTTAGCCACAACACCAAACAACACTACAAAGAGACTGAAAATAGATTTGGAAAAGCAGTACCCCATTAAGCTGAATTATACTACAGTGTGGAAGGCAAAGCAAAGGGCAATGAAAGAGCTATATGGTGATTGGGCAAATACCTTTCGAATGCTTTATAACTTCAAAGCAGAAGTAGAGAAGAGGTCACCTAGCAGTGTTGTGGAGATAGATACTGAGGTAACAACTGATGGGAAAATCTTCTTCTCTAAATTCTTCATGGCTTTAAAGCCTTGCATCGATGGCTTCAAAGCAGGGTGCCGTCCATATTTGAGTATAGACTCATCTTTCTTGACTGGAAAGTGGAATGGTCAACTAGCAGCATGCAATGCTTTAGATAGACACAATTGGATGTTCCCTGTAGCTATTAGCATGTTTCAGTCTAAGACAGAGGCATCATGGACATGGTTCATGATGCAGTTGAAAAGATGCATAGGGCCAGTCTCTCCATTGGCAGTGCACACAGATGCATATAAAGGTTTAGAAAATGCAGTGAAGATTGTTTTCCCTCATGCTGAGCAGAGGGAGTGCTTCGGCCATATGTGGATGAATTTGATCAAAAAATTCAGAGGAGATGATTTTGGACGCATGTGGCCAGCAGCAAGATCTTACACCAGGCAGACACATTCATATCACCTTGAGAAGATTAAGGCGGCATGCTCTGAGGAGGATAGGGTCAAGTTTTGTACATGGTTGGAAACCTACCATTCTCTTTTATGGTGCAGGTCTGGTTTTAACACTGCCATCAAATGTGATCATATCAACAATAATTTGGCAGAAATTTTCAACAACAAAGTGAAGGAGTTAAAAGACTTGCCTGTCCATGACATGGTTGACCAGATCAGGATCATGATCATGAGGTTGTGGGAATTGAGAAGAAGGCTTGGTGATGTTCTTCAAGGAGATAAGCTTTCTGATGTTGTGCAGCAGGTGGTCAACAGGAGCAGAAATCTTGCACATTTGCGTGTTGAGAAATCCTCATTGTGGGGTGCTGAAGTCAGAGATACAAAGACTGGCAGGAGGCATGTTGTTGACACTCAATTGCATGAATGCACATGCCTTGAGTGGCAACACACTAGGAAGCCTTGTGAGCATGCCATACTTTTCTTGGCCTCCAAACACAAGCTAAATATGCACCCATATTTGCATGAGTATTATTCTGTAGCAAAATTCAAGGCTGCATATGGAACACCAATTCCAGCACTTACAGATCAGTCTCAGTGGCCTGAAGTGGACATTCAGTTCTCCTTGTGTCCTCCTTTGATGAAAAGAAAGGCTGGCAGGCCCAAGCAGAGTAGATTCAAGGCTTGGTTTGAGAAAGGTGGGAGCAGCAAGAAGGGAAAGAAAGATGAAAAGAAAGATGCCAAGCCAAAAAGGGCCCAAAAAGGTAACAAGAATAGATGCAAACTCTGTGAAGAACTTGGACACCGAGCTGGCTCTACCAAGTGCAGATACAGTGCTGAAAAGCCAAAGTATGTTCGTCCAAAATCTATCCCATTTCTTGTTGATGATTTTTCTCCCCCAGCTAACTTGCTTGTTTTCAGGAGGAAGCGTGGAGAAAAAGGCCCACCTCTTGTTGTTGACGAATGCTGGCCAGTGAAAAGGGCAAGAATCAATGGCCAAAGAAAGAAGAGAACTAACCAGATCATGTTTGGTGCTGCTGAGGTGCAATCTGAACTTGTTTTGGAGGATGATGTGCAAACTGTTGAGGCTTTAGGGCACACTGTTTCTGATTTGGAAGCTCTGATGCAAAATGAGGGGCAAAATGAGCCTGTTGTTGAGGCTCCGGTGCAAAATGAGCCTGTTGTTGAGGCTCTGGTGCAAAATGAGCCTGTTGTTGAGGCTCTGGTGCAAACTGACCATGTTGTTGAGGCTCTGGTGCAAAGTGACCATGTTGATGAGGCTCCGGATCATGATCATGAGGTTGTTGAGGAGGTGCAGGAGGTGAAGGAGACTCTTGGACGTGCTGTGGGGAGGCCAGATGGTAATGGTCAGAAAAAGAAGAGCATAAACCTGTTGTGTGGTGTGAAACTTGTGAAGGAGAAGAAAACGAGGGGTAAGAAGAGCCAAAATAAATAGACATTTGTTATTGTAAACATTTGTTATTGTTGTAAACATTTGTTATTATTGTAAATATTTGACACTTGTTGTTGTAATAATTTGGCACTTGTTGTTGTAAACATTTGTTATTATAATAATTTGTCACTTGTTGATAATTTGGACAAAATTCAAATATGATGGTAAATTTGAATTTCAACAAATGTAGCTATGTCACTTTTCTATGTTTGTATGAGCTTCCAACGTTTGTCTCATATGTACAATACAACTCATCCTCACCCTGATCCCTTTTGTGAAGTACAACTCACCCTCACCCAAAATGGGGTAGAAATGGGCTCCAAAGCTAGGGTAAACCACCCCATTTCTAAACAAGTTTTTTTCGACCATTTCTAAAACCAAGTTTGATATTTTTCCTCAGAACTATGTCACATAACATGGCACCATGCGAAGGTTTTGTATTTTTTTGATTTTTTTGAATTAGTTATGCACATTTGAATGTCTGGTCAAACTTGAAGGGTTTTCATAAATATTCTTAGCTAGGGGCTGAGGCTCACAAAACTAGCATTGGATCTCTGATGAAATAGCATGTTGTGAACCTAAAAATGATTTTTACAAAAAATCATCAGCGTGAAATCATGTACCTGTAGTTCATATCTTACCCACTTCCAGCCGATTCGGCAGGATTTGTCTTTTTCACCAGGGATGGAATAAAAGGTTTGAGATACTCAAGTTGGGAAATTGTACATTCTAGGTGGTCTAGTATTTTTGAAAAATAGGATGTTACCATTTTGAAACTTCAATTTGGTGGTTGCTTCACAAATCCCCCCTCTTTCGGCACTCAGAAAATAGAAAATGATTTTCTGTGCGTCGAAAAGGAAAACTTTGTGCTACAACATTGTTAGTCATCCCATCATAGACATGCATGCCAAATATGGGCACATTATCATAAACTAGGCCTTGATTCTAGCCATATCATTGGTCATTTGACCCGAAAGCCAGAAAACCTCGGAGGAGATAGGTCATTTTGTGAAGGGTTTTTTGAAATATGATCAATAGACCAAGTTTGATATTTTTTCCTCACAACTATGTCACATAACATGACACCATGCGAAGGTTTTGTATTTTTTTGATTTTTTTTGAATTGGTTATGCACATTTGAATGTCTGGTCAAACTTGTGAAACCCGGTTGACTACATCCTAAACCCCGCTAACCCTAAGGCCGAATGAGGAACGTAGATCTAACCCTAACGCGACACTGTGGCCGTCCGATTGCGTCTTCTAGAAGAATTCCGTGAGTGGCTCTGGGCGATCCGTGGAAGGGCTTGTTCTGCAACCTGATTGTTTGGCGTCTCTTAGAAGGATTTTGTGGCTAGCTCTTGGCGATCCGTGGGATGGATGATTCTGGAATCTGATTGGCTTCATCGTTTTTACGTGCAACAGCGTGGCATGCGAGCGTGACATACTCCATTGACCGTTGGACCGAGCGTGGCATGCGAGGGCGCTGGGCGGGGCAGGCTGCACCATGCATGCAGCTGCCCCTAGCGTCGCAGTCTAGCTATTTTACGTGCAACAGCGCTGCAGCGTATTTACTCCCTCCGTCGCATTAAATAAGTGTACGTATAACAACTTTTTTTAGTCAAACTTACTCCCCTCAGGTTTATTGTAATAAATGAGACTTTGCATGATACCACATCAATGTTATTTTGCACTATGGAATAGTAACTTAGACTAGTAACATATGCATGATACCACATTATCTATGTATAAGGTAAACCTTAGATATAAGATGGGACCCACACAGCTTATGGAAATGGCTACAATGTATAAGGTCTAGTTCACCATAAGCTGGGACCCACATGTCTGTTAAAAGTACACACTAGCAAGAGAGAGGAGAGAGTAAAATAATTATTTATTGCTTGTGGGCAACACATAAGCTTGTAGGTCACTCTTAAGGAAAATCTTCTAAAGTAAACCTCCACTATGTATATGGATAGCCTTATGAACTACTTTTTGGCTTGTGGATAGCCTTATGGACTACATAGTGGATGCCCTAAGTGCATTGGAAAGGTAGAAGTACACTTTTTGTGGACAAATTTTGAAGCCAAACGTACACTTATTTGTGGACAGAGGGAGTATGCATGTCACTATGACCAGCCTAAAAAAAATATCAAAATCTAAAATATGTAATAAATATAACGTACAGCGTGGCACACTCCATTGACCGTTGGACCGAGCGTGGCATGCGAGGGCGCTGGGCGGGGCGGGCTGCACCATGCATGCAGCTGCCCCTAGCATCGCAGTCTAGCTATTTTGCGTGCAACAGCGCTGCCCTATTAAATAAGTGTACGTCGAACAACTTTCTTCAGTTAAACTTACTCCCATCTGATTCATGCGCCATACAAAAAGTCAATATTACTCCCACCGATTTTTCTTGCGTGTGTAAAGAAGAACGAGTTTGTTGCATGCGGTGTGTAAAAACGAACGAGTACCTTGGTACTAGATTCCTGCATTTATTACCGAAGTAAATTAAGGCCAAATTATATTTTTTCCTTTTATTTTTCATTGCCAATGAACAACTACCTTGGACGTTTTTTTCTCTCTTTCGCATTAATGCATGCATGCATGCAGGGGCGGGGGCGGCGGTGCAGGGGTTACAGTACGTCGCATCCTAGCTATTTTTTTCTCTCTTTCGCATTGATCACGCCCGCTTCCCACACGCAACGCAGCGCACGCGTCTCGTCTCGGCGTCTGCGCCAACGCGACGCTGGATTCCCACGCCGCCCTTCACGCCCCGTCCTCAATAAATAGGCAAAACGCCTTTGCCTCCTCATCTCATCTTGCCCCTCATCTTCAACCTAGAGCCCGTCCCTGTGCCTCCTCCCAGCCCCCAAACACTCCGGCGACCATGGCGACCTCCCCCTTCCGCTTCCCTTCCGACACCGAAGTAAGCGACGAGGACAACCACCCGGACCACAAGCAATGGTGGGAGCAGGAGGCGCCCACGCGCCCCAAGCGTGGCAAGAAGAAGAAGTCCCCGCCCTGCCCCTGGGGGAAGCAGGGCCCCATCGTCACCAACCCAGTCCCCAACCTCCCCGGCGGCGGCGACCTCCCCTCCGAAGCCTACTGGGCTAAGGCGGCGAAGGACGAGGCAAAGCAGGAGGCTGCTATCGCTAGGTGGGAGGAGAAGCAGGCCCAGCGCACCTTGAAGAAAAGGCGCAGACGGCAGGAGGAGGAGCAACGGGCGGCCAATGGCTGGGCCTTCCGGGAGGAGCAGCGGAAGCGGGACCAGCGGGAGAGGCTGGCGGCGTGGAATGCCGCGAAGGCGGCTGCACCGGCACCGCCTCCACCGCCGATGGAGTAGGGTAGCTAGGGTTAGGGTTTAGGGGCTAGCCCAGGGTTTAGGCGGGGCGCCTATTCCCTTCTATATTATTGTATTTTTTTCTTTTTATTGTAATGTTATCGATCCCCCTATCTAATATAAGTAATGTTATCTCAATATTATCTATCCCCTTGTTTTATTGTAATCTGTGTTTTATTGTATTGTCATTTATCAAAACACCCAAAACAACAAGTGTATAAAACAAAAGACACAAAAACAAGTTCATATAATACTCATGCAATATTTATATATTTACAAGTGTATAAAATAAAAGACACAAAAACAAGTTCATACAACACATGGTTCATTTTCAAATAAGACATTTACATATTTACATAAGTTAAAGGAGCGCCCAAGTTATGTTAGTTAAATGGATGTCCTTGGACTTCATTTATATATTTACTTTCGCAAAAAAAAAGATTGCGATCTGAACACGAGTATCTGCAGATCCGCACGTCCCTATTTAGATTGTAACGTGCGTACCATTTTTTTGTCCAATGAACATATAGTTACTATTGGGCCTGGATACGTCCATTTTGGCCTGGCTAAGTACTATTTGGGCCTAGCCTTTTTCAATCCTCATCAATTGTTTTTTTTACTTTTCAACCCCTCCCCCTCCCCTGCACAAGGGCGCCTCCTGCACACTGATAAAAGGAACACTGACGAAACTGAAGGAACACTGATTTCGAAAACAGAGCAGCTCAAAATTAGCCCTAGTTTGTGTTGCATTTTATTCAAGCCAAAGACATAGACCATTACATCCATTACAAAGCATCACTCGAACACTGACTACGCTGTCTAATGACTAACGATGAAGAGATAAACTAATCCGAAAGAAATTACACAAAAATAAAAAAAAACGGCCATCAGATTGTCCTGCTTCTTCAATTCGATGATTTGCCTTAGCTGCTTGTTCATCTTCTTCAGCTCGGCCTTCACTTCCGCATCCACCGTAGTACCAGCGGAAATGGGTTTGCCACATCCCAATTGCTCCACCACGGACGGGTTTTCGAGCTCCCGGGATGCTACCTCCACCCCAATTCGCTCGATGTACTCATCAAGCCACTCAAAATGCCCACATTTTGGCAGTTCATGAAATCGCAGAGATGAACCCTAAATCCCAAATTCGATGAAATGCATGAAATTTCGAAAGAAAAGCGAGAAATTGGCGCTCGGAACACTCAGATCTCACCTTTCCTGGCTCGGGCTTGCTCTCACACTTCACAAATTCCCGGCCAATGTTGCCGTTCTTGTCAGTGGATGTGACAAGCCGCTTCAGGGGCGCGGTACGGGGGCAATCGGGGCACCTCCTACTGTGCTCAGCTGATTCGAATTCGTTGACGGTCTCGTGGGGTTAAGTAGAAGTGTCGCACGGGAGCTATTTGCCGCTTCAGAAGTGTCGCATGCGAGCTATTGTTTGCAACGATGTCGCTTTCCTTTCAATTCCACGTAAAGACGTCGCATAGGAGCTATAAGCCCGAGTTTTGGCCGTTTAAACAAGGAGATGAAATGACGACGTACTCCATATTGCTCTGTGTATTCATTACTCGTCGCTTCGGTTTAGCAGCCACAATCTTTAGAGCATCTCCACTCCGGCGTGGCTCGATTTTTTTTTTTGGTTTGGTTCACGATTGGGGCCGTTGGCTTCCAGCCATGACTCCAATACAAAAAAAAAAAAAAGTTTTTCTATCAAATCAACAAGTTTAATATGGAAAATAAATAATTAAACATACAAATTTATTAAAAGTTTAGAAAATTAATCAAACGAATTAAAAAAGATCAATATAGCAAACTAAGACAAACAAATAAATAAACTACTCCGTCCGTCCGTAAATAAGTGTACTTCTAGCCTTGTTCTAAGTCAAACTTTACTAAATTTGACTAACTTTTTAGGAAAACGTAACAATATTTATGACACTAAATTGATACCATTAGACTTGTTTTTAAATCTAGTTTCATAATACTCTCTCAGTCCCAGTTTAAAGGACACAATTTACAATTCTCTTGGCCCTAGGTGTCCTCTTATTGGTCCATTTAATAGCGTGGAGAAGAACATGCATGAGGAGAAGAAGAGCCAACAAAGCATTCATATTTGTTAACACATGTGCATACAAGCATTTTGTTCTTTTCACACAGAAGTAATTACAAAGATTAAATACTTTTGTGTCTAAATATTTTGGGATTGCATGGTTTATAAATGTGTCCTTTAACCGGGACGGAGGGAGTATGTCATTTTGATATAATATATGTTCCTATATTTATTTATAAAATTGGTCAAATTTTATTATATTTGACTTAGGCAAAAGCTAGAAGTACACTTATTTACGGATGGAGGGAGTAGTTGGCTCCTTTGAGCCTCCATAAATGCTCCACCAAATTATCTTGCAGTTGACTATGAGTATTCGTGTCTCAAATTTCTTGCCGCCTAACGAGAAAATAAGCAAACGCAGATGGCACTTGGTGATCAATATCTGCGAGAGGACCTTGACGATAATACGGTTCAGTGCTAAACACTGGAGTCTCCCGCTCGTTCTCAATGATCATGTAGTACAAAATCACACAGGCAGTCACAACCTCCCACATCTGATATTTTGACTAGGTAAGGGCAGAGTACCTGACAATGGAAAATCGAGCTTATAACACACCGAATGCCCTTTTCATATTCTTACTACAAGTCTCCTACTGTGTCACAAATCAAGATTTCATTCCTCCAGGCACAGGGTTTGAGATTGTCTTCACAAACATTGACCATTTTGGCTAGATGTCATCTGCCAAGTAGTAACCCTTGTCATACGGGTGGCCATTGATGACGATCTGCACTGGAGGAGCTTTGCCTTCAACAAGCTTGGCAAACACATTTGAACACTACGACATGTTGATGTCATTGTGTAATATTGCCATACCAAAGAAAGCATGCCAAATCCATAGATCCTGATAAGCCTCAAGAACCATACTGCATGATCCTTTGTGACCTCTGTGCATGCCCTGATGCACGAATGGGTAGTTCTTCCATGCCCAGTGCATATAGTCAATGCTTCCAAGCATTTTAAAAAAACCTTGCTACATTCTGTTTCAAGATCCGAGTTGTGTCTTCTGCATTGGGTGTTCTCAGGTAATTTTTTCTATACACTACCACAATTGCCCTGCAGAACCTGTACATTCAGTCGATGGCTATGGACTTGGCCATGCATAGGTAATCGTCATGTGTGTCTCTAGGAATTCCACATGCAAGCATCCGGAGAGCAACTGTGCATTTTTGGATTGTGGAGAAACCAAGCGTGTCGATGGCGTCTCTCTCTTCAATTCGAAGTAGTCGTCGAACTCTCTCAATTTCTCGACGAACTTTAGGAAGATATTCCGTCTCATTCTAAAATGGCACCGAAATGTTAGATCGTCGTGCAATGGGTCGTCAACGAAGTAGTCGGCGTAGAGCATGCAATAGCCTTCCATCCTCTGCCTCAACTTGCTCTTGTGTCGCCCAGGCTTCAAACCCCCACCAGACGGTTTCTCCTTGGTGTCGGCCAGTGACGATCATGAGATGATTGTCGTCGCCGAGGGTGTCTCGGGCACTAGCAGCAACGACGACTTCGTCATCCATAGAGCGGCAAACATCTCTTCCTCATCTGAATCCATGTCTTTGGAAAACTGCTGAACACCTAGTGGGAAGGGCGGTTGTGCCCCTGGGCTTGGAGCTACCAGGAGGAGGAACAACGATGGGGACGCGGGCGAGGAGGTGGACTGGGAGGGAGTGTGGAGTGTTTACGGTGGCCGGGAGGGTGGATCTAGCATACTAAATGGCAGATGACGGCGAGGGATGGTAGCGGCAGTGAGGGGTGGAGTGGTGGTTCTTGGGTGAGAAAATATAGAATGTAGGCGACTTTGCGGGCGTGTGTCGCCGATAGGGCTAGCCGACATATTTTTCAGCTCCATCTCGTGCCCCAAGCTTGCCCACCTGTGGGTTGGGTTAGGGGCGCCAGATGCAGGCCACGCCAGCGCGAGAAAATATTAGGGGCGGCTGGGCGTGATTTTGAGCACCGGCACCCCCTGACATGGTTATACCCTACGGGTACGTAACTTCAGCATACCTGGTCCAGCCCAAGGAAGGCCCACAGCAGACATATGCTGGACCATGAAGATTTTCAGGTGGCCAAGGCCCATGACGCCTTCGGATCCTTGGAGAGCAAGACTAGCATAGATAGGAAATTCAAAGGGGTAAAACCCTAGAACCTGTAACCGACTAGGACTACGCCCGGGACCTGCCTAAGTCTATATAAAGGCTAGGAGGGCACGTCCTAGAGCTCTCGACTCATACTCTCGCGTACGCACCTCACGCCAGATCGAATCTACGCACCCCTGTAACTTTCGGTTCCGCCGTAATCAAGAACAGACAAGCAGGAGTAGGGTTTTCCCTCCGGGGGCCTGAACCTGGGTAAATCTCGTGTCCCCTGGTTGCTTGTCTGTTAACCGTTCCAGGATCTCCAGCATCCCCATCTTCTCCAAAACCCAAGCCCATAACAATGGGCATTGACGAGATCAAACCTCGTCAATTGGCGCCGTTTGTGGGAATCGGGGCTGTTGATTGTGCGATCGTGACGGTCCCGACCCGATCGATCTACAACTCTGGGCGACGGAGAATCACCTCCTCTTCGGCGCTTTCGACTTCACTGCCCACTCGCCGGCCACCATGAAGGACTTCGAGCCCGTAGGCGACGGACTCGAAATCTCGTTCGGAAGCTTCTGCTTCCAGGTGGGGCAAACTGGCACCCTCCGCCTTCCTGAGCGGGTGCCCCTACCATCAATCAGGCCCGCCTCATGGGCTCCGCACCCTGTGCTACGCACAACACCATCGACAGATGAGTACTATGACAGCAACAGCTGCAACTCCGATCTGTGTGATCCGCCTTCGGATGAAGGGACCTACGGTTCCGGATCCGAAAGCTACGGCAGCAACGGACCAATCTACGAGCGCTACCAATGCGCTGCAGTCATCCAGGAGCAGCAAACGCCTAATCCACCACCCAACACGAACCCCAACCCGCAGGACAGAAACGGCGAAAACGGCGGGAACAGAAGAAGCCAGTCCCCCCCACCCAACGGGGAAAACAACGGCCACCTCATCCAACTTAGCAAAGAAGGATGGGTCCAGGCACGCCGTGCCGTAGCAGGCGACATAGTCCTGCCTGTGGACTCCCCACGTGAATTACTGATGGCATACCACTACCTCCTCATCGAGGAGCACAAGAAGCAAGTCAAGATGTAGGAGACGCTCGACAAACGCAAGCAAGCAGCCTCTGAATCCAGCACGCGACGAGCTGCGCTCTCCGCCATGGCACCCGGCTCTAGCACAAACGGAAACTAGGGAAACAAGCACCGCTCTCGGGTGGAGAACATGGATCCCAGAGAACGCCGTGATGTGACCCGAACTCTCCACACATCGTTCATGGAGATGGATGCCGACGGCAACATCATCCCGAAGACACCGCAAGCTGCAATCATGGCAGCCACTGCGTATCTCGCAGCCCACCCACCTCCGGAGGGGGACCCGAAAAGAGACATGCATAAGTCCGCACTCACCGGACTCGGACTCGTAGGAGCTGCGCTCCACGAAGACGCTCCTGCGGAGCCGAAGAAGAAAGCTCCGGCCAGGCGCGACCGGAGCCCCACCCCTTCATCCGAAGAGGAAGAGGAGCACGACCTTCCTCGAAGGAAGAAGAGCTCGCATCGCCATAAACGCGACTACGACGCCAGAGACGCGCTTACACAGCGCAAAATCGACAAAGCACGCGCCAAACACGCATGCTCGTCCGAGTCCGAGATGGATGAAGATGAAGGAGAACTCTGCGGAGCTCGATGCTTCAGCAGATCTGTTCGGCGAACACAGATGCCACGCAATTTCAAGCTTACTTCGGATACTCCGAAGTTCAACGGCACGCAAGATCCAAAATCCTGGCTCAGCGACCATCTGTCATCCGTCATGCTGCACGGCGGTAACAAAGAAACCGCCATGCAATGCCTTCAGCTGCAGCTGACAGGCGCAGCGCGGGTTTGGCTCAGCAGCTTATCATCAGGGTCCATCCGAAGTTGGGAGGATCTATCTTACATCTTCATCCGAAATTTCAAGGGCACCAGCAAGAGGCCCGCCTCAATCGAAGAGTTGCGAGCCTGCACTCAGAGAACGGGTGAATCTATTCGCTCGTACATACTACGCTGGTCTACCACCAAAAACTCCACAGCACACATCTCCGAAGAAAGAGCCATCGACGCCTTTAGGGACGGCGTTAAACACCAAGATTTCAAGGAGGAACTTGGGCGCGTCAAGCCCAAAACACTCGACCACCTCATGGACATCGCCAACAGGTGGGCTGACGGCGAAGATTGCATTCACCGAGCACAATCGGATGAAGAGGACGAATACGGCCGAAGACGTGAACGCCGCAGTAAGAGGAGATCGCGCGTCTACGAGGACCGCGACGGACCCGACATGGTCGCTGCCGGCTATGCCGACCGCCGCAACGACAACAGCCGCAACAGCGGAGGATACCACGGAGGAAACTTCCGCGACAGCGGACGACCAGCACAGTCGTGGCAACGCCGCGACCGCGACAACGGACCCTCAGCATTCGACAAACTTTCGGGTCCATGCACCATCCACTTCTACATCGACAAACAGGATGGCAAAAAGAAAGCCAGCCACATGCTCAAGGACTGCCGCGAGTTCTAGAAACTCAGCGAAAGCATGGTGCAGATGAGGCAACAAGCCCCAATCCCTGCGTTCAGAAACGCACCTGCGCCAGATGAAATAGCACACGGAGCTCCCCCACCGCCGCCTATTGGAGGCCCAAACCAACCAGTCGCACCAGCGCAGAACAACGCCGGGATCGGGTACCCCCCACCAAAAGGAGCACTAAATATGATCCAGAAGGGACGCCCCACAAATAGGGTGCAGAAGAAAATCACCCGACAAATCAACTTGGCCGTGGCAACTCCGCCTGCAATCCCTGAGTACCTCAGCGGATCGGAGTCCTGCATCACATTCACTCGCGTGGATCACCCTTGCCAGATCCCTCGCCCAGGTCATGCTGCCCTGGTGCTGGAGGCGCAAATCGGAGGCTTCGAGATGAGTCGCGTCTTCATGGACGGCGGCAGCGGCATCAACCTAATGTTCGCAAGCACTCTAGCAGCAATGCGGATCTCGCAATGCAGCCTAGAACAATCAGACACAACGTTCCACGGCATTGTCCCAGGGAAGGGCATATTCCCCCTGGGAAAAATAGGGCTCGACGTCATCTTCGGGAAGCCGGACAACTTCCGGCAGGAGCGACTCGAATTCGAAGTAGTGGACTGGCCGTCGCAATACCACGCCATCCTAGGGCGTATAGCATTCGCAAGGTTCCTAGCTGTCCCACACTACGCATACCTACTACTCAAGATGCCAGGACCGAGGGGCGTCATCACAGTCCACGGGAGCTTCACCCGATCGGACCAATGCGACAGGGATTTCAACAAAATCTCCCAGTCTTTCGGCATGCAAGACGAGCTTGTAAGGCTCCGTGAGGTGACGGACAATGGGGCACCCCCAGTCACAAGGCAGAACGCACCTGACATGTCCTTCGACTCCACCGTCAACACCAAGAAAGTACAGGTCCATCCGACGGATGCCTCCAAGACGGCCCTGATCGCCAACAACCTAAGCTCCGCATAGGAAGGCGCGCTCGTCGAATTCCTCCGTGAGCGCTGGGAAATCTTTGCCTGGTGTCCTGCGGACATGCCAGGAGTTCCCAGGGAATTCGCCGAGCATGCACTCAATGTCTTTCCAGGCACCAAGCCAGTCAAACAGTCCATCCGGAGACTGTCGGAGCCACGAGCCGAAGCTATCGGCAAGGAAATCAATAGACTACTCGCTGCAGACTTCATCAGGGAAATCAAGGAAAGCGAGTGGCTTGCAAATACAGTGATGGTCCCAGAGAAGGACACGGACATCCTGCGGATGTGCGTAGACTTCACGTCACTAAACAAGCATTGCCCAAAGGACCACTTCCCTCTTCCTCGGATCGATCAGATCATCGATTCGACTGCAGGATGTGAGAAACTCTCCTTCCTTGACGCCTACTCAGGCTATAACCAGATTTGACTCAAGGTCGAAGATCAGGAGAAAACGGCGTTTATCACACCGTTCGGAGTATTCTGCTACAACACAATGCCCTTCGGGCTAAAGAACGCAGGTGCCACGTACTAGCGATGCATGCAGGCCTGCCTCAAGGACCAGATCGGTCGCAACGTCCAAGTCTATGTTGACGACATAGTAATAAAAACCAAGGAGGCAAGGACACTTATCGACGATCTCCGCGAGACATTCGACAACCTTGATCGCTACAGGATCAAGCAAAACCCCGAAAAATGCGCCTTCGGCGTCCCATCGGGTCAGCTGCTTGGGTACTTCATCTCTCAGCGAGGGATCGAGGCGAACCCAAAGAAAATCAAAGCTATCATGGCGATGGAGAAACCGAAAAACATCAAAGGCGTCCAGCAGCTCGCAGGACGAATAGCGGCGCTAAGCAGATTCATCAGCCGCATGGGCGAGAAGGCCCTACCATTCTACCAACTGCTGCGCAAGGCATACAAGTTTGAGTGGACACCAGAAGCCAATGATGCATTCGAAAGCCTCAAGAGGCTCCTCTCCACCTCGCCTGTCTTGGTCACGCCAAAGGAGCGCGAGCCTCTTCTGCTGTACATAGCAGCCACACACCAAGTGGTCAGCACCGTGCTCGTGGTCGAACGACCCGAAGAAGGCAAGACCCATGGGGTCCAGCGCCCAATCTACTACCTCAGCGAGGTACTGACACCAACAAAGCAGAGGTACCCTCACTACCAGAAGCTCGCCTACGGCGTGTTCATGAGCCACTATTTCCAGGAGCACCAGGTGATGGTTGTCAACGAGGCACCCCTGAACAGCATCCTGAATAATCCAGAGGCCACAGGACGCGTGGCCCTGTGGGGCATCGAGCTGTCACCCTTGGACATCGTCTACGAGAAACGACTCACAATCAAATCTCAAGTCCTTCCGGACTTCCTGGTACATTGGATGGAACTGCAGCTGCCAGACACCCCAGATATGTCACAGTCATGGACGATGCACTTCGACGGCTCCAAGCGCGAAGCCGGAGCAGGAGCGGGGGTCATACTGACCTCCCCGCAAGGCGACACGATGAAATACGTCCTTCGGATGAAATTCCGAGCTTCTAACAATGAGGCCGAATACGAAGCCCTCATCCACGGCATGAGGATGGCGAAGATATGCGGCGCAACACGCCTGGTCATCTATGGTGACTCCAACCTCGTCGTCCAGCAGACGATGAATGAGTGCGACGCACACGCCGAAAACGTGATCGCGTACCGCGCGCTCTACAACGCACTAGAAGGAGAATTCGATGGCTGCGAGCTTCGACACGTCGGGAGAGAAAGCAACGAGGAAGCCGGCAGACTCGCTAACATCGGCTCCACTTGCGCAAAGGTGCCACCAGGTGTGTTCCTCAAACAGATCTGCGTACCATCCATCAAGCGGAAATTCCCCAAGGGATCACCCGAAGAAGCAGAACACTCGGGGGCTACGCTGCCCGAAGGACACGAAGGACCCGAAAAGCTGGACACAGAGGTAGCCATGGTCAACCTAATGCACGTCATGGCAGTCGAAGAAACTTGGACGCGACCATACCTCCAGTTCTTAATAAACGGAGAACTACCTGACAGCCCGACAGATGCCCGACGCATATCTCGTCGGTCAAAAGCCTTCACCACCATCAATGGCGAGTTGTACAAGCGCAGAATTACGGGTGTACTACAATGGTGCATCACCATCGGTGACGGAAAAGCCATCCTCCAAGACATCCACGAGGGCATCTGCGGCCATCATGCAGGCAGCCGCTCGCTAGTCGCCAAAGCTCTACGGGCAGGATTCTATTGGCCAACGGCCATGAGCGACACAAAGGACATCGTCCGAAGATGCAATGGATGCCAACGGTTCGCCGACAAACCGCACGCACCTGGGTCCGAGCTCAGACCCATACCCATAGCTTGGCCTTTTGCTCAATGGGGCCTTGACATGATCGGCAAACTGCCTAAGTCCTCGAAAGGGGGACACGTTTACCTCCTGGTCGCAGTCGACAAGTTCACCAAGTGGATCGAGGCCATGCCGGTTACCAACCAGAAAGGCAAAACGGCTGTCAAGTTCTTCGAATCCATTGTCTACAGGTTCGGCGTACCGCATAGCATCATCACCGACAATGGATCGAACTTTATCTCCAAAGAATTCCAGGACTTCTGCGAAGGCCTCGGGATCAACATCATGTACGCCTCAGTAGCACACCCGCAAAAGAACGGGCAAGTGGAAAAGGCCAACGGCCTAATCGGTGCGGGCATCAAGAAGCGCCTCATGAGTCCACTCGAACGGAAAGCAGGAGCCTGGACAAAAGAGCTACCATCTGTCCTATGGAGCTCGCGGACCACGCCAAACAGCTCCACAGGCTATACACCGTTCTTCATGGTACACGGAGCCGAAGCCGTTCTGCCAGCCGAAGTACGACACCAGGCCCCTCGGGTCGTCGCATACAGTGAAGCCGAATCCATGGCTGCACTCGAAGACGCCGTCGATACACTCGACGAAGCAAGAGACATAGCAGCAGCTCGATCAGCGGTGTACCAGCAGAGTCTCCGCAACTATCACAGCCGCCGGCTGCGCCCAAGGTCCTTCGTCGAAGGAGACCTCGTCTTGCGACTCAAGCAAGAGCGACCGACGAAATTCGAGTCACCATGGGAAGGACCCTACGTCATCACCGAAGTCATCCCAGGTGGCGCCTACCGCCTCAAGCACGTGGAGTCTGGAGTCGCATACTCCAACCCATGGAACATCTCGCACCTGTGACGATTCTACCCCTAGCTATCTACCCTCTTTACTTTCAATAAGGCTTTCAGCCAAGGCTACTCAGCCGAATAATGTACTTCCTCCATTACGATATAAATAAAGCTAATTGTCTCGCCCCAAAACTTCAATATTTTGCAACTTTACTTCATGCTACAAACACACTCGGGGGCTCCCCCACCTCACGATTTCATCGACTGAGGATCAAACGTGTACACCTGAGTAGCTGACAACGTCAGCCAAACGAAAAGGACACATACTCAATCAAAGCACTACGTGCTCACAACAAACAAACCTTTACAACAAAGGGCACAACACGCCCAGCCGAAATATACAAATTTTACATCTATCTCTTTTTTTTCAGGTACTACCTATTCTGAAGAATAACCCGAGCAAGCTGCTCAAACAAATCTACGACCTGTTCGGCACGCTGCCTTATAGCTGCGTAATGTGGGCGCATATCCCACTCACCACCGTCCGGCCGAGGAGGTGGCCCAGCTGCCACAGCAGCCAAATCTACGTCAGGCCGGTGCAGCCTCACAAGAGACAAAGCAGCCTTCACTCCTGCGACGAGCTGTTGCCGCACCAACTCCTTGACATTGCTCACGCTCCAAAACTTCGATAGAAGACCCGCAAGGCTTGTCGGTACGGCATACAAAGGGAACATGGCGTGCAGCACCGAGGCAAGCGACGTCTGCACTTGGCGAAGCACTCGAGAAACCTGGTGCACACGATCTTGCACCGTCACCAGAGCTATGGCACGGTCACGATCCATCCAGAAGAAGCCACCAGCCTCCATGTCCTGTTGAGTCAAGCAATTGACCCAAACAGCGACACGCTCCTTCTCTTCCCTCGGAGCAAGGTTCACACCTGCGACGATGCAAAAAATAAGAGCAAAGGCCAGCAGGCTCACCAGAAGAACTGAGCTACAGCTCGAAACATGGAACAACTTACATTGAAGCTGCTCAGACAGCCGAATAAGTTCCGCCATCAAGTACTCCTCCCTGGCTGCACCACGATCCGCCTTAGACTTCCAAACATCGGCATGATCTCGCAATCCGAGCAACTCCCTCTCCAGACTACGCACGCGATCCCGAAGAAAAGCGAGTTGAGAGGAAGCATCCAAAGATGGTCGCAACGGCATTGCGGAGGAGGTGTCAACAGGGCCAGCACCCGAAGGAACCTAGAGCAGCAGGAAAAGAAAGGGACATACACATTCAGACAATGATAGAGCACAACTCAGAAGAATTCATTAAACATATAAGGCCACTACGTGGCACAAGGATAGTGTTCTTCAAGATATTTACAACAAAAGTAGACTACAAACTACTCTACGTCTACAGCGCCTAAGATGCGGCACCCTGAGTCGCCTCGGAGCCGGACTGCCTAGCTTTGGCCCCGCCCTGCTGCCGCAGCGCATACTCAGACAGCAAATCAATGAGCTTGGGCCCATATCGCTTGCAGCGAGCAGAGTAGGCAGCAAAGGCTACCTCGGATCCATCTGCAGTCGTCGGCATCCGGGAGGTGATCTGGGGCAAATCCAGCTCCGCTCCAGCCGCCAAGGCCATTGCCGGCCCGACGGACGCGCCGATGCCCTTCTGCTTGCGTTTGTACGCCGCAGGCGCTTCGGCTGACAAAGCCTTCGCCAGAGCATCCACATCATCGAGGGCTACGCCCTTAGGGACAAGCTCCTTGTAGAAGCGGCCAAGGACCTCCTTCGCCTTGGCAAGGGAGCTGACGACGGTGCTGCAGCGATCTTCGACCGCCACGGTAGCATCATCTAGAGCACTCCCGTGCTCTAGAGCACCGCGGTCAAACTCGATGCCTACGGCATCTGGGACAAAAATAAAAGAGAAGACATGAAGAAAAGCAGCACAGACAAAGATAGGAAGCACGAAGAAACAAGCACAAATACAGAAACTTACCCGAAATAGCCTTGGCAGCAGCCATGAGCTTTGCCGCCACCTCTCTTTCTCGAGCAGCCGCAACAGTGGCCAGCTGCTCCTCACGATCTGCGGCCTCCTGCTGCAGACGCTCCTTCGCTTTGGCTGCCTTAGTCAGCTCTAGCTCGAGGCGTTCTTTCGCGCCAATGGCGGCCTCGACTTTCTGCTCCGATTGACCAAGGCTCTTCTTGAGAGCGTCGACCTCACGGAGAGAAGTATTGTGCTCCTCTGCATTCAAAACAAGCAAACGTCAGCAAGCAGGACCAGAATAAATGAAAAAAAGCACCAAACAGCAAATAGGTACCTTGAAGCTGCCGAAGGCTAGCCTCCAGCGCTAGGCGCTCCTGCACCAGTCGCTTGGCTTCCTGAACAAAAGGCTATAGAAAAAAGAAACACAAGTAAGGGAAAAGGACTTGGGGGCTGCGCCCAACACAGAAGAATAAAGGTAAAACTCGCACACGAAGACACTTGGGGGCTTCCCCCCTGAAGATCCGAAAGAAGAAGAAGACAAGAAATTTTCATACACCTGGGGGCTTCCCCCGTGGCATGAAGCAGAGGAACTTACATGCTCTGATGGCGATCCCGAAGGCCCGCCCGCGAAATTCTGAGGCGCAACCACCTGCACCTCCTGCACAGGAGGATCCGGAGCGGCGCCTCCCGAAGTCGCCACCGTCTGAGGAGGAGGAGGAGACGCAATCTTCGACTCCCCCATCATTTCCCGCGCACCATCACTAGAGGAGTCGCGGGAGGAATGCCTGCATACGAAGCAATCAGCACAAGTGCAAAATCAAGAAAAAAAAGGGACAGCAAATATAACAAGAAACTTACGAGCCCAACGAGCTCAGGTCAAAGACAGGAGGAGTCCTTCGGGCTCTCTTCTCCTCTTTCTTCTCTTCCTTCTTCTCCTCCTTTTTCTCTTCCTTCTTCCTCTTCGCTGGTGGGTGCGGTGCGACAGCCCGCACAGGAATGGCAGGAATGGGAGAGGAAGAACCTCCATGACCATCATCATGACGATCCAGGCACAGAGGGTTTCTGGGAGTCGGAGGAGTCGAGGCATCCGAAGACTCGCTGGAGCTCCGTGATCGTTTGCGCGTATGGTCCTCACTCGACTCATCGGCATCCTCCGCCGGAGATCGCGGCGGCGGCAGCTCGGACACGAACTCAACCACTTCATTATCCGGGGCATTCGGATACTTTTCGGGCAATGGCGGTACCATGCCCGGCACTTTGAAGCTCTGCAAAATCAGAAGGAACTTTGTTAGCAAACAAAGGAAATAAATACACAGCCGACAAAACAAAGCACTACGTGCACAAATCTACACCTGTGGCACAGACAACGCCGAAGAAAACGGTGGAGTCAGCGACTTTTCAGGGATTTCCTCTCCGGCCTTGAACTTCAGCAGCGAGCGAAGGGCCCTGTCAAGATCCCCCTCGGAGATTTTCTCAGCCGAAACCCTCGTCGGATCACGACGCCCAGAATAAAGAAACATCGGGTGCGCCCTCGCTTGGAGAGGCTGCACCCGACGCTCAAGAAACGTCCGGATGATGTCCACGCCGTTCACCTCCTTCTCCGGAATCAGCTGGAGATCCTCCACCCGACGGTAAAGGGCCTCTATCTCCGCCACCTCACCATCCAAGATTTTGTTTTTCCAAGACCTTTTCGGCTCAATTATTTGGGAAGGGTCAAAGGGAACAAGACCAAAATCTTGCCCGGGCACTACGGAGTCGCGGATATAAAACCATCGCCTCCGCCAGTACTGGACAGATTCGGACATAGAAAAAGAAAAGAAGAGAAGATTGGGACTAAGGGAGATGATGCAACCCCCAATGGGATACACACCATCCGAACCAGACTGCCTCTTCACGGAATAAAGCTTCCGGAAAAGGCCAAAGTGCGGCTCAATGCCAAGCCAGCACTCGCAAAAAGTGATAAAACAAGCAATGTGAAGAAGGGAGTTGGGCGAAAGATGATGCAGCTGGATGCCATAGAAAAAGAGCAGCCCACGAAGGAAGTCGTGGACTGGGAAGGAAAACCCACGCATAACGAAGGCAAGAAACATAACCCGATACCCAACTGGGGGACGGGGGATTACCTCGTTGCCGGGGAGCCTGACGGCCTCCCTATCTTGTGGGATCAGACCCCACTCGCGAAGCTTGCGGAGATCGCTCTCCCGCGTCTTTGATCGCTGCCAGCCACCGTCGGTGACGCGGGTAGTGGTGGCGTTTTTCTTTCCTCCGGCGGCGCTAGTACCAACGGCAGACGAGGATTTCTTTGGTTTCCCCATTGCGCTACGGCGGCGCCGGCGGTGAAAACACAGTAGAGAAGATGGAAATGTGGAAGGAAATCCCAGCGCGTAGCAAGAATCGCTAGAGCACAAGGAGGCAGTGAAAACAACAACTGATGCGGTGAAAACAAAACGCGGATTTCCCCAATGATTATAACAACGAAGACGACGCACGGCAGCCGTCCATCCAGAAGACCTAACGCCAACGGCAGATCTGACCATACACATGTCAGCATCACAACGAACCGTCGTTACCACGCCGTCCACAACGCGCGGAAATCAAGGAGACGCCGTAATTATCTCCACAACGCGCGTGACCGGTCAATTCAAAGTCAGCAAGTGGGACCCACGTTCGTCCAGTCATGTCATCTCTGGCGTAGCAGATGCTTGAGGTCATTGATCGTCAGCACTAATGTCATCAAAAGCTATACTAGCACCAACTACAATTCTCCGGCTCCACAGCTAAGAGTACTCACTCGAATCTTCGATTCGACTAAATACTTGGGGGCTTCTCTTATCAGGAGCGCTGGCCGCGCACCCGCAAGATGAATAAAGACAGAGTATTTCTTCGAGTCCTACGTCGAGTCTACGACTCCACTACGGACTCGGGGGCTACTCCCATAGGGAGGATGGATTTCAGCGTCCGAAAATTTCCGTGTCCTACTGACTTAACAACTGAACAATGCTTGAACTAAAGTCTCCGCTCGAGTCTACGACTCGAACAGACACTTGGGGGCTACTCCCATAGGGAGCGCTGGTCGTGCACCCTATGAAATCTTCGACTGCGATCCTTCGGATCAGCAAGCAAAAAAACTTTTTCGGCAACTCTGCCCAACAAAACGCTGAGTGAGCAACGGTCTCCTTAGCCACCCGAAATACCTCTGTGGTGACAAATGTTCGGATGCTGCGTCTGCGACGCAAAGATAAGACCTGCAGATCTCATCTGTTGGCCTGGCAACGCACACGACTGCGCTCTGCTAGTATAAATCCATGCCAACAGGCGTGATGAAAAATCCCGACGGACGCGTTGGGTACATCAATTAAAACCACTGGAATTCCACTCCTGTAAGTCCCCCGTGGCCTGAGTCGAATTACGCCAGCATATGTTCCGGGTTCAAGTTAAGGGACTCGAACCTGATGAAGATCGTGTTGTTTCGTCCTAAGACAGTTAACTGACCCTGATCCGTCGGGTGAGTCAGACACACGTATCAACAATCCCTACACACATATACTGTTTATACATAGTTGCACCCGAAGGATTGAAGAGTCCTCAGCCGAATCTACGATTCGACTGATCACTCGGGGGCTACTAACATGGTTATACCCTACAGGTACGTAACTTCAGGATAGCTGGTCCAGCCCAAAGAAGGCCCACAGCAGACATACGCTGACCCATGAAGATTTTCGGGTGGCCAAGGCCCATGACGCCTTCGGATCCTTGGAGAGCAAGACTAGCATAGATAGGAAATTCAAAGGGGTAAAACCCTAGAACCTGTAACCGACTAGGACTACGTCCGGGACCTGCCTAAGTCTATATAAAGGCCAGGAGGGCACGTCCTAGAGCTCTTGACTTATACTCTCGCGTACGCACCTCACGTCAGATCGAATCTGCGCACCCCTGTAACTTTCGGTTCCGCCGTAATCAAGAACAGACAAGCAGGAGTAGGGTTTTCCCTCCAGGGGCCTAAACCTGGATAAATCTCGTGTCCCCTGGTTGCTTGTCTGTTAACCGTTCCACGATCTCCAGCATCCCCATCTTCTCCAAAACCCAAGCCCATAACAATGGGCATTCACGAGATCAAACCTCGTCACCCCCCATAGCCCTTTAGGGGGGGGCCTTTAGAAACCCCAAGTGGAGATGCTCTTACAAAATTCCATATTGTCTTTGATAAAAGGCACTTTATTACCTAAAGAGTTTTAAGCATTACATTCCACCTATGTATAACAACAATGCACACGACTGATAATATAGTCCAAAAGCCGTATAACAAAAATAAAAAAAGATATGAAATACATATCATAATGTGAAATTGCAAAACGCATAAAGTGATGGAGAGCCAATATGAAGATTATGCCCTCATCCATATCGAATGAATAAATTTCTCGCTATATACTCTAGACGCGTACATCCCTCTATAAAAATTCCATAAAACTACAAATTACATAGAGACGATCATAAACAAAGCATGTCGATACACTGGTAGGTAACCTGGAAGAGATAAAATATATTGCTAAACACTTTATCATTTTTACATAGTCATACTAACGACCAAATAATGACAATTTCTTCCGTCCTAAGAAGAATTATGTACTTGTCACTATACCATGTAGTCAATTTCAAAAAATATTGGCAACACCACAAAATGGTTACAACATTTTATCACCTTTTTTAAATGATGTCGATGATGATGTGCGTGGTAGATCATGGCGTCGACACCGTAACCAATAATTATTCATGTAGCTCTCTCATTAGAAATACATGTATACATAAGGTTCATGAAATGAACAATCAAATAGTATTCA
Organism: Avena sativa; assembly: GCA_916181665.1. Classification (NCBI taxonomy): domain Eukaryota; kingdom Viridiplantae; phylum Streptophyta; class Magnoliopsida; order Poales; family Poaceae; genus Avena; species Avena sativa. Next base: position 53,329,277 of record OV702299.1, read on the forward strand.
GTTACACTAATGTATTTGCATGAAATGTTTAATTAGTTATAGATTGCTAGGTACATCTAGTGTACATTTGCTACATGTTTTCTGCTGGTATCGGTTGATGTTGCATAGCTAAATCGTGTGTGATCCTTGAAATAAGCATACACCTAGATTAAACAAACCGCATGAGTTAAACACATACGCAACTCTAAAATTGATAGTTTGCGATCCTCAAATCTACCAACGGTTGAGCAGACCAAAACATGTGTAAAGGCCCTAATTATCACAAACGATTACCAAAATGAAATCTTCTATGAAAGATCGGCCCTTTGAACATAATTAAACAAAATGTGTGCATAGTACAGGCTAATCGCCCATCCACGCACAGTGACGGTTTGATTCACCATGTGTGAAGGATCATTTCCATCGGGTACAAATGCCCGATCTGTACTAGTGAAAATCAACTCATCGTCGACACTTGAGTGACCAAGATTAGAGGCCTAGAGGATACATTAGTGCCTCCTCCCTTTAGGAATACGGATCAAGGAACAATCGAACCAGTGACTAATAAGAGTGATACCGATGATCCATCATCAAAAAATCATCAAGATATGTTAGAAGATATTTTTAAACAGATATGTCGGTGATTGGTGGGTTCAGGTATGTACGATACATGGGCCTAAACTCATGATTCCTGCCACGACGAACTCTGATGATCAAGGACCCGAAGGCCTGCATCTAGAAGCTTTCAACTAACCTAACCTCAATCGATATGACCTATGGGGATGCAATATGGCTCTCTAGAGATCCCGAAGACCAAATGTACATGCAAGGGAGATCGAAGATCAGGATTACGTGCAAGACAAAATGGAGACCTAACGTGACTAAGAAGGACTCGGCTACCATCTACGCCTATAAGTCGAAGACATTCATCCTAGAAGGACACACCATAATCGCTCAAGCCTTTGTCATTAGCCTTAGTCATAGCTCTAGATTTATCTCTCTTAGCTCTAGATTTATCTCTCTTGACGGGTATCATTATAAACCAACCAACATCATCTTGTAGACATATTATATGATCTCTTGGTCACCTTATGGATAAGGTATGAGGGAATCCTCCCACCACACACATATTTTCGTCTTTGAGATCCAAATCGACCCGAGTCGATTGCTGAACAAATAAACTCTCTTCCGTTTTTGAAAAGTGAGACTGTGAAAGGATCATGAAAACTATCCTTCGTTGGTATATTCAAGTGTCATTATTATTTTGGCGTTTGTATTGAAAGGCTTGAGGTTCTAGTTTCGTCTCGGGCCTCCAAAATCATGATCCCGAATGCCCAGCTCTAAGAGGGAGCGATCCTCTTCTTGCCATAAGGGTTTGTCTTCATGGGCCGCTCCAACATGGCCCAATAAAAATACGGTCCTTTTTCCTTCTTATTTTTATGTTTATATTTTATGTTTTCGGTAATAAAAATCCTATAATTCTAAAATATTCAAATTTTATAATTATTTGAATTTTAAAAATGTTTGGAATTTAAATTATTTAGATTTAAAAGTTGTTTGAATGAAAAAAATGTCCAGATTTTGAAAAGGTCAAATTAAAAAATATTTGGATTTGAAAAACATAAAAAGAAGAGAAATCAAAAACATAAAGAACAGCGAAAAACCTAATAACAAAACACTAAAAAACCAACCGAGAAAAAGAAAAACCTAAAAAAAAGGCTATCCAGCTGCAGCCCACGTATCTACGCGCGTGAGGAGGAGGGGGAAAATATCTCATGCACCCACACTTCTTGTGCACCGGTGCACCCACTCTTGGTTGACATGTGTAAGCGTTTTGACAAATTAAGAAATAATATACAACATAGGTAACACTTGGATCTAACTTGACACACAATTTTAAATCGAAATTTATAATACAGGTAGAGTAAACTAATAGACAAATTTGGCACTAAATAGCGTATGCTACGTTGGGCTCTGAAATTTGGCCCAATATCACTATTGGTAGCAAATTTGTCATTTTCGTTATTTGAGATGTGCCAAGATTTCTAATTTGAAAATTTATGACATGTTAGATACAACTGGCATCTATGTTGTGATTTTTTATTAGAATATTCTGGAACTTAAAAAAGTGTCAAACATTACTTGGTGCACCGGGTGCATGACAAGGCCTGGTGCATAGATACATTCCCGAGGAGGAGGGACTCCCTATGGCTTAGGGCATGTATAATTGTTACATCTTAGTTATATCTTAGCAATAACAGGTAGAATAGCGGAGATATGAAAGAGAGAGAAACAAAAAAGGTGGTTGGGTCTTCGCTTAACTAAGACATAACCTTTTAGCAAAATCTCTCTCGCCACATATTTAGCAAGTCTAGTAATTAGATATAAGATTAAAAATAACCTATTGTACATCATGTTTTATTGTTATACCTTCTGTGACGATTTTTTTAGAACGCCCCCCCTCTCCCAGCTCTGTTTGATTGAATGAAGCCAAGAAAACAGTGTAGCATGCAAGGCAGTTCAAAGTTAAACTCCTAGCTAGTTATGGACTAATTTTATTACTTCCTCGGATCCATTTTAGTGCTAGATATATCCAATTTAATGACACTTAATATGGATCTTGATTTAAAGGGAGCACTCAGGCGACCACTTAGAACCTACTCCATTGGTGTTGTCGATGAAGAATTGTCGCCACTCTGCATGCTTGTATCGCAGAAATTAAGATAAGACTAGCTAAATACCCGTGCGTTGCAACGGGACATGAACAAATTATACAAGCACATGGATGGCTATGGATTAACTTTTTTATTTATTTGAACAATAAAATTTTCTCCTTCTGATCTAGTTGCACCAAGAAATAAGTAACTTGGATTTGTACAAAATCGGACGTGTGTTTTAATATATAAATTGTTTGAATCTAGACTAATAGAAGTCGTTTATTTGCGGACGGAGAGAATACCTACCACCGACCTACCTAAATTTACCCAATGGCGTGTTTTAATATTCCCTCCAAACCAAATTACTTGATTTGATTTTATCTAAATTTAGACGTATTTAGCATTAAAATAAATCTAAATATATCCGAATCTAGACAAATTTGAATCAACTAATTTAAGACAGAAAAAAAGTATTACAAATCTAACCAAGTCACTTATTTTAAGCCCACGCACCATCGGTGGAGGCAACACCACACACGCCACACGACCTAACACCCACACAACAACGCACCCCACCATAGAGCCACACGAAACACGCACGCACACGTAGCCGCCGCAACCCGCAAACGTGACACAACGCACGCACGGGACGCACACGGTACACGCACCACACGGCAGTGCACACACCAACGCCCCGTGTTCCTCGCTCCATCTTCCTCCCTCACCCCGACGAGAGCAAGCCCCTGCCTAGATTTGATTCTGCGCGCTCGCCCTCCCCTGAGCCCGTCTCCTCCCCGGCGCTCTCCGACCAGCAAGGACCTCGCAAGCCTTCTCCACTCAACCCGAGGCGCTCGCCTCCCAGCAAGTCGACGCCGCCCCCACCCCTGCTTCTTCTTGCCTACCTCCTTGTAGCTCCGCCAGCACGCGAGCTCGCTGCTCGCCGTCCCGTTCCCCGTCGACCTCGTCCTCGTCTCCTACGACCCGACGCACGCGCCGCCCTGCAAGTCGACGCCTCCCCGGCCCCTGCTTCTCCTAGGCTACCTCCCTGCAGCGCCGCCAGCACACAAACTCGCCGCCCTGTTACCCGTCGCCTACCACCTGACGCGCGTGCGTCCCTGCAAGTCGACACCTCCCCGGCTCCTGCTTCTCCTAGGCTACCTCCCTGCAGCGCCGCCAGCACGCGAGCTCGCTGCGACGTTCCCCGTCGACCTCGTCCCCGTCGCCTCCGACCCAACCAGGGAGAGCTCACCTACCCGACACCTGCTTCACCTAGGCTACCTCCGCCGCCAGCACGCGAGCTCGCCGCGACGTTCCCCGTCGACATCGTCCCCGTCGCCACCGACCCAACCCCGCCCCCCAAGCTCATGCTGCGCTGCTACCTTCGCCCTCGACCCTTGCAGTAGCCATCAGTCATTTCTGTCGCCCGCGAGCTCGCTGTGTCTTTTGGTCCCCGCAGGCCGCAGGCTGCCGTCCTCACCCTCTTCAACTTGCAGCGATATGGTCTAGGGAGGCGACGGAGGAATCAGACCGAACTGTTTTTTTTCTTTGACCTGGCGGTGGCAGGTCGGGTAATACTTCCAGACTCCTAGGGGTAAAACCATCCAGAAAAAAGCGGACGGAAATTTTTACGGAACCCAAATTAACGGCCGCGTTCGTCTTTTTGCAAAAACGTCCCTATTATTTTCCGACAAACAAACTCGTCCTCCGCCTCGTCTCCACTCTTCTTCCTCCGCCTCGTCTCCACCTCTCCAGCTCGCCGCGCCTTCGCCCTCGCCAGCTCGCCGCGCCTTTGCCCGCGCCCCGACCTCTACCATGCCGCGGCCTCCTCCCGTGTTGCGACCCCTCTCACGCCGTGCCCGCAGCGGGTGGCCCCCTCCTGATTTGGGGGAAATCGATTCTTGCTATCAGGCTGGCGTGTTCGGAGATTTGGGGGTCCCCGGCGAGGAAACTCGATGCGGTCGGAGATTTGTGGATCGGCGATTTGGGGGTATCCGGTGAGGCAGATGTGGCCGGTGAGGCAAATCGATGCGGCGGCGGCCCCGACTTTAACAAGCTACGGGGACGGTGGAGGATGGTCTATTGCCGCGTGTCCTCGTCAGCTGCAGGGGTGGTGGATGCTAGTCCCAGTCCACACCGCTGCCGTCGCCCATCTACTTCTTGTGTATTATGGCGTCGTTGACCTTGTCTCCTCCAGCTATAGGTACCGTTCTTGCTCCCAGGTCAGTGAGCTCCCTATCCCCTCTCCTCTACCATATATTCCTCACAAATCCGTGGATTTAGGTAGGGCAGGTTACCTGGTAGCAAATATGGTTCCTTGGTTCCTGAACTAATTACCTTGCTAAGGGCTACTGATACAGAGTAATTAGCTTGGCGACAAATCACAAGGAAACCCAAAAATCAGCTCACGGTAGTTTGCAATTATTGGGCTAATTACTTTGTATGAGTGTTTGGCCTCTACTACAAGGAAATACTTTTGATCAGCTCAGGAGGATTGGCACCTGGGACCAAATATTGATAGTACTAAGCTACTCCTTGCTAATGTTGTTTTGTAGTTTCACGACATTTACTAAAAGTAGCGCTAGAGGATAATTAGCTGTTGCATACTCATGTCCTTTCTGTGATGAGGATTGGTACTAGAGGAAAATTAGTTGTAGACTGAACTCAACTGAAAATTTGACTGACCAAACTTCGGCTCTGTCCTTTCTGTAATGAGAATAGAATATGCAAATGATCTTGTTGTGCCTGGAATTGTGTATGCTATCACTTTATAAAGGCCAAAAATTCCTTCATGTCCCAAGTGTGCATCTTCAGTTTTACCATTACATACTATCTCCCTCTGCCCTTCAACCCAGACGCAACCAGCTATTTTTATACCATATCTTGTGCAAATTTATTGTCTGAAGTATCCCCTTTTTAATCTTTCATTGAACACTCTTGGTATGTACTGGATCAACACAACAGAGGAAGTATAATTTACAACAGAGTATGCCATGATCAGTACATGAGTACATGCTCCAGTACATCTTCTCCTTCTCCGAGCTTCTCCGAGCTCCTCCTTCTCTGATCTTCTCCTTCTTCGAGCTTCCTCGAGCTCCTCCTTATCTGATCTTCTCCTTCTTTGAGGTTCTACTTGTATGATATTCTCCTTGTCCAAGCTTCTACTTGGTTGAGCTTTTCCTTGGATGTGATTAATTCGTCAATCTTGACATACACCACTGACTTGGCGCCTTCTACGGACAAGGCTTTTGTTGTTGTTTCATCAATCATTGAAATGCAAAAGTTAAGCCTTTTGATCTTGTTTTCTGCTGACTGAAATGGCTCCAGACTGCTCGTGTGGCGCCTCAAGTCGCCCCATGTTAACCTTTTCTGTAGTGTACTATAAAGAACATCTAGAGACCTTGCCAGTGCCCTTAGTGTACCCCTTTTGTTGAGCTCAACCTGAGGCACCCTTTCAGAGAGATGAATATCTTTCCTCTTTTGACCATAATTGCCCTTTCTTTTATTTGAAAAATCAACTTGTTCTTCCCGTTTCTCCATTTCTAGGGCTTGTTTCCAGATCTTTTCAATGGTTCTAAGACATACTTTCAAAAGTTGAGCAACAAGTTCTTTATCGGCCTTCTCAACTGGTCTATGTTTACCAAGTGCTTTCAATGCAATATATGTCGCGAATTTGTGAATCTCTGGCATATCTATATGTTGCCTCCGCGCAACAACTTCTTCTTCTTCAGGTATTTGGTCTGGTTGTGCAACATTTTCTTCTTCTTCTAGACCGACGTTGAGATCCAGGTCCATCCTTACAACCCCCTCCTCTACTAGTCTCATGTCGACATCCATGTCATCTTCCTCTTCTAGACCGATGTTGAGATCTAGGTCCATCCTTCCAACCCCCTCCTCTACTAGTCTAGCGTTGACAACCATGTCATCTTCCTCTTCTAGATCGACGATGAGATCCAGGTCCATCCTCTTACTCTTTTGAGGCTCAAGGATCTTCTCGCCTTATGCACCTACATCAATGAGCAACATTTTTTAGAAGATATATCTAGAGCAATAATGCATAAAGATCCAAATTTCAGGTTGATGACAGTTTGTTCCTTTCAAGAATAAATTGGTTAAGTAGATATGATTCAGATGAAGATATGCAGATATTTGGATGAATTCTTCATTGCAGATTTCCTTTTGACACATAGATAATTCTTCATTTCAGATGTATAATGTATATCTGAATATAAATGGCTGAACTGAGACAGGTGAGACTTTTCTTATGCTACTGATTGCTTCAGGGTTACTGTTTTTATGCTATTGATTGCTAGGCAGATCATGTAGCAACTCCACGTTAAGTGGATCATGTAGCAACTCCATCTGAATTTGTTCATGCTACAAAGGATGGTCACAGATGATTATCGGGTGCTTACATTTGAATCTACAACTGCTCTTCTCTGTTGATCTTGATGTGGTGGACAGTGGACAGAAGGGTTCTTCTTCTCTGCTGTTGTGCTTCTCTGTTGATCTTGATGTGGTGGACAGTGGACAGAGGAGCAACCTGAGGGGATCCAGCTGCCGACGAGATATTCGGGGGCGAGAGGGAGATCCGCCAAAGGGCCGAGCTCGATAACGAGGGTGCATCAGGCGCCGCCAACGCTTTCTGCGGCAGCGTGGCACAGGTGGCGGCGGCGGCCAAAGCTTTGCCCTGCTTCCCCGAGGACGACGACGGGGAGGGGCCTCCGTCTCTCCTGAGGACGACGCCAGGGATCGAGCACGGTCGCCGTCGGCAGGAAAATGTCCTCCGCCTCCGCCAGCGAGGACGCGCACTAACCAGGCTGGTCCTCCTCTGCCTCGCGCGGGAGTCTGGCAGGAGATTGGCCTCCGCCTCCGCTGGCGAGGACGACAACAAGGACGGCGAGGATTGGCCTCCGCCTCTCCCTTGCGCGGGGATCGCGGGGGAGAACGGGAATCGCGGGGACGGGGATCACAGACGGACGGGAATCACAGCAAAATTAGGATTTTGAAATCTAGGGAAATTTATAATGTTTTGAATAAATTTGGGTTTATTTGCAAATATTTGTTTGAACTAACCCCGCGGCCAATAATTTGGGCCGGAGGGAGTAGATAGATAGTCTTATCAGATTGTAGCACATGCCCTTGGAGTGGATAATAGGGTTTGCTCCGAAATCCCAGGGCCGTCCTGCAGCTACCAAGGCACACATAGGAAGCCCGGCCCAATAAAAGGGCATCAACGGCACAACATGCTGATCAATCCGTATACTATGCATATCCAGGCCGAGATACGTTGCTCCGATCGAATCCGACTCTCTTCCTGCGAAACGAACTCTCGCGTACTCCTCTTGTAATCTCCTACTCCGACAAGGAACACAACACATACCTCTCGCGACTATAAACATACTGCCGTAGCATGAGCCCTCATAGTTCACCTGCACGTACGAGCTTAACCTACCAAGAATCGAGGCGAACAAGCGCTCCTCTCTCGGTCGCGTGCAATTTCAATCGTGATGGCGTCGATTGCCATGGACATCAGCGACGACGACAACATCGAAGAAGACAGCCACGAGTACATGCGTCCCGAGGACTTCCTTGCCTTTGCGCTGCGTCTCGACTTTACCGGCTACATACTCGCGGATCGAATCGAGCAGGAAGCCACGGCGATCACGGACGACGACATAATCCCAAGCGTCGGTGTCGTGGGTGCTTCGGACGACGATTCGAAGTTGGCGGCAGAGCTGGAGACGGTGGAGGCGCCGTCGTCCGACGACGACGGACACGGCTGCTCCATCTGCCTGGAAGACGACGACGACACGGCCGTGTGGAAGGAGACCACCTGCGGGCACCGGTTCCACGGGCGGTGCGTGGAGAGGTGGCTGCATGCCAAAGGGAGCTGCCCCATGTGCCGGCGCCAGCTGCTGGTGGTGACCACGCCGACCGCCGACGCTACTGATACTGCGGCATACCTAGAGTTAGTACGGACCGTATGGTTTATCTTCGAGGCGTATGGCCAGGATGGTGTCAACTCCACTTTCGTGGAGGAGTAGCTGCTAGATCTGCTTAGCTTAGCTTGGGAAAGTAACGATGCTGCTTAGTTTAGAGTGGTTTTGTTTGCTGTGGTACCTCCTCTGGTGGACGTAAATTTGCCGCTTAATTTTCTGGAGTTTCAGTTCAGCTGAGGATAGCACACTTCGAAAAATGATGTATTCCTCTGTCCAGAAAAAACTGACTTGGCTTTGTCTAAATTTAAATATATCTAGTGTATAAATATATTCGAATTTAGACAAAGCTATGTCAGTTATTTCTAGCAGAGAAAGTAAAAAATGTATTCACATATATATGCGCAATTATTCACATGTTTACATGTGTTCTTCAGCATGTTCTATAATGTTAATTGAAATGGTAGAAGTAGATGCGAGCTTCAGGTCGAACTCGGTCGCCTGGATCAAAAAACTTATGTTCTGCTCCAGAACATGATCGGCTCAAACGAAATTGGCCCCCATGCGCAGTAGACCTTCGAACATATATATCACGTGCATTGGATATTTGTTTTGGTAATTTAGAACACCAGATCATAACTTTTTCGACCTTCCTTGTGCAAAATGCAGGCGTAAAACATAAGTGTACTCGTAACACGGCGTGAATCCTTGCCATTAACGCATGATCTAATGGGACAGCGGTCGCCCGAACATCCACATACTTTTTGGCTGCAGTTTTTTCCGAGTGTACATTCTAATCCATATACCCTGATACTAAATCTATATTGGCGCCCTAGGAGGGTTACTTCGTAGTGCAGTTTATATTTACCGTCTATGTTAGCTCCTGTACACTAGTGGAAAACGTGCTATCGATCCCGGTTTGTAAAGGCCTTTAGTCCTGGTTTTCTAACCGGGACAAGAAATCGGGACTAAAGGCCTACCCGTTTAGTCCTGGTTCGGTCACAAACGGGGACTAAAGGCACTCACGGGGCCGCGTCGAGTGTGCAGGACCTTTAGTCCCGGTTGGTTTTTAATTTTTTTTTAATTTTTTTCAAAAAAAAATTGACTTTTTTTTTCAAATTTTTCTTAAACCTTTGAATTATTTGACTCGTTAATCTCCCAATCTTTCATTTTTAACACTAATTATACCTAATCTTAATTCAAATCGTACTTACGGTCAAACTTCCCGTCCGGTCACCCATCCACCCCCAGCACGCTTAACTTCTTCATTCCATCTTTCTCACTCACGTGAAGGACCCTTATATCTTGTTGTCAAGACTAGTATATCAATTCTATTAACTCATATCGATATATGACACGTTTTTATTTTTTGAAATTAAGAATAACTATTTTTAGTAAACAACAATAAATAATTAATAATAACATTTTATTCTAATGAAAGTAAAAACTAATTAAATTAATATTTTATTCATTTTTGCCATTTATTCATTTAATATGACATAAACAATATCTTCAAATCTGTAAATCGAAATTTAACAAATAATATATCCATTATTATCAGAAAAATGCGAGGAATTTAAATATGACATAAAAATACTAAAATAATTTAATTTATGAAATAATTTTTTTCTTTTCGAATTTTAAGAATCCAAAACGGCCTAAGTATGTTGAAATCAAAGAGCTAATTTTTTCTGCATGTTTTGATAGGTTGTACTTTTTTACATGGTATACAAAAGTTATGGCCATTTGAATTTTTATAACATTTTTTTGTAAATTATGTCAAAATTTATATGTGTTAATTTTTGTAACAACTAAATTACTTAATATAACTACAGTTCGAAGGATCTTATTTTTAGAATTTTTTATAACTTTTTGGCATGATTTTGAATCTAGAAAAGACGATCTCTAGAAGGATTTGTGCCCGTTTTACTGTCACGGCAAAACTTGAGAATTTTTGTGTCCACTTTCTTTAGTCCGGGTTGGTAATACGAACCGGGACTAAATGTGTGACCTTTAGTTCCGGTTGGTTATACGAACCGGGACTAAATGTGTGACCTTTAGTTCCGGTTGGTTATACGAACCGGGACTAAAGGGATTGGCACCGGGGCTCCCCTTTTAGTCCCGGTTGGTGATACGAACCGGGACTAAAGGTCCCGCTTGACCCGGGACTAAAGATTGTTGGCGTTCTAGCCGTTGGAACCGGGACTAATGCTCACATTAGTCCTGGGTCCAACTATAACCGGGATTAATGCTCCGAACTGGGATGGACGAATGACTCTTTTTCTACTAGTGTGTATATCACCACGGGAAAAAATATCGCTGCCGTCGCCCCTCTCCTTTGCCGTGTGCCAAAAGCCCCGGAACACGGCAAAGAGTATCTTTACTGTGTGTAAACCAAGAAGAACACGGCAAAGCACAGGTGCACGGCAAACTGCAGAGAAAGAACACGGAAAAAAATAAACACGGCAATGGACTGATGAGAACATACGGCAAAGAAAAGAATCACGACAAAGTCATTGAAGACACACGACAAAGATATATTCACGGCAAAGAAGTGGGCCCCGTGGCCTCGCAGGGTCACCCGCCGGCAGGGGCTGACGGCAGAATCTTTGCCGTGTGCCCTCGCCGTCAGGTACACGGCAAAGATTATCTTTGCCGTGTGTTTTCTTCTGTATACACGACAAAGCATTTTTTTAACCTTTTTCTTTTCTTTAATTAGCAAGGCTTTTATTTCATATATGTTAGGTGATATTTTATAAGATCATGAGAACACACATATGATCATAGGTTATTGTGGTTTTGATCACTATATACATGCACCCCCTGATTCCGACGTTCTCGTGGTCTTCCTCCGGCGAAACCCTGATGATCTGCGGGCTTCAGATCGTCTACCCCCCTAGGCATTCTTCTGATGGGGGTAGCCCGGCGTAGCTCTCTCTTGTTTTGTGTTTGATTATGTAATGGGATAATGTGAAACCATGTTGGTTCACAAGTTGGGTCACTATACTACCCGGTTTCACCGGAATAGGGAGATTCCCCCTTATACAGGTCCAGAACCTTCGCTTCTAGGTTAGAGCGCATGCATACGAGGGGGGACACATGGAAGCACATATACCAACCTTGCACCACACTCACACACATATGCTAGGGACACATGCAAGTTTTCAGATGATTTCGACGTTCTCGTGGTCTTCCTCCGGTGAAACCCTGATCTGCGGGCCTCGGATCGTCTACCCCTCTAGACATTCTTCTGATGCGGGTAGCCTGGCGTAGCTCTCTCTTGTTTTGTGTTTTATTATGTCATGGGATGATGTGAAGCCATGTTGGTTCACAAGTTGGGGCACTATACTACCCGGTTTCACCGGAACAGGGAGATTCCCCCTTATACAGGTCCAGAACCTTCGCTTCTAGGTTAGAGTGCATGCATGCGAGGGGGGACACATGCAAGCACATATACCAACCTTGCACCACACTCATACACATATGCTAGGGACACATGCAAGTTTTCAGATGATTCCGACGTTCTCGTGGTCTTCCTCCGGCGAAACCCTGATCTGCGGGCCTCAGATCGTCTACCCCCTAGACATTCTTCTGATGGGGGTAGCCCGGCGTAGCTCTCTCTTGTTTTGTGTTTGATTGTGTCATGGGATGATGTGAAACCATGTTGGTTCACAATTTGGGGCACTATACTACCCGGTTTCACCGGAACAGGGAGATTCCCCCTTATATAGGTCCAGAACTTTCGCTTCTAGGTTAGAGCGCATGCATGCGAGGGGGGACACATGCAAGCACATATTGTTGGAGATATGCCCTAGAGGCAATAATAAATGTAGTTATTATTATATCTTTGTGTTTATGATAAATGTTTACATTCATGCTATAATAGTGTTAACAAGGAAACATTAATACTTGTGTGATTTGTAAACTAAAATAGAGTCCCTAGTAAAGCCTCTTTATAATACTAGCTTGTTGGTTAATAAATGATTATGGTTTCCCTATCATGAACATTGAGATGTTATTAAGAACAAGATCATATCGTTAGGAGAATGATATGGTGGACATACTCCTATAGATAAGCGTAGCATAAAGATCAAGTCATTTTAATAGTTCAATTGCTATATGCTTTCTGATACATAGTAACCTAATTCCTTCGACCATGAGATCATGCATATCACCTTCACCAGAAGGATGCTTTGATGACATCAAACACCATACCGTAACTGGGTGGCTATAAAGGTGGCATTGAGTGTTCGAAAAGTATTGGTTGAGACACATGGATCAAGAGTGGGATTTGTCCATCCATATGACGGATAGATATACTTTGGGCCCTCTCGGTGAAATGTCATCCAATTAGCTTGCAAGCATGTGACTGGCTCACAAGGGATCACATATCACGGGAACGAGAAAAGAGTACTTATCAGTAACGAGGTTGAACTAGGTATGCAGAGATACCGACGATCATAACCTCGGATAAGTAAACTATCGTGAGACAAAGGGAAATTGGTATCGTATGTAAGTGGTTTATTCGATCGCAAAGTAATCGTAGAAATATGTGGGAACCATATGAATTTCTAGATTCCTCTATTGGTTATTGTTCGGAGAAGTGTCTCGATCATGTCTGCATAATTCACGAACCGTAGGGAGACACACTTAAGGATTTGACGTTGTTTGAGTAGTTATGGAATGATGAGTAAGAGACCGAATGTTGTTCGGAGTCTCGGATGGGATCCGGGATATCACGAGGAGATCCGGAATGGTCCAGAGAATAAGATTCATATAAGGAAAGTCCTGTTTCGGGATTGGAGAATGGTTCCGGTGTTTTTATTGGGAATGTTCTAGAAGGTTCTGGAATGTCCGGCACTCCGGAGGGGAAGGGTACATGAATGTGTCATATCAAGTTGGAATGATTGCATCATGTACTAGGTGTCATCGCTGAAAAAAATAAAGGGTTTAATCAAATCCTAGTTTGAAAAGTCAAACGCCAATTTGAAAAGTCAAACGACTATTTTGGAAGGTGGAGGGGAAGTAGGAAACCTACTTGGGGAGGAGTTCCCTCCCTCCACCGCCGGCCCACTTGGGAAACCGAGTTGGGGAGGGACTCCCCTCCCTTGGCGCACCCCCTCCACCTATATAAGGAGGGGAAGGGCTGCCCCTCCAAGTACACAACACCTCCACCCGCAAACCCTAGCCCCGGCACCGCCACCTCCTGCCGCCGCCGCCTGGGGCAAGCCGCCGCCGCTGCTGCCTAGCTAAACCCTAGCCGCCGGCCTAGCTCCTCCTTGGTGCGTGTAAACCCTAGATCATCGAGGGTCTCTCTCATAGTCCACCATACTCGCTCTGGCTTAAGGCGAAGCCCTGCGAGATCTCCCCTCTACTTCCGGTACCACGCCGTTGTGCTGCCGGAATCGCGAGGAGAGTGCTACAACCTCCGCTGCCTGCTGGAACAAGGGAGAGGAAGGTCTTCGTCGAGTACCGAACGTGTGACCGACTGCGGGAGCGCTGCCGGAACGTAGCGCCGGAAGGATCGTCTACGCGATCTTGAGATCGGGAAGAGTACGACTACATCACCCACGAGAATCCGCTCTCGTTAAACACTTTGGAATCTTCGAGGGTGAGTTATTCCATCGACTCGTTGCTATAATCTAGTAGATAGATCTTGGCTTGTTTGTTTGTATGCGATAGAAATTTTTTGTTTTCCATGCTACGAAACCCTACAGTGGTATTAGAGCCGTGTCTATATGTAGATCTGTTGCACGAGTATAACACAATGGTCATTATGGGCGTTGATGCTTTTGTTGTCGATTGCTTCTTGTGTACTTTGCATCTTGCGGGATGGTGGGATGAAGCGGCCTGGGCTAACCTTACATGACATCGTTCATGAGACTTGCTCCACGCTTGACATGCAACTTGTATTGCATAAGTGGCTTTGCGGGTGCCTGTTTCTCCCAACATAGTTAAGATTCAATTTACAACGGGTGATTGACAATGCTAGTATCAATGTTGTGGTTCTTGTTCGTAAGTTAGAACGACACTTATTGAAAGCCCCAAACCACGTAAAACATGCAAATAAGTAGAGGCGTCTAACTTTGTTTTGCAGGGGTGTGCTGTGATGTGATATGGCCATGATTGTGATTATATTTGATGTATGCAATGTTCCTTATTGTAAGTAAGCAACCGGCAGGAGCCATATTGTTGTCTTTAATTTTGTTAAGACCCGCGTGTCTATTCAAAGTAGTTGTAATAGTTGAAGCCGGTGGACGACAACCATGGAGCGGCATCATTGACCTTGATGCAATGCCGGTGATGATGGAGATCATGTTCGTGCTTGAAGATGGAGATCGAAAGCACAAAGAAGAAAGGCCATATCATATCACATATTATGAATTGCATGTGATGTTAATCCTTTATGCATCTTGTATTGCTTAGTTAACAACGGTAGCATTATAAGATGATCCCTCATGCACATGAATTTCAAGTTCTAAAGTGTTCATCCTTAGTAAGCACCATTGCTAAAGCTTGTTGTTTCGAAGCACCACGTGATGATCGGGTGTGTTAGATTCCGCAAGTGTATACAACATGAGCAAGCCAGATTTGCTCATGCGGAAGCTAAGGTTTGATCTTGACGAGCCTAGCATGTACAGGCATGGCCTCGGAACACGGATCACCGAAAGGTAAAGCATGAGTCATATAGTAGATATGATGAACATGTCGATTGTTCGCCATTGAAGCTATATCAACTCTCATGATGATCGGTTTTGATGTGGTGGTTTTGGTTCGTGTGATCACTAAAACAATGTGAGGGATATTGTTTTGAGTGGGAGTTCACCTAGATTAATTTAACTATTAATTAGAACTCAATTTGTCATAAACTTAGTCTAAACTATTGCAAATATGTTGTAGATCAATGGCGGCCCCTACCATCAATTTTAATGCGTTCCTAGAGAAAGAAAAGTTGAAAAACAATGGAAGCAACTTCGCGGATTGGTTCCGCAATTTGAGGATTGTCCTCATAGCTGGTAATTTGACCTATGTGTTGGATGCACCGCTGGGTGACCCACCTGCAGCTACTTCTACCGATGAAGTAAAGAATGTTTACCTCGCTCAGAAGACTCAGTACTCCACAATTCAGTGTGCTATCTTGTATGGTTTAGAATCGGAGCTTCAGAAAAGGTTTGAGAATTCAGACTCACATGATATTATCCGTGATCTCAAATTTATCTTTGAGACTCACACGACAATTGAGAGCTATGAGGCTTCTGAAAAGTTCTTTAACTGCAAGATGGAAGAGGGCATCTCCGTCAGTGAGCATGTGCTTAAGATGTCTGGGCACGCAAACAAACTTCAAAGCTTGGGTATAGTGATTCCTAATGCTTTGGGGATTTACCGTGTCCTCCAATCACTACCACCAAGTTACAAGAACTTTGTGATGAACTACAATATGCAAAACATGAACAAGCAGTTGCCAGAACTCTTTGCCATGTTGAAATCTGCAGAAGTGGAGATCAAGAAAGAGCACCAAGTGTTGATGGTCAATAAGACCACCAAATTCAAGAAAGGCAAGTCTAAGCAAAAGGGACACTTCAAGAAGGGTGGTAAGAAAGTTACCGCGCCGACAAAGAAGACCAAGGCTGGACCTAAGCCTGATACTGAGTGCTTTTACTGCAAGGGAGAAGGTCACTGGAAGCGGAATTGCCCAAAGTACTGAAGGGTTTCGCGGCATAGTAAATCAAAATTTTCTACGGATGTGAACAGAGGGAAGCCAAGATCTAATCTAGGAGATGCAAACAACGAGAGAGATTGGATTAGATCTTCATTCCCTTGAAGATTCACACAGCGGAACGTTCGTCGGAACGTGGGTGATGTAGTCGTACTCGCTTCTTCTCCTCGCGATCCGATCCGATCTAGCACCACAAGTGGCGATGCCTCCGTGAGATGCACACGTGCAGCACCTCGACGTCTCCTCCTTCCTTGGTCCAGCAAGTATGGTGGAGAGATGGGTTGGATCTACAACGCGACGGCGCGGTGCAATTGGTGGAGAATTTCTGCAGCAGGGCTTCGCCTACAAGCAGTCGGGAGGGAGAGAGGAGGGCAGCAGGGCGGCTAGGGTTGGAGGGGAAGGTGTAGGGGGTTGGTGCGCCCCCAGCCCTCTTTATATAGAGGGGGCACAGCCCTAGCCCCTCCCCCAAGCCCAAACCGGCGGCCCCAAAGGATAAGGAGTGGGGGGCAAGGAAACCCCCCTTCTAGAAGCTCTATCTCGAGTTTAAACCTCTCTTGGCCAGCTGGGCCCTATGGGGCCTTGTGCCCTTGGCCCAATGTGGCCAGGGCACTCCCTCATAGGCCCATGCCCCCTCCCAGAAGGTGGGGCCACGTTGGTCCCCATCCGGAAGGTTCTAGAAGCTTCCGGTACAATACTGATTAACCCGGAACAATTCCGAACTCCAAAAAATGCACTGCCTTATATGAATATTATTCTCCCGACCACTCCGGAACCTCTCGTGATGTCCCGGATCCCATCCGAGACTCCGAACAAAAACTCATAAACCAATTATCCAATCTATCCTAGCGTCGAGACACGTTAAGTGTGTGACCCTGCGGGTTCGAGAATATGCAGACATGATCTTCTATCAATAATCAACAGCGGGGTCTGGAAACCCATATTGACTCCCACACATTCATCGATGATCATATCGGATGAACCACGATGCCAGGATTCAATCAATCCCATATATATTCCCTTCGTCTCGCGATATTTTACTTGCCCGAGATTTGATCGTCGGTACCGTCATACCTAGTTCAATCTCGTTCACAGCAAGTACTTTACTCGTTCCGTAATCCGATATCACTTTGTGATTAACTCCTTAACCACATGCTTGCAAGCGGTGTTGATATCGATTACCGAGTGGGCCCGAAGTATATCTCTCTGACTTGGGAGGGACAAATCCCATCTCGATACATACAACCCAACAGATACTTTCCGATCACCTGAGAGACACCTTTATGATCACCCTCTCATAGGATGACGTTTGATGACCTCAAAGCTTTCTTCCGATACTAGGGAGTTGTATTATCTCATGGTCTAAGGAATACAATATTTGACATAAGAAAAGCTTCGCATAGACGAACACGATGACACGATCTAATTGCTTCGCTTAGTTTGGGTCTGTCCATCATATCATTCTCCCAATGATATGATCTCATTATCAATTGACAACTCATGTCTATGGTTAGGAAACCTTAACCATCATTGATCAATGAGCTAGTCCATAGAGGCGTACTAGGGACACGGTGTTGTTCACAAACCACACAAGTATTAAAGTTTCCGCTTAATACAATTCTAGCATGGAATATAAACATTATCATGAACAAGAATTATAATAATAAAATCTTTATTATTGCCTCTAGGGCTTCCAACAGTCTCCCACTTGCACTAGAGTCAATAATCTAGTTTACATTTGGCAACAATCTCACACCCATGGCACTGAGGTGTTGATCATGTTTTGCACGCGGAAGAGGTTTAGTCAACGGATCTGCGACATTCAGATCTGTATGTACTTTGCTAATCTTTAGATCTCCATCTGCTATATAATCTCGGATTATATGAAACTTGCGGTTGATATGCTTGGTGTTTGGATGATATCTTGGTTCCTTAGCGAGTGCTATGGCGCCAGTGTTGTCACACAATATCTCCAGTGGGTCCAATGCACTTGGAACCACGCCAAGCTCAATGATGAAGTTCCTGATCCAAACTCCTTCACTTGACGCTTCTGCAGCAGCCATGTATTCCGCTTCTACTGTAGATCCCGCGATCACGCTTTGCTTGCAGCTTCTCCAGCTCACAGCTCCTCCATTCAAAATATACACGTATCCTGTCTGAGATTTAGAATCATCCTTGTCGGTGTCAAAACTAGCATCGACGTAACCTTTTACGACAAGCTGTTCATCACCCCCATAGACTAAGAACATTTCTTTAGTCCTATTTAGGTACTTTAGGATGTTCTTTACGGCTGTCCAGTGTTCCACTCCTGGATCACTTTGATATCTGCTCGTCAAACTAAGAGCATTAGACACATCCGGTCTAGTACACAGCATGGCATACATGATGGAACCTATGGCCGAGGCATAAGGCACTTTGCTCATAGCTTCCCTATCATTTACCGTAGCTGGACACTGAGCCTTGCTCAACATCTTACCTGACAACATAGGCACCGAACCTTTCTTTGCCTTATCCATTCTAAACCTTTTCAGAACTTTGTCTAGGTATGTACTCTGGCTTAAAGCTATCAGGCGTCTTTGTCTATCTCTATAGATCTTGATGCCCAATATATAAGCAGCTTCACCTAGGTCTTTCATTGAAAAACACTTGTTCAAATAACTCTTCACATCGTTAAGCATGTTGATGTCATTTCCGATAATCAATATGTCATCCACATATAGTACGAGAAACGTCACCGAGCTCCCACTCACTTTCTTGTAGATACAAGCTTTGTTGCAATTTGGAACAAATCCAAAGCTCTTGATCACTTGATCAAAACGAAGGTTCCAACTCCGAGATGCTTGCTTTAGTCCATAAATGGAATGCTGAAGTTTGCATACTTTATCAGCATCCTTAGGATCGACAAAACCTTCGGGTTGCATCATATACAACTCTTCATCAATGTTGCCATTGAGGAACGCAGTCTTGACATCCATCTGCCATATTTCATAATCATGAAACACAGCAATTGCTAATAAAATCCGAATGGACTTAAACATCGCTACGGGAGAGAAAGTCTCATCGTAGTCAACACCTTGAACTTGTCGAAAACCTTTCGCAACAAGCCGTGCTTTGTAGACGGTAACATTACCATCCGCGTCCGTTTTCTTCTTGAAGATCCATTTGCACTCAACGGCCTTTCGGTCGCTAGGAGGGTCCACCAAAGTCCATACTTGGTTTTCGCTCATGGATCCCAATTCGGATTTCATGGCTTCTAGCCATTTCTCAGAGTCTGGGCTCATCATTGCTTCCTCATAGTTCGTAGGTTCACTGTCTTCTACTAACAAGACAGTCAAGACAGGGTTGCTGTACCACTCAGGAGGGGCACGCGACCTTGTCGACCTGCGACGTTCAGTAGCAGCATCGTCCGAAGCTTCATGATCCTTGCCATTAGCTTCCTCTATTGTTGGTGCAGGCAGCACTGGAACAATTTCAGGTGCTGCGCTACTCTCCAATTCAAGAGAAGGTTCAATAACCTCGTCTAGCTCTACTTTCCTCCCACTCACTTCTTTCGAGAGAAACTCCTTCTCAAGAAAGGAACCGTTCTTTGCGACAAACACTTTGCCTTCGGTTCTCTGATAGAAGGTATACCCAATAGTTTCCTTAGGGTATCCTATGAAGACGCATTTCTCCGCTTTGGGTTCGATCTTGTCCGGCATCAACTTCTTGACGTAAGCTTCGCATCCCCAAACTTTAAGAAACGACAACTTAGGTTTAGCACCAAACCACAGTTCATACGGTGTCGTCTCAACGGATTTAGATGGTGCCCTATTTAAAGTGAATGCAGCGATTTCTAATGCATAACCCCAAAATGATAACGGAAAATCAGTAAGAGACATTATCGATCGGACCATATCTAATAGGGTTCGGTTCCGGCGTTCAGACACACCATTGCACTGTGGTGTTCCGGGTGGCGTGAGTTGCGAAACAATTCCGCTTGCTTTAAGATGCGTGAGAAAATCATAACTCAAATATTCGCCCCCACGATCGGATCGTAGAAACTTAATCTTTCTGTTACGATGGTTCTCCACTTCATTCTGAAATTCTTTGAACTTTTCAAACATTTCAGATTTATGTTTCATTAAATAGATATACCCATATCTACTTAAGTCATCGGTAAAAGTGAGAAAATAGCGATATCCACCGCGCGTCGAAACACTCATCGGTCCGCATACATCGGTATGTATGATTTCCAACAAGTCCGTTGCTCGCTCCATCATACCGGAGAACGGGGTTTTGATCATCTTGCCCATGAGGCATGGTTCGCATGTGTCAAATGATTCAAAATCAAGAGACTCCAAAAGTCCATCAGAATGGAGTTTCTTCATGCGCTTTACACCAATATGACCTAGACGACAGTGCCACAAATAAGTAGTATTATCACTATCTACTTTGCATCTCTTAGCCTCAATGTTATGGATGTGTGTTTCATCCCTTTCGAGATTTAGAAGAAATAAACCATTCACAAGAGGTGCATGACCATAAAAGATGTTACTCATATAAATAGAACAACCATTATTCTCCGATTTAAATGAATAACCGTCTTGCAATAAACACGATCCAGAAATAATGTTCATGCTCAACGCAGGCACATAATAACATTTATTAAGGTTTGAAACTAATCCCTAAGGTAAAACTAAGGAGAGCGTGCCGACGGCCATCACATCAACTCTTGATCAGTTGCCAACGCGCATCGTCACCTCATCCCTCGCAAGCCGCCGTCTATTCCGTAGCTCCTGTTTCGAGTTACAAATATTAGCAACTGAACCAGTATCAAATACCCAGGCACTACAACGAGGGCTAGTAAGGAAAACATCAATAACATGTATATCAAATATACCTTTGATGGTGCCAGCCTTCTTGTCCGCTAAGTACTTCGGACAGTTGCGCTTCCAGTGACCCTTGTCCTTGCAATAGAAGCACTCAGTGTCCGGCTTAGGACCAGACTTGAGCTTCTTCTCAGCAGGGGCAACGCGCTTGCCGCCGCCTTTCTTGAAGGGCTTCTTTGCACCCTTACCTTTCTTAAAGGAGGGATTGTTGACCATCAACACATGATTATCCTTCTTGATGTCCACCTCCGCAGCCTTCAGCTTTGCGAAGAGCTCGGTGATCGTATCAGTGGAACCAATCTGATTATGAGTCACTACAAAACTTTTGTAGCTGGGAGGGAGTGATTGTAGAACCCTATCAATCTTGAGCTCCTCTGGAATCGTGCATTCCAGTTGCTCAAGGCGTTGAGTGTAGCCCGTCATCTTAATGGCGTGCTCACTAACGGAACTCCCTTCCTCCATCTTGCAGTTAAAGAACTTCTCAGAGATCTCATATCTCTCAGAACGGGCCTGAGTCTGAAACATGGTTTTCAGCTCTTCGAGAATCTCAAAGGGCCCGGGATAGTCTTCAAAACGATTTTGAAGTTCCGGTTCCATAGCAAACAACATGGTGCTCTTAATCACACCATAATCATCTTTGCGCGACTGATAGACAACTTTCTCATCAGCCGGCGTAGTTGCAGCAGGGGGGTCACCTAACGCTTTCCCAAGGACATAGTCCTTTTGACCGCCAGAGAGAATGATTCTTAGATTGCAGAACCAATTGGTGAAGTTAGACCCATTGTTTCTAAGCTTTTCCTTCTCAGCAAAAACGTTGAAGTTGAAGTTGGACTTAGCCATTTGATCTACAGTATTTGTAAGTACAATTTAGACTATGTTCATGATAAATAGTTCATCTTAATCAAATTACTAGATGAACTCCCACTAAATTCAACATCCCTCAAGTTGTTTAGTGAACATGATCCAAATTCACCACACCTAATCCGATCTTCACGAGAAGAGATGTGGTTTCAATGGTGGACAACGAAGTGTCGATCATATCATTCATATGACTCATGCTTAACCTTTCGATTCTTGTGTTCCGAGGCCATGTCTATACATGCTAGGCTCGTCAAGTTAGACCCGAGTATTTCCGCGTGTGCAAAACTGGCTTGCACCCGTTGTATGTGAGCGTAGATTCTATAGCACCCGATCATCACGTGATGCTTGGACACGACGAACTTTCACAACAGTGCATACTTGGGGAGAACACAGTTTTTATCTTGATCTTTAAGTGAGGAATCATCTTATAATGCTACCGTCGCGATCTAAGCATAATAAGATACATAAAAGGATAAACATCACATGCATATAACTTTATGTGACATGGTATAGCCAATCTTCGCGCAATGATCTCCATCTTTTGCGTGCCGGCATGATCTCCATCACTCCACCATGATTGCCTCCACCATGAATAACAACTACAACTATTGCTAACTACTTAGCGATAAAGTGAAACTATTACATGGCGCATAAGAAGTTGACACACAGGTCATACACAATTATAAAGACAACCATATGGCTCCTGCCGGTTGTGTACTCATCGACATGCAAGTCGTGAAACATTACAAAACATGATCATCGCATACATTATACACATCACATCTTGGGCCATACCATATCACAGAAAACACTCCCTGCAAAAACAAGTTAGACGCCTCTACTTTGTTGTTGCATGTTTTACGTGGCTTATGGGAGTAGATGCTAAGAACGATTCTTACCTACGGAAAGCCACAACGGTGATATTATGGTTGCCAAACTCCGGTGTTAATCCCATGACAACTATAGTGAGAGAAACTGACATCCACCAGCCGCATGTGTGGAACAAGCCACACGTCAAGTGCGGAGCCGGTCTCGCGAACGACGTCGCGTAAGGTTGGCCTGGACCGCTTCAATCTCACTATCCCGCGTCATAAGAAGAACACAAACAAGAGGCTTGCAACAGAAAACATCAACGCCCGCAACAACCATGTTGCGTTCTACTCGTGAAACACATCTACGCATAGATCTAGCTCTGATACCACTGAAGGGTTTCGCGGCATAGTAAATCAAAATTTTCTACGGATGCGAACAGAGGGAAGCCAAGATCTAATCTAGGATATGCAAACAACGAGAGAGATTGGATTAGATCTTCATACCCTTGAAGATTCGCACAGCGGAACGTTCGTCGGAACGTGGGTGATGTAGTCGTACTCGCTTCTTCTCCTCGCGATCCGATCCGATCTAGCACCATAAGTGGCGATGCCTCCGTGAGATGCACACGTGCAGCACCTCGACGTATCCTCCTTCCTTGGTCCAGCAAGTATGGTGGAGAGATGGGTTGGATCTAGAACGCGACGGCGCGGTGCAATTGGTGGAGAATTTCTGCAGCAGGGCTTCGCCTACAAGCAGTCGGGAGGGAGAGAGGAGGGCAGCAGGGCGGCTAGGGTTGGAGGGGAAGGTGTAGGGGGTTGGTGCGCCCCCAGCCCTCTTTATATAGAGGGGTGGCGCAGCCCTAGCCCCTCCCCCAAGCCCAAACCGGCGGCCCCAAAGGATAAGGAGTGGGGGGCAAGGAAACCCCCCCTTCTAGAAGCTCTATCTCGAGTTTAAACCTCTCTTGGCCGGCTGGGCCCTATGGGGCCTTGTGCCCTTGGCCCAATGTGGCCAGGGCACTCCCTCATAGGCCCATGCCCCCTCCCGGAAGGTGGGGCCACGTTGGTCCCCTTCCGGAAGGTTCTAGAAGCTTCCGGTACAATACCGATTAACCCGGAACAATTCCGAACTCCAAAAACTGCACTGCCTTATATGAATCTTATTCTCCGGACCACTCCAGAACCTCTCGTGATGTCCCGGATCCCATCCGAGACTCCGAACAAAAACTCATAAACCAATTATCCAATCTATCCTAGCGTCGATACACGTTAAGTGTGTGACCCTGCGGGTTCGAGAATATGCAGACATGATCTTCTATCAATAATCAACAGCGGGGTTTGGAAACCCATATTGACTCCCACACATTCATCGATGATCATATCGGATGAACCATGATGCCAGGATTCAATCAATCCCATATATATATTCCCTTCGTCTCACGATATTTTACTTGCCCGAGATTTGATCGTCGGTACCGTCATACCTAGTTCAATCTCGTTCACACCCAGTACTTTACTCGTTCCGTAATCCGATATCACTTTGTGATTAACTCCTTAACCACATGCTTGCAAGCGGTGTTGATATCGATTACCGAGTGGGCCCGAAGTATATCTCTCTGACTTGGGAGGGACAAATCCCATCTCGATACATACAACCCAACAGATACTTTCCGATCACCTGAGAGACACCTTTATGATCACCCACTCATAGGATGACGTTTGATGACCTCAAAGCTTTCTTCCGATACCAGGGAGTTGTATTATCTCATGGTCTAAGGAATACAATATTTGACATAAGAAAAGCTTCGCATAGACGAACACGATGACACGATCTAATTGCTTCGCTTAGTTTGGGTATGTCCATCATATCATTCTCCCAATGATATGATCTCATTATCAATTGACAACTCATGTCTATGGTTAGGAAACCTTAACCATCATTGATCAATGAGCTAGTCCATAGAGGCGTACTAGGGACACGGTGTTGTTCACAAACCACACATGTATTAAAGTTTCCGCTTAATACAATTCTAGCATGGAATATAAACATTATCATGAACAAGAATTATAATAATAACATCTTTATTATTGCCTCTAGGGCTTCCAACAAGTACTTGGCGGATTTGAAGAATGGCAACATCAAAAAGAAAGGTATATTCGATATACATGTTATTGATGTGTATCTCACTAGTACTCGTAATAGTGCCTGGGTATTTGATACTGGTTCGGTTGCTCATATTTGTAACTCGAAACAGGTGCTGCAGAATAAACGGAGGCTAGCAAAGAACGAGGTGACGATGCGCGTGGGAAAGTGATCAAAGGTTGATGTGATCGCGGTCGGCACGCTACCTCTTCATCTACCATCGGGATTAGTTTTATACTTAAATAATTGTTATTTGGTGCCTCCGTTAAGCATGAACATTATATCAGGATCTTGTTTATTGCGAGACGGTTACTTGTTTAAGTCCGAGAATAATGGTTGTTTGATTTATATGAGTAATATGTTTTATGCACATGCACCTTTGATAGATGGTCTATTCTTATTGAATCTCGATAGTGGAAATACACATATTAATAACATTGAGGCTAAACGTTTGAAATCGAGCGATAACTCGACCTATATGTGGCACTGTCGTCTTGGTCACATTGGAGTGAAGCGTATGAAGAAACTCCATTCCGATGGACTTCTTGAATCACTTGATTTCGAATCACTTGAAAGATGCGAAGCATGTCTGATGGGTAAAATGACTAAGACTCCATTTTTTGGTATGATGGAGCGAGCTACGGACTTATTGGAAATCATACATACCAATGTGTGTGGTCCAATGAGTGTAGCATCACGCGGTGATTATCGTTATGTTCTTACCTTCACGGATGACTTGAGTAGATATGGGTATATCTATTTCATGAAACATAAGTCCAAAACTTTTGAGAAGTTTAAGGAATTTCAAAGTGAGGTAGAGAATCAATGTAACAAGAAGATTAAATTTCTACGTTCTGATCGTGGAGGTGAATATCTAAGTTACAAGTTTGGCGAGCATTTGAAGAAATGTGGAATGCTTTCACAATTGACACCGCCGGGAACACCACAGCGTAATGGTGTGTCCGAAATCGAACTCTCTTAGATATGGTTCGTTCTATGATGTCACTTACAGATTTACCGCTATTATTTTGGGGTTATGCATTAGAAACAGCCGCATTCACTTTAAATAGGGCACCATCTAAATCCGTTGAAACGACACCGTATGAATTATGGTTTGGGAAGAAACCTAAATTGTCGCTCCTTAAAGTTTGGGGTTGCGAAGCCTATGTAAAGAAGTTACAGCCGGACAAGCTTGAACCCAAAGCGGAAAAATGCGTCTTCATAGGATACCCAAAGGAAACTATTGGGTATACCTTCTATCATAGATCCGAAGGCAAAATCTTCGTTGCCAAGAATGGATCCTTTCTAGAGAAGGAATTTCTCTCGAAAGAAGTGACTGGAAGGAAAGTAGAACTCGACGAGGTTGTCAAACCTTCTCTCGAACTTGCGAGTAGCACAGCACCGGAAGAAGTTCCTGTGGTGCCTGCACCAATAAGAGAGGAATCTAATGATGATGATCATGAAACTTCGGTTGTAGTTGCTACAGAGCCTCGCAGGTCGATGAGAACTCGTACCACTCCTGATTGGTATGATCCCGTTATGAGTGTCATGTTGGTGGATAACACCGATGACCCTGCGACATATCAGGAAGCAATGATGAGCCCAAATTCCAATAAATGGCAAGAAGCCATGAAATCCGAGATTGGATCCATGTACGAAAACCAAGTATGGACTTTGGTGGACTTACCGGATGGCCGGAAGGCTGTCGAGAACAAATGGATTTTCAAGAAGAAAACAGATGCTGATGGTAATGTTACTGTCTATAAAGCTCGACTTGTCGCAAAAGGGTTTTGACAAATTCAAGGAGTTGACTACGATGAGACCTTCTCACCAGTAGCGAAGCTAAAGTCTGTAAGGATTGTGTTAGCAATCGCTGCATATTATGATTATGAGATATGGCAGATGGATGTCAAAACAGCATTCCTCAATGGAGACATTGATGAAGAGTTGTATATGATGCAACCCAAATGTTTTGTCGATCCTAAAGATGCTAACAAGGTATGCAAACTTCAACGGTCCATCTATGGATTGAAGCAAGCATCCCGAAGTTGGAATCAACGTTTTGATAAGGTGATCAAAAGTTTTGGTTTTATACAAACTTATGGAGAAGCTTGTATTTACAAGAAAGTGAGTGGGAGCTCTGTAGCATTCTTAATAATATATGGAGATGACATATTGTTGATTGGGAATGATGTAGACCTTCTTAATAGTGTCAAGGAATATTTGAATAATAGTTTTTCAATGAAGGATCTTGGCGAAGCAGCTTACATATTAGGCATAAAGAATTATAGAGATAGATCGAGACGCCTAATATCATTGTCACAAAGTACATATTTGGACAAAGTTCTAAAGAGGTTTGGAATGGAAGATAGCAAGAAAGGGTTCTTGACCATGTTGCCCAATACGACCTTGAGTAAAACTCAAAGTCCGACAACGGCAGAAGATAGAGAAAGGATGAGTAAGACTCCCTGTGCCTCAGCCATAGGATCTCTAATGTATGCCATGCTATGTACTAGAACCGACATTGCATATGCGGTTAGTTTAACTAGCAAATATCAAAGTGATCCAGGAGTGGATCATTGGACAGTGGTCAATAACATCCTTAAGTACTTGAGAAGAACTAAGGATATGGTTCTTTCTTATGGAGGTGATGAACAGCTCGTTGTTAATGGTTACACCGATGCTAGTTGCAACACCGATCCGAATGATTCTAAATCACAATCTAGATACGTATTTACTTTGAATGGTGCAGCAGTTAGCTGGAGGAGTGCAAAGCAAAGCATTGTGGCGAGATCTTCAACTGAATCAGAATACATGGCTGCTTCGGAGGCTTCACAAGAAGAGATATGGATGAAAGAGTTCATTACAGAGCTGGGTGTGGTTCCTAGTGCGCTGAACCCAATGTCAATCTATTGTGATAACATGGGCGCCATAGCCAATGCGCAAGAACCAAGGTCACACAAGAAGATGAAGCATATCAAGCTACGTTTTCACACTATTCGAGAACATGTCCAAGATGGGGACACAAATATTTGCAAAGTACACACAGATCTGAATGTGGCGGATCCGTTGACTAAACCTCTCCCGAGGGCAAAACATGACCAACACCAAACTGCCATGGGTGTTCGGTATATTACCATGTAATCTATATTAGATGACTCTAGTGCAAGTGGGAGACTATTGGAGATATGCCCTAGAGGCAATAATAAATGTAGTTATTATTATATATTTGTGTTTATGATAAATGTTTACATTCATGCTATAATAGTATTAACAAGGAAACATTAATACTTGTGTGATTTGTAAACTAAAATAGAGTCCCTAGTAAAGCCTCTTTATAATACTAGCTTGTTGGTTAATAAATGATGGTTTCCCTATCATGAACATTGAGATGTTATTAACAACAAGATCATATCGTTAGGAGAATGATATGGTGGACATACTCCTATAGATAAGCGTAGCATAAAGATAAAGTCATTTTAATAGTTCAATTGCTATATGCTTTCTGATACATAGTAACCTAATTCCTTCGAACATGAGATCATGCATATCACCTTCACCGGAAGGATGCTTTGATGACATCAAACACCACACCGTAACTGGGTGGCTATAAAGGTGGCATTGAGTGTTCGGAAAGTATTGGTTGAGACACATGGATCAAGAGTGGGATTTGTCCATCCATATGACGGATAGATATACTCTGGGCCCTCTCGGTGAAATGTCATCCAATTAGCTTGCAAGCATGTGACTGGCTCACAAGGGATCACATATCACGGGAACAAGAAAAGAGTACTTATCAGTAACGAGGTTGAACTAGGTATGCAGAGATGCCAACGATCATAACCTCGGATAAGTAAACTATCGTGAGACAAAGGGAAATTGGTATCGTATGTAAGTGGTTCATTCGATCGCAAAGTAATCGTAGAAATATGTGGGAACCATATGAATTTCTAGATTCCTCTATTGGTTATTGTTCGGAGAAGTGTCTCGATCATGTTCGCATAATTCACGAACCGTAGGGAGACACACTTAAGGATTCGACGTTGTTTGAGTAGTTATGGAATGATGAGTAAGAGACCGAATGTTGTTCGGAGTCTCGGATGGGATCTGGGATATCACGAGGAGATCCGGAATGGTCCGGAGAATAAGATTCATACAAGGAAAGTCCTGTTTAGGGGTTGGAGAATGGTTCCGGTGTTTTCATCAGGAATGTTCTAGAAGGTTCCGTAATGTCTGGCACTCCGGAGGGGAAGGGCACATGAATGTGTCATATCAAGTTGGAATGATTGCATCATGTACTAGGTGTCATCGCTGAACAAAATAAAGGGTTTAATCAAATCCTAGTTTGAAAAGTCAAACGCCAATTTGAAAAGTCAAACGGCTATTTTGGAAGGTGGAGGGGAAGTAGGAAACCTACTTGGGGAGGAGTTCCCTCCCTCCACCTCCGGCCCACTTGGGAAACCGAGTTGGGGAGGGACTCCCCTCCCCTGGCGCGCCCCCTCCACCTATATAAGGAGGGGCAGGGCTGCCCCTCCAAGTACACAACACCTCCACCCGCAAACCCTAGCCACGGCGCCACCACCTCCTGCTGTCGCCGCCTAGGGCAAGCCGCCGCCGCCTAGCTAAACCCTAGCCGCCGGCCTAGCTCCTCCTTGTTGCGTCTAAACCCTAGATCACCGAGGGTCTCTCTCATAGTCCACCATACTCGCTCCAGCTTAAGGCGAAGCCCTGCGAGATCTCCCCTCTACTTCCGGTACCACGCCGTTGTGCTGCCGGAATCGCGAGGAGAGTGCTACAACCTCTGCTGCCTGCTGGAACAAGGGATAGGAAGGTCTTCGTCGAGTACCGAACGTGTGACCGACTGCGGGAGCGCTGCCAGAACGCAGCGCCGGAAGGAACGTCTACGTTATCTTGAGATCGGGAAGATTACGACTACATCACCCACGAGAATCCGCTCTCATTAAACACTTTGGAATCTTCGAGAGTGAGTTATTCCATCGACTCGTTGCTACAATCTAGTAGATAGATCTTGGCTTGTTTGTTTGTATGCGATAGAAATTTTTTGTTTTCCATGCTACGAAACCCTACACATATACCAACCTTGCACCACACTCACACACATATGCTAGGGACACATGCAAGTTTTCAGATGATTCGGACGTTCTCGTGGTCTTCCTCCGGTGAAACCCTAATCTACGGGCCTCGGATCGTCTACCCCCCTAGATATTCTTCTGATGGGGGTAGCCCGGCATAGCTCTCTCTTGTTTTGTGTTTGATTATGTCATGGGATGATGTGAAACCATGTTGGTTCACAAGTTGGGGCACTATACTACCCGGTTTCACCGGAACAGGGAGATTCCCCCTTATACAGGTCCAGAACCTTCGCTTCTAGGTTAGAGCGCATGCATGCGAGGGGGGACACATGCAAGCACCCGAAGACTAGTAGTTAATTTTTGTATGTTCCAACATAGCACCACACTTTTCATGCATGTGCTAGGGCACATGCATGCATGTCCTTGAGGTACTCAAAATTGAGAACAATCTATAAAGGATGTCAAACAACAAATTTCAGACTTTGTCGTGAAATCCTCTCATCTTGGTCTTTTGATTGACCCAAAGAGTGACCTTGAAAGATTCAAAAGTAGTCCAACAACTTTCTTGGTTTTGTTGGTCAGCTCTACCGTGAGGGGAAATTCTACTCTTGACGATTGGTTGAGGATTGTTTCTCAAAGTTTGTGACTAGGCACCCACCTAATGGAAATGAAGTTCAGCATCCTACAAAAGGTTATGGTCTAGTGCAAAGTTCATATTTCCATGGTCTCAATCCTTATGAAGAGCTGGTACATGCTATATCTACAAGAGAAACTATCGTCCGCTCCTGAAGAGGGTTGACAGAACCAGTGGCGGGAGTTTCCACGTATATATCCAGGATTTTACTAAGTATTAACGCATGTCTACAAAGGGGGTCACACTTGGGACTTACACATGGGACCTACCAACCTTGCACCACACTCACACACATATACTAGGGACACATGCAAGTTTTCAGATGATTCCGACGTTCTCGTGGACTTCCTCCGGCAAAACCCTGATCCGCGGGCCTCAGATCATCTACCCCCCTAGACATTCTTCTGATGGGGGTAGCCCGACGTAGCTCTCTCTTGTTTTGTGTTTGATTATGTCATGGGATGATGTGAAACCATGTTGGTTCACAAGTTGGGGCACTATACGGTCCGGTTTCACCGTAACGGGGAGATTCCCCCTTATACAGGTCCAGAACCTTCGCTTCTAGGTTAGAGCGCATGCATGCGAGGGGGGACACATGCAAGCACATATACCAACCTTGCACCACACTCACACACATATGCTAGGGACACATGCAAGTTTTCAGATGATTCCGACGTTCTCGTGGTCTTCCTCCGGCGAAACCCTGATCTGCGGGCCTCGGATCATCTACCCCCCTAGACATTCTGCTGATGGGGGTAGCC
The DNA here is from genome assembly GCA_916181665.1 of Avena sativa. Lineage (NCBI taxonomy): Eukaryota > Viridiplantae > Streptophyta > Magnoliopsida > Poales > Poaceae > Avena > Avena sativa. The sequence goes on from OV702299.1 coordinate 53,360,732, forward strand.
CGGCGTAGCTCTCTCTTGTTTTGTGTTTGATTATGTCATGGGATGATGTGAAACCATGTTGGTTCACAAGTTGGGGCACTATACGGTCCGGTTTCACCATAACGGGGAGATTCCCCCTTATACAGGTCTAGAACCTTTGCTTCTAGGTTAGGGCGCATGCATGCGAGAGGGGACACATGCAAGCACCCGGAGACTAGTAGTTAATTCTTGTATGTTCCAACATAGCACCACACTTTTCAAAATTGAGAACAATCTATAAAGGATGTCAAACAACAAATTTCAGACTTTGTCATGAAATCCTGTCATCTTGGTCTTTTGATTGACCCAAAGAGTGACCTTGAAAGATTCAAAAGTAGTCCAACAGCTTGCTTGGCTTTGTTGGTCAGCTCTACCATGAGGGGAAATTATACTCTTGACGATTGGTTGAGGATTGTTTCTCAAAGTTTGTGACTAGGCACCCACCTAATGGAAATGAAGTTCAGCATCCTCCAAAAGCTTATGGTCTAGTGCAAAGTTCATATTTCCATGGTCTCAATCCTTATGAAGAGCTGGTACATGCTATATCTACAAGAGAAACTATCGTCCGCTCCTCAAGAGGGTTGACAGAACCAGTGGCGGGAGTTTCCACATATATATCCAGGATTTTACTAAGTATTAACGCATGTCTACAAAGGGGGTCACGCTTGGGACTTACACATGGGACCTACCAACCTTGCACCACACTCACACACATATGCTAGGGACACATGCAAGTTTTCAGATGATTCCGACGTTCTCGTGGTCTTTCTCCGGCGAAACCCTGATCTGCGGGCCTCGGATCGTCTACCCCCTAGACATTCTTCTGATGGGGGTAGCCCGGCGTAGCTCTCTCTTGTTTTGTGTTTTATTATGTCATGGGATGATGTGAAACCATGTTGGTTCACAAGTTGGGGCACTATACGGTCTGGTTTCACGGTAACGGGGAGATTCCCCCTTATACAGGTCTAGAACCTTCGCTTCTAGGTTAGAGCGCATGCATGCGAGGGGGGACACATGCAAGCACATATACCAACCTTGCACCACACTCACACACATATGCTAGGGACACATGCAAGTTTTCAGATGATTCCGATGTTCTCGTGGTCTTCCTCCGGCGAAACCCTGATCTGCGGGCCTCGGATCGTCTACCCCCCTAGACATTCTTCTGATGGGGGTAGCCCGGCGTAGCTCTCTCTTGTTTTGTGTTTGATTATGTCATGGGATGATGTGAAACCATGTTGGTTCACAAGTTGGGGCACTATACGGTCCGGTTTCATCGTAACAGGGAGATTCCCCCTTATACAGGTCCAGAACCTTCGCTTCTAGGTTAGAGCGCATGCATGCGAGGGGGGACACATGCAAGCACATATACCAACCTTGCACCACACTCACACACATATGCTAGGGACACATGCAAGTTTTCATCTGATTCTGACGTTCTCGTGATCTTCCTCCGGCGAAACCCTGATGATCTGTGGGCCTCAGATCGTCTACCTAATGGAAATAAAGTTCAGCATCCTCTAGAACCTTATGGTCTATTGCAAAGTTAGTGTTTCCATGGTCTGAATACTAACAAATAGCCAACAAAAAGTTAACTAAAAACTTTAAATAAATACAATTGAAAGAAAAAATAAAAAGAAAATTAGAAAGTACCTAAAGGCACACGGGAAAGGATAAAACACATGGCAAAGAGGTCCTTTGTCGTGTGTCTCTGCAGGGCACACGGCAAAGGTTCTTTGCCATTTGTTTTTCCAACCAGGTACACGGCAAAGATGTTTGCCGTGTTCCGCACGGTTTGGCACACGGCAAAGGGATGCCCCTAATATTGGCCCGCGCGGGCCCGTGCCTGCCTTATCCCCTCCCCTGCCCGAGCTCGCCTCTCCCAGCACGCACGCTCCTGCGCCACCGCCACTGCCACGATCCCGCGCGGGCGCCGCCGTCCACCTGCCCCCCGCCTCCTTCTCTGGCCGCCGCTGCCGGCACCTCTTCCTCCACCCGGCCCAGTCCCCGCCTCCACCTACCCCGGCCCCATCCGCCCCCGCCCACTCCGTCTGCCTCCGCCCAAGCCCCTGTCCCCGGCCATGGGAGCTCGCCCGCGGCTCCACTGGTAGGAGCTGGGCCGCCAGCCCGCCTCTGCTGCCCGCCTTTGCCGCCCGCCCGACCGGCATGCCCCCTCCCCCACCGACAACCGCATCCACCATCGGTATGTGCCTACTATTTTTTGTTGTATATAGATTGTTAGATATATGTATGTGTAGTGTAGTGTAGTATAATAGTAGTATAGTAGTAATATTGTTAGATATATGTGTATGTGTATATTAGTAATTAAGCATTTATTTAGCAAAATGGACAAGTTACTAGTATGATGTATGATGTATGTAGTGCTAGTTCTAGTGTTGTACTAAGTTATTAGTAAAGTGTATTTAGTGATAGTTTTATTGTCATATATTACATTAGGGTAGTTTTAGTGGTAGATTTAGCAAAATGGACTAGTTACTAATATGTTGGATTTAGTGGTAGTATTTTCTAGTATGTTGTTTCATATATGCATGTGTATAGTAGTAATTTAGGAATTATATGTGTAAAATTTTGGCTTGTATTTTGGCATATATAAATACATGTGTATATTACTAATTTTTCTTCATGTAGGATATGTGTCGAGTCTGAGGGTGGGGTTGTCGACGGCGTAGGTCATTTTGCGGGAGGGTCGCTGATCTTCTTCAGCTCTCGATCACGCTTCAAGGGTAAAAATCTATTCTCCTATCTTGCAAGTACCTAGGGTTATTTTCGTGTGTAGATCACCAAGTCTGTCGCGTTACCTAGGCGTCTCTTCCTGGCCATAAGGGTTACGCGGATAAATATTAATTAGTGGTCTCGCATATTATGAAGCGTAACTCTTATGGCATTTATCGGGACAGCCGACGGATGCATAGTTGGGTATGTTTTCCTTGTTCTACTCTGGTCCGAGATAGGATTTCGACAACGTCTCCCTGTTGTTCTCCAGATGCACATCCCTCTTGGCTTTTTGCTGAGACGTGTATCGGGAGAGCAGTGGGGAGGTGCTGCTGAAATTCTGTCTCGGATTGGGGTAGAGCAGGGAGAATATACTCAATCTACGGATCCGACGGTTGATAGGACCCTATTTACCTATTAGAGAGATAAGTGGATATATGTATGGCGTAAAATATATTTGTTTCCTAAAATTAACCAAACTAATACCGGATTTATTTATATGGCATGATTAATTAAAAGCATTATATATGTCGTTTTTCGTACTGATTAGAGGATGGAGAATCATGACTGGATGTATGATGGCTATGTCAGTAAGTGGGACTTTACCTTAGAATGGCAAGAAAAGGCCGAGGACTTCGTGAACCGGGAATTTGCCGTCCCCAGCAGACCTAGAAGGATTTTCTGCCCCTGTGCAAGATGCAAGAACCTGAATACACATTCGAAGGATGATGTGAGTACTCACCTGCTCAATTACGGGTTCACACCATCCTACAAGACTTGGACATTCCATGGTGAAAAGTTAGCGAAACGTGATAGGAGGGAATCACGGCAGAGTCAGCAGCAGAGTTGGCCAAGGAGAGAATTTGATGCTGGTTTTGATAGGTGCATAGACAACTTTGTGAATGCTAATGCGCCTGAAAGCCCTCATGTAGAGTCGGAGACACCTCAGGAGGCGGAGACAAGTGAGGAGCCGGAGGAAAACATGACAAAGTACTACGAGACTTTGTTTGACTCACAGAGACCCCTTCATGCACATACAGATGTTACCCAACTGGATGCCATAGCTTGCCTTTTGGCCTTCAAGAGCCACAAGAACTTGACCAGAGAGCACTTTAATGATATGATTGTCGTCGTTGGCAGCATTCTGCCGAAAGGGCACCTCTTGCCGGAGAACTTCTACTATTCGACCAAACTCCTCCGTGACCTTAAGATGTCATATGAGTCGATACACTCTTGTTCGAAGGGATGCATGCTATTCACAAAGGAGCATGCTAAGACAAATTATTGTATCCGCTGCAAATCCTCTAGGTGCTTTGAGGTCGATCCCAATGGTGATGGTCAGAAGAGGCAGACCGGGGTTGCCCAAAACATCCTTCGCTATCTTCCAATCATACCGAGGCTCCAGCGACTCTTCATGACCGAGGATACTGCCCAGCAGATGCAGTGGGCAGTAGAACGGAACATATACCTCGACAAGATGATACATCCGTCATATGGTAGTGCATGGAAGAACTTTTCAAGAAATATCCTTAGAAAGCCGGTGACAAGAGGAGCGTAGCAGTTGCCATATCAACCGATGGGTTCAATCCATATGGCATGTCGGATTCAGTATACAGTTGCTGGCCAGTGTTTGTTATTCCCCTGAACCTCCCCCTGGCGTCTGCATGAGATCAGATAACATGTTTGTCTCGATGATAATCCTAGGGCCGAAATACCCGGGTAAGAACATGAATGTGTATCTAGAACCGCTGGTGGATGACTTGCTTCGTGGCTGGGAAGGTCGGGGATCCAAACATTTGACGCTTCAAACAACGAGCACTTCAATATGTATGTCTGGTACCATACCTCTCTGCATGACCTACCAGCACGTGCGTTGTTCTGCGGCTGGTGTACACATGGGAAATGGCCTTGCCCAGTGTGCATGCAAGCTCTGACTTTCTTCTGGATGTCGAAGGGAGGCAAGTATTCCTTCTTTGATCAACATCGACAGTGTCTTGAGCCGAATCATCCATACATGAGTGACAAAAAGAGGTTCAAGAAAGGCCGTGTTGTCCATGATCCAAAGCCACGTCTAAAGACGGGAAAGGAAATCAAGGCTGAGTTAGAAGCTCTCCAGCCAAACTCCAATGGGAATGGTTTTGTGGGATACGGGGATACGCACCAGTGGACCCACATTCCCTGCTTATGGAAGCTCCCTTATTTTGAGGATCTTGAGCTCCCACATAACATTTATGTAATGCACACCGAAAATAATATCGGCGAGGCCCTTTAGAGCACCATAATGCAAACCGAGAAGACGAAAGATAACATCAAGGCTCGAATTGATCAGGAAGCATTATGCGATAGGCCAAAGTTGAACATGCAGCCACCCAGAGCCAAAGGTAGAAAAAGGTGGTCTAAGCCAAAGGCTCCTTTCTGCCCAACAAAGCCCCAAAGAAGGGAGATCTTCTAGTGGATCACGCAAAGTTTGTTTTTCCCTGATGGGTATGCGGCCAACTGGATGAGGGGTGCGAACATGGAAACGTTGCGAGTACAAGGGCTCAAGAGTCATGACTACCACGTATGGCTTGAGCGGATAATGCCGATGATGATTCGAGGCTATGTCGATGAGGAGACTTGGCGAGTGCTGTCGAGGTTGAGCTTTTTCTTCCGCCAGATTTGTGCTAGGGAGTTAGACCGTAAAGTGCTTGAGAATCTACATGAACAGGCACCCGAGTTGCTTTGCGATCTAGAGATGCTCCTTCCGCCAGGGTTCTTCAATCCGATGCAACATATGATCTTGCATCTTGCGGACGAGGCTTTAAAGGGGGACCTGTGTGGGCCCGTTGGCAGTTTCCGCCCGAGAGAGAAACAAAGAAGCTTCGTAAGAAAACAGGCAATAAATGCAAGATCGAGGCATCCATAGCTGAGGCAGTCCTTAACGAGGAGGTTGCAAACTTCACCACAAAGCACTATGATGCCAACATTCCCACAAAGCACAACCCAGTGTTTCGTTACAATGCCGCCAACCCTGTGTACCCAATATTAGCATCTTCGTTGGGCTAACACAAAGAGGTTCGCAATGAAAAAACTTGAGCGGGAGTTGATCCACTCGTATGTCTTGAACACCATGGAAGAAGTGAAGTCGTACATCGAGTAAGTGCTCACCATTTAGTTTTCTGCAAACATTCACTGCTATGTCCGTGCCTAACTCTCCTTTAAATTGTTATAGACGATTCAAGAGTGCACATTGGAAGAATCCAAATAGGGAGCCTAACCCTCAAGAGGAGCAGGATATTTTCGATAAGGGTGGTGGTTTCAGTTTTGTCAGCTGGTTCTGTGGTTTGGTACTATTCGAGCCAACTTGCTGTGCTACACTTCTTGTGATAAACTTCTTATGCTAAACTTCTCGTTCTAACTTGTAGGCAAGAACTGACAAAGAGATGCAACCCGAGCTAAGAAATATTTCCAGGGGCTTTAACCATTCAGTCAACACGTTCAATGCTTATGACGTGAATGGGTATCGCTTCCATACCCATGAATACATAACTAGCCGGCCCAACCGGAAGACAACAAATAGCGGGGTCTTTTGTGAAGGCTCAGATGGCCTCCAGTACTATGGAAGAGTCGAGGGTATATATGAGCTGAATTACGGTTTTGGCAAAGGGCTAGATCCTGTTGTATTCAAATGCCATTGGTTTAATCCACATAAGGTGAAACGGGATCCTGAAATTGGACTGGTCGAAGTTAAGAGAAACTCCGTTTATGCGGGAGATGATGTTTACATTTTGGCTACTCAGGCCTTCCAAGTATTCTATCTTCCGTACCCATGCCAAAACCCGACAAAACGTCTACAGGACTGGGATGTTGTGATGACGGTACCGACACGCAATAGTCTGCCCTTGCCAAACAAGGATGATTACCATCGCCTAGACCCCTCAACAAATGATGGCGAGTTTTATCAGGAAGAAGGGCTCCCCGGACAATTCACTATCGACTTGTCCGCCAATGGTGACATGGTCGTAGACGATGAGCAAGAAGAAGCTGATGAGGAAGACACTGCGCAAGATGAAGCTGAGGAGGTTCACAACCAACAAGATGTGAGTTTGCTCGAGGCGTTCCATGTAGGCCTTGACATCAACGATCCACAGGGACCACCTACAGGTTTCGCGGATGATTATTGGTGGCCGGAAAATGATAGCGATGACGAAACCTCTCGTCCAATTCATAATCCCGACTCAGGCTTCTGATCCATGTAGTAGTAATAATCTTTGTAGTAGTGTTTGCTATGTAATCCCGTCGGGCTATGTAATAAAATTTCTTTACTTTTGTCTTTGTATTTGTAAGAACTCTATTCTATGTAATAAAATTTCTTTCCTTTTGTCTTTGTATTTGTAAGAACTCGTAGCCCCAAAGTCGAGAGAGGACAAGTATTTTCGAGATTCATATAGCATGGGGATGTGACGGTGGCAAGCCCAGGAAAGGATTCTCGATCCACGACAACAATTCCTTTCGAGGAGTCGTTGTCGTGGAGACCGAATCCTTTCCTTGGCTTGCCGGGTCTCATACCCATGCTATATGGATCATCGAAGTATTTCTCTTATTTCGTCTTTGCCGATAAGAATAGATTAGCTAGCGTGACTTAAATGAAATAGATTAGATAGCGTGACTTAAATGAAATAGATTATATATCCCTAAAGTCGAAAGGAAAGACATTACATCACTATTCGTATAGCATGGGCGACATTGTTATATGAATCGTGAAGTGGTTTCTTTCCTTTCGTCTTTGGAGAAACACAAGGAAGGCTTCATCTCGTAGCCCCAAAGTCGAGAGAGGACAGGTATTTTCGAGATTCATATAGCCTAGGGATGTGACGGTGGCAAGCCCAGGAAAGGATTCTCGATCCACGACAACGATTTCTTTCGAGGAGTCGTTGTCGTGGAGACCGAATCCTTTCCTTGGCTTGCCGCGTCTCATACCCATGCTATATGGATCATGGAAGTATTTCTCTTCTTTCGTCTTTGCCGATACGAATAGATTAGCTAGCGTGACTTAAATGAAATAGATTAGATAGCGTGACTTAAATGAAATAGATTATATAGCCCTAAAGTCGAAAGGAAAGACATTACTTCACTATTCGTATAGCATGGGCGACATTGTTATATGAATCTTGAAGTGGTTTCTTTCCTTTCGTCTTTGGAGAAACACAAGGAAGGCTTCATCTCGTAGCCCCAAAGTCGAGAGAGGACAGGTATTTTCGAGATTCATATAGCTTGGGGATGTGATGGTGGCAAGCCCAGGAAAGGATTCTCGATCCACGACAACGATTCCTTTCGAGGAGTCATTGCCGTGGAGACCGAATCCTTTCCTTGGCTTGCCGCGTCTCATACCCATGCTATATGGATCATGGAAGTATTTCTCTTCTTTCTTCTTTGCTGATACGGATATAGTGTGTGTTTAAAACTTGAGTATTATTGTACTGTTATGAATCTTGTGTCACTGATGTGTACTAATAAACTACTCTTTTCACTCTGTTTTGCAGGTGATTGAAAGATGCCAGGGGGAAAGGGAGTTACAAGAAAGCTGAAAAGCTTGGCAAAACTTGTGACTGGTGGTTCAAAAGATGCCAGGGGGAAGCAGCCTACTAGTGCTAGTGCTCCACCGCGCACTTCACAGCGTCGGGGGCATGGGAGGCGTGCGAGGACTCCTAGTCCCCCTCCGGTCTTCGAGGAGGACGAGCAGGAGCAGGAGCAGGAGCAGGAGGGGGAGGAGGAGGAGAAGCCAGTTCGGCATCAAGAGGATGAGGGGACGCACTCGGATTCTGTAGAGGAGGAGCAGGAGAAGAGGAGGATGAGAGGTTGGGGTCTTTACCCTACGTGCTTGACACGTCCTTGAGGTGGGCGCCTCCGAAGGATGAGACGCAGTACCTTGAGGAGTACGCGGCCATGGACCCGAGCCTAGTGCCGCGGGAGAAGGCTCCATATCGGCGTGGGGTTTCGAGAGTCCCCGACCTAACTTATCCCTATGCGGACAAGGTACTCGTGCCCGCTGGGTCGAGGTACATGATTTGACCATAAACCATACATTGTAATTTTTATCACATACAGACCTTGTCTTTTCATTTTGCAGTGCCTTTCTATATCAGGATGGGATCAAGCCATATCGTGGCTACTCAAGCATCCTTGGAGCCTTGGTTAGAAAGTATTTTCCTAGGATTGTCACTCTCCCAAATGGTTCAAAGGATGTGGCTTGGACTTGGAAGCATTACCACTATGCCGAAGATCCCGAAAAAAGTACACCACCATCACGGAGAAGGTTCAGGTTTTGTTCTGGGTAAGTTTGTTTCGCTTGTCATAATTCAATCGCCTTGAGGATGAAATATACTTGAACTCGTGGCTTTGAACCCCCCTTTTTTTCCCTATGTGCATACTTGTAGAAGTTCTTCGACATGGACAGGGCGCGCAAAAGGGAGTGTTTGATGATTGTTCACGAGCTTGCCAAGAGGAAGGTGCAAGACATGCACTACGAGGCATGCGTGAACTGCGTCCGCAACTAGTTCGGCGATCGCAAGATTTGGATGAACAAGAGCCAATCCTAGGAGATGCTCTTCGAGCCGTGGCAGTACCTACAGGTAGTTGCATTTTTGTTTTATTGATTTCTTGACCTTATTCTATTTTCTATTGTACTAATACGTGTGTCTTGTGGATGTAGAACCCTCCTCAGTTCGTGGGTAATGACGAGCGGTGCTTCACGACAATGGTAGCATGGTGGACACACCCCAATTACCTCCAGAAACACGCCGATGCAAAGAAGCAGCGAGAGGAGATGGGGGTGGATCACACCGCCAAGGAAGCATCCCCCTCGCCCTTCTTAGGCAAAAAGAGGTGAGAAAATGCTTTATTTGTTCTTGCTTGTAATGTTATTCTTTACTTCGCCCTTTGGAGTCCCCCTTCACTTAACTTCGTGCTATTTTGTGCAGAAAATAAAGACAGGTAAAGAGCCGTCCGTGTTTGCCGTTTGGAAGAAGACATGCACGTTGGACAAGCCTAGGAACGGGAGCCTATGGATGAACGAGGGAGCCATGCTTCGGGGTGAGAAGTACCATGAGAAGTACAAGGAGGTGCATGGAGAATATTCTAACCCTGAGACCACTCCCTTCGACCCCAAGGTCGCCGTGCTGGCGGGAGAAGGCCAGAAGAGTGGTCGCCTATGGATCAGTCACGGGTCCGCCGACCCTAAGACCGTTCCATCTATGCGCCAGGTCCGGCGTGGTAGGACGAGCGACCAGCCTGCTATAGAGACCCGCCCACGGCCTTCGGTTGTAGCTCTTGAGAAGTTACGGGTATGTTATTCCTCGGTCATCTATGTTATACTACATGTTTTGTGTTGCAATGTTCATCTAATCTTGGCGACATGACGTAGGAGGAGATGGCCGCTGATAGGGCATGCAGAGAGGTGGCCGAGCAGCGGTAGCAGCAGGTGGAGCAGCAGATGGCCCATCAGCAGGGGTTGCTGGAGCAACAGGGGCAGATGATGCGGTGGATGACACAGCAAATGCTCATCAATTCTCAACCAGGGACTCTTCCCACTCCTCCTTTTGCCTTCTAGTGGGTAAGTGATCAAGTGTCTTATTGTACAATGCTCGCAATTTTCAATCTTGCCTTATTGTCTAATGCTCACAATTTCCAATGCTGCAGATGGACAATGCGATGCCGCCGCCTGGTGGGTCCGCGGGTGGATCGAACAACCAGGCGCCGCCGTCTTTCACCGTCAACAATCCGTCGGTCTTCTGGAGGCTGAATCAGAGTCCTCCAGGTTTGTTTTCTTATAATTGTCAAATTTAGCCATGCCATCACATTTGTAGAAATTTTAGCCATGCTATGACACTTGTAGAAATTTTAGCCTTGGCATGATACTTATAGAAAATTTAGCAATTCCATGCCACTTGTAGGAAATTTAGCCTTGCCATGATACTTATAGCAAATTTAGCAATTCCATGACATTTGTAGATAATTCTATGCCATTGTCAAAATTTTAGCCATGCTATGACACTTGTAGAAATTTTAGCCTTGCCATGACACTTATAGAAATTCTAGCCTTACCATGGGACTTGTAGATATTCGTGATTTTACTTGTCATATTGATGTAATTTGCCATGAGACTCGTCAAAATCCCATGTTATTGCCATTTCCATCAACTTGCCTAGAAACTTGTACATATTGATGATTTTACTTGTCATATTTATGTACTTTTCTTGAACTTGTAGGATCTCACGATGGAGCATGAGCTTGTGGAGCACTCGGAGTTGATGATCTTGTAATATTTGTCTAGTTTAGGTCTTATAACTTGTTGGTTATGCACTTGGTAGTATTTGACACTTGTGGCAAGAATAAACACTAGCATTTGACACTTGTAATATTTGTGAAATCTCTTGCTTTCGTGGTGATGATGTTTGCTAGTGTTGGTGATGCATTTTGGTGTTGGTGTTGGGGAGGTGACCCCGGATAGGGTCAAGACAGGGGAAGATAAAGGAGTCTCCCTTGTCACATGCCGAGTTACTATTTATATCGGCCGAGTCATGAAAAGGTCGGCCGAGATAAGCACGGCCATGACACCTATGGAAGGAGCGATACCTTACCTGGCCGACATACGAGTTAAGTCGGCTGAATAAGCCCGAATAACTTGAATGCAGGTGAAGGCCAAGCCGAGTTACGCGAGACAGGGCCGAATAACATGAAGCTTGTAGGAGAAGGAGGTGCCTATAGTCAAACCCAAGTCACAGGCTAGGAAGAATCTGAACAGATCCAAGCACAAAGGACAAGGAGCAGAGCAGCAGAAGGGCAGAAGGAGGTCACGGAGGTGACAGTCATGGAGCCCGAGGCGCGCAAGTGGGGTTCTCTGGAACCTTGCCGTCGTTAGAAGGGGGACACAGAAAGGAGGTCACCGAGTTACTATCTTGGGACAAGCATATTCCTCGAATATGCTTGCCACGTCATCCCTAGAGGATCCAAGGCACCCCTTTATAAGGGGAGATGCGGGATCCTGAGGGGGGATCGATTCATTCAAGGCCGTTAGGCTCGTGAATTAGCTCTCTTCTTCCTGCATACAGCTCGAGGAGCACTTGTAGCCCAACAAGAAGAGAAATAAAGATCTGCATGTTAGCCATTTGAGTGTAGAAATAACTACATTTTCCCTCCCCGGATCCCTCTAGCATCCATTGGCCCCATACTTTAGCCTACCCATGGCATCTGCCGTGCCACCACCATGACAGTTGGCGCCCACCGTGGGGCCAGCAGCGGTGCTAGCTGGAGTCAAGATCCGGACGGGAAACTTCATCCACACCGGCGAGCGCGTTGTCTCTGGCTTGGTCCAGAGATTTGATCTCTGTGACTATGTCAGCGATAACGCAGACAGCTTCAGGAGGAAAACTCCTCCGCGCAACGGGGTCTTCATCAACTTGGGCACGCACCAGATCTATGTCGGTGTCGACACCTCTTGCGTTTATCCTCACCAAGTTATTGATGCAGGAGAGCCTCCCCTCAGCGCCGCAAACGGTCCGCATGGAGCACGCACCGTCAGCAACGTCGAGGTAATGGTCGCAGCCGGGGCGCAGACAACAGCAACAGGTGCTGGATCAAGCAAGGAACTGGTGGCGGGAGGACAGGTGACCACAAAGCAAGCAGCTCCACAGCCCACCGAGGTAGATCCGTCAGCAGCCAAGTCAGTCGAGGTGCAGGAGACAACCCCGAAGGCACCAAGGGTAAGATGGCCACCTCTGGAAAGACCAGAAAATATTCTCCAGGCAACTATAGATAATCTGACCATGCCTGTAGCGCCGATACTTGATCCGGCTAATGCTTAGGCTAAGTTAGAAGAGACTAGGAAAAAAGTACTGGTAGAGGCAAAAAAGGTGTCGGCCTTGCGGGAGTCCCTGAACAGGACCCTGCGAGAATATGCCAAGGCAAATAAACTAGATGTTGCCCCCAAGCGAGTAGGTGAGTTAAGATTGAGAGGAAAAAACCTCATGAATGATATCAACAAAGAACATGAGATTCACAAGGCAGATTCAGTTGACCTAGGCTTGCCGAGGTATAGCACCCGACGAAGAACCTAAGGGCTTCAAATGCCGCTGCATTGGAGTTAGAAGGATTAACCGGCGAAGCCCAGCAGAAACATCAAGAAAGAGTGAATGAGCTGGTACGCATTGCGAACCAGCAGAATGAAGAAATGCTTTGGGCTGACCCGACAAGACCGGGAGCCTCGTGCATGGTTCATTCGGCTAGAGCAGCACCCGCCCTATCAGTGGCAGCAGCATCTTCACCCGGAAACAACACACAAAAAGATAGAGCAGTAACTTCAGGAAAAAGAAATAAGCGAATTGTACCGTATGATCCAGCGGTAGCCGAAAAGGTCAATGAGAACAGAGGCAATGGAAGCCGAGGTAACAGTGGCAAAAGAAACCCCGGCCATGCCAACAAAGGCAATGGAAGCCGAGGTAATGGAGACCTCGGAAGAAGAAATCATGAGAACGATTTCCCGACGGAAGGAAGAAGGAACCTGCCGCCCAATCCTCAGCCGAGGTATGAACCTCGGCAAGAACGAGAAGTAAGACCAGCTCACCATAATCAGGCAAATGAGAGGTACAATGATGGTTACTCAGATATGGAGTATGCAGGGCATGGTGGAAATAACCATTATAGAATGTAGGAGAGAATCATGTACAGAGACTTGCCGTCAAGTGATGCAAGATTAAAGCTGGACAGGTTGTATCGGTCCAGTTGTTAGAGGAGCAGGGTACGCCTGGTCCGGCGTGTTTTGGACCTCGGATCATGGACGAGCCACCAGTGCCGAACTTTCGGCTGGCAAAGGGCACGAAAACATACAATGGGAGCACCAAACCACAGGATTGGTTGATTGACTATGCTACTGCAGTAAAGATAGCTGGTGGAAACTTGCGATGGGCGGTAAGGTATGTCCCGCAGATGCTGGAAGGACCAGCCAGAGTATGGCTAAACAATCTTCCAGCAGGCAGTATCAACTGTTGGCTAGATTTTGAAGAGATGTTTGTCAGCAACTTCACCAGTACTTACAAAATACGAAACATGCTACAACAACTTGCTATGTGCAAGCAGAGGCCGAATGAGACAGATAGAGAATTCTTGACTCGGTGGTGTAACCTTAGAAACTCATGTGAAGGATTTATAGAATCTCAAGCGATAGCTTGGTTCGCTCAAGGCTGCCGATACACCAGTGTTTTGTGGCAGAGGTTGCAAAGAGATATGCCGACCACCTTGGCAGAAACCATCAGGATAGCGGATTCGTATGCATTGGGCGATCCGACACAACCAGAACTAATGTTGGACGAGCATCGGGAGCATCAAGATCAATATGCAAGAGATGCAGCCGGATCATCGAGGCGCAACGAGTTCAGAGGTAGAAGAAGAGAGGAAAGACCGGATTACAGATATGCCTCCAATCAGGTGGCAGCGGTAGTGCAAGATCAGCCGAGTCACGGAAACAGTTAGCGGCAGAAAATGGTCCTAAACAATGGACACCAAGGAATGAAGGGAAGATACAGTGGACACCAGAACAGAAAAAGCAGTGGCAGGAAAGGCCGAAGTACACGTTTGAATCCATGTTGGATCAACCGTGTAAGTTTCACACTCCAAACCCGGCCAAGCCGGCTAATCATACAACTCGGAAATGCGCCTGGATGAAAAATGCAAACGGGAACCCGGCGGGCATGCAAACGCCCCCTCATCAGACGCATTAGCAGCAACAGCCACAGTTGACTGGGGCGAATGCACAACAGTTAATGTTACCCCCTCCCCCTCCGAGGTATGATAACTCAGACCGGAGAGATTCGGTGCATCAAGTGATAAATCAAGGTCAGGATGGAAGGACAAACCCCGGAAATAATGGACGTAATGATTACAGGGAGCATCATCAATCATATTGCGTGTTCATAACAGAACAACAAGACAGGCAAAGTGTACAGCGCCGGCATATGGAAGTGAATGCAGTTATGCCGGCGGTACCAAGATACGTACCTTGGTCAGACCAAGAAATAACTTGGAGCATAAAAGATCACCCGAAAATAATGCCGAATCCAGGGTCGTACGCACTCGTACTAGATCCGACTTTTGTCGGGCCCAGCATTATTGTGAAATTTTCAAAAGTACTCATTAACAATGGGAGAAGTATCAATATCATGTACAAAGATACGATGCATAAAATCGGAATAGCGCATAATATGCTGCAATCCACAAGAACCACATTCCATGGAATAGTGCCGGGACTTTCGTGCAAACCCATTGGGAAAGTCCGAGTAGATGTATTATTCGGCACAAGGGAGAATTGCAGAGCGGAAAATTTGGAGTTTGAAGGGGTGGACCTAGAAAGTTGCTATCATGCTTTACTCGGATGGCCGGCATTGGCCAAATTCATGAGCAGCTGCCACATCACTTACTTGAAGATGAAGTTACCCGGACCACAAGGGGTGATAACAGTAGCAGGAGATTATAGGAAGTCGATCGAATGTGCCTCGGCCAGATCAAACCTGGCCGAGTCATTGGTGATTGCAAGAGAAAAAAGAAGGATTCAGGAGGTAGCGGCTCTCGCTCAGTCAGCACAGCTGAATATGCCAACATTAGCCAACCCACATGGAAGTGTTTCTTTCCAACCGACTAAGGAGACAAAAAAGGTCCAGATAGATGAGCAGTTCCCAGAGCACACCATCACGATTGGTGTCGGCCTAGATGCCAAATAGGAAGGCGAGCTCACCAACTTCCTCCGTGAGAATCGGGATATCTTTGCCTGGTCGACTCAAGACCTGCAAGGTGCGTCGGGGGAGTTGGCTGAGCACTCTTTGCATGTAAGGCCAGGAGCAAGGCCGGTGAAGCAGCCTCTCAGCCGCTTCGCCGAAGACAGGAGAAAAATAATAGGGGATGAAATAGCTCGGCTCCTTGCAGCCGGGTTCATCATGGAAGTACTTCATCCGGATTGGCTATCAAATCCGGTGTTAGTAGAAAAGAAAAAGGATGACCCAAATATAGTCGTCGTATGGCGAATGTGTATTGATTAGATGAACCTAAACAAGGCGTGTCCCAAAGATCTTTTTTCCTTTACCTAGGATAGACCAAGTCATTGATTCGACCGCTGGTTGTGAGCTGTTGTCATTTGTAGACGTGTATTCTGGTTTCCACCAGATACCGTTAAATCCGGCCGATCAAATAAAGACTGTGTTTATTACCCTGTACGGGGTTTATTGCTATCGCACCATGCCATTCGGCCTGCGTAATGCAGGAGTAACTTATCAGAGATGCATGCAAAAGTGTCTACATGACTAGATAGGAAAAAATGTACAAGTATATGTAGACGACGTAGTTATAAAAACCAAAGAGAGCAAAACACTACTGGACATATTTGGCAGACGTTCGCAAACCTGAGAAGGTTTCGAATGAAGTTTAACCCGGAAAAATGTACCTTTGGCATACCGGCTGGGAAATTACTCGGTTTTCTTGTATCCAGTCGAGGTATAGAGGCAAATCCAACTAAAATACGAGCAGTTGAAAGAATGGAATTGCCGAGGTGTTTAAATGATGTACAAAAATTCATGGGCTGTCTAGCTTCACTGAGTCGATTTGTATGTCGGCTGGGGGAAAAAGCATTACCTCTATATCAACTGATGAAAAAGTCCGAAAAGTTCATTTGGACACCGCAAGCAGATAATGCATTTCATGAACTGAAAAAGATGGTGGTCACAACACCAATCCTGGCCTCTCCATTGTCAAAAGAGCCTATGTTACTTTATGTAGCTGCCAAAAACAGAGTGGTAAGTGCGGTGGTTGTTGTGGAACGGAATGAAGATGATAAATTAATACAAAGTCCGGTATATTACCTAAGCGAGGTACTATCGGCCTCCAAACAAAACTACCCACACTACCAGAAAATGTCCTATGGAGTATACATGTCGGCGAAAAAACTTAAACATTACTTCGAAGAACATCCGATCAAAGTGATCTGTGAAGCACCCATAGCCGAGATATTGAGCAACAAGGATGCAAGCGGCCGAATAGCAAAATGGGCAATCGAATTATCACCTTATGCTCCGCAATTCGATAGGAGAGATGCAATCAAATCTCAGGCAGTGGCCGACTTCTTTGTGGATTGGGCCGAGGTACAATATGAACCACCGTTACCAGATCCGAAATATTGGATAATGCATTTCGATGGATCCAAGTTGAGAAATGGCTTGGGAGCAGGGATAGTGTTGACCTCACCGAAAAAAGATCAGCTGAAATATGTACTACAAATACATTTCGCTGCATCAAACAATGTAGCCGAATATGAAGCACTTGTCCATGGATTAAAGGTGGCAAAATAAATTGGTATACGTCGGATCCTATGCTACGGGGATTCCGAATTGGTAGTACAGCAAGTATCAGGCAATTGGGACGCACTAGATGCGAATATGGCCCTATATAGGTTCCATGTCCAAAAAATAAGTGGATACTTCATGGATGTGAGTTTCATCATATACCTCGGGCGGAAAATGACGCTGCAGACACATTGTCAAAACTCGGATCAACTAGGCAGTCAATTCCCCCAGGAATCGCCCTTGAGCACCTGAGAAAACCATCGATTATACCGTCACCAGAGTCCGAATCCATTCATATCTTGGCATAATTAAAAGAAGGGAGTGTGCCAATGGAAATTGACAAAGAGTGCAACCCAGGCTCTCTAAAAGTGAACCTGGCCATCGCACGAATAAATACAGAAGGATTCAAAGCTATTATGTCGGCAGAAAACATGGAAATCGACAGTGAAATTGTCCCAGAGAAAGCCATACCGACATGGGCGCAACCCATATTCTCCTTCCTCAAGGATGCAATCTTGCCGAGTAATGAGATACTGGCTAGACAGACAATAAGAAGAGCAAAAGCTTACACAGTCATAAACAATGAGTTGTACAAGTGAAGCGTCACAAGCGTAATGCAGAGATGTGTTGACTCGGCAGAAGGCCAGGAAATATTCCTGGATATACATCAGGGAGAATGCGGGCATCACGCATCGTCTAGAGCATTAGTAGCCAAGGCATTCAGGCACGGATTTTATTGGCCGACGGCATTAAAGGAGGCAAAAGAGCTAGTAGAAAAATATAACGGTTGCCAAAGATACGCCAGCAAGATACATATGCCATCATCCGAATTAAAGACAATACCAATCACTTGGCCATTCTCTGTATGGTTCTTAGATATGGTAGGCCCGTTCAAGTCAGCCCGAGGCGGAATGACTCACATTCTAGTCATGGTGGATAAATTCACAAAGTGGATCGAGATAAAACCTATAAGAAAATGTGATGGACAAACAGCAGTGAAATTACTCAAAGATATCATCTTGAGGTATGGTTATCCACATAGTGTTATTACGGACAACAGCACAAATTTTGCTGAAGGAGCCTTTGCTAGGTTCTGCCAAGAGAAGCACATAAGACTAGATGTTGCCTCGGTGGCTCACCCGGCATCAAACGGGCAAGTAGAAAGATCAAATGGACTGGTATTGTCCGGAATAAAACCTCGACTCGTTGAACCTTTGCAAAGGTCGGCAGGATGTTGGATCGAGGAACTGCCAGCAGTACTGTGGAGCCTCAGGACTACACCGAATAGGTCGACAGGGTATACCCCATTCTTTCTGGTCTATGGGGTAGAAGTTGTGCTTCCAGCCGACATAATGCATGATTCACCACGGGTGACCCAGTACACGACTGTCGAGGTAAATTAGGTAGCTTGGCAAGACGACGTCGATTTACTAGAGGAGGCAGCGGAATTGGCACTATCAAGATCAGCTATTTATCAACAAGACCTACGACGATATCACAGCAAGAAAGTCAATCCAAGAGTCTTTAAAGAAGGGGATTTGGTTCTTCGGCTAGTGCAGCGCACAGCCGGCATGCACAAACTATCACCCCCATGGGAAGGACCATTCATCGTGAGTAAAGCATTGCACAATGATGAATATTACCTAATCGATGCTCAGTCACCAGAAAAGAACACGGCAAACAAATCCGGCGAAGAATCGAAAAGACCATGGAACATAGCTTTACTTCGCCCATTCTACTCTTAGGAGCAATATATGGTATGTTGTAATATGATGCTTCAAGTCGGAGTATCAAGCGTGTATTGAACCTCGGCACTTCGAGCAACGACTCGAGGATTGCACAATGTTATCTTTATTCTTTAGTACTATGTAGTAAACCTCGGCACCTCGAGTAGTGACTCGGGGACTGCCCTATGTTATTTCTTGTTCTAAGTTATGTATTAAACCTCGGCACCTCGAGCAGTGACTCAGGGACTGCCCTATGTTATTTATTATTCTGAGTTATGTGTTAAAACCTCGGCACCTCGAGCAGTGACTCGGGGACTATACCGTGTTATTTCTTATTCCTGAATTATGTGTTAAGTTTCAAGACCTCGAGCAGGGACTCGGGGACTGCGTCGTATTATCCCTTATCTCGGATCATGCATTAAAACCTCGATACGTTGAGCAATGACTTAGGGACTTCCTCGTGATTATCTCTTGTTTTAAACACACGTATTAAACTCCGGCACCTTGAGCAATGACTCAGGGATTACCCCATAGTATTCTCTGCATTAACCCATGAATATATTTCGGCAACTCGATTTGTAACTCGGAGACGACCACATGGTCCAAGATAATTCTTTGAGAACACGCAAGAACTCGATAACCCAAGTGATAACTCGGGGACTAGTTGCTATAATCGAATATTTGTCGCCAGACACATAAAAGTTCCATAGCATAGCAAATGAAGATCTCTAAGGATAATGCAAAGTAATAATGATTATCATCATCCATGCCTTAGCGGAAAAAGGCAAAAAAGGTTCGCATCACAAGCCAGACAATTGTTCCATAGACATCATACGCCCGGCATACCGGGGACTGGAAATAACTTAAGAGGTTTTTGAACATAAACAGTAAAAAGGGCCAGAGCACCCTTAAGGGGCAACAACATGATCAGAGGCATCAGGAGCGGCTATCTCGGATGATGGCGGCGCGACCTCGGTCTCCTGTGCGGGGGCATCTTCAGGAACGGGGTGCTCCGAGGTAGACGGTGCCACGGCCGAAGTTACTTCGCCTTCAACAGAAGCGATAGTAGCCTCGAGGGAAATCCTGGGCTGCTGAGAAACATTAGTTTGAGCTTGAGAGTGCCTAGTCCCTTTGGAAGATGATCGTGCACCATCGTCCCCATCTGAGCTCGCATTGGAATCACGGGAGTTGTCCGAGTCACCCTCCGCCTCATCCTGGCTGGCCGAATCATCATCAGAGGCATCCTCAATCTCGACATCATCCGCTGGATTAGAAAGAAAACTTGGCCCTTCAATCCAATTATGGACATCAGCGTACTCAACCAGCTGGAAGGCACGAGCTTGGCGGCGAGCGACGAATTCTGGATTCTCAACCCAACGAGAGCCAGTGCGCAAGTTTATCAAGGTATCGAGTGAAATGTCCTCGTACCAAGACAGAACAGTTGTAAGTGCCATGTCAGCACCAGCCCTTCCAACGGATTCCCTCTAGAGATTTAACTGGGTCTGGGATGCCATTAATCTCTCCACAAGTATATTGATCTCGTCAATATCAGGAGTTCTAGAAGTATTCGGCCAGAGAACATGGTAGGCCCGAATGGCTGCTTGCACCAAATCCCTGCCCATAATCTTTATTGGCCCAATAGTAGCGCCAACGGCAATCAAGTAGTCTTCCATTGAATATTCTGGACTAGAATTTGCGGGGACACCTCGGCGATAACGAGCAGAAATCACTGCTTTAGAGCTCACGGGTCTAGCTTCCGGAAAATGGTCTATGTAAAATAAAAGTATACCAGTTAAAAGTAAGAAAGAGAAGAAGATAACTCGACCACGGTCAGAAACTTACGATGAAGATAACTCAACATTTTCTGGAGATCCTGGGTCCAGTCAGCCTTAGTCTTCTCAAAGCGAGTGATTTCCTCGCTCATTGTCCGATTCTTCAGCTCGGCAGCCTCGAGGAGTTCTTTATCTTTCTGCAGTTGCAGACTCAACCGATTCTTTTCTTCAGAGAACTCCTGATCAACTTTATCCAACTCGGATTTCTGAGAAAGCTTGAGAGACTCAACCTCGGCACGTAACCGGGTTATCTCGTCATCTTTCTCTTTCAGTTGCGCCGAATGAGTGGCGGCTTGCTCTAAAATATGCAGCATCATATCAGGCATGGGTATGCATTCTTGATGCGACACTGCAAGTGTTTGTAACTCGTCTATACCAAAGCCAGAAGGTTATAAGAAACCCAGGATAAGTCTCGAACAAAAAATCAATAGAGGAAATGAATAACTAACCTTCCAGAGCTTTGACCTTCTTGATAAGGCGGATATTAAGATTATTGATGCTAGCTGCACACCAGCAAGGAATGAATTAGCACACCAAGTCAAAAATATTAAGAACTTAAGGAACAATACAAAGGTTTATTAAATTACCAGTTTTCTTCACTAAGGGAGAAATTTCACATATTTCTCCTCCAACTTCTTGTGTGCAAAGAGCAACCTTTGAAATTCGGCTGTCCGTCGATCATGGGCAACCTAAGTATCAAAATGAATTACACAGCTGGATATTCAAAGCTAGGACAGATCCGAATCAAGTAAAACGTAAATCGGATCTAGGTGGTTGGATATTCAAAGCTAGGATAGATCCGAATCAAGTAAAACTTAACTCGGATCTAGGTGGCTGGATATTCAAAGCTAAGACAGATCCGAATCAAGCAAAACTTAACTCGGATCTAGGTGGCTGGATAACCGAAGCAGAAATAGATCCGGATAAAGCAACGCTTAATTCGAAATATGGATGAACAACGATCAATCCAAGGTATACAAGAAATAAACTTAGCAAATAATGCATTTGAAGCCTAACAAAGCTTCCAAACGAACAATAAGTTATTCGGTTGCACGCTTCGGGGACTAGTGTATATATACTATCATTTGAATAACAGACAAAATATCAACAGAAACGCTTACCTCGTTCATCTTATCACTTTCAAGAACAATCTTAGCAGCCATATGCAAACGACTGCTGATGTCGGAGAGTTGAAACGGTTGATTACTCGGATTGCCCTCAAGCTGATCGGCGGCATTCCAGTTGTTGGCATATTCCACCAGAGAGCCGAGGTTGTTCCCACTCTTAGTACGGGTCAGCACTTTGCCTTGGACCCGTTGTGTAACCACCGCCGCCGCAGGACTCTTGTGGAGAGTAAGCTGAGTATCAGCGGCCGGGGTGACAACTGGTTTAGCAGAGGAAGCCCCCTTATGGAGTACATCAGCGATGGTGGGTTGAGAAGATCTTGCCGGCCCCTTCTGAGATGCTGAAGGTTTGGTGACAATGACCTTCTTAGCCTTAGAAGAGGTGTCGGTAGGGGCAGCAACCTCGGCACTAGGAACGACATCCTTGGAGGCAGGAGGAACTATGGTTTTCGAGGGGGGCGAGATGGTGATATCCTCGGCTGGAATTGGAGTCGCAGTTGGGATTGTGGGGTTCAAAGGAATTTCGGGGGAAACTTCGGGGGTTGTAACGGAGGCAACATGTTCAGTAGGATGATCTACCGAGGGATTTATGTCGGCGTCAGCAGTGGAGGCTGTGGGTACATCTTGCCGAGGTGATGTCTGAGTCGGCACAGGAGGAGAGTCAACACGAGCGGGACTAGGGGCCCGAGTATCTTCAGGGGGCGGACGAGAAGGCAACCAAGTTGTATGACTCGTCATACTCGGACCGCTTGGCTTGGAAGAGAGAGGAGCGCTGCAAAAGCACAGAAAGTCGAATCAAAAGACGGAAAGAGAGAAGCAAGAAATACAAATGAAAATGAACTCACCCAGTAACTCCGAGCATGGTTTTACGCTTCGGAAGGTGCTGGGGTGATTTCTTTGTTCGCTTCTTGGGAGCGGCTTCGGAGAGACCTGCCAGAGCGGTGCGGTTCCTCGAGGTAGTAGGAGCTTGAGAGGCGAGAGGCTCGGTGTCGTGCACCTGACCGGCCTGATTAGCTGGGAAAGTAGAAGCCGGAAATGCATAAGAGATAGGCATCACGGCGACTACCTCAAGAATCTAGACGTCGTCCGAATCACCTTCCTCCCCATGGGCCGAGGTCTTGCCACGGGCGCGAGCCGGAGCGACGTCCGACTTAGGAACAAACTCCTCTGAGTCAGGTTCCCCGCTGTCCGGGGTATTCCGATCAGCGGTCCACGGAAGGGCCAGAACCTCAGCATCTTCGGTCTTTTGCTCCGCAAATCTCTGCAAGAAAAGAGACAAAGTGGAGTTAGCAAAAGAAGTCACAAACGTGATTAGGTAGCAAACACAAATGCGTAAACTTACCTCGGGAGGGGGATTCCCGCATGTGAACGGCTTCAGCCCCCAGGTCCAGTCCTCCGGCATATCAGTCTTGAAGATAGCTCGGACACGTTTGTAAATAAGATAGTCGTCGAGCTCAACTATTGAAACTCGGTTGGGATCGAGGGGACCGCTCATGTAACAGAGCTTGTGCGTGAGAAGCTGGAAAGGGAAGATTCGGCTGCTGACGAAGGTGGTCATCAGATCCTCACCACGGAGCCCGGCACGGATCAACTCCTTCAACCGAATCTCGAAGGCCTCGGCCAAAGCATGGCTCTCCCTAGGGTTGTAGTTCCAGTTCTTCTTGGAAGGGGGGCCGATAGAGAAGGCAGGGAGCCGAATCTTGTCTTCCTTTCTAGTGTTTTTGACATAGAAAAACGATCTATGCCATTTCTTGCAAGACTCGAGGCCGGCAACACAGGAGAACTCGGATTTTCTCCGAGGTGTGATGGACGCGGCCCTACACTAAGTAAGCGACTTCTCAGAGGGGTGAAGGGATTTGTCTGGAACGACGTTAGATCGGATCTGGAAAAATTTGGACCAAACGGACACAGACGGCCAGAGGCCAAAGTATCCCTCCGAGGCCGAGATATAAGCGGATAGGGAGGCAATGGCATTAGCCGGAAGGTGATGCGGCTGAAGGCCGAAGTCATCGAGGAATTCCCTAGCAAAATCGCTAAGAGGAAGGCCGAACCCACGAGCAAAGTGGGACATGAAAACAACGTATTCACCTTCATTGAGTACATGAGAAGATTCGTTGCCGGGTAAGCGACAACGTACCTCGGCAGGAATCCGGCGAGTACCAATTAGCCACTCAATCTCACGACGAGTGACAGAGGATCCCTGCTAGGAGCCCCGCTCTGGACCAGACGCTACGTCGTCGTCTTCGACGAGCGCGCCACTAACTGAACTAGACATAGGGTCACCGGAGGAATCAACGGAAGAAGAACTAACGGTGGAACAAGGCTTAGAGGCGGAGGGCCCTGTCGTGGTCCTAAGCGAGCACGGCGGCGGAGCGGAAAAGAACCGCCGCAGGAAATCTAGAGAAACAGCAGATGCGCCTAGGGAAGGAGCCTAGCGAAGAGACCGTAGAAAAACTCACCGGCGATGGCGCCGGAGCAAGCGCACGGTGATGAGGTCGACGGAGCGAAGGGACTACGGCCTCGCCGTCGAGGATATCGACAATGGCGCAACCGCAGGCGCACGAACAGACGCGCGGGCGCGAGGATGAAGAAGAGGAACGGTGAGCGAAGGGGGAAAGTGAATCCTCTAGCCCCGTACCCCTCTTTATAACCGCGCAGCCCTGGCGGTAGTGGGATCGTGCGTGCGAGCGCTAACCGTGTAGATCGTGCGTGCGGCGGAACCGCTCGCGGCTGAGTGGAGCCACACCGAAGACCACACGACGCAGGAGAGGATCAGGCCCCCTAACCGATGCGGTACGCGAGGCGTCGCAGCGCCGACGCGACAGGCGCAGTAATCGCTGTAGCTTGTCAGTGGGCACTGTAGAGGAACAAAAAACTAGGGAAATAATGATGAGTGTTACACGTAGGACGAGGCGTGCACGAGAAGCTGCACGGATACCTCGGACAGAAAAAAGTAACTCGGAAGTGAGGAGAAATTAATATTGGGAAACTGATGTGGCCCGGCCGAGGTTACGAGCAGGACCACACCAGCTTCAAGGAGTAATGTTAGGGAGGTGACCCCGTATAGGGTCAAGACATGGGAAGATAAAGGAGTCTCCCTTGTCACATGCCGAGTTACTATTTATATCGGCCGAGTCATGAAAAGGTCGGCCGAGATAAGCACGACAATGACACCTACGGAAGGAGCGATACCTTACCCGGCCGACATACGAGTTAAGTTGGCCGAGTAAGCTTGAATAACTTGAATGCAGGTGAAGGCCAAGCCGAGTTACGCGAGACAGGGCCGAATAACATGAAGCTTGCAAAAGAAGGAGGTGTCTATAGTCAAACCCAAGTCACGGGCTAGGAAGAATCTGAACAGAGCCAAGCACAAAGGACAAGGAGCAGAGCAGCAGAAGGGCAGAAGGAGGTCACGGAGGTGACAGTTATGGAGCACGAGGCGCGCAGGTGGGGTTCTCTAGAACCTTGCCATCGTTAGAAGGGGGACACGGAAAGGACGTCGCCGAGTTACTATCTTGGTACAAGCATATTCCTCGAATATGCTTGCCACGTTGTGGCGCCCCGCAAAACCACTACTAGAAAATCGCGTTGTTTTTGTGCATTGCATCATCATGACCGCATGCTCATATCATCATGCCACATTACATTTGAGCATTGTCATCATCTTGCATTTTGCTTGCATAAAACTATTTGTGGAAAAACCTGTTCTTGTTTTCTAAACGCCCCGTCTTTGTTCAAACACAAAACCCGGGTCTCCGGATTATTTTGTTTTGTCTGCTATCGGTTTGCAAAAGCCCTGTTTGAAATAAATAAAATATTTAATTATTTTTAGGGGGCAGTCGAACGGGCCGACCCGACCCAGTCGACCACCCCCAGAATAAAATCGGACCACCTAAATCTATCCCCACCCAATCCTAGTCTACCCACCTATCCTAGCCTGCCACCTCCCCTTCCCTCCACCTCACCACACCCATCGCCACCTCATCAATCCACCCCGCTCCCTCCCTCTCTCTCTCTTCCCCTGGCCCAGCCACACCCTCACAGCACGCACCGTACCC
The DNA here is from genome assembly GCA_916181665.1 of Avena sativa. NCBI lineage: Eukaryota > Viridiplantae > Streptophyta > Magnoliopsida > Poales > Poaceae > Avena > Avena sativa. Next base: position 53,386,584 of record OV702299.1, read on the forward strand.
ACCCCCACCGACACCTGGGCCTCCACCACCTGGACCCACTCCCCTCTCCCCACCCGCTCGCGCTGCCACCCCGGCCCCACCGATCCCTGCCCACGCACACACAACACACACAAGCACACACGCCACACCCCACCTGACCACCCGCCGACCCAGACCCCACCCCGGCCCACCACTCCCGCAGCGGCCCCACCACGACGCCCACCCCGCTCGTCCTCTCTCCCCTCCCCGCGTCCGCCGCCCTTCTCTCCCGCCTCTCCGACGCAGCCTCGCCCCGCGTCCGTCGCCCTCTCTCCTCCCGCCTGCAGCCTCCTCTGCGTCGCCCCGACGCCGATGCGCCCCCCCCGTCGTCCTCCTCGCCGGCCGCCTCCGGCTCTCCTTCCTCCGGCCGCTGTGCGTTGGGCACGCCCGTGCTCGTCGCCGGTGCTCCCCCGCCTCCGGACTGCCGGGTCCCGCCTCCTCGCCTCCTCCGCTCCAGCGCGCCGTCCTCCTCCGGCTCGAGCTCGGCCCCCCGGAGCCCCGCCGTCAAGCGTCGCCCGCGCGGCCGCGCCTCACCTCCTCTCTGCCTCGCGGCCCCCCCCTCGACCCAAGCCCGCCGCCCTCCTCCGTCGGACCCTCATCCTGCTGCCCCTGCGTTCCAGGCCGCGTCCGTGCCGCCGTGCTGCTCCTCGCCGAGGTTGTCTGCCTGCGCAGGACGGACCCGCGTGCCCTCCTCTCGGGCGCTCCCTCGCCGCTGGCCTCTGGCCGCAGAGCTCGCCCGGCCCCGTGCCTGCGTGTGCGTCGCTCGCCGCCGTGTGCTTCCCCTGGAGACCGCCCGCGAGTCCTGCTTCGGCCAGCGCCCCGCAATCCCCACAAGGTTTTCGTGCCGCCGTCAAGGCCTTCGTCCGGGAATCGCCATGACCGTCGACATGGAACTCTGAAGACCACTGGTGTTGAATTCCGAGGACTCCGACCTGGAACATCAAGATCTACCACACGGACACCGAAGACCCCTGTTGCCGAAGATTGACCTCGAAGAAGTGTCGAACCCGAAGAATCGCTGACAAGGACCGTCCCTACACCAAGATCTGCTTTCGAACACTGCGACCGAAGCCGAATCAAGATCTCCCCGGATGCGACAAGTTCTCCTTCCCGGCGCCCGAAGTCGAGGACCCCGACAAGAATCACGACACGGATACACCGAGTTCTCCATCGAGGAAACCAAGGCCGTCGCCATGGAACCAAAGGGCGTCGAGTACTTCACCCCGGACACCGAGACCCTGAACGACAAGTTCTTCTTCCCGGAAGCAGTGACGCCCGTGCGACAAGATCTACTACCCAGATCCGAAGACCCTAAATCCCGGAGTCCGAGAACGATCCCGTCGCACCCTGAACCCTGGGACCTACCCCGAACCCCTTGGACCCCCAAGATCGTCGAACCCTAATGTGTGACCCTGATCCGAGCCCCTATTTTATAAATGCCATATTTATAAATTGTTGCATATTAAATTGTTCATGCATGCATCCTTGTCTGTGGGTTGGGGGCCTTATGCCGTTTCACCTAATTAAATACGGGGCCCATATTCGGGTAAATCTAGTCTTATATTGGCCTCATTTAAATTTGTGTAGCGAACCGGTAACTTATCTTGCCTTGTTATTACAACATTTAGTTTGCGGGGTATCTAAACAACATGAACCATCTAATTAATTGTCGGGACCCCGGTTCCACTTAATATTGCCCAATTGCATCGCAGCCTTGCCATGGCATACATCATACATGCATCATGCCCGATCTTTTGCCGTAGTATTAAATAGTGCATCTGGTGTTTATTCTAGTGTTTTGCTTCTTCGCGGATAAGGCCGTTGAGTTGATGCGAGTGTCGACCCGATCTTGGATGAACCTTCGACAATGTTTTCAGGCGAGCACCTCCCCCTTTCTACCTATCTTACGTTTATAGTCTTTATTTCCTCCTGTTGATCTATTGCTATCTGTGTTGCGATGCTCTAGTTTTCGTACCCGTGATATCCCTTGCAGCCTTATATTGCCTTGGACACATCCTATTACCTGTTGTTTGGTAGATAGTTGGACTTGCGCGTCGTAGTCGCTTGCTCAAGTGTTGTTGCGTGTCGTCAAGTACCACAGTTGTTGGAAGGCTGCCATAAGCTTTATGTTGGAGATGGTTATAACTTTAATTATTGTTAATAACTAAAATGGAAGTAGGTAATGCAGAGGCATCGGTGGGTGATAGACAATATTTGGTTTCCGACCGCTCACTGGTGTCCCGTAGGACCCCGAGTTCTTGACACCTGTTCCGAGATCGAGCGCGCTAACCACATGTGGGATGTGTGGGCACCCCATCGATTTAGTACCTGATTCCAAGTATTGTACTGGGGGCCACAACTAGTTTGAGGTTTTATTACTATTCTGTACTTATGCCATGTTTTACTGCTTTATTTAAATTATGCGATGGATAGCACACTGTACTGTTTAGGATCGTGACCCGTTTTCGCTGTATCGACAAGCCCGAGAGTTTCGGGTTCCCAGTCGTTTACAGCCGGCTCCACAAACCCTAAGTCCGTCTCGGAGACCGGCCGACTTCGTTGCGGGTTCGACTTAGTGGGGTGGCCCCCATGTACTTACTTTGGGTCTGGGAAACGTCATGACTTAGGCCCCGCCGACATACCGATGGGTGTATGTTAATTGATCTGGCAAAAAGGGTCGAAGTGAGTGTGGATATCTCATGCTAATCGCGTGTGGATACTTTGGTGCACCCCTGCAGGGTAAAATCTTTTCGAAAAGCCGTGTCCGCGGTTATGGACGACTTGGAGCACAGTTCTCGATCATAGACAACTATAACTAAAGTTTACTGTTATAATTTGACTTGTATCCGATGTGACTAGTAATCAGCTCAACTACAACGGAATGGCTAAATAAAAAATACCAACAACTGCTGGGTTTTGGGATATCTCATTCTCATTGTATTTGACTAGTAAGTGTCGCAACTACAATGGAATGGTTAACTAAAAGTGCCCACTGCTTATTATATCAGGATGACTATCTATATCTGACTAGTAATTGCTGCAACGATAACTGAATAAATAAAACTGCCAACTGTGTGAGTTCCTCGGTTGACTTCCTCGTTTGGTCTCGAGGGGGAAATACCAGGATGGGTATGTTTGGTGGTAGCATCAGGTTGGTTCCGATTAGGTCTTTCTTATCCCTCTCTGATAGCCGTCAGTTATCTCGAGTCTCTATAGATTGTCTAGTGCATGCCGCGCTGCCGCTCAGTCCACCATACCTTTGTAGGCGAGGACCGCCGAATTCTAGCCTCGCCGTGTACTGGCCTCAGTACTGACCGCTCTCTCTTTTTCCTTTGCCCTTTGTCGGCACCCCTTTTGTTTAAGCAGGTTTTGAGATCGACGTCGTTAGCAGGGTTACCCTTCCGGCTTGGCCTGGGCAGGGTTATGGACGCCATTGGTTATTCTTCAGGGCTCTTAGCCCCATTTGCATCTTGTCCGTAGTCGGGCGCTATATCGTTTTCACGGTGATTTGGATCTTTGTACGGTATATCTGTATTCTTGACTCATTGAGTCGCTGTTGTATATATATATCTGTTCTGTGGGTCCCATCGAGGACTGTTGTGTAATGTTATTACTTCGTTTTCCACCCGCACGAAAGTGCCTGGTGGGCACCTTTGAATCGTTTCTATGCGGGTTTGGCGGGAATCGCTAAAACTTGCATATGGCCGATTCTGAGGGTGTTACACACGTCATCCCTAGAGAAGCCAAGGCACCACTTTATAAGGGGAGACGCGGGATCCTGAGGGGGGATCGATTCATTCAAGGCCGTTAGGCTCATGAATTAGCTCTCTTCTTCCTGCATACAGCTCGAGGAGCACTTGTAGCCCAACAAGAAGAGAAATAAAGATCTGCATGTTAGCCTTTTGAGTGTAGAAATAACTACATTTTCCCTCCCCGGATCCCTCTAGCATCCATTGGCCCCATACTTTAGCCTACCCATGGCATCTGTCGTGCCACCACCACGACAGTTGGTGATGATTATATTGTTGTTCTTGATGAGTATATTATTGTTGTTCATGAGTATATTATTGTTGTTGATGATCTGTAGATCATATATATATATTATGTTTTGAATCACAGAAAATGACTGGAAACAAATTTTTTTTTGAAAAATGACAGCTCCTTTGGGAGCCACGTGTGAGCCACCTGTGCGCCGCTGGGAAATGTCACAGGGCCTTTGTCGTGTGCAGTGCGCAGCAGACACACGGCAAAGGAGTGAACTTTGCCGTGTGTCCCCCCACATGGGCACACGGCAAAGAACACATACACGGCAACAAGTATGCACACGGCAACGATGATCAACACGGCAAAGGTTAGGCACACGGCAAAGAGAGAGGACACGGCAAAGAACGAATACACGGTAAAGAGTCATAACACGTGGCAAAGGATAAACACGGCAAAAATGTGTCGGCTCCGTCAGACGGACGGAACCGTCAAGTACTTTATTTTGCCGTGTCGATGCAGTAAACACACGACAAAGGCTCTGCCGTATTCCGGGCGCAAAGACACACGGCAAAGAGCCTTTGCTATGGCTATCGTTGTCGTGTGGATTTTGCCGTGTGCATACACATGGCAAAGGCTTTGCCGTGTCTTTTTCCCACATGGCAAAGAGCCTATGTGCCGTAGTGTATGGCGGGTCCAATTACTTGCACACATCACCAGAGGCTCGCTAATATCCCATCTGATCGAGGGAGGAGTGTCCATACTATAATATGCTGATGATATAATCTTATTCATAGAACATGATTTTCAGAAAGCTATCAACATGAAAACTTATTTTCTACATTTTCAAACAATTATCGGATCTAAAAATTATTTTTCACAAAAGAAAGACTTTTTTCTTTGGCCAAGCTAACAAGAACAAATTTATAAGGAGATTTTCGGATGCGAGTCAGGGTCTTTGCTGTTTAGATATCTTGGGGTACCTATATATCACAATAGGCTTCAAAATTTTAAGTGGAAACCAATAGAGGGTAAGCTAGGCTGTTGGCAAGGGAAGTTACTATCCTACCAGGATAGACTTGTCTTCATTAATTTTGTTCTATCAAGTATGCCTATGTTTATATTGTATTTTTTTTGAAATACCAAAGGGTGTAAGAAAAATTATTGAACTTCTATAATTCACGATTCTTTTGGCAAAATGATGAACATAAGAAGAAATATAAATTAACTCGGAACATTATTTGCCAATCCAAAGATCAGGGAGGTTTGGGCATTGAGGTGCTAGAACTTAAAATAAATGCTTACTAAGTACATGGTTGCATAAATTTTTGGCAGAAGAAGGGATGTGACAAGAGTTGTTACACAAAAAATCTCTGGCAAATAAAACTCTAGCATAAGTTGAAGTCAAACCAAATTGATTCACCTTTTTGGAAAGGACTAATGGAAGTAAAAAGTGAGTTTTTTGCTCGAGGTTCTTTCAAAATTGGTGATGGGAGAGGCACCAGATTCTAGGAGAATGCTTGGCTAGGAGAGATGCCTCTTGTCCAACAATATCAATCTCTATATAATATCGTATATAGGAAGCATGTTCTTGTTCACGCAGTATTGTCTCACAATCCTATAAACATCGGTTTCAGACGAAGTTTAACTGGAAGTAAATGGGATGCATGGCTGCAGCATTGTGAGAGGTTGATGGCAATAACTTTGACAAACGATCATGATAAATTTATATGGAGGTTAACTGAGAATGGGGTGTCTACGGTTAAATCTATGTATGAAGATTTTATGAATGGACATACACGTTTTCCCTACAAGATATTTGTGGAAGATAAAAATACCAATGAAAATTAAGATTTTCATGTGGTTTCTTAAAAATAAAGTGTTGTTAACCAAAGATAACTTCGCTAAGAGAAATTGGAATGTATGTAAAAAAAGTTGCTTTTGTGAAGAAGACAAAATAATTGAACATTTATTTCTCTCGTGTCCTTTCGCTAAGATTTTATGGCGTATGTTTTTTTTCACTTATAATCTACCACCTCTAACCAATATCACTAATATGTTTGGAAATTAGCTTAATGGAGTAGATAAAGAGAGTAAAGGCAGAATACGTATTGGTATTTCGGCCCTATGTTGGTCTGTTTGGAAATGTGAAAATAACTTTATTTATAACAAGGCCGGAGTTCTATCTTTTTTGCAGGTTATTCATATGGCGGCGCATTGGATTCAACTCTGGCCTTTCCTCCTCCCCGAGCATCAGCGACAACCCATGGTTTCTAGGTGCACCCGTCTTGTGGCGGTTACTATGGATTTTTTCAGCCAGGCTACATGGCGTTATTCTAGTAGATTGACTGATGTCTAGCTGCTGTGTATGCTCTTTTGTGAGATCTTTAGCTTTGTTCAGATGGTTGGTATTTATATTAACTTTATCTGATCCGTGAACTGTAATACTCTTATCTACATACCGGTTTTAATAAAGGTTGTGTGCATCCTAGGATGCAGGGGCCGAGGTTCTCCTCTATTTCGAAGAAAAGATCAAGTCCATCCATGCATTGTTCAAAGAATTCGTCAAGAGGATTCACAGCTCGGTTGATGAGATGCACATGGAGATGCGCCATACCAACATCGTCCTACGGGGCCTAGCAGTATGGATCAATGAGTTAGCAGCTTGGCGCCCAAATTTGGAGGTGTAGGAGTTGACAAGCTCACCAACGCCTTGGTGGACATCCACTTGGCGCAACCAACGACATCATCAATGGGTGAGAAGGAGGTGGCCGATCTCATCTCGACGTAGCGGTTGTAGGAAGAGAGGGATATACATGCCATTTCCTCCATTGTGCCATTATATTGGGACAGCACCCTACCCTCCATTTGTGCTCCCCGGTGGTGATGTCTTTGGAGAGGACTTGGCCGGAAGAAAGGTTCTTAGTTCTTGGGAGGTCAAGCTCGAGCAATTGGAAAATATCTGCAATTAGTGAACACCTCCCTCCTCCAATAAAAAGGAACAAGTGCAGCAGAACCAAACCCCCAAAGGACTCTCAAGTCTCAACTCGACAAACTCATACAAGCATAATTGGCCACGAGAGTCGCAGCGTTTTTCTTTTCTCCAAAATAAACTTGACCCTTACATGGACGATCACCCTACTATTATAGGAAGCACCGATTAGAGTCTGATCCCAAACATACACTGGTTCCTTCTACGGAAACTAATCGGACTTGAAAGGGACAAAAAAAGTAATAGAGACGAATTCATATACAGTATAATGTATTAAGGTTCCTTGTACAAAAGTATAGGATTTTGATTCACTTTTTGAGCGAGAACTAGCATGGAGCACCTTAGAAGGAATAATGGGCTATGACCCGACATATATATGTACATAATCAACATAGACGAAATAGACACCCAAAATGTCAAGTGCAACCAAGCTACAGGGCGGCAAATCCAGGAAAGAAACATCAAACTAGCCTACTAAGAGCAGCTCTAACGGATCCTGTAAAACGGGTCGAAACTGTAAAATTTAAGGGCTCTGTTAGAGCTGCTCTAAGTTGGTCCATAGCTCTGAACCTGAATTTTGCCACATATACTCCATCTTCCCTTACTGTTACTTGGCAGAAACTACAATTTGATCCAATGCTACAAAAGGGACAGTTTGAAAATAAGCCTCCCAGTTCATAAATACATGTGCCACATACTCTAACGTAGTACAGAATTTCAGATTACCATACTAAAGCTAGCCTTGAACACATAATTGCTCAATTTATTTAGTTTGTAAAGAACTTGCCATTGTAAAGAACTCAATTTATTTATTATGGGCTTACATAATTACATTATACTATCATAAAATGTGATGAACCAGTTGAAGGCTGTGTCACTACAGAAACAATATAATAATGCTACAAATCTAATGGATCACACAAATTAGAGGCTGGTGCAGCAAAGCACGCACACCCTTCTAGTAGAGACCAATCCACAACATATTCGGGTTCCCTCTATGAAAATAAAGCATTTCGATTATCTTTCTGACCGAAGAACTAGTGTCAGACACCCAGCTCCTTTTTCATTGCAAAAGGAAGCTGATAGTAGTCTGTGACAACTTAGAAGGAATCATGGGGCTATGACTACACATATTTAGATCTTCAGCATAGCCGAAATAGACACCCAAAAACTGTAAGTGCAACCAAGCTTAATGACATGGCAAATCCAGGACAACAAGGTGCAGAACAGAAACTAGCCTACTAATTAGTCCATAGCTATGAACCTGAATTTTGCCACAAAATACTCAAACGCCGTTTACTTGGCAGCAACTACAATTTGGTCCAATGATATAAAAGGAACAATTTGAAAATAAACCTCCCAGTCCATAAATACATCTATCACGTGCTCTGATGTAATCACTGTCTCACTGACAAGAGGTCAAAAAATTCAGAGCACCATTCTAAAGGTATCCTTGAACACCTGAAGCCATATCCCCTTGAAACAAAACACCCGAAGCCATATCCCTTTGGAAAAAAACACCTCAAGCCGTACACACGCATGGATATGCATCCCGCTATGTTATGCCCCAACCTTCGCTCTCAGCTCAGAAAGAATAGACGGGAATTTCTGCATCACGCTCATGAAGCTTTCAGTCAACACAGTCTTTTTGAAATTATTATCTACCATAACAAAGTCAATGCACCTGCTCTTCAACTCGTGGCAATTGTATATCTCCGCGCAAGCTAAAGTATCAGCAACCGTATCGACGGTGACACTGTACCACAACTTCTGAGCACACACAAGCTTCAACCTGTCCAATGCATACCGGTCAGCTGCAGCAAGCAGATGCTTAATCATATCAGTGGAAGAACCCTGGTACTCTCTGTCTGAAGGCAGGGAGTCAGTGTACACAAACCGAAGCAGAGATTTAAACACCACAGGTTCAATTTCGTTCAGCGTGATGCATGCCATTGTAGCCTCTGCCATGGGTCCGAAGAGCTCCGCTCTGAAGACCGGTGACTGTGCAGCAAGAATTGGCCTGTGTGCGTGAAATGTCTCGCCTTTCACGCAGAATAAAACATCCGCCCCGTCGGAGCAATCCAGCAGGCTGCCTAGATGGATCTGAATATCTGAGGCTGGCACAGCAATGGAACTGTCAGCAATGGAACTGTCGCGCAGAACGGTGATCCCACATAAAAATGTAACGCATCCATCCTTCACATAACAATATTCCAGAATGCTTCGGCTCACAAACTCATGCCATCCCCTGCTCTGGGACCTGATGCCATTGGGTGGGTAAACCTTGGTACACATCATTACATGCCTTGGGGTGCCATTGCGTACAATGGAAGCCTCAAAGATGGCCTTGACATTATTGGCTTTGCTGACGAGCCGTAGGTAGAGGGATAAGTGTGTGCCTTTCTTGGCTTTCTTGGTCCCATGTGGGTAGCAGTATATCCTCCAGACATGTCCTCCAATGGCGATCACATCGGATCGGATGACTTCGCCGGCAGAGAGGTTCTTGGTTTCCGAATATTCAAGTTCGAACTCGATGAATCCGGAGGCCAGCATCTTGGTATATATTTCCGGTTACTAGCTAATATGCTTTCTGCAAACTACGCTTCGAAAGAGGAATGATTTGGGTGAAATTAACAGCAATGCAAAAGCTATCAGGTCGAATTGACCTTGCTGAACTGGAAATCTGAAGAGACCAAAAGAGGTAGAGTGTGCTCACATCCCACGGAGGCGGCGGCGGTGGTCGGAAGCTAAGGCGCTGTCGGACTCTCCTCCCGTCTTCCACCGTTCGAGCGTACGTGCTCCCTGCCCTCCGGCCGCGATCAGCAACCACCGACCAGCTTCGCTTTGAAGGGAATGAGACGGCGCCGACGCAGTCGCTAGGGTTCGACCCGAGGTCGCGGGCGAATGACGCTCGCCGGCACTTGAATTGGGGGTTGGGGGGCGGGGGATGCCAAAAGGCGCGTTGGGCCCTTCCCGTCTGTGTTTTAACGCTTCTGGGCTAGACTACATATGTAGCCCACGATGCTATCACCTCCCCCATATCCTTTTCATTTCAGCGAATTTAAGAGAAACGATTTCTCACTGATTTTTTCTCTCAAAATTCCACCGATCTTTAATTATTATCCACCACGGTAGATAAAGGTCTAAAAATAATAAAAATTATAAATAAATCGATGCATCAACTAGCGATGACTACATATGCTTGTGTGAGCCGTATGCACGCTGTTAGAATTGTATTAGGAGTTTTCTCCTTATTTTCATTATAACCAATATGGAGTAGTACTTCAATTGGACTTTATCTCAATCTTGTCAATCTTGTAACAATCGGCTTGTGCCAAACTATATAAACACGCAAACGTACCGAGGCCAAGGTAACGTTAACACCAAAACCTAATATGGTATCAGAGCAAGCTCTTCCCTGACTTGCTGCCAAAACCCACATCGCCGCCGCCGCTGTAGACCTTCTACGCCGCCGCCGTGATTCTGTCGTCGCCTCGGTCTCCGACGCTGCCGCAAAAACTACAACCCAACAAAACCAAAGCCATGCCGCCGCGAGGTCTTCCCTTCGCCGCCGCCCACAAACAAAACCTACAAAACCCTCACACAAAACCCGCCGCCGCTGCAACTTCTTGCCGTCGCCGCCATGTCTACCTCGACAACGTCCTCGGTTACGGCGCTGGCTGCAGCTCTCGGAGCGCCACCAGCCCAACTCCTCACCCGCGACAATCCACTTGTTTGGAAAGCTCTCGTTGTTCCTGCCCTACGAGGAGCTCGGGTCCTAAATCTTGTGAAGGGTCTCGAGACTGCCCCTACTGAAGAGATCGAAGTTGCCGACAGCACCGGTAAACAGATCAAGATCGAAAACCCTGATTATCTGCTTGGATCACCCGTGATCAACAGGTCCTACGCTACCTCTTGAATTCCTTGTCCCCCGATCTGTTATCGCATGTCATTGGGCTTGACACCTCTGCAGAGGTATGGAAGGCGATCGAGGCTCTCACCACTACCCCATCTCGTTCTCGGGCTCAACAGTTGAGGTCGGCCCTCAATGATACAAAGAAGGGTGACCTCTCCGCTGAAAAATATTATGACAAGATGAAGGCAATTGCATCTGAGCTTGCTGCTGCTGGTAAACCACTGGATGATGATGAGCTGATCTGGTCAATTCTGCATGGTCTTGAGGATTCATACAACACACTGAAGGTAGCTGTCAATGCCAACCCTAACACCACCTTGTCTGATCTGGTGAATCAACTTAAAGCTTTTGATCAGTTGCACAACGCTGGAGATGGCGGTGCCGTGTTTGTGTCCTCTGCTCACATGGCACGTCGCGCTACTGATCGTCCTCCTTCTCGTCATGATGACCGACCCCGTCAGGAAGACTATGGACGACAGGACCGTTATGATACTGATCGTCGAGATCGCTATGAAGATCGCCAGGATGATCGTGGTCGTCGCGATCGCTATGACGATCGTCGTGATCGCTTTGATGATCGTCGCCCTAGTGGCGACCGTGATCGCCGGTATGATGACCGCCCGCGCAGGCGTGATGATGATGTTGGGCGCCGACGTGATGATGATGCTGGGCGTCGGCGTGATGATGGGCGGGATGATGGGAGTTGTCGTGGTCGTGCACCCACTCCATATGTTAATGTCACATGCCAAATTTGTAAGATTCATGGTCACCCTGCAAATGACTGTTGGTGGAGGTTTCAGTCAAATCGAGATCGCCGTGATGATGATGGAGTCCGTGGGGGTGATCGTGCTAGTGACAAGGGTGCTAATGCAAATATGGCCTACTATGGAGTTGATACAAATTGGTACTCTGACACTGGTGCTACTAGTCATGTTGCCAATGATATGAGCAAGCTTTCTGTTCATGAGAAGTACACAGGACGTGATCAAGTTCACACAGCCAATGGCAACGGTATGCAAATTTCTCATATTGGTCACTCAATGTTGCACACTCCCCATAATTCTTTACATCTTAGAGACATCCTTCATGTTCCAGATGCTTCAAAGAATCTTCTTTCTGTACATAAGCTTACTCTTGATAATAATGTCTTTCTTGAATTTTACCCTCATTTTTTCTTGATTAAGGATCAGGCCACAAGGAGAACTCTGTTTGAGGGGCCATGTCATGATGGTCTCTATCCTCTAATGCCTTTATCCCAAGGGTCATCCAAGTAAGCCTTCATTACAATAAAGTCGTCGTCTTCTACATGGCATCGTCGCCTAGGACATCCATCCTCCTTTGTGGTGCAGCAAATTCTTAGGAAACATCGTATTTCTCATACCCCTGAAATAAACCCATATATTTGTGATTCGTGTCAATTAGCTAAGAGTCAACAGTTACCATATCCTGTGTCCACTAGTGTTTCTACTACTCCTTTAGAACAAGTTTTTTCTGATGTATGGGGTCCAGCACCTATCTCTGTTGGCAAACATTCATACTATGTAAGCTTTATTGATGATTATAGTAAATTTACTTGGATCTATTTGCTTAAGAAAAGATCTGAAGTGTATCAAGTTTTTCTTAATTTCCAACAACTTGTTGAAAGGAAATTTGATAACAAAATTATCATTATGCAGACTGATTGGGGTGGTGAATATGAAAAACTTCACAGTTTCTTTCAAAAAGTTGGCATCACCCATCATGTCTCTTGTCCCCATGCTCATCAACAAAATGGTTCAGCTGAACGCAAACATCATCATATTGTTCAAGTAGGTCTCGCCTTACTTGCTAATGCATCTATGCCACTTAAATTCTGGGATGAAGCTTTTCTCACAGCCACTTTTCTTATAAACCTTCTTCCTAGCAAAGTCATAAATTCAGAAACCCCTGTTGAGTGTCTCCTTCACACACCACCCAACTATGAGTCTCTTAGAGTTTTTGGCTGTGCCTGTTAGCCTAATCTTCGTCCATACAACAATAGAAAACTAGCTTTTCGTTCCACCCAATGTGTGTTCTTGGGCTATAGTCCTCGTCACAAAGGCGTCAAGTGTCTAGATCCTAAAACAGGTCGTGTCTATATCTCCAGGGATGTGGTATTTGATGAGAATGTGTTTCCTTTTTCTACCTTGAATCCTAATGCTGGTTCTCGTTTAAAAAATGACATCCTCCTTTTGCCTGATAATAATGGGGAGACACACATTGATGATCATATGAATTTGCATGTCGTGCCAAATGTTGCTAATCATGATAGTGTTTCTTCAGATATTGACACATTTGCAGATCAAACTCCAGTCCAGCAAGAAAATTCTGGCCAAAACAGTGCTACAGCTGATGTAGGTTCAGATATCGAGGCTGATTCCTCATCTGCCTCGGACCACTCGCCTGCAGACTCTGAGAATGACTCCCTGCATGCACCCAATGAGGCGTCCTCCCGCCTTGAGCTGTCCCCTGCACATGCAAGCGCTGCACCCTCTGATCCTCTGTCCCCGCTACATGGCGTTGATCCTTCATCGTATGCAGCCGGCTCCAGCCAATCCTCATCGCATGCAGGTGACAGCGACGATGCAGGTGACAGCGACAGTCGTTCGTCGCATGCAGCCAGCCCTGGTCAGTCCTCACCGCATGCAGCTGACAGCGACCAGCGCTCTGGCTCTGCTCACATGCATTCAAATACCACAGGAGATGGTGACGCCAGGAAGAGAAATAATCCAAGTGATCATGGCACTAGTACTAGTAATGATGAATCACATCAATCCGATCATGCAGCAGACGATAATGTGACATCAGTACGACTTGGACCCCGCACTCGGTTACAAAGAGGTATAAGACAGCCTAAACAGTATACTGATGGTACTATTCACTATGGTCTGTTTACTGCTACAGGAGAACCGTCTACTCTTTCAGAAGCTCTTAAAAGTGATCAATGGTGCCAAGCTATGACTGAAGAATATAATGCTCTCTTAGAAAACAAGACTTGGCGTCTTGTTCCTCCACATTCTACAAAGAATCTTATTGATTGTAAATGGGTGTACCGAGTGAAAAGAAATGCTGATGGTACAGTTGACAGATTCAAGGCACGTTTGGTTGCAAAAGGCTTCAAACAAAGATATGGTATAGATTATGAAGATACCTTCAGTCCTGTTGTAAAGGCAGCTATTATTAGACTGGTTCTTTCAGTTGCTGTCTCTCGTGGCTGGAGTTTACGGCAGCTAGATGTCAAGAACGCGTTTCTTCATGGCGTTCTGGAAGAGGATGTGTATATGAAACAACCTCCAGGATTTGAAGATCCTCAAACTCCACACTATATCTGCAAACTTGAAAAGGCTCTTTATGGTCTCAAACAAGCTCCTCGAGCATGGTATTCCAGACTAAGCACAAAATTGCAATCACTTGGTTTTGTTCCTTCTATAGCAGATACTTCACTTTTTCTCTACAAAAAGGCAGGCGTTATGATATTTGTTCTAATATATGTTGATGATATAATTATTACAAGTTCATCTGATCAGGCAATCTCTATTCTGTTAAGTGATCTAAAGGATGATTTTGCTCTCAAGGATCTGGGAGATCTTCACTTCTTCTTAGGCATTGAGGTAAAGAAAGTAAGTAATGGTCTACTGCTCACACAGGAAAAGTATGCTACTGATTTAATTACAAGAGTTGGCATGAAGAATTGCACCACGTGTCCTACACCTCTTTCGTCCACTGAAAAATTGTCTCTTAATGAGGGTACTCCTCTTGGCTCTGAGGATATTACTGAATACAGAAGTATAGTGGGTGCATTACAATACTTGACATTGACACGACCTGATATTTCTTTCTCAGTTAATAAGGTTTGTCAGTTCTTACATGCCCCAACAACTTCTCATTGGACAGCTGCAAAAAGGATATTGAGATATATTCAGGGTACACTGAAGGTTGGACTTATTTTTCAGAAATCTTCCTCAAGTTTGCTTAGCGCTTTCTCTGATGCAGACTGGGCAGGTTGTCTTGATGATAGAAGATCTACAGGAGGTTTTGCTGTGTTTTTTGGACCAAATCTAATATCTTGGAGTGCTAGAAAACAAGCTACAGTGTCTAGATCCAGTACTGAAGCTGAATACAAATCACTTGCCAATGCAACAGCTGAGTTAATATGGGTTGAGGCTCTTCTTGGTGAATTGGGTGTGTCACTAAAAGAGAAACCATGTTTGTGGTGTGACAATCTAGGAGCTACATACTTATCTGCAAATCATGTGTTTCATGCAAGGACCAAGCATATTGAAGTTGATTTTCATTTTGTCAGAGAAAGGGTAGCTAATAAACTTCTTGACATCAGATTCATTTCTAGCAAGGATCAAATTGCAGATGGGTTTACTAAGGCACTACCTGTCAAGGAACTTGATGAATTCAAACGTAATCTCAACCTTTCACAAGGTTGTGATTAAGGGGGCTGTTAAAATTATATTAGGAGTTTTCTCCTTATTTTCATTGTAACCAATTGGAGTAGTACTCAATGATACAAAGAAGGGTGACCTCTCTGCTGAAAAATATTATGACAAGATGAAGGCAATTGCATCTGAGCTTGCTGCTGCTGCTGGTAAACCACTGTATGATGATGAGCTGATCTGGTCAATTCTACATGGTCTTGAGGATTCATACAACACACTGAAGGTAGCTGTCAATGCCAACCCTAACACCACCTTGTCTGATCTGGTGAATCAGCTTAAAGCTTTTGATCAGTTGCACAACGCTGGAGATGGCGGTGCCGTGTTTGTGTCCTCTGCTCACATGGCACGTCGCGCTACTGATCGTCCTCCTTCTCGTCATGATGACCGACCCCGCCAGGAAGACTATGGACGACATGACCGTTATGATACTGATCGCCGAGATCGCTATGAAGATCGCCAGGATGATCGTGGTCGTCGCCATCGCTATGACGATCGTCGTGATCGCTTTGATGATCGTCGCCCTAGTGGCGACCGTGATCGTCGGTATGATGACCGCCCGCGCAGGCGTGATGATGATGCTGGGCGCCGACGTGATGATGATGCTGGGCGTCGGCGTGATGATGGGCGGGATGATGGGCGTTGTCGTGGTCGTGCACCCACTCCATATGTTAATGTCACATGCCAAATTTGTAAGATTCATGGTCACCCTGCAAATGACTGTTGATGGAGGTTTCAGTCAAATCGAGATCGCCGTGATGATGATGGAGTCCGTGGGGGTGATCGTGCTAGTGACAAGGGTGCTAATGCAAATATGGCCTACTATGGAGTTGATACAAATTGGTACTCTGACACTGGTGCTACTAGTCATGTTGCCAATGATATGAGCAAGCTTTCTGTTCATGAGAAGTACACAGGACGTGATCAAGTTCACACAGCCAATGGCAACGGTATGAAAATTTCTCATATTGGTCACTCAATGTTGCACACTCCCCATAATTCTTTACATCTTAGAGACATCCTTCATGTTCCAGATGCTTCAAAGAATCTTCTTTCTGTACATAAGCTTACTCTTGATAATAATGTCTTTCTTGAATTTCACCCTCATTTTTTCTTGATTAAGGATCAGGCCACAAGGAGAACTCTGTTTGAGGGGCCATGTCATGATGGTCTCTATCCTCTAATGCCTTTATCCCAAGGGTCATCCAAGCAAGCCTTCATTACAATAAAGCCGTCGTCTTCTACATGGCATCGTCGCCTAGGACATCCATCCTCCTTTGTGGTGCAGCAAATCCTTAGGAAACATCGTATTTCTCATACCCCTGAAATAAACCCATATATTTGTGATTCGTGTCAATTAGCTAAGAGTCAACAGTTACCATATCCTGTGTCCACTAGTGTTTCTACTACTCCTTTAGAACAAGTTTTTTCTGATGTATGGGGTCCAGCACCTATCTCTGTTGGCAAACATTCATACTATGTAAGCTTTATTGATGATTATAGTAAATTTACTTGGATCTATTTGCTTAAGAAAAGATCTGAGGTGTATCAAGTTTTTCTTAATTTCCAACAACTTGTTGAAAGGAAATTTGATAACAAAATTATCATTATGCAGACTGATTGGGGTGGTGAATATGAAAAACTTCACAGTTTCTTTCAAAAAGTTGGCATCACCCATCATGTCTCTTGTCCCCATGCTCATCAACAAAATGGTTCAGCTGAACGCAAACATCATCATATTGTTCAAGTAGGTCTCGCCTTACTTGCTAATGCATCTATGCTACTGATTTAATTACAAGAGTTGGCATGAAGAATTGCACCACGTGTCCTACACCTCTTTCGTCCACTGAAAAATTGTCTCTTAATGAGGGTACTCCTCTTGGCTCTGAGGATATTACTGAATACAGAAGTATAGTGGGTGCATTACAATACTTGACATTGACACGACCTGATATTTCTTTCTCAGTTAATAAGGTTTGTCAGTTCTTACATGCCCCAACAACTTCTCATTGGACAGCTGCAAAAAGGATATTGAGATATATTCAGGGTACACTGAAGGTTGGACTTATTTTTCAGAAATCTTCCTCAAGTTTGCTTAGCGCTTTCTCTGATGCAGACTGGGCAGGTTGTC
Source organism: Avena sativa (assembly GCA_916181665.1). Classification (NCBI taxonomy): domain Eukaryota; kingdom Viridiplantae; phylum Streptophyta; class Magnoliopsida; order Poales; family Poaceae; genus Avena; species Avena sativa. The sequence goes on from OV702299.1 coordinate 53,404,085, forward strand.
TTGATGATAGAAGATCTACAGGAGGTTTTTGCTGTGTTTTTTGGACCAAATCTAATATCTTGGAGTGCTAGAAAACAAGCTACAGTGTCTAGATCCAGTACCGAAGCTGAATACAAATCACTTGCCAATGCAACAGCTGAGTTAATATGGGTTGAGGCTCTTCTTGGTGAATTGGGTGTGTCACTAAAAGAGAAACCATGTTTGTGGTGTGACAATCTAGGAGCTACATACTTATCTACAAATCATGTGTTTCATGCAAGGACCAAGCATATTGAAGTTGATTTTCATTTTGTCAGAGAAAGGGTAGCTAATAAACTTCTTGACATCAGATTCATTTCTAGCAAGGATCAAATTGCAGATGGGTTTACTAAGGCACTACCTGTCAAGGAACTTGATGAATTCAAACGTAATCTCAACCTTTCACAAGGTTGTGATTAAGGGGGCTGTTAGAATTATATTAGGAGTTTTCTCCTTATTTTCATTGTAACCAATATGGAGTAGTACTCCAATTGGACTTTATCTCAATCTTGTCAATCTTGTAACAATCGGCTTGTGCCAAACTATATAAACACGCAAACGTACCGAGGCCAAGGTAACGTTAACACCAAAACCTAATACTTGATGAATTCAAACGTAATCTCAACCTTTGACAAGGTTGTGATTAAGGGGGCTGTTAGAATTATATTAGGAGTTTTCTCCTTATTTTCATTGTAACCAATATGGAGTAGTACTCCAATTGGATTTTATCTCAATCTTGTCAATCTTGTAACAATCGGCTTGTGCCAAACTATATAAACGCGCAAACGTACCGAGGCCAAGGTAACGTTAACAACAAAACCTAATACACGCCACTATCCTTGCTCCTGCATTACCGAAGCAGGGCAAACCTTATCGTAATCGTGCTAAGGCCATAATAGAACTACAAGAGCAGCAACCGTAGTCAATGATAAAAACCATAGATCGAAAGAGGTAGACCTGAAACCACACAAAGGGACATGAAAACCAGCTGGATCCTAGAAGATCCATCGGACACATAACTTCACGCGCCCTCTACCGACACTAGACGCACCGTTAGAGCGAGGATAAGGTTGGAAGGACCTTATTCTAACTTCTGGATGATGCTTTCATCTCACTATCCCAAAAAAGTACCTAAAATAGCCTAAACAAATAACGGAAACCCTTGTGACGGCAATGGGCCGTGGTTTGCCACACCTTAAGGCCCTAAGGAAACCGGGGGCGTTACCAACGAGGATACAGAACCCTAGATGGGTATTTTAGATCATCGATGATCACCTGTCTCTCATTCTCTCACGTGCCTGTTCCCACTCCGCGGTTAAAAATTTCACATCTATTCAATATGGAAATTACCTAGATGAGGTCAAAACAACATTTCCAGGTTTCTAAAAATCTGATTTTAGTTCTGTATGACATGGAGTGTGGTAAGAAGGAAGATGTGTTTGCAAGTAATATGTTTTACAAAAATGGGAGGGTGTTAAAACTATAGATTATTTTTATTTTACATCACAAAAAGTCATATAATCTTGTCCTAAAAAATTGCAGTCCACAACTCCTCTCACAATGTCGATATATGATTTCTTTTTCAAAAGAAAAGCTAAATAGGGAGCGTGTCTTTGGAATATCCTAACACATTCAGTCTTTCTTCAAAGGGTAGAACGGTCTTTAGACTATTCTCAAGCCCGGCGACTCTTGTCAGAATGGTAAAATAAATCTATTAGGTATGTTTGCGAATCGTACTTTGACAATTGTAAAATTTTGCAATGGTACTCTGACAATTCTCACAATTTTGCAATGGTACTTTGAGCGGTTGCTCTCTTTGCAATGATATATTGACAGTTGAAAATTGAACGTCATTGCAATGGTGTACTGGTACTTTGACAATGGTCCGAAAAAATAAGACCAAGTTCGTCCAATGCAAATTTTCAATATAAATGTGCTCACATTGTCAGATTTTTTACCATTTAAGCTTTCAACCTTTATAATGTGTTTTAGGATCATTTGCATCATAACTTGTACAGAAAAATTTATCCAGAACTGTCCAAGAATATTAGAAGACAGAAAAAAAAAAGTGAATACCAAAAAGCAAATGCATCGAGTGAATACAAAAGAGCAAAAATATATTCTATGCGACTCCAACGAGCCGGGGTTCATTATCAGAAGATCACAGGACATATGTCTTTAATTTTTTTAAGCATACATAGCTACAAACCATAGAAATAAACAAAAGACAAAAGAAAGTAGCAAGCTAAACACCAAGTACTCAGGGCATCTCCATCGGGCCGAACCAACTCGTCCTTGCGCGTCCGAACTCATCCGAGCGGACTGGCGGATAGGTGCTTGGCGGTCCTGCGGAGCGACCCATCTGGAAACGCGCATGGCGGCCCTGTGGAGCGACCCATCCAGACAAACACGCGTGCATCGATCCATCCATGCACCAAATTTTGGTCTTCCTTGAGTCGGCCCAGACAACGCGCTTGTCCTCGCGCGTCCGCCCTTTACCTTTTGCGCCCCTTCCACCAGTGGTACAGAAACCACTCCACTTCTCCCTCAAAAAACCCTCTCCCAAATTTCCACTGGCAGGAGCGGGAGGGAAGGCGATGGATCCCGTTGCCATGGCTGATGTTGAGCCCTCCGGCGTTTCCGCTGGCAAGAAGCGTGGCCGACCAAAGAAACTCGTCAAGGAGCTGGCAGCGGAGGAGCGAAAAGTTGAGTCAGAGAAGCGTGCTGGCCGACGGGTAGCGGCAAGAGCTTGACTCGTCGCCGCCAAGCTCGACAAGGAGTGCCGGGAGGAGAACGAGCGCTTTCTCGCCAACCAGAACAGGGTCGACACCAACGAGCTGGCAGTGAATGCCGCCAAGCATGCCATTAACATGATCAAACAGGAGGCGATGACCGTCGCTTTTGATGGCGTCGTCGCTCTTCCCGGCCTGATCATGGCCGGCACGTCCTCTACCAGCTCCATCACTTCCAAGCCTAGCGGCCGGCCATCAGGTCAGCCTAGGAAGTCAGGCCCGCACACGCCCTAGCTTGGAGGCCACACTAGGATCGTTTCCTCACTCTCCTGGTTCGTCCACCCCCCACGGCGTCGTCGGAGGCGGGAGAGCTCACCATCGACCTAAACTGCACTCCAACGATCGCGGACGCAACCTCGGAGGCATCGAAGAAGCGGCAGACCATCTCCTCCGCGAACATGACAATGCCAGTCAACATGTTCGGCGAAATGCCCGACGAGCCGCCGACTGCCGACGACACGGTATGGTCACGACATTTCTTCGTCATTGCCATTATACTGCTCCCGCCTCTTTATGATGGCCAAATTGGGTGTAGGATTTCGTGGCCAACAACGGCGAGGACGCCATGCACGACATGATCAACGTGGGTGGCGATGGCTATGCCGATGATGGCGAGACCCAACGAGAGATGCAGCAAGAGACCCAGCAAGACACTCAATAGGATGCCTACAACATTGTGGACGAGTCATTTTTTTGAAAACGATGAGACTTCTATGGCGAGAGGGTCACAGCCACGTCGTTGGCCACTTCACTTGTGGCGACACCAAGAAGTTGAGCCAACAAACCTCGAGCTACACCACCGACGATAACAAGATCCTATGCAAGGCATCGATGGAGATTTCACAAGATTCACTATGCGGCGCCGAGCAAAAGGGCTTTGCCTATTGGGAAAAGGTGGGCAAGTTCTTCCATAAGCATAGGAAATTCGGGAAGGACGTCTTCTATAGCGATCGAAATGATCTCTACCTCTCCAAGCGTTGGGGCACCATCCATGCCGAGTATAGCAAGTTCCAAGGTTCCTACGAGATGGTGACAAAAAGGAAAATAAGCGGCATGATGCCGGTTGACATGGTAAAACCTCTTCCTCTCTTTCTCAATGTCTTGCATTTGCGTTGAGCCATTGTTGATATCCATGTGTGTAAGTCATGAAAGCAATGGAACACTTCAAGAAGATGAATGATAACAAGGCCTTCATGTTGGCTCATTGTTCGACGTTGATCAAGGACACCAAAAAATGAGATACTAGTTATGCCTTTTGGAAAGAAATGGACAACAAGAAGAAGGGAAAAAGAAATGATTCGACGGGCGGTGTCATCGACCTAGACGACGGCAATGACGAAGGCTTCGTCAACCCTGCATGCGATGGGACTGCCAGGCGTGCCCGTCGTCCTGGTGGCCACAAGGCTACAAAGGCCGATCTCGCCCGCCAGGCTGGTTCCTTGGCATTCTAGGAGACCTTGAGGAAGATCCTGGAGAAGAAGGAAGAGGTCATCGCCGAGAGGGAGGAGAGGCGGCGCAAAGAGAAAGAGACCACCGTCAAGACCTTTGTCGAGCTGCAGACAAGGTCTATCGAGGTGGAGGAGGCCAACGCCAAGGCTAGGCTAATGGAGATCGAGGCCAAGGAGGCCGAAACCATGATCATGGCCGAGGAGAATGCCATCATGCTCACCGACCTGAATAGCATCACCGACCCTGATCATAGGGCTTGGATCGCGAGGAGGCAGCAGACCACCTGGGCTCGTGATGCTTGAACGGCAATGGCGACGGCGAATGCAACTTTTTTTGGCAGAAAAGCTGCCTTTTTGGACATTGTGTATGTGTTGCCCTCTTTTGCACATTTCTGATCAACTCACCACTTGTTGGCAATGCCCAAAGGGCGATGACAAACGTCTATCATATTATTTGATAGTCAATTTGTATGTTTTTGGCTTATCAATTTGACTGTTCAACTGATTGGCAATGTCTTGCCTAGCGATGGCGCCAACAAACGCCAAAGCGGACAGATGGATCGCGCTGCTGAGCACAGCTGGCCGGACAAACCGAACCACGACCCAAAAATGACCACGGCTTGATCCAAATAAAAAGAAACGGACCGTTTCAATCGGCTATTTGGGTCAGCCTGGTGTAGATACCCTTAGACACCACAAACCCACCAAGGGGGCCAACACAGGTTCAGACGTAACATACCACCACCTCGAGCAAAAACCATTGGTTTAACTACAAGCCATAAAAAAAGCAAATGCATCGTCTTAACCTGGTGATAGCATATACTGATTCGAAAATCAAATTAAATGATTATACTCACATAAGATGCCACTTTATACAGGAAAACCATTTCATCGGGTGATTGTATTGTACAATCCCAATTATATAGAGTGCTTCAGGCACGTCAAGACATGATCCATTTTGATAATAAAAGGAATCACTCAGTAGAGTTATCATATAAGGTTCCCTGTCCCCAATAGAATCAATGTACTCAAATCGATCACATAGCATTCATGCAGCTAATTAAAATATACTCCCTCCATCTCAAGTCTTAAGACCTATATTTTTTTAAAAAGTCAAACCAACTAAACTTTGACCAAACTTTTAAAAAAAACTATCAATAAACATGATATTTTGTAGACATCATATGAAAATATATTTCATTATCTATCTAATGATATTGATTATGTAATTTGCATATTAATATTTTTTGATAAAAACTTGGTCAAACTTGATATAGTTTGACTTTTCAAAAAAAATATAGGCCTTAAGACTTGGGATGGAGGTAGTATCAAGGTAGTTAGACATAAGTAGAGAAAAAGCACCCAAGCGCAAGAGCATCCCGGCATCACCACAAAACACTTTATATCATAATGTGCATGTAGCGGGCCAGTACAGTTTAGAGGTGGAAGTGTGATCCTTCATTCTATTAAAGTTCAAGAGAACAGAGAAATAGTACTAATTTCGCACAACTTTTTGCACCTGAGTTGTGTGATAACATCCCACAAATCTTAAATATCAAGCTACTAGTTCATCAAATAGTTGACCCTATATGCTAGGAAAGATACCCCTAAATAAATAATAACCCTTTATTTTGGTTCATCCAATGGTCTACAACGATTCATACTTGTGGCAAATATAAGACAAGTACTATTCATACTTCTGCCAATTCTCCGCACCGTACCACGAGCAGGCCGTAGACGGGCCCCGACCCAAGAACCCAATAAGAATTCAGTGCAATGTGCCGTCGGTTGGAAAAAGAAATTAGAACAACTCGTTCACGAGAATACGGATTTTCCGCTGCCGTTCGTCGGCCATCTCCATAGCCTCGCCGCCTCGTCCTCGCCCTCGCCAGTGGCTTCCTCGCTATCGCCCTCGCCACGGCTTCCTCGCCCTCGCCCCCGGCCCCGAACCAGGAGCCCATGGCGCCTCCCTCTTTGCCCACGGCTCCCTCCAGCTCGGCCACGATCCAGGACCCGACGGCGTCGCGCTCCTCTGCCGCCGCGCCCTCCGCCCCGGCAAAGATCGAGGAGACATGGAGCTGACCTACACGCCAGCGACACCTTCCACCTTGGCCCCTATGCAGGACCCGACTGCGCCGCCCTACACCGCCGCGCCGTCCTCCGTCCTGGCCCCGTTGCAGGACCTGACGACACTGCCCTACTCTCCCGTGATGCCCGTCGCCTCGCCTCCGATGCTGGATCCGACGAAGCCGTCCTCCTCCGCCTAGGCGCCGTCCGCCCTGGCCCCGATCTCGGACCAAACAGCGCCGTCCTACTCGCCCACGACGCCCGTCGCCTCGCCCCTGATTTGAGAGTCCAGCGTGCTTCTCATGCGCGTCGGTTTCATCGTCATCGGCAGGGAGGCCATCCTCACCTACCGTGTCAACGTGCTTGTACATAACCTGACTTCCTGCTCCTTAGTTGAAACCACGGTACCAGGGGAGCGGTGGTCAGACTATAGCTGCAGGCTGACATGCCTAACTTCAGCACATGCATGCGTAGTACTATAGCATTGCTGCCATCGGAACGAGCTCCAGGGCTCTTGGGACTAATGAAAATTGATACATAGTTGCAACAACCGAACAGTTATAGAACAAGAAACAAGCAAGGATGTAGTGGGATCCCGAAGTGTGCACTCTGTTTGCAATAGTGATATTTATTGTTAACTCATTTTTGCTAAATTATATTGCATTAACTTTTCTTTGGTTTGTTGTATGCAAGGTTATAGTTTATCAATCCATGATGATCTTGTCAACAAGTATACTGAAGAGCTGGTCAAGTACTGCACAACGGCTTCAGACAATAGTCTGTTTACAAGAAGCAGATAGCTCATGGATCATCACAAGTCAATAGACTGGAAGAAGAAAATTGCAAATATCGAAAATACTATAAACTCTTTTGGTTCATGTTAGTGTTATGTAACTCGAGTAATGTTTCCTTTTTGTAAAAAAAATCCTTAATTCAAGGATAATTGAATAGAAGTGTGCAATATTCTCTGCCCTTCAGTGTATGCACATGACAGGTTCTCCTTGACTAGTCTGGTTTTGTGCTTCAGTCAGATATGCCCAGGCTATATGTTAATATGGTTTGTATTACAAGAACACTATAAGATCTGAGGTTCCATGACAACCATAGCTGGTTGGACGAACTGGACCATGTAATATCATCTTGACACATCTCTGTTGTTTCAGATCTAGATAACATATATCAATTAGGAGGCAATCATACCACTGGAACACACAATGGAGAGAATAAAATAAAACAAACAACCCAACTGAGTAGAATGTTCAAGGATAAGGTAAAACAATCAACATTCATTATCTGGTGCGTACGAAGACCACCAATCCCATACCCAACTACATCAGCCATCTGTCATCCGGCAGTGAGAATACAAGTAAGCAACATCACCTGCCTTAGCGAGTTGATGGTTATGGTCGTCCACAAAATCCTTCACAAACCATTCGTCAGTAGCCACACTCAGCTCGATCTCTAAACGAGCTAAGCATCCACTACGAGTAAGAGCCTTTGGGGTTCTTTTCGGGTTATGTCTTTTGAAGTTCGGCAACATACGGTGTCCTTCTTTAAAGCACGTATAAAGCCGCCTGAACCGCATCCTGGTGTCTGTCAAGTATTTCACCTCTTCCTTTCTAGCATTGTACCCTTTGATCTTAGCATACTCATTATAGAATAGGCATGCCTCCTCATTTCTGAAGGTCTTCCTAACAACGCAGAGATACTCATCATGCTCCTCATGCCCCATGTATGAAAACTGCCATCATCAAAGAATTTTTTTAGTACAAGCACATCCTCCACTACAATCAGCAAGCATTACTTATTTTGGGACATGTACATCTTATTCATTGTAACCAATGCCAATCAGTTTTGCATTTCTTCCATGCACAATTAACCAGTACGAGCACATCCTCCAAGAACATACACCCAATTGGCAACTATTAAGGAAATACCCTATGGTCACCGGCTGTAAAGAGATGGCATGATTGCTAGAACTATTCTGAATGCATATCATTTCACATCATTCTGGACAACCTGATACCAACAACTACTTGAGGTGACACAAATGACAACCTGATACCAACCTGCTATCACCAAGTTTATTTACTTAACGTTTTATGCAATTCAAGTGTCTGCAAACACACAAAGGTTTTTTTAGACCAACCACGTTTAGAGGTTTCTTTTCTTTTATGTAACACAAGTTAGTGACAAATCACATACAATGCAGTTTAAGAGGCTTCTGAAACCCGTGTGATGTCAATCAAACATCTTTTACTGAACATCTTATGCAATTCAGAATAGTTCTGTATACTACAGGTTTTCTAGGCCAACCACATTGGAGTTCTATTTTCTTCTTTGTTAACCAATCAAGAAGCATGATTGTGACAATCCGAGATCCAATTGCAAGATTAGCTGCTCTATTTTATCGACTATACAGTTAAAATCACCAAAACAGAAGAGAAGCGTCATGGATTTAATGCTACCCATAGCAAAGTAGCACCATCAAAACTGCCCGTATTCATGCGTAATACACACAAAGTAACAACGGAAGGTAGAAAATCATACCACTGACGAGCGCCATGGTGTACCTATGTGAGAGAGGGAGAGACAAGGGAGGATGGAGGGGAACACGTACTGATTACTGATACCGGAGATTGGGGCGAAGCTGTTCAGCACTAACAGATCCATGCAATCTCCACGTCCGAGGTGGAGGCGGCGGCGTCGAGGTGATGGCCTCGTGTCAATGTGGAACCGATCGATGCGGTTGATCTGGAGGTCGCGGCAGGGGCTGCTGCCAGGTGAAGGCGTCGGCGGCGTGGAGGCCGCGGCGGCGGAGTCGAGGTCACGTCGGCGGCGGCTTTCAGGAGATCGCGCCAGAGTCTATTCCACTGTTCACTAATTCGCTTCTTTTCCTGATATTTTTCTACGAGGCCTCGAACTTACTGAATATTGGGCCTACTGGGCCTAATCTGTGGCAGTTGATCTGAGCCATCGGTGCAAATCATACTTTTACCACTTATGTGACCAGTAAAAGGTACTAAGTTAACACAACCTTGTTGAAATTTCCATCCGCCACTAAGAAGTCAATGCACCTGGCCTTCAAATCCAAGCAGTTGTACCTCTCTGCAACATCTAAAGTAGTGGCAATTGAATCCAGTGACATATTCTCACATAACTTTTGGGCGCAGATAAGCTTCAACCTGTACAACGCGTACTTGTCTGCCGCGGCAAACAGATGATGAAACATCTCAACTGGTGGAGAGCGCCCAAGCCCATCGTCTCCAGGCAAGGCATCGGTGTAGATGAAATTAAGGAAGACCTTGAATGTTGCGGGCTCGATGTCATCCGAGCTGATGTTTGAAGATGTAGCCTCAGCCCCCGGGCCAAAGAACCTGGCTTTAAAGACAGGGGAGCGGGCAGCAAGCACTGCTCGATGTGCATGGAATGTGTGACCATTGGTGGTGAATGATACATCTGCCCCCTCCATTTCATCCAGTAGTTTGCTGAGATGACTTCCTTCCCTTGGCGGTGGTAGAGGGATTGGGTTGTCATTCACAACCAAGACGTGGCAGAGAAATGTGACACGGCCTTCAGTTAGATATTTTGCCTCCAATTCTACTCGCTTGGCGAACCTAGGCCACCCATAGGAGTTTATTCCTCCGCCCTTGCAATTAGTAGTGAACACATGAGCGACTGAACATGCCGTCTCAGAAGCTGATTTGCCATGCCTGCCCAAAACAGAGGCCTTGAAGATGGCCCTGACGGTTGTGGATTTGGTCCTGAGCACTAGGGAAATAGAAAGATACTCGCCATTGCCGGCCTCCTTCAACCCACTGGGGCAGCACTTGATCATCCAGTCGCGCCCTCCGGCAGAGATGGGGTCTGAGTACACGCCCTTGCCGATGGCGAAGTCCTTGGTTTGGGCGTAGTCTACTACGAACTCAAGCGAACCAGAATCCACCACGGTTGTCCGCGCCTCCAGCCCCGCCACGCGGCCTCGCTTGCTCACTGAATAATTGGTACGATCAAAACGAGATTCACATTTATAGTAGTACTCCAGTTCGGAAACAACAAAAAATGATGAATAATCCGTAAGATTGAGAAAACTGGAGAAGAAGGAACTCACTGTCTTCCCGCTGGGCTTTCCTCTGCTAGCTATTTTCGGTGGATCGAGCTGAGGCTACTCTGTCGGGGCCCTCCGGCGTCCTCCCGACGACAGCCCTCGGTCCTCCCTTGGGGGGAGCCCTCCGCACCCCTCTTTTCGTCTCGCTTTACGGCACTGGAGCACCTCCGCTGTTCGCTTCGTGCGTTGCCCGCGCCGCCGCTGCGATCGGCCGCCGCCGTAACCTCCGCGCTAGGGTTCGCCGCAGTGTCGCGTGCAAAGCAGAGGCCGGCGTTTGAGCGCCTCTCGGTTGAATGGAGCCGACGAGGCCAGGAATATGCTTCGGCGTCTGAGCATGTCAGCCCGTGGTTTAGGTGGGCCGGCCCACGTAGTGCGCTTAGTCCTGACGGGCAGCCGAACTACTTCAAAATCTCTTCCCGAGCAAGAAAAGTGTACTGTAACTAAAAAACGGAAAAACATACAGATCCTTCGGGATAAGAGCATCTCTCGTTTGTGATTTTCAGGGCCAAAATTAGATTCGGATTAAGCAAAATACGTCCAGATGAATCGATTTTTTTGCCTCAGAATGGCCTGGGAATGACAGCTTCCAAGCCGCGTTCCCGGCGCCGAGCGTACCAGAGCGCGAGGAGAGGCCAAGGACGCGGGAGGGAGAGGCCGGCGAGGTAGGCGAGTGGCGGGCGCGCGCCGGACGCGGGAGGGAGAGGCTGGCGAGGTGGCCGCGGTCAGTGGAGGTGCGCGCGCGGCGCGCCGGACGCGCGGTGCTGGGCGAAGCCGAGGAGGGCCAGCGCCTTGGTCCAGCCGCGGAGGACGACAAAGGCGGACGAGCTCGGAGTCGTCGTCGAGCAGGGAGGCGCGTGGCCAGGGCGAGGACAAGGCGGCGGGGACAGCCGGGCAGAGGAGGGGCCGCGGCTCGGAAGGCGGGCATGGGGTCGCGACGCGGCGTGCAAGCACAACTCGACGACGATGGAGGCGCCATGGCTGGGTCAAGCTCGGCCGCAGACGGGGAGGCGCATAGGACGCCGACGGGGTGCTGCTTGGCGACGAGGGTGGCATCACGAGATCGAGGCGTCATGGTGGGGAAAAGATTTTCGGCGTCGTGGAACACGTGTCGGCAGGCGAGTGGAGTTGGTTTCGTCCGGGCGTTCCCAGCGTGTTCCCGGCTTTCTGGGATCGGCCTGGGAAGCCTGGACCTATTTTGAACGAAAATCGGCCTGTGAACCCCTCCTGGGAACACTACCGGGGTGTATTTTTGCAAATCCAGAACAAAAAACCTCCTGAGAATGGCCTCATGGGAATGCTAGTGAGGATGCTCTAAGAGCATCTTCACCCGCGTTTCCCATGATGACGTTCTCAATTTTTTTATCTAGACGGTGATATTTCGCCCAGTTGTGTTTTTAGGTCGTCGAATTGCGTTGGATTTGGCCCACTTTCATCTGGAATTTTAGGCGAACCTAGGTCACTGGAAACCGCCTGGAAACGATGGACGCAGCGAAAAAACGGGTGGGCCAACCCTGTCGGCGGCTAAAGGCCGAGCTCCCGCCTTTTTCTTCTCCCTCTCTCGCCTTTCTTCTCCACTCCCCACCTCATCTCCTATCAGTTTCCCGAGCTCCCGCCCACCATGCCGCCCAAAGCTTTCGTCAAACCCCAATCCACCGTCGACGAACCAAATGCAAAAAAGCTAAGGAAGCTGAGAAAGACGAGGAAGCCGACGCCAAGGCCGGAGGGCTTCACTGACACTGGGTGGTTGAAAGAAGTCTGGCACAGGAAGGTCGAAATAGATAGCCGCAAGGACATGACGACAAGGTTGAAGCAGGCGAAGGTGATCGCGGAGGCATAGACGATGAGGGAAGAGCGGCGCGCACGGCGATGTCGCGCCCGCACAGTACGCCGCTCACTAGTGGAGCCAACCAACCGCCTGATCTCCTGTCGGGTTCTCGCGATCTCGCCGGCCATGTTTCAGGAGAGCCAGGCGAACCCGCTCTAGAGGTACTCCTCCTCCCCCGAGTTTGACGGCAGGTTCAACCCGAACGTGCTCTTCCCCTGCCTCGCCTCCCGCCCTCCTCCGGCCTTCAACATCGACATCAACGTCCCCTACGCCAGCTCTCCGCCGTATGCTGACACTTTGTCGGCTATGCGCTATGGCTCACTTCCGTTCGCCGGCAGCTCCTCGCCCGCCACCTTCGGAGACACGGATGCCCGTAACGTGTTCGGCGGAATGGCGGGCGACGCCTTCATGGCAGACATGATTGCCTCTGATTCGGCAAGGATGGGGAGGACTTCCCAGGATTTCACCGAAGGCCAGGCCGACCAGTCGCAAGACAATGATGGGGAGGATGCGGAAGAGGACGCGCGTGAAGCTGTGAAAGGGTAATTGCCCCTATGTGTGGTTTTGGTGATTAATGACAATCCCTATGGTATAATGTTTTCACTGAGTTTCATATGAAGGTATATTCCATAGGTCATGCGTGTAGTCCATGTGTTGGATTCAAGTATGGATGCCATGAAGATAAAGATATACCTTGAGTATTGGCATCAAAATCATCGAGTTGGAGAGAAGAATATGATATGATCAAGATCTTGAGAGTGTGATCTCAATAGAAGAATTCAAGATATGGCTCTAAGTCGGTGTCATGATAACCTAATTAGTTGAGCTATGGTTGACTAAGATTTAGAGCATGTAATCAAATGAAGAGTTCCTTATGTACCTCAAGATATTAAGATGGATCACGAGAAGATACTTGGTTGACTAATACAAAGAGTGAAGAGTGATTTCAAGTTGGTTAACACATGAAGCATAAAGAATGTACCACATGGTCTTGTGGTATGGTAAGCCTTGTCAATTATGCATCATGAACTAACCCATTATATATTTGCCTTTGCGTTTTCTATATGGGACAGGTATCTTTCCATGGGCATGCTTCAAAAATGAAGATATTATATAGCCCATGAGAGGATGACATCAAGTGGTGATCGTCATCAAGGTTGAGAAGGGCAAGTTCAAGATAAGCATGTCGAGAAGATCATTTGCTTGAAGCTTGCCGTCCATATTGGTGATAATGGACATGTGAAGACATGTATTAATGAAGCTATCCCATAGTGGTGTATGGGGGAGCAAATTAGGAGTCTTCACGAAGCAACAATGATCAAGTGTTACATTTAGGCTTGGGTGGAGCTTGAAGCGTTGTCATCAAGATCAAGCAGGATGCGCAAGGCAAAGGTATGGCCTTGCTAGGTTTTCCTTTTACCGGTATCAAGGTGGTGGTTGGCAGACCGGGTTATAGGATAGATAGCCGCACTATCAAGAGGGGCTTTTGGTTGTGTAACTTGATCACTCTCCTCATAGGAAGGTCAATCCTTTGCATACTTTGCATCTTCCTATTTTGTTGCTTCTTGGTGTTTCTCCATGTGAGGTTCTTGAGCTTGTTGCTAGCTCTTCAACAAGCCCAAGTTCATCGAAAACGGAATTCGTATGCATCTTCTATGGCGTTTTCGAGTTTGAAGGTTTTATCGGTTCTTATTTAGGGAGGCTTCTTACCTTTCTTCATTTGGTTTTATCCTCCTTTGCTGGGCTATAATGTTTCTCTGCACAATATTGTAGAGCTTGTTGTCCTCTCCAAAACAAGCCCAAGATCATCGAAATCGGAGTCCGGATGCAAAAGTTATTGCGTTTTCCGTGAAGTCAGTTTCATCCCGGTTGTGGATCCGGTTCAACCGGCTCCCAGACCGGGTGGTCCGGTGCCAGCACCGGAAAACCGAGATTCAACCGGGTTTCAACCAAGATTCAACCGGGATTCAACCGGGATTTTCGGTTTTTCCATACCGAGTATATCCGAGACTGTGTACTGACCCTTATCTCGGTTGAGATCCGGTTTTCCGGTCTAGGAACCGAACCATTCGGTTCTGGAGCAGGTCCAACCGAACTTTCAACCGGATTCGCACAGTTTTCTCCCAACGGCCATATTTGCTTTCCACTATAAAAGGGGGTTCTTCTCCCAACATTTTAGAGTGTTCTTGACCACGAAATTGACCTCCATTGTTGAACCTCTTGAGCTTGCTTCCTCCCCCTTCCCTCCTATGATTCTTGCATCTTTTTGAGGGCTTTGGAAGAGGAGATCTAGATCTACAATCCCCACCAATCATTTCCTCCTCTAAGTGAGGGGAACCCATTGGATCTAGATCTTGGAGTCATTGGTTGACTTCCACCATTGTTCTTCCTCTCTAATTCCTCCCTAGCACTTGTTGCTTTGGTGGGATTTGAGAGTGAAGGATTTGAGCACCCTTGGTGGTCTTGCTTTGCATTCTTGCATAAATGTTGAGCTTTCTATTACGATTTGTTCGAGTGAGAGACCGTGAGCTTGTTACTCTTGGAGGGTGACCTCCTAGTTGGCTTGGCGGTTGGTACCGCGGTGTTCTCTTTGTGGAAGATTGTGAAGAGACCCGGGATTCTCCTTCGTGGAGATTGTGAAGTGGTTGTGGATCTTGCCATCTCCGGAGTGGAGGAAAAGCTAGCCATAAGGAAAGGGCCTATTCCTTCGTGGGATAGACTCGGATAAGAAGGCGAGCCTTTGTGGCGCGTGAGGAATCCTTCGTGGAACCTCACACCTATCCAACGTGACGTAGCCCCCTTCCCAAAGGTGGTGAACACGGGAATACATCTTCGTCTCCGCGTGCCTCGGTTATCTCTATATCCGAGCTTACTTTCCTTGTGATAGCCATCGAGCTTGAAGTACTTATATCTTGCTTATCACTTGTGGTATATTTATCTTGTGCTATCCTGCTTAGCTTAATTTGTTGTTGGTGCACTTAGTTGAGCCTAGTGTATTTAGGTTTTGTGCTTGTAAAATAAACGTTAGTTTAATTCCGCATTCTATCAAGCCAAAACCGTAATAGTTTTGAAATTGCCTATTCACCTCCCCCCTCTAGGCGACATCTCTATCCTTTCAATTGGTATCAGAGCAAGGTCTCTCCTTGTTTAGGCTTAACCGCCTAGAGTGTAAAGATGTCGGCTAGTAGTATAGTGCACAATGACACAATTATCTTTGATGGCACAAATTATGATTTGTGGAGAAATTGCTTGCTTTGTAATCTTCGGACCTTGTGTCCAAATATTGAGCGATTTTTAGATGTAGGTTTTTCTCCTCCTATGGATCCTCAAAGTCTATCTTTAGAGGGTGAGAAAAATTTACATCTCGAAGCTCAAGTATCTAATGAGCTTATTTTCTCTTTGATCCCCACAGTTAATTTGTTCTTGACGATTGTAAAGCGCAAGTCGTCTCATGAGAAGTGGACCAAGCTTAAAGAAATATTTGGTGGTTCCATTTCTAATATTGTCGGTGGTTTCTCCGAGGAGATCTCTTTTCCTTCACATCATGAAGAGCTCCAAGTTGCTTCCACCTCCGGCCGCGATGAGTTCTCATCTTCACCCACTTCACCAATTTGTGGCAAGACACAAGTTAAAGATATGGTGAGTGGTGTTGGGAATTGCAATGTTGATATTGTGCTCGCTAATGATGATCCTTCATATCTATCCCATTGCAATGTTTCTTTTTTGGACTTAAGCACTTCTTGCAACAATAATGCTATATCCCCTTGTGTTGCTAGTCCTTGTATATCATCTAGAAATTATTTGAGTACTAGTGTATATGATACGCTTGATTTGCCTTGTTACCATGAAGAAAATGCTTCTATTTCCTCTAGTTGTTTATCTAACAATGTAGAGGAAATCAAACATTCTATGAAGCAAGACATGATCATGAATGAAGATTCAAGAATATCCTCATCTTCATTCTCCCATGCTCACATGTGCCTTATGGCAAGAGGATCAAAGGTATCTCCTACTTTGGATCCCAATATATCTTGTAAAGATAATAGCAATGATAATGATGATAGTGATGATGACATTGATGAGGATACTAGTGCTCTCTTGCTTGAGTTGACTTTTTTGTGTACCTCTCTTCGTGGTAATAATAAGGTCGTTACTTGTCTCAAACACGTTATGGACACCATAACTAAACAAACGGGAACCATAGAGGAGTTGGATTTCCAACTTGATGATGTGAGTCGGAGATTCAATCTCCTTAAGCAAGAGCTTGCCGAGGAGAAGCACACTAATTGTCTCCTCACACAAAAAAATGAATCTTATGAGCTTGAAAAGGAAAATTACATTAATGATGCTTGTGCTACTAACTCTACTTCTTGTGAAGCATCTATCCTAAAGGAGAATGTTGAGATAAGGGCTCAACTTGAGTTGCTAACTAGCAAGTATAGGAAATTGGAAGAAAGTCACGAAAAGCTCTCGGGCTCTCATAATGATATTCTAATCTCTTATGATGGGATAAAGTTAGCTCGTGAGGCAAGTATTACTAAGGTAACATCTTGTGAGCCTCTTTTGGACATTAGCACAACTTCTACTCAAAATACTATTTTGCCATGTGCTAGTCCTAGTAATTCATCTAGCCATACTATTGATAAACCTTGTGTTCGATTAATTGCTTTGCCTTGTTGCTCTAACAATGAAGCTTCTACTTCCTCTAGTACTTGTATTTATACTAACCATGCAGAGGAAATCAAAGAGCTCAAGGCTCAAGTCACTTCCTTGAGGAATGACTTGGAAAAGAGTCATGAAGGGAAATCCACACTCGATAATATCTTGAGTGTGCAAAAATCCCCTAATGATAAAAGTGGACTTGGATTCAACTCCAATAACAAGAACAAGTCCGATATAAACAAGAAGAAGGGCCAAAACCAAGTCAAGAATTCGGCCGCTTCAAGTGCAAGGTTGAAGGACATGATGTAAGATCTTGTCCATTGAATAAAAAGCACTTGAGTGAGAAGCAACAAGGGAAGCGGCCACAAGTTCATGTTCAAGCCCAAGTTGAAGTTAGGCCACTTCCGAAGAAAAATCAAGATAATGCTCCCCAAGCCAAGAAATCAATGAAGAAGAGAAAGGGATCACTTGTTGCTACATATGTCGTGTGAAGGGGCACTTTGCCTCTTCATGTTCAAACGATACCTTATCTAACCCTATCATTGTTGATGATGCTTATTATCTTAGGAAGGATAAGGATGGCAATGTGTTTGCCAAGTTTGTTGGAACTCAAAGTGGTGTCAAGAAAAGAACCATTTGGGTTGCCAAGCCTATTGTGACTAACCTCTTAGGACCCAACTTGGTTGGGTACCAACTAGCTCAAACTTGATCAATAGGTGTTTATGGAGGGCATTGGAGACTTGGCTAACTCTTGAAGAATTAAGGGATCTTCATATATTATATTTGATCAAGCCAAGTTATAAGGATTATTATTTCCCTATCTTATATCCAATGTGCCTCTTCGCTGTAACTTGTACTTAACTCATTTATATTGTAAGTTACTTGACCCTTTACATGTTTTGGTTTTGTACCAAGTATGTGTTTGTATTTGGTGTGCCTCATGCTTGATTATTTTGTGTATTCAAGTATGTCTAGGTGATTGGCACATCATTTACTCGTGTGTTTTATTTTGAGCCTCTAATGCATCTTGATGATATCTTATTTGGCTCTTTTAGAGTGGTTAATGGAACATACCATTTTGGGGGAGTGACATGCCTCGCGCATCTCTCGAACCTTAAAATATGTGTACATGAGTAGTACCACTTAGTATTGATATTGCAAGTTTATCTAGTCACTATGTGGTGTATCATACTCATGAGAAATTCAAATTCTAAATGTCCATTAATTATCTCTAGTTGAGATTGTTTTGCCTCTTATAAAAAAATGAATATCACATTATGGGGGAGTAATATGATTCTTTTGCATATCACAATCCTAGGAAATGTGAACATATGAGGTAGTGCCACTTAGAGTTGATATTGTTGATTATCTTGTTTCTAGGTGGCATGTTGGCTCAAACAAGGTCCTATTTTTGTTAGAAGCTTTTATTGCTCATCTTTTTGGTCTTTGTTTGAGTAAGAAATTCTTGGTGCGGTATTTCTCAAATACATATCTATATATCTTATTTGGGATACCATTTGCTTCAAGTTATTATAATCATTGTTTTGCATAATTGTGTGACTAGTTGAAGCTATCAAGAATCTCTATCTTTGCATAGTGCTTAATATTTTTATTTCTATCTTATGCTTTTTATTGTGAGGATTTATCTTTAATATCCATGCAATATACCACCAAAAATCTATTCCAATACAATCATTGTCTTCGACAATTGATATACTTGTGTGTGGTAGCATTTGTGGATCATCTTCACTTTGGAGTTAACCTCTTATTGCCTTACTTTCTTTCCAAAAAAATTGTGTGGCTCCCATTGTCTTCCTTGGCTTTTGAACATATCTTTGATGATGTTTTTGATTATTATCAAATGTGTTTTAGTGGAAGACAAACCTTTTCTTCTCGGAACCTTGTGCCATTGTGAAAAGTGTTAAGGGTTTGGTTTATTTGTTAAAACTTGCTCTTTTGGGAGTTTGTTATCTCATTCTTTATTCTCTATTTTATTTTCTTGAATGAGATAAATCTTTGAGCATTTGTGTTTTTAATTCATCTTTCATGCTTAATATTTTTTGCTCGGTTCATTTGTTGAACTTTGTTGAACAAATCTTGTGTTGATTTGATTCTTTGATACAGTTTGGACAACAAATGTGTTTTGTCACACCTTGTATGCCTTCTTGAATATTTTTGGTGATTTGTCCAAAGTATATCTTCGTTGGATCTTTAAATTCTCACGCATGCATGTTTAATAAATGTATATCTTATGTCATGTTTTGCTTTCTTTGATCCAATATATATGGTATACTCCATCAAATCCTTAAACGGCTAAGATGAGCATGAAATTCAACTTTCATCTCTAAATATGCACATATTGTTATGGAGTGTATCCTATGTGTTGTGGTTATTCTAACCACTTTGGACCCAATAAGTTTGGGGACCAAGATGTACTTGAATGTTGTTTTAGGTACATTGAAGATGCAATGGATGCTTGTCTCGTCTATAAAGAAAGTTGTCACCACATGATAATTGGATCCAAGCTAAGATGATCTAAAAATTCTTATCTACTACATCATACCATTGCTATCTTGGTAACAAGTATCTTATTCATGCATACTATTCTTCCATCCAATCTCTTGTAGGTTGCATCTTGGCATGAATTTATTTGGTTGTAAATGTTCGATTCTTGAAATTATATTTGGAAGACTTCTGTATCCTTATTGCTTATGTGAGTAATTTGAGATGATGCATATACTGGGGAGTATATAAAATCATGTTCATGATTCACCAATTCCAAATATGCCTTCTAGCAATTTATTGCAGATCAACTCCTCAAGGTACTCTCATGTGCAATATTATTGAAATTGCATTGAATCATTCCTTTTGATACTTGTTGCCTTTCTCAAAGTATCCCAACTAGCATTAATTCCCTTAGTGTTAGTTGTGATGGTTTTGAGATTTTTTTGTTTATTCTTTGGTGAAGTTCATTGATATACCATAAGATAAAATAGAGCCATGGGCTATATATGCACTTAAGCAAAGTATACTTTTTGGTATATCTCATGACTTCCGCTTGGATATCATGTATTCTTTTTATTAACCTCTTATGTGTGGATGTTTCTTTGTGGATTATTCTCATGTTTTCCCCTTAGAAACTTATATACACGAGAGTGTTAATCTCTCACCTTGATATGCTCGCTCTTTTCCGACCATCACTCTTATCCTCTTGATTTTTAATGGTTTTGGTATGGTATTGATTTATGAGTGCTTGGTTTACTTTTATTTCATCTTCATGTACTCATATCTCATATTTGGTTTCTTTTGGACTTAAGCTTGTCTTGACAAGTGTATTGGTTTATATCTAATCCTTGTATCTTTGTTGTGTTCTAAATAATATAGAGGGAGTGAGGATTCCATGTTTGTGCATATTGTATTCAAATGAAACAACTAATTTATGCACGAACCTTGGGGAGCTTCCTTATTCCACTTAGAGCACTATTTGTCCATTTGATTATTTGGATCTTTCGATTGCTTTCTTCATCTATTAAAGTTCCTAAACCTTATTATCCTTTTAGCAATCCCGGATCCTCAATATAGTTTGATTTCCTCCAAGTGTTCGTCATTGGATATGTGCATGTGATTTCACTCATATTACGAGTAATGCACACCTTGTGTAGGAACTCATACTATATTGTACTTCTAACCTTGTTATCCATTTTGGCACTTGTTGTCAATGGGGGAGAAGTTTAGAGGGTTTTAAGGGAAATGGTTTTCTACTTAAGATTGGTTTGTTCTTAAGTGTTTGTCGTTCATGCATTTCATATTTTTTATGTTTTGCATGGTTGTATATATAGTGGAAACTCTCCCAAAGGTTATGCTTGACAATGTATGCAATGAACTTCAAGATCATCATGCGTGCATATATTGTGGGGGAGTTTTATCTATATATGTTGTTTCTACTCACATCTCCAACATTAGTTGTAGTTTATGTGAGTAGAATAGGTTTTGATATGGGCTAGTATCTTTGTGTTACTTAACCATAGCAAATACAACCTCTTGTATACAACTTATTCTCGGATAAGTTGCATACTTGTTTCTAATATTCATTATATAAACCCTCTTCTTGTGATTGTCATCAATTACCAAAATGGGGGAGATTGAAAGGGTAATTGCCCCTATGTGTGGTTTTGGTGATTAATGACAATCCCTATGGTCTAATGTTTTCACTGAGTTTTATATGAAGGTATATTCCATAGGTCATGCGTGTAGTCCATGTGTTGGATTCAAGTATGGATGCCATGAAGATAAAGATATACCTTGAGTATTGGCATCAAAATCATCGAGTTGGAGATAAGAATATGATATGATCAAGATCTTGAGAGTGTGATCTCAATAGAACAATTCAAGATATGGCTCTAAGTCGGTGTCATGATAGCCTCATTAGTTGAGCTATGGTTGACTAAGATTTAGAGCATGTAATCAAATGAAGAGTTCCTTATGTATCTCAAGATATTAAGATGGAGCATGAGAAGATACTTGGTTGACCAATACAAAGAGTGAAGAGTGATTTCAAGTTGGTTAACACATGAAGCATAAAGAATGTACCACATGGTCTTGTGGTATGGTAAGCCTTGTCAATTATGCATCATGAACTAACCCATTATATATTTGCCTTTGCGTTTTCTATATGGGACAAGTATCTTTCCATGGGCATGCTTCAAAAATGAAGATATTATATAACCCATGAGAGGATGACATCAAGTGGTGATCGTCATCAAGGTTGAGAAGGGCAAGTTCAAGATAAGCATGTCTAGAAGATCATTTGCTTGAAGCTTGTCGTCCATATTGGTGATAATGGACATGTGAAGACATGTATTAATGAAGCTATCCCATAGTGGTGTATGGGGAACAAATTAGGAGTCTTCACGAAGCAACAATGATCAAGTGTTACATTCAGGCTTGGGTGGAGCTTGAAGCATTGTCATCAAGATCAACCAGGATGCGCAAGGCAAAGGTATGGCCTTGCTAGGTTTTCCTTTTACCGGTCTCAAGGTGGTGGTTGGGAGACCGAGTTATAGGATAGATAGCCGCACTATCAAGAGGGGCTTTCGGTTGTGTAACTTGATCACATCGTCATAGGAAGCTCAATCCTTTGCATACTTTGCATCTTCCTATTTTGTTTCTTCTTGGTGTTTCTCCATGTGAGGTTCTTGAGCTTGTTGCTAGCTCTTCAACAAGCCCAAGTTCATCGAAAACGGAATTCGTATGCATCTTCTATGGCGTTTTCGAGTTTGAAGGTTTTATCGGTTCTTATTTAGGGAGGCTTCTTACCTTTCTTCATTTGGTTTTATCCTCCTTTGCTGGGCTATGATGTTTCTCTGCACAATATTGTAGAGCTTGTTGTCCTCGCCAAAACAAGCCCAAGATCATCGAAATTGGAGTCCGGATGCAAAAGTTATTGCGTTTTCTGTGAAGTCAGTTTCATCCCGGTTGTGGATCCGGTTCAACCGGCTCCCAGACCGGGTGGTCCGGTGCCAGCACCGGAAAACCGAGATTTAACCGGGTTTCAACCGAGATTTAACCGGGATTCAACCGGGATTTTCGGTTTTTCCATACCGAGTCTATCCGAGACTGTGTACTGACCTTTATCTCGGTTGAGATCCGGTTTTCCGGTCCAGGAACCGAACCATCCGGTTCTGGAGCCGGTCCAACCGAACTTTCAACCGGATTCGCACAGTTTTCTCCCAACAGCCATATTTGTTTTCCACTAAAAAGGGGGTTCTTCTCCCAACATTTTAGAGTGTTCTTGACCACGAAATTGACCTCCATTGTTGAATCTCTTGAGCTTGCTTCCTCCCCCTTCCCTCCTATGATTCTTGCATCTTTTTGAGGGCTTTGGAAGAGGAGATCTAGATCTACAATCCCCACCAATCATTTCCTCCTCTAAGTGAGGGGAACCCATTGGATCTAGATCTTGGAGTCATTGGTTGACTTCCACCATTGTTCTTCCTCTCTAATTCCTCCCTAGCACTTGTTGCTTTGGTGGGATTTGAGAGTGAAGGATTTGAGCACCCTTGGTGGTCTTGCTTTACATTCTTGCATAAATGTTGAGCTTTCCATTACGATTTGTTCGAGTGAGAGACCGTGAGCTTGTTACTCTTGGAGGGTGACCTCCTAGTTGGCTTGGAAGTTGGTACCGCGGTGTTCTCTTTGTGGAAGATTGTGAAGAGACCCGGGATTCTCCTTCGTGGAGATTGTGAAGTGGTTGTGGATCTTGCCATCTCCGGAGTGGAGGAAAAGCTAGCCATAAGGAAAGGGCCTATTTCCTTCGTGGTATAGACTCGGAGAAGAAGGTGAGCCTTTGTGGCGCGTGAGGAATCCTTCGTGGAACCTCACACCTCTCCAACGTGACGTAGCCCCCTTCCCAAAGGTGGTGAACACGGGAATACATCTTCGTCTCCGCGTGCCTCGATTATCTCTATATCCGAGCTTACTTTCCTTGTGATAGCCATCGAGCTTGAAGTACTTATATCTTGCTTATCACTTGTGGTGTATTTATCTTGTGCTACCTTGCTTAGCTTAATTTGTTGTTGGTGCACTTAGTTGAGCCTAGTGTATTTAGGTTTTGTGCTTGTAAAATAAACGTTAGTTTAATTCCGCATTCTATCAAGCCAAAACCATAATAGTTTTGAAATTGCCTATTCACCCCCCTCTCTAGGCGACATCTCTATCCTTTCAAGCTGCCATTCGATGAGCGCAACTTGGACCCGAAGTTCAACAAGGTCCACATGAAGCGCGGCGAGAAGGCAATGATCAATCACCGGGCACTCATCCAGTAGGCGTGCAACAAGTGGCACGACATTCTCGAAGAGATCGACTGCACACCGATCAGCGGCACAAGCATGGATAGCCAGGTACTTCACCGACCTCTAGTCGAGCTATGCCGAGTTCATGCATGTCCTAACACACTTCGCCTTGCCTTTGTAACTCGTCCGTGCACTCGGCATGTACCGGTGTGACACGAAGACAGAGTTCAAGTTCCACCACGTGTTCATCGAGATTCAAAAATGTGAGAAATGGGTGGATACTCGCGTGAGCCTCGCCAAGAACATGGATGGCGCGTACAACCCATAGGCTCCCCTGCTGCCGGTGAAGGAAGGCCATAGGTCGGCCAGAGCCTCGCCATCCTCGACAAGGACATCCCTGCCAACACGCCAAGCTCTGTGCCCACCATCTCGGCCGCCAATCCTTCGCCGAGCTCTGCCTCCACCTCCTCCAATCCGTCGGTGGGTCACGTCCTGGCCGAGGAACCCATCCCCGTCACACCAGACATGCCAGAGGAGCCCATCCCCATCGACGACTGATTGCTGAACCATTTTATCCTATTTTGTAATAATTTGATCACCAAATCATTTCTGGGCATACTTCTGTCGAACACCTTTGGCCGAGATTTCGCCGGCGGGAACAAAAAATTCAAATATGTCGTTGTTTTTGCGTCGCCTCATAACTCGGCTTGGAAACGTGAGTGGAAAACTGGATGTTTCCAAGCCTAAAGTTACATCCGTCCGGCGCTAAATAGCCCAACGAGTGGAGGTGCTCTAAGGTCTCACGATCCCTTGGGTCACTCCACGTGGAGAAAACCGACTCCTGGCCGGTCCCACCTAGGCATCACCCCTTCTTTTCTCTTCCCGTTTCTTCCTCCAAATCGTGATTCCCCACCTTGTGTGTTCCCCTCGTCGTCGCCTGAGAGAGAGATCACCGCTGTTGGCAGTCGCTGCCACACGCACCGACTTCCCCGGCCTCGCCTCCCAACTGTACCTTCCTTCCTCCCTTTTATCCATCCCGTTCATGTACTTGAGCATAGAGGTTCGAGCCGGCAGTCGCCGTTGCAAGTACTGGGCTACTCGCGGTGGTGCTGCGAGCGCCTTCCAGCCGTGGGCGGTGCTATGGTGACGAGCAACAACGTTTTCGTGAGCCCAACGATTCATGTGCTGCAAGGGAAAGGGAATAGTGCTACCGGCGGAGGTACCGATGACGGTGAGTTTTGCTACCGGTGGAGGCGAGCTCTGCTACCGGCGACGACAAGTTTTGCTACTAGTGGAGGCGAGCTCTGCTACCGGCGGCGGTGGGCTCTTCTACCGGCGGAGGTACCGGCGACGATGAGTTTTGCTACCGATGGAGGCGAACTCTACTACCGGAGACGGCAAGTTTTGCTACCGACGGAGGCGCACTACGGGAATAACAATATAGGCCGACGACCCTTTTATACGCCGACGGCAATATGTCGGGGCCGTCGGCGTAGATGGACGGGCCGTCGGCCCAGTTTTTGCCGTCGGCGTAGGATAAATAGACCGACGACAGCCGTCGGCGTAAACGGGGCCGTCGGCGTAGCATACTAGGCTAACGGCAGAGCGACGGCGTCAAGTCTACGCCGACGGCAAAGTCGGTGTAGGTTTCATAAAGCCGTCGGCGTAGCCATTTTTCTTTTTTGCCCCATTAATCTTAGAAAAATCATAACTAAATCATTTAAATTTAGAAAAATACATATAATATATCAAAATTTGTAGAAAAATAAGATCTATCTATATAAACTCAAATATTACATATTTGTTTACAAAAATATATATAAAAAATATAAATACTTTAGTATAACATATTTTTCATTTTTCGAGTGCAAAAAACGGGGTGTTTTGTGAAGCAACCACCAAATGAAAGTTTCAAAATAATAATACCACATTTTTCAAAAATATTAGACCATATTAAATGCACAATTTCCCAACCTAGATATCTCAAACCTTTTCATTCACCCCTCGTAAAAAGACAAAATCATGCTGAATCGGTGGGAAATGAGTTAGATTTGAACTACAGGTACATGATATGATGCTCATGATTTTTTGCAAAAATAATTTTTAGGTTCATAAGATGCTATTTCATTAGAGATATAATGCAAGTTTAGTGAGGCTCAGCCCCGAGCTAAGCATCTTCATGCCCCTCGATTTACAAAATTTGACGATAGTTTGAAACGGGCATAAAAAATTCATAAACGATCGAAACAATGCAAAACTTTCGCGTGGTTTCATATTATGTGACATAGTTGCATGGAAAAATACCAAACTTGGTATATTGATTGTGTCTCAAAAAAACCTTCACAAAATGACCTATCTCAATCGAGGTTTTCTGGATTTCAGGTCAAATGACCAATGTTATTGCTAGAATCGTGGTATAGTTTGCGATAATGTGTCCATATTATGCACGCATGTATATCATGGGATGGAGAAGAATGTTGCAGGAGGAATATTTCCTTTTCGTCGCACAAAAAAGCCAATTTTTATTTTCCTAGTGTAAAAAATGGGGCGTTTTGTGAAGCAACCACCAAATAAAAGTTTCAAAATGATAATACCACATTTTTCAAAAATACTAGACCATATTGAATGGACAATTTCTCAACCGAGGTATCTCAAACCTTTCCGTTCATCCCTCGTGAAAAAGACAGATTCCTGCCAAATCGGTAGGAAATGAGTTAGATTTGAACTACAGGTACATGATATGATGCTCATGATTTTTTGCAAAAAATCATTTTTAGGTTCACAATACACTATTTCATCAGAGATCTAATGCAAGTTTAGTGAGGCTCAGCCCCGAGCTAAGAATCTTCATGCCCCTCGGTTTACAAAGTTTGACGATAGTTTGAAATGAGCATAAAAAATTCAAAGACGATCGAAACAATGCAAAACCTTCGCGTGATGTCATATTATGTGACATAGTTGTATGGAAAAAATACAAAACTTGATATATTGATTGTTTCTCAAAAAACCCTTCACAAAATGACCTATCTCAATCGAGGTTTTCTGGATTTCAGGTCAAATGACCAATGTTATTGCTATAATCATGATATAGTTTGTGCTAATGCTCCCATATTGTGCACTCATGTATATCATGGGATGACGAACAATGTTGCAGGAGGAATTTTTCCTTTTCGTCACACCAAAAAGCTAATTTTTATTTTCCGAGTGTAAAAAATGGGGCGTTTTGTGAAGCAACCACAAAATAAAAGTTTTAAATGATAATACCACATTTTTCAAAAATAATAGACCATATTGAATGGACAATTTTCCAACCGGGGTATCTCAAACCTTTTCGTCCACCCCTCGTGAAAAAGACAAATTCCTGCCGAATCGGTAGGAAATGAGTTAGATTTGAACTACAAGTACATGATATGATGCTCATGATTTTTTGCAAAAATCATTTTTAGGTTCACAATATGCTATTTCATCAGAGATCTAATGCAAGTTTAGTGAGGCTCGGCCCCGAGATAAGAATCTTCATGCCCCTCGATTTACAAAGTTTGACGATAGTTTGAAACAGGCATAAAAAATTCAAAAACGATCGAAACAATGCAAAACCGTCGCGTGGTGTCATATTATGTGACATAGTTGCATGGAAAAAATACAAAACTTGGTATATTGATCGTGTCTCAAAAACACATTCACAAAATGACCTATCTCAATCGAGGTTTTCTGAATTTCAGGTCAAATGACCAATGTTATTGCTAGAATCGTGATATAGTTTGCGCTAATGTGCACATATTATGCACTCATATATATCATGGGATGTCGAACAATGTTGCAGGAGGAAGTTTTCCTTTTCATCGCACTAAAAAGCCATTTTTTATTTTCCGAGTGACAAAAACTAGGTGTTTTGTGAAGCAACCATCAAATGAAAGTTTTAAAATAATACTACCCCATTTTTTAAAAATACTAGACCACTTTGAATGGACAATTTCCCAACCGGAGTATCTCAAACCTTTTCGTCCACCCCTCGTAAAAAAGACAAATTTCTGCCGAATCGATAGGAAGTGAGTTAGATTTGAACTATAGGTACATGATATGATGCTCGTGATTTTTTTAAAAAAATTATTTTTAGATTCTTTCATCAGAGATCTAATGCAATGTTTCCTTTTTGTCGTACCAAAAAGCCATTTTTTATTTTTCTAGTACCAAAAGCGGGGTGTTTCATAAATCTTGGCATAGTTTCGGTTGGTCTAATATTTAAAAGTTACGATATATAATTAAATAGATGATATGGATGTCATATTTGGATTCCTCTTATTTTTATGATCGATTTGGATATATTATTTGTCGAATTGTGATTTACGAATTTGTAGATATGAATTATTCAAAATTAAATATAAAAAGCAAAGTAAATAAAATTTATTTTATTTTTATTTGAATTCAAGATTATTATTACTTATACATTGTTGTTTACTCAAATAATTGTATGGAATGTAAAAAAAAATATGTTTAACATTATAGTGTAATGGTTAATATGATTGATATGATAATATTCACAACAAGTTTTAGTTTCTTTGTCGGAAGCTCACGTGGAAGAAATGAAGAAGTTATGCGTGATGTAGCTGGAGTAGTATTAGGATGGGTGACCGGTTGAAGAGTTTAACTAATTGTGCAATTTGACTTGAGACTAAGTGTACTTTAAACTAAAAATGTCCATGTGAAATTAACAAGTTAAGCAATTCAAAAATGTTAAAAAATTAAAAAAAAGAAAAAAAAATTTAAAAAATTCTAGGCCGACGGTAAAGCCGTCGGCGTAGCCAAACGGTCGTTAGTCATCTAGGTGGGCCCCATATGGTCTACGCCGACGGCATTTTGCCGTCGGCGTAGCTATATACGCCGACGGGAAGAGGGCCTACGCCTACGGGGCTGTACGCCGACGGCAGCCGTCGGGCCAGCCTACGCCGACGGCATTTAGGGACTACGACGACGGGACCTGGCCGTCGGCGTATTCAGCTTCTCCTGTAGTGACGAGCTCTTCTACCAACTACGGTGGGATTTTGCTACCAACGGTGGCGGGTACTGCTACCATCGGTATTGGTTGGTACTGTCAGGGGTGTACAGAGTTGCTATCCATGGCCGACTGCTGTGCAACCTTGGGTGTAGGATGCTGCTCCGACCGGCCGTTGCCGGAGCTAGACAACGGTTAAGGATCTTGCTGGAGCTGGATGGCGGTCAAGAATCACCCCACGACGACAGGGTTCGAGACAGCCTTGTGCGCAAGAGCGAGGACAACTGCCACGGGACATGGTGTTTCCTTTTTTCCCGGGAGTAGTTTGTTTCTCCGTGTACTGTGCGTGACCTGAAGGATACGCGTCGAACGGGGGAACCAGGGGATCGAAGTCTTCGGATCCCCGGGGACGCCTAGCGCTCCCCATAAAAAACTGGTCCAATATCAGGTCTACATTCCCTTCGGTCCTTCATCCCCAATGATATTCATCTTTCTCTGTTTTTTTCCTGGAAATAGAATATGAAAACAGGAACGTGTGATAATTTCAAGGGACCACTCCACTTTGCACAAGCCAAGTCTGGACAGTGCTCAACAAGAGTTACGTTTGATTTGGGAGATGAATGCAGAGTGGATTTTTTTCTCCACCATGGTCCATGGATATATAAATTCAGATTCATCATGCCATGCATATAAAAAATCCAGAGGACGGCACTCTAGCTCTCACTTCTCAGTTTACAATTGATCTAGACAAAACAGTGACAAACTGATAAAACACTGATAAACTTGATTTCTGATACAAAAAAAAGTTGCTTCTTTTGACTGCATTCCCATATCCCATCTCTTACAATCAGACAAATACTACAAGCAACAAAGTTGGGGAAACGATACCAGTCAAATACTAGCCATCTCGGCAGCAATTTCAGTAGAAAGAACGACATGAGTACCCGTGGAATCTAGGACTCAAACGCAGGTGGGCAGCGTGAGTGCCTGCGAGGCTAGCACCATCAGTATTCCTAAAAAAGTCTAGTACTGCTCGGTTCTCCAAGAAAAAAATCTTAACAAGGTTTCTCTTTTCTATGTTCTTCCACATGGTCATAAAGAAAGGCCATCAGCTTTCAGAATCTTGTGTAAATCGCAAATTCTAATTTACGAATAAATCTCAGTAATTCTTTTTACAACACCTTATAAGATTCACAATATGACACAATTCAAAACAAGTGAATTTATGGAGAACTAATTTGATCATACATCACCACATATATTCAAGTCTGCTAAACTTAATTCGGTGTACAAGCACAATTAATACTATGTTAACTGCTGGGTGTTTGCTCTTCTTGCAAGCACAACAATTCAAATGCTAAAATTCAGAGGATATGGCACCTTTAACAAGAAAGCCTGCTGCATTGAGCGGTCTTCCTCTGAATCAATGCACAATTCATATTATCTGAGAACAACACAAGATACATGAAGAAAATGTTATCGCAATATCATTGATTTCACGGACAATGTAGATATATCGTGTCACGTTATGTCCCAACCCTATCTCTCAACACATCAGCAATCGATGGAAATTTCTGCATCAACATTACAAAGCCATCGGTGAACACGGCCTTCTTGAAATGTTTGTCCACCGCAAAGAAGTCTAAGCACTTGTTCTTCAGCTCTGGACAGTTGTAGGTCTCAGCGCAGGCCAAGATAGCCGCAACTGTATCTACAGTCACATTATCCCAGAGCTTCTGGGCACACATAAGTTTCAGCCGGTCTAGTGCATATCGATCAGCCGCAGCTAGCAGATCCTGGAATATCTCAGGAGGAGCGTCCCCAAGCTGGTCTTCTCCAGGCAACACGTCCGTGTACATAAACCGAAGCATAATTCTGAACGTTGCAGGCGACATTTCGTGCAGCGTGATGGATGGCGTTGTAGCTTCGGCCATGGAGCCGAAGAGCTCCGCCCTGAAGACCGGTGAGCGGGCGGCAAGCACCAACCGATGAGCGTGGAATGTCTCGCCGTCGACGACAAATGACACGTCCGTCCCATCAGTGTGATCTAGTAGGCAGCCAAGATGGGTACCAATGTCTGAAGACGGCACGGGAATAGGGCTGTTATCGGTGACCATGATGTTGCATACAAAGGTGATGTGTCTCCCAGCGACAGCGAGTCTGACCAACGAAGGTCTATATTCGAAGTGACTCCATCCCAATCTGTCGCCGTCGCCGTCGCCATGAGCTCTGTTATTTTTTAAGGATCCTTCTATCCTTTTGGTTGAAACCTTCGTGCATGGTTTGGCGTCATTACCCATAAGGTAGACCTCAAAGATGGCCGTAATGTTTCTTGTTGATTTGCTCTTTTGTCTAAGGAAGATAGAAACGTAGCCGGCCGCATCTGACCCATTCGGGTAGCACTCGATGCACCAGAGGTGTCCCCCGGCGGAGATGATGTCGGAGTGGACGGCCTGGCCGACGGGAAATTGCTTGGCTTGCTCGTAATCTACTCTGAACTGGACAACAGAACCCACAATGGTGGTCTGCGCCTCCGGATCGGCCGTTCTAGCCCGCTTGCTCACTGAATATTTTTAACAGCAAACTTTACCACCAAATCGAGAATCTGTTGTAGCAAATTATAAGTGAGTTGAAGGAAGCGAAGAGGAAGGGGGGGGGGGGGGGGGGGGGCACTCACTGGCTGGCGGTTGAGCTGCTGGAGACGATCGTTGCTGATGAGCCGACAGCCCCGCTCCGCTGTTCTCTCCACCCCAACTGGGTTCGTCCCAGCACCCTCCGTGAGCCCCACGTACGACGTGTGTGCTCCTCCGCTGTCCGCCACTGCAGGTCGTCTCCCAACTGTCGTCGATCGCCGTCACCGACGCCGATACGCCCGCGATTCTTTTTTGGAGGCACCGCCGCCCGTGAGGCCGTCGAGTTGCCTAAGCAAACTTTAATTTGATCCCGACCGCAGCACAGCCTCGTTTTATTTCCTATAGTAACTATCGACACGTATTTGGGCCGGATTGTACCTTTCCTGTACCCGACACGGATATGGTGTCCGTATTCGCTCAGGTCACCTTATAGTAATTTCACATTTCCTTGTTTGTTTGTGTTTTCACAAGTAATTTATCCAGTTATACGGCCACGTGTGTGAATCTCTTGTTCTTATCTAAAAACGGAATATTCGAAATACTAATTATTGCATTATCACGATTTATGCTAATCATGTGCTCTTACCTAAGGACCCCTCATACGTATGTGAGATGTGAAGAATGTACCTTACACAAAAAGTAAAAAAAAGACCTAAAACCCTAGCCGCCCCTAGCGACCACACCCTCCTCCCTTTCCTCTCACCTCGTCATCCCTAGAGGCGACCGCCAGGAAACCCCACGTGTCGCTCGTGAAGGGGACGGCGGGGCCCTGGCGCTTCTCCGCGGTGTTTTTTCGAGTGGCAGCACTACCTACTAAGGCTGCTTCTCGTGCGGCTGTCGCTCCGGCGGCTTCACGGGGACGACGGTCTCAGCAAGGGGTGCTGATCAATCTATGGCGCATGGACCCCGAGCGGCGGCTCTATACACGGCGATGACGATGGCTCTGGACACCGCGACAACGTCCCTTTTGCCAGGGATATTTGGCCAGGAGGCAGCTCCTTGTGGTGGTGACCCGGGGCGGCACATCACGGGATTCCGAGCCCAGGTTCGTCGCAGGAGGCGCGTGGCGGCCGGATCTTTCTCCGGTGTCGATGAAGCTGGATGCGGGAGAGTCGTGTCAGTCCCGGGGTTTTCGAGATTAGTGCAGTCGACGGGTTCCGGATTGAGCGCTTGATGGCTCCAATATTTGCCATCTTCCATCGCATTTAAACATTGTTTTTAGTCAAGCAATTGACAAGAAACTCTCAATCCTTGCCACTAATGACTAATAATTGCAAAGATATGAAAAAACTTGCTTTGAATTATGTTGTGTAGGAAATCACGAGTTTTAATGCGAAATCAGGAGTCATAATGAAGGATTTTGAGGAAGTCTACATGGCCAAGTAATTGGGAAGCCAATTCCAGGCGTCAGTCAGCTTAACGACCACTGGTACGGGCAGGGCCTGCCCGTACCAAGTGGCGATGGCTCTGTCTCGTCAAACTCTACGACTTTCGTGAAGACGCATATATTTTGAGGCTCCAGCCGCTAGTTAGAGCCCCCATTCTCAGATTTCATTGCAACACCACCAAAGGAGATCCACACCATTGTTCATCCATCCCCTCCATTAGCCATAGCCATTGCTTTGTACTTTAGATCTCCTTATGATTTGACAACCATTGTAAGAATATTCGATTTCAATCTAAGTATTTTGCACAATGTTTTCTATCCTTGATCTATTTGTTATGAGAGAGTAGTCCTCACGGGCTGCAGGTTGGAGAGAAACCTCACAACAATTATGTGCATCTAATCATGGGAGTATTGTATTTTGTTTGCAATTGAGATTTGTATCTTTTGTTTTCTTGTCTCTTGTCTCAATTTATGGAATTGTAGGTACCCAAGATCGCATAGATTGATAAAGGCTTGAGGTGAGATACTTGTCTAGCGGCGATCTCATAGGAATTCTAGTGACAGAAATGGTAGTACGGTATTCGCTTAGCGACCCATCCGGGATCACAACAATATCACCACTTAATGCTTTAATATGTGTTCTACACTTAATAATCATTTGTAACTCGTGGCTTCGGTGTGCACTCGGTTGGATTAAAATACTATTGCTATCAATGTTGCATCACGAGGCTCTAGTATATTAGGATGTGTTGCCCATAAGAGATTATTTCCATTCAAACATTACACATGACTATGCTTATTATTATCTTTTATCCTATATGATGTGCAGCTGCAGGTGGATCTTCAACCCTAGCCTAGTCCATCCATTGATTCAACCCACTGTAAAAGTAAACTAGATTGGTCCGCTAAACTAAGTTAAAATGAAGAAACAAAGTATTGTAGACGTGTCCTTTTTATTTCCTATTAGTATTTCTTTTCAAGGTTCGATTAAACCTAGATCTTCTAGGGAAAAGCTATTATACTACATCCATGAATCTGGATCAAAGGTATCAACCCTTTTTTTGCGCTGTTGTCGAAGAAGCAATTTCGCTATCCTAGTGAGGTCACTAGAGACCTTGTTTTTAGTTTTATTATTAATTTGTAGTTTGTTTCTTGTTATCTATTTGAAAACCCGAAAAAAATAGTTACTTGTTATTTGTTTTCATTACTTAAAACTTACCAAAAAATATAAGAGTCATGGCTCAAAAGAGACTTGGGTAGTATGCTACTCCCGCTAATGATTTTATTCATGCACCTATCACTCAGCCCACTGTTGATGCGGAAACTTATAAAATTAAGCCTAACCTTTTAAGCTTGGTTCAACAGAACCAATTTGGGGGCTCATCTTCTAAGGATTCAGGTTTGCACTTAAACACTTTCACTGAAATTTGCGACATGATGCGTATTAAGGATGTAGATCCAAATGTTGTTAAATTAAGATTGTTTCCTTTCTATCTTAGAGAAAAGGCTAAGGATTGGTTGCTAGCTCTACCAAAGGGCACTATTAAATCTTGCAAGGAATTTACTAATTTGTTTATGACTAAATTTTTTCCCCCAGCTGTGACTATGTAGCTAAGATACAACATTATAAGCTTTAGACAAGAAGACCGTGAACCACTAGCGCTTGCATGGGAAAGGATGGAATAAGCCGTAATGAATTGTCTTAGTCATGGGATGGAAGAATGGCTTATATTACATTTGTTTCATAATGGTCTTAACCCAATGTCTAAGTCTATGCTAGATACTGCAGAAGAAGGAACAATCATGAGAAAGCAAGTGAGTGTTGCAAAGAAATTTCTTGATGATATGCAAAATAATCATGCCCAATGGCATGTGGAAAGAACCTCAAAAAGAGTAAGTTCAATCACCGAAGTAAATAATGAAGAGCTTACATCTAAGGTAGACGAGCTTCTTAGTATAGTAAAAGGTAAAGAAGATGCCCAAGTTAATGTTATCGCTACCGATGTTAATGATGTCAATTTTATAGCTCGCACTCTTTTTAGTCCTGCATGGAAAAATCATTATGCTTATAATGCTCAAAACATTATCCTAATCCCGCAGGAGCTCCTTACAATACTTATGATAATAATAATGGAGAAAATCATGGCAATCTCTCGCTTGAACAAACTGTTAGAACCTTTATACAAGCTCAAACCGAGCAAAACAATATGCTCATTAAAATCATAGAGAACCATGAGAATAGTATAGAAAAATTATCTAATCAGGCCATTGCAATTAGAAATGATGTGCAGGCTCTACAGGAAAGGACAAAGACCATGGAGGCTTGGCTGGGTAAAGTAGCTAAGAGCCAAGCTCTCATACTAGCAAAGTTTGCTGGACAACCGGGCCAAATCTGGTAGAAGACCTCAAGATGATGAGGGTGGTAACCAATGAAGAGAAACCTGAAGAGCTAGATTATAGCAATGCGCCAACACCGGGGTATACTATGGAAGATCTATTGAAGATGATCACCGTGAAGAATCCCGGTATAGAACAAGGTAATGATTCTATGTACCAACAATTTATACAATAAGTAGCATCTAAAGTTCGTGGGTTAGAGATGGAGTATAAAAGACTAGCTGATAAGCTTCCTTCTAAGCTAGATGATATATTTGATCCCACTATTAAAGTTAAGTTGGGAATCAATGAGATATCCGCACTTTATGATCTTGGTGCGAGCATATCAACAATTTCCAAAAGCTTATTTGATAAATTAAACTTGGGGCAATTCATTACTACTGAATTAAGACTCCACCTAGCGAATTCAAGTTATAAACAAGCTGTTGGGATAAAAGAAAATACAGTTGTTTAAATTAAAGGTAGTCTTGCTCTTATTGATCTTGTTATTATGGGCATGCCTGAAGATCCCATAGCACCTATAAATTTAGGTAGGCCATTTTTAAGAACTATTAAAGCTTTGATTAATTTACATGAGGGGAATATGAGAATAGGGTTACCATCTAGAGATCCTTTTATAGTCCATTTACCTAGGAAAAGGAAGACCAATCCTAATGATGACGATGGTATATTTACTTTGAAAGCCAACTATTTTGAAGTGGGTATTTCACTCCTCAAACCTAAATAATTGTCATCGGGGTCAAGCTAATTGACCTTAACTAGAAGCGCTTCATGAGAGGCAATCCATGTGAAATAAAGTTTTTTATTTTTGTGTTAGTCTTGTTAGTTTTTTTGTTTTTTTAATAAAGAGTGTTCAAGAAGACCTTTGGAGAGAGGAGAAAAAATAAGGTAATCCTCGATCTTCTACTTTTACTAACACATGGCCTATAGAAGTATTGCTGAGTTTTTATGAAGTATGTTTGCCGTTATTTTGACTCATGATAAGATGTGCAAAAACGCACGAAGCTACTAATCAAATTCTTGAAGTTTTGCAGCTCACAGTGCACTTAATGACCTATGGTACCGTCGGGAAGTACCATACCGTGCGCCCGTACCACCTCGAGTTACAGAAAAACAAGAACTTTGATTTTTGCCGTAGGAGACAATGTTGTTAACGACCATTGGTACGATCGGACACGCTCGTATGGTGTGCCCATATCGTACCCTTGAGCAAACATCAGATTTCAAGCAATACCATATAGATAACGACCAGCAGTACGGGCGCGCGCGCCCGTACCGAGTGCACCGCCAGGGAGCAGCCGTCGCCCCCAAGGTATGTCAACCGGTACGGGCGGGCTCCGGCCATACCACCGCCCGTACCACGTACGCGGTCATTATATTTTGCCCGAGGAGGTAACCTAGGGTTTAGGGTTTAGGGTAATCTCCCAAAACCAATCTCTCTTTCTTCTTCCTCCAAACTTCAAACCGTCTCCATTGGATCTTCAAATTGACTCGGCCTTTCTTCGATTCCACACACTAAATCGATATAAGGTATGATTCTTGTTGAATAATAGAGCAATTTACCAAGCGAATTATCCGTAATAAACGCTAGATAAAATATGATTAGAATAGTAGGCAATATACTAATCATGTGAAATAGCGAATACATATTAAGGCATATAACCAAACAAACTGCAAGGCATAAAACTTTGGATATGATCAGAACAAGATTGAGACAGAAGATATACACGACAGTAGCAGAAGAAGAACCGTCGGCATTGGAACCGTCGTTGGCCATGTCGTCGAGGAAGAGGGTGCTGATGTCGGGGAAGAAGTCCTCGTCGGGGAAGACGTCGCCGCAGTCGCTATCTGCGAGGGAGTCCATGACGAAGCCAGTAGTCGCGCTGATAGCACTCCCCAAAAACCTTATCGCCCTTCTCCCGTACAGGACTCGAAGCAGCGGGGTCTCGGAGGCCTACTGTCCCGGTTTGCGGTGCACGCCGCAAGACGGGATGGGGAAGATCTAGGTAGCGCAGTGCTCTGGAACTGGAGGCGCAAAGGATGTGTGTCGGTGTAACTGAGAGGAGGCACGACCTCTCTCTCTTATAGGCACACGGACAGCCTGCACTCAATTCGTATTCATTTAACTCGTATTAAAAGTCCACTCAAAGCAAACGTTTCAGCTTCTGTACATATACCATTCATGCGTGGCAAAATAAAGCTCGGCTCGGCGAGATTCTCGCAACCCACGGCGCACGCGCGTCGCGTCGCGTCGTGACGTGACGAGGCGAGGCGAGGTGTGGCGTGGCGAGGCGAGCGAGGAGGAGGAGCACGTGTGTGGAACTCTCTCTCCTTCTCCTTCTCATCCTTTTACCAAGTGGTAGGAGAGCTCACCTTATAAGCTGGTCCAACTTTCACTCAACTAGCAATGTGGGACTAAACATTTGTCCCAGCTCTTGCCTTGCATGAATGGGCCAAATGGGCCTCTAGGATTTCAGGAATTTATTGGCATATAATAAATGGGCTGGGCCTATTTTAGGCAAAAATTCTAACAATCCCCCACCAGATCCTAGAGGCACATGAAGTTTGCCTTTGGTTCCAAAACATTGTTTATATACCGGTACTGTAGTGGAGACTGTTAAGTTGAACTTCCACCTAGAGCTTTATGTTATACTAGGCCGCAACTTGTACAGTGGACTATGCCTTGAACTGCAAGTTTGCTGCAAACCTAGCTTCACAAAAAGTCTTGACCGATACTAGGCTACTGTGGGACTTCCCCGCGGGTGGAGCTTATACGTCATACTCCATGACCTTTCATAAGTTTATTAGAGAGCACCCTACTCTCATAGACTGCGACGTTTTAACAGTCAGACTCATATAGGTGTGTTCTTCAAAAGATGTTCTGCAGGACAACATCTTTGCTTAGGATAAGCCACTTAGGACACATTAAGATAATAAATCAACCTGCCGTGCAGAATAGGAAAGTATTGCATCTTTATGGAGTGGTGTTTATTAAAGTAGGGATACTTTCCTCTCAGCTAACCAACAGCTTGTCTCCCAATTCTAATTCACGGGATCTCTGATCACATAGAGTGGTTTACCACTGTGGAAAGCTCAAATTGTGGGTCTCATACCCATCTCCTTCGATGCATTTTCTATCACATTGCGTGATAGACCCTTTGTGAAGGGATCTGCCAAGTTTTTAGATGTTTGGATATAATCCAATGCAATAAATCCGGAGTTTCTCATTTTCCTGACAGATTTCAGTCTCCTCTTCACATGTCTTGAGGACTTCATATTATCCTTAGAACTGTTCACCTTAATAATCACAGTTTGATTATCACAGTTCATTGGAATTACGGGTATAGGTTTTTCAACCACAGGTAAGTCCGTCAAGAGTTCATGAAGCCACTCTGCTTCAATAGTGGCCGTGTCTAGTGTTGTGAGTTCTGCTTCCATAGTTGACCTCGTTAAGATGGTCTGCTTGCAAGACTTCCAAGAAACAGCGCCACCACCAAGTGTGAAAACATATCCACTCATGGCCTTTATCTCGTCAGCATCAGATATCTAATTTGAATCACTATAACCCTCTAGTACCCTCGGATACCCGGTATAGTGTATGCCATAGCTCGCAGTGCCTTTTAGATATCGCATAACTCTCTCAAGAGCATGCCAGTGATCATCTCCTAGATTTGAGACAAATCGACTGAGTTTGCTTACAGCAAAGGCGATGTCAGGTCTCGTGGCACTAGCTAAATACATAAGCGAGCCAATGATTTGAGAGTATCTTAGTTGGTCTCTAGCATTTCCTCGATTCTTTTGAAGCAACACACTAGGATCATACGGTGTAGGAGAAAAATTGACGTTGCTATACCCGAAACGACTCAAGATCTTTTCCACATAGTGGGACTGAAGCAGTGTAATCCCACCATCGTCATCTCTCAATAGCTTGATGTTCAGGATGACATCAGCTACTCCCAGATCCTTCATCTCAAAGGAATGAGATAAGAAATCTTTGACCTCCTTAATTGCATTAAGGTTGGTTCCGAAAATCAGTATGTCATCAACATACAAACAAAGGATGACTCCCTCACCCCCACCATGGAGATAGTATACACACTTGTCAGCTTCGTTTACAACAAAGCCTGCAGCGATTAAGGTTTTATCAAATTTTTCGTGCCACTACTTAGGTGCTTGTTTAAGACCATACAAAGACTTCAGTAGCTTGCACACTTTTCTTTCTTGACCATTTACTACAAAACCATCTGGTTGATCCATATAAATTTCCTCATCCAACTCTCCATTTAGGAAAGTCGTCTTAACGTCCATTTGATGAACGAGAAGACCGTGTGAGGCAGCTAGAGAAAGTAGTACTCGAATGGTGGTCAACCTTGCTACAGGTGAGTAAGTGTCAAAAAGTCTTCACCTTCCTTTTGGGTATAACCCTTGGCCACAAGCCTTGCCTTGTACTTCTCAATAGTAGCATCAGGCCTTAGTTTCTTCTTGAACACCCATTTACATCCTACAGGTTTGCACCCATAAGGACGATCAGTGATCTCCCATGTTTCATTAGCTAAGATGGAATTCATCTCACTATGAAAAGCTTCCTTCCAGTAGTCAGCATCAGGAGATGCATAAGCTTCTGAAATGGAAGTGGGAGTGTCATCCACAAGGTACACAATGAAATCATCACCAAAAGACTTTGTAGTCCTTTGTCTCTTGCTCCTTTTAGGAATTTCATTATCATCCTTCTTAGGACTTTCAGAGTGTTCAATCGGAATGGTAGGTTCAGATAATATAGCAAATTCCTGATTAGATGAACTAGGTATCTCCGGATTTGATGAGTTAGGTTTATCCTTCATTGGAAAGATATCCTCAAAGAAAGTCGCATCAGTCGACTCCATGATTGTACCGACATGAATGTCAGGTACTTCAGATTTTACTACCAAGAATCTATAACCAATGCTATGAAAAGCATAGCCCAGAAAAACACAATCAATGGTTTTTGGTCCAAGCTTGCGCTTCTTGGGGATTGGTACATTAACCTTTGCCAAACAACCCCAAGTACGTAAGTAAGAGAGTTTTAATCTTTTCTTCTCCCATTCTTCGAATGGAGTAATTTCTTTGTTCTTTGTGGGAACTCGGTTTAGGACATGACACGCGGTCAATAGTGCCTCCCCCCACCATTCCTTAGAAAGACCCGATGTGTCTAACATGGCGTTAACCAAATCTGTTAGATTACGGTTCTTTCTTTCGGCTACTCCATTTGACTGGGGTGAGTAGGGAGGCGTCCTCTCATGAATTATGCCATGTTCTGCACAAAAGGAATCAAACTCGTTGGAAAAATACTCTCCACCACGATCAGACCTAAGCCTCTTAATCTTTCGATCAAGTTGATTT
The DNA here is from genome assembly GCA_916181665.1 of Avena sativa. Lineage (NCBI taxonomy): Eukaryota > Viridiplantae > Streptophyta > Magnoliopsida > Poales > Poaceae > Avena > Avena sativa. The sequence goes on from OV702299.1 coordinate 53,444,585, forward strand.
TCTGCCTCAGCTTTATAGATTTTGAAGAAACTCAAAGCCTCATCTTTTGATTTCAAAAGATACACATGACAATATCTCGTAGAGTCATCGATCAAAGTCATGAAATATTTCTTTCCACCTTTTGTCAACACACCATTCATCTCACAAAGATCAGAATGTATGAGCTCTAGTGGTGTTAAATTTCTCATTTCTGCAGTCGTATGTGACTTGCGAGGTTGTTTAGCTTGCACGCAGACTTGGCACTTAGATCCCTTAACAGTTGAGAAATCAGGGATTAAATTCATTTTGGCTAGTCGCGTCATACAACCAAAATTAATATGACAAAGACGAGAGTGCCAGACATTTGATTCAAAAAATTCGTGTAAATATGATTAACAACTTTATACAAATGTCTGACAGAGATAAGCGGAACAAGCCTCCGCACTCATAGCCTTTACCAACAAAGGTTCCATACTTCGAAATTACAAATTTATTGGACTCAAATACAATCTTGTAACCATCTCGACACAGAAGAGATCCGCTAACAAGATTTTTATTTATTGAGGGAACATGATGCACGTTCTTCAGGCGCATGGTCTTTCCCGAAGTGAACTTCAGATCGACCGTACCAACACCATGAACAGAAGCATGCGAGTCGTTCCCCATCAGCATGGTTTGAGTCCCTCTGACCTGATAGGAAGAAAACATGGAAATATCAGAACAGACATGTACATTAGCGCCCGTGTCAATCCACCAATCAAGAGAATGACATAATGAAAGAACAGTAGGTAATATACCATACCCAACATCTTTCATCTCAACGTCGCCCATGACAACATTAGCAGTCTTGCTGCCCTTCCCATGCTGGCGCTTGTCAAAGCGGTTGGGACAAGCAGGAGCCCAATGATTAGGATCACCGCACACATGACAAGCACCTTTCCTCTTATCAGTCTTGTTCTTGAAGCTGGTGGACTGAGAGGCCTTGTTCTTTCCATCAAACTTTCCTTTGTCGTCAAACTTGCCTTTGTTCTTGAACTTGTGAGGCTGGAAGTTCCTTTTCTGTACCAGATTGGCATTAGAACCTCCCTCGGTACCTCGAGCACGTGTGTCTTTTGCTCTCGCCTTCTCTTCCACATCAAGAGTCCCAATGAGATCCGTCACGGAGAACTCTTATCTCTTGTGCTTCAGAGAAGTAGCAAAATTCCTCCATGACTGGGGAAGTTTGGCAATGATGCCTCCGGCAACAAACTTGTCCGGTAACACACAAGTGAAGTGCTCAAGCTCCCTGGCAAGTGACTGTATCTCATGAGCCTGCTCCACAATGGAACGGTCATCAACCATCTTATAGTCATAGAATTGTTCCATGACATACAGTTCACTGCCAGCATCGGAGACTCCAAATTTTCTCTCGAGCGCATCCCACATATCTTTGCCATTGCTAAATGACAGATATGAATCGACAATATTGTCGCCAAGGATGCTGATCAAGGCAGCCTTGAAAGTGGTATCAAGTTTTTGGAACGCCTCTTCCTGAGCGGGATTAAGTTCCCCCTCAGGTGCGCCATAGATGGCGTTATAGCAGCTCATGGTCTGAAACCAGAGCACTGCTCTTGCATGCCATCGTTTGTAATTCACACCTTCAAACACAGGTGGCTTCATAGAAGCAACAAAGCCACTTGGGGCAAATTTCCTGAAATAAGGTTTTTGGATTGTTGAATAATAGAGCAATTTACCAAGCGAATTATCCATAATAAACGCTAGATAAAATATGATTAGAATAGTAGGCAATATACTAATCATGTGAAATAGCGAATACATATTAAGGCATATAACCAAACAAAGTGCAAGGCATAAAACTTTGGATATGATCAGAACAAGATTGAGACAGAAGATATACACGGCAGTAGCAGAAGAAGAACCGCCGGCATTGGAACCGTCGTTGGCCATGTCGTCGAGGAAGAGGGTGCTGATGTCGGGGAAGAAGTCCTCGTCGGGGAAGATGTCGCCGCAGTCACTATCTGCGAGGGAGTCCGTGACGAAGCCAGTAGTCGCGCTGATAGCGCTCCCCAAAAACCTTATCGCCCTTCTCCCGTACAGGACTCGAAGCAGCGGGGTCTCGGAGGCCTACTGTCCGAGGCGCAAAGGATGTGTGTCGGTGTAACTGAGAGGAGGCGCGACCTCTCTCTCTTATAGGCACATAGGGGAAGGTAGACAGACTGCGCAGAAGATGAAACGAGATAGACACATTCAGGATATGCCTACGCTATTTACTTAGTCATATTCTTTTCTTACTTTTTTTTGTATTCGGGTCGAAGAAGTATGGAAGTACGAGAATTCTATAACTACCAAAAACTCGTAAAAAATATATTGCTAATCTAATTCTAATATAGTAATAAAATATGGACGGAAGATGAAGCGAACAGGCGGCAGCCTCCACTCAAGCTCGGCTCGGCGAGATTCCCGCAACCCGCGGCGCGCGCGTCGTGATGTGATGTGACGAGGCGAGGCATGGCGTGGCGTGGCGTGGCGTGGCGTGGCGTGGCGAGGCGAGCGAGGAGGAGGAGCGCGCGTGTGGAACTCTCTCCTTCTCCTTCTCATCCTTTTACCAAGTGGTAGGAGAGCTCACCTTATAAGCTGGTCCAACTTTCACTCAACTAGCAATGTGGGACTAAACATTTGTCCCAGCTCTTGCCTTGCATGAATGGGCCAAATGGGCCTCTAGGATTTCAGGAATTTATTGGCATATAATAAATGGGCTGGGCCTATTTTAGGCAAAAATTCCAACAATTCTCCTCCGATCCTCAACTTATTTTTGCAAAAGCTTCACTCAATCCTTCACCATTGTCAATCTAGACTTAGGTCTTGTTCTTGATCTAATATTGATATTGAGAATGCTTAGTATTGTTTTAGAGGAGTTTCTTTTATAACTAGTGTAGAGGATCACATATTCTATGTTTCAATTGGACCAAAAAATTATTATAGCAATTTTTATTTATTTATCCTATCTTATTATTTTTAGATGAACATGAGGAGCCATACATGTGTGATGGCTGCGGAGTCCTCCGCACCACCCGTTGATACGCTGACCCCCGAGTCACTTGGTATCAAGTTCACCGAGGAGTTTCAGCTAAACCGTTTCAATCGTCTTAAGCTCCGAGAAACCAAATCCACCAAGTGGGCGTGTCCTTATATCCTAAACCAACTTAACATTCATGCTGATTTTGATTTACTTTGGAACAATGTTGGTTTGTATGACTTTGTATTCAGGATGTCGCCACGTATCGCCGCTTGACACTTGAGTTCCTCAGCACCTTGAACGCATACGGTGGACCATTACTATTGTACCAAGAAACAAAGGCCCGGAGTTGATCACGTCAAATTTCTCCTTATGAACCATGAGTACATTTTAACACTCGACCAATGGGCTCAATGTTTTGGGTTTGCCAAAAACACCACCAATGTACGCACAACTACTTTTGTTTTAAATCCTGCACCTTGGGAGTACTTTAATTTGATGAGAATTCGTGGAAACACACCCAAGGGAAACCAAATTGATCATCATGTTATCCGCTATCTATTTTGTGCGATTGCTAACACCTTGCAGGCACGTGGTGAGTTTACTAGAGTTAATGAGGAGGACATGTTGATCCTCGCAGAAGCTGCTATTGTTAATTGTAACTTAATCCCAAATTTGGGCGCTTTGCTTGTGTTTTACCTTAAGCATCAGGTTCTTCAATCTCGTGGACCCATATGTGGAGGAGGGGTTATGATCGTTCTCGCACGCGCACTTCACATCATCCTAGGTAACATCCAACCGTTGGTAGGAAGTCACCATTTCAGTCTCCCTACTCTAAGATCATGTGGTATGGTTTCTAAAACTCATGGTAGATATTTCCTTGATATACCTGGAGCGGATCACTTGATCCCATCTCCTTTACCTAATGGTCTATTCTCTATTGAGGAGGGACGTTTGCATTTTGACGCGCAGGTTGAGGCTAATCTACACCAACAATAAATACACATGGGAGGAGGAGGATAAGATGAAGAAGTAGAACAAGGAGGACCCAAACAAGATGAGCAGCCACCAAACTACTACACCACCTATGAAGACATCTATGCACTCAAAGAAAATATTCAAAACATGAACAATCTCTCCATCAACCTTCGAGATGCTACTGCAAGCCTCGCCACCCGGTTCCATGATTGGAATAACCAATGGAACATGGGAAACTATACACCACCACAATGAGCAACAAAGGGCTTGCAAAAGCCTGAGCTTGGGGATGTGTTCCCCTATCAAAATTATTTGTGTAATAACGAGGGGATACTCCAGCTCCTTGGGAGCTTTGAAAGACTCGTGTTGGCTCATTCCAACACTTCACCTCTTAGTTTTCTTTTGTTTTTTGTTTGTTTTTCTTAAAACCCTTGCTTAGTCGCAAGATCTTTTCTATTATTTAATCCCTATCCTCAAAAATACAAAAAGGTTTTTCCATTTTCCTTTTTTTGTAAATGTGGATTCGCACTTTGCCTCTTTGCTTTGATATTATTATGAGAGTAACCGTGTTTGAGTTTTTGAAGGAACACGTCCCTATAAGGACGAGAATCATGAAGTTGCTTATGAGAGGTATGTCCTATGTCTCCCACTTTGAAGTTTTATTAGTATGATGATTAGTTGTTGAAGCTATTTATCTAGTTCTTTTAGCTAACCCAGTCTTTCCTTGGAAATAATAATGCCAAATAAGTACAATAAGAAAAAGTCTGAAATTTACGACTTGTTTGATGAATGATTGTCTTGAGAGTATACCCTTGAAGATACTTAACTCCATAGACATTTTGATAGTCTTGACGAAACTCATGAAAGGAGTTGTTTGATTGAAATAAAGTCTAGTGGTAATTGTGATGCATGCCAAAGCTAACCTTGTGGATCAAACCGTGGTACTAGCTCAAAAAAAGAGAAAAATTCTACTTTTATGTTCCTAGTGCACACCTTTGGGATGCCAATAACTCCGTTAGCTTTTGAATGATCTATGGTATAACCCCGGATTTTGGCTATGAGTTGATGACATGATTGGCATAAGTGTCAACGTATGGGCAAAAGTATTGGTATTCTCAAAGGTTGTGCAAGAACTTGCAAAAGAAACAGCCAGCAATCCTTGAAAGAATAAAAAGAAAAGGATATCTTTGAAGATCCACATAACAAGTCCTTGGCATGGTCTCAACTACTCTATGAATTTTTCTTGAAAGACAATGATTGGATTAGAAGTGTTTTTGATAGACTTGATTTATTGATGTGTGTGTAAATAAGACACTTCATTGTTATACTACTTGGAACATGAAACCCTCTTACTTAATCATCCTATTTAAACATCCCAGTGTTCCTTGGCAAGCTGAGAGTTAACTAGAAGAATTGGATTGATTGCTACACTTCTAGTTATTTATACTAATATTAAACTCTACTTTGATTGTCTTGACTTACCGAAGCTTGTATAGTACTCTTGTCATCTCTCTAACTTTGATAAGCCTCGCAAATGAATAAAGTGTTATGTACATATGACTACCAACTATAAGTGAATTCTTATTCTCACTGTTTCAAGTTTAAACGCTGAATTCCTTTTAGTTCCTTTGTTTATTTTTGCTCGAGGACGATCAAGGTTTGAGCTTTGGGGAAGTTCATGGCTCCAATATTTTCCATCTTCCACCATGTTTAAACATTGTTTTTAGTCAAGCAATTGACAAGAAACTCTTAATCCTTGCCACTAATGACTAATAATTGCAAAGATATGCAAAACCTTGCTTTGAATTATGTTGTCCAAGAAATCACGGGTTTTAATTTAAAATCATGAGTCATAATGGAAGATTTTGAGGAAGTATACATGGACAAGTAATTGGGAAGCCAATTATAGGCGTTCGTGAGCTTAATGACCACTGGTACGGGCAGGGCGCGCCCATAGAGTCCGCTCATACCAGGTTGCGGCGGCTCCGTCTCCTCAAACCCTACGACTTTCATGAACATGCCTATATATTTTGAGGCTCCAATCGCCAACTAGAGAGCCATCATTCTCAGATTTCATCACAACACCACCAACGGAGATCCACACCATTGTTCATCCATCCCCTCCATTAGCCATAGCCATTGCTTTGTACTTTAGATCTCCTTGTGATTTGGCGACTATTGTAAGAATATTCGATTTCAATCTAAATATTTTGCACAATATTTTCTATCCCTAATCTATTTGCTATGAGTGAGTAGTCCTCACGGGCTGCGGGTTAGGGAGAAACCTCACGGAAATTATGTGCATCTAATCATGGGAGTATTGCATTTTGTTTGCAATTTAGATTTGTATCTTTTGTTTCTTCTTCTCTTGTCTCGATCTGTGGACTTGTAGGTACCCAAGATCCCATAGATTGACAAAGGCTTGATGTGAGATACTTGGTGTAACACCCTCGGATCGGCCCTATGCAAGTTTTAGCGATTCCCACCAAACACGATTCAAAGGCGCCCACCAGGCACTTTCGTGCGGGTGGAAAACAAAGTAATACCATTACACATTAGTCAATGATGGAACCCACAGAACAGATATATACAACAATGACTCAAGAGTCAAGGATACAGATATACAGTACAAAGATCCAAATCACCTTGAAAACGATACAACGTCCAAGTACGGACAAGATGCAAATCGAGCTAAGAGCCCTGAAGAATAACCAATGGTGTCCATAACCCTGCCCAGGCCAAGCCGGAAGGGTAACCCTGCTATCGACATCGATCTCAAAACCTTATCAAACAAAAGGGGTGCCGACAAAGGGAAAAAGAAAAAGAGAGTGGTCAGTACTGAGGCCAGTATACGGCGAGTCTTAGAATTCAGCGGTCCTCGCCTACATAGGTATGGTGGACTGAAGCGGCAACGAAGCATGCACTAAACAACCTATAGAGACTCGATACAACTGTCGGCTATCAAAGAAGGAATGAAACACCTATTCGGAACCAACCTGATACTACCACCAAACATACCCATCCTGGTATTTCCCCTGCGAGACCAAACAAGGAAGTCAAGACAAGGAAACTCACATGGTTGGAAATTTTATCCATTCATTCCATGGTGGTTATCCAACTTACTAGTCATATCAGATACAAGTCAAATTATAACAGTAAACTTTAGTTATAGTTGTCTATGATTGAGAACTGTGCTCCAAGTCGTCCTTAACCGCGGACACGACTTCTCGCAAAGATTTAACCCTGCAGGGGTGCACCAAAGTTTCCACACGCACCTACACCCTTGTTGTCAGATCATGTAGGTACAAGATCACAAAACATACACCCAACGGTATGTCGACGAGGTTTCGTACATGATGTTTCCCAGACCCAAAACAATCACATGGGGGAACCCCACTAAGATACCCGCAACGAAGTTGGCCGGCTCTGGAACGGACCAAGAGGTTTGCGTCAATGGCTGTAAACGACTGGAAACCCGAAAATGTGACTGAGCTTATCGACATCGTGAAAACACTCCGCATTTGTTCCTAAATAGTACAGGCACTCCACGTACAATCATAAATAAAGCAGTAAATCATGGCATAAGTATAGGATAGTAATAAAACCCCAAACTAGTTTGTGGCCCCCAGTATAATACTTTGGAATCAGGTACTAAATCGATGGGGGTGCCCACACACCCCACTTGTGGTTAGCGCGCTCGATCTCGGAACAAGAGTCAAGAACTCGGGGTCCTACGGGACACTCGTGAGCGGTTAAAAACCAAATATTTTTTATTACCCACCGGTGCCTCTGCATTATTTACCTACTTTCAGTTTTAGTATTAAACGGTAATTAAATCCATGATCATCTCCACCACTAAGCATGTGCCAACCACCCAACAACGGTGAAACATCGACGACGCGAAGCAACACCTAAGCAAGCAACTACGACTCGCAAGGCCGGCTATCTACCAAACAACAGGTAATAGGAGGTGTCCATGGCAATATATGGGCTGCAGAAAAGTATAAAGGGGTACGAAATCTATAGCATCGCAAAACACATAGCAATAGATCAACAGGAGGAAATAAAGACTAGAAATGTAAAATAGGTAGAAAGGGGGATAATGTTCGCCTGCAAAACACTTTCGAAGGTTCATCCGAAGATCGGTCGATACTCACATCAACTCATCGGCCTAGTCCGTGAAAAATCAAACACTAGAAGAAACACCAGATGCACTATTTAATACTACGATAGAAGATTGGGCATGATGCATGTATGATGTATGACATGGTAAAAGGGCGATGCAATTAGTCAATATTAAACGAAACCGGGGTCCCGACAATTAATTATGTGGTTCAAGTTATTTAGATACCCCGCAATTTAAATGTTGTCTTAACAAGGCAAAAATTTGGCATCGGTTTGCTACGCAAATTTAAAAGGAGCCAATATAAGACTATATTTGCCCGCATATGGTCTCCATATTTAATTATTACGTGAGTCGATAAACTACCCCCAAACAGATGAATATGTATGTGAGCAAGAACAATTTATATGCACCAGATGTATATATCATTTATAAAAATAAGGGCTCAGAAAAGGGGCACACGTTGGTCCGAAGATCTTGAGGGGTTCGGGTTCGGGCTTCGGTCTTCGGGTATTGGTCTTCATATATTTGGTTCCGGGTTCTCAGGGTTGGGACCTTTGAGTCTGGAAGGCGATCTTGGCATTCTGGGAATCTTCGGTTTCCGGGAACGGTCTTGCGGTCCGTGTTAGGGTCTTCGAGGAGCGCCCTGTACATTCTTCCGCATCAAGTCGGTCTTGTCGGTCTTGGGAGGAACTCGTCTAACTCGTCACACTCCTACGACGAAGGATCACCGGACTCGGAGCATCGCCACTGATCCATCTTCACATGGTCACCATTACAATTGACTTCACACCCCATATGCTCGTGACTAGTACCAAATCGTAGCAGATGAAGCAACCCCTGGTACTAGGGAACAATCACAGAGGCAGGAATCACACATGGTGGCAGGCACCAGAACGAGAACAAGGGCTGGCAGGGGAGGCGACACGCACGGACGAGCGGGCGGCATGCTCATAGAGAGGCGAAAATTGAGGAGGCCGGTGCTCGCCTCGCTGCAGTGGCACACGGAGCGAGGGCTCGATGCAGGGGTGGCACGTGGCCCCGCTGGTGGGGAAGCCGTTGGACGGCAGCGAGCGGTTGTGGTGACTGGAGGCGGCCCGGGGAGAGGAGGCGCGGAGACGCTCTACCGGGCGCAGGCGGGGCAGGCCGACCGTGTCGGCGGTCGCGCGAGGTAGGCGAGGCAGAGAAGCGGGGTGGTGACGGCGAGACACAGAGGAGCACGGGGCGCGGGGGATCCCGACAGCGGAGAGAGGAGGCCCGGGCCAGGGTCATCGCGGAGGAGGCCCACATCGACGTGCGACAGGGGCGACCGTCGGCTGCAAGGTGGAGGTGCCTCTCGCGGTGGAGAGGAGAAGAACGAGGGGAGTTGGGTAGGTAGGAGTATGCAGAAGGAGAGGGCGAGGCGACGGGGTCGGGCTCGCGTGTGGGCAGGGGCGTGCGGGGCCACTGGCTGGTGGGGCCGCTGGCGAGTGGGGAACGGGTTGACCAGATCGGGAAGAAGTGGGGTGTGCCTTGAGTGGGGTACTAGGTGGGTTGGTGGTGGCGTCTGGGAGAGGGAGTGGGGTGAGGGGTGAGGTTAGGGTTAGGGTTAGGCTAGGGTTTGATCTAGTGGGGTAGTAGGTGGCCTATTGGCTGGGCCTTTGGGCCTGGCCGACTGGGTTACCTCCCCCACTAACAAAATAGTTTTATATTTTTTTATAAACAAAACATTTGTAAAAAGGTTTTAGACAAATAAAAGATCTGAATGGATCTAGGGTTTTGATTTGAACAAAGAGGGGAATATCTAGAAAACAAAATAGGCTTTTGGGAAATAGTTTTAGGCGAATAAATGCATGATGTGTCATGATGATGCACAGAATAAAAACAACAGTGATTTTATAGTAGTGATTTTACCCGGGGTGCTACAATTCGACACCACTAACAATGGATCTCGCCCTCGAGATCCGCCTCTTGGTACGGGGAAGAAGGCCGACGGTCTGAATCTTCTTGATTCACGTAGATCTTCGCGACACCACTAACAATGATTCTTTCTTCATCTTTAAATCCACGACACCACCAACAAAGGGGTCGTTGCTCACGTTCATCGAGAGAACGCTCCGGTGAACAAAGGACGAAGGTAAAGGTATCAAAAGATAAGGCCACCTCTAACTTCTGTGAAAGGAGTATAATTGCATCGATCCACTATTCAATGTACAAGAGTGAATGATAAGAGTAGTCGGATGGTGATCAGTCCATCGCGCACCTAGAGCATTACTCTACACATGAATATAAGGATTACGCAACCATCTCTCAGGGTTTAGACTGAAGATCTCGACAAGCGATGTTCTGAAAGCTTCCGAAAACAGAGGGGTGATGCAGGATCTTCATCGGGTCTGGAGTAGATGATGTCATCATGTCAGAGAACACCTAAAGATAGAAAGAATTTTTTTAGTGAATTTTCGGTCCACTGAAAGGTACAACAGAGGAAAATTCCTCAGATAGTATGAAGACCGGATGTCGAAGCACCGTTACAAGAGGCGAAAGCGAAACCCTAAAGGTATGACATTAACCCAACCATGAGAATTCCTAGACTCAAAGAAAATATAAGGGAGTAGATTCAAAACACGTAAAGGTAAGAGGAGAAGATAAGTGGGGTAAGGAGTAAAACAGACATAATTAGATCTATTCCAACCAATTTTCCAAAATAGTTTTGACACTCTATAACGGTCGTTAGCTCGGTTATCCTACAGGATGGACCAGTGGAGTATCGCAACTGCTGAGCTCTGATACCACTCTGTAACACCCTCGGATCGTCCCTATGCAAGTTTTAGCGATTCCTGCCAAACCTGCATAGAAACGATTCAAAGGCGCCCACCAGGCACTTTCGTGTGGGTGGAAAACGAAGTAATACCATTACACATTAGTCCACGATGGAACTTCATAGAACAGATATATACAACAACAACTCAAGAGTCAAGGATACATATATATAGTACAAAGATCCAAATCACCTTGAAAACAATACAACGTCTGAGTATAGACAAGATGCAAATCGAGCTAAGATCCTTGAAGAATAACCAATGGCGTCCATAACCCTGCCCAGGCCAAGCCGGAAGGTTAACCCTGCTAAAGACGTCGATCTCAAAACCTTCTCAAACAAAAGGGTGCTGACAAAGGGCAAAATAAAAAGAGAGCGGTCAGTACTGAGGCCAGTACACGGCGAGTCTTAGAATTCGGCGGTCCTCGCCTACATAGGTATGGTGGACTGAAGCGGCAGCGAAGCATGCACTAAACAACCTATATAGACTCGATACAACTGTCAGCTATCAGAGAGGGATAAGAAAGACCTATTCGGAACCAACCTGATACTACCACCAAACATAACCATCCTGGTATTTCCCCCTCGAGACCAAACGGGGAAGTCAAGCTAAGGAAACTCACACGGTTGGCAATTTTATCCATTCATTCCATGGTGGTTATCCAAATTACTAGTCATATCAGATACAAGTCAAATTATAACAGTAAACTTTAGTTATAGTTGTATATGATCGAGAACTATGCTCCAAGTCGTCCATAACCGCTTCTCGAAAAGATTTAACCCTGCAGGGGTGCACCAAAGTTTTGATGGCGCGTGACAGCACTTCGTTGGAAGACCCCAAGATCAAGGTGTGATGCAACACAGCAGCAAGACTTCCCTGTAAGAAACCGAGGTTATCGAACCAGTAGGAGGAAGGAAACGTCTCAAAGGTGTTGCAAGCAACTTGGATACCTGCACAACACAAACCAAAGACTTTTCCCCAACGAACAGTGAGGTTGTCAATCTCACTGGTTGCTGTAACAAAGGATTAACTATATGGCGCGGAAGGTAATAGTGGTTTGCAACAAGTAAACAGTAACAGTGGAAGATGTATCAATGGTAAAGATTGGACCGGGGTCCATAGTTCACTAGAGGTGTTCTCCTTAGATACACAAACATGGCATGTTGGGTAAACAAATTACAGCAGGGCAATTGATAGGACTGAGCAAGGTATAACAATGCAATACTAGACATCAAGATCCTATGAGATTCGATTGAGCAATACAACAAGATACATAGACCACCATCCAACTACATCTATGATTAGAAGTCCACCTTTGGGTTATCATCCGAACCCCCTCAAGTATTAAGTTGCAAGCAACAGACAACTTCTTTAAGCAAAGTGTGTAAGGTAAACAATCCACTTGTTCCATGAACAAGAGACCGTTGTTTCCTCCCTAGTGGCAACAACACATCTACAACCTTAAAGATTTTTGTCACTTCCCTTAGATTAAATAGAGGCATGAACCCACTATCGAGCATAAATACCCCATCTTGGAGTCACTAGTAACTACTTGGCCAAGATACCTACTAACAACGGAGAGCATGCAAGATCACAAACAACACATACATGATAGAATCAATACGACAAAACCATTAATCAATCTGACATAGTAATCTCAATATCCACCGGATCCCTGCAACACAACATGCATGATTACAAATAGAAGAGATCTTGATCATGAACGGAGCTCACAAGATCTAGACATGAAAGCACCAAAGGAGGAGATACAACCATCTAGCTACTAGATGGACCCGTAGTCCAAGGTGGAACTACTCACGCTTCATACCGGAGGCTGGCATGATGAAGAAGAAGGCCTCTAGGATGATCTCCCCTCCGGTAGGGTGCCGGGAAGAGCTCTAGATCCCCCCGATCTAGGGACGATGGTGGCGGCGGCTACAAACGATGTCGTGGAATATTGATCGGGTACTTAGGGTTTAGGCATCGGAGGCTTCTTATAGGCAAAGAGGCGAGGCTGGGAGGCGGCCAGGGGGCCCACACCCTGCCCAGGAGCGGCCAAGGGTGGACCTGCGCCTGGGGGGGTTCGGCCGCCCTGTGGCTCCCCTCTGTCTCTCCTCTAGACTCCATGTTCTCCTTGGTGAAATATTGCCTTTGGATTTTGTCCTGTCCAATTTCGAGAATATTTCCTTACTAGCTTTTCTAGAACCAGAAATAGCAGAAAACAGGCAACTGGCACTACGGCCTCTTGTTAATAGATTAGTACCAGAAAACATATAAAAACACCTCAAAGTGTAGACAAAGCAAAGCAAAGTAGATACTAAACAAGCATGAAACATCAAAAATTATAGATACGTTTCCGACGTCAAGCATCCCCAAGCTTAACTCCTACTCGTCCTTGAGTAGGTAAGTGATAAAAGAATAATTTTTGAGGTGACATGCACCATCAGAACCAAGATCAAACCATTTGCAAGCATTGAAAGCTGGGATAAAAAACTCTAAACATGTGCATACAAGATGGTGTTCTAACAATAAGACAAAGTAACTATGCATGCAATAAGAAAGGCTACAAGCAAAGATCATATAACATGCATTGAAAAACATTTGTTTGTTTCACATACAGAAAACATAGCATAGTGGCATTCAGCTTGTCCCTCATAGAGTAGCAAATAGATGCATATGACACGTTCAAAGTTCATAAGAGTGACTACATACAAATAGCACAACAACAAGTAATAACAACAATATGCATCAATCAATAAGTTTGGGACAATGCACATAGAACTAAGAATGATAACTATGCTCTCTTAACTGGTGCCTAAAGGTAGAAGGTGGAGACTCTATATAATAGTAGAAGAAAGGACCTTCATAAAGGGAAGTAGATATTTCAAGTTTCAAAAAGATCTTCCAAAAATTATGGTATTTGTTAGCTTTCATCCCTCATTGCCCCTATCATAAGCATCTTGAAGTGATTAAGGTTAAAGTGAACAAACTATGGAGTATATGCTTGGCAAAGTATAAGTTGGCAATCTCATGTCCCTTTAATACAAGGGTCGCTCCTCATGCTACTCAAGTTTAGTTACTTGCAAGTTCTTGTCATAGTAAGTACACGTGTACACATGGTACAGGAGCTTTCCCATAACCAAAATGAAAAGGCAAGCAGACACTAAGCATATCAGCATTCTTCTTATTTACCATGGGATATGGTGCTTTTTTATCTCTTTCCTCTTTTCTCAATATGTCTCTTTTTCTCAATCTTTTTTATAAGAAGAATGATTCATAGATGTCACTATGGTGATGCTGCAAGTTTCCACCATGATTAGGCATGGCTTAGGCTAGCGGCCCAGGCGTTTCTCTAACACATATACATAACTCCATGGACTTACAATCTCCCCTTTCATTTCACACTGACGACATCCATAGACAAAAGAGCATGATATCAATTGTGTACAAAGTACAAGTGCAATGTTGAAAGCGTTCCCCATGACAGCACGGTTCTGCTAATTCCAACGTATAAGTGCAATCATATACAACATAGATGACACAATGGTTCAAGTTTATTAGGGGCAAGAAATATAAAGTGTGCCGTCAAGTTCATGAGAGCTTTAATCACTAAGTTTTCACATAACAAAATACTTTTTAATTGGAAGATAGCTGAAAACAAGAATATACTTGGAATGGTGTAACACACCATGCATAGGAATTTATAGTGGACACTTTGGAATAACTTAGTTTCTTGGGAGTTGGATGCATGAGTAGAGATTACTCATACAAGTGGAGGCTAGCAAAAGATTGGGAGCGACCAACTAAGAGAACAATAATGGCCATAATCATACAGACCGACAAAACCATTACTAATCCAAGCATATAGTGGTACTACAAGTCAAGGACTAAATGATCATAGAGGCTATGGTGACTTGTTCATAGTCATAACATGGCGTGAGCATGTGCCAAGTCAACCCAAACAAAGCATCAAAAGAGAATACCACAATATTATGCTTTTGTATGCTAAAACAACGCATGATTCCTTCAAGGCACACTAAGCAATTCCAATTGTTTGGAAAAAGTCATGCTACAGCAATAATCACTAAGCATAAGGTCAAACCAACACTTAGCATGACATGCTAAAGTCTAAGTCACAGTCAAAGCAAGCTCCTCTTGCACTAATTCAAGAAAGAACTTTCTACTCCTTTCCAACACCAATCAACTTATTTGAAACAACACAGCGAGAACAGGGGTCCCAACTACTTTATTCAAGCAAACTAAGCAAAGCAAACAAAAACTAAGACGCTCCAAGAACAACACAACAGTGCATGAAACAATAAAAATGAAGTGTCTAGAAAGACCTGAGCTTTTTATTGATGAAGAAGGGTATGCCTTGGGCATCCCCAAGCTTTGACGCTTGTACATCTTGGATATTTCTTGGGGTGACACCGGGGTGGCATCCCCAAGCTTGAGCTTTTGTATTTTCTTCCTCTCATTACATCATTCTCTCTCTACACCTAAAATTTTTCCTTCATACAAAACTTCACACAATCTTCATTAGCAACATTAGTGTATTCAAAAGATAATAAACCTTTGGGTTTAGCTTTAGAACAGCAAAACTTTCACTAAAAACACAATCTACTGTAGAAATTCCTTCAAAAAGCAAATGCAAATAATGGCAGAAATCTATCAAAACAGACCAGCAGGTAGAAACCGATTTTTTGAAGACCTTCTGTTACTTAAATCAAAAAGTGTTGAACTAATGAAAGTTAGATAACATACTAGGGATTTATTCGTAAATTTTCAGCTCAATCCGACTTACAGAGGTTTCTCACGAATTTTTATGGTGGAGCACAAAAATCTGTTTCGGGACAGCAACTCTCCAAATCTTACTTCCCTCTTATTAGAGGTCATTCGTGGCACAGAAAAGCAAAAAAAAGGATAAGGAGAGGTCATTACTGAAGTAATAACTTCTAAGACTCAAGAAAACTCTTGGGTTATCTCCTAACAAGTACTTTTCTTTAACGCTTTTAAGTTAGGCACAAGAAGCAAGAAATCAAGTATTTTCAAATGAAGAAGCATTAACATCAAACCTTGCTTTCAAAGGAGGAGCAAAAAGCAACTTCTCTCTCCTCATAGGGAAGTGTTCTATAACTTTCTTGAATGGAAATTGATATTTAATGGTGCCTTCTTTCATATCAATGATGGCACCAACGGTTCTAAGAAAAGGTCTTCCCCAAGTAATAGGACAAGAAGAATTGTATTCAACATCCAAAACATAGAAATCAACAGGGACATAACCATAATAAGAACATCATTAACACTCCCCATGATTTTCTTATTAGCATTATCATTAAGTGGGACATCCAAATAACAATCTTCCAAAGGTGGCAAATCAAGCATTTCATAAATCTTCCTAGGCATAATAGAGACACTAGAACCAAGGTCACATGAAGCTTTGAGACCAAAGTCATTCACTTGCATATTAATAATGGGTTCCCAACTATCTTATACTTTCCTAGGAATAGAAGCTTTGTGTTTCAACTTCTCTTCCTTAATTTTAACAAGAGCATCTGTAATATGTTTGGTGAAACATACATGCATATCACTAGCATCAGGACTTCTAGCAAGCTTCTATAGGAACATAATCACTTTAGAAATATTGCAACCATCAAGATCAAAATCAAACTTAGCATCACTAGTAGTAGACTCATTGGGCTTAGGCATTGTAGGAGGAGGAATAGAGACTTCTTGTGGTTTAGTGGCATCCATATTGGTGGTGGTGATGGTGCACACACTATTGTTTCTAGCAATTTCAGCTTCCCTTTCCCACTTAGCATGAAGTTGGGATAACAGTCTAACATTTTCATCAATAGTAACCTGTATGGCATGAGTAGCAGCAAAGGTACTTTCCATGGTTTCAGGTTTAGCAACCATTTTATTAATCAAAGAGGACTGTGCTTCAGACAAAGAGGAAATATTTTTCTCAGCACTCAAATTTTTTGACTGTAAACTAGGAATTTCTCTATTCAAATTCTCAAGCTGATGACTAATATTTTTCAAGATAGCAGATTGTTCTTCCATAGTTTTAGTGAATATCTTGTTTTTCTCATATTGCATTTGCATAAAGTTTTTAGTGGATCTTTCAACTTCTATAATCCTATCTTCACTAGGCATTCCAGATCTACCATGATAAGTATTTCCATTATTAGGAGGATAAGGCCTATAGTTGTTGTTACTACCAAAATCATTCCTATAGGCATTGTTGTTGAAATTGTTGTTTTTAATGAAGTTCACATCAACTTGCTCTTCTTGAGCAACCAAAGAGGCTAAGGGAACATTATTTGGATCTAGAGGAGCTTTCCCATTAACAAGCATAACCATGATAACATCAATCTTATCACTCAAAGAGGAGGTTTCTTCAACAGAATTTACCTTCTCGGTGTGCCATTCAGAATAATTAAACATCATATTATCAAGGAGTTTTGTTGAAGCACCCAAGGTGATGGTTATGAAGGTACCTCCAGCAGCTGAATCCAACAGGTTTCTTGAGAAGTTCAAACCTGCATAAAAAGTCTGGATAATCATCCAAGCAGTAAGTCCATGAGTGGGACAATTCTTAACCAAAGAGTTCATTATTTCCCAAGCTTGAGCAACATGTTCATTATCAAGTTGTTTAAATTTCATAATATCACTTCTCATAGATATAATCTTAGCAGGAGGGTAGTACTTTCTAGTAAAAGCATCTTTGCACTTAATCCAAGAATCAATACTATTTCTAGGCAAAGATAGCAACCATTCTTTAGATTTTCCTCTCAAGGAGAAAGGAAACAACTTGAGCTTAATAATATCTCCATCTACATCCTTATACTTTTGCATCTCGTAAAGTTTAACAAAGTTATTGAGATGGGAAGCAGCATCATCAGAACTAGCACCAGAAAATTGCTCTCTCATCACAAGATTGAACAAAGCAGGCTTAATTTCATAAAAGGTAGCATCGGGAGCAGGTGGAGTAATAGGAGTGCTTAGGAAATCATTGTTGTTTGTGCTAGTGAAGTCACACAACTTGGTGTTCTCAGTAGAGTTCATTTTGGCAAAAGTGGAGCAAGCCAACAACAACAGCAACTAGAGAAGGAACTAATTTTTTTTGTGTGTTTTTGATAGGAGAAAGCAAACCAAACTAAACTATTTTTTGGAGTTTTTGATAGAAAGAGGCAAACAAAACCAAGCAAAATAAACTAAGCAAACCAAAAACAAAGTAAAGAGAAAGTTTGAGAAGGACTCCCCTTGTGAAGGCGTCCTTAGCCTCCCCGGCAACGGCGCCAGAAAAACTTGTTGATGGCGCATGACAGCGCTTCGTTGGAAGACCCCAAGAGCAAGGTGTGATGCAGCACATCAACAAGTGTTCCCTCAGTAAGAAACCGAGGTTATCGAACCAGTAGGAGGAAGGAAACGTCTCAAAGGTGTTGCAAGCAACTTGGAGACCTGCACAACACAAACTCAAGACTTTGCCCCAACAAACAATGAGGTTGTCAATCTCACTGGTTGCTATAACAAAGGATTAACTGTATGGTGCGGAAGGTAATAGTGGTTTGCAACAAGTAAACAGTAACCGTGGAAGATGTATCAATGGTAAAGATTGGACCGGGGTCCATAGTTCACTAGAGGTGTTCTCCTTAGATAAACAAACATGGTATGCCGGGTAAACAAATTACAGCAGGGCAATTGATAGGAGTGAGCAAGGCATAACAATGCAATACTAGACATCAAGATCCTATGAGATTCGATTGGGCAATACAACAAGATACATAGACCGCCATCCAACTACATCTATGACTAGAAGTCCACATTTGGGTTATCATCTGAACCCCCTCCAGTATTAAGTTGCAAGCAACAGACAACTGCCTTAAGCAAAGTATGTAAGGTAAACAATCCACTTGTTCCATGAACAAGAGACCGTTATTTTCTCCCTAGTGTCAACAACACATCTACAACCTTAGATATTTCTGTCACTTCCCTTAGATTAAATAGAGGCATGAACCCACTATCGAGTATAAATACCCCCTCTTGGAGTCACTAGCAACTACTTGGCCAAGATAGCTACTAATAACGGAGAGCATGCAAGATCACAAACAACACAGACATGATAGAATCAATAAGAATAAACCATTAATCAATCTGACATAGTAATCTCAATATCCATCGGATCCCCACAAACACAACATGTATGATTACAAATAGATGATCTTGATCATGAACGGAGCTAACAAGATCTAGACATGAAAGCACAAAGGAGGAGATACAACCATCTAGCCACTACATGGACCCGTAGTCCAAGGTGGAACTACTCACTCTTCATACCGGAGGCTGGCATGATGAAGAAGAAGGCCTCCGGGATGATTTCCCCTCCGGCAGGGTGCCGGGAAGAGCTTTAGATCCCCCCGATCTAGGGACGATGGTGGCAGCAGCTATAGACGGTTTCGTAGAATATTGATCGGGTACTTTGGGTTTAGGCATCGGGGGCTTCTTATAGGTGAAGAGTTGAGGTTGGGAGGCGGCCAAGGGGCCCACACCCTGCCCAGGCACGGCCTAGGCCGGACCCGCGCCTGGGGGGGTGCGGCCGCCCTATGGCTCCCCTCTGTATCTCCTCTGGACTCCGTGTTCTCCTTAGTGAAATATTGACTTTGGCTTTTGTCCCGTCCAATTCCGAGAATATTTCCTTACTAGCTTTTTTGGAACAAAAAACAGTAGAAAACAGGCAAATGGCACTATGACATCTTGTTAATAGGTTAGTACCAGAAAACATATAAAAACACCTCAAAGTGTAGACAAAGCAAAGCAAAGTAGATACTAAACAAGAATGGGACATAAAAAATTATAGATACGTTTATGATGTATCAATTTTCCACACGCACCTACACCCTTGTAGTCAGATAAGGTAGGTACAAGATCACAAAACATACACCCAATGGTATGTTGACGAGGTTTCGGACACGACGTTTCCCAGACCCAAAGCAAGCACATGGGGGCCACCCCACTAAGCTATCTAAACGAAGTTGGCCGGCTCCGAAACGGACCCAGAGGTTTGCATCAATGGCTGTAAACGACTGGGAACCCAAAAGTGTGACTGGGCTTGTCGATACCGCAAAAACACTCTGCATTTGTTCCTAAACAATACATGCGCGCCGCGCGCAATCGTAAATAAAGCAGTAAAGCATGGCATAAGTACATGATAGTAATAAAGCCCCAAACTAGTTTGTGGCCCCTAGTACAATACTTTAAAATCAGGTACTAAACCGATGGGGGTGCCCACACACCCCACATGTGGTTAGCGCGCTCGATCTCAGAAGAGGTGTCAAGAACTCGGGGTCCTACGGGACACCAGTGAGCGGTTAAAAACCAAATATTTTCTATTACCCACCAGTGCCTCTGCATTATTTACCTACTTTCAGTTTTAGTTATGAAACGGTAATTAAATCCATGATCTTCTCCACCATTAATCATGTGCCAATCACCCAACAACGGTGAAACATCGACGACACGAAGCAACACCTAAGCAAGCTACGACTTGCAAGGCCGACTATCTACCAAACAACAGGTAATAGGAGGTGTCCATGGCAATATATGGGCTGCAGGAAAGTATAAAGGGGTACGAAATCTATAGCATCGCAACACAGATAGCAATAGGTCAACAGGAGGAAACAAAGACTAGAAATGTAAAATAGGTAGAAAGGGGGAGAATGCTCGCCTGCAAAACACTTTCGAAGGTTCATCTAGAGATCGGTCGATACTCGCATCAACTCATCAGCCTAGTCCGTGAAGAAGCAAACACTAGAAGAAACACCAGATGCACTATTTAATACTACGGCAGAAGATCGGGCATGATGCATGTATGATGTATGACATGGTAAAAGGGCGATGCAATTAGTCAATATTAAATGAAACTAGGTCCCGACAATTAATTATGTGGTTCAAGTTATTTAGATACCCCGCAATTTAAATGTTGTCTTAATAAGGAAAAAAAATGGCATCGGTTCGCTACGCAAATTTAAATGGAGCCAATATAAGACTAGATTTGCCCGCATATGGTCTCCATATTTAATTATTAGGTGAGTCGACAAAATACCCCCAAACAGATGAATATGTATGTGAGCAAGAACAATTTATATTCACCATATGTATATAGCATTTATAAAAGTAAGGGCTCGGAAAAGGGGCACACATTGGTCCGAAGATCTTGAGGGGTTCGGGTCCGGGCTTCGGTCTTCGGGTCTTGGTCTTCGGATCTTCGGTTCCGGGGTCTCTGGGTTGGGACCTTCGAGTTTAGAGGCGATCTTGGCATTCCGGGCATCTTCGGTTTCCGGGAACGGTCTTGCGGTCCATTGTCAGGGTCTTCGAGGAGCGCCTTGTACATTCTTCTGCATCAAGCCGGTCTTGTCGGTCTTGGGAGGAACTCGTCTAACTCGTCACACTCCTATGATGGAGGGTCGCCGGACTCGGAGCATCGCCACTGATCCATCTCAGAGGGCGTTGGACGGCAGCGAGCGGTTGTGGCGGCCAGAGGTAGCCCGGGGAGAGGAGGCGGTGGAGATGCTTTGCCGGGCACAGGCGGGGTGGGCCGGCCACGTCGGCGGTCACACGAGGTAGGCGAGGTAGAGAAGCGGGGTGACGACGGCGAGGCACGGAGGAGCACGGCGGCAGGGGATCCCGGCAGGGGATCCTGGCAGCGGAGAGAGGAGGCTCGGGCCAGAGTCATCGCGGAGGAGGCCCATGGCGACATGCAGCAGGGGCGACCATCGGCTGCAAGGTGGAGGCGCCTCTCTCGGCAGAGAGGAGAAGATCGAGGGGAGTGGGGTGGGTAGGAGCATGCGGGAGGAGAGGGAAAGGTGACGGGGTCAGGCTCGCATGTGGGCAGGGGCGTGTGGAGCCGCTGGCTAGTGGGGCCACTGGCGGGTGGGGCGCGGGTTGACCAGATCGGGAAGAGGTGGGGTGTGCCTTGAGTGGGGTACAGGGTGGGTTGGTTGTGGCGGTTGTGAGAGGGAGTGGGGTGAGGGGTCAGGTTAGGGTTAGGGTTAGGCTAGGGTTTGATCTAGTGGGGTAGTAGGTGGCCTGTTGGCTGGGCCTGGCCGACTGGGATGCCTCCCCCACTAACAAAATAGTTTTATATATTTTTAAAACAAAACATTTGTAAAAAGGTTTTAGACAAATAAAAGATCCGAACGGATCTAGGGTTTCGATTTGAACAAAGAGGGGGATATCTAGAAAACAAAATAGTCTTTTGGGAAATAGTTTTAGGCGAATAAATGCATGATGTGTCATGATGATGCACAGAATAAAAACAACAGCGATTTTCTAGTAGTGATTTGACCCGGGGTGCTACACTTGGCTAGCGGCAATCTCATAAAAACCAAGTGGCAGAAAGTATAGTACGGTCTTTGCTTAGCGACCCATTCAGGACCACAACAACAACACCACTTTATGTTTTAATCTGTGTTTTACACTTAATAATCATTTGTAACCTGTGGCTTTGGTGTGCACTCTATTGAATTAAAGACTATTGCTATGCCCGATGCATCATGGGGGCTCTAGTATATTAGGATGTGTTGTCCACAAGAGATTATCTATATTCAAACATTAAACATGAATATGCTTATATTTTCTTTCAGCGCGGATTTCCTGCCCAGGGTGGCTGCAGTGCACCCTCTATCTACCATCGGATAATGGTAGCATGATCCTATTGTGTACATGGGATGGTAACGGTTGCCATAGTTGTTTAACTGAGACATTACATCCATTAACCACGTTTATCAGCATGCCTCACTAATTGTCAACCGCTGCCACATGCAATGTTATGTTTCTTCATAGGTCACTCACGATGAATGGATCATTAAATACAGACACCCATATTCATGATTACATGACAGATGAATTTTACACATGCGTATGGAGTTAGCTTCACCATCTATATACCTACAACGCTAGCCTCTCATACGTGTATGGTTTGATTGGATCCTCATCCACTAGCTGTTAGAAAACTCACAAACATAGATCTCATGCGTCACACGCACGAGTCATGGAGGATTTAATAACCGCCACCATGGTAGAATATCTAAAATGCATGGCATTTACAAACGCTTACGGTTAACATATTCAATGCATGCGGCTGCACTTCCACTTAATAAATGGTTTGCTAGTACACCGTGAAAGACGTATGTGGACTCGCCGGCAACCTTATTTCATGGATGTGTTTTACCGTCGTCAGTCCGAACTTTGATGCTTGTTGCACAGCCTACGGATTGCATGGCGATCATTAGTAGCAACTACACCCCGATGAATTCATGTGCGACTATACTTGAAATACGCATGTGTGCTCATCGGCGACCTCATTTCATGGATGTGTTTTGCCGGTCTCCACGTTGATCTGTGCTTCACACATTTATAGCCTACATATTGCATGGATATAACTAGTAGCAACTACACCCCTGATGAATGCATGTACTACTACACTGTGAGACACACATGTGTGCTCGCCGGCGACCTCATTTCATGGATGTGTTTTGCTGGCATTCTTATATTGTGTGCATGACCAGCCGACGCCTGAATCTCGAATGAAATACGTTAGATACTTTGAGGAGAAGTGATGTCTACGCACGCTTCTATTCTTGTAGACAGTGTTGGGCCTCCAAGTGCGAAGGTTTGTAGAATAGCAACAAATTTTCCTTAAGTGGATCACCCAAGGTTTATCGAACTCAGGGAGGAAGAGGATAAAGATATCCCTCTCAAGCAACCCTTCAATTAAGATACAAGAAGTCTCTTGTATCCCCAACACACCTAATACACTATGCTACCCCGAACTATTCTCTGGTTGGATAATGAACACCAATTCACCGCGTAGGGCTATAAAAGCACACCTTAAAGTCCGCATTCCCCATCTAGGTAACCCCTCACTATCACCTTGAGCGCTAGATGGTTCCAAACAAACACCACAATTTTATAAATACATCCAACTCAAATCATAACTCATGATAAGTATTTCTGTAATCTTTAGCCTAAGAGCCACACACGGTGCACACACTGTCAACTTCACACACGTGGGACAAGGTGTCTCCGGAGATTACATTAATAAAAGCACTTGAGTAGAATAATAGATGAAGAGTAACATCTACTTATTCAACTAGATTACAAAGCTCATGATCACAATAAGATCACACCATGGAGAGAGAGAGATGAACACATAGCTACCGGTAGAGCCCTTAGCCTCGGGGAAGAACAACTCCCTCCTTATCATGGGAATCAGCAACGGCGATGGAGATGGCGGTGGAGTCAATGGAGATGGCTCCGGGGGCAATTCCCCGTCCCGGTAGGGTGCCGGAACAGAGACTTCTGTCCCCTGAATCTCCTCTTCGGTGGCGGCGATGCTGCAGAACTTTTTGTGGAATTATGATCTTGTACCTAGGGTTTTCGTCTCGGGGGGAATATATAGGCGAAGAGGCGAGGTCGGTGGACGCCGGAGGGGCCCACACCATAGCCAGGCGTGGCCAGGGGGTGACCCGCGCCCAGGGGTGGTGTGGCCGCCTCGGTGCCCTCCTCCGTCTCTACTTTGGACTCCGTCTTGTGTCGGAAAAAAATAGGAACTTCGGCTTTTGTTTCGTCCAATTCCGAGAATATTTATTTACTAGTTTTTCTGAAACCAAAAACAGCAGAAAACAGGAAACTGGCTCTATGGCACTTGTTAATAGGTTAGTTCCAGAAAATGCATAAAAATGCCACGAAGCGCAAGAAAAACATAAAGCAATTGGTGTCAAACAAACATGGAACATAAAAAATTATAGATACGTTTACAACGTATCAAGCATCCCCAAGCTTAACTCCTACTCGTCCTTGAGTAGGTAATTGATAAAAAGAATAAATTTTGAGGTGACATGCACCATCACAATCTTGATCAAGGTATTGCAAAGCATTGATAGTTGGGATCAAAGTACTCTAAACATAAGCATGAAAGATATATTTCTAACAATAAGGCATAGCAACTATGTTGCAACATGAAAGACAACACAAACAAAAGATCATGAATAATGCTTTGAAAGACATTTGTTTGTTTCACATATAGAAAACATAGCAAGAGTGGTATTCAGCTTGTCCTTCATGGTATAGCAAAACATAAATGCATAGGACACCTTCAAAGTTCATAAGGGTGACCAGATACAAATAATTTAAAAACAAGCAATACCATAATTATGAATGAATCAACAAGTTTTGGGATAATGCACATTGAACTCAGAATGACAACTATGCTCTCTTAACTGGTGCATAAAGATAGAAGATGAAGACTCAACATAAAGTAAAAAAGAAAGGCCCTTCGTAGAGGGAAGTAGGGATTAAATGGTTTTATAAAGCTTCAAAAAATTATGGTACTTATTAGCTTTGAGCTATCATTGCCCCTATCATAAGAATATTGAAGTGTTAAGGTTAAAGTGAGGGAAAAATGAGTTATATGCTTGACAAATCATAAGTTGAAAATCTCATGCCCCTTGAGTACGAGTACCGAGATCTCATGCTACTCAACTTTGGTCTGAGGTAAGTTCTTGTCATTGTAAGTATATGTGTATCATAGAGAACCGCGAATGGGGTACCCCTTGCCCCATACACATGAGCTATCTCATATTAAAATGACAAGGCAACAGCCAATGAGCATCTCAGTGATCTTTTTATTTGCTATTTGCATAGTGTTTTATTGAAGATGCTTCATAGAGTGCTCATTATGGTTTTGCTGCAAGTTTCCACCATGATTAGGCATGACTTAGGCTAGCCGCCCAGGCGTTTCTCTAACACATATACAAACTCCATGGACTTACAAGTTCCCATCTTATTTCACACCGCCGGCATCCATAAACAAAAGAACATGCAATCAACTGAATAAATAAGTGCAATGTTGAAAAGTGTGCCCCATGACAACATGGTTTTGCTAACTCCCAACTTATAATTTGCAAGCATATAAGCATCATAAGATGGTCACAAGGGTTCAGGTTTATTAAGTACAAGAAATAAAATGTGCCTTCAAGCTCGTGAGAGCTTTAATCACTAATTTCCACATAATAAAAATTTAATTTGGAAGATAGATAAAAACATGAATATAGTTGGAATGGTGTAACACACCATGCAAAGGAGTTTATAGTGGAATCTTTGAAATAACTTGGTTTCTTGGGAGCTGGATGCACGAGTAGAGCTCATACTCAGTACAGGTGGAGGATAGCAGAAGACTGGGAGCGACCAACTAAGAGAGCAATAATGGCCATAATCATGCATGGTGACAAAACATTATTAATGAAAGCATAAAGTGATATCACAAGTCAAAAACTAAATGATCATCGAGGCTAAGGTGACTAGTTCATATTCATAACATGGTGTAAGTATGTGCCAAGTCAACTCAAATAAAGCATCAAAGGAGAATACCACAATATTATGTTTTTGTATGCTAAAACAACGCATGATTCTTTTATGACACATTAAGCAATCTCAATTGTTTGAAACAAGTCATGCTACAACAATAATCACTAAGCATATGGTCAAAGAAACATCTAACATGACATGATAAAGCTTAAGCCACAGTCAAAACAAGCTTCTTTTTGTACCACCATATGAAACATTCTACTCTTTTCCAACACCAATCAACTTATTTGAAACAACTCACAAAAATAATAATCAATAAAGACCATAGATCTTGTCTCCCCTAACTACAAGGAAGAACTAAAAAGTTCTAAGCAAAAAAGAAGATGGAAACTAAAGCTAAACGTAGTGCTAGCAAAAGAAAACACCCATAGAACAATTAGAGTGAAAACTAGAGTGTTCTAGGCAATGAAGAACGGGGTGTGACTTCTCCAAAAGAAGTGTGCTGGGATCCAAACAACTTATTGCAGAAAACAAAGTAGAAGAAAACTAAAAACAAAAACAAAGACGCTCCAAGAACAACACATAGTGCATGAAGCAATTAAAATATAGTGTCTTGAAAGAAGACATGAGATTTTTGTTGATGAAGAAGGGGATGCATTGGGCATCCCCGGGATTTAACGCTTGTACCTATTGAATATTTCTTGGTGTGACACAGGTGGCATCCCCAAGCTTGAGCTTTTGTGCATACTTCATCTCATCACATCATTCTCTCCCTATACTTGAAAACTTCTTTCATACAAAACTTCACACAATCTTCATTAGCAACATTAGTGTATGCAAGGTAATAAACCTTTGGGTTCAGTTCCAACTCAAGTAAAACAACCATTAAAACATTATCTACTGTAGCAACTTCTTTTAAAAGCTCAAGTGATCAAAAGAACTAAAAAAGAAAGAGATCAAGAGGCAAATGCAAATAGTGGCAGAAATCCGTCAAAACAGAACAATAGGTAAATATCGATTTTTTGGAAAATCTTATGTTGCTCAAATCGAAAAGTGCAAAACTAACGAAAGTTGGGTAAATACCAGGGTCATGCGCACAAAATAATTCAGCTGAATCTGCCATTCTGGGATTTTTCACAATTTTTTACAGTGAAGCACAGAAATCTATTTCGGGACATCAACTCCCTGAAATCTTACTTCCCTCTCATTAGAGGCTATTCTTGGCACAAAAACCAAACAAAAAGGACAAGGAGAGGTTATTACAGAGGCAATAACTTCCAAGACTCAAATAAACAAAAATGAACTGAAAGCAAAAATATAATGGGTTGTCTCCCAAAAGCTCTTTCTTTATAGCCATTAAGATAGGCATGATAATTTCGATAATGCTCACATAAGAAATATGAATTGAAGCAAATATCCAACACATTTAAGTCTAACCCACTTCCTATGCAAAGGAATTTTGTAAGAAAACAAATTATTGAAACAAGAGGCTACTAGAATAGGAAGGCAAAACAAGTGCAAAATCAAAACTTTCAACATAAAGAGAGGAAACTTAATATTATTGAGATGCATAAAACCATGTTTCCCTCTCTCATAATAAATTTCAGTAGCATCATGAATAAAATTAACAATATAACTATCATATAAAACATTCTTATCATGAGCCACATGCAAAAAATAATTATTACTCTCCATATAAGCATAGTCATTCTTATTAATTGTAATGGGAGCAAATTCAACAAATAGCTATCATTATTATTCTCATCACCATAATCATCAAATATAGGAGGCATATTGTAATCATAATTAATTTTCTCCTCAACAGTACGTGGATCGAAAATATCATATCCATCATTGTAATCATCATACATTGGAGGTATAGTATCATTAAGCAATATTTATCCTCTAAAGCTGGGGAACTAAAAAGATCATAAAATTTTATCCCCAATCTTAGACTTTTCCATAGCATTAGCAATAATGGTGTTCAAAGAATTCATACTAATAACATTGCTATTATCATGCAAATAAAGTTCCATAGGTTTTTTAATTTTCTCTTCAAACACTTCATGTCCTAACTCAGGATAAATACTATAAAGCTCTCTAATTTTGTTGTTGTTTTCCATTAATCCTAACTAGTGAAAATAAAAATAAGAAATAAAAAGATATAATTGCAGAATCTAAAGGAAATAAATTCGAGCACTCACACACCAGCAACAGTACTATAAGATAGCTTAGTAGCCAGAGGATGTGAGTACCTTTACCTTTCCTACTCGGCAACGGCACCAGAAAAGAGCTTGATGTCTACGCACGCTTATATTCTTGTAGACAGTGTTGGGCCTCCAAGTGCAGAGGTTTGTAGAACATCAGCAAGTTTCCCTTAAGTGGATCACCCAAGGTTTATCGAACTCAGGGAGAAAGAGGTCAAAGATATCCCTCTCAAGCTACCCTGCAATTAAGATACAAGAAGTCTCTTGTGTCCCCAACACACCCAATACACTTGTCAGGTGTATAGGTGCACTAGTTCGGAGAAGAGATAGTGAAATACAAGTAATATGGATGATTATAAGTGGTAATTGTAATCTGAAATAAAAATGGCAGCAAGCAAACATGTAGCAGGACTGGTTGTAAACGGTGTTTTAATGCTTAGAAACAAGGCCTAGGGATCATACTTTCACTAGTGGACACTCTCAGCAATGATAACATAATTGAACACATAAATATCTTCTCTTCACTATGCTACCCCGAACTACTCTCTGGTTGGATAACGAACACCAATTCACCGTGTAGGGCTATAAAAGCACACCTTAAATTCCGCATACCCCATCTAGGTAACCCCTCACTATCACCTTGAGCGCTAGATGGTTCTAGACAAACACCACAATTTTATAGAGACATCCAACTGAAATCATAACTCATGATAAGTATTTCTATAATCTTTAGCCTAAGAGCCACACACGGTGCGCACACTGTCAGCTTCACACACGTGGGACAAGGTGTCTCCGGAGATTACATTAATAAAAGCACTTGAGTAGAATAATAGATGAAGAGTAACATCTACTTATTCAACTAGATTACAAAGCTCATGATCACAATAAGATCACACCATGGAGAGAGATGAACACATAGCTACTGGTAGAGCCCTTAGCCTCGGGGGAGAACTACACCCTCCTCATCATGGGAATCAGCAACGTCGATGGAGATGGCGGTGGAGTCGATGGAGATGGCTTCGGGGGCAATTACCCTTCCCGTTAGGGTGCCGGAATAGAGAGTTTTGTCCCCTGAATCTCCTCTTCGATGGCGGCGGCGCTGCGAAACTTTTTGTGGAATTATGATCTTGTACCTAGGGTTTTCGTCTCAGGGGGAATATATAGGCGAAGAGGCGAGGTCGGTGGACGTCGGAGGGGCCCACACCATAGCCAGGCGTGGCCAGGGGGTGACCCGCGCCCAGGGGTGGTGTGGCTGCCTCAGTGCCCTCCTACGTCTCTACTTTGGACTCCGTCTTGTGTCGGGAAAAATAGGAACTTTGGCTTTTGTTTCGTCCAATTCTGAGAATATTTCTTTACTAGTTTTTCTGAAACCAAAAACAACAGAAAACAAGAAACTGGCTCTATGGCACTTGTTAATAGGTTAGTTGCAAAAAATGCGTAAAAATGCCACGAAGTGCAAGCAAAACATAAAGCAATTGGTGTAAAACAAACATGGAACATCAAAAATTATAGATACGTTTGCAATGTATCAAGAACCACCGTTTGTCAGCTTTACTCCATGTGCTCCCTTAATCTAATCGGATGGTAGCTACCCTATGCATCGTGGCCACCATGGGCATGCCACTATTTTCTTATTATCTTTTATCCCATATGATATGCAGCTGCATGTGGATCTTCAACCTTGGACTATCTCCATCCATTGATTTAACCCACTATAAAAGTAAACTAGATTGGTCCGGTAAACTAAGGTAAAATGAAGAAATAAAGTCTTGTAGACATGTCCTTTTTATTTTATTTTAATATTGCTTTCCAAGATTCGATTAAACCTAGGTCTTTTAAGAAAAAATCTATTATACTACATCCATGAATTCGGATCAAACGTATCAGCGCTCCACAGGAAGCGTCATAGAAGAAGCTCAAAGCACCTACCTGGGTAAATCACCCTGGGTGCTTGTCCCAAAGGCAAGAGACCAGAGACCGCCCCGGGCAAGGAAGATAAGACAACTGGCAGATGATTCCTGGCCTAGGGACAGACCGCCCTCTGGCCACAACTCATTCGGTCCCACCTTGGATGATGAAAACACGATTATCCCATGTCACACACGCTGAAAGAGGCAGCGCGCCACATATTAGCTATGCATGGCTCGCGGCTCACGGGATCTTTCCTGGGAAGGAGCCCGGGTACTGCGAGCTAGGGAATCAACCTCCGACAAGAACCAGGGAGGAGGACAGACACCGGTGCCAGACTGCTTACCGCAAGTGACACGGATTAAGGTGGCAGGAGCATGCTGCCACGTTGGCGGCATGTAGTCCATATCCACGCGACATATCTACCAACCCTTGTGGATTTCCCCTTGCACTTATAAAAGGAGGCATAGGTCGGTCGGAGAGGGAGAATAGGTTTAGAGCATAGATCCTTCTCGGGGAGGAAGTATTGTAAGTGTGATCATCCACCAAGATAGTAGATAGTTGCAGGATGTAGGAATCCTCATATCGAGGACATGAACCTAGGTAAAAGACATGTGTCCCTGTGTGTGTGTTCATCTAGCCCGCCGATCGAGCTTGTCGGACGTTGCGTTCATGGCTGAACTAACAAAGGGGATCCACATCCCCAGCGTCAAAAATCGAGACACGACATCTGGCGCGCCAGATAGGGGGCGCACGCCTGTGATCAACTTTCGTCGGAGGCTCGTCGCTGCTTTCGTGCATGGACGCACAGAGACAGGGCGGGCGCCATTGGAGGATGCTCGATGCAGCGGAACGGGCGCGAAAGATCGATCGTATCCTCCACAGAACAAGACACGGCGGCCCCGTAGGTGGCAGGGTCAGAACCGCATTCTTCACCCCTAGAGGAGAAGATCCAGCTTGCCAGGAGCTATGCTAAGATATAAATAGAGCTCTACTCATGACTCAAGGCTCGAACAACTCATGAACTTCCAGCATGTCGTATAACTGTAGTTGAAATTTGGTGCGCTTAAATGTGTTGATCTTAGGGCCACGGTAGACAAGAGGTGCTTGGTAAGCGCGATTGTTAAAAGCATGACACTTAAAGGATTGTGCACTGGCGTCTTCATTAATTGGTCACATCTTGAAATCTATAAGGTTTGTCATAGTAGAGAGTAACATAGGCTAGTAACATGCGTAAGTTACTCCTCTATATTACTACCTTTATAGTGGGGAGTAACATATAAATATTATCATGCAAAGTTCATTTATTAAGTGATAGACTCATCTTGCATTGATACAGGCGATGTTACAATAACCAAATATGTTACTCCATCCTTCTCTTTCTTTATTAACTCACTGCTACATAAGCAATTTTGTTGAGTTGGACCCTTAGTTACTCTTGAAGTTACCTGCACTATGACAAGCCGAAAAGCTCATTTGGCTCCCATCATTTGGGGCTAGAATTAAGGAATTTATTCGTGATTTCAAGAATCAACCTGTTTGGTTGTCACATAATTGGTTATGGAATTCATTTGCAAATTCCATTTTTTATTTTATGTGTAACCTTAGTTCCTTTTGGTACCCTGCCATTTCTATGAAATCGCCAAATAAAATGATATCATCAATGTCATTTCATTTCTACCAAATGAAATTCAAGGAACTACTATCAATGATAACACCTTTTTAAGTGTCATGGAATCTAGAAAGTACCTTCTTATTCTACCAACATTATAGGATAATGCACCGATGGAAAAAGTTCATAATGTATATTTTGTGTATGAAAAAATATTATAGATTATTCATGGGACGACATTATTTGGTGTGCTATGATATTTTGACTCAAGATCTGCTACCATTTATGTTCGGCACTATAAGAAAAACAACACGGATTTGCTACAATGGATGCTACCTAGCGCACGTCTTTCTAGTCGTCCAATGGTGCGTTGTGATTCGTGCATTCAAACATCTGTTATCCAGTCTTGTTAGTCTGTTTCTCTGCAAAACTCAAACGCAAGCATCTCCCGAAGGACAGCTGTCCAACACAACGACAAAAACCACCTCGCAAAAACTTAGAAAATGCAATCCAGTCCCTGTGGAACAAGATTTAGGCGGCCTTGCGACGCTGATCCCCGGCTTCCGACACGACAACGAAGAGGTCTCCCGCCGCCGGCTTGACACCGTCCTCCACTGCGACAGTTCCTCCCATCGGTGCTATCCCTGGTTCCTCCGCGCGTGGCCTTGATTTCTCCCACCAACGTCGCCCTAGTCCCTCAGTCCTCACCACGACCGTCCTAGTCCCTCGTCGTCGACCTAACACTGTGTCCTCCTGGGCCAACCACCACACCCGAATCGGTAGCCCCCGCCACCGTCCAGGGTGTGCAGGCCGACGAGCTCCAACAACAGGCACCGTGGGGTCTGGGAGCTAGCCCACCATCCCAGGCACACCATGCCTTCAGGCGCCGCCGAGAGACCAGGCCCTCCTATGCAGCCACGCATGGCCCGTCATTCGTTGCTGCCAGGAACATACACCTCGTCCGTCCTCCTGCAGGACCGTGGGCGTTACTGAAATTTTGGGATGGATAAAAGCAGAGCGGATGGTTAATGGTCACAACCACACAAATCTGAGCAGGAAATTTTCCACACAACATCCACCGCTAATGGCCTCATACATCGGCGAGTTCTCATTCGAACGGACGATTCCCTGCTAGTCAGATCCGCCATCGCGTTGTCGGCTGGCAGAGCAAGCGCAAGGAGGAGCAGGGCGTGCCTATGATGGATGGGCCGACAGGGTCGAGTGCGGGGGTGGCCGGCCGTGGAGTGCGGGGGTGGCTGGCCGTGGTGGAGTGCAGTGGTGGCATGCCGTGGTGGGTGGTCAGGCCGGAGAACATGGGTGGGTGGGAGATGTCGAGGAGGACGAGCGGGGTGGGTGGACATCTGGACAATGGAATCTGGAGCGGGGTCGGTGCAGGAGGAAAACAGTCATTTAACGGTCGTTACTTGATGTAGGGTTAAAACATGCCCTATAGGTTGGTCTAATGGTTGAAAGGGGTGCATAGTTAGCCACCATGTTATCCCACTATTTTTCGATAAGAAAAATATGAGTAATCTTCTCTCTTGTAATATTGTGTGAAATCTTTGTGAACCAACACGAGAGATGTTCCAAGTTGGGACCAGCAGACCAGTTCCAGAAAACTGGTTCAAGAATATATAGATTGAATCAGAAAAAAGACCAGAGTAAAACTCTGGCAAGCTTATTTTAGCATGGATTGCTTTGTGGTGGTAACGCAGAATCTCAACCAAATGAATTTTTCATTGCACCAGAATCTTCAAACGCGGCATATTTGCCTAGTTAAATTCCTCGCAACACCCAGCGACCAGCTTTCATCGCGCTGAGAACATCTAGGATGTGTTTGGTAGGCCGGTGGCCTTTCTTACCTTATACAAGCTAAGTCTAGCTATGTGGACCTCATACAAGTGTGTATTATTGTGTTTTGTTTGGTAGGTCGAGTGAGTTGAGCTGAGATCAGTTGAGATCTTGTTTGGTAGGTCGGGTGAGTTGAGGTGATCCACACAAAAATAAAAGGAAATCAGGTCCCTCTATACAAAATAGAAAAGCAATCGGATCCCTGGATACAAAATATAAAAGCAATCGGGTCCCTGGGAGGTCCGCCTTGGGATCCGACACCGTTGCCGGCGAGAGCAGCCGCCGCCACTACGCCAGGAGGCCGAGGCCCTCCTCAACCTAACGCCAGGAGGTCACGGTCGAGCTCTTCCTCAACGCCCCCTGCCAGGAGGTCATGGGTGAGCTTCTCGTCAACGGGCCGCCGCAAGGAGGCCGCCTTCACTGCTCCACGCGCGTTGGACGAGGCCGGGAGAGGCAGCGTGGTCCGCGTCTGCTCGAAGGCCGGTAGAGAGCTGCGGCAGGAGCAGGGCATAGGAGAGAGCGCGACTACGGGAGTAGGCAGGGTAGAGGAGAGCCAGGGTGGGACAAGGTAGAGGAGAGATGGGACGAGAAGAATGCCATGCATGAGACAAGCGGGGTCGCAACCCCTATCGCGCGGAGTCACGAACGCGGATGGACTCAGCCCTGCTGAATTTCGAAGCTGATGTATGGTCGTGGGACTAGTAACCTTGTCTGCTCTAGTACAAGTGATATGATATTCATTACATCAATTCTATCGTGTCAAATCGGATCAAATAGCTCAGTCTTGAAATCAAAAGACGTTCGCGCCTTTTGTACTCTAAAACCGTTTGCACTGAAGTGCAAGCCATTTTCTTTCTCTCTTTAAACTCTAAAGTACTTACTAAATAGGGGTTGCACATACGTTTTATAGCTTGGTTTCATCTTCACAACTAGGCAGGGATGTACCTCCAATGGCGTTGGGGTAGGATGATGTTGACTCTGGTACAGATTCAAACAAGAAACTCAAGAAGGACAGCCGTGAGGGGTCCTCGGGATCAGCGGATCAGGCGGCGAATGCAGCACAGTCCCGCCGCTTGCAATGAATCTCCTCTGCAGAAACTGCCGCGGACCACGGTCGGACGCAATGGTTGGTGAACTCCACTGGTTAGTGCGGAAATTCAGACCCTCCTTCCTCTTCTTGACAGAGACGAAAATGAAGGATACAAAAGCTCAAAATTTTATGTGGTCTCTAGGATTCTCTAGAAGTTTTGCTATCAATTCTGCATGCCTTAGTGGAGGTCTTGCGCTTTTCTAATTATGGCAATTCTCGGTGTCCCTCAAAGGATTCAATGCGCATTTCATCGATGTGATGATCTCTTCAGAGGAGAGTGCACCATGGAGGGCAACCTTTGTCTATGGTGAGGCTCGTAGGGAGCAGAGACATGAGTTCTGGACCTTGCTTTGCCGACTTCGGTCGGAATGAAATGGCCCATGGATCTACTGCGGTGACTTTAACGAGGCACTCACCCAGGATGAGCATTGTAGTGCTCGTGACAGATAGGAAGCACATATGCCATTGTTTAGAGACTGTCATGATACGTGTGGATTGTTTGATCTCGGCTTTACAGGTCCGAAATTCATATGGAATAACCGACAAGCTGCTGTTGACCATGTCAAGGTTTGTCTTGTCAAGGTTTGTCTTGATCGTGCGGTAGCTAATGGTGCTTTCACTAATTTATTTGATGATTTTAACATGGAGAACATCATCACTACCACATCGGATCACCTTGCCATCTTCATAACTCTCGCCAAGCTTAATGACAACATCAAATCTACTCCAGTGCAACATGGCTTTCTCTTTGAGGCCGCGTGGATCCGGGCGCCAGATTATAAGGAGGTAATGGAGAAGACATGGACTGAGTGTGATACTGGCGATCGCTCACTGCACTCAACATGGGCCACCTTAAATAAGGTCGCGGGCTCCTTGAAAACTTGGAGCCGTGAGTCCTTTGGTCGTGTTCGTCACAGAATTCTGAAGTTTGAACATCAGCTAAAGCATCTCCGGCTTATGGATGGTAGTACTGTGGATATCCAGGGCATGGAGAAGGATATGTGAGCGGGAAGAAACCATGGCTAGGCAAAGATCTCGCGTGGACTGGTTACGTGAGGGTGACAGCAACACCGCATTCTTCCATGCTCGAGCGTCCACTCGCAAGAAGGCCAATAAAATAAATTCTTTGGTTCGCGAGAATGGCACATGGTGTGATGATCAGACAGAGATCAAATGTATGGTTCAGACCTTCTATGAGTAGTTATTCTCGTTTGAGCCTACTTTCTCTAGTGATATCATACTGGACTCTATTCCCTGCAAGGTTACTCACGCAATGAATGCATATTTAACTAAACCTTACACGGATGATGAGATCAAAATTGCTCTTTTCTAGATGGGTCCGACGAAGGCACCGGGACCGGATGGATTTCTAGTGCTTTTTCACCAGACTCACTGGAACTTCTTTGAGGAGGAAATATGCAGAGTTGTACGGACATTCCTGGATGGGGGTAGCTACCTGAGGGTTTTTGCAACTCAATTATTGTGTTGATTCCTAAAGTTTCCCATCCATAACATCTCAAGAACTTCATGCCGATCAGATTATACAATGTGTTGTACAAAATTGCTTCGAAGGTCCTTGCTAACCATTTGAAGCTTATCCTGTCGATGGTTATTTTTGAGAATCAGAGTGCTTTTGTTTCTGGGCGACTAATTACCGATAATACATTGATTGCATATGCGTGTCTCCATACCATTAGGCAACAACATGTGAAGAGGTCTTTCTTCGCACTGAAGGTTGACATGATGAAGGTGTACGATTGAGTTGAATGGGACTATCTCTCCAACTGCCTTCAGAGGTGTGTTACCAATGTGCGATATGCAGTCCGAGTCAATGGCGACCTCACCGAGCCGGTTATTTCTACGAGGGGTATTCGGCAAGGGGACCCTATTAGTCCCTATCTCTTTCTCCTGTGCACGGAAGGTTTATCGTGTTTTCTGCAACAAAGGGAGGTCCAAGGTGAGCTACAAGGTTCAAAAAATGGTTGACTTGGCCCTCCAATAACCCATCTTCTGTTTGCGGATGGCGTTATATTCTTTTCTCGATGTGATCGGAGAAGTGTAGATGCTTTGCATAGAATCCTAGAAATATATTGTGAGGGGTCTCGACAAAAGATCAATATAGACAAATCCTCCATTTTCTTTGGTTCTCATTGCTCAACTCAGGTGAAAGAACTTGTTATGCAGGAACTTGGTGTATGTGATGAAGCTTTGCAAGAATTTTATCTTGGAATGCCTATATAGGTGGAACGTTCACCAGTTCACATATTATGTTATCTATATAACCGCATGTGGTAGGGTATGAGTGCTGTCTCGGAATGACCGTTATTTAGAGCAGGGAAGGAAACTTTCTTAAAAGCTATGATATAGGCCATTCCAACCTATATAATGAGCTGTTTTGAATTGCCAGTTTTCGTCTATGATTTGATGCGAAAGTCTATTGCAAACCACTGGTGGGGCATATAGGATGATTGGAGGAAACTCCACTGTCGTTCTTGGGAGTGGTTATCAGCTCCGAAGGATTTGGGAGGTCTAGGCTTTCGTGATCTTGAACTCTTTAACCAAGCTATGTTGGGTCGTCAGGGCCGACGATTGCTCACATACCAGTCTTCTCTATGTGCTCGTGTTCTCAAGGCGAGGTATTTCCCTAACTATGATTTCTGGGATGCCACGCGCCCTCACTCATCGTCATACACCTGGCGCAGTATACTTGTTGGCAGGGATCTGATGAAGAAAGGGGTAAGATGGGGTATTGGGAACGGCAGGGCAACCAAGATTCTGTCCGACAACTGGATACCGGAGGTTCCACCTTGTATTATCCACACTCTAGTACCGTTGTTGAATGATCAAACTGTGGACACACTGCTAGCGGCTGATTCTCAGTCTTGGGATTCAGAACTGGTACGAGTCATATTTCCAGAGCACATTGCAGCTAAAATCCTGCAAGTTCTGATCAGCCGTCATGGTGGCGATGACTTCGTGTCGTGGCCGCACTCCCGCTATGGTCAATATATTGTCAATCAGCATATCATATTACTCGAGCTGACCAGTTTGCTGTGGATCGTAGCCGAAGGGTCAAGGATCCTTGTTAGTGAAACAAGAAGACGCTAAACAGGTGGAAAATTATTTGGTCCACTAAAGCTCTAGGGAAAATGAAGATTACCTTGTGGTGCTTTGCCCACAACTGCTTGCCGTGTGGCCATCAACTACAAAAAAGACACATACTAGCATCACCTCTATGTATCTTCTGTTGTCAACATGAAATGATCGAGCACGCCCTTTTCTTCTGCCAGTTTGCGAATGAGGTATGGTGTGAAGTGAAGGGTGGTTTTGAGGTCCATCTCCGACGCCGCTCCTTCACTTCTCCAAGGACATGGGTTTTGGACTTCCTCGGTGTGGAAGACACCGTGGTCATGGTTACCATGTGGCACATCTGGGATGCACGGAACAAGGCCCGTGAGGGTGAGGGTATGATACATCCCCTTACAATCGCAACGAAGGTGAAAGCTTATGTCGACTTGATCATTCAACACCTCTATAAGCCTGCCTCGGATCACATGTGTGAGTCCTCTTCGTCCAAGCTTAAATGGACTCCATCGTCGGAAGAGTTAGTGCTTATCAACGTTGATGCAGCTCTTTTTGCGTCTTCTAGGCGAATGGGTGTTGGTATAATTATCCGAGACCACACTGGTTCATGCCTTGCTGTATGCAGGGAAATCTACAAGGGGGTTCTTATACCTGAACTTGCGAAAGCTCGAGCTATTCGTCGGGCTATCTTTTTTGTCCAGGAAAAAGGGTTTTCCAGAATTATCATCGGCTCCGACTGTCTCTCAGCGATAGAGCGTGTGATGTCTACCATTAGTGATAGATCGTTGGTTGGGCCCATGATTGAGGATATCAAGCGGATGGCGTTGGCTTTCTCGTCCTGTGAGTTTCGTCATGTTTTCCGTGGTCTCAATGTTGCGGCTCATCTCCTAGCTAGGTCATGTGCTAATTCTTCTAGTTAAGTGTGGCGTGGTGTTTTTCCGGATTGCATTCATGATTCTATTTATAATAATATTATGATTATTTAATTAATAAAG
Source organism: Avena sativa (assembly GCA_916181665.1). Taxonomy (NCBI): domain Eukaryota; kingdom Viridiplantae; phylum Streptophyta; class Magnoliopsida; order Poales; family Poaceae; genus Avena; species Avena sativa. The sequence goes on from OV702299.1 coordinate 53,483,598, forward strand.
TGCACGATTTTCTAAAAAGACTAGACATAAGCAAGAGCTTGTTTTCTGGGGAGATGGACCCAAGAAAAGGTGGGGTGAGATGGGAATTTCTAAGTGTGCCCGACCTATTAAATACACCCCTACCTCTAGTATTTAGAGATAATTACCCACTGCCACTTGATAAGTCATACTGTTTTGTCTATTTTCCTCCCAGACCCGAGCGAATCCCGTTCGTTTCCCCTGCTGTTCGCCGGGCAGAGAAACGAAACAGAGGGCGCCAGGGTTCGGTACTTCGGTGGCTCTCCGCCGCCCCTCCGGCAGGCCCGCCGGCGGCGAGGCGCTCGTCCGTACGCCACTCTTCCCCGCCCTTATAGCAGCCCAAGCTTGTTTCCCCGTCCCCCGTCTCAGCTCGAGCAGACCGAGTTGCCCCCAGAAAAGCAAGCCAGCCCCGCCACAAGCCGACCTGTCCGTGCTACCCACCGCCGGCGGAGGCTCCGCCTGAGGTACCTGTTCCCCTCCATCATCCCTGGTTCCCTACGTCATCCTTGATCTATCCCGCTCCCTCACATGGAAAATCCATCCTCAGTTCATCATCTCTCCCTGGCACGATTTCCCCCTTTTGTCTATTAGTTTGTATGCTTGTATATGGATGATATATGATTGTTATTGGTTGATTGTATTGGATAAATCATGCCAGGGTATATAAATCTCGTTTTGGCTCCTGATTGTGATTTCTGGCAGCTGTTTGATATTCAACCTGCAAGATCTGGAGTGTTTAATGCCGTTTATATACACTTGTGAACTTGGATCCATCCTTTTTGTCGTAGGACCATCAGTTATATGGTTCTGATAGCGATGATAGGTTACTCACTCGAGCTAAATGTTAGAACTTGGTGTTTTTTCCTTCTATTTTGCAGGTGCAGTTGTTGAAGCATTTTGCAGGTCTGGATGTGAAAACTCTTGATTTTCTAGTCTGTTTTCTTCAGCAATTAGGATTTCTTAATGATATGAATCAGAAATGTAAGATACTAAGATACATTGGCAACGTAAAATATTTCTTCACGGCACAAGTGAGTGACTGTACTTGTGGATAAGAATTCAAATTGAGTGGGTTGGACCTGCACACTGCCCTTTCAAATGCCATTAAAACATGCATCTGGCAGCTCATGGAGCAGGCACCATCCAACATAGTAAAACATGCTGTAGGTCTGTTTGATATATGCCATATTTTTTCTCCCTCTAGCGATGTGCTGAATTGTGCAAACGAAAAGGAACAGTATGTGTTTACATTGTGGGTGTGTGTTGGCATGTTTTTCATTCTTGCTTGTTTGGCCTTGCATAATTTTATCCGCGTTAGCAAATTCCTTGATGAGGAGTTGGATAAGTGTGATGTAGATGATGATTATCTACCTGAAGCGGCATGTGCAACACCACAAACACAAGGGGATGATGTCCTGGTAGTGGAGAATGAGGAATCCATTAACTTTATTCGAATTAGGATAGTTGATTATTGGCATATTGCAAGAGGGGGATAATAACACTATCATGTGAACCATGTCTTTTGTGTGATCCATATTTCTTTTGTAATTATTTGAGGGCATCACTTTTTATTCATATTATCTATAAATATGGAACATTACGGATTTTTTTTCCAAATAGAGATTTACATATAATTCGGTACACATCGTTGTTTTCTGTTTAATTAGCATGTAAACAGCCTCTATAGGCCTCAGGAGTATTAGAGACATTTCCAACCAAATTCACAGTTCACAGTTGCTACAACTACAACCAAGCAACTTCTAGAGAATCCACAGTTCTCAGCTTACAATAACTTTTCTACAGTTCACAGTTCGCAACAGATTTTTTCGGAATCCACAGCTCAACCAAACACACCCTTAGTCTGCTATACTAGATTGTTCATGCAAGACCACCAATTTGGAATGCCATGGTTCTTGCTTGATAGTTTAGTCACTTGCCATACTACCTTAATCTTAATATTGTGCTCTGTTTTATTTGTGGAATCTGGTTATTAATATTTTGTAGACTGTGGACATAATTTGTAACTTACATTTTATTTCTCCAGATTCTTATATATAGCTATTTGTGTACATTTAATACAGAGCACGTTATCTTGCATCATGGCCAGTGAAGAGGATGTGAAGCAGCGACAGATTGTTGAAGACCGTGCAAGAAATATTAGCCACAATGTTCGGTGCACTGAGTGTGGCAGCCAGTCCATTGAAGATTCGCAAGCAGATGTTGCAGTTCTTCTTAGAAGGGTACTTTTTCCTTTATATATAACTGGCATTGATTGTTTGCTTGATGTTCTTGGTTAAGTTGTCAAATTTTTAGTAGCAGAAATTTGATCATTCCTCTATGTTCTTTCATGTTTCCACAACATCTAGCCTTTGCTATGTTGTTCTCTTGATCTAAACCAAACCTAATTAAGACCGAGATTTTGAAACACCTGTAACTGAGGTAACACTTGTATAACCTTGTACTGATCAATGATGCAATAAAAAATAAAACGCGTACCATTTTATTTGAAATGGAGTAGCCATGTCTTCAAAGATGTTTCGAGGCACCCAATATTTTGCTGAAAAATAGCATTGCAAAACTTCAACTGATAATATCTTTTATTGGTAATTCCACAACTTGTTAGTTTCATTCATTGTGCGTGGTGATATTTTTGCAGTACAATGCCTTTTCAGATATCTCTATCTATATCACTTTTGTTCTGGAACACTGTTATCCGATCCACGAGCATTTATTTGCACCACGTACTACGTATACATGTACAAAAATTTAATCTTGAAAGAAATAAATACCTAGTTTTATATGCTTTAAAGGATTGAAATTATTATTGCGAGGCAGTTTGTTCCAGTATGTCTTGCAATCTTCACTGCCTGAGGTACTCATATGTGGCATTTTTGCAGCTAATTCGTGATGAAATAAAATCTGGAAAGAGTGATAAGGAGATATACAAAAAATTAGAGGACGACTTTGGAGAAACAGTTCTATATGCACCTAAATTTGATCTTCAAACTGCTGCTATATGGTTATCACCGGTGAGCCTTTCTAATGGGTTTCTTGTGGGACCCTTAATTATGAATTTAACATGCTGTTCATTTTTGTATGGTTTTAGTTACTCCTTTCAATCCAAATTAATGGACTCAGATTTGTCTAGATTCGGATGTATCTAGACGAATCTAGACAAATCTGAGTCCATTAATTTGGATCAGAGGGGGTATGATCTTAAGAAATTACGATTTGATATTCAACTGGTGCTAATTATACTGGAAGTACTATCATTTGCACTTCTTTAGCACATTATTTTTTGTTTTATGCATGCATTTATGCGTTGGTGAACCAAGCATATTCCATCATCACAAAGTTTTGCGTCAAGAGGTTTTTCATAATAGGTAGCATTAACATAAATGTTGATGATTCTCTTTCATAATTCTTGGGCATATTTGTACCTGTGGAAGTAAAAAAAATCACATATCTGAAGAAGATAACCAATCATTGAGTCCAGACCTACAGATGATTCATTGCTGTAACTCAATTTAGTCTGTGTAGAGATAGCAATACTTATTTGTACTGCTTTTGTTTGTGCTGTATAAACTAGTATAATTCTTGCTGTAGCAGAACATGATAGAATGAACACTTCCAAATACTTAAGTATCTAGTTCCCTGAATTAAATATTTCATGTACAATCAGCAGTTCTATCTAGAGTAGGTAGTTCAAAATCTGATCTAGTAAATTACGTGCAGGTCATTGTGGGTGGTGTAGCAGCTGGTATGTGGGCTTACCAAAAGCACAGGCAAAGGACCAACGTTCACATTATGGCTCTAAACCTCGTCCGAGGGGTTCCCCTGACTCCAAGGGAGAAGGAGACCATGATTGACATCCTTACGCCACCTCCGCCACCGAGGAGGTGGTGGTGGCCTGTCAAATGATGTTCATGTCCTTGGATGCAACATAAGAGTTCTCATTTCCAGCGATACTAGTATGCGTATACACAGGATGGCTGATTTTTGCGCAGGGTTTCGATTTACATCTCACGCACTTGAAGCTTTGTTTACGGAAATGCTTGTGCCGTCTTAGCATTGTACTATATGAACCTAGGAGTACTTGTTGCCTTTGGCATGCAGGTTGTGGGATATTGAAAGTGAAAAACAACCTGCTGTAGAACTGTAGTTGCTTCCCAGGTGTGCTGTCCAACTGACAAACATGTGCTGCATCTTCTGATTGCTCATGTAGCAGTCTTGATGAGAAGTACAGAACTTTGTTTCCAAAATAAGGTACTGCAATTTTTATTTTTCCTAATCTCTTTACATGTAAAATTGTTTATGTACTCCATGACTGAAATTGTGCATGCGTCTTTGCCTAGGAGTACTTGTTGCCCTTTGCATGCAGGTTGTGGGATTTTGAAAGTGAAAAGATTGAATTGTACTCCGTAGTTGCTTCCCAGGTGTGCTGTTGGACTGACAAATATGTACTGCTGGATTGATCGTCATGTACTCCCTCCATTTCCTTGATATAAGGCGTATAGCTTTCTGTGAAATTTTTCAGAATATAAGGTGTATTGTTGGGCTGGACAAATTTACCCCTCTTCACTATTTCTCTCGCATGTAATCACGAGTGGAAATCCCTAATATCGTGGAGTTTTTTAATTGCTAAGGTCTCCCGGCCAACAACATCATGCGATCTTGAAAAAAAAGTTGTATGCGCACGCTCCCTCCATTGCATAAAACAGAAACAAAATTGTCTAGTTGTTCGTACTTACACGTAATCATTTTTCTTTTTGATTTATGGCTGCACGTACTTGAGCTCGTGTCTTGTATGTGAGGAAACGAATTTGGACCAGAGAGAGAAATGTGGGATTACTTAAGCTAATTTAGGAGATAAATTGGATCAGAAGGAGAGAATAATTTTCAGATTTCCCTATTTTTCTTCGAGATACACGTCTATCACCTGGGTATCAAGTTGGCAATTTTCCCCATGGAGCTGGGCACCTGCGGGTATATACCCGCCTGAAACCGGGGTTGGGGGCAAAATTGGCTCCATGGGATAGCGGGACGGGTACCCGACAATCTAGTGGGGCGGGTATGGGGATCAAATCCCCTCCATGGAGTCTCCGTGGATACCCTGAATCCCACCTGTCATACAGATAGACAATATTACATACAAAAAAACCTAGATAACTATCTCTACTCAACCACACGGATCCTTTTTTCCCCTTTCACCTCCCAGCCGCCGTTACTCATCTTCCCCAAATTGCGCCTCTGCCATCGCCTCCACCTGCACCTCGTCGGTAGTCGTCGGCTCGCCAGCTGCACCTGCGGCCTGCCCCTTCCCGTGACATGTGCATCTTCCCCTCCTCATCGGCTCTCCAGTCACTGCATGCGCTTGCACCTTGGCTCCTCCTCCTCGAGAAAGCGATGTGGGTGACCACCGACGGGAGGAGCTTGGTCGCCCATGGCAAGGAGGGTCTATTCTCCGAGGATCTTGTCAGCTTCGTAAGGAGAAGCTCTTCCGCGTCTTCAAAGAGAACAAAACGGCGTCGAGGTCCCCATGGAGATCCCGGCGGGGATTGGGTACCCGTCAATGGTGGGGATGGGGACCATTTGCCCCCCGATAGCTTAGCAGGGACCGACAGGTACGGGGATTGGCGGGGATCGGGGTGGGGACTGTGGAGCCATACCCGGCCCCGTTGCCACCTTGACCTGGGTATTGACGTCTAAAAGCAACGACATTTGCCCTCTCAGTGTGTGTGCTAATATTCGTGCATGAAAATTATACACCTTATATTAAGAAATGGTGTGAGTACTATAAGTATACCGTGGTACTACTATGTGCATGCCACTGAGATTAGCTAAGATCTCTCAGCTGAGGGTTAGATGAACATATCTAAAATAGAGGATTAGTCACGGGTACGGATATGTGTAAAATTTTGTACCCATGACTATGTGGGTATGAGTATGTGTTGGGAATATCCCCTAGAGGCAATCATGTATGATGATATTTTCTATTATATTCATAAAGATATTAAGTTGGCCTTTTTATGAACATCTCGTGTGTATCATTGAATATGTGATTCAGTTGTGAAACTATACATTCATGTTGTTTGTACTAAATATCATTGGTCATTGAGGTTGTACTGGACACATAACTTATACTAATGTGAAAGTCGGCATATGACTTGGTTCCACTTGTCATGGGCATGGTGATGCTATTTCGACTTAGACGGATTCGGCTAAAGAGTTTAGCGATTCTGATTGACCCATATTGAGGTACAACGAACACGTAGACCCGAGGTTGTTGCATAATCCGAGTTGAGGAGACTTAGGTTCTGTCAAACGCTGATCCGTAGCAGGGCAGTTATAAAGGCAGAGTTTTGATCGACTGAGAATCAAGACGTGTGATGTGAATAACCAAGATGGGATTTTTCCCCTCCACTCGGAGAGATATTCTCTGGGCCCTCTCGTGAGACATGATTCGGAAAGCATGGCCATGCACAAATCGGATAAGTGTTAACCGAGGCGATCGACTAAGACTTAGTCGGATGAATCACTTATCTCGGATCAAGAAGAGAGTCAGACTATTTAAGGGATGACAATTATTCGCTTACAGTCTGACAAGGTATATCATGAGGCAAAAGGGACTCAGACGCAAGTCACATTGGAAAAGCATGTCGTCATGACTCTTGGGTACTCGGGAATCGGCACGCTCTGCTAGGAACGCTATCGACTGATCAATTGAGAGTCAGACTCTAATCATGTCCAAGTTGCCATGAGCCTGCGGGGTCACACACTTAAGAGCGGGAGCAAGTTCGGATTGGATCTGAACCGGAAATCTGTTTGGGTTAGACCTGAACCGGATTTGGAATGAGTCAGTGAGTCGGACTCACATTGACTAATATTATATGGGCTTTCATGAATGGGCCACAAGTGAGTGGAGCCCACTTTCACTCCCTATATGTGTAGTCGTGAGCGATGAATTTCAACTTCATATGCTTTCTCCGAAGATTTGAGTGAATATATGTGTATATTTACTTAATAAGGATGAAGTATGAAACATTTGAAAATGTTCAAATACTTTCAAGATGAAGTGGAAAATCATTGTAACAAGAAAATAAAGAGTTTACGATTGGATCATAAAGGAAGATATTTGAGTTACAAGTTTAGCATAACACCTAATATTTGAAGAATCGTTCCATGGATTTGCATTTACCGAAACACCTTGGAGTGTTCGAGATATGTAATGAAACCTTGTTTAACATGGTAAGATCAAAGGTGTCACTTATAAAACTACCATTATATTTTAAAGATTAAAGCTTTAGTGACTACCGCTTTTATACTAAAAAGAGCTTCATCGTGATCCGTTGAAATGACACCATATAAGTTATGGTTTGGGATAAAACCAAGTTGTCTTTTCTTAATTTTTGGTATGCTAGGCATAAGTAAAATGTTTACAACCAAAGTTGGATGAGTACGTCTTTGTATGTTATTTTACTGTTGGGTATTCCTCCATAACACCAAAGACAAAAAATGTTTGTTGCTTAGAACGTCAAGTTTCTTGAGAAGGAATTTTTCGTGAAAAGTTAAGTGGAAGGACAATAGAACTTTAATAAGATTATTGAACCTTAGCTATATGTGCTGAGTTGCGTAGCGCCGGAAAGTGTCCCAGAGGCTGCAACAATGCTCATGTCTCACGTGCCTCAAAGGTTGTGGTCACGAAGGTCTAAGTTCCTATTGAACCGAGTAGGCCAGCTAAACAATCAAATAACAAGATTTGAGAGTTAAATCATTATTGTTTGATAATGATGAACCAACTACATGCAAAGAAGCGATGATGGGCCCTGACTCCGTTAAATGGCTTGAAGCTATAAAATCCGTGATATTTCCATACACGAAAAATCAAGCTTTAAACTTGGAAGACCCTCCGGAAAGGTGTAAAACCTATCAGTCGTATTTGGATCTATAAATAGACATGGATGTTTCACATCTATGAAATTGTCGACATGTCGGTAAAGAGTTTACGACAACGTTCAAAAGTTGACTATGACAAGATTTGATCTTTATAGCAATATTTAGTCTGGACGGATTAATGTAGCAACCACTATATATAATTTTGTTATATGATAGTTGAACAAACAAAACAAAGATCTTATGATAGAATAGTTACCTAGGACATGTACATGACATGATCCAAAGGGTTTTGTTAATTTAAAGGATACTAAAAGAGCATGCAAACTTCAATGGTTGAAGTCAGCATCGCGGAGTTGAAATTCTTCACCGTGATGAAACTGTTAAAAGGTTTAATTTCATCAAAGATAATGAAGATGCTTGCATTTGCAAGAAATTAAGTGGGAGCGCTGAAGCATATTTCTAATATATTATATAAAATACATATTGTTGATGGGAGATGATGTATCTTTTATTGACACAGGTTAAGAATTTCATTTCGATAAAAGACTTAGGAAAAATCCGAATATTTGGCATCAATGTCTATATGGATAGATTGAGACGCTAATATGGTTATACCAAATGTACATAAATGAGATATTGAATGAGTTCAATATGGAAATAACAATAAAGGTTCTTGCCACACAGAAAAGATTGAATCAAGGTTCAAGTGTATTAACACTTAGTAAGTGAAACAAGATCCAAGTGTTTTTGACACTTGGTGAAAGAAATCACAAAGAGTATTTTGATCAATCATATTGTGATATGTACACATCCACATATGTCCTATGATCTAAATATTATGAGCATATACCAGAATGATTCATAAGATGATCATTGGATGATAGTAAGGATATTATTATGATCTTTGGAAGAACTAAGAATATGTTATTTTTGTAGAGGTGACAAATAGATAGATAGTTCATTGTAAAGTGTTACATTGATACTAGTATTGTCACAAAATACATATTAAGTTTATCTCAATTTAAACTATGCGTGGTAAAATGTAATGGAAAGAAGATTCCATAACGTATTTGGATGAGTTCCAAAGTTAATACATTGTGATAGATACTATAATAAAAGGCTAAGTATATGACTGTTATTGTGGTAGAAAAAGAGGGCATTTGTGTCAAGTAGTTTATTATCAAACTAGGTGTGGTTCACAAAGGGATATTACTATGAAGATATATTGTACGACAATAGTATCAACATGTTTTAACCACAAAGAACTAAAGGTCTCACCAAAAGATCAAATTTATATAATGCCATCTCATTGGAGAATGAGTGATGCGTAGAGACACAATGACATGCAAATACACACTAACCTGAAAGTGTCGGATCGGAAGATTATGTTTACCACTAGCAAATCATGTATATACAACACTAGAAAGCCATAGGTGTTGAATGCACAAAGTTTTTCAAAACTAGATTATTGACTCTACTGCAAGTGGGAGACTGTTGGAGATATGCCCAAGAGGCAATAATAAAGTGGTTATTATCATATCTTCATGTTTATGATAAATTTTTACATCCCATGCTATAATTGTATTAATCGGAAACATTAATACTTGTGTGTTTTGTAAACATAAAAGAGTCCCTAGTAATCCTCTTGTTATACTAGCTTGTTGATTAATAGATGATCATGGTTTCCTGATCATGAACATTAGATGTTATTAATAACAAGATCATATCATTAGGATAATGATGTGATGGACACACTCCTATAGTTAAGCGTAGCATAATATCAAGTCATTTAAAGTTTGTTTGCTATAATGTTTTAAATACATAGTAACCTAATCCTTCGACCATGAGATCATGTTAATCACCATCACCGGATGAATACTTTGATGACATCAAACACCGCTTTGTAACTAGGTGGTTATAAAGATGGCATTGAGTATTTTGAAAGTGTGTGTTGAAGCACATGGATCAAGAGTGGGATTTGTTCATCCATATGACAGATAGATATACTTTGGGCCCTCTCGGTGAAATGTCATTCAATTGGCTTGCAAGCATGTGACTAGGTTATAAGGGATGTCATATCACGGAACGAGTAAAGAGTACTTATCGGCAATGAGGTTGAACTAGGTAGAGAGATACCGACGATCAAACATTAGATAAGTAAAGTATTGCGAGACAAAGGGAAATTGGTATCGTATGTAAATGGTTCATTAGATCACAAAGTCATCATAGAAATATGTGGGAGCCATAATGGATTTCCAGATTCCTCTAATGGTTATTGATTGGAGAGGTGTCTCGATCATGTCTGCATAGTTGACGAACCGTAGGGAGACACACTTAAGGATTCAATGTTGTTTAGTAGATATGGAATATGAGTTTTAGACTGAATGTTGTTCGGAGTCCCGTATTGGATCCATGAAATCACAAGGAGATCCGAAATGGTCCGGAGAATAAGATTCATATAAGGAAAGTCAATTTCCGGGGTTCAGAAATGTTTTCGGTGTTTTGACCGGAAGCTTCTAGAATGTTCTGGAAGGTCCACCACCCCGGAGGGGGTACTTGGAGTGCACCATACCATAATGGGCTAGGCGCATGATTCCCTAGGTCAAGTCATCCAAGGAAAAGGAAGAGAGAAACAAACTCTAGTTTGAATAGTCAAATCCTAGTTTGAAAAATAAAAGTCCTAGTGGGGGAAGGAAAGAAAACCTTGAGGGAAAAGGTTTACCTTTCCCTCTCCGTTGCCGTTGCCGTCGGCGAAGGGGAATTGGGGTTGGACTCGGCCAGGGATGGGAACCCTTTCCGCCTCCCCTCCACCCATATAAGGAGGGGTGGTGGCGCCCCCTTGTACCTTACCCAAAACCCTAGCTGCTAGGCGCCTCCCTCTCTCCTCCATAAAACTGCTCCGACTTAGGCGAAGCCCTGCAGTAATATCTTCTCCACCACCACCACCACACCGTCATGTTGTTGGGATTCCATGGAGATCTACAAACCTCCGCAACCCTGCTGGAACAAGGGAGAGGAAGGTCTTTATCGACTACCGTACGTGTGACTGACTGCGAAAGCACTGCCGGAACATGGCGTCGGAAGGATTGTCTACACGATTTTGAGATCGGCAAGTGAACGACTACATCAACCACGAGAATCTGATATCGTTAAACGCGTTGGATCTACGAGGGTTAGTACTCTATAAACTCGTTGCATCCATCTCGTAGATTAGATCTTGGCTTTTGTGTGTTCATGCGATAGATTTTTTTGTTTTCCATGCTACGAACCCCTTCAAATAGCACCATTGTTGTCACAATACACGTCTAACGAATTGGACGAGCCCTAAACTACACCAAGATCCATGAGGAAATTCCTCATCCAAATAGCTTTTTTGCTGCCTCCGAGGCGGGAATATACTCAACCTCTTTGTAGATACAGACACAGTCTCTTCCTTGGAACTCTTCCATCTCACAGCCCCTCCGTTTATTACAAACACGTATCCGAATTGTGAACGAGAATCATCAGAATCGGTAAGATAACTCGCATCCGTGTAACCCTTTACATTGAGTTCATCTTCACCTCCATAAACCAAAAACATATCCTTAGTCCTTCTCAAGTACTTCAGGATATTTTTAGCCGCTGTCCGGTGGATTTCTCCAGGATCAGCCTGGTATCTGCTCACAACACTTAGAGCATAGGAAACATCCGGACTAGTACAAATCATGGCATACATGATGGATCCGACTACATAAGCATACAAAATCACACTCATCCGACTTCAATCATCAATTGTCGAAGGACACCGAGTCTTGCTAAGTTTTACACCATGGGACATCGGTAAGAACCCCTTATTAGATGATTTCATGTTGAACTTATTCAACAATTTTTCCAAATATGTACTCTGACTCAATCCAATGAGCCTCCTTGATCTATCTCTATAGATCCAGATTCTGAGGATGTATGTTGCCTCACCCAAGACTTTCATTGAGAAACTCCTTTCTAATGATTCCTTGGTTTCTTGCAACATCTGGACATCATTACCAATCAGTAATATGTCATCCACATATAAGATTAGAAATTTCACTTTGCTCCCACTAAACTTCTTGTATAAACAAGAATCATGATACTCTTGATAAAGCCAAATGATTTGACCACCTCATTAAAGAGAATGTTCCAACTCCGAGATGCTTGCTTCAACACATAAATGGATTTCTGAAGTTTGCACACCTTATCAGCATTATCCGGATCGACAAAACCCTCAGGTGTATCATATACATGTCCTCGGTTAAATTTCCGTTATGGAAAGCCGTTTTGACATCCATGTGCCATATCTCATAGTCGAAATAGGCTACTATGGCTAACATAATCCGGACTGACTTAAGAATCTCTACGGGCGAGAAAGTCTCGTCATAGTCAACTCCTTGAACCTGTCAGAACCCCTTCGCGACAAGCCGTGCTTTATAGATGGAAACATTTCCATCCATATCATTTTTCTTCTTAAAGACCCATTTGCACTCGACGGGTCTTGCACCGTTTGGCAGATCAACCAAGTTCCAAACTTGATTTTCATCCATGGATTTTAACTCGGCTCTCATGGCTCCAAGACATGACTCGGATCTCCTGGATCCAAGCCATGACTTGGAATCAGATCCCACCATCTCTTCCGAATAACTTGTTGGCTCATCACTGTCTAATAGTAATACATTTATGAACACTTCGCCATCTGGCAGATCTTTGCGGTTCGGGTGCAGTTGCCGGCTTAGCTACCAAGACCGGCTCAGCCTCCAAGGCTTTTGCCTACTCGCTACTAGCCGGTTCCTCTCGAATTTCTTCGAGATGCACCGTGCTCCCACTGACTCCCCAACTGAGAAACTCTTTCTCAAGAAAGACAGTGTTCCGAGCGACAAACACTTTGCCCTCTTCTCGGTTGTACAAGTAGTAACCCAAGGTTTCCCTCGGATACCCCACGAAAATACACTTATACGACTTGGCCATAATCTTGTACGACTGAAGTTGTTTGACAAAAGCTTCACAACCCCAAATCTTAAGAAAAGACAAACTCGACCTTTTGCCTGTCCACATCTCATGTGGTGTCTTTTCTACCGACTTTGATGGTACTCTGTTTAGTGTGAATGCCGCTGTTTCTAGAAAATAACCCCAAAATGACAAAGGCAGATCTGTCCGACTCATCATTGATCGTACCATGTCCAACAAGGTACGATTCCACCTTTCCGAGACACTGTTCCTCTGCGGCGTTTCTGGCGGAGTAAGTTGTGGAACTATTCCGCAACCTTTCAGATGGTCATCAAACTCATGGCTCATGTACTCGCCTCCTTGGTCCAACCGAAGAAACTTTATTTTCTTGCCGATTTGATTCTGGAATTCTTTGAACTTTTCAAAGGCTTCCGACTTATATTTCATCAAGTAGATATATCCATACTGACTCAAATCATCAGTGAAGGTAATGAAGTACTCATAACCACCCCTGGCTGTCGTGCTCATTGGTCCACATACATCACTATGTACTAGTCCCAACAAGTCGGACACCCTTTTGCAACTCTTTGCAGAAGGTGTCTTGGTCATTTTCCCGAGTAGGCAAGATTCGCATGTCTCGAATGACTCTAAGTCGAACGAAGTTAGGAGTCCATCATCATGGAGCTTCTTCATGCGTTTCCAACTAATATGACCAAGCTAACAGTGCCAAAAGTAATTCATATTCGGATCATTTGGTTTTAACCTTTTAACATTTATGTTATAAACTGACTCACCATCAAGATTCAAAATAAATAACCTGTCCTGGACAGGTGCAAAGCCGTGAAACATACCATTCAAATATAAAGAACAACAATTATTCTTAATATTCGACTCATAACTTTGTCTCATCAAACATGAGGAAGAAATAATGTTTCGACAAAGAACTGGAACGTAATAACAATTATTCAGTTCCATAATGAATCCGGAAGGTAAACGAAGTTGCATTATGCCGACTTCCAACGTACCGACTCTCGCTTTGTTGCCGACTCGGATATCAACCTCGCCACTTGCTACGCTCCTAGTTCTTACCAGTCCCTTCAACGAGTTGCAGATGTGAATAACTGATCCGGTATCATATACCCAAGAACTATTAGGTGCATCAGCAAGATAAATGTCTATAACATTGCAAACAAGTGTATATGAGTCAGAAGTCATACCTCCACTCTTGGATTTGTCGGCCAAATACTGATACGTCGGAAACGTATCTATAATTTTTTATGCTCCATGCTTGTTTAGTATCTACTTTGCTTTGCTTTATCTACACTTTGAGGTGTTTTTATATGTTTTCTGGAACTAACCTATTAACAAGTTGCCACAGTGCTAGTTGACTATTTTCTTCTGTTTTTGGTTCCAGAAAGGCAGAAAATCAATATTCTCTGAATTGGATGGGACAAAAGCCAAAGTCAATATTTTACCGTGGGCAACACGAAGCCAGAGTACGAGACGGAGGAGGGCCTAGAGGGGGCCACACCCCCTAGCCATGCGGGTGGGCCCACCCCGCGCCTGGGGGGTGCAGCCGCCTCGGGCACCCCCTCGGCCTTCCTCTTCGCCTATAAGAAGCCCCCAATGCAGAAACCCTAGGCACTCGATCAAAACTCCATGAAACTGTTTGTAGCCGCCACCACCATCATCCCTATATCGGGGGGATATGAAGTTCTTCCTGGCACCCTGACGGAGGGGAGATCATCCCGGAGGCCTTCTTCTTCATCATGCCAGCCTCCGACATGAAGTGTGAGTAGTTCCACCTTGGACTATGGGTCCATGTAGTAGCTAGATGGTTGTATCTCCTCCTTTGTGCTTTCATGTATAGATCTTGTGAGTTCCGTTCATGATCAAGATCTAATCTATTTGTAATCATGCATGTTGTGTTTGCAGGGATCCGATGGATATTGAGATTACTATGTCAGATTGATTAATGGTTTTGTCTATTTGATTCTATCATGTCTGTGCTCTTTGTGATCTTGCATGCTCTCCGTTGTTAGTAGCTATCTTGGCCAAGTAGTTGCTAGTAACTCCAAGTGGGGGTATTTATGCTCGATAGTGGGTTCATGTCTCTAGTTTCCAAGGGAAGTGATAGAAATCTCTTCGGTTGTAGATGTGTTGTTGCCACTAGGGAGAAAACAACGGTCTCTTGTTCATGGAACAAGTGGATTATTTACCTTACACACTTTGCTTAAAGCAGTTGTCTGTTGCTTGCAACTTAATACTGGAGGGGGTTCAGATGATAACCTGAAGGTGGACTTCTAGTCATAGATGCAGTTGGATGGCGGTCTATGTATATTGTTGTATTTCCCAATCGAATCTCATAGGATTTTTTTGTCTAGTATTGCATTGTTATGCCTTGCTTAGTTCCTGTCAATTGCCCTGCTATAATTTGTTTACCCTTCATGCCATGTTGTTTATCTAAGGAGAGCACCTCTAGTGAACTATGGACCCCGGTCCAATCTTTACCATTGATACATATTCCACTATTACTGTTTACTTGCTGCAAACCATCATCACCTTCCACACCATACAGTTAATCTTTTGTTACAGCAACCGGTGAGATTGACAACCTCACTGTTAGTTGGGGCAAAGTCTTGAGTTTGTGTTGTGCAGGTTTCCACGTTTCTGGCAACACCTATAGGACATTTCCTTCCTCCTACTGGTTCGATAACCTTGGTTTCTTAGTAAGGGAAAACTTGCTGCTGTACCGCATCATACCTTCCTCTTGGGGTCTCCCAACAAAGGGCTGCTGCACGCATCAAGACATTTCTGGCGCTGTTGCCGGGGAGGCTAAGGACGTCTTCACAAGGGGAGTCCTCCTCAACCTTTCTCTTTACTTTGTTTTTAGTTTGCTTAGTTTCTTTTGCTTGGTTTTGTTTGCCTCTTTTTATTAAAAAATCCAAAAAAATAGTTTAGTTTGGTTTGCTTTCTCTATTCAAAAACACACAAAAAATAGTTCCTGCCCTAGTTGCTACCATGTCTGGTTTTGGTCCAATCTCTGTAACACCTATGGAAGAGATCTTCACTTTTAAGCAAAAAAAGTGAAGAGAGTTTTAAAGAAGCTTGGTCTAGAATCTCTGCTTTACAAAGGGAAACTGAGCCTAAGATGAGTCTTAGCTTGGTTATCAATAGTTTCTACCGCGGTATTGCTCTTTGTTATAGATATGCTTTGGATGTTGTGGCTGAGAAAGATATTTTTCAATGTACTGAGGATGAAGCTTTTGATGCCATAAATAAATTGATTATAATTTATAATACGCCTGGCAAGTCTGGTTCCTCTTTCGTAAATATTTTTGCTAGGTTGAACACTATTGAGTCTAGTACTGCTGCTTTGAACAGTTGCTATCACACACTTAGGGAGTATCATGATTATGTTTCAATAAATTCCGAGCCTTCAAAGTGGTTTCCCATAATCAAAGTCACTATAAATAGTGCAACTTTTGATGCTCGTTGTGATATCATGTCTGAATTTTGCCTTATGCCTAAAGATATTTATGAGTCTTTGAGTCTTTGGGGGCTTTCTAAAGGAGGAGACTAAATCTCTCTTACTAATAATGCCACTTTATTAACCATTGGAATAGTTGAAGGTGTGTTTACAAAAATCTCAGGGAAAATGGTGTCAACTGATTATATTGTTATTGAATGTGTAGGCAAAGGACATATCACACTTGGAAGATCCCTACTGAAACAACTTGGACCAATAATAGATGTGGGAAAAGGCATTATGAATTTTGCTCCTCCAGTAAGCAATCATATTTTCCCTAAATAGAAGAAGAAAGGTAAGAAAGGAAAGAACAAGAGAGTTAATGCTTCATTTGAAAATACTTGATTTCTTGCTTCTTGTGCCTAACTTAAAGACGTTAAAGAAAAGTACTTGTTGGGAGATAACCCAAGAGTTTCCTCGAGTCTTGGAAGTTATTACTTCAGTAATGACTTCTCCTTATCCTTTTTGTTTGCTTTTTGTGCCAAGAATGACCTCTAATGAGAGGGAAGTAAGATTTAGGGAGTTGCTGTCCCGAAACAGATTTCTGTCCTCCACCATAAATATTCACGAGAAGTATATGTAAGTCGAATTGAGCTGAAAATTTACGAATAAATCCCCCAGTATGTTAGATAACTTTCATTAGTTCAACACTTTTTGATTTGAGCAACAGAAGATTTTTGAAAAAATTTGTTTCTACCTGTTGGTCTGTTTTGACAGATTTCTACCATTATTTGCATTTGCTTCTTATTAATTCCTTTTTGAGTTCTCTTTTGGATAATTGAGCTTTTTGAAGGAGTTGCTGCAGTAGCTTTGTGTTTTTAGTGAAAAGTTTTGCTGTTCCAAAGCTAAACCCAAAGGTCTATTATCTTTTGAATACACTAATGTTGCTAATGAAGATTGTGTGAAGTTTTGTCTGAAGGAAACATTTCAGGTGTAGAGAGAGAATGATGTAATGAGATGAAGAATGGAAAAAAGCTCAAGCTTGGGTATGCCACCCCGGTGTCACCCCACTAAATATCCAAGAGGTACAACCATTAAAGCTTGGGGATGCCGAAGGCATCCCCTTCTTCATCAATAAAAAACTCAGGTCTGTCTAGACACTTCGTTTTTATTGTTTCATGCACGATTGTGTTGTTCTTGGAGTGTCTTAGTTTTCGTTTGCTTTGCTTAGTTTTTTTAGTTTGCTTGAATAAAGTAGTTTGGACCCCCGTTCTCGCTGTGTTGTTTCAAATAAGTCAATTGGTGTTGGAAAGGAGTAGAAAGTTCTTGCTTGGAAGTGCAAGGGGAGCTTGCATTGACTGTGGCTTAGACTTTAGCATGACATGCTAGGTGTTGTTTTGACCTTATGCTTAGTGATTATTGCTGTAGCATGTCTTGTTCCAAACAATTGGGATTGGTTAGTGTGCCTTGAAAGAATCATGCGTTGTTTTAGCATACAAAAGCATAGTATTGTGTTATTCTCCTTTGATGTTTTGTTTGGGTTGACTTGGCACATTATCACACCATGTTATGACTATGAACAAGTAACCATGGCCTCTATGATAATTTAGTCCTTGACTTGTAGTACCACTATATGCTTTGATTAGAAGGGTCTAGAAGGTTCACCGATCCAGAGGGGGAAGGGTACATGGATGTTTCATGACAAAGTGGAATGATTGCATCATGTCCTAGGTCACTTGGCTGGACACTTGGAAGAGAGAAATCAAACTCTAATTTGAAAGTCAAAAAGGCAGTTTGAAAAAGTCAAACTGGGACAATGTTTCCAAGTGGAGGGAAGGAAGGATTCCTTCCTAGGGAAGGAATCCTCCCTCCCCTTGCCGTCGGCCACATGAAGTGGTGTTGGGGGAGGATTCCCTCCCCCTTGCTGCCCTTCCCTCTCATAAATAGAGGGGAGGGGCGCCCCCTTGCCACAGACCACCAAACCCTAGCTTTGGCGCCTCCCCCCTCTAGTAGCCGCCGCCTAGGGCTCCTCCCAAGTCGCCGACTAGGGAAAGGCCCTTGCCCTAGCCGCCGGCCACACCACCTACTCGGCGCCCTCTAAACCCTACTCCACCATACTCGCTCTGGATTAGGCGAAGCCTTGCGGGATTGTAACATCTCAGCATTAGAGCTTAGAAATAAGCTGAACACAGATGTGTGCATTGCATTCATGCATAGAAAATCTAAATAGTTTTCGCGCTTTTAAATAAAAAAAACTTGTCAAAGTGATTGAAGCTTCTCTTAACTTGATGGAATTGAAGTAGATCGTCAAGTTGACTGCGATAAGTTTCAATATGACCTTTGCTAAAACCTTATTTTGGGTAAACATGATTTGATCTAAGGGTAGATCAAATGTAATAAAATTCAAACCTAATACATTACTTAATGATTTATATTTGATCCTTAGGTGATCATATCATACTATTCATTATAATCACTCATGAATACCAAATTATAAATATAACACAAATAATAAGAATGTAACAACTATATCTTAATCTCATCTACTTATACCATGAGTATCATGGAAATACCTAACTTTAACTCTCTAGTGAGATTGAGTAGGAAAGAAACCAAAGTCAAGATCATTCACCATATATCTTTCTTTCCATATCATCTTATTATCTCTATTGAATCCTATCCTTATATTTGTTATTCATCAATATTGAGTAATCAACTATTGATTCACCAATTCTTAACCTATCAATTCTTGACCTATCAACTCTGATCCTTATTATAGCATTCATTTAAGGCTTATAAATAAAGAGGTAAGAAGAGGTAAATAGTGATGCTAGTTTTAGATGTCATCTATTGGATGGGAGTGATTGGAGGAAATCAAATCAATAGGGTAACAAAGAAGATTACAAGGATGAAGTCTGGAGATAACTTACCAGGAGTAGTCCTATTGGATCAAGTAGGTATAGACAATGAAATATATCTCTTAATCTAATAGAGCTAAACAGAAGATATTTATAATACAACTGTAATGTTGTATGGATGGAAGCCTTGTTTAGCCAACTAGAAACCTGAACCATAAAGGATCAAAGGATTATAATGATCATGCCTTACTCACCAATATTGAATGCTTATACCATGTATAAGTGGCATTGGTGGATAAAACATAATTGAACCATAGTATAGATATATTATCCTAGATTAGTCATTACAAGTCACATTAATATAATGTGAGGTTGGAATGTTAGATATTGGAGTTAAGTAGATATAAGACAGTATGATTAAGATGATGCTAGAGTAACATTGGATTATAGTAGTAGTAGTAGTTTCCACAGGGGGAAATACTAATACTTGAGGAGAAGTAAAGTTATATATATACAGTTACTAGAGTAGTAATAGTGATGGATGATTAAGGAAGAGTATGATTGGAGTTGGAAGTAACCACTTGTTGGATTAGGGATTATCAACAACAGAGTAGTGGATATAACCAAGTATGGATATGAAAAGCTTTAGTGTCAAGCTCATTGGATTTATAAATGAATTTAAAAGAATAAAGGTGGATAAGAATATTCATGTGAAGTAAATCTCATCATGTTAACACATGATGATGGATAATAAGAAGTAGTATATCTAGGAAAAGAATTCCTTAATTAGAAGTCCAGAATTATGAGATATGGAAGATAGGAATCCTTGGTAAACCCTAAACCCTAAATATATAATCAAGCATAACATCCATCTCATCTGATGGATAAATCCTTCTGTAGGAATATTTTCTTATAACAAATCAATTAAGCACATCTTTTCTCAATTCCATTTATCATAACCATATGTGCTTAGGAGCTATCTTTATCAATTATTTCTCATAAGTCATTCTAAAGAATCACCCCACTGTTTGTAAAAGGGTAACATCATTCTGATCACAAACATAAAGACAATGTGTTTAGCCATTAATCTTTACTCATATCAATAAAAGAATACAAATTAATCAAAATCCCTAAAACCCTAGGGCAAGCAGTTATAATTTCAAACACTATTAGTACTTAGAACTTTATGTCTCAAATAATTATGAAGGATCAATATATAAAAAAGTTTATTTAACATTATAAATCAACAAGAATCAAAACTCATGGATTAATAATAATACATTCTTTAATAAGTTTATGAATATGAGATAAATTAAATGCATATACTTAGTTATATTAAACCATTACAATTACACTTATAAAGAAGAAATAAAAATCATTTTATAAGTTCTCCATAAATATATATATTTATATTAAAAGGCAAATCTCTAAAAAACCTAAGTGATGAATATTACATTTAATAAAATAGTTTCCTATTAGTTTAAAATTATAAGGAAATCAAGAAAGATATCAACCCCACTTATTTTCCTATATTCATGTATTATTTGATGTACTCTATAACAAGTTTGGATATTTAAATCCATATAAAAATTCATATTTAAAAGGGTTTAATGAAAACAGAAAATAAAAAGGTTCTGTTTAATAAAAAAGGAAATAGAGTAACAGCCAGGCCGGCCCACTTCTCTCTTTCCTCTCCCTGTCGCCCATGAGCATCGCCCCGCGGCCCACTTTGGCCCAAGCAGTAGCCCACCTGGCCTGATACCCCTTCGCCGCCCTCTTTTCTTTTCTTCTACCTCATGACAGAAGGACGCCGCCGAGAAGCTGCTGCGTGTCGACGCCGGCGCCGTCCCCGCCTCGCCGTGATGCCCGCTGTAAGGAGATGCGTGCTACCGCCCTAGACGACGTCTACAAGACCCCCTCCTGCGTAGAGACGAACCCTATCTTCTCCTCTTCCCCCATTTCCCCTCTGAGCCGGAACCCTAGCTCGCAGGACCCCTCTGTCCCCGTCGTCTCTGGCTATCCCAGGACAAGCCAGGACCACCGTCCGACTCCCCTCACTCGGCTTGTTCATCTTAGCCCTCTCCCGTTCGCGCGCATGCTTCCAGACGCCTAAATCGAGACCGCCGTCCGCCGGCAGGAACTTCTTCCCGCCGTTGATCTACGCTCCGCCATGTGTCGCCACCGGCATATACGCGCTCCTGGTAAGATTTTGACTCTGTCGGTCCTCTCCGATCTGCTGCTCGCTTACTGTGTTGCTGTCCCCGTGTGCACCTGCTGCTGCCGCTGTTGTTCGTCGTTGCCGGCCATGCTCCGGTGGTCAAGTTCGAGCGGCGCCGCCCGATTTTGGTCCAGCACGATGCACCGCATCGAGCAGGCGTAACCCCGCATTCCTGCTCGCCCTCCTGTGTCGTTCCCCATCGCCGTCTGGCTTGCTGGCCGGCGTGCCAACGTGGCGCCGAGGTGGTGTCAACGTGGCACATGGACCGTTGACGCCTGTGTGTCACCTGAGGTGGCCTCGGGCCCCTCTGTCAGCCACCGTGGGTAGCTTCAGCCCCAGTGACAAAAGCCCCAACCCCTTTGGTGACGTCAGCCCTGTGTCATGCTGATGCATTAAATGTTTTTAATTGGTTTAATAATTCCAGAATTTGAATAAATCTTGTTTAATTAATAACTTTTGATTTATAATTCATAAAAATGTGTATAATATATGAAAATTTGTGGAAAATAAAATCTATAATTTAAAACTATTATCAAACATTATTATGTTAACAATTTAAATAATTATTATTTAATAAAGATTTTATAAGTTTTAATACTTTGATAAATCATATTTTAATATTAGTAAATATTAAAAAATATAAATAAAATACCAAAAATCCTAGAAAGATAAATCCTATAATTTAAAACTGTAATCATACATTATCATTTCACTTAATTAAATATTTGTCATTTATTAAGTAGTTATAAAGTAATAAATCTTAGAAAAATCATATTTTATTATTCATAAATCACAAAAATAAATGTAATATACCAAAATGATCACAAAAATAATATTTACATGTTAAAAAATGTGATATTCCACTTTTGAGGTAAATAAAAAGTTAAACACTTTAATAACTTGAATTTAAACCTACTTTTAGTTAATAATTCATATAATGTCAAATAAAATTTGTTAATATTTCTTAAATTAATAAATTCAGTCTAATAAAAAGTATTAGTCTTAAATATTGTTAATGTGAAGTCAAAATGATCTAGCACACTTTAAATACAATTTTATTAAATTATCTCTCAACCATTAATGTAGATTATTTTATAAAAGAACCCTTATCCATTATAAAATCTCCAAAAATAATTTTGTAGTAAAACCTACTCCAATACTTCAACTACAAGTTATAAACAAACCAAAACACTATATTGAATCCATAAGTAGTTAAGTACTATTATTTCTTTGTTTACAAACTATAACCACTCATCCATAAAAAAGGAAAATGATTCTATTCCACTAAACAATTAGGAAACCACTATTCAAATAGAAGTATTACCATTCTTAAAGTATCCTTAGGAAAACACATTATAAAGTACACCTGGTACAAATAACATAAGCAATATGCCTTAAGTCCATCTATGTCTCTAAAGTTAACTTTAGTCTATAATACTTTAAATACTATTCTAAAAAGACTTTATTATGTGTTTTATAGTTAACCTTGGTCTATTATAATTAAGTTATAAAGCATCTTAATCCCAAAATAACCAAGTTCAAAACCAAGATAGATAAGTCTCAAATACTACTAATATCATTATTCAAATAAAGAAATTCTTTCTTACTTAAAGACTATAACTTAAAAGAAACCCTAATAAGGTTAACTTAAAATTTAATTACTTCTCTTTAGCTAAGTAAGATTTTCTTCAAAAGTTATCCTTTTAAGAAACATTAGAAAGCAATACATAAGCATTTTTATGAAAGCTCTAAATAATAAACAAACCTTATATACATAGTCTACAAATATATTTTCCACTTGAGTATTCCATTCTGTGTGTGCTCTACTATACACTACTAGGAAATACCCTACTAGTGAGGCACCAAATTCGGATATTAGTGGCCCACTAGTGGTGCGCCACTAGCGAGGCGCCACTAGTAAACTTTACTAGTGGCGCACCTGCTGGTGCCTCACTAGTATGATATACTAGTGGCGCATCACCATCGTGCCTCACTAGTAATAGATAGTAGTGGCGCACCAACTAGGTGCGCCACTTATACAGGTGGGTCACTAGTAGAAAAAAAATGGTGGGCCACTACTATATTTAGAAAATAAATAAATACATTATACAGGTATTTATACACAGTTATACAATTCAAATATAGTATATTATACAATATACATACAGACATAAAATGATAACATACTGAATTTGAGCTAAACAATGATAAGACCAAGACAATTGTAGTTCGTCACATTACTTAGAATTCGAAATAGAGACAAGTGTGAAATTATTACAGCTGCATGTCCGATCAAGTAGCTAGCATGTTCACCTCAATGGAGGTAGTCACCTAAACCACAATCAAATACATTAGAACCGCAATCACAACGGTGAGGACTACAATCGGTGAGGACTACAATGTAGGTCTTCATCCGATTTCGGTTCCAATTCCTCACGTGGTTCCTCCACTTAGCTTGCACATATCTACTCTTATATCCTCTGTGGTTGTTTCCTTAAAACTTCTTCACTTTCTTCAAACAGTTTTACCACTCGTCTTACACTCCTAGAACCTCGTTGATGTACATGACATAATACTTCTTCATCTCTGTACACAAGATACATAGTATTAGGCAAATGAAAGCAAGCATTTTGACATGATAATCAAATGGTGGGTGCAGATAGATGTAAACCTCATAAAAATACACACTTAATGAAAATAGGGCCAACATAGAAAGCATGCCTCATATTTATACTTAGGTTGGACACATAACTATAATATGGATAGTTCTAGTGAGCCATAACGTTTTAATCATCGACGCTCTAAAGACAAACATCAAGTAAGTGCCGCAATAATAAATAATAAAAAGCAACATCACTAAGCATTAATTTCACCATCCATAACCCTAATAAATAGCATCTATATCATAGTTAAGTTCAACGACTGTCGAAACCATAAAGCTAGCTAGGCAAGTTCATGTAGCGATAAAGTTTACAACACAAGCTCGATTGATATATAGTTCGGAACTAACAACTAGGCAAACATCACTACTTCTAACTCAGCTCAGGGATGTTAACGAAGCCTCGTGGCGCTCCTTTTGCTATCGTCATGAATGTCCTTGTGTCACCCTGCAACACTACGCGGTCTTCTATCTCCTTATTGGGCGATAGGCGATAGCTGTCGAAGAAGAGCCTCCCCTTTGTCATGACCTCTTCATAGATCATAGTCGCAAGGTCCTGTTGGATGTTAAATAACTGGGCTCTAATATTTGAATCATTGATCTTTGCAAGGTTTTGAGCCCACCCTTGGAGGTGACTTGGCAGCGTAAGGTCATTCGCATCCCGTATAAACGACCGCATGTGATGGAGGGCGTAGAAGGCATCCTTCTCGCTAGTAGATGGCTGCTTGATGTAGGGGAACTCTGTCGTGTGGGTGAACACGTGTTGGCCATGTTTCATCTTTGGGTGCTTGATGGTTCCTCCCGCTTTAACGTAACCGATGAGAGCATCATTAAGAATATTCTTGATACTGGTGTAGTTTTTCTTCGTTGCACTCCCCGAGTCGAAATATGTGGCTATTGAATGTTGCACTGAGAAGCATATGAGTATGCAACATTTCTCTCTGCATACAATAAATCCAAACTTGGATCAGAACATTGGAAATCTAAGAAAGCATCTTACAGCGGCGAGTGAATGACTTACGCGGGCTCGGGATGGTAAGGCTTGAGAATGTAATCCTTCTCCTTGTTGGCAAGCATGAAGTATTTTAGGTACTCGATCACGGTGGCATGTTCCCTTGGTTGGCGCAAGCGGTTCTCACGCATGTAGAAGGGGTCCACTATAGCGACGCCCGGGGTCGTCTCTGATGACCCGTACTGCCATACTGAGGGAATATAGGAGGACTAAGGTATAGTGCAACCGATAAGGCTGATACATATCTAATATGTCTGAATACCGCAGGTAGAACTTATCCGCGTATGATGTATCGACGAAGCCCAAGCCCTGTGGCACCTTGACCACAAAAACCAGGTATGACTAGTCTTTCTCCTTAATACGGCGCCCCTCCTCGTACAGAATGGCAGCATGCAGACTCCGCATATTAGAAGGTGCGATTGAGAGCATTGACAAGTTAAGCATTGGCTCACCCGCCACATGCACCCTCCATGAAATATCCTTGGGAGGGAGGGGGCCATCCCGAGCCCGAATCGGGTTCGGAACCTGGCTCGCAGCCTTGTTATTTTTCCTCTTCCGTAACTTCTTCTTGCTCGGTACAAGGACATGGCTCACAACTTGCTCACTGGCCACCTTCTGGATTGTATTGGGGCTGAAAATAATTCCTGGCTTGGCCATCTGAGGCTCGGTGAAGGCACAAGCTGAAGGCGTCTCCTGAGAACCGAAGAGACGCACTTGGCAATTGGGTTTCGCCACAGGACCAGCTGCATGCTCTTTCCAAGGATCGACCACTTCTATGTGTTGTAATGCGACTAAGCATGCTCTTTCAAAGTCGGCGAGTCGCAAGTCGAAGTTGGCATGCATTTCGCGCCGACCCTCGCGGTGACCCCATCCAGCGAGCCTTCCAAGGTGCCTGTTGAAGGGTAGACCAATAGGGTTCTCGGTGTCTAGATAATTCATGCAGAAGTAGATGCATTCTTCGGTCAGAAATTCCTTTGCTATGCTTGCATCCGGACATGACCTATTGCGAACGTATCCTTTGATGTATCCATTCATCCTTTCGAGCGGCATCATGCTGCGTAGAAATGGAGGCCCGAGTTGGACGATGTCTTCCACGACATGGACTAGCAGATGCACCATTATATCAAAGAATGCAGGCGGAAAGTACATCTCAAGCTCGCATAGTATCACTACAATCTCCTCTTGTAGCCGCTTCAGTTGCGTCGCGCCGATCGACTTCCGAGAGATGACATCGAAGAAGTTGCAGAGGCCAAACAGAGTTTCACGAACGTGCTCGTCCATTATCCCTCGGATCGCAACTGGAAGTATCTGCGTCATCAACACGTCACAGTCGTGAGACTTCATCCCGCTAAAACGCTGCTTCGCCTCGTCTAGGTATCTGCTTATCTTTCCCGCGTAGCCGTAAGGAAATTTGACTCCTAGGAGGCACTTCATAAACTGCCTGACCTCCTCCTGACTTAGAGTGAAACACGCTGCAGGGCAGTGATATTTGGAGTACTTCTTGACCTTTTTCCCCTTGTGACGACCTTCTATCTCCTCTTCATGATCATCATCTTCAACACGTTCGCGTCCTCCATGAAGGTCCGTCCTGACCCCCAACACTATCAAGTCATGCCTTGCTTTTGGCCCATCTTTGGTCCTCTCCGGCATGTTAAGTAGGGTGCCAAGTAGACTCTTACACACGTTCTTCGTTATATGCATGAGATCAAGGATATGGGGAGTGCGTAGGAGCTTCCAGTATTCCAACTCCCAGAAAACAGACCTCGCTTTCCATACCCTCATTAGTGGCTTAGTCTTCTTTCGCTTCTTTCCCGGTGCGGGGCACTCTTTCCAGTTTTCAACAACTCATCGATTTCTGTGCCGCTCCTCCGATTCGGGGGTCCTCTAATCTCAACTTCCCCATTGAACAGATCTCCACGTTTTCTCCAAGGGTGATCCTTGGGAAGATACCTTCGATGCCCCTGGAACACGGTTTTGCATGACCCAGGATCTTTCTCTAGTTGGAGGTGATCTGTGTTATCCATGCACCTAACACATGCACAGAATCCTTGGACCACCTGCCCCGAGAAATAACCATAGCCGGGATAGTCTTGCATCGTCGTGATTAACGTGGCTCTTATGGGGAAATAATCGTTTGCGACAGCGTCCCACGTATTGGATCCGACTTCCCATAATGTGGCTAGCTCCTCTTTCAATAGCCGGAGATATAGATTGATGTCTGTTCCTGGTTGTTTTGGCCCTTGAACTAGCATACTCATGTGCATGTATTTCTTCTTCATGCACAACCAGGGGGAAGGTTGTAGATACATACAAACACAGGCCATGTGCTATGCGTGCTGCTCTGAATGCCAAACGGATTGAGTCCATCAGTGCTCGCACCCAACCTGAGGTTCCTTGGATCATTCCCAAATAGTGGGTACTCGAGGTCCAATGCATTCCACTGGCTAGCATCTGAAAGGTGCCTCAGCCTCACCTCCTTTTCCGGATCATCATCATCATCTTCTGGCTTCTTTCTTTCCGCATGCAGTGCATGAGCTTTGCTTCCTTAAGGTCCGCAAAATATCGCTGTAGACGAGGAGTGATCGGGAAGTACCATACCACTTTTCGAGGAGCCTTCTTTCCTCTCTTGTATCGAGGAGCGTTGCACACCGGACATGTGGTTCTCTCTGCATCCTCGCCCCGATAAATGATGCAATCATTTATGCAGACGTGGTATTTAACATGTGGTAGATCGAGAGGGCACACGACTTTCTTGGCCTCCTCGATACTGGTTGGACACGTGTTCCCCTCGGGAAGACGATTGTGCCAGAAATCCATGCTCTCGTCGAAGCTTACGTCAGTCCATTTGTGTTTTGCCTTCATCTCCAGAGCCCTGAGCGTTACATTCAAGCGGGTATCCCCGTGCCTACATCCTTCATACAATGGAGTAACTGAGTCTATCTCTAGTTGCGCTAGCTTGGCTTTCTCTCTAGCGGTAGCTCTAGCGTTACTCGTCTCCTTGAGAAGCAGTGCTTGAACATGAGGGTCCCGCACCCATCATGACTCCGGTGTTTCTCCAGCATCTTGATCTCCATGATCATGTTCGACATCATCTCCTCCGGCATCTTGATCTTCATGGTCATGTGCAACATCATCTTCTCCGACATCTTGATCTTCATAATCATGTTCGCCATCGTCGTTGTTGTCCTGATGCCCTTTCTCATTTCCTACCGCCCCATTGACGTCCTCAAAATCTTCATCACCTATCCATCGAGTGTAGCCATCCATGAAACCACGATGAAGCAGGTGCGACTCTAATATCCCGGAATCATGCTTGACGACATACATCAGCTTGCAGCTTTGACATGGACATCTTATCTCCGTCATGTTATTTCGTACCATGTCGGCCATCGCACAACCCATCCACCTAGCCACGATCTTTTCACTCATCATGCGGACCATGGTCGCCTACGTGGTACAGAGAGCAAGATAATTAGAACCACTCCAATGCATGGACCTCGATAGAAAATTTTGGCATGACCTTTCCTAAATATAGGATATCCGTGGAGTGCCAGAAATTTTCAAAAACGGAAATGAATCAACATTTCGGCAAAACATTGGAAACTCATTTTCACTTCACCAAAAATGGATCAAATACACAAAACAATTTCATATATTTAGTCGGTTTCATCATCTCACGCTCACAACACGCCCCCTTCGCGCAACAACACCTTCACACACATATACTCCAACCATTACTAGGAGTGTAGGGAGAACCTTCACTTACATATACTTAAAACCAAAATAGGTATAACAAGCAAGAGTATGTATGAAACCATGAAACAAACAAGCTAGGACTAGGAGTTAGAGTAGATCTAGGAGTAGGAAAATAGGTTTCACTTACATATGTATGAACCAAAGTGAGTTGCACAAGCTATAATGGTGAAAAATGGAAGAAATGAGGTGGGAAAGAAGAGAACCACGACCATATCTACTTTGGAGGGGGGAGGAGAAAGAGGAGGGGTAAATGAGGTAGGTGGCTTCATCCATGTGCTTTAAAGTGCTGACAGGTTAGTAGTGAGGCACCACATGGGGGTGCCTCACTAGTATTTTATACTAGTGAGGCACCAGTCAGTGGTGCGCCACTACTAAACTACCACCTACCACGAGCCCGTCGCCCCCACCTATGAGTGGCGCACCCCGTAAGGGTGCCTCACTAGTATGTCTAATACTAGTGAGGCACCCTTAAGAGATGCGCCACTTATAAGTGGGGATGTCTAATACAGGTCATCCATCATATATAAGTGACGCAACAAGTTACGTGTGGGCCACTAATATTCGAGTACTAGTGGGGCACCGTTAAGGGGTGCATCACTAGTATATATATAAGTGGGCCATCGTTTTAGCTATGGGCCACTAGTAGTAAGTTTACCTATAAGCATTTTCCTAGTAGTGATACTTACATATTGTTTCACACACACTCACAAGCCTTAATAAGAAGCACATGTGTGAAATTTAATCTAAAAGGGCAACACATTTCAGAGAAGCCATTTCCAGTTTCCAAACCCTAGATCAACGCTATCCCCGGGATTCGAGTTTACGAAAATGCATTACATTACTTATGCATAGTAGTATCCTACTTCTTTAAACATTAGTCCTTATCGGACCAATGATGCTGATTTCAGATATTGGATCTTATATTGTCTTGAAGATCGTGAGTGCATAATCTTGCAATCACACAAGGCAAGTTCACACTTGCTCATGTCCTTTGATTATTTTCTGTAAAGTATTTTGCAAATCCAGTGTTGTCATCACCTGCATTTGAAAAAGATCAGAAAACACTATTTTCATAATAATATGATATAGGTTATTTACCATGAGGTAATAACCTACTATGAAAGTTTCGGTGGTAAAGGAACATATTATCTAGGACTTAACAACCAATGTCGCCAGTGATTATTGCGCCGTATATTACGCGTTAACCATGACATTTGGAATGGGACGGAGAAGCCAGCTGTGTCCTTTTCCTCTCATATGGAGGCAAGACGACCTTAACGTGACGTTATGATTCCTTGTGCGGATCCAACATATGGTTGGGCACCCTTACGAACCACATTTTTGGTGTCTAGATTATCTATGAATGGTGTTTAGGGGTGTAGTCCATTTAATATGGTACTTGCCCGGGCATCACCAAGTCATAGAGTCTTCGGGAACTCATCAGGGTTTTAGCCTGCCCTAAAGGGGGCTTAACGGAGATGAGCCGGCCCCGAAGGATCGTGTAGACATATGGTGTCGCGGAGAGGGCAGTGATTGGCTTGGATCTTAGTCTGGGCCTCATACCAAGGAAGTATGAACGGGTTGGCCGCTCGGATATGCAACAAAGCTAAGATCTCTCATGGGTAATGTAACGCACCTCTGCAGAGTGTAAGAACTGTAACTTGTTACTCCCTGTTCCGGGAAGGAGCTGCGAATGCTGCGGGAAAGGAACTCCATGAAAGTTCTAGTAAACCCGTGAAGGCTGATGGACATAGTTTTTCAGAATAAAAGCAACCTTTGAAGAAATGTTTACGAAAACTTGCATTGCCTACGACCTATGGTCTGTGGCTGTAGATATAGTGCATCAAACACTCCTTTTCTAGTGAACTTGCTGAGTACGCTCATACTCAAAGTATTTTCTTAACCCTTGCTAGGTTTTAAAGCCAGTATAGACGACGTCTGCATCGAGTTATGCTCCAGGAATCATCATCAAAAGCTAAAGCTCTTCAATAAAGTCAAGGAAGTCAACATATATATCCACTCAAGTGAAGAAGAAGTTGCGGATTAGATAAGAATAGAATCTCTAGCCATAGAACCTACTTTTGTAGAGTATTGTAATAGTAGCAATGCCAGACCATTAGTTAAAATACTAGTCTTATTAGTATGATAGTTTTTGAGTTGTTTATCTCTGATCTTCTTTGTAAGAAGTTTCTTTCTCTCTCTTTAACCTAGAGTGTTCTCTGGATCTTGTGTAAAGAGCTGAGTTGTAACCTATAGTCATGTCTTGGACCTGCTGTGTTTCTGTTGTACCACTCTGAGGGATGTAATACTAGTGAACGATGTTTAATTGGTATTATGTCAATGACTATAGTGTACTACATCATGCAGTGGTATGTTGGGTCACCGCAGGGATCTTCCCTCTAAACTCCGACACCACGCCGTCGTGCTGCTGGAATCGCGAGGAGAGAGCTATAACCTCCACCGCCTGCTGGAACAAGGGAGAGGAAGGTCTTCATCGAGTACCGAACGTGTGACCAACTGCGGGAGCGCTGCCGGAACACGGCACCAGAAGGATCGTCTATACGATCTTGAGATCGGCAAGTGAACGACTACATCACCCACGAGAATCTGCTCTCGTTAACCGCTTTGGTATCTTCGAGGGTGAGTACTATATCGACTCGTTGCTACAATCAAGTAGATAGATCTTGGCTTGTGTGTGTTCATGCGGTAGAATTTTTTTGTTTTCCATGCTATGAACCCCTACAGTGGTATCAGAGCCGTGTCTATATATAGATCTGTTGCACGAGTAGAACACAATGGTCATTTGTGGGCGTCCCGTGGCGTTGTGCCGCTTCGGCGGCAGGCCGGCCCCGTCGTGAGTGTCCAGTTGCTGGTTCCGGCGCTTGGCAAAGAAGTCTTCCCGGTACACTAGGTTTTCGGGGTCTTCGGTGAGCTCCGAGTCCTCCATGGCGGCGATGGCCACCTAGATCTCCTCGACAAGGTCGGAATCCTCCGGCACCAGTGGCACGGGCATGCCGTCAGCGTTGAGCTCCCAGGTCGGCGGGCAACGGAAGTCCGACGGCGCCGGGTAGCCGGCGTCGTGGAGCAACCATGCCTCCCACGGCTATAGAGAATGCCGGCTGAAGCCGTTCACCGCCGTCGGGTCTTCTACTCGTTGCCAAAGGTGGAGCTTGTGGGTGGGGAATGGGAGGAGAGCGTGCTCTGGAAGACGGCGAGGGCGTCGACATTTATAGCCAAAAGAGAAAAGGGCGGCGAAGGCGGAAGGAGTGTAGCGACGTGGGTGGGAAAAGAGGAAACATCGGGAAGGTGGGCCGGCAGTGGCGTGCCATTACGGCGACGCGTGGCCGACGAGATGGGCGGTCGTTTCCCAACGGTCTGTCGTAGGAGCTGAGGCGGCGGGATGAGGATGACTTGGTTTCACACGCTAAAAGGACGGGGCCACCGGCGGGGATTTTTCTTCGCCGATTTCGCTTCATCCGGCGTTCATAGGCGGTTTCCAGCGCGCCGAGTTCGGCATAGGAATGACAGATGAAATATGTGCCAAATTCAGCAAAAAGTGGACGCCCGGAAACGCGGTTAAGGTGAATTTTCGCCTTCCCGATGAAAAAATCGGCCTAAAAATACTAGTGGAGATGCTCTAAGTTTGTGAGACCTTATTAGACTTTAAGGTGTTCTCTATGGTAATACCATGTTAGATGTGATCTCCATATATAGTAGTATTAAGGAAAAAATTGCTTGAAACAAAGAGGTTGCAACTTTTAACCAAGCAAAATAACAGAAGTTAAATTAACTCCGATCAACGCTACTCCGCACTAGGGATGGAATTTGAGCCGAGCCGAGCCAACTAGACTCGACTCGCTAAAGCTCGTTCAACTAACGAGTTAGCTCGACTCGGCTCGTTTACAGAACGAGCTTATATTTGAAACTCGGCTCGACTCGGCAAACTCGCGAGTAGCTCGCGAGCAGCTCGTTTAGGTTGTTATAAGTTATGAATATGAGCATATATAAGAAAAAATAGTAATTAACCTACTAATTTGAAACTAGAACAACAATAGCACTTCCATAATAACACGAAGGAAGATCAATGAAAAATATAGTAGATCTACATCATTACAGATTCAAGGAACATTCATAGTATGGCACTTATCTATAAAAATTTTAAACTCTATATTTGAACGAGTTTAACAAGCTAAATGAGTAGCTCATTTAGCTATTTAGCTTGGGTGAACAAATAAGCTCAAATCAAAAACTTAGCTCGACTCGTTAGACACCGATTTTGAGCCGAGTCGAGTTGTGTCACGAGTTACTCGTTTAGCTCGCGAGTTTCGGGACCTACTCCGCACTTCAAATACAACAGACTAGCCGCAGGCGTCAGTTCAAAAAAAAAAAAAAACTAGCCGCAGGCGTTGGCCGCGAGGCTGCACATCCTGGACAAAACTGGATCGTCGGGGCGCCAGCGAAACAGCCGATTGAACTGCGCTCTCACGTCGTGGACAATCATCGGCATCTCCGGCGTGACGATGTAGACGCAGCTGTCCTCCACGCCGAGCTCGTGGCCGGGAGCGACGCCGCGAAGTGCGACGGGCCGAGCAGCAGGACCTGGCCACTGAGCCGGGACACGTCGGTCCACCGCCTGCTCACGAAATCCATCCTGTAGACGTTCTGGCGCTGGCAGTGGTAGGCCCCGTCGTAGAGAGGGCAGCGCTGGACGACCATGAGCAGCTGCCCGCCGGACCCCACGAGATGGCGCGGCGCCTGCTCCCATGTGAGCTCGGGCTCGAGGTACAGCTCCTTGTGCTGCACGGTCGTGAACCGCGGCTCCGGGCTGAACTCGTAGCACATGAGCTCCACGCAGACGAGCTCCGTCGGCGACAGCGGGAAGTAGAAGTCCCCGTGCGCGGCCGCGACGCTCCGGACCTGGAACCCGGGCCGGCCCTCGAAGCCGTACTGGTGGGCGTACCACCTGCGGCTGTGGCGCGCGAAGCCGTCGTCGGTGCGGCAGTACAGGAGCAGCGGCGCGTCCGCATCCACGACGAGGAGCACGCAGCCGTGCGACGTGGCCTTCTCGTGGGAGATCAGGCACTTGCAGTTCCTCGGCAGGTCGCCGGGGAGGCGCGGGAGGTCGACCCGGACCTGCGACGCCGGGTCCCACAGCGCGGCGTGCAGGGATACGGGGTCCACCAGGAGTAGCCAGCCGTTCTGGGTTGCCCAGCACCGATGAGTCCTGCTTCTGTCGAACACGGTCTGCTCGAACGCGTGCAAGAATGCTAGGGTTCTGTTGCCGCCGCTGCAGCCGCTGCCGGCGTCGGGTGTGGCCGGGGCCGGCGGACGGAGGAGCGCGTCCATCTGCCTGATCAGACCTTCCATTGAGCCTCGAAATTAGCACGAACTGCAAGATATAAGTTAGTTGTAGTATGACAAAGCTAGGCTCGCGATCCAGATATATCACTTAATTACCAGCATAATTAGAATAGAAATCGAACTCCGTAGTCTATCTGTAGTCGAAGCCCGACATCTGCACGTACGTCACGCTCAATCAATCCGTCCAACCAGGTGAAAATTCAGCCCACGTCGCAAATCGCATTGCTTCCTGCTCGCCAACACCACCGGCGTACCACCCGCAGATTAGCCAATCACCCCCGTGAATCACAAACACTACAGGAAAGAACGAAGGTGCCGACGGCCGGCCGGCTACGCCGACGGCCAAATATCGGGGCCGTCGGCGTAGCTACCTTCTCTGGCCAGCTGACCAGCCTGGCCGTTGGCGTAGGGACGGCCGTCGGCGTAGGTGACGGTGCCGAGGGTAGCCGTCGGCGTAGTACAGAGGGCTGTGCCGACGGTGGCCCTCGGCATAGGTACAGCCCTCGGCATAGCCCTAATTTAGACACGGCAATAGAAACGGCGTTAGGCAGACAGGCCGTCGGCACAGCACTTTGTAATTTTTTATTTGGTCCGTCGGCGTAGGCCTCCAGTTTTTTTCCTTTTATCTCGTTATTTTTAAAAAAATCATAACTAAATCATTTTAGCTCAGAAAAATACAAATAATATATCAAAATTTGCAGAAAAATAAGACCTATCTATCTACACTTAAATATTATACATTTATAAAAAAATAAGTGAAAAATAAAACATTATATATAGTTTAAAACGGGCATTATAAATTAAAAAACGATTCAAACAACGTGAAACCTTCGCGTGGTGTCATATTATGTGACATAGTTAGAAGAAAAAACATCAAACTTGGTATATTGATTATGTCTCAAAAAACCTTCACAAAATGACCTATCTCGTTCGAGGTTATTTGACTTTTGGGTCAAATGACCAATGTTATGGCTAGAATGAAGGCATAGTTTGTGATAATGTGTCCATATTATGCATAAGTATGTATCATGGGATGGCGAACAATATTTCAGGAGGAAGTTTTCCTTTTCGTCGCACCAAAAAGCCGTTTTCCATTTTCCGAGTGCAAAAAACTGACGGTTTTGTGAAGCAACCACCAAATGGCTAATTCAAAATACCACCGTCACATTTTTCAAAAATACTAGACCACTTTACATGGATAATTTCATAACACGGGGATCTTAAACATTTCCGTCTATCCCTGATAAAAAGACAAATTTCTGCCGAATCGGCAGGAAGTGGGTCAGATATGAACTACAGGTACATGATCGGATGCTCATGATTTTTTACAAAAATCATTTTTAGGTTCAAAATATGTTGTTTCATCATAGATCCACTTTAAGTTTAGCGAGTCTCAGCCCCGAGCTAAGAATCTTCATGCCCACCCTTCGACAAAGTATAACGATGGTTTAAAACGGGCATTATAAATTCAAAAAGGATTCAAACAATGCGAAACCTTCACGTGGTGTCATATTATGTGACATAGTTAGAAGGAAAAATATCAAACTTGGTATATTGATTATGTCTCAAAAAAACCTTTACAAAATGACCTATCTCGTTCGAGGTTTCTTAACTTTCGGGTCAAATGACCAATGTTATGACTAGAATGAAGGCATAGTTTGTGATAATGTGTCCATATTATGCATAAGTATGCATTATGGGATGACGAACAATGTTTCAGGAGGAAGTTTTCCTTTTCGTCGCACCAAAAAGCCGTTTTCCATTTACCGAGTGCAAAAAACGGACGGTTTTGTGAAGCAATTACCAAATGGCTAATTCAAAATGCTACCGTCACATTTTTCAAAAAATACTAGAACACCTTACATGGATAATTTCATAACACGGGGATCTTAAACATTTCCGTCTATCCCTGGTGAAAAAGACAAATTCCTACCGAATCGGCAGGAAGTGGGTCAGATATGAACTACAGGTACATGATCGGATGCTCATGATTTTTTACAAAAATCATTTTTAGGTTCAAAATATGTTGTTTCATCATAGATCCACTTCAAGTTTAGCGAGTCTCAGCCCCGAGCTAAGAATCTTCATATCCGCCCTTCGACAAAGTTTAACGATGGTTTAAGACGGGCATCATAAATTTAAAAACGATCCAAACAATGTGAAACCTTCGCGTGGTGTCATATTATGTGACATAGTTAGAAGGAAAAATATCAAACTTGGTATATTGATTATGTCTCAAAAAAACCTTCACAAAATGACCTATCTCGTTTGATGTTTCTTGACTTTCGGGTCAAATGACCAATGTTATGGCTAGAATGAATGCATAGTTTGTGATAATGTGTCCATATTATGCATAAGTGTGCATCATGAGATGGCGAACAATGATTCAGAAGGAAGTTTTCTTTTTCGTCGCACCAAAAAGCCATTTTCCATTTTCCGAGGGCAAAAAACGGACGGTTTTGTGAAGCAACCACCAAATGGCTAATTCAAAATACTACCGTCACATTTTTCAAAAATACTAGACCACCTTACATGGATAATTTCATAACACGGGGATCTCAAACATTTCCGTCTATCCCTGGTGAAAAAGACAATTCCTGCCGAATCGGCAGGAAGTAGGTCAGATATGAACTACATGTACATGATCAGATGCTCATGATTTTTTACAAAAATCATTTTTAGGTTTAAAATATGTTGTTTCATTGTAGATCCACTTCAAGTTTAGCGAGTCTCAGTCCCGAGCTAAGAATCTTTATGCGTGCCGTTTTAAACGGGCAAATGAAATTATGATAAGAATCACGGCATAGTTTGTGATAAGTTGATATTGATATCATATTTGGATTCCTCTATTTTTTCTAATCAATTTAGACATATTATTTGCCGAATTCCGATTTATAGATTTAAAGATATTAATTATTTCATATTAAATAAAAAATACAAAAAAAATAAAATCATTATATTTTTATTTGAATTCAATAATATTTTTACTTATTCATTGTTGTTTAATTAAATAATTGCTTGTAATTTCAAAAAATACAACCATATGACATGATGATATAAGAGTTAATAGGAATGATATCATAGTATTGACAACAATGAGTAAATTGCTTTGTGGGAAGAGATTCTAAAGGAACGAGGAAGTTAAGCGTGCTAGAGCTAGAGTAGTGCTAGGATGGGTGACCGAACGGGAATTTTGACTAAGACTGCAATTTAATCAATTATTAACTATAAATAGTGTTAAAATGATTAAAGCGGGAGATTAAGGAGTCAAATAATTCAAAGATTTTAAAAAAAAATATTTTAGGCCATGCCGTCGGCGTAGCTCCATTCCTGTGCCGACGGCTTGGCCGTCGGCGTAGCTCCAGGCTGAACCATTAGCCAAGACGGCCGTTGACTCACACGCGGGGCCCACTGGAAGACGCTGTGCCAAGGGGGAGGGGCTGTGCCGATGGTCACGGAGCTGTGCCGACGAGGACGTATGCCGAGGGGGCTACGCCGACGGCAGCCGGCCGTCGGCGTAGGGAATCTTTCCTGTAGTGAGAGTATGTGATCAACATGGTAATTATCAGGGTTGGTAGTTTATAACTTTGCATTTTCAGACTTCGGAGTCGGTGTCGGTCCAACGAGCTAACTAGCAATGCAAATCGAAAGGCCTCTAACACGGGAAATTGGTTCACTTGAATTGCCAATACCAAATGTTCTGTAATCAATACATTATCAAAAATAATCGAATGCACCAATTTGTGCTCAACCAAAACTAATAATTTTCAGTTCACATTCTCAGCCATCAGCATTAGTTTTCTCATCTAACTTTCAAACATGACTATACATTTCATCATCATTAGAACAACGTTGTTCCAAAATATGAGAATCTATCTGTACCTAGTTCGTCCAGCAAACTACCTACAATTTACAAAAGACCACATACTGGTGCCTTTGGAAATCTGGAAGTGACAATTTATTTGGCAGTAAAGTGGGAGCACCTCACCAAATTCAGCAGATGGCACATGCATTTCAGCAAAACTTGGAGATGGTCAATACACTTCATACTTCTTCTATGAGGAACATGAATCCAATCAACAGCTACTATGCCATGCTTCTTCCTTGCAGATCCAAGATAGAACAAGATCACCGCCTGTAAGAAGGATGAAAACTGTCTTTTCTATTACCGAACCCATACTATATTCGGATGCGGTGTGGAATGTTGGATGTATAAGTGATCTACAGAAACTATGATCAAATAAGACTATATAATGTCTCTAAGGGGTTGTTTAATTAACAGCCATTGGATGCCCTGATCAGGGGCATCCTGACCGTTCATCCATAGTGTGTGGTTCCCCTAGTGAAGGTCCTATATAAAGGGTCCTTAGGGTTTGAGAAGCTCATACTCATACAGTTTTGCTCTCTCTCACTCTCTTCCCTGCTCAATGATCAAGCTAGGACTGAAAGCACCAGGAAGAACCACTCACTGCTGAAGATCAAGAACAGGAGTGGAAGCAAATCAAGAGGAGGCCATGGCTAGACCTCCAGATCAAGGTACACACCTCTGATCTCATCTTGTGTGGCTCAAATCTTGAGCTAGATGATCCTCAAAGGATCTAACAGTGGTATCAGAGCTTCTATCTACAAGTTTGTGCCCTAATTATGCTAAGTTTTTGTGTTCAAGACCTAGTTTTGTTGTTGGAATTCTGATTCCTGATCAAGTTCTTGCTCAAAACTGGATAAGGGAGATGTTTTAGCCCTAGTTTTTTCCAAGTTTAAGCCCTAATGGATGAATCAGTGGGTCTAGGGTTTTTGATTATGTTTATCTAATGTGGGGATTGAGGTTTTGGTGCAAACCCTAATCGAAAATCCTCAATTTCCTAAAGAACCCTAACCCTAATTCCCCAATTTCTTAGAACCCTAACCCTAATTCCCGAATTAAAGAACCCTAACCCTAATCTAATGACTAAGTGGTGGTGGATACTTACCTTACAGGCCTTGTCGCTGTCACTGGCCACGGCGGCGCCGAAGCCACCCTCTCAAGCCGACAGGAATGCTTGGGCTCGAGCCCGTGCAGCCTTGCCATCCACCACACCGGGCCGTGATGGAGCTCTCTCGATCGTTTTCCACCGTAGGAGCTCACCGCGGCGCCGAACTTGGCACGGTGCCGTCGACGCCGGTGTAGGGACGCCTGTCCGCCGCTGTTGTCTCCGCTGAAAGAACATTTCATAATCCCTAGTGTTTTATGTGTTAGATAACAATATCAAGGATTATTTAATATGTGTTGAAGTGCTGTAGTTCTCTCTGTTGAAAAAGTAAAAGGAATCTGCCTTTGGGGGGCGGATAATCCGCCCCTACCAGGGGCGGATAATCCGCCCCACCCCTTTCCCAGATAGGCGCAACCCCCAGTGATGGGGCGGAGTTTCGGCCGGATTTTCCGGCCCCGCCGGATAATCCGCCCCTTAAGGGGGGCGGATAATCCGTCCCTCGTGCACAGCTTGAATATTGCCAAGGCGCAACCCCCGGAGGGGGGGGGGGAGTTTTCGGCCGGATTTTCTGGCCCACCGGATAATCCGCCCCCAAGGTCTTCATCAAGTTCGCCAAGGCGCCATCCCGAGAGAGGGGGCAGATTTTCACTCGGAGTATCCGTCCAGGGGCGGAGTTTTCACCGGAGTGGATAGTCCGCCCCTAGTGGGGGACGGATAATCCGCCTCCAAACTTGTTCAACAGCCAGATCTGGGCAGGGGTTATTTAAGCCAGCCCTCCCCCTCCTGCCAGATCTCTTGGTTCATTCGAAAAAGTCAAGATCTGATCTGCAACCTTCATCCAAGAGAGCTCCACCTAGATCCACCCAAAGGCCCTGTCCCTTTGGGAATCGAAGGAGGAGGACTCGATCTTCAACAACTGCAATCAAGCGCTTCATCTCCTCTCCATTCGTTTGGAGAATCTCCGATCTACTTGTCATTATGGGAGCCCCCAATTCAGTTGTGGGTGTGTGCCCCAGTAGAGTTGTAAAGGCACCGGTCCCCGCCTCGAAGGGTACCAATAGTGGAGAAGGTGGATCAGGCCTTTCGTGGCGAGATCCATCAGAGAATAGGGTGAGGCCTATTGTGGCGTGGTGGTCTTAGAACCGCCCACCCCTCCAACGCAGATGTACTTCCCTTAACAAGGAAGGAGCTGCGGTTAATCAAATCCCTGTGTCTCCGTGTGATCCACTACGGTTTCCTCGCTCCTCTCTTTACGTGCTTAGTAGCTAGGTTTGCATATAGGGAAATTCTCGTAGTTGCATATCTAGAGAATTTACTTTATGCCAAGCCTAAAATTGAAAAAGAACTAAAAATTGAGTAGCACCTATTCACCCCCCCTCTAGGTGCCCATACGATCCATTTTAATTGGTATCAGAGCCCGGCTCTTAATTCGGGCTTAACCGCCTAAGAGAAGTATGGGTTCCAAGGGAGATGGGAGTGATGCTCCGGAGGTAGTCACCATGAACGATCTCAAGACGTTGGAAACAACCTTGGTTAGTTCAATGGAGGCTAAGATGGAAGAGATGTGTCAATTGATATTGCGTCTCTCCACATCCGCATCACCACCTCCATCTGCTTCGGAGGCTACCACTCCTCAATCCAAGGAAACGGGTAAAACAGATTCCAAAGATAACGAAGTGGTTGGTGATGGCACTAGCAAGAGCTCCTCCTCAAAAAAGGATAGTGGTAAGGAAGGATACAATGAGGTTTCCCATGTGTATTCTCCTGATCCACCTATCCCACACCCACATATACATAATAGGGGTGATCCACCCAAACTTTCAGCATCTACTTTCATTCAATGGCAATTTTTGATGAAGTCTCATGTGTGCAGCTCCTCCATTGAGTTGTGGAAAATTATCGAGAATGGTCTTCATGTTGGAGATCCCAACAACCTAAAAAGAAGAGAGTTTGTTGATAGTCAACTCAACACTACAACTCTACACATGATCCAGCTTGGTGTGGGTGACAAAGACATGCCACACATTCAGCATCTTAGTATAACTAAGGAAGCTTGGGATGCCCTCACCGAGCTCTTCATCGGAAAAGAAAGTATGAGAAGGAATAGATATGATGCTTTGATCAATGAAGATGAAGGTTTTTATATGTTGGATGGAGAAAACCACGAGGAAATGTATAGGAGGCTCAAGTCAATAGCCACCACTTTCAGGAATCATGGTGCCTCTCATGTTGATGATACATGGATCAAGCGCAAGTATGTCAGTGCTCTTATGCCATTTGAGCCCACAGATTTGAAGAGTCTCCAAGGAAGGCATAAATACCACCTTATGACATCCAATGAGGTAATGCAAGAAATGGCCTCCTTCAAAGTGGCTGCCAAGAATGCCGAAGATGCTCGTGCACGAGCTATGGGGATGCAAAAGGGGGTCAACGTGGCCTTGAAGCCTAGTGTGATTGATCATGATGAAGATGACATAGAAGGTATGGACTGTCCCGAGGATGTAAAAATAATCCATGGACAATACATGGTCTTATATGCTAGAAACTTTTGGAAGGACCCGACCAAGGCAAAATCTGAACTAGAACGCAAGAGTGGAGCTTATGGAAGAAAGGATAATGGTCCCAAGCTGAGAACATGTTTCAACTGCAGAGACCGGCTGCACTTTGTAGCTAAGTGTCCATATCAAAGTAGGGAAGATAATGGAGGAAGACTTATTCTCAAAGAAAAGTCAAAGGCTCCACGCAAGAAACAATTTGTAAAGAAGAATGCTCCTTTCAAGAAGCAACCAAAGATTGTTCTAGTGGATCAAGAAGAATATTCTTAGGGAAGTGAAGATGAGGACGAGGATGATAGCTCTCGAGAAGTGGCTGCTATAGCCACCACATCTACATCAACATCACTCTTCGACTCCCCAAACGAAAACGTCATCAACAAGAATGCTACTTGCCTCATGGCAAGAGGTTCCGAGGTATCTACTTCTAACTCTTCTTTTCCTAAGGCTATGATTGACATGGATGATCCTACTAGTCTTAAGGTTAAAGAAGAGATTATTGCTTTGGAATATTTATTCACTAACTTGCAAGGTGAGCACAAAATACATTTTGAGGCTCTTATGGACCAGCTGGCCCAAAATGAAGTGCTTCTTGAAGAAAAGGGAAGAATTGAAAGGGAGGATGCAATGGAAATTGCATCCTTAAAGAATGCTCTAGAATAGGAAGAAGAGGCTCGGGCTTCTCTTGAAGAGAGGCTTGAGTCCATTGAAGATTCACATGAAGAAATGGTGGCAAAGCTTGTTAAAGAACGTGATAATGCAGTTGCCAAAGCAAAGAAGTTAAAGAAGGAAAAGATTGACTTTGGGGCTTCTCATGCTAGACTCTCCGAGGAATTGGAGAAACTTGACATCGCTCACAAGGCGTTGAAAAGTGAATTCTCCATTCTCAATGAGTCACATGATCTGCTCCAAACTCGATTGATCAAGTATGATGTTCCTAGCACATCCAGATCAACATATGGTCACAAATAAAATTCTTGTGTGGAAGAAGGGCTTGTCAATGACACTACTCCCAAAGATAAGGGAGTTCTTGATGAAGTGCTTGGCAAGCAAAAATCAAATCTGGGTAAAGAGGGACTTGGTTATGTCACCAAGTCCAAGAAGAAGAACAAGAAGAAGACCAAGAGTGAACAATCAAAGACAAGCACTGACGAGGTTTAATCTCGTCAATGCCCATTGTTATGGACTTGGGTTTTGGAGAAGATGGGGATGCTGGAGATCGTGGCACGGTTAACAGACAAGCAACCAGGGGACACGAGATTTACCCAGGTTCAGGCCCCCGGAGGGAAAACCTGAAGGGTTTCGCAGCATAGTAAATCAAAATTTTCTACGGAAGCGAACAGAGGGAAAGCCAAGATCTAATCTAGGAGATGCAAACAACGAGAGAGATTGGATTAGATCTTCATACCCTTGAAGATTCGCACAGCGGAATGTTCGTCGGAACGTGGGTGATGTAGTCGTACTCGCTTCTCCTCCTCGCGATCCGATCCGATCTAGCACCACAAGTGCGGTGCCTCCGTGAGATGCACACGTGCAGCACCTCGACGTCTCCTCCTTCCTCGGACCAGCAAGTATGGTGGAGAGATGGATTGGATCTACAGCACGACGGCGTGGTGTATATGGTGGAGAATTTCTGCTGCAGGGCTTCGCCTACAAACAGTCGGGAGGGAGAGAGGAAGGCAGCAGGGCTACTAGGGCTTGGAGGGAGATGTGTGTGGGGGGAGGGGGCGCACCAGCCCTCTATATATAGAGGGGGTGGCGGCGGCCAGCCCTAGCCCCTCCTCCAAGCCTATCTCTAGTTTAAACGATTTAAACTCTCCCCTTATCTAGAAATTCTATCCCTAGATTTAAACGAGTT
Organism: Avena sativa; assembly: GCA_916181665.1. NCBI lineage: Eukaryota > Viridiplantae > Streptophyta > Magnoliopsida > Poales > Poaceae > Avena > Avena sativa. The sequence goes on from OV702299.1 coordinate 53,527,181, forward strand.
AAATCTATCTAGAATCGGCTGGGCCCTATGGGGCCTTGTGCCCCTGGCCCAATGCGGCCAGGACACTCCCTCATAGGCCCATGCCCCCTCCCGGAAGGTGGGACCACGTTGGACCCCTTCCGGAAGGTTCTAGAAGCTTCCGGTACAATACCGATTAATCCGGAACAATTCTGAACTCCAAAAACTGCACTGCCTTATATGAATCTTATTCTCCGGACCATTCCGGAACCTCTCGTGATGTCCTGGATCCCATCCGAGACTCCGAACAAAAATTCATAAACCAATTATCCAATCTATCCTAGCATCGAGACACGTTAAGTGTGTGACCCTGCGGGTTCGAGAATATGCAGACATGATCTTCTATCAATAATCAACAGCGGGGTCTGGGCACCCATATTGACTCCCACACATTCATCGATGATCATATCGGATGAACCACGATGCCAGGATTCAATCAATCCCATATATATATTCCCTTCGTCTCGCGATATTTTACTTGCCCGAGATTCGATCGTCGGTATCGTCATATCTAGTTCAATCTCGTTCACAGCAAGTACTTTACTCGTTCCGTAATCCGATATCACTTTGTGATTAACTCCTTAACCACATGCTTGCAAGCGGTGTTGATATCGATTACCGAGTGGGCCCGAAGTATATCTCTCCGACTTGGGAGGGACAAATCCCATCTCGATACATACAACCCAACAGATACTTTCCGATCACCTGAGAGACACCTTTATGATCACCCTCTCATAGGTGACGTTTGATGACCTCAAAGCTTTCTTCCGATACCAGGGAGTTGCATTATCTCATGGTCTAAGGAATACAATATTTGACATAAGAAAAGCTTTGCAAAGACGAACACGATGACACGATATAATTGCTTCGCTTAGTTTGGGTCTGTCCACCATATCATTCTCCCAATGATATGATCTCATTATCAATTGACAACTCATGTCTATGGTTAGGAAACCTTAACCATCATTGATCAATGAGCTAGTCCATAGAGGCGTACTAGGGACACGGTGTTGTTCACAAACCACACAAGTATTAATGTTTCCGCTTAATACAATTCTAGCATGGAATATAAACTTTATCATGAACAAGAATTATAATAATAACATCTTTATTATTGCCTCTAGGGCATAATTCCAACAGTCTCCCACTTGCACTAGAGTCAATAATCTAGTTTACATTTGGCAACAATCTCACACCCATGGCACTGAGGTGCTGATCATGTTTTACACGTGGAAGAGGTTTAGTCAATGGATCTGCGACATTCAGATCTGTATGTACTTTGCTGATCTTCAGATCTCCATCTGCTATATAATCTCGGATTATATGAAACTTGCGGTTGATATGCTTGGTCTTTGGATGATATCTTGGTTCCTTAGCGAGTGCTATGGCGCCAGTGTTGTCACACAATATCTCCAGTGGGTCCAATGCACTTGGAACCACGCCAAGCTCAGTGATGAAGTTTCTGATCCAAACTCCTTCACTTGACGCTTCTGCAGCAGCCATGTATTCCGCTTCTACTGTAGATCCCGCGATCACGCTTTGCTTGCAGCTTCTCCAGCTCACATCTCCTCCATTCAAAATATACACGTATCCTGTCTGAGATTTACAATCATCCTTGTCGGTGTCGAAACTAGCATCGATGTAACCTTTTACGACGAGCTGTTCATCACCCCCATAGACTAAGAACATTTCTTTAGTCCTATTTAGGTACCTTAGGATGTTCTTCACGGCTGTCCAGTGTTCCACTCCTGGATCACTTTGATATCTTCTCGTCAAACTAAGAGCATTGGACACATCCGGTCTAGTACACAACATGGCATACATGATGGAACCTATGGCCGAGGCATAAGGCACTTTGCTCATAGCTTCCCTATCATTTACCGTAGCTGGACACTGAGCCTTGCTCAATATCTTACCTGACAACATAGGCACTGAACCTTTTAATGCCTTATCCATTCTGAACCTTTTCAGAACTTTGTCTAGGTATGTACTCTGGCTTAAAGCTATCAGGCGTCTTTGTCTATCTCTATAGATTTTGATGCCCAATATATAAGCAGCTTCACCTAGGTCTTTCATTGAAAAACACTTGTTCAAATAACTCTTCACATCGTTAAGCATGTTGATGTCATTTCCAATAATCAATATGTCATCCACATATAGTACCAGAAACGTCACCGAGCTCCCACTCAGTTTCTTGTAGATGCAAGCTTCGTAGCAATTTGGAACAAATCCAAAGCTTTTGATCACTTGATCAAAACGAAGGTTCCAACTCCGAGATGCTTGCTTCAGTCCATAAATGGAACGCTGAAGTTTGCATACTTTATCAGCATCCTTAGGATCGACAAAACCTTCGGGTTGCATCATATACAACTCTTCATCAATGTTGCCATTGAGGAAAGCAGCCTTGACATCCATTTGCCATATTTCATAATCATGAAACGCAGCAATTGCTAATAAAATCCGAATGGACTTAAACATCGCTACGGGAGAGAAAGTCTCATCGTAGTCAACACCTTGAACTTGTCGAAAACCTTTCGCAACAAGCCGTGCTTTATAGACGGTAACATTACCATCCGCGTCCGTTTTCTTCTTGAAGATCCATTTGCACTCAACGGCCTTTCGGTCGCTAGGAGGGTCCACCAAAGTCCATACTTGGTTTTCGCTCATGGATACCAATTCGGATTTCATGGCTTCTAGCCATTTCTCAGAGTCTGGGCTCATCATCGCTTCCTCATAGTTCGTAGGTTCACTGTCTTCTACTAACAAGACAGTCAAGACAGGGTTGCCGTACCACTCAGGAGGGGCACGCGACCTTGTCGACCTGCGACGTTCAGTAGCAGCATCGTCCGAAGCTTCATGATCCTTGTCATTTGCTTCCTCTATTGTTGGTGCAGGCGGCACTGGAACAATTTCAGGTGCTGCGCTACTCTCCAATTCAAGAGAAGGTTCAATAACCTCGTCTAGCTCTACTTTCCTCCCACTCACTTCTTTCGAGAGAAACTCCTTCTCAAGAAAGGAACCGTTCTTTGCGACAAACACTTTGCCTTCGGTTCTGTGATAGAAGGTATACCCAATAGTTTCCTTAGGGTATCCTATGAAGACGCATTTCTCCGCTTTGGGTTCGAGCTTGTCCGGCATCAACTTCTTGACGTAAGCTTCGCATCCCCAAACTTTAAGAAACGACAACTTAGGTTTAGCACCAAACCACAGTTCATACGGTGTCGTCTCAACGGATTTAGATGGAGCCCTATTTAAAGTGAATGCAGCGGTTTCTAATGCATAACCCCAAAATGATAACGGCAAATCAGTAAGAGACATCATCGATCGGACCATATCTAATAGGGTTCGATTCCGGCGTTCAGACACACCATTGCGCTGTGGTGTTCCGGGTGGCGTGAGTTGTGAAACGATTCCACTTGCTTTGAGATGCGTGAGAAAATCATAACTCAAATATTCGCCCCCACGATCGGATCGTAGAAACTTAATCTTTCTGTTACGATGGTTCTCCACTTCATTCTGAAATTCTTTGAACTTTTCAAACGTTTCAGATTTATGTTTCATTAAATAGATATACCCATATCTACTTAAGTCATCGGTAAAAGTGAGAAAATAGCGATATCCACCGCGCGTCGAAACACTCATCGGTCCGCATACATCGGTATGTATGATTTCCAACAAGTCCGTTGCTCGCTCCATCATACCGGAGAACGGGGTTTTGATCATCTTGCCCATGAGGCATGGTTCGCATGTGTCAAATGATTCAAAATCAAGAGACTCCAAAAGTCCATCAGAATGGAGTTTCTTCATGCGCTTTACACCAATATGACCTAGACGACAGTGCCACAAATAAGTAGTATTATCACTATCTACTTTGCATCTCTTAGCCTCAATGTTATGGATGTGTGTTTCATCCCTTTCGAGATTTAGAAGAAATAAACCACTCACAAGAGGTGCATGACCATAAAAGATGTTACTCATATAAATAGAACAACCATTATTCTCCAATTTAAATGAATAACCGTCTTGCAATAAACACGATCCAGAAATAATGTTCATGCTCAACGCAGGCACATAATAACATTTATTAAGGTTTAAAACTAATCCTGAAGGTAAAACTAAGGAGAGCGTGCCGACGGCCATCACATCAACTCTTGATCCGTTGCCAACGCGCATCGTCACCTCATCCCTCGCAAGCCGCCGTCTATTCCGCAGCTCCTGTTTCGAGTTACAAATATTAGCAACTGAACCGGTATCAAATACCCAGGAACTACAACGAGGGCTAGTAAGGAAAACATCAATAACATGTATATCAAATATACCTTTGATGGTGCCAGCCTTCTTGTCCGCTAAGTACTTCGGACAGTTGCGCTTCCAGTGACCCTTGTCCTTGCAATAGAAGCACTCAGTGTCCGGCTTGGGACCAGACTTGAGCTTCTTCTCAGCAGGGGCAACGCGCTTGCCGCCGCCTTTCTTGAAGGGCTTCTTTGCACCTTTACCTTTCTTAAAGGAGGGCTTGTTGACCATCAACACATGATTATCCTTCTTGATGTCCACCTCCGCAGCCTTCAGCTTTGCGAAGAGCTCGGTGATCGTATTAGTGGAACCAATCTGATTATGAGTCACTACAAAACTTTTATAGCTGGGAGGGAGTGATTGCAGAACCCTGTCAATCTTGAGATCCTCTGGAATCTTGCAGTCCAGTTGCTCAAGGCGTTGAGTGTAGCCCGACATCTTAATGGCGTGCTCACTAACGGAACTCCCTTCCTCCATCTTGCAGTTAAAGAACTTCTCAGAGATCTCATATCTCTTAGAACGGGCCTGAGTCTGAAACATGGTTTTCAGCTCCTCGAGAATCTCAAAGGGCCCGGGATAGTTTTCAAAACGATTTTGAAGTTCCGGTTCCATAGCAAACAACATGGTGCTCTTAATCACACCATAATCATCTTTGCGTGACTGATAGACAGCTTTCTCATCAGCCGGCGCAGTTGCAGCAGGGGGGTTACCTAACGCTTTCTCAAGGACATAGTCCTTTTGACCGCCAGAGAGAATGATTCTCAGATTGCGAAACCAGTTGGTGAAGTTAGACCCATTGTTCTTAATCTTTTCTTTCTCAGCAAAAACGTTGAAGTTGAAGTTGGATCTGGCCATGTGATCTACAGTATTTGCAAGTACAAATTAGACTATGTTCATGATAACTAGTTCAACTTTTAATCAAATTACTAGATGAACTCCCACTAAATTCAACATCCCTCAAGTTGTTTAGTGAACACGATCCAAATTCACCACACCTAATCCGATCTTCAGGAGAAGAGATGTGGTTTCAATGGTGGACAACGAAGTGTCGATCATATCATTCATATGACTCATGCTTAACCTTTCGGTTCTTGTGTTCCGAGGCCATGTCTGTACATGCTAGGCTCGTCAAGCTAGACCCAAGTATTTCCGCGTGTGCAAAACTGGCTTGCACCCGTTGTATGTGAGCGTAGAGTCTATAGCACCCGATCATCACGTGATGCTTGGACACGACGAACTTTCGCAGCGGTGCATACTTGGGGAGAACACAGTTTTTATCTTGATCTTTAAGTGAGGAATCATCTTATAATGCTACCGTCGCGATCTAAGCATAATAAGATACATAAAAGGATAAACATCACATGCATATAACTTTATGTGACATGGTATAGCCAATCTTCGCGCAATGATCTCCATCTTGTGCGTTCCGGCATGATCTCCATCACTCCACCATGATTGCCTCCACCACGAATAGCAACTACAACTATTGCTAACTACTTAGCGATAAAGTAAAGCTATTACATGGCGTATAAGAAGTTGACTCGCAGGTCATACACAATTATAAAGACAACCATATGGCTCCTGCCGGTTGTGTACTCATCGACATGCAAGTCGTGAAACATTACAAAACATGATCATCGCATACAATATACACATCACATCTTGGGCCATACCATATCACAGAAAACACTCCCTGCAAAAACAAGTTAGACGCCTCTACTTTGTTGTTGCATGTTTTACGTGGCTTATGGGAGTAGATGCTAAGAACGATTCTTACCTACGGAAAGCCACAACGGTGATATTATGGTTGCCAAACTCCGGTGTTAATCCCATGACAACTATAGTGAGAGAAACTGACATCCACCAGCCGCATGTGTGGTACAAGCCACACGTCAAGTGCGGAGCCGGTCTCGCGAACGACGTCGCGTAAGGTTGGCCTGGACCGCTTCAATCTCACTATCCCGTGTCATAAGAAGAACACAAACAAGAGGCTTGCAACAGAAAACATCAACGCTCGCAACAACCATGTTGCGTTCTACTCGTGAATCACATCTACACATAGATCTAGCTCTGATACCACTGAAGGGTTTCGCAGCAAAGTAAATCAAAATTTTCTACGGAAGCGAACAGAGGGAAAGCCAAGATCTAATCTAGGATATGCAAACAACGAGAGAGATTGGATTAGATCTTCATACCCTTGAAGATTCGCACAGCGGAACGTTCGTCGGAACGTGGGTGATGTAGTCGTACTCGCTTCTCCTCCTCGCGATCCGATCCGATCTAGCACGACAAGTGGCGGTGCCTCCGTGAGATGCACACGTGCAGCACCTCGACGTCTCCTCCTTCCTCGGACCAGCAAGTATGGTGGAGAGATGGATTGGATCTACAGCACGACGGCGTGGTGTATATGGTGGAGAATTTCTGCTGCAGGGCTTCGCCTACAAACAGTCGGGAGGGAGAGAGGAAGGCAGCAGGGCTACTAGGGCTTGGAGGGAGATGTGTGTGGGGGGAGGGGGCGCACCAGCCCTCTATATATAGAGGGGGTGGCGGCGGCCAGCCCTAGACCCTCCTCCAAGCCTATCTCTAGTTTAAACGATTTAAACTCTCCCCTTATCTAGAAATTCTATCCCTAGATTTAAACGAGTTAAATCTATCTAGAATCGGCTGGGCCCTATGGGGCCTTGTGCCCCTGGCCCAATGCGGCCAGGACACTCCCTCATAGGCCCATGCCCCCTCCCGGAAGGTGGGACCACGTTGGCCCCCTTCCGGAAGGTTCTAGAAGCTTCCGGTACAATACCGATTAATCCGGAACAATTCTGAACTCCAAAAACTGCACTGCCTTATATGAATCTTATTCTCCGGACCATTCCGGAACCTCTCGTGATGTCCCGGATCCCATCCGAGAATCCGAACAAAAATTCATAAACCAATTATCCAATCTATCCTAGCGTCGAGACACGTTAAGTGTGTGACCCTGCGGGTTCGAGAATATGCAGACATGATCTTCTATCAATAATCAACAGCGGGGTCTGGGCACCCATATTGACTCCCACACATTCATCGATGATCATATTGGATGAACCACGATGCCAGGATTCAATCAATCCCATATATATATTCCCTTTGTCTCGCGATATTTTACTTGCCCGAGATTCGATCGTCGGTATCGTCATACCAAGTTCAATCTCGTTCACAGCAAGTACTTTAATCGTTCCGTAATCCGATATCACTTTGTGATTAACTCCTTAACCACATGCTTGCAAGCGGTGTTGATATCGATTACCGAGTGGGCCCGAAGTATATCTCTCCGACTTGGGAGGGACAAATCCCATCTCGATACATACAACCCAACAGATACTTTCCGATCACCTGAGAGACACCTTTATGATCACCCTCTCATAGGATGACGTTTGATGACCTCAAAGCTTTCTTCCGATACCAGGGAGTTGCATTATCTCATGGTCTAAGGAATACAATATTTGACATAAGAAAAGCTTCGCAAAGACGAACACAATGACACGATCTAATTGCTTCGCTTAGTTTGGGTCTGTCCACCATATCATTCTCCCAATGATATGATCTCATTATCAATTGACAACTCATGTCTATGGTTAGGAAACCTTAACCATCATTGATCAATGAGCTAGTCCATAGAGGCGTACTAGGGACACGGTGTTGTTCACAAACCACACAAGTATTAATGTTTCCGCTTAATACAATTCTAGCATGGAATATAAACTTTATCATGAACAAGAATTATAATAATAACATCTTTATTATTGCCTCTAGGGCATAATTCCAACAAAACCCTACTCCTGCTTGTCTGCTCTTGATTACGGCGGAACCGAAGGTTACATGGTGCGCAGATTCGATCTGGCGTGGATGCGTGTGCGAAAGTATGAGTCGAGAGATCTAGGACGTGCCCTCCTGGCCTTTATATAGACTTAGGCAGGTCCCGGGCATAGTCCTAGTCGGTTACAAGTTCTAGGGTTTTACCCCTTTGAATTTCCTATCTTCGCTAGTCTTGCACTCCAAGGATCCGAAGGCGTCATGGGCCTTGGCCACCCGAAAATCTTTATGGGCCAGTGTATATCTACTGTGGGCCTTCCTTGGGCTGGACCAGGTATGCTGAAGTTACGTACCCGTAGGGTATAACCATGTCAGTAGCCCCTGAGTGTTCAGTCGAATCATAGATTCGGCTGAGGACTCTTCCATCCTTCGGGAGCAGCTATATGTTAATAGTATATGTGTGTAGGGATTGTTGATACGTGTGTCTGACTCACCCGACGGATCAGGGTCAGTTAACTGTCTTAGGACGAAACAACACGATCTTCTTCAGGTTCGGGTCCCCTAACCCGGACCTGGAACATATGCTGGCGTAATTCGACTCAGGCCGCGGAGGACTTACAGGAGTGGAATTCCAGTGATTTCAATTGGTGTACCCAATGCGTCCGTCGGGATTTTCATCGTACCTGCTGGTACAGATTCATACTAGCAGAGCGCAGTCAGGTGCGTTGCCAGGCCATCAGATGATATCTGCAGGTCTTATCTTTGCATCGCAGACGCAGCATCCGAACATTTATCACCTCGGAGGTGCTTCGGGTGGCCAAGGAGATTTTCACTTACTTAGCGTTTTGTTGGGGCAGAGTTGCCAAAAAGTTTTTGCGTGCGGATCCGGAAGATCGCAGTCGAAGATTTCATAGGGTGCGCGACCAGCGCTCCCTATGGGAGTAGCCCCCAAGTGTCTGTTCGAGTCGTAGACTCGAACGGAGACTTTAGTTCAAGCACTGTTTCTGTCGTTAAGTCCGCAGGACTCGAAATTTTTTGGATGCTTAAATCCATCCTCCCTATGGGAGTAGCCCCCGAGTCCGTAGTGGAGTCGTAGACTCGACGTAGGACTCAGAGAAGTGATTTTCTCCTCATTTGTCTGTCGGGTGCGCGGCCAGCGCTCCTGATAGGAGTATCCCCCGAGTATTTAGTCGAATCGTAGATTCGAGTGAGTACTCTTAGCTGTGGAGCCGAAGTTGGTGCTAGTATAGCTTTTGATGACGTCAGTGCTGACGATTGATGACCTCAAGCGTCTGCTACGCCAGAGGTGACTTGACTGGACGAAGCGTGGGTCCCATTTTCTGGCTTTGAATTGACCAGTCACGCGCGGCGTGGAGATGATTATGGCGTCTCCTCGATTTCCACGCGTAGTGGACGGCGTGGTAATGACGGTTCGTTGTGGTGTTGACACGTGTACGGCCAGATCTACCGTTGGCGTTAGGTCTTCTCGATGGACGGCCAGCGTGCGTCGTCTTCGCTGTTATAATCCTTATTGAAATCGTGGTTTGTTTTTCACCGCACTAGTTCATCTGTTCATTACCTCTTTGTTCTTGAGCGATTCTTGATGCGCGCTGAGCTTTCCTTCCACATTTCCTTCGTTCTTTCTGCATTGGCATCGCCACCACCGCTGCAGCGCCATGGGGAAACAAAGAAGTCCTCATCTGCGGTTGGGACCAGCGCCACCGGAGGCAAGAAGGGCACCGCCGCTGCTCGCGTCACCGATGGTGGCTGGCGGCGATCAGAGACGCGGGAGAGCGATCTCCGCAAACTGCGCGAGCGGGGCCTGATCCCGCAAGATACACGGCCGTAAAACTCCCCGGCAATGAGGTAATCCCCCGTCCCCCATCTGGGTACCGGGTTATGTTTCTCGCCTTTGTCTTGCGTGGGTTTTCGTATCCAGTCCATGACTTCCTTCGTGGACTGCTCTTCTTCTATGGGGTTCAGTTGCATCATTTGTCTCCCAATTCTCTTCTCCACATTGCTTGTTTTATCACTTTTTGCGAGTGCTGGCTTGGCATTGAGCCGCACTTTGGCCTCTTCCGGAAGCTTTATTCCGTGAAGAGGCAATCTGGTTTGGATGGTGTGTATCCCATTGGGGGTTTCATCATCTCCCTCAGTCCCAATCTGCAATTCTTTTCCTTTTCCATGTCCGAATCTGTCCAGTACTGGCGGAGGCGGTGGTTTTATATCCGTGACTCCGTAGTGCCCGGGCAAGATTTTGGTCTTGTTCCCTTTGACCCCTCCCAAATGATTGAGAAGAAAAGGTCTTGGAAAAACCAAATCTTAGACGGTGAGGTGGCGGAGATAGAGGCCCTGTATCGTCGAGTGGAGGATCTCCAACTGATTCCTGAGAAGGAGGTGAACGGTGTGGACATCATCCGAACATTTCTTGAGCGTCGGGTGCAGCCTCTCCAAGCGAGGGCGCACCTGATGTTTCTTTATTCTGGGCGCCGTGATCCGACGAGGGTTTCGAGTGAGAAAATCTCCGAGGTGGAACTTGACAAGGCTCTTCGCGTGCTGTTGAAGTTCAAGGCCGACGAAGAAATCCCGGGGAAGTCGCTGACTCCTCCCTTTTCTTCGACGTTGGTCGTACCGAAGGTGTAGATTTGCGCACGTAGTGCTCTCCCTTTGTTTTTGTCGGCTATGTATTTGTTTCCTTTGTTAGCTAACAAAGTTTCTTCTCATCTTGCAGAGCTTGCCGGGCATGGTACCACCGTTGACCGAAAGGTATCCGAATGCCCCGGATAATGAAGTGGTAGATTCTGTGTCCGAGCTACCGTCAGCGCGATCTCCAGCGGAGGATGCCGACGAGTCGAGTGAGGACCATTCGCGCAAGCGATCACGGAGCTCCAGCGAGTCTTCGGATGCCTTGACTCCTCCGACTCCCAGAAATCCTCTGGGCCTTGAGCGTCATGATGATGTTCATGGGGGTTCTTCCTCTCCCCTTCCTGCTATTCCTGTGCGGGCTGTTGCACCGCACCCGCCAGCAAAGCGGAAGAAGGAAGAAAAGAAGGAGGAGAAGAAGGAAGAGAAGAAAGAGGAGAAGAGGGCCCGAAGGGCTTCTCCCATCTTCGACCTGAGGGCCCGAAGGGCTTCTCCCAACTTCGGGTGATGCCGCTCCAGTTCCTCCTGTGCGGGAGGGGCTGGTGGTTGCGCCTCAGAATTTCGCAGGCGGGCCTTCGAGGTCGCCATCGGAGCATGTAAGTTTTTCTGCTTCATGTCATGAGGGGAGCCCCCGAGTGTCTTCGTGTGCTGATGTTGTTTTTGCTTCTTTGTGTTGGGCGTAGCCCCCAAGTCCTGTTTTTACTGCTATTGTCTTTTTCTGCAGCCTTTTGTCCAAGAGGCCAAGCGGCTGGTGGAGGAGCGCCTGACGCTGGAGGCGAAGCTGCGGCAGCTTCAAGGTATCCGTCTGCCTTTTAGTATCTCTCTTGTTTATCCTGGTCCTGTTCTTTGACACTTGCTCGTCTTAAATGTAGAGGAGCATATCGACTCTCTTCGTGAGGTCGACGCTCTTAAAAAGAGCCTTGGCCAATCGGAGCAGAAGGCCGAAGCCGCCGCTGGTGCGAAAGAGCGCCTTGAGCTGAAGCTGACGAAGGCAGTCGAAGCGAAGGAGCGTCTGCAGCAGGAGGCCGCAGATCGTGAGGAGCAGCTGGCCACCGTTGCGGCTGCTCGCGAAAAGGAAGTGGCGGTAAAGCTCATGGCTACTGCCAAGGCTATTTCGGGTGAGTGCTCAATTTTTGCACTTGTTTCTTTTTCTCCGGGTCTTTATATGCTACGTTCCTTCATGGTTTTTCTTCTTTGTGTCTCAGATGCCGCAGGCATCGAGTTCGACCACGGTGCTCTGGAGCACGGGAGTGCTCTGGATGATGCCACTGTGGCGGTCGAAGACCGCTGCAGCACCGTCGTCAACTCCCTTGCCAAGGCGAAAGAGGTCCTTGGTCGCTTCTACCAGGAGCTCTTCCCGAAGGGCGCATCCCTTGAAGATGTGGATGCCCTGGCAGAGGCTCTGTCAGCCGAAGCGCCTGCGGCGTACAAGCGCAAGCAGAAGGGCATCGGCGCGTCCGTCGGGCTGGCGATGGCCATGGCGGCTGGGGCGGAGCTGGACTTGCCCCAAATCACTTCTCGGATGCCGACGGCTGCGGATGGATCTGAGGTAGCCTTCGCTACCTACTCCGCTCGCTGCAGACGATATGGGCCCAAGCTCATTGACTTGCTGTCTGAGTACGCACTACGGCAGCAGGGCGAGGCCAAAGCAAGGCAGTCTGGTTCTGAGGCGACTCAGTGTCCTGCACCTTAGGCATAGTAGACTTAGGGTAGCATGTAGTCTACTTTTGTTGTAAATATCTTTTGTAGTACCATCCTTGTGCCACGTAGTGGCCTTATATATTTTAATGAATTCCTCCGATTTGTGCTCTATCCTTGGCTGAATGTCTGTGTGCCTTCTTTTTTCTACTGCTATAGGTTCCTTCGGGTGCTGACCCAGTTGACACTTCATCCGAAAGGCCCTTGCGACCATCATTGGATGATTCCTCGCAGCTCGCTTTTCTTCGAGATCACGTGCACAGCTTGGAGAGGGATTTGCTCGAGTTACGCAGTCGCGCCGATGTTTGGAAATCCAAGGCAGATCGTGGTGCAGCCAGAGAGGAGTATTTGATGGCGGAGCTGGGTCGGCTGTCCGAGCAGATGCAATGTAAGTTGATCCTTCTTTCGGGCTGTAGCTCAGTTCTTCGGGTGAGCCTACTGGCCTTATTCTTGTTTTGTGCGGTTGTCGCAGGTGCCAATCTTGCTCCGAGGGAAGAAAAGGAGCGTATTGCTGTTCGAGTCAATTGCTTGACTCAACAGGACATGGAGGCCGGCGGCTTCTTCTGGATGGATCGCGATCGCGCCATGGTTCTAGCGACGGTGCAGGATCGTGTCTATCAGGTTTCGCGGGTGCTCCGCCAGGTGCAGACATCACTTTCCTCGGTGCTGCACGTGATGTTTCCTTTGGATGCCGTGCCGACAACCCTCGCAGGTCTTCTGTCGAGGTTTCGGAGTGCCAGCAATGTCAAGGAGCTGGTGCGGCACCAGCTCGTCGCAGGGGTGAAGGCTGCCTTGTCTCTTGTGAGGGTGCACCGCCCTGACGTAGATTTGGCTACTGTGGCAACTGGGCCACCTCTTCGACCAGATAGTGGCGAGTGGAACATGCGTCCGCATTACGCGGCTGTAAGGCAGTATGCCGAACATGTTGTAGATTTGTTTGAGCAGCGTGCTCAGGTTATTCTTCAGAATAGGTAGGACCTGAAAATAAACAGATAGATGTAAAATTTGTATATTTCGGCTGGGCGTTTTTGTGCCCTTTGTTGTAAAGGTTTGCTTGTTTGTGAGCACGCAGTGCTTTGATTGAGTACGTGTCCTTTTCGTTTGCCTGACGTGGTCAGCTACTCAGGTGTACACGTTTGGTCCTCAGTCGATGAAATCGTGAGGTGGGGGGAGCCCCCGAGTGCGTATGTAGCATGTAGTAAAGTTGCAGAAAAATAGTCAACCGAAGGTTGGGGGCGAGACACTTAGCTTTATTTATATCATAATGGAGAAGGTACATGGTTCGGCTGAGTAGCCTTGGCTAAAAGCCTTATTGAAAGTAAAAGTGGGTAGGTTGCTATGGGTAGAATCGTCGCAGGTGCGAGATGTTCCATGGGTTGGAGTATGCGACTCCAGACTCCACGTGCTTGAGGTGATAGGCGCCACCTGGGATGACTTCGGTGATGACATAGGGTCCTTCCCATGGTGACTCGAATTTATTCGGTCGCTTTTGCTTGAGTCGCAGGACGAGGTCTCCTTCGACGAAGGACCTTGGGTGCAGCCGGCGGCTGTGGTAGTTGCGGAGACTCTGCTGGTACACCGCTGATCGAGCTGCTGCTATATCCCATGCTTCGTTGAGTGTGTCGACGGCATCTTCGAGTGCAGCCGTGGATTCGACTTCGCTGTAAGCGACGACTCGTGGAGCCTGGTGGCGTACTTCGGCTGGTAGCACGGCCTCAGCTCCGTGCACCATGAAGAATGGTGTGTAGCCGGTGGAGCTGTTTGGCGTAGTCCGTAAGCTCCACAGGACAGACGGTAGCTCTTTCGTCCAATTTCCAGCTTTGTGCTCGAGTGAGCTCATGAGGCGCTTCTTGATGCCGGCGCCAATTAGGCCGTTGGCCTTTTCCACTTGCCCGTTTGTTTGCGGGTGTGCCACTGAGGCATACGTGATATTGATCCCGAGGCCTTCGCAGAAGTCCTGGAATTCTTCGGAGATGAAGTTCGATCCGTTGTCGGTGATGATGCTGTGCGGTACGCCGAACCTGTAGACAATGGATTCGAAGAATTTGACGGCGGTTTTGCCCTTCTGGTTGGTGACTGGCATGGCCTCGATCCACTTAGTGAATTTGTCGACTGTGACCAGGAGGAAGACGTGTCCCCCTTTCGAGGACTTTGGCAGTTTGCCGATCTTGTCGAGGCCCCATTGGGCAAAAGGCCAAGCTATGGGTATGGGTCGAAGTTCGGACCCAGGTGCATGCGGTTTGTCGGCGAACCGTTGGCACCCGTTGCATCTTCGGACAATGTCCTTCGCGTCGCTCATGGCCGTTGGCCAGTAGAATCCTGCTCGCAGAGCTTTGGCGACAAGGGAGCGGCTACCTGCGTGGTGGCCGCAGATGCCCTCATGGATGTCTTGGAGTATGGCCTTGCCGTCGTCAATGGTGACGCACCGTTGTAGCACACCCGTAATACTGCGTTTGTACAGTTCGCCGTTGATGATGGTGAAGGCCTTTGACCGACGAGATATGCGCCGGGCATCTGTCGGGCTATCAGGTAGTTCTCCGTTTATCAGGAACTGGAGGTATGGTTGCGTCCAAGTTTCTTCGACTACCATGACCTGCATCAGGTTGATCATGGCAACTTTGGTGTCCAACTTCTCGGGTCCTTCATGACCTTCGGGTAGCGTAGCCCCCGAGTGTTCTGCTTCTTCGGGTGATCCCTTGGGGAATTTCCGCTTGATGGATGGCACGCAGATCTGTTCGAGGAACACACCTGGTGGTACCTTTGCACAAGTGGAGCCGATGTTGGCGAGTCTATCGACCTCCTGGTTGCTCTCTCTTCCAACATGCCGAAGTTCGCAGCCGTCGAATTCTCCTTCGAGTGCGTTGTATAGCGCGCGGTACGCGATCATGTTTTCGGCGTGTGCATCACACTCATTCATCGTCTGCTGTACGACAAGGTTGGAGTCACCGTAGATGACCAGGCGCGTTGCGCCGCATATTTTTGCCATCTTCATGCCATGGATGAGGGCTTCGTATTCGGCCTCGTTGTTGGAGGCTCTGAATTTCATCCGAAGAACGTACTTCATCTTGTCACCTTGCGAGGAGGTCAGTATGACTCCTGCCCCTGCTCCGGCTTCGCACTTGGAGCCGTCAAAATGCATTGTCCAGGACCGCGACATGTCTGGGGTGTCAGGCAACTGCAGCTCCATCCAGTGCACCAGGAAGTCCGGAAGGACTTGAGATTTGATTGTGTTTCGCTTCTCGTAGATGATGTCCAAGGGTGATAGTTCGATGCCCCACAGGGCCACCCGTCCTATGGCCTCGGGGTTATTCAGGATGCTGTTCAGGGGTGCCTCGTTGACGACCATCACCTGATGCTCCTGGAAGTAGTGGCTCAGCCGTCGAGCCGTCATGAACACGCCGTAGGCTAGCTTCTGGTAGTGCGGGTACCGCTGTTTTGTTGGAGTGAGTACCTCGCTGAGGTAGTAAATTGGGCGCTGGACCCCGTGGGTCTTGCCTTCTTCGGGTCGTTCGACCACGAGTACGGTGCTGACAACCTGGTGTGTGGCTGCTATGTACAGCAGCAGGGGCTCGCGCTCCTTTGGCGTGACCAAAACGGGCGAGGTGGAGAGGAGCCGCTTGAGGCTTTCGAAAGCGTCGTTGGCTTCTGGTGTCCATTCGAACTTCTCTGCCTTGCGCAGCAGCTGGTAGAATGGTAGGGCCTTCTCGCCCATGCGGCTGATGAACCTGCTTAGTGCGGCTACTCTCCCTGCGAGCTGCTGAACGCCCTTGAGGTTTTTCGGCTTCTCCATTGTCATGATGGCTTTGATTTTCTTCGGGTTCGCCCCGATCCCTCGTTGAGAGATGAAGTACCCGAGCAGCTGACCCGAGGGGACCCCGAAGGCGCATTTTTCTGGATTGAGCTTAATCCTGTAGCGATCAAGGTTGTCGAACGTCTCGCGGAGATCGTCGATAAGTGTCCTTGCCTCCTTGGTTTTTATTACTATGTTGTCGACATAGACTTGGACATTGCGACCGATCTGGTCCTTGAGGCAGGCCTGCATGCATCGCTGGTACGTGGCACCCGCGTTCTTTAGCCCGAAGGGCATTGTGTTGTAGCAGTATACTCCGAACGGTGTGATAAACGCCGTTTTCTCTTGATCTTTGACCTTGAGTCGAATCTGGTTATAGCCTGAGTAGGCGTCGAGGAAGGAGAGTTTCTCACAACCTGCAGTCGAATCGATGATCTGGTCGATCCGAGGAAGAGGGAAGTGGTCCTTTGGGCAGTGTTTGTTTAGTGACGTGAAGTCTACGCACATCCGCAGGATGTGTGTGTCCTTCTTCGGGACCATCACCGTGTTTGCCAGCCACTCGCTTTCCTTTATTTCCCGGATAAAGTCTGCTGCGAGTAATCTGTTGATTTCCTTGCCGATAGCTTCGGCTAATGGCTCCGACAGTCTTCAGATGGACCGCTTGACTGGCTTGGTGTCTGGAAAGACATTGAGTGCATGCTCGTCGAATTCCCTGGGAACTCCTGGCATGTCTGCAGGACACCAGGCGAAGATTTCCCAGCGCTCACGGAGGAATTCGACGAGCGCGCCTTCCTATGCGGTGCTGAGGTCATTGGCGATCAGCGCCATCTTGGAAGTGTCCGTCGGATGGACCTGCACTTTCTTGGTGTTGACGGTGGAGTCGAAGGACATGTCGGGTGCGTTCTGCCTTGTGACTGGTGGTAGCCCATTGTCCGTCACCTCGCGGAGCCTTACAAGCCCGTCTTGCATGCCGAAAGATTGGGAGATTTTGTTGAAATCCCTGTCGCATTGGTCCGATCGGGTGAAGCTCCCGTGGACTGTGATGACGCCCCTTGGTCCTGGCATCTTAAGTAGTAGGTATGCGTAGTGTGGGACGGCCAGGAACCTTGCGAATGCTACACGCCCCAAGATGGCGTGGTATTGCGACGGCCAGTCCACCACTTCGAATTCTAGGCGCTCCTGCCGAAAGTTGTCCGGCTTCCCGAAGATGACGTCGAGCCCTATTTTGCCCAGGGGGAATATGCCTTTCCCTGGGACAATGCCGTGGAACGTTGTGTCTGATTGTTCCAGGCTGCATTGCGGGATCCGCATAGCCGCTAGGGTGCTTGCGAACATTAGGTTGATGCCGCTGCCGCCGTCCATGAAGACGCGACTCATCTTGAAGCCTCCGATCTGCGCCTCCAGCACCAGGGAAGCATGACCTGGGCGAGGGATCTGGCAAGGGTGATCCGCGCGAGTGAATGTGATGCAGGACTCCGATCCACTGAGGTACTCAGGGATTGCAGACGGAGTTGCCACGACCAAGTTGATTTGTCGGGTGATTTTCTTCTGCACCCTATTTGTGGGGCGTCCCTTCTGGATCATATTTAGTGCTCCCTTTGGTGGGGGGTATGCGACCCCGGCGTTGTTTTGCGCTGGTGCGACAGGTTGGTTTGGGCCTCCAATGGGTGGCGGTGGAGGAGCTCCATGTGCTATTTCACCTAGCGCAGGTGCGTTCCCGAACGCAGGAATTGGAGCTTGTTGCCTCATCTGTACCATGCCTTCGCTGAGTTTCTGGAACTCGCGGCAGTCCTTGAGCATGTGGATGGCTTTCGTTTTGCCATCCTGTTTGTCGATGTAGAAGTGGATGGTGCATGGACCCGAAAGTTTGTCGAATGCTGAGGGTCCGTTGTCGCGGTCGCGGCGTTGCCACGACTGCGTTGGTCGTCCCGTGTCACGGAAGTTTCCGCTGCGGTATCCTCCGCTGTTGCGGCTGTTGTCGTTACGGCGGTCGGCGTAGCCGGCCGCGACCATGTCGGGTCCGTCGCGGTCCTCGTAGACGCGCGATCTCCTCTTGCTGCGGCGTTCGCGTCTTCGGCCATAGTCGTCCTCTTCATCTGATTGTGCTCGCTGGATGCAATCTTCGCCGTCTGCCCAACTGTTGGCGATTTCCATGAGGTGGTCGAGTGTCTTGGGCTTTACACGCCCAAGTTCCTCCTTGAAGTCTGGGCGCTTGACGCCATCCCTGAAGGCGTCGATGGCCCGCTCTTCGGAGATGTGTGCTGCGGAGTTCTTGGTTGTAGACCAGCGTAGTATGTACGAGCGAATAGATTCACCCGTTCTCTGAGTGCAGGCTCGCAACTCTTCGATTGAGGCGGGCCTCTTGCTGGTGCCTTTGAAATTTCGGATGAAGCTGTAGGCGAGCTCCTCCCAGCTTCGGATGGATCCTGATGATAGGCTGCTAAGCCAGACCCGCGCCGCGCCTGTCAGCTGCAGCTGAAGGCATTGCATGGCGGTTTCTTTGTTGCCTCCGTGAAGCTTGACGGATGACAGATGGTCACTGAGCCAGGACTTTGGATCTTGCGTGACGTTGAACTTTGGAGTATCCGAAGGAAGCTTGAAGTTGCATGGCATCTGTGTTCGCCGAACGGATCTGCTGAAGCATCGAGCTCCGCAGAGTTCTCCTTCGTCTTCATCCATCTCTGATTCGGACGAGCATGCGCGTTTAGCGCGTGCTTTGTCGATCTTGCACTGTGTAAGCTTGTCTCTGGCGTCGTAGTTGCGTTTATGGCGGTGTGAGCTCTTCTTCCTTCGAGGAAGATCGTGCTCCTCTTCCTCTTCGGATGAGGGGGTGGGGCTCCGGTCGCGCCTGGCCGGAGCTTTCTTCTTCGGCTCCGCAGGAGCGTCTTCGTGGAGCGCATCTCCGATTAGTCCTAGTCCGGTAAGTGCGGACCTATGCATGGCCCTTTTCGGGTCCCCCTCCGGAGGTGGGTGAGCCGCGAGACACGCAGTGGCTGCCATGATCGCAGCTTGTGGCGTCTTCGGGATGATGTTGCCGTCGGCATCCATATCCATGAACGATGTGTGGAGAGTTCGGGTCACGTCACGCCGCTCCTTGGGATCCATGTTTTCCACCCGAGAGCGGTGCTTATTTCCCTGGTTTCCGTTTGTGCTAGAGCCGGGTGCCATGGCGGAGAGCGCAGCTCGTCGCGCGCTGGACTCGGAGGCTGCTTGCTTGCGTTTGTCGAGCGTCTCCTGCATCTTGACTTGTTTCTTGTGCTCCTCGATGAGGAGGTAGTGGTATGCCATCAGTAGGTCACGTGAGGCGTCTGCAGGTAAGACGATGTCGCCTGCGACGGCACGGCGAGCCTGGACCCATCCTTCTTTGCTAAGTTGGATGACGTGGCCGTTGCTTTCCCTGTTGGGTGGGGGGACTGGCTTCTTCTGTTTTCGCCGTTTTCGCCGTTTCGATTGGGCGGCGGGTTGGGCGTTTCCTCGTCGGTTTGGATGACTGCGGCGCACAGATAGCGCTTGCAGATTGGTCGGCTGCTGCCGCAGCTTTCGGATCCGGAACCGTAGGTCCCTTCATCCGAAGGTGGATCGCACAGATCGGAGTTGTAGCTGCTGCTGCTGTAGAACTCATCTGTCGATGGTGACGTGCGTAGCACGGGGTGTGGAGCCCACAAAGCGGGCCTGATTGACGGCACGGGCACCCGCTCAGGGAGGCGGAGGGTGCCAGTTTGTCCCACCTGGAAGCAGAAGCTCCCGAACAGAATTTCGAGTCCGTCGCCTACGGGATCGAAATCCTTCATGGTAGCCGGCGAGTGGGCGGTGAAGTCGAAAGCGCCGAAGAGGAGGTGATTCTCCGTCGCGGCGGAGTTGTAGATCGATCGGGTCGGAACCGTCACGACCGCACAATCAGCAGCCCCAATTCCCACAGACGGCGCCAATTGACGAGGTTTAATCTCGTCAATGCCCATTGTTATGGACTTGGGTTTTGGAGAAGATGGGGATGCTGGAGATCGTGGCACGGTTAACAGACAAGCAACCAGGGGACACGAGATTTACCCAGGTTCAGGCCCCTGGAGGGAAAACCCTACTCCTACTTGTCTGCTCTTGATTACGGCGGAACCGAAGGTTACAGGGTGCGCATATTCGATCTGGCGTGGATGCGTGTGCGAAAGTATGAGTCAAGAGATCTAGGACGTGCCCTCCTGGCCTTTATATAGACTTAGGCAGGTCCCGTGCATAGTCCTAGTCGGTTACAAGTTCTAGGGTTTTACCCCTTTGAATTTCCTATCTTCGCTAGTCTTGCACTCCAAGGATCCGAAGGCGTCATGGGCCTTGGCCACCCGAAAATCTTCATGGGCCAGTGTATATCTACTGTGGGCCTTCCTTGGGCTGGACCAGGTATGCTGAAGTTACGTACCCGTAGGGTATAACCATGTCAAGCACCGCTGAGAAGAATGTCACAAAAGACAAAACTAACAATATTGGTTTTGCAGGGTCTCACAATCCAAATTATGAACTCTTTTGTGATTATTATGGCAATGTTTATGCTTATTATGTTGGTCCTTTTGATGAATATGTTGCTTGGTCTATTTGGGTTCCAAAGACCCTTGTTACTAACATGAAAGAACCCATTGAAAAATGGGTACCTAAAACCAAGAAGTAATTCTCTTGCAGGGTATGCTTCCGGTGGGTCTAAATGGGTGCTGGATAGTGGATGCACTAGTCATATGACCGGAAGCAAGGAGATCATCACGGAGATGCGACCCAATCATGATAATATTATAGTCTCCTATGGTGATAAGGCTAAATCTCAGGTATTGGGTCTTGGCAAGGTTGTTGTTGCTCACGATATCTCTCTCGTGGACGTCATGCTTGTCGAGACCCTCGGTTACAACTTACTATCTGTTCGTGCCCTTGGTAAGATGAGCTTTGCTATTTTCATTGATGATGATTTGGTGGTACTCTTGTGGAGCAAGTCTCTAAAGGTCGCTTTCGTTGGGTACGTCGAAAATGACCTGTATGTGGTGGACTTTTCGGGGAAAACCACTTCGGGTACGATGTGCTTATTTGGAAAGGCCGACGTGGGCTGGCTATGACATCGCCGTTTAGCCCATGTCAACATGAGAACTTTGCAAAGCCTTCACAAGGGTGGCCACTGTTGGAATTATGCCCTAGAGGCAATAATAAGGGTGTTATTATTATAATTCTTGTTCATGATAAAGTTTATATCCCATGCTAGAATTGTATTAAGCGGAAACTTTGATACTTGTGTGGTTTATGAACAACACCGTGTCCCTAGTATGCCTCTATGGACTAGCTCATTGATTAGTGATGGTTAAAGGTTTCCTAACCATAGACATGAGTTGTCGATTAATAATGAGATCATGTCATTATGAGAATGATATGATGGACATACCCAAATTAAGTAGAGCAATTAGATCGTGTCATCGTGTTCATCTTTGCGAAGCTTTTTCTTATGTCAAGTATTGTATTCCTTAGACCATGAGATAATACAACTCCCTGGTATCGGAAGAAAGCTTTGAGGTCATCAAACATCATCCTATGTGAGGGTGATCATAAAGGTGTCTCTCAGGTGATCGGAAAGTACTTGTTGGGTTGTATGTATCGAGATGGAATTTGTCCCTCCCGAGTCGGAGAGATATACTTTGGGCCCACTCGTTAATCGATATCAACACCGCTTGCAAGAACGTGGTTAAGGAGTTAATCACAAAGTGATATCGGATTATGAAACGAGTAAAGTACTTGCTGTGAACGAGATTGAACTAGGTATACCGTTACAAACGATCGAATCTCGGGCAAGTAAAATATCGCGTGACGAAGGGAATACATATATGGGATTAATTGAATCCTGGCATCATGGTTCATCCGATATGATCATCGATGAATATGTGGGAGTCAATATGGGTTTCCAGATCCCGCTGTTGATTATTGATAGAAGATCATGTCTGCATATTCTCGAACCCGTAGGGTCACACACTTAACGTGCCTCGACGCTAGGATAGAATGGATAATTGGTTTATGAGTTTTTTTGTTCGGAGTCTCGGATGAGATCCAGGACATCACGAGAGGTTCCGGAATGGTCCGGAGAATAAGATTCATATAAAGGAAAGCAGTTTTTGGATTTCGGAATCGTTTTGGAGTTTATCGGTATTGTACCGGAAGGTTCTAGAAGGTTCCGGAGTGGGACCAACGTGGGCCCACTTGTCGGGGGGGGCCTGCGTGGGCCTAAGGGGAAGTGCCCTGGCCGCATTGGGCCAGGGGCACAAGGCCCCAAAGGCCCAGCCGGCCAGCCTAGGGGAAACCCTAGGGGAGATCTTCTAGAAGGAGGGGGAAACTTGCCCCCCACTCCAACCCTTGGGGCCGCCGCCCTAGGGCTTGGAGGAGGGTCCAAGGGGGCCGGCCAGCCCCCTATATAAAGAGGGCAGGGGCGCACCCTCCCCCGACTACTCCTCCAACCCTAGCTGCCGTCCTGCTGCCCCTCCACCTCTCTCTCTCCCGACTGCGCGTAGGCGAAGCCCTGCCGCAGAAACTCTCCACCATAGCACCACGCCGTCGTGCTGCAGATCCAATCCATCTCTCCACCCCACTTGTTGTACCAAGGAAGGAGGAGACGTCGCG
The DNA here is from genome assembly GCA_916181665.1 of Avena sativa. Classification (NCBI taxonomy): domain Eukaryota; kingdom Viridiplantae; phylum Streptophyta; class Magnoliopsida; order Poales; family Poaceae; genus Avena; species Avena sativa. The sequence continues at coordinate 53,550,042 of OV702299.1, forward strand.
GCACCGTACGTGTGCATCTCTCGGAGGCGCCGCCACTTGCGGCGTTGGATCGGATCGGATCGGATCGCGAGGAGGAGAAGGCTAGTTCGACTACATCACCCACGTTCTGTTGAACGTTTCCGCTGTGCGATTTCTTCAAGGGTATGAAGATCTCATCTATCTATCTCGTTGATTGCATCTCCTAGATTAGATCTTGGCTTTCTTGTTCGCATCCGTAGAATTTTTTTGATTTACTATGCTGCGAAACCCTTCAGTGGTATCAGAGCTAGATCTATGCGTAGATGTGTTTCACAAGTAGAACGCAACATGCTTGTTGCGGGCGTTGATGTTTTCTATTGCAAGCCTCTTGTTGTATATTTCTTATGGCGCGGCATAGTGAGATCGAAGCGGTCCAGGCCAACTTTACGCGACCTCGTTCGCGAGACCGGCTCCGCACTTGACGTGTGGCTTGTTCTACACATGCGGCTGGTGGATGCCAGTTTCTCTCACTATAGTAGTCATGGGATTTACACCGGATGTTAGCAACCATAATATCACCGTTGTAGCTTTCCGTAGGTAAGAATCGTTCTTTGCTTGTTACTCCCATAAGCCACGTAAAACATGCAACAACAAAGTAGAGGCATCTAACTTGTTTTTGTAGGGAGTGTTTTGTGATATGGTATGGCCCTAGGCATGATGTGTATGATGTATGCAATGATCATGTTTTGTAATGTTTCATGACTTGCATGTCGATGACTACACAACCGGCAGGAGCCATATGGTTGTCTTTATAATTGAGTATGACCTGTGTGTCAACTTCTTATACGCCATGTAATAGCTTTACTTTATCGCTAAGTAGTTAGCAATAGTTGTAGTTGCTATTCGTGGTGGAGGCAATCATGGTGGAGTGATGGAGATCATGCTGGCGCGCACAAGATGGAGATCATTGCGCGGAGATTGGCTATACCATGTCACATAAAATTATATGCATGTGATGTTTATCCTTTTATGTATCTTATCATGCTTAGATCGCGACGGTAGCATTATAAGATGATTCCTCACCTAAAGATCAAGATAAAATTGTGTTCTCCCCATGTATGCAACGTTGCGAAAGTTCGTCGTGTTCAAGCACCTCGTGATGATCGGGTGCTATAAACTCTACATTCACATACAACGGGTGCAAGCCAGTTTTGCACACGCGGAAATACTTGGGTTTGACTTGACGAGCCTAGCATGTACAGACATGGCCTCAGAACACACGAACCGAAAGGTTAAGGATGAGTCATATGAATGATATGATCGACACTTTATTGTCCACCATTGAAACCACATCTCTTCTCGTGAAGATCGGATTAGGTGTGATGAATTTGGATCATGTTCACTAAACAACTCGAGGGATGTTGAATTTAGTGGGAGTTCATCTAGTAATTTGATTAAGTTGAACTAGTTATCATGAACATAGTCTAAATTGTATTTGCAAATTTTGTAGATCAAATGGCTAAGTCCAAATTCAACTTCAACGTTTTTGTTGAGAAATAAAAGCTTAAGAACAATGGGTCTAACTTCACCAACTGGTTCCGCAATCTGAGAATCATTCTCGCTGGCGGTCAAAAGGACTATGTACTAGAGAAAGCGCTAGGTGACGCCCCTGCTACTGATGCGCCGACTGATGAAAAAGTTGTTTATCAGTCGCGCAACGATGATTATAGAGTGATTAAGAGTACCATGTTGTTTTCTATGGAACTGGACCTTCAAAATTGTTTTGAGGAGTTCGCCGGGCCCTTTGAAATACTTGAGGAACTGAAAACCATGTTTCAGACTCAGGCCCGTTCTGAGAGATATGAGATCTCTGAGAAGTTCTTTAACTGCAAGATGGAGGAAGGGAGTTATGTTAGTGAGCACGCCATTAAGATGTCTGGCTACACTCAACGTCTTGAGCAACTGGACTGCAAGATTCCAGAAGAGCTCAAGATTGACAGAGTTCTGCAATCACTCCCTCCTAGCTACAAAGGTTTTGTAGTCACTCACAATCAAATTGGTTCCACTGATACGATCACTGAGCTCTTCGCTAAGCTGAAAGCTGCGGAGGTGGATATCAAGAAAGATAATCATGTGTTGATGGTCAACAAGGCCCCTAGCTTTAAGAAAGGTAAGGGTGCAAAGAAATCCTTCAAGAAAGGCAGCGGCAAGCACGTTGCCCCTGCTGAGAAGAAGCTCAAGTCTGGACCTAAGCCAGACACTGAGTGCATCTATTGCAAGGACAAGGGTCACTGGAAGCGCAACTGTCCGAAGTACTTAGCGGACAAGAAGGCTGGCACCATTAAAGGTATATTTGATATACATTTTATTGATGTTTACCTTACTAGCGCTCGTTGTAGTGCCTGGGTATTTGATACTGGTTCAGTTGCTAATATTTGTAACTCGAAACAGGAGCTACGGAATAGACGGCGGCTAGCAAGGGATGAGGTGACGATGCGCGTTGGCAATGGATCAAAAGTTGATGTGATGGCCGTCGGCACGCTCTCCTTAGTTTTACCTTCGGGATTAGTTTTAAAACTTAATTAGTGTTATTATGTGCCTGCATTGAGCATGAACATCATATATGGATCGTGTTTATTGCAAGAAGATTATTCATTTAAATCGGAGAATAATGGTTGTTCTATTTACATGAATAACATATTTTATGGTCATGCACCTGTTGTGAATGGTTTATTTCTTCTGAATCTCGAAAGCAATGAAACGCACATCCATAACATTGAAGCTAAGAGATGCAAAGTAGATAGTGATAATCCAACTTATTTGTGGCATTGCCGTCTAGGTCATATTGGTGTAAAATGCATGAAGAAACTCCATTCTGATGGACTTTTGGAGTCTCTTGATTTTGAATCATTTGACATGTGCGAACCGTGCCTCATGGGCAAGATGATCAAAACCCCGTTCTCCGGTATGATGGAGCGAGCAATGGACTTATTGGAAATCATACATACCGATGTATGCGGACCAATGAGTGTTTCGACGCGCGGTGGATATCGCTATTTTCTCACTTTTATTGATGACTTAAGTAGATATGGGTATATCTATTTAATGAAACATAAATCTGAAACATTTGAAAAGTTCAAAGAATTTCAGAACGAAGTGAAACCATCGTAACAGGAAAATTAAATTTCTATGATCCGATCGTGGAGGTGAATATTCGAGTTATGATTTTCTCACACATCTTAAAGAAAGCGGAATCGTTTCGCAACTCACGCCACCCGGAACACCACAGCGCAATGGTGTGTCTGAACACCGGAATCGAACTCTATTAGATACGGTGCGATCAATGATGTCTCTTATAGATTTTCCGTTATCATTTTGGGGTTATGCATTAGAAACCGCTGCATTCACTTGAAATAGGGCACCATCTGAATCCGTTGAGACGACACCGTATGAACTGTGGTTTGGTGCTAAACCTAAGTTGTCATTTCTTAATGTTTGGGGATGCGAAGCTTACGTTAAGAAGTTGATGCCAGACAAGCTTGAACCCAAAGCGGAGAAATGCGTCTTCATAGGATACCCTAAGGAAACGATTGGGTATACCTTCTACCATAGATCCGAAGGCAAAATGTTTGTCGCAAAGAACGAATCCTTTCTTGAGAAGGAGTTTCTCTTGAAAGAAGTGAGTGGGAGGAAGGTAGAGCTAGACGAGGTTATTGAACCTTCTCTCGAGTTGGAGAGTAGCGCATCACCTGAAATTGTTCCAGTGCCATCTGCACCAACAAGGGAGGAAGCTAATGACGAGGATCATGAAACTTCGAACGATGCTACTACTAAACTTCGCAGGTCGACAAGGTCACGTGCCACTCCTGAATGGTACGGCAACCCTGTCTCAACCGTCTTGTTGTTAGACAACAGTGAACCTGCGAATTATGAGGAAGCAATGATGAGCCCAGACCCTGAGAAATGGCTAGAGGCCATGAAATCCGAATTGGGATCCATGAGCGAAAACCAAGTATGGACTTTGGTGGACCCTCCTAGCGACCGTAAGGCCATTGAGTGCAAATGGATTTTCAAGAAGAAAACAGACGCGGATGGTAATGTTACTGTCTATAAAGCCCGACTTGTCGCAAAAGGGTTTCGGCAAGTTCAAGGTGTTGACTACGATGAGACTTTCTCTCCCGTAGCAATGTTTAAGTCCATTTGGATTTTATTAGCAATTGCTGCGTTTCATGATTATGAAATATGGCAGATGGATGTCAAGACTGCGTTCCTCAATGGCAACATTGATGAAGAGTTGTATATGATGCAGCCCGAAGGTTTTGTCGATCCTAAGGATGCTGATAAGGTGTGCAAACTTCAGCGTTCCATTTATGGACTGAAGCAAGCATCTCGGAGTTGGAACCTTCATTTTGATATGGTGATCAAGAGTTTTGGATTTGTTCCAAATTGCTACGAAGCTTGTATCTACAAGAAAGTGAGCGGGAGCTCGGTGACAGTTTTAGTACTATATGTGGATGACATATTGATTATTGGAAATGACATTGGTATGCTTAACGATGTGAAGAGTTATTTGAATAAATGTTTTTCAATGAAAGACCTAGGGAAGCTGCTTATATATTAGGCATCAAAATCTATAGAGATAGACAAAGACGCCTAATAGCTTTAAGCCAAAGTACATATCTAGACAAAGTTCTGAAAAGGTTCAGAATTGTAGAGGGAGTGTCCCAACCTTTGTACAACATAAGGTGGTGTCCCCTGTGTTTACAATGCTAGTCCCTGGATCAATAGCTAGCATCCACAGTATAGATGTAATATCAAGAAACAAAGGTCATAATATAACTTTATAACCAGGAATAACATAATTTTATTACATCTTTTCATAGCTCATTTGGCTATTACATTACATTGCAGCGGAATGACTATAGTCATGGGGTCCTTCATCTTCAAAGTGCCACAGGCAGATGTTGGTTATAGATGGTGGTGCCAAATCAATCAAACCTGCAACATTACAAGTTACAGCCACAAGGGTCAATACATTTGAATTGTATTGGCAAGTGATACTATGGTAGTATAGTGGAATCTATCATCTATATGCATTTGGCTAAGTGGAGTTGAGGCTTGCATTGCTCAAAATAGATTTTTCCTTAACATTTGAAACTACTAAGTTTTTGCTTTGACAAAATCATTTTTCTCAATCAAAGATTGAAGATCCTTTAACCAAGGCATCTCTCAATCAAATATTGAAGATTTCAAATAATCCTTGTTCAATCCACAAGTTTTAACTTAGAAATTTGAATGATGAGATTCTTGATTGCTTCCATGTCTTGATGCTCAAATTGTCCTTTACCAGGGACATGGCTAAGTACTTAGATTTTACACTCTGCAGAGGTGGTGCACTTTCCCCACAAGAATTGGTTTCCCAAGACAAGATCTTTCAGAAGCCTTCCCTTAGACCAAAATGGACGCGCTCCAACCTATCAAATACTACCACCCACTGTCCATATGTCTAAGTTCTTACAACCTATATGATCATGGCAGAGCCCATATTGCCAAGTGGTTGCACTTGAAGCTTCTCAACATTTGACATCTCAAATCTCTTTGTTCCTGGGTGGCCATCCACAAGTGAGATGCACAAGGTAAACCATAGACATGGGTCTTGTGAACCACTCAACCAAAATCCACCAAGCAAGTCCCATTCCACCCAGGTGATTCATTAACTTAGTTGTTTTGTTAAACAAAACACAAGTCCTCAGACTTAGTATATTTTTCCATAGTGTGAATATATATTCCACCCATGTTTTCTATTAGCTAGGCTAAGCTTGATAGTAATAGGAATCTTAACTTAGGAAGATTTCCACTAAGGTTTCATCTACTAGGATTTTCTATAGCAAGGTTTATACTTAGCAATATTCCATGCAAGTTTTACTTAGAAAAATCACTAATGCATAGAGAAAGTAATGGGACAAAGAGTATGAAGCATCACTTGCCTTTTTGGTAGAGTATAAGTTCATTCCTTGTCCTTGCAACAATCACACTCTTCAAGTCACTACAAGTCAAGCAAGCAAGGCACAAACTCAATCTACCAATCAAGCAAAACAACACATAAAATAACAAAGTCAAAGTAATGCATGCAAGCATGCCAAGCTTTGTTTTGTTTGAAAAAAGTGGTTCCTAGTGGGTCATAGACATTTGGGTACACCTAATGGTCATTTTGTAAAGTGGCAAAGTCACTTGCAAGAGGTTTCACTTCCTAAACCATTTTCAAAACAAAGTATCATTTTATGAGGTGAAGAAATATTTTTACTAAGGCATTAATCTCTAAGGTTTACCAAATACATTTTCAACTTATAAAACTTGGTGTTTGGGGTCAGAGAGTTTAAAACAAAACGTTTTCTAAAGGTTTTCTTCCAAAACCATTTTTAATAAATAAACCACATTTCTATTTGACTAGAAATGGTTTTAAATCAAAGAATCATATTTTTATTTCACCAAATACATTTTTGAGTCCACAAAGTGTTTCCTATGGTCAGTAGGTTCAAAGCAATCCAATTGCAAAAGATTTTATCCCCAAATTCATTTTTAAACAATTTTTACAACCTTAACAAGCAATCAAAAGTTTCTGCAAAAACCAACAAGCTAACAGATATTATTTACTAAACCAATGGCATGGTTGGCTAGGGCTTGTTCCACTGATTCCAATGATACCAAATTTGCAATTTTTGGACGTGTGGATCAAAAGTTACAAAGGTTTGAAAATCACATTCTAATCTGATTTCAATCTGTTTTTAAACTGAACTCGTGACACGCGGCGCCTCGCTATTCGCTGGTACCGCTTCGGTTGGATCGCATGCTGTAGACCGTAGGATCTAATTTAGATCGAGCGGCGCAGAGGCATACGATACCTGTTCGCTTATAATCTATCACAGCCATACGATCTAGATCTAACGGATGCAAACATCAGACCACTAACTGGCGGCGCTGCGCGGCGGTGGACGGCGGCGACGGTCAGGCAGCGGGCTAGCGGCTGTTCTAGGAAGCAAGGTAGACAGAGGGGGTGCTCACCGAGATCGCAGGAGGCTGGGGAAGCTCGTCGTGTGGTCGTCGGGGCAAGGGGCGCACGAGGGCAGGAGGAATTCCTCGCCGGAGTTCGGTCTGGCGACGGTTGGCTCTGGTCGAGGTCAAAGACGAAGCTATTGATCACCAGGAGGCAAACAAAGGGCGTGATCAGATGCAAGAGACCACGGAGATGACGTGTGCATGAACGAGAGGGGTCGGGGTGGTCTAGACTTACCGGAGGAGCTCGACGGAGAACGGCAGAAGACGGCGGCGCTCTGTCGTGTTTGTTGTCGGCGTTCTAGAGCACGCGCGGACGAGTGGTTGGTTCTGGGAGATGCGTAGGGAGATGGGGATCATGCTCGGGTGGTCGAGGGGGCCAGGCGGTGGCTGGGCTCGCCGGATTCGTCGCGGATGTTCGTCGGAGACAGGGGGTGGTTGAGCAAAATTCGACAGCCTGGGGGCGTGTCGAGGAGGGGCGACAGAGGGGAAAGAGAGAAGAGTCACTGGCGTTTTAACGTGCATGGTCAAGGCGAGTAATGGTGGCTGCATTAAGACAAATTAGTGCCGCGGAATCACTGCAGGAAACGGCAACGGGGGAGGGAGAAGAGGTCGCGCAGGTGAGGAGGATGAATAGGAGAGTGGGGTCCAGTCGTCAGTGGGAAAAGAAGTGAGAGGGAGGTCCACCAGTCATCGTCTGTCTGAGTTAGATTCTGAGTACAAAACATTTTCTTCGGGAGGGGAAGGCTGGGCTGGTTGCTGGGCTTATTGGGCTGGCCGGCTGGGCTGGTCTATTTTCATATTTTTTTTCTTCCTGGATGTTTTTCTTTTTCCAAATCTTTTTCTGTTTTGAAATTCAAACAATTAATTCAACAAACAAAACAATTCAAACAATCATCAAACTTTTCATTTGAATTTGGTTCTGTTTAACACATCAACCAAAGTCCAAAATGAAATAATATTTTAAATCTTTTTAGGTTCCATTTATTAATTAAATAAAATGGACCATGGTTTATTAATCAAATAGGGTTTGGTTTATTTAATAAAATCTCTATTTGAAATCTAAATATTTTCAAAACCAAATTAGTAGGTTTTATTTGGAATTAAAGAATACTTGGAAACTTGTTTAAACAAAATAACCTTTTATTTTAGGGTCCATTAATAATTAAATAGACCTTCATTATTAAATCAAATAGGATTTGTTTTATTAAAATATTTATTTTGAAATCTAAAATAAAACCAAAACACTTTAGTAGGTTTTATTTGAGAATATAAAATACTTTGGAAAACTTATTTAAAATATTTAAATAAGTTTTAGTGTTTATTTAAATTAGAAAAAGCCTTTACTTAAATAAAATTGGATATTAAATCCTTATTATTTTATTTAAGTAAACCTTTACTATTTTTTATCAAAACAAAATGTTTTTATTTCAAAAGCTTGGCCAAGGTTTACTTTGGCTTTATAAAATAATCTTTATTTATAAATCCACCTTTTCTTTTGAAAACCAAATCTTTTATTAAAGATCCAAAATAGTAATTCCAAAACATTTTAATTTCCTTTAATAAATGTTTATCTTTATAAATCCCTTTAGGATTTATTTGATTCAAATTGGTTTGAAGTTCCAATTAAATTCAAAAAGTTTCTTCTGGCCCTGAAAATCAAACAAAGTTTTATTTTATTCATTTATTTTCACATTACAAGATTTGGAAAATCTTGGGATGTGACAGGCTACCACCCTTAAAATAAATCTCGTCCCGAGATTTGGGAAGACTAGGGGTTACAAGTTGGCTCAAAACAACTAGGGTACTACCACCCTTAAAAATTTTCCAACTAAATTTACATCTTGGCTTGCTTTGGATCCTGGGGAAACTTCTCTGGGCAACCTTCTGCATAGTGTCCTTTGTTTCCACACTTGACTCATGGGCCAAGGTTGAGATCCTTCATAGACTTGTTTAACTTGTTCTTTATCTTTTCTGGACAATTGTTTACATAGTGGCCTAGTTCCTTGCATTTAAAACACATCACTTGGCTGATATCTTTCTTTTACTTTGGTATCATTGCCTCTTGTTTGTTTCCTTGGTTCTTCTTCTTTTCTGGGCATTCATTGGCATAGTGTCCCATCTCTTTGCAATTGTAATATTCTACTTGAGTAATATCCTCCTTGTTAGGGTTGGGGCATTTCTTCTTCTTCTTCTTTTTGGGACTCTCCAAAGCTAGGAGTTCTTCTAGTTCATGTTCTTCATAGGTGGGAGATCTTTCTCTCTTCTTGGGGCATTGATCTTCATGCTTCTTGGATGCATGATCCTTGTCTCCACAAATATTGCTAGCTTGGGTTCCTTCTGGAATAACATCTTTGTCATCCTTGTTGTCATTAGCTCTTGGGGAAAAGTTTTCTCTCATGTTGATCATTTGAGTAACCAATCCTTGCAACAATTGGGATTGAAGTTTCAAAATCCTTTGTATGGCTGGGTCTAGTCCATTGTTGTTGGCTAAAAGCTGAGTTGTCTCTTGGCTCAATTGGTTTTGAGTTGCTATAAGTTCTCTCATGTTGTCCTCTTGGTTGTTGTTGTCATCAACCTTGATGTTGGAGTCTCTTGGAGTAGTCATCTGTTTGGGTTGAAGGGAGATTAGAATAGGCAAGATATTTCTAAGGAAATATTTCTAATCACACACATCACAATTCACACAAGCAAAGTGCAAGCAATCACAAACAAACATTCCACTCAAACAACAAGTTTCAAGCATATACTTAGGCAATCAAAAATATTTTTGGGTTAAACCACATAAGTTGGTGTGTTTTGACTTAACTAAAATATGGTGGTCCATCTATATGGTTCACTTGTGATTTTTCCTTCCTTCATGATTCTTCTTGTATGAGATCATGGTTTCCTTGAGAAAAACTCTTGGTTGCAATACTTCAAATGATGTAGGCTCCTTCTAACTTTTGCATTCCCTCAGTCTCTAAATCTTGAGCAAGTTTTCCTTGTCTCACTTGTAGTCCTTAGTGATATCCAAGTTGGAAGTCCTTGGTGAACATGCTGAAGATGTTGAAGTCATTAGAGTTGAAGAAGTTGAAGTCCTTAGAGTTGAAAGTGTTGAAGAAGTCCTTGCACATGGTGTAGTCTTTGGCCATGGGTAGGTTTTTCCTTCAAGTTGAAATAGAAGAGAAGTAGAGTTGAAACCAAAATGGTTGAGCAAAGAGTTTACAAGATTGTTTGTAATTAAGTTTTTGGAACAAAATACAACTCCTATTTTTCTAAGGGTTTTTGTCCAATCCTAGGTTTACAAATCCTACAGGCAACACAATGCTCTGATACCATCTATAGAGGGAGTGTCCCAACCTTTGTACAACATAAGGTGGTGTCCCCTGTGTTTACAATGCTAGTCCCTGGATCAATAGCTAGCATCCACAGTATAGATGTAATATCAAGAAACAAAGGTCATAATATAACTTTATAACCAGGAATAACATAATTTTATTACATCTTTTCATAGCTCATTTGGCTATTACATTACATTGCAGCGGAATGACTATAGTCATGGGGTCCTTCATCTTCAAAGTGCCACAGGCAGATGTTGGTTGTAGACTTTGTAATCCTAATCAATCAATCTTCACTAAAATCAATCAAACCTGCAACATTACAAGTTACAGCCACAAGGGTCAATACATTTGAATTGTATTGGCAAGTGATACTATGGTAGTATAGTGGAATCTATCATCTATATGCATTTGGCTAAGTGGAGTTGAGGCTTGCATTGCTCAAAATAGATTTTTCCTTAACATTTGAAAATACTAAGTTTTTGCTTTGACAAAATCATTTTTCTCAATCAAAGATTGAAGATCCTTTAACCAAGGCATCTCTCAATCAAAGATTGAAGATTTCAAATAACCCTTGTTCAATCCACAAGTTTTAACTTAGAAATTTGGATGATGAGATTCTTGATTGCTTCCATGTCTTGATGCTCAAATTGTCCTTTACCAGGGACATGGCTAAGTACTTAGATTTTACACTCTGCAGAGGTGGTGCACTTTCCCCACAAGACTTGGTTTCCCAAGACAAGATCTTTCAGAAGCCTTCCCTTAGACCAAAATGGACGCATTCCAACCTATCAAACACTACCACCCACTGTCCATATGGCTAAGTTCTTGCAACCTATATGATCATGGCAGAGCCCATATTGCCAAGTGGTTGCACTTGAAGCTTCTCAACATTTGACATCTCAAATCTCTTTGTTCCTGGGTGGCCATCCACAAGTGAGATGCACAAGGTAAACCATAGACATGGGCCTTGTGAACCACTCAACCAAAATCCACCAAGCAAGTCCCATTCCACCTAGGTGATTCATTAACTTAGTTGTTTTGTTAAACAAAACACAAGTCCTCAGACTTAGTATATTTTTCCATAGTGTGAATATATATTCCACCCATGTTTTCTATTAGCTAGGCTAAGCTTGATAGTAATAGGAATATTAACTTAGGAAGATTTCCACTAAGGTTTCATCTACTAGGATTTTCTATAGCAAGGTTTATACTTAGCAATATTCCATGCAAGTTTTACTTAGAAAAATCACTAATGCATAGAGAAAGTAATGGGACAAAGAGTATGAAGCATCACTTTCCTTTTTGGTAGAGTATAAGTTCATTCCTTGTCCTTGCAACAATCACACTCTTCAAGTCACTACAAGTCAAGCAAGCAAGGCACAAACTCAATCTACCAATCAAGCAAAACAACACATAAAATAACAAAGTCAAAGTAATGCATGCAAGCATGCCAAGCTTTGTTTTGTTTGAAAAAAGTGGTTCCTAGTGGTTCATAGACATTTGGGTACACCTAATGGTCATTTTGTAAAGTGGCAAAGTCACTTTCAAGAGGTTTCACTTCCTAAACCATTTTCAAAACAAAGTATCATTTTATGAGGTGAAGAAATATTTTTACTAAGGCATTAATCTCTAAGGTTCACCAAATACATTTTCAACTTATAAAACTTGGTGTTTGGGGTCAGAGAGTTTAAAACAAAACATTTTCTAAAGGTTTTCTTCCAAAACCATTTTTAATAAATAAACCACATTTCTATTTGACTAGAAATGGTTTTAAATCAAAGAATCATATTTTTATTTCACCAAATACATTTTTGAGTCCACAAAGTGTTTCCTATGGTCAGTGGGTTCAAAGCAATCCAATTGCAAAAGATTTTATCCCCAAATTCATTTTTAAACAATTTTTACAACCTTAACACGCAATCAAAAGTTTCTGCAAAAACCAATAAGCTAACAGATACTATTTACTAAACCAATGGCATGGTTGGCTAGGGCTTGTTCCACTGATTCCAATGATACCAAATTTGCAATTTTTGGACGTGTGGATCAAAAGTTACAAAGGTTTGAAAATCACATTCTAATCTGATTTCAATCTGTTTTTAAACTGAACTCGTGACACGCGGCGCCTCGCTATTCGCTGGTACCGCTTCGGTTGGATCACATGCTGTAGACCGTAGGATCTAATTTAGATCGAGCGGCGCAGAGGCATACGATACCTGTTCGCTTATAATCTATCACAGCCATACGATCTAGATCTAACGGATGCAAACATCAGACCACTAACTGGCGGCGCTGCGCGGCGGTGGACGGCGGCGACGGTCAGGCAGCGGGCTAGCGGCTGTTCTAGGAAGCAAGGTAGACAGAGGGGGTGCTCACCGAGATCGCAGGAGGCTGGGGAAGCTCGTCGTGTGGTCATCGGGGCAAGGGGCGCACGAGGGCAGGAGGAATTCCTCGCTGGAGTTCGGTCTGGCGACGGTTGGCTCTGGTCGAGGTCAAAGACGAAGCTGTCGATCACCAGGAGGCAAACAAAGGGCATGATCAGATGCAGGAGACCACGAAGATGACGTGTGCATGAACGAGAGGGGTCGGGGTGGTTTGGACTTACCGGAGGAGCTCGACGGAGAATGGCAGAAGACGGCGGCGCTCTGTCGTGTTTGTTGTCGGCGTTCTAGAGCACGCGCGGACGAGTGGTTGGTTCTGGGAGATGCGTAGGGAGATGGGGATCATGCTCGGGTGGTCGAGGGGGCCAGGCGGTGGCTGGGCTCGCCGGATTCGTCGCGGATGTTCGTCGCAGACAGGGGGTGGTTGAGCAAAATTCGACAGCCTCGGGGCGTGTCGAGGAGGGGCGACAGAGGGGAAAGAGAGAAGAGTCACTGGCGTTTTAACGTGCATGGTCAAGGCGAGTAATGGTGGCTGCGTTAAGACGAATTAGTGCCGCGGAATCACTGCAGGAAACGGCGACGGGGGAGGGAGAAGAGGTCGCGCGGGTGAGGAGGATGAACAGGAGAGTGGGGTCCAGTCGTCAGTGGGAAAAGAAGTGAGAGGGAGGTCCACCAGTCATCGTCTGTCTGAGTTAGATTCTGAGTACAAAACGTTTTCTTCGGGAGGGGAAGGCTGGGCTGGTTGCTGGGCTTATTGGGCTGGTCGGCTGGGCTGGTCTATTTTCATATTTTTTTCTTCCTGGATGTTTTTCTTTTTCCAAATCTTTTTCTGTTTTGAAATTCAAACAATTAATTCAACAAACAAAACAATTCAAACAATCATCAAACTTTTCATTTGAATTTGGTTCTGTTTAACACATCAACCAAAGTCCAAAATGAAATAATATTTTAAATCTTTTTAGGTTCCATTTATTAATTAAATAAAATGGACCATGGTTTATTAATCAAATAGGGTTTGGTTTATTTAATAAAATCTCTATTTGAAATCTAAATATTTTCAAAACCAAATCAGTAGGTTTTATTTGGAATTAAAGAATACTTGGAAACTTGTTTAAACAAAATAACCTTTTATTTTAGGGTCCATTAATAATTAAATAGACCTTCATTATTAAATCAAATAGGATTTGTTTTATTAAAATATTTATTTTGAAATCTAAAATAAAACCAAAACACTTCAGTAGGTTTTATTTGAGAATATAAAATACTTTGGAAAACTTATTTAAAATATTTAAATAAGTTTTAGTGTTTATTTAAATTAGGAAAAGCCTTTACTTAAATAAAATTGGATATTAAATCCTTATTATTTTATTTAAGTAAACCTTTACTATTTTTTATCAAAACAAAATGTTTTTATTTCAAAAGCTTGTCCAAGGTTTACTTTGGCTTTATAAAATAATCTTTATTTATAAATCCACCTTTTCTTTTGAAAACCAAATCTTTTATTAAAGATCCAAAATAGTAATTCCAAAACATTTTAATTTCCTTTAATAAATGTTTATCTTTATAAATCCCTTTAGGATTTATTTGATTCAAATTGGTTTGAAGTTCCAATTAAATTCAAAAAGTTTCTTCTGGCCCTGAAAATCAAACAAAGTTTTATTTTATTCATTTATTTTCACATTACAAGATTTGGAAAATCTTGGGATGTGACAAGAATGAATAAAGCAAAGAAAGGTTCATTGCCCATGTTGTCAGGTAAGATATTGAGCAAGGCTCAGTGTCCAGCTACGGTAAACGATAGAGATACTATGAGCAAAGTGCCATATGCCTCGGCCATAGGTTCTATCATGTATGACATGCTATTTACTATACCGGATGTGTCCAATGCTCTTAGTTTGACGAGAAGATACCAAAGTGATCCAGGAGTGGAACACTGGACAGCTGTAAAGAACATCCTAAAGTATTTAAATAGGACTAAAGAAATGTTCTTGGTCTATGGAGGTGATGAGCAGATCGTCGTAAAAGGTTACGTCGACGCTAGTTTCGACACCGACCCGGATGATTCTAAATCTCAGACAGGATACGTTTATATTTTGAATGGTGGAGCTGTGAGCTGGAGAAGCTGCAAGCAAAGCGTGATCGCAGGATCTACAACAGAAGCGGAATATATGGCTGCTTCAGAAGCGTCAAGTGAAGGAGTTTGGATCAGGAACTTCATCACTGAGCTTGGTGTGGTTGCAAGTGCCTTGGACCCACTGGAGATATTATGCGACAACACTGGTGCCATAGCACTGGCTAAGGAACCAAGATATCATCCAAAGACCAAGCACATCAACCGCCATTTTCATATAATTCGAGATTATATAGCAGATGGAGATCTCAAGATTAGCAAAGTACATACGGATCTGAATGTCGCAGATCCGTTGACTAAACCTCTTCCACGAGCAAAACATGATCAACACCTTAATACCATGGGTGTTAGATTGTTGCCAGATGTAAACTAGATTATTGACTCTAGTGCAAGTGGGAGACTGTTGGAATTATGCCCTAGAGGCAATAATAAGGGTGTTATTATTATAATTCTTGTTCATGATAAAGTTTATATTCCATGCTAGAATTGTATTAAGCGGAAACTTTGATACTTGTGTGGTTTATGAACAACACCGTGTCCCTAGTACGCCTCTATGGACTAGCTCATTGATTAGTTATGGTTAAAGGTTTCCTAACCATAGACATTAGTTTTCGATTAATAATGAGATCATGTCATTAGGAGAATGATATGATGGACATACCCAAATTAAGTAGAGCAATTAGATTGTGTCATCGTGTTCATCTTTGCGAAGCTTTTTCTTATGTCAAGTATTGTATTCCTTAGACCATGAGATAATACAACTCCCTGGTATCGGAAGAAAGCTTTGAGGTCATCAAACATCATCCTATGTGAGGGTGATCATAAAGGTGTCTCTCAGGTGATCGGAAAGTACTTGTTGGGTTGTATGTATCGAGATGGAATTTGTCCCTCCCGAGTCGGAGAGATATACTTTGGGCCCACTCGTTAATCGATATCAACACCGCTTGCAAGAACGTGGTTAAGGAGTTAATCACAAAGTGATATCGGATTACGAAACGAGTAAAGTACTTGCTGTGAACGAGATTGAACTAGGTATACCGATACCAACCATAGAATCTCTGGCAAGTAAAATATCGCGTGACGAAGGGAATACATATATGGGATTAATTTAATCCTGGCATCATGGTTCATCCGATATGATCATCGATGAATATGTGGCAGTCAATATGGGTTTCCAGATCCGCTGTTGATTATTGATAGAAGATCATGTCTGCATATTCTCGAACCCATAGGGTCACACACTTAACGTGCCTTGATGCTAGGATAGAATGGATAATTGGTTTATGAGTTTTTTTGTTCGGAGTCTCGGATGAGATCCAGGACATCACGAGAGGTTCCGGAATGGTCCAAAGAATAAGATTCATATAAAGGAAAGCAGTTTTTGGATTTCGGAATCGTTTCGGAGTTTATCGGTATTGTACCGGAAGGTTCTAGAAGGTTCCAGAGTGGGACCAACGTGGGCCCACTTGTCGGGGGGGCTGCGTGGGCCTAAGGGGAAGCGCCCTGGCCGCATTGGGCCAAGGGCACAAGGCCCCAAAGGCCCAGCCGGCCAGCCTAGGGGAAACCCTAGGGGATATCTTCTAGAAGGAGGGGGGAAGCTTGCCCCCCACTCCAACCCTTGGGGCCGCCGCCCTAGGGCTTGGAGGAGGGACCAACACCCCAACCTACTGAAGATCATCAGTCTTCTGGGAAAAATGATAGTCCCAGGCCGGACTATCCGCCCCCTCCAAGGGGAGGACAGTCCGCCCCTGGCACTCCAACACGGCCCAGGGGATCAAAAAGAGAAGAAATCATCCAAGAAAATTCCAGGATGGATTCTTCGGCCCCCGGGGGAGGATTATCCGGCCCTATAACTCCCTGCTCTATCAGGCATTCACAGGAAGAGGAAGTCACAGCCGCATCTCCTAGGCCGGATAGTCCGACCCCACCCAGGGGCGGATTATCCGGCCCTAAAGAAACTGTTCAGCACCTATCTCCTGTTATCAGCTCCGATCAAGATCAAGGGCAAGGTAGTGAACAAGACAAGGATCCAAATGCTGAACCAACTACCTCTAGAAACAATAAGGAAATTGAGGCTCGTCGCAAGGCTCGTGCTGATCGAAATCTTGAGTTAAGGGGCCACACCCTTGACAAGGTTGTCGGCGATCTACGAACAAGGGTATCCACTAGAAGAGAACTTGCAAGCTTCTGTGATCATCAAGCTCACATTTCCATGGTTGAACCAAAGAAGGTCTTTGATGATCTTGAAGATCCCGATTGGGTGGTTGCAATGCATGAGGAATTGAATAATTTCAAGTGTAACAAGGTTTGGAAGCTCGTAGAGAAACCCAAAGAGTGCCGCAATGTTATCGGCACCAAGTGGATCTTCAAAAACAAACAAGACGAAAATGACATTGTTGTGAGGAATAAAGCAAGGCTAGTGGCACAAGGATTCTCTCAAGTGGAAGGAATTGATTTTGGCAAGACTTATGCTCCCGTGGCTCAGCTTGAGTCCATCTGGAGCTCATCATAATTTTAAATTACAGCAAATGGGTGTTAAGAGTGTGTTTCTTAATGGTCCACTACATGAGTTGGTATACGTCAAGCAACCCCCGGGTTTTGAGGATCCCAAATTTCCAAACCATGTCTACAAACTCGACAAGGCGCTCTATGGAGGTTAATGGGGAGCTTTTTGTATGCCAACTATATGTAGAGGACATTATTTTTGGCTCTACTAACCAAGCTTTTAACGATGAATTTTCAAAGCTTATGACTGACAGGTTTGAGATGTCTATGATGGGAGAATTGAGGTTCTTTCTTGGTTTCGAGATCAAACAACTTAGAGAGGGAACTTTTATTAATCAAGCTAAGTACATCCAAGACATGCTCAAGAGGTTCAAGATGACGGATCTCAATGGCGTTGCTACTCCAATGCAAACAAAGTGTCATCTTGAGCTCAATCCCAAGGGTAAAGACATGGACCAAAAGGTATACCGATCCATGATCGGCTCTCTCCTTTACCTTTGCGCATCTAGGCCCGATATCGTGTTAAGTGTAGGGGTGTGTGCAAGGTACCAAGCCGCCCCTAAAGAAAGCCACTTAGTGGCGGTCAAACGAATCTTCATATATTTGGTTCATTCCCCAAATTTTGGTTTATGGTATCCCAAAGGTTCAAGTTTCTCTCTATGTGGTTACACTGATTCAGATTGGGTTGGTGACAAAGATGATCGAAAATCAACTTCTGGTGCATGTCAATTCTTGGGCAGGTCTCTAGTGTGTTGGTATTCAAAGAAACAAAATTGCATATCACTCTCAACCGCCGAAGCTGAATATGTTTCTGCTGCAAGTGCTTGTACACAATTATTATGGATGAGGCAAACTTTAAAGGAATATGGTGTCAATTGTGACAAAGTGCCTCTTTTATGTGACAATGAAAGTGCTATCAAAATTGCTTACAATCCGGTGCAGCATACAAGAACAAAACATATTGAGATTCGCAATCATTTCATTCGGGATCATGTTGCTCGTGGCGATATTGCACTATCCTTTGTGAGCACGAAGAACCAACTTGCTGATATCTTCACGAAGCCTCTTGATGAAGCAAGATTTTGTTATTTGCGGAATGAGCTAAATATCATAGATTCAAGGAGCTTGGCTTGAATACCCTTGCACACTCACTTACTCTTATTCATGTATTTGGTTTAGATGTGGGCATAGACATAGGGGGAGTGTGGTCCTAATTGATTGGGCTAACCCTCCCCCCATAATGCCGATAGCAAGACAAATCATTTCCCTTAATATCATTTTGTGATATGTGGGTTATTGATGAGCATTGGTTTTGAACTCAAGATACATATTCGCGGTGTCATGCCATGCGCTCCAACATGGTGGCTTCGGCCACCGCCCTCTTCCTTGAGAATAGTTGGTTTTTATTGCATATTTCTTTGTTCTTATGGAAAACACACCCAATTTTGGCTTTTGTTTGATTTGTTCTTGCAAATTTGGGTGTGTAGTACCATCTCAGTTTGTTGCTCTAAACCCAAGCCTTTCCCCCTATGAACCATCTATTATTGCACACAAGTCCTCTATACACCATCGAAGGGTTTTGCAAGGGTGCTCCAGCCTGAATCTGTGCGAACAGAAAATTCAGAGGGGGGCGGACTATCTACCCCAAGTGGGGGGCGGATTATCCGCCCCGGGCGATTTCTACCTCTAAAGGGCTGGGTCGGGGAGGCCAGGCTCAAACAGAGTAGCCAGCCCTCCCCCAACCCTAGCTCTGCCCCTAGCCGCCGCCGGAGCATCCGCCCCTCCCCGGAGTCGATTTGACCTCCGGATTCTCCGGGCCCTCCCCGGATCTTCTTCTCCTCGCCTTCGGGTATCTTCTCCTTGATGACCCACAAGTATAGGGGGTGTATCGTAGTACTTTTGATAAATAGGAGTGTCGATCCCAACAAGGAGCAGAAGGTGCTGAACAGTGGTATGGAGCAGGAAATCCCTGTGAATACTTAGCAAACGGATTTTTAGTGGTTTTCTGACAAGGTAACAAAACAAAGAGCAAGTAACAGAAGTAACGAACAAACGGAGCAAGTGCCCCAATCCTTTCTTAGAAAAGTACAAGCCGGTGGAAATACTTATAAGGACCAAACGTTCTCGAGGACACATGGGAATTCTGTCAAGTGCTTTTGCTGCAAATAGCTGAGTACTCTTCTTTGGTGTTTGTAAGTGTTGTGTGGCTGAACCTGTGCTAACATACTGGCCTTCCTAGGACTGATACATACTTGTGATCAAACTCCCCTGCAAACATCTGTAACTACAGGAAAGTAATTAAGATATAAATCTAACCACAACCTTAAACTCTGAGATCCTACACTCCCTTGTGCAAAGGTGTCCTAACGAGGGTTCAGGTTTCTGTCACTCCGGCAACCCCACGATTAGTAGCCAAATACACAATGCATTCCCCTAGGCCCATAAATGGTGAAGTGTCATGTAGTCGATGTTCACATGACACCACTAGAAGAATAGCACCACAACTTAAATACTAAACCATTGAATAATAACTCATCACAGATTCACTACTAACAACATGACTTATCCCACGTCCTCAAGAACTAAACGAACTACTCACAAGACATCATATGGATCAAGATCAAAGATGATATGATAATGGATAACAATCTGAACATAAACAAAATTTCAATGGTTCCACTCACAAGCATCAACTACAATAGTAATCAACACCGGGAAAGTTTCCCCTAACGAACTAAAGCAATATCTAACACAATTGTTACAGCGGGATGGAGTGGTGATGTTGGTGGAGATGATGGTGTGGATGATGATGATGATCCTGATGAAGCCTAGCTTGATGATGGTGTTGATGGCGACGGTCTCCCCTCTTCGGGAAGGAATTCCCCCGGCAAAAATCTGTCTGCCGGAGAGATCTTTCTCTCTCGGTGTTTTCCGCCTCCAGAGGCGACGGAAGTCTATCTGTGGTCGCTCCCCTGGTGTTAGGGTTCCGTAGGGAAGATATAGGCGAAGGGGCGAAGTCGGAGGTCAAACAGGTGGGCCAAACCCACCCTAGGTGCGGGGTCAGGTGGGCCCACGCCTAGGGGGGTGTGGGCCCCCTGAGGCCCCCCTTCACTCCTCCTTCTGGCTTCCTTCGTCTTTCGGTAAAATAATATGTTTCCATATTTTTCTGGTATTTTTCTGATCTTCGTGAATTTGCACCGACACGCCGTCTTTTCCATCAGAATCCAGACTCCGACAGTCCATCCTCCAGGAATCATCCAACATGCATAAATAGATGAAAATCCATAAGTAATACCTCATAATAAGACAAATATCAATGAATATAGGTAAATTATGATATAGAAAGGTGATGCAAATTGGGCGTATAAACTCCCCCAAGCTTAGACTTCGCTTGTCCCCAAGCGTATACTGAGCTCAGTAAACATGTCCACAGGTTTATGGAGTGAAGTGTCGATAAAATAATACGCACAAGAAGCATCGCGCTTACCATTGCACAACTCATAGAAGAAAGCACTCACCATTATATAACTTAGCTTGCAGCCAAGTACATCAGTCACAATAGAGATGCATAAAAATAAATCATAATTGGAATTGGCAAACTTGTTCTTGGTCAGAGAACACCTGGCAAACAGTTTCACAAAGGCTTTTGATAGAGGTTTCAAAACAGGAGTACTCTTTGCTCAAAAAGGTTTTTCACAAGTGAAGGCTTTCAAAGTAATACTCAATAGATAAGAGTTTTGTGCAAACAAGGGAGATAAAGAACATGATTGAATAAATCACCATATTTGAAACACAACAACTCAAAAGCTTGCTGGAGATAGAGAGGAAGTAGGTTTACTGACTCAACTGGTAACTGGTAGAAAGGTCCCTTCTTAGAGGGTAGCAGGGATTACAAGTCATAAAGAGCTTCCAAAATATTATGGTACTTACTAGATTTGAGCCCTAATTGCCCCTATCATAAGCATCTCTACATGATTAAGGTTAAAGTGAACAAAGATGGAGTATATGCTTGACGAAATATAAGTTGGCAATCTCATGTCCCTTGAATATGAGGGCCACTCCTCATGCATACTCAACTTTGGGTCCAGGTAAGTTCTTGTCATTGTAAGTATTTACATATCATTGAGAACCGCCAACGGGGTACCCCTTGCACATGGTACAGGAGCTTCCCATAACCAAAATGACAAGGCAAGCAGACAATGAGCATCTCAGCAATCTTTTTATTTACTGTGCATATAGCTTTTTATTGAGGATGCTTCATAGATGACTCACTATGGTGATGCTGCAAGTTTCCACCATGATTAAGCATGGCTTAGGCTAGAGGCCCAGGCGTTTCTCTAACACAGAATACAAACTCCATGGACTTACAAGTCCCCTCTTTATTTCACACTGTTGACATCCATAGACAAAAGAGCATGATATCAACTATGTACGACAAGGTACAAGTGCAATGTTGAAAATGTTCCCCGTGACAGCACGGTTCTGCTAATCCCAACGTATAGATGCAAGAATACAACTTCGATGTCCACAATGGTTCAAGTTTATTAGGGGCAAGTAAATAAAGTGTGCCATCAAGTTCGTGAGAGCTTTACTAACTAGTTTTCACATAACAAAATACTTTTTTAATTCGAAAGGTAGATGAAGCTCGAGAATTTTCTTGAAATAGCAAAAGCTACTAGGTAGATATAGTGGACACAAGTGGCAAAGGTTTTTGGTTCAAGGGGTTTTGGAAACATGAGAAGTATGCCTTCTCAAAACAGGTTTTTGGCTAGCAAGGCTGGGTAGCAAGCAAGAGTGACATGGTTATACCCAACGGGTGCACGACCTTAGCATACCTGGTCCAGCCCAAGGAAGGCCCATAAGCATATACACGGCTATGAAGACTTTCGGGTGTCCCAAGCCCATGACGTCTTCGAATCCTTGGAGAGCAAGACTAGATTAGATAGAATATTCAAAGGGGCAAACCCTAAAACCTGTAACCGACCCGGTCTGTGTCCGGGACCTGCCTACCTCTATATAAAGGCTAGGAGGGCACGACGAGGAGGGAACTTCATACCACCGCATACACACCTCCACGCCAGATTGCATCTGCACACCCCTGTAACCTTCGGTTCCGCCGTAATCAAGAGAAGATAAGCAGGAGTAGGGTTTTCCCTCCAGGGGCCCGAACCTGGGTAAACCTCATGTCCTCGTGTTGCTTGTTTGCTAACCGTTCCGCGATCTCCAGCATCCCCATATTCTACAAAACCCGAGCTCATAACAATGGGCATTGACGAGATTAAACCTCATCAATTGGCGCCGTCTGTGGGAACTGGGGGCGCTGATTGTGCGATCGTGACGGTCCCAACCAAAGCGATCTACAACTCTCGGTGACAAAGAGCCATCTCCTCTTTGGCGCTTTCAACTTCACCGCTCACTCGCCAGCCACTCTGAAAGACTTAGAGCCCATTGGCGACGGGCTCGAGATCCTGTTCGGGAGCTTCTGCTTCCAGGTGGGGCAGACCGGCACTCTCCGTCTCCTAGCGCGGGTTTCCCTGCCATCGATCAGGCCCGCTTCATGGGCTCCGCATCCCATGCTACGCACATCGCCATCGACAGATGAGTCCTATGACAGCAGCAGCTGCAACTCAGATCTGTGCGATCCACCATCGGAGGAGGGGACCTACGGTTCCGGATCCAAAAGCTGCGGCAGCAGCGATCCGATCTACGAGCGCTACCAATGCGCCGCAGTTATCCAGAGCGACGTGGATCAGGAACACAACCTGCCACCCAACCCGCAGGGTAGAAACGGCGAGAATAGGAGAAACCAGTCCCGCCGCCCAACGAGGAGGACACCGATCCCAATCAGGTCATCCACCTCAGCGAGGAAGGATGGGCTCAAGCACACGAAGCCATGGCAGGCAACAAGATCCTGCCTGTGGGTGCCTCACGGGACCTACTGATGGCGTACCACCTGCTCCTCGTCGAAGAGCACAAGAAGCAGGTGAAGATGCGAGAAGTGCTTGACAAGCGCAAGCAAGCGGCCTCGCAGTCTAGTGCGCGGCGAGCTGCGCTCTCCGCCATGGGCGGCTCTAGCTCGCACGGAAACCACGGCAATAATCATCGTTCTTGCATGGGGAACATGGACCCCACTGCACACCACGAGGTGACTTGGACCCTCAACACGTCTTTCATGGAGATGGATGCCGATGGCAACGTCATCCCAAAGACGCCGCAGGCTAAGATCATGGCAGCCACCACATATCTCGCGTCCCATCCACCTCCGGTGGGGGATCCGAAAAGAGCCATGCACAAATCCGCACTAATCGTACTTGGACTCATTGGAGCTGCGCTCCACGGAGAAGCTCCTGCGGAGCCCAAAAAGAAGGCTGCGGTTAGGTTCAACCGTAGTCCCACACCTTCATCCGACGAGGAAGAGCACGACCTACCTCGAAGGCACAAGAGATCGCGACATCGCAGTCACGATTACGACGCTCGAAGCGAGCTCACCCAACGCAAGATCGACAAAGCGTGCGCCAAGCGCGTATGCTCGTCCGAATCCGAGGAGGACGACGATGAAGGAGAACTCTGCGGAACTCGGTGCTTCAGCAGATCCATCCAGCGGACACGGATGCCGCGGAACTTCAAGCTTCCTTCGGATACTCTAAAGTTTGACGGCACACAGGACCCCAAGACGTGGCTCAGCGACCACCTATCGTCCGTCAAGCTACATGGCGGAAACAAGGACACCTCCCTGCAATGTCTTCAGCTGCAGCTGACAGGCGCAGCCCGGATCTGGCTCAGCAGCCTATCCTCAGGATCTATCTGAAGCTGGGAGGAACTGGCGTACAGTTTCATCCGAAACTTCAAGGGCACCATCAAGAGGCCAGCCTCGATCGAGGAGCTACGAGCCTGCACCCAACGAATGGGCGAATCCATTCGCTCGTACATACTACGCTGGTCCAATACCAAGAACTCCACGGTGCACATCTCTGAGGAGAGAGCGATCGACGCCTTGACGGATGGCGTCAAACACCAGGACTTCAAGGAAGAACTTGGGCGCGTCAAGCCCAAGACACTTGACCACCTCATGGACATCGCCAACAGGTGGGCAGATGGCGAGGACTCCGTCCACCGAGCGCACTCGGAGGAGGAAGATGACTACGTCTGTCGACATGAATGTCGTAGCAAGAGAAGATCATGCGTCTACAACGATCGCGACGGACCCGACATGGTCGCGGCTGGCTACGCCGACCGCAGTAGTGGCGGATACCGTGGAAACAACTTCCGCGACGGAGGACGCCCAGCGCAGTCATGGCAACGCCGCGGCCACGACGACAGACCCTCAAAATACGACAAACTGTCGGGTCCATGCACCATCCACTTCTACATCGACAAGCAGGATGGTAAAAAGAAGGCAAGCCAAATGCTCAAGGATTGCCGCGAGTTCTAGAAACTCAGTGAGACCATGTCCCAGATGAGGCAGCAAGCCCCGAACCCTGAGTACGGGAACGCACCCGCACCAGGAGATATAGCCCACGGAGATCCTCCACCACCACCACCCGTGGGACCTTCGAATCATCCAATCACACCTGCACAGAACAACGGTGAAAACGGGTACCCCGTGCCAAAAGGATCACTAATGATCCAAAAAGGGCGCCCAACAAACAGGGTGCAAAAGAAAATCACCAGTTAGATCAATCTGGCTGTGACCGCTCCACCCGCCATCCCTGAGTACCTCAGCAGTTCGGAGTCCTGCATCACGTTCAGCCGTTCGGATCACCCCTGCTAGTTCCCTCGCCCAGGTCATGCTGCCCTGGTGCTCGAGGTGCAGATCGGAGGGTTCGATATGAGCGGCGTCTTCATGGACGGCGGCAGCGGCATCAATCTGATGTTCGCCAGCACCTTAGCAGCAATGCGGATCCCGCTGTGCAGCCTGGAACAATCTGACACAACGTTCCACGACATTGTCCCAGGGAAGGGCATATTCCCCCTGGGAAAGATATGGCTCGACGTCATCTTCGGCAAGCCCGATAACTTTCGGTGCGAGCGACTCAAGTTTGAAGTGGTGGAATGGCCATCACAATACCACGCCATCCTTGGGCGTGTGGCATTCGCACGGTTCATGGCAGTACCGCACTACGCGTACCTGCTAGTCAAGATGCCAGGACCTAAGTGCGTCATCACGGTCCACAGGAGCTTCACCCAATCGGACCACTGCGACAGGGACTTCAACAGAATCTCCCAGTCATTTGGCATGCAGGAGGAGCTCGTAAGGCTCCGAGAGGTGACAGACAACGGGGCAGCCCCAGTCACAAGATAGAACGCACCGGACATGTCTTTTGACTCCACCGTCAACACAAAGAAGGTGCAGGTCCACCCGACAGACGCCTCCAAGACGGCGCTGATCGCCAACGACCTCAGCCCCGCATAGGAAATCGTGCTCATCGAATTCCTCCTTGAGCGCTGGGAAATCTTCGCCTGGTGTCCTGCGGACATGCCAGGAGTTCCCAGGGAATTCGCCGAGCACGCACTCAACGTCTTTCCAGATGCCAAGACCGTCAAATAGTCCATCCGACGACTGTCCGAACCACGGGATGAGGCCATCGGAGTCGAAGTCAATAGACTGCTCGACACAAATTTCATCAGGGAGATCAAGGAAAGCGAGTGGCTGGCCAACACCGTGATGGTCCCCAAAAAGGACACGGACATTCTGCGGATGTGCGTGGACTTCACATCGTTGAACAAGCATTGCCCGAAGGATCACTTACCTCTTCCTCGGATCGATCAGATCATCGATTCGACTATAGGATGTGAGAAGCTCTCCTTCCTCGACGCCTACTCAGGCTACAATCAGATTCGACTGATGGTTGAATATCAGGAGAAAACTGCGTTCATCACGCTGTTTGGAGTGTTCTATTACAACACAATGCCCTTCGGGCTGAATAACGTAGGCGCCACGTACCAACGGTGCATGCAGGCATGCCTGAAGGACCAGATCGGCCGCAACATCCAAGTCTATGTCGACGACATAGTGATCAAAACAAGGGAGGCCAAGACACTGATCGACGATCTCCGCGAGACGTTCGACAACCTTGATCGATACAAGATCAAGCTCAACCCAGAAAAGTGCGCCTTCAACGTCCCATCTGGTCAACTGCTAGGCTACTTCATCTCCTAGCGAGGGATCAAAGCAAACCCGAAGAAAATCCGAGACATAATGGCCATGGAGAAGCCAAAAAACCTCAAAGGCGTCCAACAGCTCGCTGGGCGCATCGCGGCGTTGAGCAGGTTCATCAGCCGCATGGGAAAAAAAGCTCTGCCTTTCTATCAGCTGCTACGCAAGGCAGACAAATTCGAGTGGACGCCTGAAGCAGACGACACATTCGAAGATTTAAAGCGGCTGCTCTCCACCTCGCCCGTCTTGGTCACGCCAAGGGAACGCGAGCCTCTACTTCTATACATAGCAGCTACACATCAGGTGGTAAGCACCGTGCTCGTGGTCGAAATATTTGAAGATGGCAAGATTCATGGGGTACAACGCCCAATCTACTACCTCAGCGAGGTATTGACGCTGACAAAGCAGAGGTACCCTCACTACCAAAAAATTGCCTACGGCGTATTCATGATGGCTCGTTGGCCGAGCCACTACTTCCAGGAGCATCAGGTGATGGTCGTCAACAAAGCACCCCTGAACAGCATCCTGAACAACCCGGAGGCCATAGGACATGTGGCCCTGTGGGGCATCGAGCTGTCACCTCTAGACATCATCGAGAAGCGCCATGCAATCAAGTCTCAGGTCCTTCCGGACTTCCTCGTCCACTAGATGGAACTGCAGCTGCCGGACACCCCGGACATAACGCAGTCATGGATGATGCACTTCGATGGCTCCAAGCGCGAGGCTGGAGTAGGAGCCGGGGTCATACTGACCTCCCCGCAGGGAGACAAGATGAAGTAAGTCCTCCAGATGAAATTTCGAGCTTCCAACAACGAGGCCGAGTATGAGGCCCTCATCCACATCATGAGGATGGCCAAGATATGCGGTGCGACGCGCCTGGTCATCTACGGCGACTCGAACCTCGTCATCCAGCAGACGATGGACGAGTGCGACGCACAAGCCGCCAACATGATTGCGTACCGCGCACTCTAAATGCACTCAAAGGATACTTTGACGGCTGCGAGCTTCGACACGTTGGGAGAGAAAGCAACGAAGAGGCCGACAGACTCGCCAACATCGGCTCCACCTGCGCACGGGTACCACCAGGTGTGTTCCTCGAACAGATCTGCGTGCCATCCATTAAAAGGAAATTACCAAAGGGATCACCCGAAGAAGCAGAAAATTCGGGGGCTACGCTACCCAAAGGACAGGAAGGACCAGAAAAGCTCGACACAGAGGTCGCAGTGGTCAACCTGATGCAGGTCATGGCAGTCGAAGAAACGTGGACACAGCCATACCTCTGATATCTGATAGACGGGGAGCTGCCTGACAGCCCGACAGATGCCCGGCGCATATCTCGCCGGTCCAAGGCGTTCACCATCATCAACGGCGAGCTGTACAAGCGCAACATTTAGGGTGTACTCCAAAGGCGCGCCACTATCGGTGATGGCAAAACTATCCTCCAAGACGTTCATGAGGGCATCTGCGGCCATCACGCGGGCAGCCGCGCCCTTGTCGCCAAAGCTCTATGAGCTGGGTTCTACTGTCCAACGGCCATGAACGACACCAAGGACATCGTCCGAAAATGCAATGGGTGCCAGAGGTTCGTAGACAAACCGCACGCACCAGGATCGGAGCTCAGGCCCATACCCTTGGCCTGGCCCTTCGCCCAATGGGGCCTCGACATGATCGGCAACTGCCCAAGTCCTCGAAAGGAGGCCACGTCTACCTCCTGGTCGCAGTCGACAAATTCACCAAGTGGATCGAGGCCATGCCCATTACTAACCAAAAGGGCAAAACGGCCGTGAAATTCTTCGAATCCATAGTCTACAGGTTTGGCGTGCCGCACAACATCATCACTGATAACGGGTCGAACTTCATCTCCAAAGAATTCCAGGACTTCTGCGAAGACCTCGGAATCAACAAAACATACGCCTCCGTGGCGCACCCGCAAACGAACAGACAGGTCGAAAAGGCCAACGGCCTTGTCGGTGGCGGCATCAAGAAGCGCCTAATGAGCCCACTCCAGCGACTCAGAGGAGCCTGGACACAAGAGCTACCCTCCTTCCTCTGGAGCCTGCGCACGAAGCCAAACATCTCAACTGGATACACGGCCTTCTTCAGCGTGCATGGAGCCGAAGCCGTGTTGCCTGCAGAAGTACGCCATAAGGCCCCACGAGTCGTTGCCTACATCGAAGCCGAATCGACGGCCACACTTGAAGACGCCGTTGACACACTCGACGAGGCACGCGACATAGCCGCAGCTCGATCAGTGATCTACCAACAGAGCCTCCGCAACTATCACAGCCGTTGGCTGCGCCCAAGGTCCTTCGTCGAAAGAGACCTAGTCTTACGACTCAAGCAAGAGCGACCGAAGAAGCTCGAGTCACCCTGGGAAGGACCCTACGTCGTCACTGAAGTCATCCCAGGTGGCGCCTATCGCCTCAAGCACATGGAGTCTAGAGTCGCATACTCCAATCCATGGAACGTCGCACAATTGCGATGCTTCTACCCCTAGCTAGCCCCTCCTTTTACTTTCAATAAGGCTATTCAGCCAAGGCTACTCAGCCGAACAATGTATCTCCTCATTACGATATGAATAAAGCTAAGTGTCTCGCCCCAAAATTTATCTATTATTCGCATTTTTCTCATGTTACAACACACTCGGGGGCTCCCCTCATCTCACGACTCCGTCGACTGAGGATAACGCGTGTACACCTGAGTAGCTGATCACGTCAGGCTAACGAAAAGGGCATGCATACAAATAAAGCACCACGTGCTAAAAACAATCAACCTTTACAGCAAGGGGCATAACACGCCTAGTCGAATACATACAAATTTTACATCTATCTTTTTACAGGTCCTACCTATTCTGAAGAATCGCCTGCGCACGCTGCTCAAAGAGATCTACAATTTGTTCGGCATACTGCCTTACAGCCGCATAATGTGGACACATGTCCCACACGCCACCATCCGGCCAAAGAGGCGGCCCAGTCGCCACAGCAGCAAGATCTACATCAGGGCGATGCAGCTGGATGAGGGAAAGTGCAGCCTTCACCCCTGCAACCAACTGATGCCGCACCAGCTCCCTGACATGATGCACATCTCGAAACTTTGCCAGCAGGCCCTATAGAGTCGATGGTGCCTCATCCAGGGGGAACATCACGTGCAGAATTGACGCCAAAGAGGTCTTCACTTTCCGCAGCACCCGCGATACCTGGTGAGCATGATCCTGCATAGTCACAAGGACCATAGCACGATCACGGTCCATCCAGAAAAAGCCACCGGCCTCCATGTTCTGCTGGGTCAGGCAGTTGATCCGAACAGCAACACGCTCCTTTTCCTCCCTAGGAACAAGGTTAGCACCTTCAAAACCCGCAAAGTAAGATGACAAACCAACAAGCGCATCCGAGAAATGAGCAACAACTCGAAGAAACTCACATTGAAGCTGTTCGGCCAAACGCTGCAACTCCCCCATCAGATACTCCTCTCTGGCGGCGCTCCGCTCCGCCTTCGACTTCCAAACATCCACGTGGCCTCGAACGCCAAGCAACTCTTTCTCAAAACTACGGATGCGGTCACGAAGAAATACAAGCTGCGACGCATCATCCAAGGATGGCCGCAGCTGCGACGCAGACGAAGTATCAATGGGATCATCGCCCGAAGGTCCCTAGAGGAAAAGAAGGCAAGGATATGAACAAGCGCACGATTGAGCAAACAACTCAGAGATTCATTATATGCAGCAAAAGCCACTACGTGGCACAAGGAGTATTCATATATACATTACAACAAAAGAGACGAAAGCTATCCTACAACTGCAAGGCCTAAGAAGCTGCATCCTGAGTAGCCTCGGAGCCGGATTGCCTGCCCTTGGCCTCCCCCTGCTGCTGCGCCGCGTACTCCGCTAGCAGGTCAATCAGCTTCGTCCCATAGCGTTTACAACGGGCAGCGTAGAGGGAGAAGGCTACCTCGGATCCGTCGGCAGCCGTCGGCATCAGGGAGGTGACCTGATGAAGATCCAGCTCCGCTCCAGACGCCATGGCCATCTCCAGCCCCATGGATGCGCTAATGCCTTTCTGCTTGCGCTTGGACGCCACAGGCGCCTCAGCCGACAGAGCATCCGCCAGCATATCTACATCGTCGAGGGCGACGCCCTTGGGGACGAGCTCCTTGTAGAAGCGCCGGAGAACCTCCTCGGCCTTGGCAAGCGAGCCGACCACGGTACTGCAGCGGTCTTCGACCGCCACAGTGGCATCATCTAGAGCACTCCTGTGCTCTAGGGCACCATGGTCAAACTCGATGCCCGCGGCATCTAGATAAACGGAAGAGGCAAAGTGAAAACCAAAACAAAACTAGAAAGACAAGGAAGCCGAAAAGGTACAGACGAAACTACTCACCCGAAATAGCCTTGGCAGCAGCCATCAGCTTGCCGGCTACCTCCTTCTCGCGCGAGGCCGCAGCGGTGGCGAGCTGCTCCTCGCGATCCATGGCCTCTTGCTGCAAGCGCTCCTTGGTCGCAGCCGCGTCGGCTAGCTCCCGCTCAAGGCACTCCTTAGCGCCAACGGCATCTTCAGCTTTTTTCTCCGCTCGCCCGAGGCTCTTTTTGAGAGCATCAAGCTCGCGGAGGGCAGTGTTATTCTCGTCTGCAACAAAGAACAAGCATGAGACTCATCAGTAAGCAAGCAGCCGAAGAAGCAGAAGATCGATAAAAAAACAAGAACCTTGAAGCCGCTGAAGGCTGGCCTCCAAAGCCAGATGCTGCTTCACCAGTTGGTTGACACCTTGAACAAAAGGCTGCGAGAAGATGCAACTTGTCAGGAAAAAGGCTCGGGGGCTGCGCCCAAGGAAACGAGAAAGCAGATCATCCGTAAGACGCTCGAGGGCTCCCCCCAAGACTCAAATGAAAGAAAAAAACTGATCAGCAGGTCATCCAAAAAATTCTCGGGGGCTCCCCCATGTCAAGAACAAAAGGCACTTACATGATCAGACGGCGACTCCGAAGGTCCGGCTGTAGTCTTCTGGGAGATAATCACCCGAGCTTCCTGCGGAGAAGGGTTCAGAGCAACGCCCCCAGAGGTGGCCACCGTCTAAGGAGGAGGAGGTGCAACCTTCGAATCTCCCACCATCTCCCGAGCTCCATCGCTGAAGGAGCCATCAGAGGAGTGGCTACAAAAAATACTTCGGTCAAATACAAGCAAGCAAAAACGAACGAAGAGCAAAAAACCAACTGTAGATGCTTACGAGTCCATATCGCTCAAGTTAAATACAGGCAAGGCCCTCTTTCCCTTCTTCTCTTCCTTCTCCTCTTCCTTCTTCTCTTCCTTCTTCCGCTTCACCGGCGGCTGCGGCGCCATGGCCCGCATGGGCACGGCCGAAATAGGAGAGAAAGAGCCACCATCACCTCCACTGTGACGCGCAAGAAATGACGGGTTCCTAGGCGTCGGCGGAGTCGAGGCATCCGACGATTCGCTCGAGCTACGCGTCCGCTTTCAAGTCTGCTCCTCGCTCGACTCAAAAGTTTCTTCAGCCGGATATCGCGCCGAGGGAAGCTCAGACATGGAGTCCACAACCTCATTGTCCGGTGCATCCGGAAAACGTTCGGGTAGTGGAGGCACCATGCCCGGTACCTTGAACGCCTATGCAAAAGAAACAAACTTTCAGAACACAAACAAGTGCAAGAAAAACGCAGTCGAAAAAAGTGCTACGCGCACGTCCCAGATCTACACCTGCGGAACCAGACGAGAGGCAACGAACGGAGGAGTCAGAGACTTCACTAGAAGATTCTCTTCAGCTTTGTACTTCAGTAGCGGCCGAAGAATTCTGTCAAGATCCCCCCTGGAGAGCTCCTTAGTCGAAACCCAAGTCGGATCATGGTGGCCAGAACAAAGGAACATCGGGTACGCCCTAGCCTAGAGCGGTTGCACCCGATGTTTGAGGAAGGTGCGGATGATATCCACACCGTTCACCTCTTTATCCGAAATCACCTGGATGTTGGGGAGGTGACCCCGGATATGGTCAAGACAGGGGAAAGACGAAAGGAACCTCCCTTGTCGTGAGCCGAGTTACTGCTTGTGTCAGACGAGTCATATAAGAGTCGGCCGAGATAAGCAGGGCCATGGCAAGTGTAGAATGAGTAACACCTTATCCGGCCGACATATGAGTTAAGTCGGCCGAATGAGTCTGACTAACTTGAATGCAGGTGAAGGCCAAGCCAAGTTATGCGAGACAAGGCCGAATAACATGAAGCTTGCAGGAGAAGGAGGTGCCTATAGTCAAACCCTAGTCACTAGCTAGGAGGAATCTAGACAGAGCCAAGTACAAAGGACAAGGAGCTGAGTAGCAGAAGGGCAGAAGAACGTCACGGAGGTGACAGTAAGGAATCCCGAGGCGCGCATGTGAAGATCCCTGGAACATTGCCGCCGATAGAAGGGAGACACGGAAAGGAGGCCGCCGAGTTACCATATTGGGACAAGCATATTCGAAGGATATGCTTGCCATGTCAGCCCTAGAAGGAACCAAGGCACCCCTTTATAAGGGGGGACGTTGGCTTCTAAGAGGGGGATCGATTCATTCTACGCCATAAGGCTCGTGTAGTAGTGTTCTTCTTCTCTATGAGACAGCTCTAGGAGCACTTGTATTCATTGAGAAGAGGAATAGAGATCTGTTAGTTGAGAATTTGAGTGTAGAAATCACTACATCTTACCTCCCTGAATCCCATTAGCATCCATTGGCCCCATACTTTAGCCTACCCATGGCATTTGCCGTGCCACCACCACGACAGTTGTCGCCCACCGTGGGGCCAGCAGCGGTGCTAGCTGGAGTTAAGATCTGGACGGGAAACGTCATCCACACCGGCGAGCGGGTTGTCTCTGGCTTAGTCCAGAGATTTGATCTCTGGGACTATGTCAGCGATAACGCAGGTAGCTTCAGGAGGAAAGCGCCACCGCGCAACGGCGTCTTCATCAACCTGGGCACGCACAAGGTCTACGTCGGTGTCGACACCTCCTGCGTTTATCCTCACCAAGTTATTGATGCAGGAGAGCCTCCCCTCAATGCCGCTAACGGTCCGCGTGGAGCACGCCCCATCGGCAGCGTCGAGGTGATGGTGACAGCCGCAGCACAGGCAACAGGAGCAGGCGCCGGACCAAGCAAGGACCCGGCGGCAGGAGGACAGGTGACCACGAAGCAAGCAGCTCCACAGCCCACCGAGGTAGATCCACCAGCAGCCAAGTCAGCCGAGGTACAGGAGACGACCCCAAAGGCGTCAAGGGTAAGGTGGCCACCTCTGGAAAGACCAGAGAATATTCTTCAGGCAACTATAGATAATCTAACCACGCCTATGGCGCCGATACTTGATCCGGCTAACACCCAGGCGGAGTTAGAAGAAACTAGACAAAAAGTACTGGTAGAGGCAAAAAAAGGTGTCGGCCTTGCGGGAGTCCTTGAACAGGACCCTACGAGAATATGCTAAGGCAAACAAACTGGATGTGGCCCCTGAGTGGGTAGATGAATTGAGATTGAGAGGAAAGAACTTCATGAATGATATGAATAAAGAGCATGAAGCTCGTGGAGGTGATTCAGTCGATCTAGGCTTGCCGAGGTATAGTACCCCGGCAAATAACCTAAGGGCGGCAAATGCCGCTCCTTTGGAACTGGAAGGATTAAGCGGGGAAGCCCGGCAGAAACAGCAAGAAAGAGTGAATGATCTGGTGCGCATTGCGAATCAGCAGAATGAGGAAATGCTAAGGGCTGACCCGGTGAGACCGGGAGCCTCGCGTATGGTTCATTCGGCGGGAGCAGCACCCGCACTATCAGCGGCAGCAACATCCTCACCTGGGAACAATGCGCGAAAAGATAGGGCTGTGACCTCAGGAAAAAGAAATAAGCAAATTGTTCCGTATGATCTGACGGTGGCCGAAAAGGTCAATGATAACAGAGGCAACGGCAGCCGAGGTAACAGTGGAGATAGAAACCCCGGCCATGCTAACAAGGGGCACGGAGACCTCGGAAGGGGAAATCATGAAAATAATAACCCGGTGGAGGGAAGGAGAAACCCTCCACCAAATCCTCAGCCGAGATATGAACCTCGGCAAGATCGAGAAGTGAGACCAGCTCAGCATAATCAGGCAAATGATAGGTACAATGATGGTTATTTGGATATGGAGCATGCAGAGCGTGGTGGGAATAACCATTATGAAATACAAGAGAGGATTGTTTACAGAAACCTGCCGTCAAATGATGCAAGACTAAAACTCAACAGATTATATCGGTCCGAGTTATTGGAGGAACAGGGTCCGCCTGGTCCGGCGTGCTTCGGACCTCGGATCATGGGCGAACCACCAGTGTCGAACTTTCAACTGGCAAGGGGCACGAAAACATACAATGGGAGCACAAAACCACAGGATTGGTTGATTGACCATGCCACTTCAGTAAAAATAGCTGGTGGAAACTTATGATGGGCGGTGAGATACTTCCCACAAATGCTGGAAGGACCAGCCAGAGTATGGTTGAACAATCTGCCGACAGGTAGTATCAATTGTTGGCTAGATTTTGAAGAGACGTTTGCCAGCAATTTCACCAGTACTTATAAGAATCCGAATAGGCCTCAACAGCTCGCTATGTGCAAACAGAAGCCAAATGAAACATATAGGGAATTCTTGACACGGTGGTGTAACCTTAGAAACTCATGCGAAGGGGTCATAGAGTCTCAAGCAATAGCCTGGTTTGCTCAAGGCTGCCGATATGGGAGTGTATTATGGCAGAGGCTGCAAAGAGATATGCCGACCACCTTGGTAGAGACCATCAGGATAGCAGATTCGTATGCATTAGGGGATCCGACGCAACCAGAACTAATGTCGGTAGAGCATCGGGAGCATCAAGTTCAATATGCAAGAGATGCAGCCGGATCATCGAGGCGCAACAAATTCTGAGGTAGAAGAAGGGAGGAAAGAATGAATTACAGATATGCTTCTAATCAGGTGGCAGCGGTAGTACAAGACCAGCCGAGTCATGGAAACAGTCAGCGACAGAAGAACAGTCCGCAGCAGTGGACGCCGAGGAATGAAGGGAAAAGGCAGTGGACACGAGAACAGAAAAAACAATGGCAGGAGAGGCCGAAGTACACGTTTGAATCCATGTTGGATCAACCATGTAAATTACACACTCCAAACCCGTCCAAGCCGGCTAATCATACAACTCGTTAACGTGCATGGATGAAAAGTGCAATGGGGAACACGGCGGGCATGCAAGCGACTCCTCATCAAGTGCATCAACAGCAGCAGCCACAGCTAACAGGAGCAAATGCGCAGCAGTTAATGTTGCCACAGCCTCCTCCGAGGTATGATAACTCGGACCGGAGGGATGTTGTGCATCAAGTGATAAATCAAGGTCAGGATGGAAGGGCAAACCCTGGAAACAACGGACGTAATGATTACAGGGAGCATCATCAATCATATTGTGTGTTCACAACAGAACATCAAGATAGGCAGAGTGTATAACGCCGGCATATGGAAGTAAATGCAGTTATGCCGGCAATACCAAGATACGTACCTGGAGCATCAAAGATCACCCGAAGATAATGCCGAATCCAGGGTCGTATGCACTGGTACTGGATCCAACATTTGTCGGGCCCAGCATTAATGTGAAATTCTCAAAGGTACTCATTGACAATGAAAGTGGTATCAACATCATGTACAAAGACACAATGCATAAACTCGGAATAGCACCGAATATGTTACAATCCACAAGAACCACATTCCATGGAATAGTGCCAGGTCTCTCGTGTGAACCCATTGGGAAAGTCCGATAGATGTACTATTCGGCACAAGGAAGAATTGCAGAGCAGAGAATTTGGAGTTTGAAGTGGTGGACCTAGAGAGTTGCTATCATGCTTTACTTGGACGGCCAGCGCTGGCTAAATTCATGAGCAGCTGCCACATTACTTATTTGAAAATGAAGTTACCCGGGCCACAAGGGGTGATAACAGTAGCCAAAGATTACAGAAAGTCAATGGAGTGTGCTTTGGCCGGATCAAACTTGGCCGAGTCATTGGTGATTGCAAGAGAAAAAAGAAGGATTCAGGAGGTAGCGGCTCTGGCTCAGTCGGCACATTTGAATATGCTGGCACTAGCCAACCCCCATGGAAGTGTTTCTTTCCAGCCGACAAAAGAGACGAAAAAGATCCACATAGCTGAGCAGTTCCTAGAGCGCACCATCACGATTGGTGCCGGCATAGATGCCAAATAGGAAGGCGAGCTCACGAACTTCCTCCGTGAGAATCGGGATATCTTTGCATGGTCAACTCAAGACCTGCAAGGTGTGCCGGGGGAGTTGGTTGAGCACTCTTTGCATGTAAGGCCAGGAGAAAGGCCGGTGAAGCAACCTCTCCGCCGCTTCGCCGAAGACAGGAGAAAAATAATAGGGGATGAGATAGCTTGGCTCCTTGCAGCCGAGTTCATCATGGAAGTTCTTCACCCGGATTGGCTATCAAATCCGGTGTTAGTGGAAAAGAAAAAGGATGACCCGAATGTAGCCGTCGTATGGCGAATGTGTATCGATTACACGAACCTAAACAAGGCGTGTCCCAAAGATCCTTTTCCTTTACCTAGGATAGACCAAGTCATTGATTCGACCGCTGGTTGTGAGCTGTTGTCATTTGTAGACGTGTATTCTGGTTTCCACCAGATACCGTTAAATCCGACCGATCAAATAAAGACTGCGTTTATTACCCCGTACGGGGCTTATTGCTATCGCACCATGCCATTCGGCCTGCGTAACGCAGGAGCAACATACCAAAGATGCATGCAAAAGTGTCTACATGACCAGATAGGAAAAAATGTACAAGTATATGTAGACGATGTGGTTATAAAAACCAAAGAGAGCAAAACGCTCCTTGATGATATTCGACAGACATTCGCAAACTTGAGAAGATTCCGAATGAAGCTTAACCCGGAAAAATGTACCTTCGGTTTGTCAGCTGGAAAATTACTGGGTTTCCTTGTGTCTAGCCGAGGTATAGAGGCAAATCCAACTAAAATCCGAGTATTTGAAAAAATGGAACTGCCGAGGTGTCTGAATGATGTACAAAAATTCACGGGATCCCTGGCTTCGCTGAGTCGATTCGTATGTCGGCTAGGGGAAAAGGCATTACCTCTGTATCAGCTGATGAAAAAGTCTGATAAATTCATCTGGACACCGCAAGCAGATAATGCGTTTCATGAGTTAAAAAAGATGTTGGTCACAACACCAATCTTGGCTTCTCCATTATCAAAAGAACCTATGTTACTTAATGTAGCCGCCACTAACAGAGTGGTAAGTACGGTGGTTGTCGTGGAATGGAATGAAGAAGATAAGTCGATACAAAGGCCGGTATATTACCTGAGCGAGGTATTATCGGCCTCAAAACAGAACTACCCGCACTACCAGAAGATGGCTTATGGAGTATAAATGTCGGCGAAAAAATTCAAACATTACTTCGAAGAGCATCCGATAAAAGTGATTTGTGAAGTGCCCATAGCCGAGATATTGAGCAACAAAGATGCAAGTGCCCGAATAGCAAAATGGGCAATCGAGTTAGCGCCTTATGCTCCGCAATTCGATAGGCGAGATGCAATAAAATCTCAGGCAGTGGCCGATTTCTTTGTGGATTGGGCCGAGGTACAATATGAACCACCATTACCAGATCCGAATTATTGGACAATGCATTTTGACGGATCCAAGCTGAGAAATGGTTTGGGGGCAGGGATAGTATTAACTTCGCCGAAAAAAGATCAGCTGAAGTATGTGCTGCAGATACATTTCGCCGCATCAAACAACGTAGCCGAGTATGAAGCACTCGTCCATGGGTTGAAAATGGCAAAAGAGATTGGTATACGTCGGATCCTATGCTACGGGGATTCAGATCTAGTAGTACATCAAGTATCAGGCAATTGGGACGCATTAGATGCGAATATGGCCCTATATATATTTCATGCGCAAAAAATCAGTGGTTACTTCGATGGATGCGAGTTTCATCATATACCTCGGGCGGAAAATGACGCTGCAGACACACTGTCGAAACTCGGATCAACTACGCAGTCAATTCCCCTAGGTATCGCCCTAGAGCACCTGAGAAAACCATCGATTACACCATCACCAGAGTCCGAGTCAATTCATGTCTCAGCAGAACAGAAAGAAGGAAGGGTACCGATGGAAATCGACAAAGAATGCGACCCGGATTTTCTAAGGGTGAACCCGGCCATCGCAAGAGAGAACACAGAAAAAGCCGAAGCTGTCATGTCGGCAGAAAATATGGAAACCGATGGTGAAATTCACTCAGAAAAATCACGCCGATATGGGAGCAACCCATATTCTCATTCCTTAAGGAGGCAATCTTGCCGAGTAATGAAGTACTAGCCAGACAAATAGTAAGAAGAGCAAAGGCTTATACAATCATAAACATTGAACTGTATAAGAGAAGCGTCACGAACGTACTACAAAGATGTGTTGACTTGGCAGAAGGACAGGAAATACTCCTAGATATACATCAAGGAGAATGCGGGCATCATGGCTCATCCAGAGCTTTAGTGGCCAAGGCATTTAGGCATGGGTTTTATTGGCCGGCAGCATTAAAGGAGACAAAAGAATTAGTGGAAAATGTAATGGTTGCCAGAGATATGCCAGCAAGATACATCTGCCCTCGTCCGAGTTAAAAACGATACCAATCACTTGGCCTTTTTCTGTATGGTGCTTGGATATGGTAGGCCCATTCAAACCATCCAGAGGCGGAAAGACTCACATTCTAGTCATGGTAGACAAATTCACAAAGTGGACCGAGGTGAAACCAATAAGAAAACGTGATGGACCAACAACGGTAAAAAATTCTATAGGAGCATTTGCTAGATTTTTACACAGTGTTATCACAGATAATGGCACAAATTTTGCTGAAGGAGCATTTGCTAGATTCTGCCAACAAAAACACATAAGACTAGATGTTGCCTCAGTGGCTCACCCAACATCAAACGGGCAAGTAGAAAGATCAAATGGACTGGTATTGTCAGGAATAAAACCCCGGCTTATCGAACCACTGCAAAGGTCAGCAGGATGCTGGATTGAGGAGCTCCCAGCAATACTGTGGAGCCTCATAACCACCCCAAACAGGTCGACATGGTATACCCCTTTCTTTCTGGTATACGGGGCAGAAGATGTACTTCCAGCCGACATAATGCATGACTCGCCAAGAGTAATCCAATACACAACGGCCGAAGTAAACGAAGTATCACGGCAAGATGATGTGGATCTGCTAGATGAAGCAAGGGAATTGGCGTTATCAAGATCAGCTGTTTATCAGCAAAACCTCAGACGATACCATAGCAAAAAAGTAAATCCAAGAGTTTTTAAAGAAGGAGACTTGGTCCTTAGACTAGTGCAACGCACAGCCGGCATGCACAAACTCTCACCTCCATGGGAAGGACCATTCATTGTGAGTAAAGCATTACACAATGATGCATATTACATGATCGACACTCAGCCACCAAAGAAGAATAAAGCAAATAAGGCCAGAGACGAATCAAAAAGACCATGGAACATAGCTTTACTTCGCCCGTTCTACACTTAGAAGCCATATGTTGTACGTCGTGATGCGACGCATCAAGTTGGAGTATCAAGCATGTATTAAACCTCGGCACCTCGAGCAGCGACTCGGGGACTGCACAATGTTGTTTCTATTTTTATAAGACTATGTAGTAAACCTCGGCACCTCGAGCAGTGACTCGGGGACTGAACCGTGTTATCCCCTATTTCAGATTATGTATTAAACCTCGCTACCTCGAGCGTCGACTCGAGGACTACCCCATGATTGTTTCTTGTTTTGAAACCTCGGCACTTCGAGCAATAACTCGGGGACTGCATCGTGGTATTCTCTGTGTTGAGCTATAAGTTATATTTCGACAACCCTGTATGTAACTCGGGGACTGTTTCTTGTTATTCGATATTATTTGAACAGATATAAACCTTCAGCGACCCAAGGGATAACTCAGGGATGACTTACACCGCTCATCAGTCCATTCATATAAAGAGCTTGATAGCTTCAGCAGAAACTCGGGGAATACCCCAATTTGCTGTCCATAATTCATAAGATGCAACATAAGCGTGCCTCTTTCGACAAAGGAACAACAAGGAGAAAATGATTAGCGAGTTCTAGAGGTAACAACCTCAGCAAGTCAAAGTATGATAATGGATACAAGCCGACCTATCAGGTTGGAGCATTATACTTCAAATAGAAATCGCGAAAACAACAACTATACAACCAAGTTTACAAAGGGCAAGCAAGATATATGTCGAACGAAGGTCAACTACGTGGGAGAATACGATCCGGCCTTACGAAATTAAAGTTGGGCAAGGCAAAGATGCGAAACAGATAGCTTAACTTAGATGAAATAACAATAATTACCATCACCAACACCTCAGCGGCGCAAGGCAAAAAGGTTCGCACAACACCAAAAGAAGGACAATTGTTTCACAAACATCATACGTCCGACATGCTGGGGACTTAAAGCAAATTGAAGTTTTTTCAAGCCTGAACGCCAGAAGAGGCCAAACAACCCTTAATGGGCAGTAGCATGGTTAGGAGCATTGGACATGAGTATCTCGAACGCTGGAGGAGGGACCTCGGTCTCCTTCAGGAGAGTATCTTCAGCAACTGGGCGCTCCGAAGTAGCTGGCGCATCAACCGATGTTACCTCGGCTTCAACCGAAGCCATAGTAACCTCGGGTGCAAGCTCCGGCTGCCGAGAGACATCAGTTTGAGCTCGAGAGCTCTCGGTCCCTTTAGAGGACGATCGCACGTCGCCATTCTCACCCGAGTTATCGTTTGAATCACGGGAATTATCCGAATCACCCTCCGATTCATCCTGATCGGCCGAGTCATCACCTGATGCATCTTCAACTTCGACATCGTCCACTGGATTGGGAAGGAAACTCGGCCCTTCGATCCAATTATGCACGTCAGCATACTCAATAAGCTGGAAGGCGCGAGCTTGGCAGCGAGCGACGAACTCTGGATCCTCAACCCAACGAGAGCCAGTGCACAAATTCATCAGAGTATCGAGTGAGATATCCCCGTACCAAGACAAAACGGCTGTAAGTGCCATATCAGCACCAGCCCTCCCAGCAGATTCCCTCCAGAGATTTAATTGGATCTGAGATGCCATTAGCCTCGCCACAAGCACTTCAACTTCATCAATATCAGGCGTTCCAGAGGTATTCGGCCAAAGTACATGGTAGGCCTGAATAGCTGCTTGCACCAGATCTCTTCCCATAATCTTCATTGGTCCAATAGCAGCACCGACAGCAATCAGAAAATCTTCCATCGAGTATTCTGGACTCGAGTCAGCAGGGACACCTCGGCGCTGGCGAGCATAAATCACTACCTTAGAGCTCACTGGTTTCGCTTCCGGAAAATGATCTACACGAAAGGAAAACATATCAGTTACAAATTAAGAAAGAGAAGAAAATAAC
This sequence comes from Avena sativa, assembly GCA_916181665.1. Classification (NCBI taxonomy): domain Eukaryota; kingdom Viridiplantae; phylum Streptophyta; class Magnoliopsida; order Poales; family Poaceae; genus Avena; species Avena sativa. The sequence continues at coordinate 53,592,021 of OV702299.1, forward strand.
TCGGCCACGGGCAGAAACTTACGATGAATATAACTCAACATTTTTTGGAGATCCAGTGACCAATCGACCCTACTCGTCTCGAGTAATTTCCTCGCTCATCGTCCGGTTCTTTAGCTCGACAGCCTCAAGAAGTCCCTTATCTTTCTACAACTGCAGGATCAGTCGATTCTTTTCTTCAGAAAATTCCTGATCAACCTTTTCCAGTTCAGACTTCTGGGAAAGCTTGAGAGACTCAACCTCGGCACGTAACCGAGTTATCCCATCGTCCTTTTCTTGGAGTTGGGCCGATTGAGCGGCAGCTTGTTCTAAAAAATACAGCATCATATCAGGCATAGGTATGCATTCTTCATGTGATGCTGCAAGTGTTTGTAGCTCGGCTATACCAAAGCCGCAAAGTTGTAAGAGACCCAATATTTATCTTGGACAAGAATTAGTAGGTTAAAAATCAAAAAGGAACCAACCTTCAAGAGCGGAAACCTTCTTGGTAAGGCGAGTATTGAGATTGTTGATACTAGCTGCACGCCAACAAGGAGTGAATTAGCACGACAAGCCAAAAGTATTACGAACTTAAGGAACAATACATGGATTAGTTACATTACCAGTCTTCTTCACCACAGGAACAACCTTCTCATATTTTTCTTGCAGTTTCTTGTGGGCGAAGAGCAACCTTTGAAATTTGGATGTTCGCCGATCATGGGCAACCTAGATATAATGGAAGGTTAAAAGACTGGATAATCAAAGTCAAAGCAGATCCGAATCAAGTAAAACTTGACTCGGATCTAAGTGGCTGGATATTCAAAGCTAAAGCAGATCCGAATCAAGTAAAACTTAACTCGGATCTAGGTGGCTGGATAATCAAAGTTAAAGCAGATCCGAATCACGTAAAACTTGACTCGGATCTAGGTGGTTGGATATTCAAAGCTAAAACATATCCGAATCAAGTAAAACCTGACTTGGATCTAGGTGGCTGGATAATCAAAGTTAAAGCAGATCCGAATCATGTAAAACTTGACTCGAATCTAGGTGGCTGGATATTCAAAGCTAAAACATATCCGAATCAAGTAAAAACTGACTCGGATCTAGGTGGATGGATACTCAAAGTTCAAGAAGATCCGAATCAAATAAAACTTAACTCGGATATGCATGGACCACAGCTAATCCGAATCGCAAAAGGGTTGAGTTAGCAAGAAATGCATTTGAAGCCTAAAAAAGCTTCCAAACGAACAACAAGTTATCCGGTTGCAAGCTTCGGGGACTAGCGCATATATAGTACCATTTGAATAACAGACAAAGTATCAACGAAAGCACTTACCTCGTTCATATTGACACTGTCAAGGACAATCTTAGCAGCCATATGCAAGCGACTGCTGATGTCGGATAGCTAAAATGGTTGGCTACTCGGATTGCCTTCAAGTTGATCGGCGGCATTCCAGTTATTGGCATACTCCACCAAAGAGCCGAGGCTATTTCTGCTCTCAGTGCGGGTCAATACTTTACCTCGGGCCCATTGCGTGACCATCGCCGTCGCCAGACTCTTGTGAAGATTAACTTGAGTGTCGGAGGCAGGGGTGACGCCAGGCTTAGCAGAAGAATCCCCCTTGCGAAGTGCATCAGCTATGTTGGGATGAAAAGAGCTAGCCGGTCCTTTCTGAGATGCTGAAGGTTTGGTAACAACAACCTTCCTACTTTTAGGAGAGGCTTCGGCAGGGGCAGCAACCTCGGCACTAGGAATCACGTCCTGAGGGGCAGGAGGAACTATAGTTTCCAAGGGGGCCTAGATGGTAATATCTTTGGCTAGAGCGGGAGTAGCAGCTGGGATCGTGGTGATCAAAGGGTCGTTGGGGGAAACCTCGGCGGTCTGAAGAGGGGCAACGGGTTCAACAGGATGATCTGGTGGCGGCGTTATGTCGGCATTAACGATGGAAACAGCGGGTACATCTCGCTGAGGCGATGTATGCGTCGGTGCAGGAGGAGAGTCAACACGAGAGGGACTGGGAGCCCGAGTATCTTCCGGAGGCGGAGGAGAAGGCTGCCAAATAGCATGACTTGTCATACTCGGACCGCTTGGCTTCACGGAGAGAGGAGCTCTACAAGAGACAAAGAAGTCGAATCAAAAGACAGAAAGAGAGAAACAAGAAATATGAATGAAAGTAAACTAACCCAGTAACCGCAGGCATGGTTTTATGCCTCGGAATATGTTGCGTAGACTTCTTCACTCGCTTCTTGGGGGCAGCACCGGAGGGATCTGCCGGAGTGGTGCACTTCTTCGAGGTAGTAGGAGCTTGAGAAGCAAGAGGCTCGGCGTCGTGCACCTGACCAGCTGGATTAGCTGGGAAAGTAGGATCCGGAAATGCGTAAGAGATAGGCACCACGACAACTACCTCAAGAATTTGGACGTCAGGGCCGAGGTCTTGCCACGGGCGCGAACCGGAGCAACATCCGACTTAGGGACAAAATCCTCTGAGTCAGGTTCCCCGTTATCCAGGGTATTCCGATCTGCAGTCCACGGAAGAGCCAAGACCTCGGCATCCTCGGTCTTTTGCTCCGCAAACCTCTGCGAGAGAAAAAATAAAGTAGAATTAGCAAAAGAGTAATCATAAAGGCAACTCGGAAACAAACACCAAAGCGTAAATTTACCTGAGGAGGGGGATTCCCGCGAGTGAATGGCTTCAGTCCCCATGCCCACTCCTCCGGCATATCGGTCTTGAAGATAGCTCGGACACGCTTGTAAATGTGATAATCGTCGAGCTCAACCGTTGAAACTCGGTTGGGATCGAGAGGACCACTGATATAAAAAAGCTTGTGAGAGCGAAGCTGAAAAGGGCAGATTCGGCTGCTGATGAATGCAGTCATCATATCCTCACCACGGAGCCCGGCGTGAATCAACTCCTTGAGCCGAATCTCGAATGCCTCGGCCAAAGCATGGCTCTTCCTAGGATTGTAGTTCCAATTCTTCTTGGAAGGGGGGCCAATAGAAAAGGCAGGGAGCCGAATCTTATCTTCTTTCCCAGTATTTTTGACATAAAAAATGATTTATGCCATTTCTTACAAGACTCGAGGTCGGCGACACGCGGGAACTCAGAGTTCCTCCGAGGTGTAATGGACGCAGCCCCGCATTGGGTAAGAGATTTCTCGGAAGGGTGAAGAGATTTGTCCGGCACGACATTAGATCGGATTTGGAAGAATTTGGACCAGACATGTACGGAGGGACAAAGGCCAAAGTACCCCTCCGAAGCCGAGATAAAAGCTGACAAGGAGGCTATAGCATTGGCCGGCAGATGATGCGGCTGGAGGCCGAAGTAATCGAGGAACACCCTAGCAAAATCGCTAAGGGGGAGGCCAAACCCACGAGCAAAATGGGACATGAAGACTACGTACTCTCCCTCATTGAGCACTGGAGAGGATTCTTGGTCGGGCAAGTGACAGCTTACCTCGCTAGGGATCCGGCGCGTCTTGATTAACCACTCTAACTCATGGTGAGTGACAGTGGAACCCTACCAAGAACCCCGTTCTGGACCGGACACGAAATCCTCCTCCTCGACGAGGGCTCCGCTGGCAGAACTAGACATGGGCTTGTCGGAGGAATCAACGGAGGAGAAACTAGCGGCAGGGAGAGGCCTAGAAGTGCAGGGCCCCGTCGTGGTTCTAACAAGCGTGGCGGCGCAACGAAGAAGAACCGCCGCGAGAAATCTAGGAAAGAGAGGGATTGCCTAGGGCATAAATCTAGCGGCGGTGCCATAGGATAACTCACCAACGAAGGCGACGGAGAAGGGCACGGCGGTGAGGCTATCAGAGCAGGAGAACATCAGCGTGACCGTCAAGGAGGTCGACGGTGGCGGGGCCGCTAGCGCACGAACGGATGCGCCGGCGCGAGAAGGAAGAAGAAGGGCAAACGAAGGGGGAAAGTAAAATCGTATAGCCCCGCTCCCCTCTTTATAACCGCGCAGTATTAGCGGTAGTGGGATCGTGGGTGCGCCATGATAACTGCATACTCACGTGCATGGCGGAACCGCTCTAAACTAGTGGAGCCACACCGAAGACCACACGGCGCAGGAGGGGATCGGGCCTCCTGACCGATGCGGTACTCGAGGCGTCACTGCGCCGACGCGACGGGCGCAGTAATCACTGTAGCTTTTCAGTGGACACTGTAGAGCAACAAAAAACTAGAAGAACAATGATGAGTGGTACACGTAGGACGAGGCGTGCTCAGGAAGCTGCACGGATACCTCTGATAGAAATAAGTAAATCGGAAAGAAAGAGAAAAGTATGTTGGGAAACTGATGTGGCCCGGCCGAGGTTTCAGGCAGGACCACACTAGCTTCGGGGACTAATGTTGGGGAGGTGACCCCGGATAGGGTCAATACAGGGGAAAGACGAAAGGAACCTCCCTTGTCGTGAGCCGAGTTACTGCTTGTGTCGGCCGAGTCATATAAGAGTCGGCCGAGATAAGCAGGGCCATGGCAAGTGTAGAATGAGTAACACCTTATCCGGCCGACATATGAGTTAAGTCGGCCAAATGAGTCTGACTAACTTGAATGCAGGTGAAGGCCGAGCCGAGTTATGCGAGACAAGGCCGAATAACATGAAGCTTGCAGGAGAAGGAGGTGCCTATAGTCAAACCCTAGTCACTAGCTAGGAGGAATCTAGACAGAGCCAAGCACAAAGGACAAGGAGCTGAGCAGCAGAAGGGCAGAAGAACGTCACGGAGGTGACAGTAAGGAAGCCCGAGGCGTGCATGTGAAGCTCCCTGGAACATTGCCGCCGATAGAAGGGAGACACGGAAAGGAGGCCGCCGAGTTACCATATTGGGACAAGCATATTCCAAGGATATGCTTGCCACGTCAGCCCTAGAAGGAACCAAGGCACCCCTTTATAAGGGGGGACGCTGGCTCCTAAGAGGGGGATCGATTCATTCTACGATGTAAGGCTCATGTAGTAGTGTTCTTCCTCTCTATGAGACAGCTCTAGGAGCACTTGTATTCATTGAGAAGAGGAATAGAGATCTGTTAGTTGAGCATTTGAGTGTAGAAATCACTACATCTTACCTCCCCGAATCCCACTAGCATCCATTGGCCCCATACTTTAGCCTACCCATGGCATCTGCCGTGCCACCACCACGACACTGGAGGTCCTCCACCCGACGATAGAGCTCCTCTATCTTCGCCACCTCACCATCCAAGATGTGGTTCTTCCAGGACCTCTTCGGCTGGATTTTCTAGGAGGGGTCGAAAGGAGCAAGGCCAAAGTTTTGCCCGTCCACTGTGGAGTCGCGGATGTAAAACCATCGCCTCCGCCAGTACTGGACAGACTCAGACATAGAAAAAGAGAAGAAGAGAAAGTTGGATTTTAGGGAAATGATGCACCGCTGATGGGATAAACGCCATCGGAGCCAGATTGCCTCTTCACGGAATAGAGCTTCCGAAAGAGGCCAAAGTGCGGCTCGATACCGAGCCAGCACTCGCAGAAGGTGATGAAGCAGGCGATATGAAGAAGATAATTTGGCAAAAGATGATGGAATTGGATTCCATAGAAGAAAAGCAATCCACAGAGAAAATCATGGACTGGAAGAGAAAGGCCCCGAAGGACAAAAGCGACAAACATGACCCGAAACCCAGCGGGTGGACGGGGAATTACATTGTCGTCGGGAATATTGACGGCATGCTTGTCCTGCGGGATTAGACCCCGCTCATGGAGCTTGCGAAGATCGCCCTCGCGCGGTACCCTTCTTGCCACCGGCAGTGGCGCTGGTACCAACTGCGGTGGAGGCCTTCTTTGGTTTCCCCATCGCAGTGCGTCGACGGCGACGACATGAACGCAGAAACGAAGATGGGAAGGATCGAACAACTTCCAGCGTGCGGCGAGAAAAGCTCAAGAAGATGGAAGTAGTGAAACGAGAATGGCTGCGGTGAAAACAAACAAAATTTTCCCCCAACGATTATAAGGACGAAGACGATACACGGTGACCATTCATCGGGAAGCCCTAAAGCCAACATCCAAATCCAACTGTCCATGTGTTAGCACAGCAGCGAACCGTCGCTCACACGCCGTCCACTACACATAGAAACTGAGGCAACGCCGTAATTATCTCCACGTCGCGCGTGACCAGTCAATTCAAAGTCAGAAGGTGGGACCCACGTTTGCCCAGTCACGTCATCTCTGGCGTCGCAGACGCTTGAGGTCACCGATCGTCAACACTGACGTCATCAAAGCTATACTAACAACGGTTACAAATCTTCGACTACACAGCTAAAAGTACTCACTCGAATCTACGATTCGAGTAAATACTTGGGGGCTACTCCTATCAGGAGCGCTGGCCGCGCACCCGAAATATGATCAAAATACTACACCACTGAACTATTCTTCGAGTCCTACGTCGAGTCTATGACTCCAGTACGGACTCGGGGGATACTCCCATAGGGAGGATGGATTCAAGCATCCTAAAAATTTGTGTTCTACGGACCTCAAAGTCAACAACGACTAAGTTAAAAGTCTCTGCTTGAGTCTATGACTCGAACATACACTCGAGGGCTACTCCCATAGGGAGCGCTGGTCGCGCACCCTATGAATTCTTCGACTGCGATCCTTCGGATCAGCATGCAAAACTTTTCGGCAACTTTTCCCCAGTCAACACTAAGTGAGTAACATCCTCCTTGGCCACCCGAAACACCTCCGCGGTGATAAAATTTCGGATGTTGTGTCTGTGACGCAAAGATAACACCTACAGATACCATCTGATGGCCTGGCAACACACACGACTGCGCTCTGCTAGTAATAATTCGTGCCAATAGGTGCGATGAAAATCCCGACGGACGCGTTGGGTACATCATTTGAAAATTACTGGAATTCTACTCTTGTAAGTCCTCAACGGCCTGAGTTGAATTACGCCAGCATTTGTTCCGGGTTCGAGTCGAGGGACTCGAATCTGAAGAAGATCGTGTTGTTTTGTCCTAAGACAGGTAACTGGCCCCGATCCATCGGGAGAGTCAGGCACACGCATCAACAATCCCTACACACTAAAATCATTCTTTGATGAACAAAAATAACTACACTCGAAAGATTGAAGAGTCCTCAGCCAAATCTACGATTCGACTGAACACTCGGGGGCTACTGACATGGTTATACCCAACGGGTGCACGACCTTAGCATACCTAGTCCAGCCCAAGGAAGTCCCACAAGCATATACATGGCCCATGAAGACTTTCGGGGTGGCCCAAGCCCATGACGTCTTCGGATCCTTGGAGAGCAAGACTAGATTAGATAGAATATTCAAAGGGGCAAACCCTAAAACCTGTAACCGACTCGATCTGTGTCCAGGACCTGCCTACCTCTATATAAAGGCTAGGAGGACATGACGAGGAGGGCACTTCATACCACCGCATACACACCTCCACGCCAGATTGCATCTGCGCACCCCTAACCTTCGGTTCCGCCGTAATCAAGAGCAGACAAGCAGGAGTAGGGTTTTCCCTCCGGGGGCCCGAACCTGGGTAAACCTTGTGTCCCCGTGTTGCTTGTTTGCTAACCGTTCCGCGATCTCCAGCATCCCCATCTTCTCCAAAACCCAATCTCATAACAATGGGCATTGACGAGATTAAACCTCGTCAAAGAGAGTTGAAAGAAGCAAGCAAACATACAAGTAATAAAGCCAAACATGCAATCTTCCTTGAAGACACAAAAGAGTCTTAAATAAAGAATACTGAGCTTGTGAGCCAACAAGAAAGAAATCAATTGATACCAAATACCTGTAAGCTTTTTCTTTCTTTCTTTTCTTTCAAACTAATGCCACTGACCAAAACCCGGTTTGCCAAAACCAATTTAGATCCACTTGATGATCCCAAAGTGGTGCCAATACTGAACAACAAGATCCATCAAATAATAGAGATTTCAGACTAAAAATAAGAATGCAAAAAGTAAAAGATGAGACTTCTCATTAAGAATCCAATAAAGGCACTCGCACCAAGGGATACATAGATAACCAACTACAAGAGAGATACTTCCATATGCAAACCAAACTATAATATAACTTCTCTATCACAGATATGAAACCACTAAAAAGTTAAAATATGAAAGATAATGGTGGCGATACTGCGGCACTCCCCCAAGCTTGGAACAAGCCAAGGGGATGCCAAACCTGATGATGAATCACTCCTTCGGTGGTGGTGTTCTTCCAATTCTATCTCCACGGCTTCTTGCCTTTGTTGTTGGCGGAGGCCATGGTGCTCTAAACTTGAGAAGATTTCCTGACAAAAACAGATCGATATAAAAACACGACGAGAACATGATGCAAGAACCTCAGGGAAACCGGGGGTTATATGTTACGAAGATTCAATGCATAAGGAAAGTTTTGACACAGAAACAAAGTGGAGACGGAGTTCGGGGGAGTCAACCCCCTCCAGGCGCGGCCAGGCTAGGCCCGCGCCTGGGGTGGGTTTGTCCACCCCGGGCTCCGTTTCCCTTTCAGTTTCGTCCCGTAACTTCCCTTATGTATTAAAAACATCGAATATAAAAAGATTGGAGTTTCACGAACCTTCTGTTTTCACCATTTTTACCTATTCATAGACGAACTCTACAGATTCTGGTGTTTGGTTCTTGATAAATTCTTCTAGAGTCACCATTTGAATGACATCCACTTCTTCATTGTAAGAATCTCCAGAAATATAATGTTTTAGTCTTTGACCATTAACCACCTGTGTTGTGTCATCCTTCAGAGAAGAGATTTTGATGGAACCTAAACGGTACACTTCCTTGAGAGTAATTTCCCTACAAAAAATCTGAGACGAGACCTATACAAAAGAACTTTCTCACCAACATGGAACTCCCTTTTGAGAATTCTCCTATCATGCCATATTTTTACTTTTTCCTTAAAGAGCCTAGCATTTTCGTAAGCTTCCCCTCTCCACTCATCTAGATTACTTAAATCGAGCAGTCTATTCTCACCAGCAAGTCTAAAATCTCTATTCAACTCTTTCACTGCCCAATAAGCTTTGTGTTCTAATTCTAAAGGCAAGTGACAAGCTTTCCCATAAACCATTTTGTAAGGAGACATCCCCATAGGATTTTTATAAGCAGTTCTATAAGCCCACAAAGCGTCATTCAACTTTTTAGCCCAATTTTTTCTAGACCTATTGACAGTCTTCTGCAAGATAGATTTAATTTCCCTATTGGAAAGTTCTACTTGCCCACTAGTTTGGGGGTGATAAGCTGAAGCTATTCTGTGGTTTACATCATACTTAGCGAGAGTTTTTCTAAAACCCCCATGAATAAAGTGGGAGCCTCCATCAGTCATGAGATATCTAGGTACACCGAACCTAGGAAAAATGACATCTTTGAGCATTTTCAGAGAGGTCTTACCATCAGCACTACTCGTAGGTATGGCTTCTACCCACTTTGTAACATAGTCAACAACAACAAGAATATGAGTATACCCTTTTGAAGGAGGAAAAGGCCCCATAAAGTCGAATCCCCAACACTCAAAAGTTTCAATAACAAGAGAATAATTCATAGGCATTTCATTGCGTCTAGAGATGTTACCTACTCGTTGGCATTCATCACAGGATAAGGTAAACTTCCTTTCATCTTTAAAAAGAGTAGGCCAATAAAATCCAGATTGTAAACCTTCTATGCAGTCCTATCCCCAGCATGATGTCCTCCATAAGCACTGCCATGGCATTTTCTCAATATCTCTTGTTGTTCAAATTCTGGAACACATCTTCTCATAATGCCATATACTCCTTCCTTATATAGGTGTGGGTCATCCCAAAAGTAATACCTTAGATCATAGAAGAATTTCCTCCTTTGCTGGGTTGTAAAGGTTGGAGGCAAATACTTGGAAACAATAAAGTTAGCATAATCAGCATACCAAGGATTTTCATGTGGACTTACCCTTATTGCAACTAACTGCTCATTTGGAAAATTATCATTAACAGGCCAAGGGTCAAAAGAAATGTTTTCCAAACGAGATAAATATCAGCAACAGGATTATCAGCACCTTTCCTATCCACAATATGCAGATCAAACTCTTGCAAAAGCAACACCCACTTTATAAGCCTAGGCTTAGCGTCGTTCTTTGTCATAAGGTACTTAATAGCTGCATGGTTAGTATGAATAGTAACCTTAGAATCAACAATATAAGGTCTAAACTTATCACGAGCAAAGATTATAGCTAAGAACTCTTTTTCAATAGTAGCATAATTCTTTTGAGCAGGATCTAGAGTCTTGCTAGCATAATGAATAACATTCAGCTTCTTGTCAACATGTTGTCCAAGGACAACACCCACAGCAAAGTCACTAGCATCACACATGATTTCAAAAGGTAAACTCCAATCAGGTGGTTGGACTATAGGAGCAGTCATTAAAGCTTTCTTCAAAGTTTCAAAAGCTTCCTTACAATCATCATCAAAAACAAAAGGTACATCTTTTTGAAGAAGATTAGTAAGGGGCTTTGAAATTTTGGAGAAATCTTTAATAAATCTCCTATAGAAACCAGCATGACCAAGGATACTACGAATACCTTTGATATCCCTAGGATAAGGCATCTTCTCAATTTCTTCAATTTTAGCTCTGTCAACTTCAATACCTCTTTCAGAGATCTTATGTCCAAGAACAATTCCTTCATTAAGCATGAAATGACATTTCTCCCAGTTAAGAACAAGGTTGGTTTCTTCACATCTCTGCAAAACTTTATCAAGGTTGTGCAAACAGTTATCAAAAGAATTTCCATAAACGGAAAAATCGCCCATGAAAACCTCCACAATTTCTTCACAAAAACCATAAAAGATAGCAGACATACATCTCTGAAAGGTAGCAGGAGCATTACATAAGCCAAAAGGCATACGCCTATAAGAATAAGTACCATAAGGACAAGTGAAAGTGGTTTTCTCCTGGTCCTGTGCTTTCACAGCGATTTGAGAAAACCCAGAATAACCATCAAGAAAGCAAAAGTGAGTCTTTTTGGACAGCCTCTCAAGCATTTGATCAATAAAGGGCAAAGAATAATGATCTTTCTTAGTAACTTTATTGATCTTTCTAAAATCAATGCACATTCTATACCCAACCACTACTCTCTGGGGGATAAGCTCATTATCCTCATTAGGGACAACAGTAATCCCCCCTTTCTTGGGAACACAATGAACAGGGCTAACCCATTGACTATCAGCAATAGGATAAATAATACCACTATCAAGGAGTTTTAATACCTCATTTCTTACCACTTCCTTCATTTTAGGATTTAGACGGCGCCGGTGCTCAATAACTGGTTTTGCATCAGGCTCAATATTAATAGCATGCTGACATATAGTGGGAGAAATTCTTTTTAAATCATCAAGAGTATAACCCATAGATCCTCGGTGCTTCTTCAATACCTCCAATAGCCTTTCTTCTTCCTTCCCTGAAAGTTTAGAACTAATAATAATAGGATATATCTTCTTATCATCAAGATAAACATACTTAAGATCATCAGGTAAAGGTTTCAATTCGAAAACAAGATCCCCTTTGGGTGGTAGTGTGGTACCCAAATCTTCCACAGGTAAATTATGCTTAAGTAACTCAGGCTGACGAAGGAAAACCTCATCAATCTCATCTCTTTCCTTCCTAAAGGCATCACTTTCATGATCTTCCATGAACTGCTGCAAAGCATTGTTAGGAGCAAGAGAAATAGCAGATAGTTGTTCAACCTTGAAATCCTCATCAGGTAATTCATTTTCATAAGGGGTTTTGGCAAATTTAGAAAAATTAAACTCATAAGATTCTCCATCAAACTTAGTCAAAACTTTTTCCTTCCTATAATCTATGATAGCCCCACAAGTATTAAGGAATGGTCTACCAAAGATGATAGGATAGGTTTTACTAGCTTCTTTACCAAGTACTAGAAAATCAGCAGGATATTTAATCTTACCACAAAGGACCTCCACATCTCTTACAATACCAATGGGGAAAACTTGCTCTCTTTTGGCAAGGTGAATAACCACATCAATGTCTTCAAGCTCACAAGGACAAATCTCATGCATAATTTCCCTGTAAAGCTCATAAGGAATAGCACTAGAACTAGCACCAATATCACATAAACCATAGTAGCAATGGTCACCAATTTTAACAGAGAGCACAGGAACACAAGCTTTTATAGCCTTACTAGGATGAGAGATAATATTAGAAGCGTCTTCACAGAAGACAATATACTCATCCTCTATATTTCTAGTGACAAGATCTTTCACAATAGCTACTACAGGCTCGATATCAATAAGCTCATCGGAACCTACGGTTTTCTTTGCGCTTTTACTAACCACATTAGACAAAATAGAGTGCTCCCTTACCTTGGAAGGAAAAGGGATCTTCTCAACATAAGGTTCAGGCAAAATAGGATCAACAGTACAAACCTCTACAATGGCAGGAACGTGGGTAACAATGTCTTTATAAGGATCATGGTACTTGTCCCACTCTTTCTTGGGAATCTCAATATAAGAGGCAAAAGCATTAAAACATTCCGCAAGAACTTGAGGATCAAGGCCAAACTTATTGCTAATATCACGGAAGTTATTAGTTCCCATAAAAGATTTAATGCACTCATAATCATAGTTTATACCTGACTTTCTTCCTTTGTCATTCTCCCAAGCCTCGGTATTATCTTGAATACGGTCCAAAAGATCCCATTTAGCTTCTTCCTTCATACTTGTGAATGATCCAGCGCACGAAGCATCCAATAAACCTTTATCATGAAGAGAAAGCCTAGCATAAAAGTTATTGAGAATAATATTGTTAGGGAGTTCATGAATAGGACATTTAAGCATTAGCAGCTTCAGTATCCCCCAAGCTTGAGCTGTACTTTCTCCATCAAGAGGCCAAAAGTTATATATAAGACTTCTATACTTTTGGATTTCACTGGGAGGATAAAATTTAGAGTAAAAGAGAGATGCCATCTCCTCCCATTCCATGGATTGTCCATTCTTAAGCAGCTTATATCATGACTCGGCTCTCCCTTTCAAGGATATGGAGAGTAACTTCTTCTTCACCTGTTCAGTTGTGATACCTGCACACTTAAACAACCCGCATAATTCATGGATATAAAGCAAGTGATCACCAGGATGGACAGTTCCATCCCCAAAATAATAATTATCCATGACACGATTAACAATACTCGCAGGTATCTTAAAAGGGTCTATCTCAACAGGTGGTGGTTCATCTACTACCATAGGAGTGGTAGTAGTTTTCCCAAACAGAAAACCAAGTGGGTTATTCATATTGGAAACAAAGTAACAAGCAGTAACAAAAGCAATACTCACAGTGAAAGTTTCCCTTACCAGTTCCACTCTTCAATAGTGCTTCACTCCCCGGCAACGGTGCCAGAAATAGTCTTGATGACCCACAATTATAGGGGGGTATCGTAGTACTTTTGATAAATAGGAGTGTCGATCCCAACGAGGAGCAGAAGGTGCTGAACAGTGGTATGGAGCAGGAAATCCCTGTGAATACTCAGCAAACAGATTTTTAGTGGACAAAACAAAGAGCAAGTAACAGAAGTAACGAACAAACGGAGCAAGTGGCCAATCCTTTCTTAGCAAAGGACAAGCCGGTGGAAATACTTATAAGGACCAAATGTTCTCGAGGACACATGGGAATTCTGTCAAGTGCTTTCACTGCAAATAGTTGAGTACTCTTCTTTGGTGTTTGTAAGTGTTGTGTGGGTGAACCTGTGCTAACATACTGCCCTTCCTAGGATTAATACATACTTGTGATTAAACCCCCTGCAAACATCCGTAACTACAGGAAAGTAATTAAGATATAAATCTAACCACAGCCTTAAACTCTAAGATCCTACACTCCCTTGTGCAAAGGTGTCCTAACGGGGGTTCAGGTTTCTGTCACTCTGGCAACCCCACGATTAGTAGCCAAATACACAATGCATTCCCCTAGGCCCATAAATGGTGAACTGTCATGTAGTCGACGTTCACATGACACCACTAGAAGAATAGCACCACAACTTAAATACTAAACCATTGAATAATAACTGATCACAGATTCACTACTAACAACATGACTTCTCCCATGTCCTCAAGAACTAAACGAACTACTCACAAGACATCATATGGATCAAGATAAAAGATGATATGATAATGGATAACAATATGAACATAAACAATAATTAAATGGTTCCGCTCACAAGCATCAACTACAATAGTAATCAACACCGGGAAAGTTTCCACTAACGAACTAAAGAAATATCCAACACAATTGTTACAGCGGGACGGAGTGGTGATGCTGGTGGAGATGATGGTGTGGATGATGATCCCAATGAATCCTAGCTTGATGATGGTGTTGATGGCGACGGTCTCCCCTCTCTGGGAAGGAATTCCCCCGGCAGAAATCTGTCTGCCGGAGAGATCTTTCTCTCTCGGTGTTTTCCGCCTCCTAGAGGCAGCGGAAGTCTATCCATGGTCGCTCCCCTGGTGTTAGGGTTCCGTAGGGAAGATATAGGCGAAGGGGCAGAGTCGAAGGTCGAACAGGTGGGCCAAACCCACCCTAGGCGCGGGGTCAGGTGGGCCCGCGCCTAGGGGTGTGGGCCCCCTGAGGCCCCCCTTCGCTCCTCCTTCTGGCTTCCTTCGTCTTCCGGTAAAATAATATGTTTCCATATTTTTCTAGTATTTTTCTGATCTTCGCGAAATTGCACCCAAACGCCGTCTTTTCCATCAGAATCCAGACTCCGGCAGTCCATCCTCTAGGAATCATCCAACATGCATAAACAGATGAAAATCCATAAGTAATACCTCATAATAAGACAAATATCAATGAATAGAGGTAAATTATGATATAGAAAGGTGATGCAAATTGGGCGTATCACTCCTCCGCGATTTTCCTCCAATGAGTGAGGGTAACTCCCTCATCTCTCTCCTTTTGTATGGGATTCATTTTTCTTGGTGGAAATCTCGTTGTAGAATATACTATGTGTCTCTCTTGCTTGTTAGAATCAGTAGTATTGCAACCCTAGTGCCCGATCTGTTTTGCCTTGGTAAATCTGGGCCATTCCGGAATTTTTCTGCGGGGGGAAGGGGATTATCCACCCCTGCCAGGGCCGGATAATCCGTCCTGGAGATTAAACACTGCTCTGGTTTTGTTCTGATTTCCGCAATGCACATCCTTGGCTCATGGATTTTTTTGTCTACTATTTCTAACATTCCTCCTGGACTTGCGTGCGTGCTTATCCCCATGCTATCTCTCCCATGATTTTCACAGGTGGTTCCAAGGCTACTAAGACCTTCACTCATCATCCCCATGCCCATTTTCTCAAGCCCACTATAGAAGGGACGTTTATTGACGAAACAGAGGTTCGTAGAGCAGCAAGAGAGGCTGAACGAATGGCAGAGGCAGTAAAGAAAACCAAGAGGGTTGCATCTCGCAAGGGCAAGCAGTCTAGGCCCAACTACAAGGCTATGGACAACATTTAGTATTCCACCATTCGCCAAACTGATTACTATGACGAGGCCGACAGTGATGGCCCTCTAGAAGATTCCATGTTTTGGTGTGCACACTTTCGGGCTATTCATGATGATATGTATGCTACTCTCAAGCTTCGCCCCATGCATCCCATGAATATGACTGAGGCCCAATCCAAGGAAAGACTCCGTGAATCTTTGGATGTGACTAACAAGATGGGGCTTCACCACCTTATGACTTTACAGTGCAACTATGATTCCTCGGTGGTGAGGCAGTTTTTCTCTACACTTGTGATTTGCGGTGATGAGCGCCGCACTATGAAGTGGATGACCGGGACAACAATGATTCGGTCGTACTTCCGCACTTTTGGGCAGGTTCTTGGGTATGCTTTCCATGGCCGTGACACTCCTTCTGGCCACCGCATCATTTCTCCACTCAGGCCATCCAAGGACATTGTGCTTGCTCCATGCCTGACACCTGATGGCGTTGTTGGTAACTTCGCTGGCCTCTCGCCTTTGTATGAAACCCTTGTTGGCATCTTTCGGGAAAGCATCTCTCCAAGTGGTGGCAACAATGATAAGCTCCGCGGTTACCTGGTTCCCCTTCTCGCCTTTGCTCACGAGTGTGCCACCAACTCTAGTTTATCTACAGGTTATCGACTGGATGTCATGGACTATATATATCATGAGATGACTGATGCTATGATCAATAGGCTCTCCATCCCTTATGCTCCTTTTATTATGATGCTCATCAAGCATATGTTGCCCCATGAGGACTTTGGCACTGATCTGGATGGTGTTCATAGGCCCAAGAAAATCTACAACAAGGCTTAGAAGACCTATCACCCTTCCACTGCCCCTGAGTCCTTCATGCGTGATGCCAGGGCTAGTGGTCGTCGTTCCGCGGTGTCCCCAATGGCACGCGAGGTCAAGCAACTCAATTGGTTCCAGCGGAACATCCTTTGCATGGGAATAGATACTCACAAGGGCCAGTATGAGGAGTACCGGAGGAGCCATGAGATGGATCACACTCAGCATCTTATTCTTCACCATGTATCAGGTGCCACTGGCCATCCACCACCTCCTACTGCTCCGGAGCCATATGCTCAGTGGAACACTTCAGGGCTCAACTATGGAGAGCTTGAGAGTTGCCTCTTCCCTCCGCCCCCGAGGGAACCCACTCCTCTAGCTGGTGATGATGATGATGAGTACGATGAAGAGGAAGGGGACGGGGATGACTACGACGAGGATGAGGAGGCATGATCTTCTGGGATGCTAGCATCGCTCCTCTTCCTTTTTGGCGTTTTGATGCCAAAGGGGGAGAGGTAGTTCTATTAGGTCTCGGATTTGCATGGGTCGGGCGCAAGCTCTTGCTTCTTTCTCTTTCGTTCTATTTGCTTGCTTGTGCCCTTTTTAGCGTGAACTTATTTGTTCTTTGTGCTTGGTTTGTATAAGACTCTATCGTGTGCTACTTTGTATGGATTTCTGGAATTCTGGATTTATCTTGTGGACCTACTCATATGGAATTCTGGATTTATCTATGAAGTGTGGTATTCTTTTGATGGCATATGGAATCATGGGATTATCTAGTGTATTCATCAATATTGTGGGATGTGCTTGGAGCCTAATATTCTCTCTATTCACTTGGGATCTTTACACATCACAGTGGTATGATCTTTGTTATGTAAGTTGCTTGCTCTTGAGTGTGTGCATTTGTATTCAAATGCAAATCTTAAAAATATGCACACATCTAGGGGGAGCCTCTTTCATTTCTTTAAAGGTGTTGTTAGTAGGTTTCTCTACAAAAATCCTAGTATTGTCATCTAACACCAAAAAGGGGGAGCTTGAAAGAACATTTCATAATCCCTAGTGTTTTATGTGTTAGATAACAAAATCAAGGATTATTTAATGTGTGTTGAAGTGTTGCAGTTCTCTCTATTGAAAAAGGAAAAGGAATCTGCCTTTGGGGGGCGGATAATCCGCCCCACCCCTTTCCCATATAGGCGCAACCCCCAGTGATGGGGCGGAGTTTCGGCCAGATTTTCCAGCCCTGCCGGATAATCCGCCCCTCAGGGGGGCCAAATAATCCGCCCCTCGTGCACAGCTTGAAGATTGCCAAGGCGCAACCCCCAGAGGGGGGACGGAGTTTTCGGCCGGATTTTCTGGCCCGCCAGATAATCCGCCCCTGACAGGGGCCGGATAATCCCCCCCCCCCCCAAGATCTTTATCAAGTTTGCCAAGGCGCCATCCCCAGAGAGGGGGCGGATTTTCACCCGGAGTATCTGTCCAGGGGGCGGAGTTTTCCCCGGGGCGGATAGTCTGCCCCCTAGTGGGGGGCGGATAATCCGCCGCCAAACTTGTTCAACAGCCAGATCTGGGCAAGGGGTATTTAAGCCAGCCCTCCCCCTCCTGCCAGATCTCTTGGTTCATTCAAAAAAGTCAAGATCTGATCTGCAACCTTCATCCAAGAGAGATCCACCTAGATCCACCCAAAGGCCCCATACCTTTGGGAATCGAAGGAGGAGGAATCGATCTTCAACAACTGCAATCAAGCGCTTCATCTCCTCTCCATTCGTTTGGAGAATCTCCGATCTACTTGTTGTCATTAGGGAGCCCCCAATTCAGTTGTGGGTGTGTGCCCCGGTAGAGTTGTAAAGGCATCGGTCCCCGCCTCGAAGGGTACCAATAGTGGAGAAGGTGGATCAAGCCTTTCGTGGCGAGATCCATCGGAGAATAGGGTGAGGCCTATTGTGGCGTGGTGGTCTTAGAACCGCCCACTCCTCCAACACAGATGTACTTACCTTAACAAGGAAGGAACTACGGTAAAACAAATCCCTATGTCTCCGCGTGCTCCACTACGGTTTCCTCGCTCCTCTCTTTACGTGCTTAGTAGCTAGGTTTGCATATAGGGAAATTCTCGTAGTTGCATATCTAGAGAATTTACTTTATGCCAAGCCTAAAATTGAAAAAGAACTAAAAATTGAGTAGCACCTATTCACCCCCCCTCTAGGTGCCCATATGATCCATTTCATCCGCGTAGAGGGAGCCGTCCAGAGCCGCTCGACGGAGGTGCGTGCAAGCCAAAGTCGCACACAGCTCCGACGAGGGGGCCTGGCCGACACCGCTATCTCGCCTTCTCCTCTAGAGCGGGCGCTCGTCGCCGCCGCTGCCGCTGGCTCTCTCTCGCTCGCAGGTGGGAAGGCAGAGGGAAGGGAAGGGGGAAATGAGGCTAGGGTTCGCGCGGGTGTCTTCGTAGGTCGGTTTTGTTCCGACCCGGCGCATCCTCGTCTGTTGGATCGCATCTCGCAGCTTCAGCTGCTTAACGGGCCATGTGGGTTGCTTTGGGGACCAGGGGAGACGGGCTGGGCTAGATTCGGCCCAGTCTGAAAGTTTTTCATGTTAAAATTTTAATATAAAAGGGGGTATTAAGGGGGTTTTGGCCCCAAATAATGTATAAATTTTTAAAAGGTTAATGTTTATATGTTAGGGATTATATATATAAGTTTTGGGGCTAAATGTTTTGGCATATTGATGGACATTTTAACCATGAAAGTTTTATTGGTCTGGTTCACTTCTGGCCAAAGCTGATGTGTTCCAGATTAATGAAAGAATTCTATATGATTAGAGGATCTAATTAAGTGTGGCTTATATCTATCATTCTGGCCAAAGCTAATTGGCAGATGTTTTGATCACAAAATTTTATTGATCATGTCTATTTCTGGCCAAAGCTGATGTAGACTAGATTGATGAAAGGAGTATAA
Organism: Avena sativa; assembly: GCA_916181665.1. Taxonomy (NCBI): domain Eukaryota; kingdom Viridiplantae; phylum Streptophyta; class Magnoliopsida; order Poales; family Poaceae; genus Avena; species Avena sativa. The sequence goes on from OV702299.1 coordinate 53,611,204, forward strand.
AATTGTGATGCTTATGCAAAGCATTTGTTTTATTTTGCAACATCTAATGCCTCTCACATTGCCGGTATTATAAATGGCATAGAACAGTTGATTGGTAGCAATTTTGGTACTTGGAAGGAGAAGCTTGAGATCACTTTAGCTTCGCTGAATATAGATTATGCCCTCCTTAAGGATCCTCCTGTAGCACCTGCTGAAGGTGATGAGAATTATGATGCCCTAAAAAGGGCTTATGATGATGAGAAAACTAAGTGGGAGGATTCAAATCATAAATGCATCATGATTATTAAGGGCTCCATTACTCAAAGTATGAGGGGAGTTGTTCTAGACTCTCAGACTGCCAAGGGTTACCTTGGAAAGATTGAGGACCAATTTAAAGGATCATCCAAAATTTATGCAACAAGACTCATTAGAAGGCTTATTGATGAAAGGTATGATCCAACTGGGAGTCTAAGAGAACATATCATGAGGAAAATTAACATGGCCACTAAACTTAAGATAATAGAAATGGAAATCTCTGAAGATTTCCTTGTCCATTTTATTATGTCATCCTTGCCCACGGAGTTCTCTCCGTTCACCATCAATTATAATGTGATGGATTCTAAATGGGGCATGGATGAAATGATGGATAGATGTGTACAACAGGAGGAAAGGCTTAAAGCTAGACGAGTTGATCATGTCAATCAATTCAAGCATTCTTATAAGAATAAAAAGTTTATAAAGCCTAAGTCTGCTCAGTTTAAAGATAAAGGGCAGTCTTCTAAGTTCTTTCAGCAAAAGAACCCTAACAGAGGTCCTAATGCATATGCACCCCCTAATGCTGATGGTAAAAATCCTAATGGATGTCACTTTTGTGGAAAAAGCATACATGTCTAGAGGGATTGTATTAGGTTCATGAAATGGCTCAATAAGAAAGGTACTAATGTTATAACCTTTGTTGACGAATCCCTTTATGTTGATTATGCCACCAATACATGGTGGGTTGACTCAGGTGCAACAATTCATGTTGCAAACTCCTTACAGGGATTCGATACGAAGAGGACCCTAAGAAGAGGGGAAATAACCATTAGAGTTGCTAATGGTGTTGAAGTCGAAGCTGAGGCTATTGGAGAGTTTACACTTACACTCCATAGTGGCTTTATGCTTCGTTTACGTAATGTACTTTATGTACCCTCTATGAGACGAAACCTTGTGTCTATCTCATGCTTAGATGATGAT